>OW052094.1:16147793-17495586 GCA_932526535.1 Caradrina clavipalpis
TTCTTTATATAGACTCTCAACGACGAGTTTGCGGAGATGACTCGTAAGAAGAAAGGGCTAGAGGACGAGATAGAGCTGTGCTCCACGAAGCTGTGTCGTGCTGAGCAGCTGATCGGCGGGCTGGGCGGAGAGAAGACGCGCTGGACCGACCTCGCGCGCCAGCTGCTCGAGCTACTGTCGCAGATTATTGGTAACGTTAATTTACCTTTTCAAAGTCAAATAATTTATTCCAATTAGACCATTAAAAGGCACTTTTGAACGTCAATTAATTAAAACTATTGAATCTAGTTGCCCATTCCAAAAGGTAGTTTCGTATGGAGAAGAACGGGCAAGAAACTCCATACATACTCTTATTTTTGCCCTCCCTTAAGGCCTCCTTAAGAGAAGGCGTGAGCATTGATTGAGGCATTGAGCATCGCTCAGAGCGGATTGGCGATTTCAGACTTTTATTTATTACAAGTCCAAGTTTTCTCACGACGTTTTTCACGGAACTGCCTCGTTAGCCTAGTAGTCCTAAGCACGACTGCTGCGCTAGAGGTACTGGGTTCGATTCCCAGGTCGAGCAAAAAGTGTGTGTGTGTGTGTGGGTGTTTCTATGAAATTCTCAGTAGCAGCTCGGAGTTTGGATTTGTGCCCGGTTAATGGCAATAGGCTCGCCCCCTATTACATGGGACCTAAACATACCGGCGAACTGTGGGTGTGCATTGGTACACCTCTGCCTAACCCTTCGGGGAATACAGGCGTGATGGTATGTATGTATGTTTTTCATGGCGACATAGCTTAGCGGGATCAATGTGTATGGTAGTAGTATCTCTTTGAACCAGAATCTTCCACAAAGAGCTCTACTACTGCTTTGTTCTGGTGGATGACTTGTGTGCTGCTATAGTAATGTAATGGTTTCCAGGTGACGTGCTCCTGTCGTCCGGTTGTATCGCATACCTGGGACCCTTCACCGTCAGCTACCGGCGGGAGATCATACAAGTGTGGAACAAGAGGTGCATAGATCTGAGTGAGTCCGCCACTATTACATACATATTTAGTCATTATTGCCTCATTTACTCATTAGCCTAGTGGTCCAAGCGGGACTGCTACGCTAGAGATCTTGGTTTCGATTCCCAGGTCGAGCAAAAAGTGTTATTGGATTTTTCTATAAAATTCTCTGTAGCAGCTCGGAGTTAGGAATTCTGCCCGGTTAATGGCAATAGGCTCGCTCGCTATTACATGGGACCTAAAACATACCGGCGAACTGTGGGTGTACATTGGTACACCTCTGCCTAACTCTTCGGGGAATACAGGCGTGATTTGAACATTTTCGAGCAACATTTTTAAGTAACGACTAATGAACCATATTTCTGCACACACTAATATCATATTTTTGCTATGTTTCTGGTACTGGTGTCCTATTCATCCACAAATTCCCCCACAGACATCCCATGCTCTCCTGCGTTCTCCCTGATCACGACCCTGGGCGAGGCGGTGGTGATCCGCGTGTGGAACATCGCGGGGCTGCCGGTGGACGCGTACTCCATCGAGAACGGCATCATCGTGGAGAAGGCGCGGCGGTGGGCGCTCATGATTGACCCGCAAGGTAAATCGGCAGTTAATAACTTTGAGGTCGAATTTTATCCAAATTTTAGCATTAGAATAAAACTATCCATGAAATAAAATTGACATCTGAATGTTTTTGTATTGAAAAATTTCAAAAAAGAACAACTTATGTTAAGGCGCTACCCTGACCAAATAACCTTGAGCATTTTTTCCTTTGGCGGCACACTAACGCGGCGCAAGAGATACGTAGAAAATACGCTCAGATTTTAGAGTAAAATCTATATAAAATCAAATTTTCGTGTTTTGAAAAAAATAAAACTAGCATAATGTTCTTTATTAAATTGCCTAATTATTAGTTTAAGTCGCAAATCAAAATAATGTTCACTTTACGAGGAGATGCATGTCAAAAATTATTATTTCTCATTTCTGTAGTTTCGTTATGACCCTATAATTAAGCATTATGTTACTAAAAAGTTAAAAATAAATCTACCATTTTCGAGTCAAGAATGTGTAGAAATTTAACGTATTTTTTATTAGTTGGTATTTCTATTTGATATAGAGAAGTGGGCTCCTAAAAACTGCCCTAAAAACGGCTGCCGCTGCGTTTTGCATGGCCACGCGCCTTAAGACTATCATCATCATCATCTCCCTGCCCTTATCCCATGTTACTTGGGGTCGGTACAACACGTTTTCTTTTTCCATGCCGTCCTGTCATTTACTGTCCTGATGTCACCTTCTCTTTCATATCATTCTTCACATAATCATAGGTTAAGACTTATACTAGGTGTAGGTGTAGTGTGGCGAAATTCATGAAACGTTAACGCTCATTTTCACCACGATGAACTAAATATACTAGTGCTAAACGTATTTCGAACATCATTGTATCGCTGTCACATTGGTTGAAGTTGAAAGAGACAGAAGGATGTTTTGTAGAGTTAAATGTGATTTGTGGTGCAACTGGGCCTGAGCTTAGAAAGATAAGCTAGTCATCAGAGGGGCTTTATTTTTCTAATAATACCTCTACTTATTGCTTGTGGATTGGCTCGCTTTGGCAGTACTCACCACTGTTTACCCATTTATTTCACCAGAACAAGCCAACAAATGGATAAAGAACATGGAACGCCAAAATAATCTGAAGGTGGTGAAGATGACGGACTCGAACTACTCGCGAGTGCTGGAGAACTCCATCCAGCTGGGCTTCCCTGTCATGATGGAGAACATCCGGGAGACTCTGGACGCACTGCTGGAGCCCGTGCTGCTGAGGAATGTGTACAGGTGTGTGATAGGAGACGTTGTTTATGTGTTAAGTCAGGATACGAAATAGGGTATTTGACTACTATCAAAAATATGTATAAACTCGCCTTTGCTTGCAACTTTATCCGCTGGAATTTTCTTTAGAATTCCATTTTTTTTTTTGAATAAAATATACAAATCAAGGGCAACATAGCTTCGTATTTTCATAATCGGACTAGTAATCCCCGAGACAAGCGCGCTCAATAAGTAATAAAAATCATATACCTAACTCAACATAAAACATTGCTAATGAAAAATGGCCAAAAGCTGTTTACACAAGATTCCTCTGATAAAACCAAAAAAGCCTGTTTTAGGCATAATTACTAGTTTTAAAATATAAGCTACAACACAATCGATTCATCTTAGTAGAACATACACTTATAAACACAGGCTATGTTTCTTGGTATATTTAACTTCCGCACGGAGGAAGTCTCCGGCCAAAGCTAGTATAAATTAAATAAAATGTCCAGGTCCGGTGGCGTGGACTGCTTGAAGCTGGGCGACAACATCCTGGAGTACAACCACAGCTTCCGCTTCTACATCACCACGCGGCTTAGCAACCCGCACTACCTGCCCGAAGTGGCCGTTAAGGTCAGCATACCTCATAGCCTTAGACTAGGAAAATAAGCTTTATAGGGTCTAGCCATGGTGAATTTGTCTCATTTGTTGAGAAAACGGGAATAGCTGGGTGCGGGCAGCGCAGGAAAGGTCATTGTGGCTATCTTTGGGGGTGGTATAAGCCTGCAATGGACGTCGCTCGGTTTTTGTGATGATGAATTAGACCATTTAAAAGGCATGTTTGTACGTCATTTACGAGAGAGAAAAAAAATCAATATATTTGCCGATTCCAAAAGGCAGCTTCGTATGGATAAGAATGGCCAAAAAAACTTCATACACTCTTAAAAAAATGTTTTAACATAAATTGTCTATGTACACTAATTCAATAATTATAAGCCGTAAGATAGTCGTATATTCAAAACAGAAATCGACTCGTAACCAAACACCTTTATGATACCGCTCTCATACTAGGCCTACTATCCGAAAGCTAACCAATAATAAACCTCCCAATTCTCAACCAACACGTGATGTCTTCCAGGTGACGCTCCTGAACTTCATGATCACCCCGCAAGGGCTGCAGGACCAGCTGCTGGGCATAGTGGTGGCGCAGGACCGGCCCGAGCTGGAGCTCAAGAAGAACCAGCTCATCGTGGAGGGAGCCCACAACAAGAGGACGCTCAAGGAAATCGAGGATCAGATTCTTGAGGTGAATAGTAACCTATCTAAATAATTTAAAAAAACCTATATAAATTTATTCTTGTGTTCGCGTAATTGGCTCATCAGAGCCGTGTTAACATAAATAAATAAATAATAAGAATAATATTACTATATAACAAAATAATATTGTAAAGAGAAAATATTTTTTTGTTTCTTTGTTTGTAACTAATAGGCTCCGAAACTAATGGAACTATTTTAACCAAATTTTCGGCAATAGATGGCTACATTATTCCTGAGTAACATAGCCTTTATAACATCACGCTACGACACAAAACCCTGTAACACCACCTCACCTTTATTTTTGTAAACCCTGAAACTACCAGTCGGATTGGAAATAATCTTTTAGTATAGCTAGATTCATGAGGAATAGTATAGTCTATATAACATCGCGCTACAACCCACGGAAGAGGAGCAGTAACTGTAAATTTAAATTTGCTTTGAAATCAATTAATAGTTAGTTATTTCAGTTAGCAAATAGGTGACGTCACAGTTTGCTATTGCCATATAAAATATATGGGGAAATCGCTTTTTGACAGCTCTTAAAAGTATATATTATCAATTGATTGCTGGTGTCCATTACTCAGTTTGCTATATAACACATTATCTTATACATTATAATCCAATTTAAATTACTCTCAAATCGACCAGGTCCTATCATCCGCCGGCAACATTCTAGAAGACGAGTCAGCAAACGTGATCCTGTCATCATCCAGGGTGCTCTCCATCGAGATCGAGGCGAAGCAGGCGGCCGCGGCCATCACCGAGGCGGAGATCGACGAGGCCAGGCTGCTGTACGTGCCCGTGTCCACACATAGCTCCGTGCTGTTCTTCTGCATATCTGATCTGGCCAATATTGATCCTATGTATCAGTATTCTTTGGTTTGGTAAGCATGCATCGATATAATCTTAATTTTGTCATCTATTCAGTTTATGTACTATATACCACCTTAAAATAAGACAATACCAAACAACCAGTAGTAAAAAAAGAAACATAAAACATCACGCCTGTATTCCCCGAAGAATTAGGCAGAGGTGTACCAATGAGGTCCATTAAGTCCGCCTTTGTACTTTTTTTTTGTGCATAAAGTTCAAATAAATAAATAAATGTACACCGGTATATTTAGGCCCCATGTAATAGGGGTGAGCCTATTGCCATTAACCGGGCAGAAATCCAAATTTCGAGCCGCTACTACTACTACTACTACTAGAATTTCATAGAAAAACCCAATAACACTTTGCTGTACTTAGGAATTCAAACCAAGACCTCTAGCGTAGCAGTCGTCCTTAGAACCACTAGGCTAACGAGGCAGTTAAATTATATAGCATCAACAATTTCTTTCGCATCGCTATCAACTGGAAATGTGCTATAAAGACTGGCGACATTGCCACGTTAGATAGCATTGCTAATCCTTTGGTCAAGGTAAACTGGTCCTTGGGGCAGTTTGGACAATTCTTTGAAAAGGCTATCAATACACGTACCCACCTGATCCCCGTCATCTTATACACTGCTAAGCCACTTTTCAAATATCCTTACTATCGCAGGTTCATAAACCTGTACAACCAAGCGATCCTGAACTCTCCGGGGAGCGAGATATTGGACGAGCGTATCGCCGGACTCAACTCGTACTTCACTAAGAGCATCTACGACAACGTGTGCCGGAGTCTGTTCGAGAAGGACAAGCTTATCTTCTCTCTCGTGCTCACACTGGGCATCTTGAGAGCTAGGGTAGGTTAACACTATATAATTGGAATTATGTATATTTCAAGTACCTATGTTTGCAATCAAGCTTCTTATTTTAAACAGCGTTTATTTCATAGGAATATCTGCACAAAATAAGATGGCATAATAATGACACAACCAGCTGGTCTCTACAGTACGGTCAGCAACAAAAGTCGAATAACAATGTTACTTTTACGAATTATTTAAATAGATACGAAATAACAAAATTCACAGCTATTCAATTATATTTCTATATTTATTGAATTTAGGCAATACCTAAGAGTTGATCATTTGGTCTTAATTTTAGATCCATTTCGTATTTCCTTTGATATTGTGCGCAATGATAAGTATTTAAAATGTAAATCTAATTTTGTTGCTGACTGTACCTATCAACTTTCGAAATAGGGTTGGGAGATGTTATTGACAAGCACAGGATGACCTAGTTTTCCCTTCTTACTATTGAATCTAGGTAATCAATATTGGAATATTGATTAACTAGATTTCTGCATTCAAATAGTATGGCTCCAGAAAACCACAAGCATATTTGTCTTTAGCCATGATTTCTTTAACAGTGCTCATATTTATTAGTCCTTACTAAAGTGTTGGTGTACCCTAGGGCTCGCTTGATGACGAACTGCTAGCGTTTCTGTTGACCGGCGGCGTGGCGCTGGACAACCCGTACGAGAACCCGGCGCCGGCCTGGCTCACCGACAAGGCGTGGTCCGAGATCGTCCGGTGTAGCGCGCTCGGCGAGTTAGTGTCCTTTACTCTTTACTATCACATACCATCACGCCTGTATTCGTCGAAGGGTTAGGCAGAGGTGTATGCACACCCACAGTGCGTTGGTATGTTTAGGTTGTGGAATGCGCTCCCTGCTAAGGTTTTTCCAAGAGACTACAGAATGAGGTTCTTCAAGAAAGGAGTTTTGAGGTTTTTATGGGGTTGGCAAGTCACGAGTGATGCCTCTGGTGTTGCAAGTGTCCATAGGCAGTGGTGACCGCTTAACATCAGGCAGGCCGTTAGCTTGTTTGCAACCTTCAGGGTATAAAAAAAGGTCCTATGTAATAGGGGGCGAGCCTATTGTCGTTAACCGGGTACAAATTCTAACTCGGATCTGCTGCAGAGTATTCTTAGGGAAACAGAAGAACACATTGCTCGACCTGTGAGTCGAACCCAAGACCTTTAAATAAAAAAATAAAAAAATAAATAAAAATAAATAAAAATAAAAAATACTTTATCTCAGACCGTGGTCCATAATTGTTAGTAATGACAAAACTTAATAACCTATGTTAGAAAAAAAAAAAAAAAACTGAATTTAATTTAAATATCTTTTGCGCTCACTTGACACACCGCATGTATACGCACCGTAGCGTATATTTTAGCGTAGCAGTCGCGCTTATGACCACTAGGCCAACTATAGGCAGTTAAAAAATACTCTGCAAATATAATAATAATTTAATAATTAATCTTTTATTTTTGCTATTTGCTGTCAGATTGCGTGGCTTCAAGGAGCACTTTGAACGGAACGTACCCGCATGGAAGGAGTACTATGACCTGTCGGCCCCCAACGAGAGCCCGGTGCCGGAGCCCTTCGACAAGATCAGGGGACTCGCCAAGCTCATCATACTCCGGTAAGTTGACGGCTTATGTACGATTTCCACCACGGACCGTACCGGATCGCATTTCACACTGTACTAAAGAAATATATATACCGTCACGCCTGTATTCCCCGAAGGGTCAGGCACAGGGGTACTAATGTACACCCACAGTTCGCCGGTATATTTAGGTCCCATGTAATAGGGGGCGAGCCTATTGCCACTAACCGGGCACAAATCCAAACTCCGAGCTGCTACTGAGAATTTCATAGAAAACCCAATAACATTTTTTGCTCGACCTGGGAATCGGACGTAGGACCTCTAGCGTAGCAGTCACATTCGCTTTATAATATTATTAAAAAAAAAACTACTTACTTGCATTTGTCAACCCAGGTGCATCCGTCCCGACAAGCTCATCCCGCTCGTGCAGGCGTATGTCGTGGAAGAGATGGGCAGGCAGTACATCGAGCCGCCGCCCTTCGACCTGGACAAGTCGTACAGCGACAGCCACTGCTGCTCCCCCCTGATCTTCATCCTGTCGCCCGGGTCCGACCCCATGTCGGGGCTCGTCAAGTACGCCATGGAGAAGAAGGTCATCACCTTTGAGACTATCTCGTTGGGGCAGGGACAGGTGAGATTAGCTTTTTTTATTTAACATAAAAATCGAGTGTTTCGTATATAACCTCGGTAGCTTTATATCCTGATAGATACGAGTATATTAGTTATGGTGTTCCTAGCTTAAGTTTTTTTGATGTTCTGCTTTTATATTTTGTGTGGGCAGTGCGTGTGTTGTTCACACCATCTCTGCCAGTCTGTTTTTTATAAGTGAAGACTTGTATTTGGCTGTCAGTTTCACCTTCTATTTTATATTCTGTTTTGTTTAGCTGTAAGTCTTCCATAACTCATAAATAAATAAATATATCGGGAGAAAAATATTTTTCCATTTCGAAAGTTATTATGTAACTTTCGAAATTGGAAATATTTATGCACACTGCAGAAATATGATAAGTTTTTACTGTGTTGTATAACTTTTATCTAATATTTACATAAACTTTCCTCAACTGAAATTTATTGGAATGTTTTAATTCACCTAGAGTCCCAGATTATCTGTGATTTTACTAAGTTGGGTGACTACAGAAAAAGAAAAAAAAATTGGAAAATAATAAGAAAATTCAGAACTCAGATGAGAATTTTCAAAAGCTATTAAATAAATGTTTATCTCACTATAAATAATCGTTAAATATCTACCATACTTCGGGTGGTAACATTAAAAAAAAAAAATGGATAATCACAGCTATTGAAATTGAAAGTATAAATGACAATACCTCCAAACTTCATTTCCCCAGGGTCCAATAGCCTCCAACTTGATAAGCATAGCGATAGGCACGGGCGGCTGGGTGGTGCTGCAGAACTGCCACGTGATGACGTCATGGATGGGCGAGCTGGAGCGCGTATGCTCAGAGGTCATCGTCCCTCAAAACACGCACCACAACTTCCGGGTCTGGCTCACCTCGTACCCTAGCACGTCATTTCCGGTTACTGTTTTGCAGAATGGTGAGTGAACAGTCGTAAACTTGCAACAACTTTTTATCCTCATATAAATATAATCTCATACTCATTTTCATACGAATTATTAGTCACATTTCTACAGGGATGGACTAAGGGGCGGCTCTATAGACTGCAGCATAGGACCCCGCGAAATAAAAAATAAAAATTATGTAATTTTATTTTAACCCTACACTCTCGGCTTCATTACGCCCTCGCCTTGGGGTCGCGCTGCAATTTAACTTCGACTGTAATAACAAACTTAGCTCACTTAAACCGTAATTAACTATTATTATCCTAATTTCTTTCCTATAGTAGGTACCGTCATTCATACGTCGAACATTATATCAAACAGATTTTCGACCAAATGGCATTTAGTTTGATTAATCAGGTAGGCCCCCAAGTAGTGTTAGCACAGGGCCTCACACATTTTCAGTCCGACCCTGTACTTCAGCGTTGAAAAATCGCAGTGCGTACAAACAAATTAATCTATCCCAAATTTCCAAGCATCTATGAAATCTATGGGGGACATGGGTCCAGCAATGGACGTCCTGCGGCTGATATGATGAAATTTCCAGGTGTAAAAATGACAAACGAGGCTCCAAAAGGGCTGAAGAACAACATCTACCGGTCGTACATCTCCGACCCTATCTGCGACCCCGAGTTCTACATCTCGTGCCCGCGCACCGAGGACTGGCGGCGGCTGCTGTTCGCGCTGTGCTTCTTCCACGCCATCGTGCAGGAGCGGCGCGCGTTCGGACCGCTCGGCTGGAACATACAGTACGAGTTCAACGAGAGCGATCTCAGGATCTGTATTATGCAGTTGCAGGTGCGTTGGTTGTGACTTAAAGAGATGTCGATAGAAAGGGCCCGCTAGGGCAGTGCAAAATTTGTTTGTAACAGTGACCGCGGGGCTGGAACGCAAAAGGCATTTGAAGGAACACGGATGGGTTTTAGTCAGTAAGAGTCTGATACTCTCTTCCGCTCCACACAGGGTGGAAGAAGTCATCTGATGATTTCCTATCCTTGTGTGCGTTGGTTGTAACGAAATTCGTAACTGCCTTTAAGGCCGCTAAGCTCATCAAACTATACAATATGCGGTTTCACCATTATTTATTTCACAAGACTTCTTAGGAAAACTATGTGAAAATATTTAACTTGTATGCCTCCACATCAGTCGATTGCAACCATGTGTGTGGTTGGGCAGGTCGCTAGTTATCGCGGGCTTGCAAACGGTGAGTGTTGGGTGGCGCGCCGTCCGTCCAGAACCGCATTGGCGGCGCATTGTATTCCACACGCGCCTCCAAGAGATGTTAGCACTGTAGACGGGGCCCGCTAGGGCCAGTGCCCTGGTTACCACGACCCTGGAACACAAAGGTCATTAGGTGGAACACGGATGGGTTTTAGTCAGTAAGAGACTGACACTCCTTTGCGCTTCACCCAGTGCAGAAGAAGTCATTTGATGATTTCCCATCCTTGTGTGCGTTGGTTTGTAACAGAGATTCGTAACTGACTGTATGGCCACTGCGTTCTTCAAAACTACAGAATAGATTATGTTGTTTTTACTATTATTTAATCCAGAAGATTTCTTAGGTAAATTGTATTGTATTGTATTTAATTTCTATGTCTCAACATTAGTCGATTACAACCATGTGTGAAAAGGGTCGCTAGTCATATTTGGGTAGTTAACCAATATTTCCAAGGCACAACTTTTCTAAAAATGAATACACTTTTTTGTAACCGTAAAAATAGATTTTGAATTGGTTTGAAAACGAAATATTCCATTGCATATACCATACAAATCTATTGGGGGAATCGCGTTTTCTCAGCTCATAACAAAGTACGCCAATTAGTTGGTGATGTCTAGTAAGAAGATATCTGATCAACAGATTTCGACGGGCCTGTTGGTCTAGTGGTTAGTGGCCCTGACTGCTAAGCCGGAGGTCGTGGGTTCGATTCCCACCCAGGACAAACTTTGTGTGATGAGCATGATTGTTTGTTCTGTGTCTGGGTGTGATTTATCTATAATATTGTTACGAGCTGGGTATGGGATAAATTAATTACTACCACTCAGACAATTAAATAACTTTATTAAACACAAAAACACTTAAACTTAATCACAAATACAGTACTGATCACTATTCGCTTAAATATCGCACTTCAAGTTCACTTCGATTCGCTTCGTTGTATCGCCTGAATCAGACTGACTCTCGTTTGTCGGCGCTTGTGCTTTTATACAACACACCAATGTTCACGAACATTCCGGCAATGTCTACTTGTACCGAATAAAGAAATAGGTACCTTATGCCCTCGGCGTACGGTCGAAATTACAATGACAATTAGCTTCAAACTAAAAATAATGCTTCTCGAAGTTTCTAGCGCAAACACACTGTAATCACATTCTTTCTCGAAACTTCCCGTACGTACGACGTAACACTGCCCCCTCCTTAGACATGCTCGTCCCGAGCATCATTAGCCCCGTAGTATCGGGCCAATCGGTCTACATGAACAATCTTAGGCGCACCTCGTAGACCCTTTTGTATTCGGTAGGTGACATCGTTGATCCTAGTCACAACTCGGTATGGTCCATCCCATTTTGCTTGCAATTTCGGAGACTTCCCCTTGCTCCGCACTGGGTTATGTAACCACACCAGTGAGCCCTCGTCGAAACCCCTACTGTTTGCCTTGCGGTCATAACGGGTCTTCATCTTCTCAGACATCTGTTGGCCGGATTGTCGGATATGCTCATAAACATCATTCAACTTGTTACGCAAATCATTTGCGTAATCTGTTACACTACGTGGAGCATCAGGAGGAGTTCCAGTGATTAAATCTGCAGGCAACCGTAATTCCCTTCCAAAGTTCGCGAAGGCTGGCGTCACAGTCGTACTTTCGTGGACTGCGCTGCGGTAGGACAGTAGAAACGGCTGTATGTGCTTGTCCCAATCCCTTTGCCTGCTTTCCACGACTTTTGCCAGATATCTCTCCAACGTTTGGTTGAATCGTTCCACCATTCCATCAGATTGTGGGTGGTAAGAGGTGGTTCTGGTTTTGTAGGTACCCATCAATCGACAAGTTTCCTGAAATACTTGCGATTCAAAATTCCTTCCTTGATCGCTGTGTATCTCTAAAGGTACTCCAAAACGACAGAAAACTTCCTGTACTAATTTATCTGCGACAGTTGTAGCTTCTTGGTTAGGAATGGCGAAGACTTCTGGCCACTTTGTGAAGTAATCCATGACCACCAGGAAGTACTTGTTTCCGCTCTCACTTTCTGGAAATGGTCCCGCAACGTCTAGTGCTATCCGTTCCCAAGGGGCTCCAACGTTGTACACCTTTAATGCACCTCGGCTGCGTGTGTGGGGTCCTTTCACGGCCGCACAACTGGTACATTTGCGACACCAGTCCTCCACATCATCTCGACAGTGGATCCAGTAAAAGCGTTCTCGAATTTTAAGTAGGGTCCTTTTTACCCCCATATGTCCTCCTGAACATCCATCATGGTAGAGCCGTAGAACATCCGGTACCTTAGCTTTAGGGACAACCATTTGTAGATGACAGCTGTCCCCTCGAGCGTTTTCCCATTTACGGCACAAGACTCCATCCTGGATCACCAAGCTATTCCATTGCGCCCAATAACTCTTCGTGATGGAACTCATCGCAGCCACATCACTCCATTTAGGTTTAGGAGCACCAGCTTTGACCCACTCGAAGATCGGTTTGATGTCCGAGTCATTTTGCTGAGCCTGCTGTAGGGTTTCCTTCCATTCATTGCTGAGATCTGTTCTAAGCATCCTCACGGGCACTACTTCCTTAGTCTCTTGCCTGGCACAGTGCTTACAGTCTTCAGGACAAGGTCTTCTTGACAAGGCGTCTGCGTTACCGTGAGTTCTCCCACTGCGATGTTCAGTTATGAAGTCAAACTCTTGTAGTAGTTCAATCCATCTCGCCACTTGCCCCTCTGGATTCTTAAACTGTAATAGCCACTTCAATGCAGCATGGTCAGTTCGTAATTGGAATTTACGTCCCAGCAAATATTTACTGAAGTGCTGCAATGTCTTTACTACGGCGAGTAGCTCCCGTCTTGTAACGCAGTAATTTCTTTCTGGTTTGGATAAAGACTTGCTGAAGTAAGCTATCACAACCTCTTGGTCTCCTTTCCGTTGAGACAGCACGCCCCCAATTCCAGTATTACTTGCATCGGTGTCAACTATGAAGTCATTTTCAGTGTCAGGATATCCTAAAATAGGTGTGTTGCACAGACGTTTCTTTAATTCCTGAAATGCGACGTCGCAGTTCTCGTCCCAACAGAATTGCCGCTTTTCCTCAGTGAGTTTGTGCAGAGGTTTCGCAATGTCGGCAAAATTCTTGACAAACCTTCGATAGTAGGAGCACAAACCCAGAAATGCTCTGACCTGTGTCTTGTCTTTCGGAACTGGCCAATCCTTGACGGCGATTACTTTTTCTGGGTCTGTTTGAACACCTTCCCCCGAAACTATGTGTCCTAAAAAGTTTACTTGCTGTCTGAAAAACGAGCACTTTTTCGGACTTAACTTGAGATTTGCTGTTTGGATTTTCGACAGCACTCGGTTGAGGTTTTTAAGGTGATCTTCAAATGTACGACCCACGATGATAATGTCGTCTAGATATACAAGACATGCGTCTCCAATCAATCCGGCGAGTACTTGCTCCATCAATCTTTCAAACGTCGCAGGAGCATTGCATAAACCGAATGGCATAACTTTAAACTGCCACAACCCTTTTCCTGTTGAAAATGCAGTTTTCTCCTTATCCTTGGGGTCTATTTCTACTTGCCAGTAGCCACTTTTCAGGTCAAGTGTGCTAAACCACTTCATACCAGTCAGCGTATCCAGTGTGTCATCGATCCTAGGCAGCGGGTAGCTGTCCTTTTTCGTGACATCGTTCAGTCGTCGATAATCCACACAGAAGCGCATACTGCCGTCCTTTTTCTTTACCAGCACCACAGGAGAACACCACGGACTCGATGAAGGTTCTATAACACCATCCTTCACCATTCCCTCAATCATGGTTTCCACCTCTTTTTCTCGTGCAACTGGCAGTCTTCTTGGTCGCTGACGGATTGGTAACTCGTTGCCTGTATTAATCTTATGCTGAACAAGTCCAGTTCTCCCTATGTCAGCATCGTTTGAAGAGAAAGTGTCGGCGTACTGAAGTAACATCTTCTTAGCCTTCTCCATTTCTACTTTAGTTAAATCGCAGTTTTCCAAAAGCGTTGACACGTCAAATTTTGCACTACGAATTTTATTTCCGGTAGGCGGATCCTGCAGTTGACGCATCCAAGCTACTTCCTCGCAAGTACCGATCAAGGTGCCCTTCTTGATCACATGCTCCTTGTCACTTGGATTCAGTATGCGTACTGCTGAGACGTTGGTGGCCTTGACCAGAGTACGTGCCATCTTCCATGGGAAGTCATTGTTAACCCTTTCTATCAGAACACTTCGATCTTTGTGTCCAGAATTCTGTGGTAAACTAACTGGCACAATTGTTTCTGATCTGCGAGGAAGAACAATCTCTTTCAAGCAGTACACTTTTCCTGATGGTGCACCTTCCATGAAGATTTCATCTGAACCACATTTCAATACTCCTTGATCAACGTCGATCTCGCAACGATGTGTCCGCATGAAGTCCAAGCCCAAGATGCAATCGTCCACTATATCGGCCACGATGACATTGTGCTGGTAAGTTCTATCACCCAATTTCAACTCCACCTCCTTCTTGCCTCGGACGATTATGTGCTGACCGGTAGCTGTTAGTAATCGTATACGGTCGTGGTTATCGACGTAGTCCCCAAGAAACCGACTTGCTAGGTGAGAATTGACGACCGTGTGAGAAGCTCCAGTATCCAACGTCAGTTTGCATGGTGTTCCGTTGACTTCGCCTTTGATGGTCAGGCTGTTCCCATCATGTGCTTGCGAGATCAAGATTCTCGGGGCTCTTTCAATACCAGCCAGCACCCGCCCCCCAGTCCTGGCATTTACTCGTTTCCCTGCTGTGGCTGGGCAGTCACTTCAGCCGCCCTTCCCTGCTGATCTTCTCTCGGGCTGCTGCGCTTAGGACAGCTTGACCGAAGATGACCCCGTTCTCCGCACGTGTAGCACCTAGGACTGTACCCTTGTGGCCGGTCGCGTACAGGTGATGCTACAACCTCCCTGACGCGGTGTGTTCGGTGGTCCTGCCTCACTGCCTCTACTTCTAAGGCATGGGCCAAGGCGTCTTTCAGCGTCTCATGATGCCCAAGTCTCACAGCGGCTCTAACTTCTAGGTCGCGTATTCCGTCAACGAACGCTTGTACCAGATTCCCATCGATAAGTGCAGGGGCAGACTGGTATGCTTTCCGAACCAGCTTTTCAACTTCGAGGGCCCACTGCTGTAGGTTCTCGGCACTACGTTGAACACGATCCTTCAACTTAGCACGAAATACGTGCTCCAGGTGCGCGTCGCCGTATCTGGACTCTAACGCCTCCAGCAGCTGCTCGTAGGTAACATTCTTGCCGAGCGCCTCAAGAATGTTTAGGGCCTGGTCTCGAAGGCCCAAGGTGAGCGCGGTCATAGCTTGCGGTTCTGTCCATCCATTCGCCTTCATAACGGCCTCAAATTGAATCTTATAAGCCGACCACGAAGATGTGCCATCGAATGGAGGCACCTTAAAGCCCCGCGCTGAAGGTGCAGCAACTACTGAAGCTACAGTGACGTCTCCAGTCTTCAGTTCCCCCAAAGCCTTCTTCACCCCAGCGATCTGAACTTCGGCTTCTGAGAGGCGATTCTCGTGCTGCTGTACCTGATCCTTCATCACCTTTAGGTCTTTGCCAAAAGTTGCATGAAGATCCTTTATGAGGAGCATCTGCTCGTCTTGGCGGCGGACCTGCTCCTCTTTGTCTCGCTGCAACTGCTCTTCCAACCGGCGAGCCTGCTCCTCTTGACGGCGAGCCTGCTCCTCTTGACGGCGAGCCTGCTCCTCTTTGTCTCGCTGCAACTGCTCTTCCAACCGGCGAGACTGCTCCTGTAGCAGCGCCATTAAAGCTGACAAGTCTGGCGCACTTGATGCTGTAGCAACTGCAGATGGGCCAGCGACTTGCACTGACGTAGGCTGGTCACCACCCGGTGTCTGTGTTGGAGAACCTCCAAACCGCCTTTGGTCCATGTCCTGCTGTCGCTGACTCCTGGTACGGATACCGTCCGTGTCGTCCTTCGGTAGAATCGGCATAATTTATCCCTCACTTCTGACACCAAATTGTTACGAGCTGGGTATGGGATAAATTAATTACTACCACTCAGACAATTAAATAACTTTATTAAACACAAAAACACTTAAACTTAATCACAAATACAGTACTGATCACTATTCGCTTAAATATCGCACTTCAAGTTCACTTCGATTCGCTTCGTTGTATCGCCTGAATCAGACTGACTCTCGTTTGTCGGCGCTTGTGCTTTTATACAACACACCAATGTTCACGAACATTCCGGCAATGTCTACTTGTACCGAATAAAGAAATAGGTACCTTATGCCCTCGGCGTACGGTCGAAATTACAATGACAATTAGCTTCAAACTAAAAATAATGCTTCTCGAAGTTTCTAGCGCAAACACACTGTAATCACATTCTTTCTCGAAACTTCCCGTACGTACGACGTAACAATATGTATGTATTTATAAATAATATAAGTATGTATATCAGTTGTCTGGTTACCATAACACAAGCTCTGCTTAGCTTGGGATCAGATAGCCGTGTGTGAGTTGTCCCAAGATATTTATTATTATTTATTATTTATTAAGATGTTCCTGACGGAGTACGCGGAGACGCCGTTCGACGCGCTGAACTACCTCGCGGGCGAGTGCAACTACGGAGGGAGAGTCACTGACGACAAGGACAGGCGACTCATACTGTCACTCCTCTCTATATTCTACAACGAAGACGTAACTACAGTGCCTGAGTAAGACTTATTCTAAAATATATTTTATTAGCAAAAACATGAGTAGTAAATATTAAGTACTTACTACTCATGTTTTTGCGAATAAAAAATACACTACCCAACCAATATATACTTGTGTACTTATACAAGTTTATATTGGTTGGATTAGGTATTTATTTATTTCTTTACACCTATCATTACAACCTAAAGCGACAGCGTAGTTTTCATAATTATGATTAGATGATTTGTTCAGGAAATTTGAAGATTTCAAGAAATAATATACGAAACCCACTGCAGGTTTCATAACACATGACATCGACGGACCAAACTTCCAATGTCTTTCTTTTATAGCTTAAAACTCTCCTTTTTGGTGAATAGCAACCTCATAATAAAGTACTAGGCTTGTATGAATTCAAGGTGGTATTTATTCTAACAGTAGTGGGCTGTCTTTTCTTCCGTCAGGTACTCGTTCTCCCCGAGCGGTGACTACCTGATGCCGAAGTCCATGGAGTACAATTCCGTGCTGGAGCACATTCGCCAGTTGCCCATGATCACCAAGCCCGAGGTGTTCGGACTGCACGAGAACGCTGATATCACCAAAGATAATAAGGAGACTAATCAAGTGAGATCTAACTACGAATAGTCGAAGTGAAAATGTTACCCAAAGCAACATATTATTATTTCTTATTTACTAGTTTTTTTGTCATCACATATCCCTGACTTTATTGGGGAAATAATAGTAATCATTTATGATTCATGTCACATAAACTAGGAAGAAACCTTTGCTCTAAGTAATAGTTGGCCCTCGCGATAGATCTAGTGAACCCGTTAAGTTTGTAAGTATGTAAGACAAAAAAAAAGATAATTTAAAACTAATTCATGCAAAAATCATGAAAGAAAAATTGCGTTGGTACGAAAAAAATTGTGTGATTGATAGACTAATAATCAATTTAATGCAATAGACCTTTAATAATCAGGATGATGATTTAGTCAATTTGATGTCTTTACTGCCAATGTTCATTATTATCTGATAAGAACTTCATCTACGCCAGAACCATATAAAAAAAAAAAACCTAATGACATAATTTTAATTGCATCTTCTAAATACAAATGTGACACAACATGCATGTCCGGTTCCCCACAGCTCCTGTTCGGCACCCTCCTCACACAGACGCACATCGTGGCGGGCGGCGGGGAGGGCGCGGAGGGCGGCGGCGTGGTGGACATGGCCAAGGACATGATGGAGCGCCTCCCCAAGCTCTACGACGTGGGTGCCGTCGCGGAGAAGTACCCCGTCATGTACTACAACAGCATGAACACTGTGCTCAGACAGGTAGCTTTGAAGAAAGAAAGTATGAAAGAAAGAAAGAAAAATATCGTTTATGTACGTGAAAGTGAAGCTCATAACATACAAAATTTTGCTTACATAAAAAAAGGAAATAAAAATGAATGAATGATGATGATGAACAGTGCTTTGAAATGTCCTAATTCTTTTTCTCGACGCTACTGGGACTGCATAGTCTTCATCGTATCTAGCTGCAGGTCTGCTAATTAGCCTAGCCTGCACTTCATTACAGAATACCTCATTGTTACCTTATTTTTTAAATGTAAAGAGCTCCTCGTACCTATATTATAGAAAAAAAATCTAATTGATTACCTTTCCATCATCTTCTCTCTGTAGTAAATATTTTGGTCAACAAAGTTCTCCGCCAGTTAACCTGTTACGACACAAACCAGACGCATATTATAATGTGTTATTTTAATTTTTATGTGATGTATTTTTATTATCTCTGATACGTTCGTAGCACGGTTATTGCTTTATATAGTGTAGTGGGTGTACATGATCGATAGTAATCTTGGATAAACGCTCCAAAACCCCCACTTCCCCAGGAACTGATCCGTTACAACCGGCTCCTGGCGGTGGTGAAGCGAACCCTGCACGGCGTGTACCTTGCCGCCCAGGGTCTGGCCATCATGAGCGCGGAGCTCGAGGAGTGCAACAACGCGTTCTTCAAGGGCATTGTGCCCGGCGCGTGGATGTCCAAGTCCTATCCGTCTATGAAGCCGCTGGGATCTTATGTCGCTGATTTACTGTCTCGGTGAGTGTTATATATTGTTCTTATTATATACCACGTTGGTTGCGAAAAGGGCGTAGGATTACTGTAGCCTATGGGACTAATAAACTTATTCAGTTACTCTCAACTTTTGTCCATAGAAAACACTATTATGGAGATGCGTACGCATGTATTCAGCTTTCTGCGTCTGAACGGATCTGATACAAAACTAGCGTTTTCTATAGACAAAAGCTGAAGGTCATATATGACTCATTGGACAGGGAAGTTGTTAAGAGGGAAAACTATGATCTGTAAAGTGGTTGCAGTTGTTTATTGCTAACAAAACACAAAATCTCTATAACTACTTCACCTCTTAAGCTGTAATCTGGCAAGTAGATAGGATTTCAAGACAGGGACGAATTGGGGGGGAGGGGGGGCATCTTTGAATTCCATTTCCTGGTATACGTTTTTGAAGATTATCTGCTGCGGGTGTCGCGACTCGATCCCACACGGAATATTTATTTGTTTGGACCACAGATAGGTACTTTTTCAAGATTGGGATGTGACTTAATATAAGCCTCAAATCGCCAATCCGCCTTGAGCAAGACTGATGGATGATCAAACCTTCTCTGTATAAGGATGCCTTGGCCCTGCGATAATAGGCCGATATATAGGAATAAGGTGTTGCCTAGTAACTAGGTTGTAGAGATCTAATAGACAGGCGTTCCATGTAAAATACTGGTATTCAGCTGCATCTGGTTAGACTGGACGCCGACCCTAACATAACTGGGAAAATGCTAGGCAGATGATATAATATTGGGGGTAAATAAAATACTCTAAATTCATATATCAATTTATATTACTATCACAAACAAGTTCACTACTCTATGTTGTGTATATTATGTCTAAATAAATTATAGTTTGGGTACATGACTGTGTTGAACTCTATTCAGTAGACATACATGGCAATTTTCTTTAACATTTTCTGTTTTATAGTGCGAATTTAAATTATTAGGCCGTGTTTTATTAGACCATGACCTAAGACAAGAACAACAATAATAGTTATGAATGACATTGACAGCTAGCTGTTGATTTGAACATTTGAACCTGGTATGATTCTACTGATATGCAATATAAAGGTCAGCGCAACAGATATAAAGTTCAAAATTGTGTGCAAGAAATAATTCCATGCGTCATTTATTCTTGCACTCAATTCCAAACTCTATTGCTGTTGGATTTGAGTTTATTTTTCTTTCGCGCTGACGCTAATGAGCATCCTACGGACTGACTGGCAATTTGTTCATAGCAATTTATACCTAATACACAGGGAAAGAAGATGCATTTTTCAGTTTTATTGAAGAGATGCGAGTATAAATAAACTAGCTATTGACATGTACCCAAACTACGGAGGTACACAATGTTTGTACTCAGTCTGTCGACGATTGTACTAATAAATAAAATGCCGTGTGAAGCGGTTGCACATGTAACGTAAGCGACAGGCGACCACGCTGTACTGTGCCCGCCGTTAATGAGACACATTCAGTTTAAGGGCCTAAGTAGACGACCGACTTTTTTGCAATAGAGTCTGTGTGGTGATGTCTGCATTTTTTTCCTAAAAGCTGGTCGTTTAGTCAAAAGGTCTATCGTCTATGTAAGCCCTGTACACAGGCTATCACACAAGTATGAGTGACGAGTCATAGTCAACAAAGCATTTTTTTTTTTCTTAAATCAATGTGCCGTATTTACGGTCGGGTACTGCAGGCCAGGCCTAACACGAGCGCGGCAACGTAAAAACATTCAATTCAAGTCGACTTTCAAATATCTTATACCATTTTAATTTTATTTTATACGCCAAGCACAATTAGTATCACCCATTGATATAAATAAAGCTTTCAAAAGAAATAAATATAATGCGCGAAACGGGTTTTGGTTAACCAATTAAAAAGTTGATGGAATTTATTTTACGTTTACTACGCGCGCTCGTGAAAGACCTTCGCACTTTGTTATTTGTTACGTATGTAGGGAACACTTAACACAATGGAAACATTACCTTTGGCCTCGCCGCCAGTACTGTTTGATAAAGAGTCGATTCCCACATAATCTATGATAAGTATACTCGTATTAAACCTAATGTTACTGGCCACGATAATAAATCAGCTATTGTTTAACAGTCATATCGATAGTGTTGTATTTAGGGCAGTAGTGAGATAATTTAATGATATTGTTTAGAATGACGCGTGAATCGAATCTTTGTTGACATTTTATAAGAATAATCAGGAGCTTCGCGTTCTGAACGATATAGTTACACGTAGGGGCAGGAAGCGAGCAATTTGTAAGCAGCTGTGGTATGACCCCACGGCGCACAGTGGTCTGAAAATCAAGCTCCATACTCATAAAAACTTAATGTCAGAATTTACTAGTAAAACAAAGAAAGGTATACTAAACACAACATATTCATAAATTGAGTATGGAGCTTGATTTTCAGACTACTGTGCGGCGGCGTGCAATGAACGCTTCACACTATCACGTTCAGTTCGCAAAGCTCATAAGTCCTAACACGAATCTAGCGCAAGTATGCGATGCTTACAGTCTTACAAGTTGACCAAACGGGAATTTAGTATTAGTTACTATTTTAGAAAACATACAAGGAACTCACGTCGTTCATACATATTCAAACATCCATGTTATATAGAGAGAGATGACCGTTTTAACGATAATAGTTCAGATCGCATCCACCACTAGACACACGTTTATAATACTAAGTTCTACACAGTTATACAAAATCAGTTACATAAACATTTATTATAGCACATATGAATACTGACAGGTGATATTATATTTTGACACATTTCGTAAAATTTAAAGGCTGGTACAGATTATTTGCAACACAACATGTAATCACATTTGGAAGCAACAAGAATAAAGTAAGCAGGATTTTATAAAATTCATTGAAAAGAGTGTTTTGGAACGAGCAACTTTTCAGGCTTCTTCACAATTTTAAAAGTGCCTGTAAATTGTTTCATAATACATGCTTTCATGAGTTCGCAAATGCACTTACAACAATTGCGCGCACGCTACATATATTCGCAGCGCGCTCGTTGCTGTTACATGTTGTGTTGCAAATAATCTGTACCGGCCCTTACAATAAAAAGTCGACAAAGTTGTCAATATATCTTTAAGAAATCGACGCGTTTAACCCTGATTTGTTATAGATTTCTTATTTATAATACTTTTGATATTCAAGTGAATATTACTCATTGGAATAAAACTAACTTCATATAACATTATACACAGAACTTACTTATACATAAATGATTACAGTATACAGATCAATAATTAACGAAAGTTAGTTTTATTTCAAACGTAAAGTTAACCGCAATTTTGCTTAAGCAAACAACTTTGTCATGGGGCTTGGGATAGGCCTACGTTCAACACAGGACTACGCGATGTTGGTGAGGATTCAGCCTTCCGAGTTCCTCGCAGCCAGGTCCAGGAGCTTGGTCATGAGCTCGCCGCCGAAAGACTCCCTGTACTTCTGGCTGATATTGTTGAGTAGTGCGTAGGGAGTCTCGTAGTTCATATTTTCTATGCCGGACAGGGTAGTGTCGTCGAACTTCCTGCCGACGACCCTGAAGCCGTTAGCAGACATCTCGATGCAGTAGGCGGAGTTCTCCAGGGTCGTCAGGTTGATGTAGATCCGCTGGTTGGTGCTGTGCAGTTTGGGGGATATGCTGGCGTTCTTCACGTGCTTGCGGATGTCGTTGATGGCTGCTTCGGCCTCCTGCGGCCAGGTGTTCTCGTCCAACACCTTCTCTGACATGTTGACTGTCTGGAATAAGAATAGCTTTAGTTAAATAGTGTATCTTCTGCTACTTAGGACATTCAGTACGTAGTAACACATTGCAAATGTGTACCAATTGTAGTTCTAAGTAACAGTGTTTTTGTTACATCCTGTAAAGGCTACTTAGGTAGTAAGCATTATTTGAAATCTGCTTTTGCCCGTGACTTCGTCTAGGTTTCAAGCTATCCCTTTGTCCAATATCATTACGATCAGTCCAAAGGTTTAATCTTGTTGAGGGATAGACACACAGAGTTACTCTCGCCCTTATAGTATTAGTGTAATTTGACAAAATAATTGGTTCATAAGTACAATAAATGTAATTTCAATACCTACACATGCCTGCACATACTACATTCCTATAATCATAACTATTTACTCCAAATGGAACCCTAATGTCTTTTGACAATGAATACAGCTCATAGCTACACTTAATCTCACGTTTTTTGCTACTTTCACAGTCTCGGTTTCCTACAAGATTGGATAGAAGAGGGTCCTCCCCTCGTGTTCTGGCTGTCAGGCTTCTACTTCACCCAATCCTTCATGACTGGCGTGCTGCAGAACTACTCGCGACACAACAACATCCCCATCGACCAGGTCCACTTCGAGTTCGCCATCACGAGCTTGGAGACAGAAGCCACTGAGGAACCCAGTTTTGGGGTGTATTGCAAGGTTGGTTGGCAATTTGGTGATGATGGTTGTTATAACAAAAGAACGAATAATGGCGGAAGACTTGGCGATTGATTACATTGATAGACTTGGACTTGCAATAAATGCGAGTCTGTATTCGTCAATCCGCCTTGGGCAAGCTTGGTGATCAAAACTCGCCTTTGCCCAGCAGTGGGACAGTAATAGGTTGGTATTATTGTAAACACCAATTTCCCATACACTGGTGGTTAAACATATTTTATACCATAACAGAACAGGTGACTTGGAAAACAACGTTTCTAATATGATCAACATCTTCAAAGGTTTCTGTCCTTTTAAACTATACGTGTCATTTATTTAAATTACATGCAGCAAAAAAGCGATGGATTGGATAAGAAGGGTCAGGAACACAGTGTGTTCATGTGGGTATGTGTCATGGCATCTGCATGGGAGTGTGTACTCTTTAGCGCTTTGCATGCACGACACGCATGTATGACTTGCATGGTTTGATATTTTTGCATGGACTTAAATTGAAAGTGCGTATAATCGCGCAATGGGCTTTTCTAACGCTTTTGATATGTATCGCGTTTTTATACCGAACAAAAATTGCTTCAGTAGATTAGAAATTTACGAATATGATCCTTAAAACTTCGAGAGACACTAACACAATCCCCTGCCACAGGGCCTGTTCCTCCAAGGCGCAAGATGGAACCGCGTGACGATGCTATTGGACGAGTCCTACCCCAAGATCCTATTCGACACGATCCCTATAATCTGGTTCCAGCCGGCCCTGATATCGGATTTCCACCCCCCGCCTTGTTACTTCTGTCCTATTTACAAGACCAGTGAGAGAAAGGGGGTGCTCGCGACCACGGGGCATTCCAGCAACTTTGTCATGTACATCACACTAGCGAGTACCTTGAAGGAACAGCACTGGATCAACAGAGGAGTCGCCAGCTTGACCCAATTGGATGATTAGCTGGGAGTGGGAGGTTGTTGCTGTATTATTTTATTTACTTCTAGCTTACGCCCGCGACTTCGTTCATGTTGGTTATCACTAGGCTTTATTTTTTTTGGGTGGAACCCTAATTGTTTTTCTAAAATGAAAGTTTAGGTAGGTACTCCTTGGAACTACAGCTATCTGTCAGTAAAAGTTCTGTCAAAATCGGACCAGCCGTTTCGGTGATTAGTCGGAACATACAGACAGAAAAACATTTGAAAAATTGTTTTTTTAGTGTTGCACCTTGTAAATGTTCATTTCATATACCTACCTATTTATTTTGTAAAAAGCTGTTATTTTGATACTGCAAACAAACACTTCAATTTTATTTATTTGTATATCCAATTGCATCTATGATTATGCAATTGTTTGTAAACGGTGAACATATGGTAAGCTTTTTATCTATCCTAAATGGGACTGCTAAGAGGGAGAAAACGATCTAATATTATTTAGAATACTGTTAACATTAAATTCTTATAGGTAACATAGAAAAATCAATAAAAAGAGATAAGTATTGGGTGTAAAGGTATATTAAAAAACAAGCCAGTTCTAAGGTAAAGGGTTTGAAGTGAGTATCAGTCTGAAATCATAGGTTAATTAAATTATATCATAGCTATATTTTATGGTTCTATTTATTTATATGTCTTTTTTTCTGTATTTAATCTATGTACCTAGTCATAATCAAGTTTTTGCCAAATAAAGATTTTTCATAATATTATTGTTGTTTGAATGATTTATTTTCCTTCCTTGCATGATACCACAGGACATAATTATGATAATATGTGCATGATAGAAACATGATAGCAATATTTATTGGTATTGTGGTGGTTGTGATGGTGGTGGTGGTAGACTAACTTATCAGGGAATACATGTGTAAATGGTAGTAGTCTAGGGGTTTCTTCTCATGGATTTGGAATCCAGGTTTCTATTTTTGGATAAGAGGTTACTCGGGAGGCTGCTCGGGATGAAGAAATATCAAATAATAATCATTGAATAATCTCCTTTAGAATAAAAAAAACATGGAAAACGAAATATTTATAGGAATAACCCAGTGTTCTTTGTACTTCTTGTAACTATTTTGTATGCTCTATCTGTGATTACTTTTAATTGGCCTTATTCACACGATTTTACTTTTAAAATATTGGACTGTAAAATCTGGAGCCAAGTACTATCCTCGTCATACTGTTTAAAGAGACTTCGATACTATAGGTCTTTAATTTTCTCAAAATATCTTCATTTAGTGAACAGCAGTGTGGATGAGAAACAGTCCTATCATCTGTGCAGGTTGTAATGAACAGGTATGTACTAACCGTAACAAATTATATGTACTTATATTTTATCGGACATCATGTCAGAATCAAGAAATGTATAATGCAGTGAACCTTTAGCATTCATATGAACACCATCAAGCCATTCGCCGGAACGCCTCAACAATTAACATTCATTCTACAAATCGGCTGCATCAATCTATCAGTTCTGTCTAATTCTAGTCATTCTTGGGAATAAGTGCTGTAGCATGCTACGGGCACAGCAAGGATTGTAGAGTACACATGAAATGAACAACAACAGTATGCAATTTTATCACTTTGGCAATATTCCAAGCAATAAAAGAGCTAGGCCAATCAAAAAGTATTTAAGCCATGTAAGTTGGTACAATGTAAAGATTTTAAATATATGAACATAAGCCCACATTAAAAGCAATGTTCATCGCCAAAACTAGACGCGCATTACAGAAACAACATAGAATAATTTTGACCTTTTTTCAAAACAATGAATAGAAATGAGTGAGTGGGAACTATTCATTTGTTGAATGTATAACTATTCAGTTTGATTAAAAAGTAAAGGAATAGCAAATTAATGTTTAAATGTTTATAAACATTAAGAATATTTTAAGATGATTTGCTCATTAGTGTGGCAGATGATTAAGAACAGATTAAAATTTAAATTTCGCGGTAATGTTGAATTAATACTCACTCTTATTTCTGTAATTGATGTGGTAATCGACTTGAACAATAAATTCACGCCTATTTACTAATTGTAAATGTATGTTGTCGTTTTCATCGCAAAATTTTATAAAACACTACACAATTCGCGATACAAACTCAAATAATATGAATGTCAACAAAGTCAATAGACTATAAAGTTCGATGACGTGACGTCAGCGTATTTTTCCTGTAGTGTTGTCCTAAAACTACATAGACAAATAAATCGATTGTTATTTTTTTGTTATTGTTGATGTTTAAGTTCAAATTCAATATTTTTTATTACAGGCATCTAAAGAAAACAGTCTAAAGTGTAATTATTTTAAATAAAGGAGTTTCCAATTGAAATTTTTGAAAAATAGTTTAATGTCTGTTTAATGATTAAGATATAGCGGTAATTTAATGTGATATAACGATATCAACTTAAATAAGGTGCATCTGTATGGTGTAATATATGTATTAGTGTTCTGTTCCGTGATAATTATAGATTTGAATATTATTTTATATATGTTTGCCGTTAAAAAATCGATATTTAAACAATCGAGGTCCGTTGCGTATCACTATTGGTATAATTCCGTTTCACTTTTCAATCACCGTGAAAGAAACTCCCTGTTTCAATAGTCATCGTAAGCATTTGGTATTACATGAAATATTATCAGTATTCTTTCATAATGACAAATTTATTTAATTTAGTCGGATAAAAGTAATAAACAGTTATATTACAATGCAAAATAATAAAATAATGATTTTTCTGTGGTAGGGTAATGCATAGAACGGAACTTTTTATTTACAATTTGTTGCTATGTTGCATAGATGGCGCGGCGAACTTGTAAACTGCGTATGCCGAACTGACGTTTTTGGTTATTTTTGTTCTCGCCTCGTGTTTACTTTAGTGTCTAATTTCGGTCCAATTGCGAAAATTCAGTTGTGCAACAACCAAAAGGTTAATATTTCGTTCATATAAGACATCTCCGTACTTTATAGTATCGATCCGCTCTTCCGGACTAGGTATATGTATACATTATTATCACGTGGTGGTGTGGTGGTTTATATAATTCTTGTTTACCGCACAAGTAGAAACTTTGCGCATGTGCGTCCCGTCAGTAACCTCAAATTGTAAAGGCACGGGTTCGGCAGGTTCCGGATATCCGGGTCGCGACGCGGCGGCGGCGGTTCTCGCGGCGGTATTGTGATGTGCCCTCGTGCAAGGCGTCCGCGCCCCGCGTGTGGACAGCGTTGGTGATATCGGTACGCGCGCGCCTGCCATGGCCCAGGCTCAGTTTACGCGAAGCTCGGAGAGCGACGCGTGGGCGCTGCTCTCGCTGAAGTCGGCGCCCCCATCGCCCTCCAAGGTGCAGTGGGCCCAGGAGCCGGCCCCCATCGCGATCGCGAGGCTCGACGGCCGCGATTTCGAGTACCTCATCCGGCAGAAACGTGTCGTGATCGGCCGGAACTCTAGTAGAGGCCAAGTGGACGTTAACATGGGACACTCGAGTTTCATATCGCGTAGACATCTCGAACTGTTCTACGACCACCCGGAGTTCTACCTGACGTGCAACAGCAAGAATGGCGTGCTGGTGGACGGCGTGTTCCAGCGGAAGGGCTCCGCCGCCATGCTGCTGCCCAAAAGGTGAGTCCGCCGCCGACCATCACAACATACATTTGCGTGCACTCACTAGCTTTTGTTTGTAAACAAATCATATTGTTTATGTTCAACCCACCTGTTGTATTTTTGTTTAAAAAAATTGTAGTGTTCATAATCTTTGTTGACACATGTGGTTTATGTATATCATGTTCCTAGACTTGCAATGATGACCCAGTCTCACACCTGGCCACTTGGATATGTATGGCATTGCTAACATAATGTCATGAGAAACACGCATCTATTTTTAGAGTTTGTCATGCTTGCCAGTTTGTTATAATACCTATGTCCTGTATGCATCATAAAAACATAACATTACTTTTCTCACAAATTTCAGCGAATTATAATTAGTCACCAGATTTAACTGATTGTAGGAAAATACCATCAACAATATTATTTTTGCAAACACTCACCACTTCTTATCAAGAAGTGGTAAACAAAAACAAACTCTTGCAATTCTACGATCAATGTCCAAGCTTAATGAATAGTTTGATAATGATTATCACTTGTTACTAGTTATTTTGAGCATAATTATTACAGATAAGATACATCCAAAACGGTTGTACTCTGTATGATGCAATACATAGAAATGTGATTGTTGATTCGGTGAGATTTCGCAAGTCATTGTTGCTTAAAAATTAGTTTTATGAGACTCTAATATGCAGAATTTGCAATTTTTAAAAAACTGCAGATTTTTCTGGTAAACAATATATTTGAATAATCGCAGTACAATCATAACAACTAGGTAGGTACTAATTACATGTTGACATAAAAATCTTATAAAATGGGTTTCTTTATACCTACTGTCATGTTGTTTATTCATGCATATTCACTTGCATCATAATTATTCCATGTGGCAGCATGGCTGTGAAAACCCTCAGATACCTACTATCTCTTCTCAATTCATAAACAAGCATTTTTAAATTAAGAACTCTATTTAGTTCTTCATGTCTAAGTATGTAGCAAATGTTTTAACTTTCTCTTTCTCTTCTGTGCCTGCATGTCTCATGTACCTTGAACATGTTAAACAGACAAAATTAATATTTGTTTGTCTTATTGAATGAGTATGAACATCCAAGGCCATCTTTGTGTTCATTTCTATTTATAAACTAATATAAATATTATTGATCAACTAATTAAATTGGGTTCATGCATGACAGAAGAAGATATAATTCCTATTTTGGATTGGCAGTGATTCAAAGGGCATGGCAAATTATTATTATTAAAGACTGTTACTATTTTGAGGGTACTGGTCTAACTGCAATATTCATACATAATTATTTTAATATAGCTACTATCCAAAATTATTCACTGACACAATGCAATTATTATAATTATTTTCCTTATGTATTTAATTTATAATTGGGTATTAATTACATACTATTATAAAACATAGTTGCTCTATTCCTTATTGAGTGTGAAAGATAACTAAATAAGTCTGACTATATAATAGGTAGAGATCGAAACAATGTGAGGAAATGCATGCTATTTGAAATCAATAAATTTTGAACATAATGCTCTTTTGCCTCTTGCTAAAGACAATAGGTGGCACCACTTATCTTATTAATAACTGCGAAATGAAAGAATTCATAATCTTGCAAATAATATTTTTGATTTTCTACTGTCAAAACATTGTTTTGGTATCATTATTTATGGCTAGAATACGATTATATATAGGAATATGTACCTACATAAATGCTAGGCCTTTTTCCTACCTGATAAATAATCTATTCTCGAAGATTTAACGATTTTAAAATGACATAGGCTACAATCCCTGAGATTCTCACTCTATAATAATTTGAAGCATTTGGCCTGTTTATGTTGCTAAATATCAAAAACTTGGTCTCCTAATGTTAAATTAGTCTGGGGAAGGAAAATAATTTAAGGAAGTGTATGCAACAATGTGATTAAATGATCCAGGAACTTCAATTATTATGTGCCTTAGATATATTACAAGGATTATTATTAATTGCTAATTGTAATATTATTATGTGACATAGTAGTATTACTTTTGACATAATTAAATTTAGTAGCTTCATCCTAATCAGAGGCCATCATAAAAATACCTGGAGTTTACGAGACTAATAGTTTATAATGAGTAATAATACCTAATTTATGATAATAATAAAAATACCAGCCAATTCTCGCCCCCTATTACATGGGACTTAAATATACTGGCGAACTGTGGGTGTGCATTTGTACACCTCTGCCTAACCCTTCTGGGAATACAGGCGTGATGGTATATATATTTTTTTTTTTTTACCAGCCAATTATTGTGCCCTGCAGTGGGACAGTAATAGGCCTCTTCTTTACAATTTTAATGAAATTTAAAACATTTTTTGTAACAACGCAATGTTGATAAAAAAAATTTAATTAATCATCTACTACTTCTCGAGTTTTCTGGACACACACATACAGAAGCTGAATTTTTATACATAATATGTCATAAAAGATTGAATCCTTTCATCCCATAAAAAAAGTACTATCCATAGATTGCTAATATAGGTATTACACAAAATTCCATAATTATTTTTGCCATCATGAAGACGATGATGGCAAAAATAATTACAATCACAAATTAATGTGTAAAGTCGTTACATAAAGTCAGAGTAACATTTTGACCTACTAAGCTGTAACTAACTGATAGGCTTAATTAAGTAAACAGGTTAATTTTAACAAAATATTTTGTTATTGAGGGTCAATCAACTTATTTACTTATCAATTGTTATCTATGTATCTTGCTAATAAGGTGTAAACATATCATAGTACTATGAGAATAGTAAATTGGATAGGTTTTACAATGTACTTCTGTAGATAAAGTCCATTCTCAACACCGCAATGCATAAAAATTACTTAATTTGAACTCAGAGTTGTTACTCAAAGAGATCAAAGTCTTCTGTTGCCTTTAGTCCTTAGGTCCCTGAGGGCATGGAGTTGTGGTCACCAGCATAAAAAAAAAATATATACCATCACGCCTGTATTCCCCGAAGGGTTAGGCAGAGGTGTACCAATGTACACCCACAGTTCGCCGGTATATTTAGGTCCCATGTAATAGGGGGCGAGCCTATTGCATGAGAACCACCAGCATAGCATAGCTGTCACCAGCATATACAATAAAAACTGCGAGTATGTTATTATTATCATGATTATGAGTATGTAACATGTTTTTTCTAGACAATATCACTTAGTCTTTACCAATTGCGCAATAGGAAGAAGTTTCTAGCACAAACTTGTTTACAACACTGTAAAGGGGTGAACGGGTATTTGATGAGTCATTAACTCATTACAATGTAAGGGTTTACAAGTACATAAACTAGTAACAGGTTAGTCCTTCGCTGATATAGCACTATTGTCGGAAATTACCCAATAGCCATGTTATTTGTGGGATCATCATCTGCCTAGCCTTTTCCCAACTATGTTGGGGTCGGCTTCCAGTCGAACCGGATGCAGCTGAATATCAGTATTTTACATGGAGCGACTGCCTATCAGACCTCCACAACCCAGTAATGGGTAATACGATACTCTTGGTAAGACTGATTGTCAGATTTTAATAATAAATGAAATATTTTTTTTAAATTTTTTTTATTGGGTTTTTCTATGAAATTCTCAGTAGCAGCTCGGAGTTTGGATTTTGTGCCCGGTTAATGGCAACAGGCTCGCCCGCCCCCTATTACATGGGACCTAAATATACCGGCGAACTGTGGGTGTACATTGGCACACCTCTGCCTAACCCTTCGGGGAATACAGGCGTGATGGATGGTGGAAATATCTTGACGATACGGGTGGCGCAGTGACTAAGCGATTTTCTGCTGCGCTTTGCGTCGCAGATTCACGCACGGAACAAATATTTATATGGACTATAGTTAGTTGTACAGGATCTGGCTGTTAGTGTATGTTTGTAAACACCTACGAAACAGGAGAAATTTCTAGTGTGTAACAAAATTTTCTAAAAAGAAAATTAACTTTCACTTTCATAATGAAGTAAGTACTTCAAAGTAATATTTACCTGTATTCGAATTCGTGTCCTAATGAATATTTAATTAATTTAGGGGAAACTTGGCCATAACTGGCGTCGGTAGGCATTGTCACTGGCGCCTTAGGGTGGCGCGTTAGGACCTAGGGCATGCCGGGGCTGCGGGTTGTTCGAAAGAGATACCGCGCCCCCGGAACGCAAAGGGCACGTGAAGGAACATAGACGAGTTTTAGTCAGTAAAAGTCTGACACTCCCTCCCGCCCCGCCCAGGGCGGGGGAAGTTATTTGATGATTTCCCGTCTATAAAAAAAAAGGACCTAGGGCATTTTCAGCCCTCTTTATTATAAGGACACTAACAGAGGCTTGTATTTCAAAAAAGAAAAAAGGGTAATTTTAAATTATACGTAATTTAAAATGAGAAAGACGGGAACTTGATTGAGCGTTTTGTCAATAAAGTCATAAGGAAAAAATCATACCACATACTCGCACCAGTTCAGGATGACCTTCTCAAATTTTCCTATATCAAAACCAATACGGGTGCTACCTGAACATGATATTCCTCGTAACGGTGACTAAGCAGTTAACTAACATCGATGTTGATACCGTTGTGTCCAAGCCTGATGACGTCACCACCTCACATGTGATTCACTTTTCGGAGATAGTTGAATGTCCGAATACTTCTTGATGACGATTCTTGTTTCATTGGTTTATTGCGTCCACGTGCACTTATTGTTGTGTCACTGGTTTGTACGTTTCCTTTTGTTTTTTGCTTTCGTTATTGTCGTGATGTCTGCCGAAAGATGTCCTCGGCTGGAGATAGGCCTTCCTCTATCATTGCCATATTTCCGAAGACTTTGGTATGACAATTGTTGAGCAGCTAGAGAGAGTATTGAAGAGGTTATGTCTGGATCTCCGTGTAAAAATATCCGATTTGTTTTTTATTTTTATTTAGTTGGGTAGGCTTAATCCATGATGAGTATTTCACATAAAAACAAGTAACACGGAACGAAAAAATCAGTATCTAATGTTGACATTTGTATCATAAACAAATATTTACAACTAAGAAGGGATAGTGGACACCCTTGCATATTGTATCTCACAGAACATCAGAAATATCTCCAATATTTTGTCTCCATTTATTCGCAAACACATCACATTCAGGGTTAGAAGTCAGGAGGTCATTGAGTTGTGATAGCGTGTACCTGTCGCACTCATACTGCCGATCTTGTAATATAATTCCCAGTATTTCCCAGTGTGGTCTCACATAGTCAGTAATTACATCTTGCCATGCAAATTACCACTTAATTACGTAATTAAAGTGGGTCTTATGTAAAATTATAATTTTATAGCTCAATTCGTAACCCGTTTTCCTAGTCCTGGGTCATGACTAACCGCTTATGAGAGCGTAATCACCCCTTTGGGTTTGTGGGTATCAAAATGCGATAAGGGTCTAAGATGGGAAAAGTTTAGGACTACAGAAACTTTAAGAAGCTTTGAGAAATTCATTTCCTCTATATTAGAGATTTTCCGGTGGCACATAACGCAGCGCCAAAATTTCCACATGTTTACTCATGGGCTTTTTTACTGAAATCGTGTGCTAGCCTCCTATTCTATACAATATCTATCCAGCATGCTACATCTCTCTCGTTTCGCCCCGAGCCTTACAGAGCAAACTACATTAGCTCTGCCAACTGACACGGTTAACATCGTTACTCGTGGAGTCTGCTGTGCAGCGTACCCTTTGGCAAATTTTCGAGCTTTAAGATAATTTGCTTAAAGATGCACGAAATATAGTTCAACATCAATCTCACAGCTTCACACAATCTTAACCACTATATCATCAGTGCTATTCTGTATAATCACCCTCGATTCTCTAAAAGCTTTAGGTGGGATGATAGCGCACCTCAATTTCACTTCACCTAATTCTACAAAAGGAGATCGGTTCAGAATAATACTATCTACAGGTATCTACCATCCATAAACCTTATAAGCCATCAATCACAAACATCGGCCACAAAATGTTGTTTACTAGGCATTACCATGTACAGTTGCATGTATGTATGTCACATGTGTTGCGCGGCCTTGGCGTAATGCACATGGCTATCAGAGCCGAGTCTATTAGATGGGAACCGGTGATGTCATTATAATAACATGGGAAAGTAGCACTTGCCTTGAACTTATGCTTATGAACGGGGGTCTTTTTTATATTTGGTTTATTTCGGGTTTCTGGCTAAGAATTTCTCATTTGTTGAAGCCTCAAAGGAAGATTTTCTTCTTCCGAATAAATAACTACTACGCAAGGTGGACTGACTGGCAGAGTACACCTATTTTTTCGAAGGCTTTTTACGGCATGAGGAAATCATCTTGTTATATCGCCTTATAATCCATCACTCTCATAGTATCCTCAATCTTTAGCAGTGGTCAAAACCAATCCAATACGACCTTGCCTTCGGTCAACTGTTCTCTTTTCCGTTGCATCGGAATTCTCGCCATTTTTATCTCATTACTGAAGCATACCGCTCGCAATTGTCCCATCGCTTTAGTTCCGTGAACTTTCAATAAACTTGATTTGAATGTTGAAAGTGTAACAGGAAAAGGTGGTGTATGATGGCAGGTGGATAAAAAGTGAAAGCACTTGAACACCACGACACTGCGTAGGTACACGTTTATTTCAAATGAATCATTCTGTTGTTTTGATCGGAATTTTTCCTGTTTTGGGTTATTTGTGGGTTTAATCGTGATTTGCTGCACCTGTGTCACTATGCGGTCTTGGAGACTTATGTTGTTTAAGCTTGGTTTTAAATTGTAGTCATGAAGTCAGGAGTTGAATATAGGTAGTACAATCTAGGAAGTATGCATAATGATTGAGCTTCTGCTTGGTCTGCGTGGAAGTCGAGTACACCATAACATATAGCCTATGCCAATAAGCAATGTTGTAGTTGTCTAACACTGAAATATTTTTTGTAATCGGACTACCACTTCTAACTGCCTCGTTGGTCTAGTGGCCCCAAGTACGACTGCTACGCTAGAGGTCCTGGGTTCGATTCCCAGGTCGAGCAAAAAGTGTTATTGGGTTTTTCTACGAAATTCTCAGTAGCAGCTCGGAGTTTGGATTTGTGCTCGGTTAATGGCAATAGGCTCGCCCCCTATTACATGGGACCTAAATATACCGGCGAACTGTGGGTGTACATTGGTACACCTCTGTCTAACCCTTCGGGGAATACAGGCGTGATGGTATATTTTTTTTATATTTTTTTTACTACCACTTCCAGAGATTACTTCTTACAAGCAAAAACAAAACAAACTATGCCATCATTCGGTCGGTTAAGGAACAAGTTCCTGTAAATATGATAGATTGGTAAGAAGTAACCTGAAAGTCCATATACGTAATAAGCGGGTCACCACATACGGTTCGGAATGCTCAACACAACCTTTGATAACGTTGTGTATAAGCGACCCTGATAGTACATTAAATTCTTGTGTTTTACCTGAGCTCTCTCCTAGAATGGAAAACTACCCACATATTGTAAAGATCTTTGTGTTCGTACACACCTATGTTAGCTAATGTCATTCTACGCGTCTGAATGTTTTGCTCGCCTGTATTGATAGTATTACGAACTAGGTCGTTCGAGATCTAGTCTAGATACTATAGCAATAGGTTTCAATGCTAAACAGGTACCTACTGTTTAGATAGATGAATGGAGCGCGCATAGAATTTACTCTTTCATGAATTTTTAAGGCATCCTATATTTTTAAAGTGGGAATAAGGCTTTTGCTAATAGTGGTTGCTTTTTAAATGCACTTCATGGCCAGTACTATCCACTATCTTTGAGTCCTATCGAGGTTGTGGATGTAGGATGTCAAAAGTCAATAATTTCTTTCAACTAAACCATTTACAGGTAAATGTCAGCCAGAGAGCCCGTGCAGAACCCTTAAAATTTTCAGTCAAGTTTGTACAAAGTCCTACAAAGACTAATGTAACTAACATTAGTCTTGTTACCACCATATAATAACAATGTATATAAGGGCCTAAGGGGCTATATAAAACAATTAAAAAAGCCATGTGCAGTTAAGAGATGACCAATCTCATCTTTCAAAACAACTATTAGTGAGATGTCGTAGAAAGGTTGATTTCCGATGTCCTTATTATGCTTAAATAGGATCGTATGTCCTGCAATCCGAGAACTATAGGGATTTACAATTTTAATTCTTCTCGCGTAAAAAGATCTAGAATTTTCATAAGTAATCGGGATCAGTTTCTAATCGGGGTTATGTGATAACCGCCAATCACATTAGGCCATAGGTTCAGCCCCTAAGTAGGTATCTAATTAATTAGATTATAAATAATAATATATTATAGATAACACACGCCTATTATTACCCCACTGCAGGGCAAAGGCCTTTTGAACAGAGAAGCCACGAGCATTGATCACCATGCTTGCTCAAGGCGGATTGGCGATTTCAGACTTATCATATAAGTCCAGGTTTTCTCATGATGTTTTCTTGCACTGATATCAGTGATGCAGACTTAAAATTTACTATGACTTATTACGAATTCAAAAGTCACATTGGTACTTGTACTTGCGCAGTATCGAACCTGCGACTAATTAATTTATTAACAGACTAGCTTCTGCCTGTGACTTCGACCGCGTGGCTTATTTCACCCGCCTTACGTTGTCTTTACTTACGTTACTGCTCCGCTCCCGTTTGTCGAAGCGTGCTGTTATGTCGCCTATGACATTAACACATAACGTGGCTTTCTATGGGTAAAAGACCCATATGGGTAAATTACTCCCCTAAAACCTCACAAACTTTGCCTCTTTATAATATCAGTATAGATTATTATCAGGGGTCTATTTATCATCATCATTACAATATAGTACATTAGCGAACTCGCCTCCGTTACGTATTGTTTACATCAACAGATCTATTAGCCTCTTTCCCGCTTCTACGTCACGGTTCAATTAAAGTGAACCTGATTTGCTCGCTGTATTGTCTGGAATTCATTGACGTAACTCCTAGCCTCGACAAATGAGGTCTCGGCTATGTCTGGGTTGTGTTTTATAGGCAAATTCAATGATACAGCCTTGTTTTTGTCCTGAACGTCATGATTGCAATTAAAGATGTTTAATGCTGGATGGAAGGTGTAGTGTAGGGCAGTGCAGGATCCTGCTAGGGTTGCGGAATTTGTTCGAAAGAGTCACCGGGCCCTGAAACGCAAAGGGCATTAGGAGGAGAACACGGATAGGCTTTAGTCATTGATGATTACCCATCATAAAAAAAAATGGACAGTGCAGGACCGGGCACTGTTTAGTTAGATCTTTTTCAAGGCTTAAATATCCAGCAGTATACGTTTTTCGGCTTAGACATGTTCATCTGGCTTCTGCCTACGACTTGCTCCGCAGAACTCCCAGAGATTCCTCTTACAAACAAAAATCTTTACCGGCCTAGGCCACAGATCCATAGGTCTTATTTTGCATCCCATTAATGACCTTAACATCCCACACAAACAGACCCATCATAAACCCGACATTGACACCAATAACAGCCATCTTACTTCTTAACTACAACCGTGCACCTAAACAAATGTATCCTTGTACACGTGTTTACATCTCGGCGTGACGAATTGTGTTAGTGAGTCCGCGCTTACGCAACAACACGGGTTAGTGTGGCGACTAGAGGCGCGCGCGCCGCGCTTGTTTGTTTTGACGGCTTGCACTTTGCAGCGTGGCTGATTGCTACTATTGTTACTTACTCAACTACTGTTAGCTTGCTATCAAATCAAACAGAGGAATACAATTTGATTATTTGTTGTTGTTTTTTTTTTAGACTTCCTCGTTAGCCTAGGTCTCATAATCGCGACTGCTACGCTTGAGGTCTTGGGTTTGATTCCCAAGTCGAGCAAAGTGTTGTTGGGTTTTTCTATGAAATTCTCAGTAGCAGCTCGGAGTTAGGATTTGTGTCCGGTTAATGGCAATAGGCTCGCCCCCTATTACATGGGACCTGTGGGTGTGCAATTAGTTCACCTCTGCCTAACCCTTTGGAGAATACAAGCGTATGTATGTGATTCGAATTTGAGAGTTGTTTTGTACCAGTCCGGCTATGAGTACTGGCCTATGAGAGAAGTTGTATTACTTGTCCTTTTACTCAAAGTACATCGGAATTGCAACGATTGAAGTCTGATTACAATCAATATTCTTCAATTGCATCAATCTACGTCGTGTACACACGACACCATATCACGCGCGTGTACCTCCGGACGCAGTGCTCTATTGTTTTAATTAAAGTACCAATTCATACCGGTTCATTGTTGCTATATCGATATACGCTTTAATTATTTCATTGATAATTCGAGGTTATGGGTGAATGACGTCAAACTATAGTTTTTAACTTTAAGAATATTTCTGATAGGAGATGATTATTATATAATAAATAAAATAGGTACCCATACGGGTTAGTAACATATCAAATTAATTGGAAAAACTACACACTGGCAGACACTTGTCTACTTAGGATTAAAACGATTTAAATCCGATGAATATTAAATCTTCATAGTTTATAGGAATTATTAAAAAAAATATGATAGTCATAGTCGAACTCAAGGTTCAAGGGCACCAGAAAAACCGATAAAAGAAAAAAAAACCTTGATATCCACAGCAGCAGTTAAAGAAAAAGAACATTTGTAAAAATAATATTACTTAAATAAAGGAAAGTCAACGAAAGCATTCCAATAAAACGCTTCGGCTTAATTAATTCATGAACACTTAAAATAATACAAAGTATCGGTTAGTTAGAAAGTCTACACAACGAACAAAAACAGACATATGTAGTTAATATCACGTTTATGTTTTGAATATGGAATTAGAATACAGAAATAGCTACGGAATAGTTAATCGACTAAGTTTTATCACACGTGTTCGCGATGACTTGATCAATACCCATTTAAATATTTATTTTTATCAATCGCTCGTTTTTCCACTGGCAACTTAATTGTCGGTTGGATTTGAATAAAAAGTTTTTGTTTAGTTCGTATTTTGGTGTATGTCGATGACTTAAGAAGGTTTTTTTTTCGCAGCTGTTTTGTCTCGAATCTCAAGTGAGTTTTTTTCTTGATACGGTGCTATTTTTAGTTAAGTATGTACATACTTAACTTGTACATATTTCAAATATGTACATTTTTATCAGTCTCGACTGGCTTACGCTCTGTGTTATGTATAGCGATCTGATAAAACACAATGTAGAATAAAGATGCGTAATAGGGAATATGCATGATTTTTTTTAATTTAAAAACTGAGTCCTCAGTCATGTAGGTAATTTAGTACTTATAACAATGTTTGGAATAAATATGCATATAAAAAAAAATAAGTCATCGAAGATTTGTTTCTATCTCTTTCTAGCAAAACGAAATTTATCACGGAGTTTATATGGCCGAGTGTTGTGTGACGTCACTGTTCATGTCAGATCTCTCTGTCTTATGCGTCATTAATAGTTTTAAATGTTTATATCGGCGGTATTTCTTGGCCGATTTTAATTGTAATTTCACTTTCTGTCATCTGTACTACGGTATTTTTATATTTTACAAAAAAAGAAAAGAAGCGTTTTAAGAAAATTCATGCATATTCCCTATTTGAGCACTTTTCCCTACAGCGTGTCCAGGCGCATTCTGGTCCCGTATAATCCGTAGGCCACGCATGCGCGGCGGTGCAGTGCCAACGTTCCGTTGCGCAATGACACACGCACGGCTAGTATTGGTAAACAAGTGGGATCTTTTACGCGCCGGACGGCCAGTCAACCTCGTTGACATGAAGTGGGAGGGGACGGGGGGTAACATTTAGTTTGTGAGCAGTAGATAACATCAGGCGGGAGGGGAGACCGCCGCAATAATATGTAAACAACAAACAAGATCTTAATACTAGTCAAGGTCTAGAAGATATATTATGATATATAGGGCGAAGTGGGATCTGGTCAAGGCTTGAGAGACTGGTACACAGGACAGCCATGTGGGTGGTAGTGGTCGACGAAAATGATGAAGATGTTTTCTTTCTTCTATGTTGCTAGGTAAGGTTGATTCACCGGATTTGATACCGCTGCGTGGGATGGCTTAGGTTCCTAATCACAGGAACTTTAAAGGTTTCAATGACCAAATTGGATGAACGGTAGGGACGAGCTAGGGAAGCGGCATGTGGACATATCCTGCCTACAAGTGATTTGATTAAACATGTCAGCTTACCCCACAACAGATGATACGCGTTAATGTATCATCTATTGCTTTTGTTCGAAAACTAATTTCCACAAACAATGTTCACCAATTTTCTATAAAAATCGTATCAGCCACTTAACACGAGTATTATGTCACTGTATTTATTTCCATACCTTTTAAAATTCTATTTGTTTTGATTGCTAATCGCTTCGAGTCGCATAACTTTTGAAGGTTGGCTCGACACGTTGTTGTACAATATTAATCTTTATTTGATTAATGATAAAGTTGATGTTAGTGTAGCAGCGTGTTGTGTACTATTTATCATTAAATACAGGTTTGGCGACCTAGTGGACGTCATAGATAATGGTTTACGCTTGTCGACCGTATGTGCCGCGGCGGTTGTAATACATACGTTCTTATCTCGTGGATATGTTATGTCGCTGATGTTAGAAATAGGACGGGATAATGTGGAAATGTTGGGAAATTTAAACCTCGGTTTTCCGAACAAAAATCATATTAAAATGTGAAAAATTGTCAAGTGCGTTTGACAATACACCGAGACACCGGGAAGTAAATGTCACATTAAAATGTGTAATAGTAATAATAGTTACGTTATAAAGTTTCTATTCCAAGATTAGCATATCGACGTCCAATACTACATAATATTATAATTTTTTTTCTTTAGCTCGTTTTTTACCTATTTCTACATCTATTAGGTCTGGTTTACAAGTTCGGTGAATACCAGACTGCCTAGTGCTATCCGTCCATTAAATCTCCACTTAAAGTATCAACTATTTTTGGAAGCCGGCCCCAAAATAGTTGGATGATGATGAGTATGAATAAAGTTGTAAGCATAACATTCAACACGTTTTGGCACTCGAGATCACGCGATCAATGTGTGTAAATAAATAAACAATAGCGGCGTTATTGGCTGGACTGTGTTAGTTTATGATGTCTCGCTCGCACGCGTTTTATCTTTATTCTTCATAGTAATACTGTCCCCGTCTAGCTTCTGAACGCCTGGTACCAGTAGAGCTACAGTTGCTTCATCATAAAGGTATCAATCAGATGGTCAAGGAAGTTATGAAATGTGTGATTTCGTCGCGGGATCTAAGACAGTTGAATTATTTCTCTGGGACTCGTCGAGTTTCATTGCCTGGGTTCTGGCTTTCAGCAGTTGCAGTGGTTGAGAATAGTGTGGCAGTCTGGTCTCATAAAGAAAGCTGTGAATGAACTCATCAGGGATTTGACATATTGCCAGGGTACCTGATTGCCTAGATGAGTATCTCCAAGCCTAGTTGTTGACATGCTTCTTTAATCAGAACCAACTAATGGAATGGCAGTTTGTTTACTTCGATGACATTATCACAAAATTTCTAGTGTTGACATAATTTTTGGAGTTCTGCCCATTATACAATTTTTAAAGAACGCAATAGTACCTTTTATATTAAACTGGCCTTATAATAAGGGCTCGTGCCGTTTCAGGACAGTAATATCCTGGCTATTACTGTCCTGAAAACTGCACGAGGATAGATCATTACGGTTGCTCAAGTCTGGTATCTAGGTGTCCTCACAATGTGTTCCTTTGCCAATGTCGGTGATGTCCAAGATAAAACTTGGAAGTTAATGTACAAACTAGCCTTGCATTGTGACAATCTTTTGTCTCGCTCCCCCACGTGTTGTACTTGCATAGTCTCTTGAACAAATGATTGTCAGTTACATTACAAGTGTTACGATCATAATACCTATTGTATGTTACTACCGTGATAATGATAAAGTAGGGTTGACAGTCATCTGTTTTGATGGTGTTATCTTATCAACAAGCTTGTATTACCTTGTGGTTAAGGTTGATATAGAATGCTACAGCTATTTTAGTGGTCAAAAGAACATTTTGCTTATTCATCGTATTCAAGGCGGCGTTTTCATGTAACCCTCTATTCAGCTATGACAGACAATACTCAAAGGTTTGTCAAGGTTTTTTTTTTTTTTTTTGGGACAAGCCCGCCACACTGTTCCCAAACCACTGCAACTTCTGTAAGCCAGAATCAACAGTGGCGACCACAAGAAAAGCGCCGAGGCAATGAAGCTCGACGAGTCCCAGAGAAGCGATTCGACTGTCTTGGATCCCGCAACGAAATTAATCAGAAAAGATTAGCGGAGGAGTAAGAAAAATATAATTTCCACTTCCCTCCAAACAAGCAGGAGACAGAACAGAATTTGTCAAGGTTGTATAAATAAAGCGATTAGGGGTGTCGCTTTTAACACAATAAAAAATATAAAATGATTTTGTCCTGTTTTCTTTCTTAACGCACCCCTAACGTCAGGGCTGTCGCCTGTCACCTACTCCATTTAACTCGCTTGTCCTAGTTTATATTGAACATTTTAGAGGGTAATACAGATAATGGCCGCAACTTTAACTGGGTTATTGTCAAGGGGTAATTTAGATAACGCCAGTCTCTTTAGCAGGTCGCCTTTGAACGAGCTAGGGCTATATTTACGTTTGACGAAGTTTATTTTAGATGTACTTATTATAACGTAGTTCTATGTATTTATTATTTAAACTTTTTGCAACAAAAAAGTACAAAGGCGGACAGGCGTTCTCTATCAATTAACCAAAGGTGGTGGAGGTGTTAAAATTGTACTGGTGACTGTTATTGTAAGGGTTTGTATTATAAAGGTTATCTCGTTGATGTGTAGACACCTCCCTTGCATTATTTGGCCCAGAAACTGCACTCACAACAAAGAAAACACATAGATTTCAATCCGATAAACCGTTTTTTATCAATGAATGCATCAACAATAAATGAACCATATTGGTTCAATGTTATTCAAACTAAAAATACTAGTTCCAATTTCTAAATCTAAGTATTCCTGGATGCACTGATCCTTGCGCCCACGCAACGTCTAGCGCGCATGCGCTATTCGGCGACATTCCACCGGTGTAGTGCATCGTACTCCAGTACTGATACGATTAGAATACGATGTTCCTACAGGTATTGGAACTGTAGGATGGAATGCAGATTTACTGGAGCTAGGCTGTTTTTTATCTGTATCGTAATTCTGGGAAAGCTTGATCGAGATCGTTTAAGTGCTTAGACCGTTTTTGAAAAAGGTTTTAGACGCTTCAGAACACTTAGCTGAGATACTATTTTTATATTTATAAGTAGAGCAAAGCCTAAATATCAAATTTGTTTAGCTCTAGACATCCAAAGTTTATGCCTAAAAACGTGAGCTAAGTTTTTATTTCCCATACGGCAATACTCAAATAACGAATTATAATATTAACCGTTATAATACACTCACAAACTCGAATACGGCGGTTCGTATTTGCTCATACACGAACAAATAGACAGCGACATTCTACCGGTCTGGTGCATCGCGTAGCAACTGGCTAGGGACGTTACTCGGAATCTATCTCTTTACTGTATGCACGATGAGGAAAAAGATTTGAAAACTTTCTGGCCAGATGAATGTGAAAGCATTTGTTAAAGTCGGGTCCTACACTTTGTCTACCGTTTAGATTGTTACTGGCAAAATTTAAATTGTGAAATACTGTAGAATCTTGTTTAAAAATAGTCCGTTGTATTGCTTTTAGTCTCTAAAAGGTGAATTACCAATTTAGCAGGCGAAAGCAAGGCATTGTAATGAAGACATCTCATCTGTCCAATCAAGATCACCGAGACAGTTACAATCTAATCACTTTCCTAGCTTATTCATTCATGCTTTTTCGCTTTTCTTGTTTACATGCTTCAATAACAGAGAAAACATGAAAAAGCTTTTACCGTTCAATCCAATGCAGTTGTTTTGACCTCGAAAATCACCTAATTTATTAAGGCAAGCGGAAAGTTTACCAAATTCATTGCCAAGGTGACGCTTCCGCAGAAGTTAATTGACTGTATTCGCCGTAAAACGAATGGGATGTAGACGGAATATTTGGAAGGGAGAAAATAAATATGGATCCCTTGTAAGCTTAGCTGTTGGGACTTGGGAATTTATTTTCCGTTCGAGTACTGTGTAGTTTTGTTTGAAATATCAATCTGAAATAAATCTCTTTGACGTTTTAAGGGGACAAAGTATAGGTCGTTTATGTGGAATGTGCCACTGTCATCAATTGAATATCAAATCCTACCCTAGAGACTGTATGAAATTATTTATCAGCCCTGGATGTCAACTATAAAGTTCTTGATTAATTTTAGCTACCCTTTGCAATCAATTCCCAAGTCACCACCACGCCTGTATTCCTCGAATTCCTAACCCTTCGAAGAATACGGGCGTGGCATAGGCAGAGATGTAATCAATGTGTACCCACTGTTCGCTGGTATGTTTCAAAACGGAAACATACCAGTATTATTATGTTTAGGTGTGTTTGCAAATCCTAAGTCCTAGATAAGATTCTTTAACAGCATTAGCCCTTGATGTCAATTATATGGTATGTTTGGTTACCTATCCCTTTGCGATATAAAACGCTTTGAACTAATCACATAACCAGTCTATCTACCTGAACTACTTACTGAAAAAATCCCACGTATTATTTTCTTGACTTAAGCCCAACAACTCTTGGCCACGCTGGCAGTGGCACGTCGCTGTTATCACAACCTAGATCTCGCGGCGCCTAATCTGCGTTGATAAACAATACGGTATTTGTGTTCCTTGATAACGGAGCGATCTCGTACAGATTTTGTGTTACAGATTTATGCTTGTAATTGTTTGAGTTATTTTCAACTGGGACTTGATTGAAATTGGTGTTGGTTAGTAGATTAGACTGGACTTGTTTTTGGTTCCGTACCCGAAAGGTGCTAACGGGATCTTATTACTGAGACCCGCTGTCTGTCCATCTGTTTGTCAGCAATTTAAAGAATCTTGTTGTTTTGCTTGATATGACTTGGTAGTGCGGAAACCTTCATGCCCTAGTTCGACTATGTTGCTTTTAGCCGTTTTTTTTTCATCCTAGCTACCTTAAATTGTATCATCATTCACCTCTCTCATTTGTTCAGGATTTTTTTCAGTTATTACCACAATTGACTTTAAGAGCTACAAAATAACAACGTTTTACCTAATGTACTTGCTGTAAAATGAATCTTTTTTCTATCTACACAACATAGAAATTTAAATCGTTACCTATAGGTTCTTTAAGAACCTATAGGTAACGATCCCCACAATTTGAAGTACCTACTTCACATTTCCTAAGGAAAAAGGCACCTTACAATTGGTTGTGATTCTCTAATGGATTTGGCTTATCATGGTCCTCATTATAATTGTTGAGGATCAATATCTAATTATCTTTTAATGGTTCGGAAGTCTTTGAAAGTATTTGTATTGTTCACTAGGTGAACGGCGGTATCAGGATTATCTATATGTAGTAGTCCAATTATGCCGTGGTTTGTGAATATCATCTAAAGTTGATTGGATTTGTAGGCGTAGTTTCCAATACTTTTAACAATTGCTGTGGGGGAGTAGAAAATGGCTAAAGGTGGTGTTATACTGCAAATGGGTAGCGTCATTATTATGTACAGCCACGACTAGGGTTCCCAGATTGAAAAGTCGAAATTCCGGAGAAAATTCCGGACATCGGATGAAATTTCCGGATTTCCAAAAACAAAAATTCTGTCACTATCATATCTTTCTTCCCATACACTGACCTCTATAAATATACGCGTATATTATCTATAATATACGCGTATATCATCAAGTAGTCAGTGCCGCCACAAATCAAATAAAAAGAAAATAACCAAAAGTGGAGGAAAGATGGCACCGCCATCTCTTGATGATATTTAAAACTAACCTATCTGAAAACTGCTCATTGTGAAGGAAACGCCTCTCCTCTGTTGCGCGTTAGGGATGTGAGATTTATGGAACTGTGGTTTTTACTAAAATTTTAGAAATTCCTGACGGCTTAGGATTCCTCCCGCATTCCGGACAAATCACTAAATTTCCGGACATGTCCGGAAAATTCCTGACATATGGCAACCCTAGCCACGACCATAAATGTAAAAAATGTAATCCTCCAGACCGATTCCGGCCACGGCGGCTAATCTTAATGCAGACTAGCCACGTACGCAGGAGATATTATAGTGCACAAGTGTGTGCGCAAACACAGGTGCACTCCCTCTTCCTTTACTCTCATAGCCCGATGGGACGGCAATCCGACACGACCGGAGAGAGATCAGGCGCAGGACCAACGGCTTTACGTGCTTTCCGAGGCACGGGGGTGTCACACCACCAACTTCCAAACTCCGGGCTGCTACTGAGAAATTCCTAATGGAAAAAACCCATTACCACTTTATGCCCGACCTGGGAATCGAACCCGGGACCCCTTGCTCAGCAGTCGCGCTTGCGACCACGAGACCAACGGGGCAGTTCGACCATAAATATGGTATACACTAAGCCACATTCCTCAGCAATTTTCTCCTAAAATGTTGGTTAAAATGAAATGGTGTCACGAGTATCATATTCTGGACTAGCTTCTGCCCGCGACGTCGTCCGTGACTTGTTAATTATCTCACGGGGAAGGTATATTTTTTCGGGATCAAAAGTTTCCTATGTGTTATGTGACACTACAATCTATCTCAGTGCCAAATTCCATCCAGATCCAAAAAATTAAATAAATAAATATACCATCACGCCTGTATTCCCCGAAGGGTTAGGCAGAGTTCGCCGGTATATTTAGGTCCCATGTAATAGGGGCGAGCCTATTGCCATTAATCGGGCACAAATCCAAACTCCGAGCTGCTACTGAGAATTTCATAGAAAAACTCAATAACACTTTTTGCTCGACCTGGGAATCGAACCCGTTACCCCTTCCCCCCCCCCCCTTGCCTTGCCTCCCTTGCCTTGCCTTGCCTAGCTCATCCAGATCCGTTTAGCCGTTTTATCGTGAAAGAGATAACAAACGTCCATCCATCATCATAGACTTTTGCATTTATTATAAAGAATTAATAGGATTATAATACTAGTAAGATATCATCTGATGACATCTTAGTCACCGTTCATTTACAAAAAAAAAAACAGATTTTATATTTTGTCTTTGTGTCTACACGTTTATACTCTTGACTGTACAGAAATTCCACCAACATCAATTACCAATAACTTTAACAGCCTCAGTGATTACAAAAGTCATTCCTAAAACCCAGCATTTACAGCGAGCTATAACTTGGCTGAAACAGTAGCACTAAAAAGTTCTCCAGAATTACATATTCATAGGAACAGTAGTAATTATTTTCTGTTCCATTAAGTAAATTCGAGCGTGTACAAATTCTAGCTGCGACAGAATATAATACAAAACAGCACATTATGCCTAGACTAGGTCAGGTTATGCATATTTTGTTTGCTGAATAAAATGTGGGTGTAATTTCTCATTTGGTTTACAGGAGGTGTAGGTAACTTGGTCTGGTATATGGGGTGAATGATGTTCTTTATAACAAAATCTTTTACCATAAATACAGTAAACATTTTTTTAGTCTGTTATTATAAAAGTAAGCTGTTCCATACATTTGGATAGAGTAGATGGTGAATTTTTTTGTAAATTTCTTTGCTGTGGGGTCTAATATCAATTACTTATTGAATTTATGGTAAAAAAAAATGTTATTGTTACGATGTAGGTACTTTCCACCCGTTAGATAAGAATCCTAAAAATATATTTTTTAATAAATGGTAGCTAGTGCCCGTCTAGAACTCGGGAGAATGTGAAACAGGTCTTTATTCCAAAAAACCTCAAATTTCCTTTAAAAGTTCAAGCTATTACTGCTTAAAATTATTAGATCGCTGTAAAACACAACAGTAAATAAGAATTTAACTGTAAAAACTAACACAGGTAATACATATTTAATTTGAATCAGATCTATAGAAACAATAACTAAATAGTATGGTGCACAGTGAGAAAGGAAACGTAACGTGACCGATTTATAGAACAATGAAACGGTAGACGCCGAATACACGCTACGTTTTGACAGCAAAGACTAGCTGGCTCGCAGGCAGTCGGTTTGTTCTTTGAAGAAAAAATAGAAAGAATCTGTACTTTTATGGCTTAAAGGTTGCTGCAAAGTTTCTACGAGGCATCTTTTTTAATAGATCCCAAATTATCCCAATCCAAATTGAGTATCTTCAGTAACATTTTTCTTTTTCGAAAAAAACGGATATGTTGGGGGGAAAGCACTAATAATGAAAAACATAAAACAAAGGCAAATGAAAATCACACAGGGTCTACATAAAATTTATCTAAATAGTAAAAAAAATACGAATCTAGTTGTATTGAGACTCAATATTGAATTTTTAAAATTAGTTAGTAGTACGTTCGCTTGTCATTGGATAGGTACTTATATCCTAGTTAATGAACAGGGAGTCCATTATTAAGTATACAATACTGTAATGCAGTATTCTGAAATGTATTATACATTGTAACGCCATTGGTTACAACAATAAATAAATATATAAAAGATTTGTGTGTAAGTAGAAAGCCAGGTTAATAACGGGAGAAGAGTAAGTCAGGATGTACTTAGGATCGTAACGTAACCCGTGTAGGCTCTTTTAACGGCCACGGGAATAAATTAAAATTCTACTATAGGCTCTAAAGGTAAAGCGCGGTCGATGACTTAAACACATGGAAATTACGCATGATTATTATTTTTTATGTGATAAATCCAGTTGTTAATGGCACTGGTATTGATTTGTCGTTTAAACAATCGATTATTAATATTAGTTTTTACAAATTGCTTGTATGTTAAGTTCAAGGGATTTTAAAGGTGATATTCAAAAGGAAAACGCCGTCATTTTTGAGCTGAAGAAGAAGGTAAACGAGACCGATGATAGAGCTGTACAGGTTTCTCAATACTGGTCGGACTTAATTTAAGACCTTTTTTACTTAACCTATTTTATTTTATTTTATTTTACTAAATTTCTAAACAGTGTTTATTGTTCCGAAATAAATGACTTACGAGAAGACCAATTGACGCGAAAAAAAATAAAAAGAGCTGAGAAAAAAAAGCAAATAAAAAAAAAAATGCTTTTGTTTATCTCACTAAAATTGTACCTATAAGTGTACCATTGATCTATGACAGAACCATCGCCATAACGATTGCATGCGAGACAAAATGCAGCGGCACAGTATCGCCTGTATTTATTTACGTTTTCAGCGGCACTACACGATCTAGGCTGAATACTAATGCGCCTTTCAACGGTTATGTAGATGAAATACTAGCTATTTAGCGGCATGAAATGGTTTAAGTGGATGCGAAAATTGTTTCATACTATGTTGCTAACGAAGAAATTATTTAAAACAATTTTTAAATTGTGTTTATGGCTTTTTGAGTAAGTAGTTAGTACATTATTTACAAATAACATACTATCACGCCTGTATTCCCTGACGGTTTAGGCATAGGTGTACCAATGTACACCCACAGTTCGCCAGTATGTTTAGGTCCCATGTAATAGGGGGCGAGCTTATTGCCATTAACCGGGCACAAATCCTAGTCGCGCTTAGGACCACTAGGCCAACGAGGCAGTTATTAGGTTGCTTGGTTGTTGGTTAGTTATTATTTTGGAATTTGGAACGAAAACACAAATGTCAACACTTGCATTGCACACGGTGTCACTGTATAACTTTTACACAAATATAATAATTTATATTAAATTTTAAAACTAGTTCAAAGTGTAAACAAACCTTTAAATTAAAAAACATCGAAAATGTTGGTTCCCACCCCAAACACAATCAGTTCTTGCTACCATTGTTTGAATATCAAACGCACCCCCTGACATCGTTCCCGAAATTCAAACTAAAAATCTCTTGTCACTGCAATTGTACGTACGTATCAAATATTCTTTCTGTATCTAGTGCCACTGGCAACTGTGCACATCCAAAAATACGTACAGTCTGTGTGACGGACGCGACGACCTATTTTTGTCGCAGTCCCAGTATGATTTGTTTACAAAGGGTCCGATACAAAGGAATGTCTCCAGATTGACATTTGTGTAAATTTTGTATGATTTGTCTCTAGTTCTGACACGGGGATCTGGTTTGGGGATGAAAGAGATCGTTACAGCAGATGGGGTTTTAGGCAAAATGCGTCCTCCCGTTGTTAGTTGACAAGTTATTCATGTTACGATAGGCGATAGCTATATTTTTCTTTTGTATACCGTTCCTCCACACTATCAATTTCTCCTTTATTGTGGGTACGTTTACAAACATATAAATTCAGAAACATAAACAGCCAGACCCGGAACATCTGTAGGCTATACAAATATTTGTTCCGTGTGAGAATCGTACCCGCGACATACATCGCAGCAGCCAATCGCTTAGCCATAGTGGCCAACCTACTCATCGTGTCGTATTTGAATAGTATTTTTTATCTTATCTAACGAAATACTGTTAAAAGTTTCCGTTCATCAATGTTTAGTATCATTGATAGGTCGTAACTAATTAACTTCAGAATTGATATCGAAATGTCCATGAAGATCTCTTGAAAAAATGTCGAGTTCATGTTGCGATTGCAAAATTTCTGGCCGGCCGCTATTACCGCTAATACATTTTTTTATTTATCTTTATGAGTCCTACAATTGTAAAAACTTGAAAACTTGTATTGCTTATAAAAACTGGCGCCATTACGTGATAGTATCATATTTAGGTCATCAAATTATTTTCTTTAGTAGATTACATATACGATTCTGGAAAATAAACGAACGACTAATAACTGTATTTAAACTACTGCAGTGGACTAATAACACTGCAGTTTTATATTACGGACAATTCAGTGTAGTTACCTTTCACATCTATACAAATAAATAAATTGAAGTGCCTGATTGTAACATCCAAATAACAGCTTTTTACTAAATGCATAATTATGACAGTTAATACGATACTTATAACAGAAAGAAAAGTACTTTTTTGGTCTGTCTGTTGGTTTTCGTTAATCTCCAAAACGGCTTTACCGATTTTGACTTTCACGCGCAAAAAGCTGAAGATATAAGGAGTAACTTAGACTACTTTCATTTTCGAAATAGGATTAGGGTTACGCGCAATAAAATAAAACCCTTTATCACCGATATTCACACAAACGAAGTCACTAAGCTATTCAAAACTTAAACCTTCACCAACCAGGCTGCGATACAGCATGGAGTTGCGCATTCTTTCTCCACCATGGTTTCGCGCGGAGGTCACTGCTCCCCGGAGACGACATGACGCCACGCGGTGTCTTTATTGCCTGTCTAATGTCTGCATGGGGTTAAACAATGTGTTTTTCATGTCCTCTCGTTTTAACTACACATTACTGTACCATACAAAATGATGTCTCACCAGAAGATCGTCCCAGATATGCTCTGTTGTTAGATAAATTGTTTTATGGCGCATATTTTTGGATGTCTGTGGCGAGGTGGGTTTGTAGCTTAATTAGTCTGGTTTTTTTTTTTGCTGATGAACCTAATTTAGAAATTGTAGCAATCTTTACTTAATACTTTCATTGTGGAAGTCTTGTCCTGTCTCTGTGTTGCTACTCTCTCTCTAGATATCACATATAACCCACATAGATTATGATGTTCTTTATTAAATCATTCAGAAAGCAGTGAAATCAATATGACACAGTGCCTAACTATTTGTACGTTATTTACACAAACATTTAACATAATGTTTGTAACGAGTCCCGCGGCGCGGCGTTGACGTACAATCAAGTCACATGCCCAGCCAAAGTGGAGCATGGCGCTGCCAGATTGAATGTAGCCCCAAGATCTCTTGTCTCACAGTCGAAATTTCTTTGGCGACAAACCTGATCTGATAAAATACACGAGCAACTGCTCGCAAGGATTTGCAAATTTATTATGAAAGTGTTAAAGCTGCTTTTAGTTTGACTGTATCTCGGTTAGCAACAGAACCTAGTATCAATCTTAGTCTGTCTGGGAGCATATGACTGTCGGCGAAGTTTGCTCAGCCTTTTGGCGGACATTTTGAGTTTTTTGTGCCTTTTTGGCCTTTAATGGGAGCCGGTTGACGACTTTATGGGGTACGTGTTTACGGTTACAGAAAAAGGAGGTTGAATTACATGTGATGGTTATTGTAAATTATGTATTACTTGTGTTCGGGTACCGGTTATTCGAATGTTCATCAAAATGTAGTTTGTATTATTTGCAGGACAATAACACACTGTAAGTATATCAAGTTTGTTGTGCCACATGTCTTCATTTCTTAGGATTGCCATAACAACGCACTCTCATCTTAGCGAATGACGAAATGCGACCATAAATTCCGAGTCGTGTGAACAAAACTGCCTTTAAGTTCAAGCAAGGAGCTTGTGTAAACAAGTTTCAGGCAAGATACTGTTGGCTTGGAAATTTTCGGACCATCGATAATATAATGATTGAATGTAATTTAGCGCTATTATGCGCCAAGGTCCTTGCGACAGGACATGGGCCCCACGTGCCGGCAACTGACTCACTCCTGACGTCACTCGTTTAAATAGGATATAGAATACTCTTGTAGTATTTTTTTGGTCAGCCATCCGTCAATTCATACGTCAATGGTATGGGTCGCGCGGTGCTTGTATTGTGTGCAAATTGTTTGACAACTTTTGTGGATGGCTGTGTCTGTAGGCGCGAATGGGTATTCAGGGCATGGCGGCAACTATCATGTAGGTGTGGAAATACTGTCTGGTTTCGCAAAAATACCCTCAACGAACTTATTCATCAGCATCCTTAACTTGTTCTCGGAAAGTTGGATCCAGATTATCCAGATGCGCCTGTATAAATACTACTCCCTTGTGTTGTAAAGCAGGAAGGAAGTTCATTATTTATAGCTTTACACTGACGGTTGCTAGTCAATTTATGCATACTACAAGGCGATCCGAATCTAAAGATTACAATCAAAACGGAACCACACCAAAAAAAAAACCCATTCATCGTAAAACGATCCACCACTACTCGTAATAATAATCGATAGAGTTCATAAACATGGAACCAGATGGCGCTGTAACCAAATCTCAAAAACAAATGCTTGTCGCAAGATTTAATGGTGGTTCTAACTCCCGCAAAGTGGACAAAGTAACATGATATACGAACTCGTCCCGATTGCCTTCTAGAATTTCTTCAGAGGTCATTGGCCCATTTCCTTGTGCAGTACTTACTGAGTCACGATTTTGGCATGTCGACATCTAGGGACTGACTAGGTTCGGTTGAAGAGTGGTTTGACATACGAGGTGAAAAAGACAGATCACAGAGCCTGAAATTGCCAGAGATTGCTGGGAAATAAGTATTATTTTTGATGTGAAAAGTCTCTGTTTATTTTAACTTACGGAAAGCATTGTGCTTATGGGTGCATGCAACAGTATAGGGGTCGCGGAGGTACCTATTTAAAAAAGCGTTACTTTGACCTTTAGAATCTCCGTAACCAGAAGGTTCCCAGAACATTTAAATTATCGCAACGTTGGGAACAACCAGTAACTTTTTACTTCGTTAAGTGTCCGTTTACACCTGTTACAATATAGCTACTAGGTACTCGAAAATCCATCAGGTATACGTCCTCTATATTCGTCAACGTTGCTCGAGGACTACATAGTAGACCGATCGATCTGTCCGCCGCCATTTAATCAAGCGCCTCTTGATTGGATAGTTCCACCGCAACAGTATGTATGCAAATATGATTCGTCACACCGCGTCATTGTTTACGTTTCAAGTCTACGTAAATGCTCTCTATTTTGGGAATATTACAAGGTTTAATTTTGTCCAGCACTGAAATAGACTTTGTTTTGTAAATAGTTGCACGCTGCGTCGCCATTTCGGGGTGAGCAGAACTAGCCAGTCCATTAGTAAATGAGTCAGATTCACTAATTATAATTATTTTCTTAAATAACGGAATAAGTAGGTGTGGAGACGTTTTATCATGCACTAATTTTGTTGAATGAGTTGTGTCCATTCACCAACGTTTAAAATATCACTCGCTAAACATTATTCATGGGCCAAGAAATTGCTGGCAAAAACTTGTAGTCGTTGAATTTAATATCGTATTTCAATGAATAGTCACATGAAAACGAATTTAAATCATAAATGTGCCAGGTCTTAAAACAGTAATGTACAAGATATTTCCATTAGCTCTGATCTACCTAGAAAAGATAAAGAAAGAATATATTTCACATTTCTCTTGCTTCCTAGAACGTGATTCGAGACAACTAGAAATATCGTTTCGCTGCTGCATTCAGTAGGTTTTATTTCCTCGGAATTTTCTTTCAAGTAAAAACCGATACTTCTCCATTTTTCACTGCAAACGGTTTTGCAAAGAAACATATTTTTGTCTTTGGAAACATCAGGGTAGAATTTTAATAAAAATACTTAAAATATAAACGTCTAGGCTTTGTTAAAGCGCTAATGGTTGGCCATGTTCTAGCTAGACTATATTTATTAGCTCAAAGGCAGAGCAACAGTTTTTATAAAAAAAAAGAGTTTATTAAAACTAGACGAAAATTTCTAAATAAAGGCAAAGGGCGGAAGAAAAATTAAGAGTTAACTTTTAATACAACAAACTCGATACTTTGAACATTCCCATGAGAAAAAAAATTGTGTGAAAAGAAAGAAGTATATTTAACAACCATCTTTTGATAAAATAAAATGAGACGCTCATAATACTACCTTTCTATAAAAATACTCGCAAATATCTCAACCAGGATCCGCAGTCTTCACGTAATGAAGCTTGTTCCTCTCTGGGGAAACACTAGGTCTCGGAACATTTCCCATTAATCAGGGCGGACGTATAAGAGGCTTAAAATACTTGGCTTCTACCCCCATTCCTGCCAGGTTCTTGTAAAAAGGAAATGGCAAAAAAAAAACAATACGTTCGTCTGGGTAAGCTCGCTCCAATTTTGACTTTGTCTCTGTCACCTCTGACCTAGACTAGAGCCAAGAGACGGGATGGGTAAGCCATCCCAAAAATAAAAATGCCTGACAGGCTCAAAGTATTAAAAAGTATAAAAGTTCGAAATTCGAAATCTCGAAATTCTGACAGGTCTAGCAAAAAGTTACATAATAATATGTCGATTCCTGTGACCCAATCAATAACGTCGGTTTCCTAAGCTTCAAAGTTCGCAATGGGAATCGAAGCAATGAAAGCTTTTCCCACTTGTACATCTGTAGCACTGACATGGACTTAATTGGATGTTGCTAGCCTTTGAGATTCTCGTTTGCAAGATGGCGGATTTTTCTTTGTGGCCAGACTTTTTCTTTTGAGCGTTAGGTATTGAATGCAAGGAGGTTGTTTGTAGTACGCTCGAAGCTTCGTGTGGAGAAATGAGGTTGAGAATGAGGAGAGTGTCTATTGATTGCTAGAGCAGTGTTTTCTCTATAATTGGATTTTGTGTGTTTTAAGCTTTTGTTACTTAAAATATAAATAACTAGCTTTTGCCCGCGACTACGTCGAAATCGGTTCAGCGGTTTAGCCGTGACGGCGTAATAGATAGACAGAGTAACTTTCGCATTCATAATATTAGTATGGATTAATTTAAATGATCAATAATTTCAGCTTTAAGAGCTACTTCGGTTAATTTATTTAATCAGTAATCAGTTTCCAATAAATCACAATATTGTCAACTTCATGACGTTTGAACGAATATTAGAAGTTTCTAGGTGGGACATGTATTATTTATCACGTTTCCAAGACACATACATTATGTATAAGATTTTAACCAATCATTGACTCATATTGACATACATTAGGGTGACGTGGGCACGGTCGTGACGTCATCGTAGCATTGTTTACGCACACAAGTCACTCGTGGTTATCAGTTTCACAAATAGGTATGACGTGTGTAATAAATTTGGGTGAAATTTATGTACCCTCGGCATGGTGTAATTTTTTTAATGAAAACTTTGTTTTTTTCCAAAAGCCTCCTTGTTTGTAAAGTGTAAAAGACTGCATTAACACATTTTTTTTTATTTTGGCTTTTACGCATAGCGTACGTCAGTCCCATCGTATCCTGAACAGTATTGTTGTACTTTCACAAGACGTGGGCCATGAATTTGAACTAACCTTTAGCACCGTCGCTATTTGGCTAGAATACAGTTGTATGGAACATGCCTACATCAGTTCTGTTCAGATTCAAGAACCTTACTAAATTATTTTCCATCGCTCTCATATTGGACACATTCCACCAATAAATTTTGTAGGTCCTCGACAACTCCTCATTCCTCTCAAATGGGTGAATGATTTTCTTCATCATGAAGGCAAATTTCCTGCATGTAATGTGTCCATATCTGAGTCGTTGTACTGGTTCATAATACCTTCTGGCAGTACTTCTTCCAGATTTTACTTAAGCTGAACATTTTGACGATTTCCTCCCAATATTGTTATCAGACCCCTTTAAATAAATATAAGGTCTGACAAACAATTTTCCTAAGTAGTCCTGTCCCATTAAGATCTGCAGCAATAAAGCGGTGTGTACTTTCACATAATTCAAAGTTTACGATTCCTCAGAGAAACTACATATTCTAAATGCCGAGACGAAACGATGTAACAAGCTTAAATTGTAGCTGAAGTTACGACTAAAAGCTAAGGAAATTAGATGCCTAACTTAGTTTATCCTGAATTCTAAATATTATGTATACTTCAATCTAGTTCTGCCTTTGACTGAAACATATTGTTTGCAGACTGAGATGACTTATTTAATTGTATATTATGTATGTATAGGATGCCCCAAAATCAACACAAGATTTGTATTTGCCACCATTTGTTCAGTAAATCGTTGGCAACCCTGAAAAAACGAATAATTTGACGGCTACATCAACGTGAAATAATGTTTTTAATTAGTTTAACTCATTACATTAATTATAATTTTAACCAACCTAGTATGTGCCACAGTATTGTATTTCCGAACGCATTCAACCTTAATCTCTTCGAAGTTAGAGTGAACAGGCTTCTTCTGGGGAAGCTCACTCCATCGTAGACTTTGTCTATGTCACCTTTGACCAAGACTAGACACAACAACAATATCGAATAAAAAAAAGCTGGGCAACGGCCTCCCAGGGTCCAAGTATTATTTTCTTGCGCTTCAAATCAGCTCTCTTTTAGGTCATCTCACCACCTCTTCCAAGCAGGTAAAGGTGACGAGATGACCATTAATATTGTCATATAATACTTAAAACGAAGTACCATCTGTACCATCACGCTGGCCATGCTGCACAGATCGATGCTCACAAATCCCTAAACTTGACTAACACTCAGAATCCAAGGCAAGCCTTCAGCTAACTATCGTACAGAAGTCACCTCTAAGCAAATAACGTTAGAGTTGCAAATGAAGTGTTTGCACTGGCAGGACAAACAGGATTCAATTTATACGGCTATAGAACGGCGATGGACAAACACGTTGGCTATGTAAATAGAGAGTAGGGCTGTGTCAGCTTTTATATTTTTTGTTACTGTTATTTAAAATGCAAATTTTGATGAGATTGGTTTGTTTTCACATTTTCACTGGGCAGTAGTCGAAGCCAGTTTAAGTATTTTGTAATGTTTAAGGGGTACCAAACGGGACCCTATTACTAAGACTCGGTTGTCTGTGGCAGTGCTTAATGTAGTGCCATACATCGTAGGTAGACTCTTGAAAATATGTGTAAATAGCTGTTACAATAAAAATAAGATACAAGTTAAAAATTAAAGGATTCACACGAGAGATGTGTTTTTTGCGTGTAGTGTTAAATCTTGTATGGTGGTACAGAAAACTTCGTGGGCGAGCTCTTGGCCAGTTTAATAACGTAGACAGAATATTTGCTGCTATAAATACCTGCTCTTAATCCTCTCTTTTTAAAATGCTCTGATACTTTTCCAGTAAAGAATCTATGACAATTAATTTCTACAAATAGAAGGACACAAAACCCAAATGGAAAGAAAATAAAAAGGAAAAGTTTCAAAAACGCCGTTAAAAAAGAACTGAAATTAAATCCCAGACCTGTCAACCCTTATAAGAAAGCATTACATATTGCGGCAATCCAAAGCTTTAGCCAGCTCAGATCTAACGCACACAGACAGCTTCCCCCTGTACCTACGAGGTACACACACATCGATAAACGTAAGGTTGCCTTTGATAGCGGAGGCACATGATTATATTTATGTTGTTTGCGGAATGTCTGCAGATTCAAATAGGGTTTTATGGTCATTGGCGATTAAGGAAGCGATTGAATCGTCTAGTCAGGATAAACAAGAGTAAGGTTTTATTTCTAAGATAAGTAATATCTTGGTGAAGTGGCTTTTGCAAACCTGGTCCTTATAATGGTGGCACACATGATACATGATATCCTGGATATTTAGTTTAAAATTAGGGTGTCTGTGTGTGTCATTGGAGTTTTGAGAGATGAGCGTGTGAACGTCTCATATAACTTCACCCTATTACCTACGGGAGCGGAGCATTAACCTAACGCGGGTAAAAAAAACCGGACAAAGTCACAGGCATAAACTAGTACATTATAATATTGTACCCATAAAATACAGTGATACGATTATTAAAAATGTATCCTTGCGTGTTCCGAATTTTTTCGTCCGGCGGCGACATATTTCCGAGCGCGTGTGTTTCAGGCCCGGGTTGGGCATGAACCACATTTACATCGGAAAACTATAAATTTCTCCAGTAACAGGTTTTTTATTTAGCGAAAATTGTGATGGCCTGGTTAGGAATCGATACGATAATGTCAATTCGATTACTCGAGTGGGCCTAATGTCATTTTCGAAGACGGTAGAGATTTTTACGTGTTTCCATAATAGGAAACGTTCACTGCGTTTAGTTTCCTGATAACTGCGCAGCCTGATTCTAATTCACGGCTCATTTATTAAACCTTCTAAGCCATCCTTCTACTGAGCTCATCAAATATTCATTCTGCAGCGTGTTCCACTAAACATACCCGACAACATAACCCCGGCATCATTGCGCGTGGGTAACGCAGTCTGGCTCGGGGTGGCGTCTTCGGGAGGTGTGACCTTGGAGGGCGACGACCGCGCTGACGTCACCAGCACCCCCCTCGCACCTCGGCCACCCTCCGGCTTCCTGTTGCCAACCGGCGTCGCGTGTAGTCGCAAAATATTTCGTTTGTAGGTTACTTGGGGAGACTTCAGTAGATGTTGTGTTTTATAACCCAGGTCAATATTTTTAATGTATGCGTTTTTGTTTGTTGCAGGTATGTTGGTGGTTTTGATGGTAGACGATGCTGGTCAACGCATGGGGTGGCTTTGAATGAAGAGCAGCCGTATAATGTCGCTAGGCTGAGGAGAAAATAATGTAGTGCATGTAGTGGGTCATGTAGGAAGTACCTTAATTTCTATCTATTAGATATTCCGATTATACAAGGGCAATTCTTAGGTAGATCAAACTAAAAACCTCATCGTTCCTGGACGCGATTATTTTTTGGCTACGTCAGACACTTATATCTCTAGAAAATAAAATGTGTGGCTTACGCCCTCGGTCTTAAGAAACAACCACTTTAGGAATCATAAATAAGATAGCTGAAGAGAACCTTCCACCGGAATAATGATCAGTGATCCCCAATCCATCTCTCAATTGCGATTATAAAAGCTTAATCCGCGCTGAGATCGATCGGTGTACCGATTTATAAGCCCCACTGGCTTATGTTGACAAGTGAGCCACTCTACCTCTAGGGGTGCACAATGCGACCTATGACCCATTTCTACTAATCCCCTCATCGTCACGCCATTGTCCGTCGGAGTATGTCTAAATGCTTACTCTGTTCCGAATTAGATGCTTCACCGATTTATACCTCTACAAATATAAAACTGTAGGGTAGCGTTTATGAAAGCTTTCATCCCGTTTCAATATTATATCTTTCATTTATGTGCTATTACGATGAAAAGAAAACTTGTAATAAAAGTATTTCTCGGTAACGAGCCCTCGGGTCTCTTTCATAAAAGTTTTACTCGGCATCCAAGTTCGCATTAACAAGAATTTATTTCACATCTCTTTGAGGGCGCAAGTAGTGCCCACACGCACGTGTACCCAATACATGTTATACACTTAATTAAGTATTCTGTATGAGACGGGCGGAGGGAAAGATTCTGAGAAAAAAAATATCTCCGATAAAGGTGTTAGGGTGTGCACATCATATGGAGGACAATCGCTGTGTATTTTTAGGGTTTCTTACCAAAAGGGTGCTAAATGGGACCCTATTTATATAGGGAACCGACTCCGAAGTTTGTCTATGAGTCGTTTACAAAGGTTATTTCTTATGAACCGTAATAGGGGTAGACATTTGTAATTTTTTATTTTTTTATTCATAACAGTTTTGTATGTATTGACAAATAGTACGCCATGCTACGGGAGCCTTCGTGTGGAAGTCCGAGTATCATTTGGCCGGTGGAAAGTTTTACTCATACTGAATATTTGACGATGGTCCTTCCAAGTGACATCCTAAAGTGGAGGTTAAACGTTAGATTTCGTGTTATTCCCAATGTGTATATATCCTAAGGCTTTATTCAGTCCGTGGTACCAATATGAAGCCGGAAACCACACGTTTTTGTTGCGATATTAGTAAACTTTGGCGAGAATTGTAGTTAGTAGAAGAAAATCGCAATATTAACTTTGGTCACTTTATATTGTAGCAGTTATTGGTGAGAAAACTTTCTCATTGGAAATTCAAGGTGGCAAAGAAAACTCAAAAATCACTTCTAAATATTGCTTTCAAACAACAATTTTATATTACAATTATTAAGTATTTCCTCCTAACTTTAAGTTCAGAAAATTCTTACACAACAATATCCGAGAAACACGAGCCAAAAGTATTCTTTTTCAATTTTCGAGGTAAAAATCTTTCAAACTCTTGTTTGGGGATGCAATAAACTTGAAAACAGGTGAAGTCTTATAAACTGACAAACTTGTTTCCCTCAGACATAACAAAAGCTGTCGAGCCTCGAGATTGCGACACAATACGTAATTGCTACATCTGTTATCGTTGTTTTTCCAAACTTTCCTTTTAATCATGTTTTTATTTTCCTCTGAATAACTTTCAAGTTGCCTAACAACGTTATTGCTAAATCTGGAAATAAAAACGAACGAGAACCTTTGTTATCGCTGTTGTTGACAGAATTTAGAAAGCTAGGTAGGGACTTAATGAAGTTTGCTTGTAGGAGTTCTGTTTTCGCTTCCAAGACTAACAATTAATTTAAGCCTAAATGAGGTTATGATTGCTGGTGGTTGTTTATAGTTTTAACTTAGCTCACGATCAGAAGAGGTAATAAGCAATTAGCAAACCAATAAGAAAACAGTATCGCCCCTATTGGTACAAGACCCATCAATCCACATTTGTCTACTCCAAATATACCCCATACATTTTACCCACTCAGTTGCAAAAAATAACACCTCATTTGTCAAAACATTTCCCCTCAGAGTAAGTTGTCGTTCTACCCCAAAAATTTGCATAAGTTGGTAAACGTGTGACTCAGATTGTTTGGTACTTGCAACCCCGCACCCTCGTTCTTATAGGTGGTGACTAAACTTTGGAACATTAGGGGGACCACGGACTGTACCCGTGTCGCCGTCGGTGTTAATTGTGGGGTGTTCATTATGATGAACTTACTACATCATAATATTTTAGTCGGGTGTTTATTAGTAACCATAGTCTAACTATATTATCCAGACGTTCAATGCAGGGGTTGTATGGTGTACTAATAAAGCCGTTATGTATCAAAATCGGCAAAGTAATTTATGAATTAGGAGTTAGAATCCATTATAATTAAACTGTAGTTCTATAAGCAGGGTATACAGTAAAATAAAATAAGTGAATGTAACTTCAAAAGGCCTTTGAGGTCTCTGTTTAAGGTACTTAGATAAGTACTTCATTAAGTATATCTTTCTCTCATCTCATGAAGAATCGTGGGTATAAAGAACGATTATATAAAAAGAAATACACGTTTCAACTCCCACGTTTTCGATTACCAACAAAAAGTTTTCAGTTCTTTTCGTAATTACTTTCTTAAAACGACTTCATTTTCCATTCCACGTGGTCCTATTTTGACGAGTTACTGATTATAGGAAGTAGTGGTGAAATTATACCCCTTTCTTTTTGTTAATTAGGGTAATTGCGGTTGGGAAACCGTCCGAATGATGTCGAGTTGGTAGATGTCAGTGTTTGGTCGTTTATTTTTCGATGAAGGATGTTTAAGTTCGTTTAGGATGATTTCCTGGAAGGACTTGGAGGAGGCCTTTGCCCAGGAGATAGGGGAATAAATAAATGATTTCACTTTTTTTTCCTAGGTTTTACGGCAAAAGTCAATGCTAATACTTTATTGCGTTAGCGTCAAGAATTATGTGAGTTCTTCCCATCATCATATCATCATATCATATCAGCCGCAGGAGGTCCACTGCTGGCTGGACATAGGCCTCCCCCATAGATTTCCAAAAAGACCGGTTGGAAGCGGCATGCATCCAGCGTCTTCCTGCTGTCTTAATCAGAAAACATGTCAATAAGAGCACAATATCATGGCGAATCTATTAAAGTTCAAAGGTCGTCTATATATTACTAAGAAGATGAACGAAAAAAGATGAGGAAAAGATGAGGAAAACACGCGTCTCTGTCCTAATTCCCTTAGCAACATAAGGATTAATGTCAACACGGCTTGTACTCGTCCTCGGGTACCACAGCTACTTGTTACTTAATTATATTTGTTGGTGGAAAAGTTGGTGCTGAATTCAGGAGTTGGGTTTGTTTTTACCTTGCGACTGCCTATTTACGGATTGTTAAAAGGAGAAAATATTGCTAAGGTATAAATTGAAAGTCGCCCAGAATAAAAGCGTGGTAGTATTTTGTTCAGAAATTCTTGTTTGATGCTAGTAATGTGTGGGGTTGGCTATAGGGGATGGATATGACAGGATTATAATGTGTTATGTAAGAATATGTAATAGTACAACAAAGAAAATTTCAATCAAATATTAGTAATATATTTGAAATTTGAATTTTCTTAAGGCTGGGGTATACGAGCTTTCGATCCAGTTCGCAATCATACAAAACCTTTTCTTTTCGTTGGTGAACCAAATAATTTTCTACAATACATCGACATAATGATGGACATGCTAACAGGCGACAGTTCTGACAGTTCGTTTGACCCAGACTACCACCCAAAACTCCCCGTCTATTTTCGCCAGACATTTGCCTGAACGACGAAAAAAATATTTCTATAACCCAACCTAATAACATTGTATCTGGCACATCTCATTTCCTTACTTCGAACACTGTTTTGTAATTCAGCCGGTTTATACTGAAAGGGCACGGGGTGAAGGACGCCTGTTATGCTGGGAAATTGGCGATCGATACTTTGTCTGTTGCTAGTTCATGCAAACATCTGCCTTATGTGAGCTGGTATAAAGTTTAATTTCCTCCTGTTGTGTAATATGTTGACCTGTTGGTTGCGAACGTGTTCCGACTGCGAACTCCTTCAATTTTGAGCGGCTGTGCTTATTATAAACGTTTGGCAACTTGTTGTCGATGACAGGGGATGCTGGTGGCATGCGGGGTACGGGCAACTTCGGTTCTATTTATGTCGCAGCTGATGGTTGGCGGAAGATAAGTTATTCTAACTATACGCCGGTAGTGTCAGAAGCAGTTGCTCTTGTAGTTGTAAGTCAGTCAAGGGAAATAGGTTAAGCAGTTTCGTGCTGTAGCGGTCGGCTTGTTGTGTTCTATCGTAGTGTGTTACTGCTGCATTGCGTTTTACGTCCGTTCATTTTGTTTTATGTAGTTGTTGTTAGAATGTTCTGTGTTCTATTGTAATGGGTAGACGTTGGGAGTGAGAGCATGAAACAAGTCTTTCCTTATGGGATAAAACATCATAACAGAAATCTGGCATGAAAACGTTCTGGAATCACAATCGAAGCTAAGTTTTCCTCATGTCTTTCCTCTGTAAAAGCATATAATGAAGCTCTCCCCGCCATGTTTACAATATAATATTGTATACACGTCCAAAATGTTTGCTTCCACAAATTTCGCTGAGCTCAGATCCGTCCCGCTCTCTATTTAATGACGTACAACAAAAGTGTACCTGTTATTAATTTGGCGGGCACCCTGATTCCTGACACAGCTGTATTCGATAATGTTTTGTTATGTAATTTGTAATCACATTACATGTAAATGTATAATATTTTAATTTACGCAATATCTAAATCACAATAATATTAGATATACCTAAGATTTCTTTCAACTAGCTGAGCGGGGATGTGATGCAGTATTGATTGAAATTCGATGAGAAAACATACGAGACATTTTGTCTGCGATTTCACATAAGTACTCCATATTGTAGGTTTATTCATCATTGAACCATGTTCATGTCTACTAACCATAAAATCAAGCGTTTAGTGGAAGTAATAATCAGTTACTTCAATAACGAACATGTCTTACGAAAACAGTGATGTAAAACTGCAAACTAAATATAAACATTGGATTACATTGTGTATCTACGTCGCCGCGTCGTGTCTTCGGCTCCCAAAGCCACGTCGCACACTACCGACTTCCACCAAAACTCACGAACCGCGTGATACAATTATTGTGATACCTTAAAATAACTATAGCGTGTCTAATTACAGCTGCGGCAATTTAGTCGCAGCGATAATCGCACATGTGCGTGGGTTCTTACGGAGTTGTAAACAAGCGTGTGACTATTGATTTCTCGCGAGCTGCCCGCGCTGCGACAAACACGTTACCGGCGTTTGTTTGTTTGTTATTTTTTGTTTTGTCGGGTAAGCTTTTTCATTTTGGGCGAAAATTATTTAAAAGTTGATTGGGTGGTAGAACGTTCTTTCGTTCTTTATTTATTTTAGTAATTTCTTTCGTGAGACTCATTTGTGTTTATTGTTTACGGTTTCACGTGCATGTTCCAAACGGTCCCTAATCATGAGTTGATCACGCACAGAACCAGTCAAAATGGACCTGCTTACACGTATTACCGTATCAGCTAATTTTAATCTCCTCAATTAAAAGGTAAAAGGGGCTCTTTCTGGCCACACCTAACGTTTATTTTTATTGCCTCTCTTCCACTAACGGCTTGTGTAAAAATATCCTCATGTCACAAGAATCGAAATTATATTTTTTACACTTGCAACGACTGTTGTGTCCCTCTATATTAAAGTACCCGATGATTAAAAATGAGGGTGGAAGGGGAAAGCAGAACCCTTATGCCTTTGTCAAATGGATGCACTCCCACAATTTTTTTTGCCTGGTTACCCTCGCCGAAGTTTGGGTTTTTTAACCTTTTTTAAACATTGGATATCTTCAGCCTATCTGCTACGTTAGCCTAGTGGTCCTAATGCGCCACTGCTACGCTGGAGGTCTTGGGTTCGACTTCCAGGTCGAGCAGTGTTATTGGGTTTTTCTATGAAATACTCAGTAGCAGCTCTGAGTTAGGATTTGTGCCCGATAACGGCAATATGCTCATAACTGGCGAATTGTTGATTTACATTGGCACACTGCATAACCCTTCGATGAATACAGGCTTGATTGCATGTTATATCTTCAGCGTTAACCTAATTCGCGATTCTACTACACCCACTTTAGAAATCGCGATATTAAAATAAACTGCCTATCAGCAACTATATTTATTCATAACATAATTCATTGAATTAAATAATATGAGCGAATTGTACTCGCACTTGGATACGACGGCGCCAATGTTATTGTACTGATAAGGAGTTGACAACGGTATCAGTAACGCTTTGTATCTGTGTGATAACAATTCGTATGGACATATTGTTTTCAAACGCTCCCTTAGGGGCTTCTAGACTCTGGTTGCGTCGCAGTTATTTGGTACCTATATTTAGCGCGTAGTACCGATGAGGTAGGGGTCCAAGGCTGTTCTGGCCATTTGTGACAACTAAAGATGATGCTACTAATGTCGTACAATACTATAAGATCACAAAAAATGTGTTTAAAATGGGTCATACATTTCAGTAAAAGTCGTATAAAGCATGTTATTTTGTTTCGTGACGTAGGTCGTCTAGGCAATACACTTCGATAATTGGCCAGGCGACCTGGTTGCCAACTTGTCATATTGTTGGATTCAAAGGCTAGCATTTCAAAATACACATAACTGATGTCCTATCCTTTCCTAACAGTAGGTACTCAATATCTAATCTATGCTGCTAGTGTGAATGTGTACTACTAGGCCAATGCGGCGAATAATGTTATGCTTTTTCTAAGTTAGCAGAAAGTTGACGCGCTACGAGAAAATAAGTAGATACAGAACGGAAACTGCTGAACGCTAAGTGCTTCCATCCTTAAGACCTTTTACAATAGGCGTCATTCATCTCCCCTTCAAACTGGTTCAGTGCCTACACCTCCCTGTTACACCTTTTAAGCCCATGTTTACATTATCGTAACACAAAAAACGTACACACTATTGTCATTGGCTGATAACAATTTGTTTATCAGTGTGATAAGCGCCGCAAATTCATATGTCGATAGTTTTATTGTGTGTTCATGTGTTTATGTTCGGGGGAATCCTATCAGCCGCAATTGATTTTCAAATATTAATTTGTCGGTCTCTGACCTGATTTAGTCTACACTACAACATACTACAACCGTCTACAATTTCCATAGAAACATTAAAAACACATCGGTTACTATCTGTTCACAGAATCGGTTATTCCAATAATTTTCATTGCAATACGAATGAAATGGCGATCAGGCGTTTCCCCGTAGCGGGGGGCATGCACCCTGCACCCAGCGCCCTGCCCGGGGGTGGGTGGCTATAAAATCGATACATCGTGTTTATCTACGGAACGACGTTACTGCGCGTCGGGCGCCTGTAAACACTGAAACGGGGCGCTGCACTTCGTTGCCAGTATATCGCTACATGCTATTTGCGCAGCGTTTCTTTCATGAATTTTACAAAAAGTCGGCCATGAAACAAGTCGTGTTTTTTGGGAAAAGAACTCGGTACTTAAGTACTTACCTACCTAGATAAATATATTATTTTATGGTTCTCATTCAAATGTAAGAATTTGGGAGTCCAACTTTTGCACTTCCAAAGATTTTTTGTTAAGCAGAATTAGCACATGGTATTAAACCATTTAAGTGTATGTGTAGTAGTTTTTATCAACCTTAATAGTCCGATAACTGAGCAAAGGTCTCCCTCATCGTTTCCAGGCGTGTCTATGATAAACGCTTTCCAGTCAGTAGCAGCACGCCAGCGTGTCTTAAGCCTGTCTCGAGGATGACTCTCATCTTTGGCACCCATTACGTGCCCTTACCCTACTTTGGCCCTACTGTCCAGTAGGTAGGGCCAGCAGTCAACAAATATCCCCAATTCAGCAGTGTCCACCGGAGGATAGGAACTGAAAGAGCTATGACATAAAAAAAACCCGTATTTACAATATTATTCAGAAATACAACAAGTTTTATTAATATTTGTTTACACACCAAGCTAATCAGCTTGAGAAAAAACAGTGTTTATCAGTAACGTGTTATTATACAACGCTAGTTGCATATACCTATGAGGTAAATATCTTGTTTTGCTGCAAGCAAACCTGTCTCTATTAAAGCTATGACATCACTGGTTGTAAATATTAGCGTGTATACAGTCGCCCATGTTGGACACACTTTAGCCTCTATGGCTCTTCCTCTCATTTGAATTTAGAACATGACATGTATTCAGTGTTGCTATAAAATAATACTATGTTCACAAATTATTTTAATTAACACGCAATTATTGTCGAGTTAAAATACCAGACGTACACACATAGATTCGTACTCCGCCCCCTCAGTAGTGACCATAGTAAATAAAAAAACAATGACCTCTACCCAATCAAATGATCATTAAGCCTTATCAGTACATCAATGAATGGATGCAATGTAAACAGACAATTTTCCTTGTAACATTCGCACGATGGCGGACTTTTCATTGTACATTGAAAGACAATTGCGATTACTTTGGTGTTTGTTTTGAATATAAAGAGCAGTGTATGTTGAAAGCTACCCCATAGATAAATAAACAAAATGCGTAGAATGTAATAAACGTGTAAAGTAGCGCCCTCTATTGACCCGTGAGCGAAACTTGAAGAAAATTCACAACAGATGGCAGTGTTTTAAACATTGATATGTTTGTTTACGAGCTCAAAGGTTATATTTTCGGAGTCACGTCATTTATTATCTCATTGTATTTTTCCCATGCGCAGTATGGGAAAGGTTAGACCACGTGGCTGTGGTAGGGAGTATAGGCATCTCCCTAAGGGAAAAAGGTATTCATGAAAAGTTTAAGAAACAGAACAAAAATGATATACAAAAGCTACGTTCGTTATTCCGTACAAATGAATTCAATAAGTTCCCACGTAACATTGGATGCATACCGTACTGCCGTGACGTAACGAAGTAGTAGTGTATTTGTTTTGTTTAGCGCTCAACTTTAGCGCGGGGTCACGGATTGTTATGCTTTGAATACATTTAGATTTTGTTGTTCGCGTTGTTTGTGTAGAATAAATGTATGAATAATTTAGAAATGATAGTTTGTTTGGTCTCTGCATTTATGCTTGATAGGAGCTGAGATTGTAACCACCAGTTTCGATATAACATAGTGGTGTTAAGTAAAAAATCCTGAGAACATTATGCTGTACAGAACTCATTACTGTACTTTTTCTTAACCCTGCAGTGGTCGCGGCGTACTACATATGTAATCCATGGTTTTTTAAACTGACATTTCTTTTTACGTACTTTTTTTTTCATAGCTGATTTAAAAAAAAGTTAAACAAGACCATTGAAAATTGATTTTTGGGGTTTTCTTAATTTTATTAAGGAAGAGTTAATTTGTCATATTTTAATAAGAAAAAAATAATACAATTGAATTTCATTTAAAAAACTACAAAAGAAATTGGACTACATATGCAGCCGCGCGACCACTTACGTGACTTTTTAAGACGCGACCACTGCAGGGTTAAAAATTGCCTCGTTAGCCTAGTGGTTCTAAGCGCGACTGCTATGCTAGACGTCTTGGGTTCCATTCCCAGGTCTAGCAAAGTGATATTGGGTTATTCTATGACATTCTCAGTAGCAGCTTGGAGTTAGGATTTATGTCCAGTTAAAGGCAATAGGCTCGCTCCCTATTACATGGGACTTAAACATACCGGCGAACTGTGGGTGTACATTGGTACCACAGAGCACAACATGTTCTGCTCGTTGATTGGTACACTTCTGCCTAACCCTTTAGGAAACACAGGCGTGACGCTATGTTATGTTCTTAGAAAATGTTTATAGTGAAGTACCTTTAGTTAGTAGGAACAGGTAAAAATACCGTACAGCTACAATTCAAGAAAAATCGACGTCAAACGCTATAAAATAAAGCGTCAATTTCGCTCGAACCATTTCTCTTTATCAGTTCAATCTCCCGGCAGAGATTGCAACTGTCTATCTCGCGAAGTACAAGTTAAATGGGAGCCGTCCCACCTAACTCGAAATACCGACGGGTACTCGATTGAACTTAATAAAGGATCGATGTATACCTAGCTGCGAGTTCTGGGAAATTAATCCAGTATAGAATGTAGGTTTTGAATTAAATTAATATGAAATAGCACCACGGAATCGCGATGTAGATCGCTGTATGTATATTCAGAAACGTTGCTGGAATTGGAGCTGTGGGGAATTTGAAATTAGGGAGCTATGTGAATGTTATTTGTCTTCGTGCAATGTACATCGTACATACATAACAGTTCTTTGGTAAATGGTTTTGCTAGACCTCCTTTATAACTTCATTGAACAGACATTTAATACCGTTGAGCGAACAAATGATGGGAAATTTGAATATACAACCGAGAACAATGGCGGTTGATTACTTTTCAACCTTATTACTAAGAGAGTAAGTGTGAAAAGTGGTTAACCGTCAATGATCCTAGATTGTACGTTGATGAACTTTCTGATCCTGACTACACACCTGAAGCAATCATGTACCTAAATACCTTTTTTTAACTGACCCACGGTAAGTGTAGGCTCGCTTACTCAGAACCAGACCACTAAAATAACGATAAAACCTTACCATTCCAAAAGTACCATATCTATCCAAAATAATGAGCCGTAAAACTTAGTCTGGTATTTTTATAGTCACCACGGAACAACTGTTTAACATAAAAAGTTATTTTATCATCCACATCGGTTTTATGACCTAGTTAGTGCTCCTACGTGAGGGCCTATTTTAGTCAGGAGTAAGCGACACGACACGGGGATGGCGGCCATGTTTTTTTTTGGAAGAGTCATGACTATGATATCGTAAAGCATAAAAAAATCATGACACATGTAATTCGAAGTTACGGCGTGTAAGTCGAAGGTTTATTTATTTTTGTAAATATGGTGTACATACATTGCGTGCTAGATATTTAACACAGAAAGGTTCTATCAGGTTCAGCCGCAAATAGTGGCGTATAAATTTAGTAATAAGAAATGGTGCGTAAAACTGCCATAGTATTAATCAAAATTACATTATAGAATTACATATGAAATCATAGTTAGTCATTAAACATTATCAAAACAGTTTCATAAAAACTTATTTATTAGCATGTATTGAATGCAATATTCATTTATTCTAGACATGTCTATAACATATGCAGAACTGTGTGGTATGACGAGTAATTCCGAAATCATATTGCAAAAAACGCAACCATCGTTATTAAAAAATACTTTAATAACGGACAGCTTAAAAGGTATTCGCGACACGCGCGATATAGCACGTTCAGGATGCGAGAATGCCGAGCATGGGAACGGCAGTAGGCGTTATGGCTGCAGTGGATGTTAATGGCGGCAGATTTATTTATATGGACTTAAAACGTGGATGGAGGTCCTGGTTAACATGCCAAGCTTTTATAACGGACGCCGTATGCATTACTCCCTTACAAGTACCTATCTACTGTGAAAAGCAATCATATTATAATTCGGGTTTTCCTAGAAACTCCCTGCTGAGTAAAAATTTACAGTTTGTTTAGCGACCGGCATTGGGTTTCAACTAAATTCGAAAGATCCTTCCTCATTTGTTAAAAGCTATTTTAATTCGGGATCACAATTAAAAATATTTCCAACAAAAAAGTCCAATTAAGCACAATGTTGCATGAATAAATGAGACGACCCTTTTAATTTTCCTCTCCTAAATTGGTCTGGGTCTTAAAATGGCAAAATTGTAGAGCGAAAATTCGGTCAGTCTATTTCTATTTGGAACACGTCTAACATTTAAGCACCTAATTTATGCATGTGGCCGAGGTTCTAACGTGAAGTTGAGGTATCTAAAATAAACTCCGCGAGGTGGAAATGCGGGGCCAAATTTGTTGGATAGTACAAACAAGTTGGAATGAACAGAAATGTCGACATTTCTCCGAACCCACTACATTCAGGCGCTAGTTGTAAGCGGATGCATTGATCTGGATGTGAATGGTGGTTTGTGTGTGGGAGTACTCTCGTGTAGGTGAATGTAAAGCTTAGGTATGTGCGCTTCTATCCCAAAGTTAGTTGAAAGTTGGTCATGGAAATAACCGTCATTGTATAAATTCACATCGGCTCTTCGTATTCTTATTTCCATTATCATTAAGAGGAAAATTGTATGTAGGTACATAAGTATTGTATGCTTGCAACTAAATTAAATTAAAATGTGAGAAACGAGTTTTTATTCAAAACAAATACTGTCTGGAATATCCATCATAGTTATGTTTTCACAATTTCTGTGCAAATTAAAAGCGTCTGTGCACCAGACATAACAGACTCCCCTAGCGCTCAGCTACAGTGCATTCAGAGCGTTGCCACGGCAACAGTTCATTACCACTACCTACGTCACTTGCGTCTGTCCGCTTATTGAATTTACTGCACTGCGGGCGCCAATAAGCGGCACACCGTCCTGTCCTAACTGTCCTATATAGCTTTAAACATAGTTCTAGGTCATTAGTTTGGTCAATTATGTAGGCGTCGCGACATGACAATGTTGGCGCCCGACTGGGATTACCAGGTCCCACGTTGGGCGCCAAATATTGATTATTTAAACCCCTTTTTGAACAGAAGTATTTTAACTTCGTTTATGCTCTTTTTGCTCGGCAGATGTCCAAGTTGCGACGAGTAATGGTACTTGGTGAAATTATTGATGTGATGGTTTTGGAAGAGGTCACTTATTTTTGCGTACCTAAAACCACTTGAAGAACAGAATTTAACCCAGGATAATTGATTGCTTCAGCTTTTGTGTTTGTAAAAGTTTTATCTTTCTCATCTTGATGTACAATGGTTCTAATGTTATTCTTTCCTTCGCCCTTTTCAGATGCACTCTTCGCTTCCCTTCCACGAACATTCGGCTGGAGTTCCAGTCTCTGGTAGAGGAGAGCGGCGGCGGCGCTGGAGGCAGCTCCGCTCAGATGCCGCCTCTCCGCATCACCATCCCCACTGACAATGACGGGCGTAGCCCGGCGCCTTCGCCTACAGGTATTTATTTATTTATTTAACACTTTATGCACACAAAATGTACAGCGGCGGACTTAATGCCAATGGCATTCTCTACCAGTCAACCTTAGGGTGATGCAGAGACAAATTGTGGAATTGTGGTATAGCCAGTCTACAGTTAAATGCAAGAGAATAAGTATAGAAATCATAGCGTAAGAGAATACACTTACGTACATACCTTCAAGTTCGAAGATCCAGTACGATTATGCCTAGGAAATTATAATGTAAAACGATTTGTTCATAATAATATCTTTTAAGTGCAGGTGAGCGTAAACCTCACCTTAAGAATTTGCAATTTCGAAGTGCCGTGGATGTCTAGAAAGTAGGTACTTGATCATTTTCATAATTATGACTTTTGATTTCCGTTTCATTTATTTATGTATTGATTTGGTTCTAGCTATGTATATCATTTCCTATATTCTTAGCATTCAACAAACTTATATATCCAGAGTATATATACGTATATAGCAGCCCGGTGTTTGGAGGTTGGTGGTGTGACACCTCCGTGCCTCGGAAAGCACGTAAAGCCGTTGGTCCTGCGCCTGATCTCTCTCCGGTCGTGTCGGATTACCGTCCCATCGGACTATGAGAGTTAGGGAAGAGGGAGTGCTGTGTTTGCGCACACACTTGTGCACTATAATATTTCCTGCGTACCTGACTACCTTGCATTAAGATTAGCCGCCGTGGCCGGATAGGTCTGGAGAGTTACATTTTACATATCCAGTGTGAACGATCAACAGCCGACCTCATTTAACGCACGACCCACAATGTTCCAGGCACAATAAGCGCCGCCAACAGTTGTCCGACGTCGCCGCGTGGCGCCGGCTCCTCGGGCCGGAGACACGCCGACCTCGGCCTCGTCGCGCACTACGCGGCGCTCGCAGACCATGCGCGGCCCAACTCTAATGGGACTGCTGTAAGTACACGTAATCATGTAACTGTGAAAAAAAAAAACAGATAGGAAACAGACAGAAAAAAGTGCATATTCCAAGTTCTTTTATGATAAATGATCTTTTGAAAATGTTAAATGAGAGACTCCGGCTAAAAAAAAAGCGATGTGGCTTTGGGTTACCTTGGCTCGTGGCCCGTCAAACAAGCTATTTATGACAGTTTTACAGGAGTTTAAGTTCAATTTGGTCTCTGTGCTGATATGGTATTGAAGTCAAGCCGCCGGTGACTACATGCCATTAGGCCGTCACCTTCTTCGGCTTGTTTGTTAATCAGTATATTTACAGGTATATATTACATAAGACTCATAAGACAAAGAGATTTTCCAGACACATCCGTCACTGTAATAGGTTTACAAAGACATTAGTCTTTCACTAACATAAACACCCATAACTTCCAGGCATCCTCCTCAAACTCCGACTCGGGCTACGGCAGCACGCGCGACGTGCGCGAGTCGCGCGAGGCCCGCGAGCCGCGCGACGACGCCAAGCCCCCGTACAGCTACGCGCAGCTCATCGTGCAGGCCGTGGCCTCCGCGCCCGACAAGCAGCTCACGCTCAGCGGCATCTACAGCTACATCACCAAGCACTACCCCTACTACCGCACTGCTGACAAGGGCTGGCAAAACTCTATACGTCACAATTTATCGCTTAATAGGTTAGTGACTTTATATACAGACATTGTGGTATTCAGGTGTCGTGATAATAATTTTAGTGTCTGACCCAAGTTAACCCTGATTACTGCAGTAAAGAGCTGGTAGGATTGGGTAGATGACACCATTCAACAACAACTCCAAGACTTTACAAAAAAAAAACAGTTTATTTTAGCCCTCAAAAAATCGACTATTAAATCCGATTTTTAATTGCTTTAAATAGTTAGTGAATTGAGAGGACAAGGAAGTGACGTCATAGTTTAGTATAGTTATACAAAATCTACTGGGAAATCGCGTTTTTACAGCTCATAAAAAGTACGTCATTAGATTAGTGGTGTCATCTACCCAAGTTCATAATTTACTGCACAATATCCAAATATATACTGTCCGTCTGGTTTATTTATTTATGAGCTATGGAAGATTTACAGCTAAATAAACAGTAAAAAAAAAGAAATGGTGAAACTGACAGCCTATTTCAAGTCTTCACATTAGAAGGTTCAATTGAGGCTACTCTTTGGTGCAAAGCAAAATGTGCTTATACTATTTGCTAAATTTTCAGCCTACCCCTCCATTTCCAGATACTTCATCAAGGTCCCCCGCAGCCAGGAGGAGCCGGGCAAGGGCAGCTTCTGGCGCATCGACCCCCAGAGCGAGGGCAAGCTCATCGAGCTCGCCTTCCGCCCGCGACGCCCGCGCGGCGTGCAGTTCCGTGCACCCTTTGGACTCTCCTCCAGGTATGATGGGTAGACTTGACAGTTTGGGTTCGACGAAAGGAATTTTTTCATGTAATGTCCGTCGTGCTGCGCTAATAAATTTCTATCGTTTGAAAACGGTGGTATAGAAGTGAGAACGAATCCAGTTCATGTTTATATTTGTGGCTGATGGAAGCCTTGTCGACATGGCTACACTGTAGAATCGTTTGCATAGGTGCAACTATTTTTGCAAATGTATCGTTAAAGCGCTTGTTGCGCCTTTTTTGTGGGGAAATACCCATGGGTAACCTCCATCTGCGAAGAACGGAGGCTTATGTCGGACTCTTAGTTGTTAAAACCCCTAATGAGTTCCTCCGACTACCATGGGTCGGAAGCTCGCCAAATATGTGACGTAGAATCGGCGCCCCCGAGCTCGTTCAACTGCCCTTTCACGGGTACAAGCTGTCTTTTATGATATTGATCACCCAAACTTTATACTCCAGGTCACTGGTAAGATGACCAACTTCTCAAAATCCCCCCCTCCTTCAGGTATTTAGTTAGATTTAAAGGAACCTAGTATATTAGTTTGGTCCTCTCGGCAGGTGCTTTGCGAGTAAAGTTGTTGCCAGATCAAAAGTCAAGAAAAAACCATAACCACGTCCGAACAGGATCGTGCTTAGTTTTAAGCTGAAACAGACGTTTTAAATCAATCACAGCTAACCCTAATGCGGAGTAGACAGAGAGGTAACGGCCGGAATTGTTTATCAAACATGGTGTTGGCGACCAGTGTTGTGTCGAGGCGCATTCTGGTGTAATATTATCTCTTGGTTTGGCTGATCATAATTGACATGTGTTGTTGAAATTTTTTTCCATGGCTTTACATATTGATTCCTATAATGTAACTTTATAATTAGAATAGTTTAGCGTCAACTGCTTGGTAGATGCAAATGATTCAAGGAAACTTTATGTGGAGTCTTGATTATAGCTGGGAGCAGACCGAAACACGTGGTGTGGGGTGGCCATGGCCAATAATCAAAATTAAAACAGTACCGTTAAAATGGTACTACTAATAGTTCTAAATTTTCAAACAAAACTAAATTTTATGAAGTAGTCGTCAAGACTCATTCTGTCTCTTGTCACTTTCAAGAGTTGTCTCGAGACAGGATGACTTATTCTACATTTTGGAGATCTTGTTTCTTCGTGGCTTCCGTCTACCGGTCTGCTGCCACTGCCCGCCTCGACGCAAGGCTCGGTAGGTGCGCGTGTGGAGTGAGCCGGCTCGTGTGTTGCAGGAGCGCGCCGACGTCTCCGTCGCAGGTGGGCGTGTCGGGGCTGGTGACGCCCGAGGAGCTGTCCCGCGAGCCCACGCCCGACCTCTTCCCGCCGGAGGAACAGGACCAGCCGCTCAGCAGGGAGGTCAGTGTATAGCGGTCTTACCTGCGTTGACTTGTTGAGTCTTTGATTACTGTTTCGCTCCCGTGCGTTGTGGTGTGATGTTACATAGCCTATAATCTGTCTCGATAAACGGGCTATATAATGTATGAGATACATAATAAAAGTTTTTTCTAATCGTTTTCGAGATTACCGCGTTCAAACTATTTACTTTAATAATGTTATTAGTAAAGATTTTATGCTAACTGGTATTTGCAGCCTCCTCTTAGTAAGGTGTCGCTGAGTGAAGGTACATAATAAACTCAGTTATCGTGTGACGTCAATGTCAGACCGACTTTCCGACTAAACAGTTGGTCGCATGCGACTGGTCGCTGACATGACAATGCAAAAGACACCACATAAGTAAATTCTGATGAGAAGCATTCTGACGTATAAGGCTTTTATGGGAGATTTCACCCTAAAGCACGATGATTTCTAAGAGGATTTGTATCAACGGAACCAAAAAAAAAAAGCCATGAAAACAGCTACTAAGATTTCTCCACAGATTAAATTCATGCTACGTCTCGGTAGTTTAACAACTTGAATGACCATGAACTAGATTCAATATTATTGTTTATTTTTTATGTAATTGTCGTTCAAAAGTGCCTTTTAATGGTTTAATTGAAATAAATGGTTTGACTTTGACTTTGAGATGATGTGTGTGTGTTCGCAGACGAGCCAGCAGCGGCTGAGCAGCAACAACAGTCAGTCGACGCAGTATCTGTTCCCGCAGCGCAGCGGCGTCAGTCAGAGCGCGCCCGGCTCTCCCGGTATGTAGCACACATGCTAACATAACCCCACATACATAGTCTGTTGACACGGATAAACTACGCAATATTGAGCAAAAATTATTACATTGTGCTTAATAGTACAGGGTACCACCCCGGATATGCTGTGAGCTACTTGTTATACCATGGAACTGGTACAAATATTAGACTTTTCTATTTGTAATTGAAATGTATACCTAATAATTATCAATAAACACTAACCGCCTCGTTAGCCTAGTAAGTCTCGTCCTCGTTAGCTTGGTAGGTCGTAAGCGCGACTGCTACGCTAGAGGTCCTGGGTTCGATTCAGTCGAGCAAAGTGTTCAAATTGGAGATTTTCTATGAAATTCTCAGTAGCAGCTCGGATTTATGCCCGGTTAATGGCTAATAAGGGCGTTTTTTTTTAAATGTCAGTCATTATAAACAAAGTTCAGTTTGTTACTACATCAGTACTAACTCGCCATCGTGTCGCTCAGGTCACGGGCTGGCGTACAGCTCGGCCGGCGGCGCGCTGGTGATGGCCGGCCACCAGATCACCGTCGTCACCAACGGAGCGGGCGGCGAGAGAGAAGGTAACTTAGTAAACAATGCTGGTACAGATAACATAGCTTCAGATAATAACATTAATGTATTTTAGATACTTTGTCACTTGAATTTTCATGTAGTAGAGGGGGTCGGATCGTCATCTTCATTTTCATCTTCGACGATTTAATCTACATTTTTGGCCTGTCATTCTAGAAACAACACTATTTTCTCCTTTCCTCTACTTCTCATAGTAGCAACTATTGTACATGTTGGTGCTGCCTTTCATAAACATTATTGTTTATGTGTAGTACTTTGTAGTACTGTGTAGTACGTATTGTATAGTAATATGTAATCTTTATGGGCCTTGATACCTGATTTAAATAAGTCAAAATAAATAATAAACGTAACAGAAAAATTATGTCAAACGATCGTATGACGTTGACATATTTCTTCTTTAGCCTTTTCGACGCAATGTGGAATAGTTTAGTACTTTAAAAAAAAAAAAAATTATTCAGTAACAATTATTACATCATATCGAATTTTTTTTACACAAAAATTACAAAAATAAAATTAACATTAAAAGTATTTCAATATAAATGATCATTATTATAACACGAGCAATCGATTGATTATGAAGTAACATATGCAATTCCCTGTTAGAATATCTTAAATGTCAACATCAAAAAATTGCAACACGAACTATACTTACCGTGTTATCGTTGTGTTTCCAGAGAAGTACGTGGTGGGCACGACCGGCGGCAACCTGGTGTCCATCCAGGAGGAGGAGGTGCCCGCCAACGTCGTCATACACCAGCACTCGCCTTACTATGGGTATGTATGACAACTCTTCCAAGTGCATAGTGCGCTTGAATGATCGTCGTGGTTTTGAAGGCAAAGAGGCCGTGAGATGTGTGGGAACTTCGGTAACAAATGATACACGTGTGGTTTATTCAACGTCTCGTTTATTACTACTATACAGGATAAGTTTTTAACCAGTGCGTAAATTTTTTTTGGTAGTTCAGTGTCAGTAATAGAACACATTTCCGTGTTTAGTTAAAAAAAAAATTAAAAAAAATTTCATCCTTATCCGAGTTTGAAATAAGCAAAACATCCAGGACATAATCTATTCGCCATACTATCAATGAAAACTCGCGGCCGCCGCCGCCGCCCGGGCGCATGGCTGGGGTGAGGGGGTGGGGAATGCGCTAGCGCCGAGTGACAATGAAATATGGTTTTTAAGTAAACATGTTTCGTAAGCGATAACTTTTATTTTTAGTACTAAGACATATCAAAATAAAATATACGTGTTTAATAAAACGTGTTGAAGTTTATTATGGCAAAATTTACGCACTGGTTAAAATTTTTTCCTGTATAATCGTTACCACACCACACCTGCCTTACAATGGTTATCGCTCATTATACACAACCGAAGCAGCAACGGCCTCGAAAACTTCCACCGCTAGCTGCCAGCGAGCCGCCTGCGAGCCGTCACGTTTTTATTATGTTCCATCTTTTTATCTTGTTCAACATTCTTGTTGTATCTTGTGACTGACAACGTGCTGACAAGTGTGTCAGGCGGCACACTTGTCAGGCAGCAGGCTTAGCATTGGTTAATCTGAATTAAACCAGCTCTTTTCATGTAGATCATCTTTTGAACTGCGCGCTTTGCTGTCCATCAATTTGTTTCTATGTAACTGCCTCGTTAGCCTAGTGGTCCTAAGCGCGACTGCTATGCTAGAGGTCTTGGGTTCGATTCCCAGGTCGAGCACAGTGTTATTGGGTTTTTATATGAAATTCTCAGTAGCAGCTCGGAGTTTGGATTTGTGCCCGGTCAATGGCAATAGGCTCGCCCCCTATTACATGGGACCTAAAATATACCGGCAAACTGTGGGTGTGCATTCGTACACCTCTGCCTAACTAACCCGGCCCGGCACGTTACAGCGGCACGTACGGCGGCGGGGCGGAGCTGGGCGCGGTGGGCGGCGAGCTGGTGATCTCCGACAGCGACGCGCCGCACGCCGCGCACCCGCCGCACAAGCGCGCCAGGCACAACAACGTACGTACTCTACCTAGCTATACGTAGGGTACATACAACTTTACTTTCGACTATACAAAAATACTACATATTATGTTACTTATGTGTGACTTATATGTGACTTATTGTGTCTTATGTGTTTGATAAAAAAAAGCCTATTGAAAAAAAAAAAGACAATCTAGGTAACAATGAGTTTGCTCCACCGAATAGATAATGTAAGAAAAAAACCAATTTATTCATATTCATTTATTTGCATATCACATGTGTATAAGGATGTTACAAAATTAACAGGTTACCCGATTGGATTCTGACTTTTAACTACTTACAAGAATAGTCGCTAGTCTTACGTGATCTTTAGAGTATACAAGTATATTTTGCTTGTAACCTAACGGCTTCTAGATCAATGGATTAACTGAAAACTCATAATCGTTTTCGACAACATTACCTTGCAAAATCTGTTCAGTGAGTTTAAAAATAATGAACAAACTTGCAGATGTCGGAGCTAGAGGAGCGGCGCGCGTATTGACGGGCCTGCGTGCGGCCCGCGCCGTGCGTCGACCTCCCACACTCACCCACAAGCAGCCAATCACAGCTCGCACACGAGCTTCACCGAATACAGTGATTCTGTAGTTTTTCATTTGATTGTAGAACTCTGGTGTAATATTGTACAATGATGTGTACTTGGTCTTCGAGACCCGTGATTCGCAATAAATGACAGTTTAACTAGAATATTCTGTTTGCTTTCATATTTTTTACAAGCAGTCCAAGAATCAAGGTTCAAAGATAAAATTGGAACTGACAAATTGCTCGGTAGAAGTTACTTAGCTTGCTTCCCTCATTGGTCGACGCACAGGATAACGTAGCAATAATAGTGATACGGAACTATGAACAATTGAGTTGTTGAACAAGACAGTTTAGTATTAGTGTCGAGTGTTAAGTTCTACTCTTTAAGTTATAAACTTTTGTTCAGTAAGACGCGAACGAGCTTTAAGGTGAAGGATTAAGGAGTGAGGTAAGATGGTAACGTTTCGCCGTTTTAAATATATAATTTTGACTATATATAAAATATATATACGCTTCCTTCGTGCCCCGTGAACCGGGTGCTGTACACAGATTGCATATTATTACAAGTATATCTAAGCGACTGTACTAAGCGTTTTTGAACCTGAAATAAAAGTGGATTGTACTGCTTAACTATTGAGGACATATTATTCAGTTGGATACCTTGAATATTGTAAGAGCCTTCTAACAAGACTTTGTAAAAATTTGAAATCAATATAACTTGTAACATGGTCGAAACAGGCGCTTGAACTCGAAATATAAGATTAAGCTCAGTAATTTTGGAGGTATATCTTCACATACAGATAAACGCTGATGCTTCATCCACTCGACAGTGCTTGAGTACAGCTCGTATTGTCGAGCTAGCAAGTCGTGCGTAATGAGCCTTGTCTTGAGTTCTTCTTGTGAATATTACGCACGCAGTACTGGGTTGCCAGCTTCGAAATATTCAATAGTATTGCCATGCTTAAATATATGTATTTTGTAAAGATATGTGTGTGTAAAAACTTAGGGTCTATAGAAATTAATATTCGTAAATTAAATATTATATGAAAAATGTACACTGACTGTATTAACTTTTAAAACACCAAATATGCAAAGGTTAACATTGTAAAGCCTAGAATCTCGAGATTATAACAGAATATTTCAGAGGCTGGCATTTATTCTAAGGTGAGTGCAATGATAGTGGTTAAACTTTATAAAATATTTGAATGTATGTAAAAATATTACTTGTATCAAGCTTGGGAATCGTCAATTTTTGTCGAACAATTGATGTTTTTGCAATATGGAGACATAAACAAACGGAGTAAGCACTGTCGCAGGTAATCAAAACTATATTTTGCTGATCATTGTAATTGCGACAGCTGTAGGCGACAATTGACGATCCCCAAGCGCTCTTCATAAATCGATATACAATAGTCCAAGGTTATTATAAGAAAATTTACTGCGTATATTGCGAGTCCAACTCGCAAAAGTTAAAATGTATAAACAATGTAAGTACATTTTTGTCGATTGGTTATAGGACGCGCGCACTATTACATTTAGTACTATCGACGGACTAAACATCTAGTATGATTAACACAGAGTGGGTAATTCATGGAGTGTGAATATTCATTCGAATTTCTGACACCCCACAAGGAAGACGCGTCTTTGTGAACAGAAGTGCTAGGTATTCTGTTAAAAAAAAACCACTGTGAATTTAGGTGAAGCAAACTTGAGATAAGGTAAACTGTCAATTCGCCGAAGCATTTAGTGATATGACAGTTCACTTTAAGCCCACTTCACCTTAATTCACTGAGGGAATTTGTTACAGAATAGTACAGGTGCAGGTATAGTATCTGTCACTTTTGTGTCACTCCATTTATTACTACTCTTTGTTTCTATAGAGTCAGCTACACCTCGTGATATAGACATAGTGCGTTAGTGTAAGAAATCTATATGGAAACCATTTTTATAAACTTTCACGATGTTTTTCCTCAAGAGGCATGTACAGAGATTCAAGTAAATTCAACATAATATTACAATTTTATACTTGAATCTCTGTGCGATCTTTTTAAGTAAATAGTGGCATTATAACAAAGTATGTTATAATATCATAGCGAATTTAAACGCGGGTGCAACGGCCGACAAGTTATTAGTTAAAACAATTGTATTAAAGTAAATTTTGTATAGGAAAAATATACACTAACGTTTTGAATAAATTTTAAGAAAAGTAGTGACCTACTTAATTGGTTAAAGTCAGGCGCCGTTTTTATGTATCTTGAAGGCACTTAAAACTATATTTACTCTTAATATTTTCTACAAATAAAATCCGTTCACGACTTTTTTAGAAAAAAAAAGCTTAGAAAACAGTTAATCGAGTAAAAAAAAACAATAAAAAGTAGGTAGTTTATATATACCTATATTAAAGTTAGTTCTGAAGTTCTCAAGAGTAAAATGTTGGATATGCCAGGTACGTTGCACCTCTCACATAGTTAAAAAAAACATTAGGACGTGTTTCTATGATTCTACTAACGTTATTTATGTACATGTACAGGTACATAGCGCATATATAATATACAAAGGAACTGTTGACTATATCGCTTAATCATTTATCTACACTTGATAATATATATAGGTATACATACTTCGTATTATAGGTGTATTGCAAAACATATTTAAAAATATAAAATTAAAGACATTTTCTTTAAGCCGGCAAAGTACCTACTGTATACTTGTGATTTAGCTTAGAGTGAACAAGTTTCTTTTGTTTTTCTCTATAAAAGAATAATTTCTCCCTTGGTTTAGGTGTATAAACATAATTGTTATAAATAAATAATAATATAGTAATTGAATATGTAAAATAATATTCACTAGTAGTTTGTAATATGTTATTATTATTATTATACAAATAGTGTAAAAACCGCAAAAATTCTACAGTTAGTTATAATTTAGCATTTAAATATGCGTATACATGTGGATTGTAATAGTTTAGCAAGAGGCTTTCCTATGGAACAAATTTGTATTTTGTCTTACTTACCCTTTAAATATTATTATATCGAAATTCGGTAACAGTGACCGGCTTTTCGATCGAGTCGACACATTTATTTCGTTTTCAATTTTATTCTTTAACTCAGAGTAATAGTTTACAAAATGGACTAATTTGCGAATAGTCGATTATTCTGACCATATGATTTCGATGATTTCGATATAATATTTATCGATCTTCGATTATTTTACATTTTTAGTAAAACCGACACGCCATTTGTTTCTTCTAGATGGCATTAAACATATAAAAAACATGAAGTAGTGCATAAATTCATATTTTTTTCTGCCCAGGGCCAATAGTGATTGATATAGCGCTGGGCAACACGCAAAATAATAAGGGGTAACTGTAAAAACATGTATAGAAACTTGATTTAATGATATTATATAGATATTTACGTATTTGGATGGATGGCTATGGTATCAATCTCATAATAAATAAATATGTACCTACTTCTAATAATTAAATGTGCATGTTATTCAAACTTACCCTGTTAATATCAACAAAAATAAGATGCTACATAATTTAGTAATTAATGTACTACATTAAAATTATATTAACAATTTAAATGTGACCCGATTCTCTATCCAAATGTGTAAAATGTCTAGAAAACCATTTTCTGCTTGAGGCTTGACGTAGTGATGATGAATATGTGTCATTACGCGCGGTTGCAAACTGCCCTAACAATGGTTGTCGGTGACATGTAGACCACGGTTAATATGGTGCTTTTGTTGTAGTCAATATTGTTTTGTTTAACATTTTTGCTTTATAAAGTTCTGCTGGCATTTCTTTAATAGATAAACGCGAACGAAATGAATTTGAGAATTAATGAGTAGTTAGTAGCTTGTTCTGTGTAAAAATACCATATTAGCCACAAGTCACATGGAGTGCTGTAGTAATCATGCCAATATACTTGAAATAATAATAAAAACACCGGTATCACTGTGTCATCACTTAAATTCTCAGTAAGTATACTTTATCGGGCTCGATATCAGCACTTCAGTGTGGATTGGCACTACGCCTGGCCTCAAGTTCTAGCTTAAACCGATCAAGTCCTGGCGACTTTAGATGTAACTTAGAGTATATAAGGCATATATATAAGGCATTTAATGCTATACTATTTCTTGTCTAAACAATGTATGCGCGAAATAAAACGTAGAAAAGGTTCACTTTGAACGATTTCACAAAAATTAAGTGTGACTGATTAATTTCTGATCAGCCTGTATTCTCGAAAATAAATAATAATACAAAATAGTACATACAATATAGTAAAGTTACACCAGTCCACCAACTTTAGTTTTTGACGTAAAGGTTTAATTAAGTTGGGCATAATTTGACACCAAGTTTATTTAGGAAGATAAAGAAATAATTTTATCTAAACCAGAGCAGCATAATTGCATAACACACAATACATGACAATGTCTTATTATTTTGTCATTTTCATATACGTTGCTGGATTACAATATTATAAAACAATGAATTATTTATTTTTGACAAAATCAAACCAATTATCGCTCGGATATATTGCAGCTGTTAAAGATCTTGCTGCATCTGTGTTAGCTTATGGGAGTGAACCTTTTCCATATATATCTGTTTAGTGAATGTATGTAGCGAACGTACATATTGTTGTGTATATTGACTAAGATAAGAACATGCATACAAGAGATGTAAAGGATATCGGTTGTAATGACAGCGTATGGTTTATTGACAAATTTTAAGAAATAAACGTATTTTATCTCCTTAGGCGGTTCGTTTTATTTAGTTTAGATTTAGACACCCATGATCTGTTTGGATAAAAATAAAATATGTGCATATTTATACATAATTACCTATTACATTGCTTTTTATATGTCGGGACCCTGGCCTTTGGTAGGCGTATAAAGGTCCGAAACCAATCCACAGAGGCCCCTTAGGTGGTATCCTGCCTTATCGCCGAAAATTGTTTGGCAGATTTATCACTTGGCAACCAACGTTTTGCCGATGTTTCACTTTGCCAAGTAACGATTAGGAAATTTTTGTATGACGTTTTATTTGATAGAATTATTGTGAAGCTAATTATAATAATGACACAAAACGTTTGGGACATTTATCATTTGTCAAACATTTCACTAAGCCACACAACTATTAGACGAATGAAGTTGATGCGAGTTGCTGAGCGTCACGTTTTAGGAGAAAAATATGTGCGCCCGAGCTTATGGAACCAACCCACAAATCTAGGCCCTTCCTACCGGGCTCTTGCCATTATCATTCAGATGAAAGATGTTCACTGCTAAACATAGGACTCTTCACACAACCGGGCAGAAATCGTAACTCCGAGCTGCTAATACAAAATTCATAGCAAAACCAATAACACTGCTCGACCTGGGAATCGAACCCACACTTTTAGTTGTAGTAGTAGTAAAAACTGCTCCTTATATAATTAGGAATGTATTTATTTTCAGTTACAGCTAAGGCCCATTGATAAAATACACTATGATTGTATAGGAGCTCGTCAGGTGGCAGAAGAAAGAAATTTAACATACAGGTACAAACGAGTTTATCTATTTCTGTCGCCACGCTGCGCTGCTGTATTTGTAAGGTAAAGGTGCCTGCGTAATTACTGGCACATGGCACATTTCTGCTGTCTCTGGGATGGCATCGCATATGCGGCGATAACCACTTCATCCGCAAATATAATAATATAAATTCCTCTAGGCTTATTTTTATGGTCAGAAAATTCTATTTGTGTGTAAATCAATCAATAATCAGCCGCTGTTTGTTAACAGGCTCACTGTGAACCATAGGCGTATATGGAGGGGAGGGGGGGCGGATAGGCCGTGTCCACCCCAGAATGGTCTTGTGCCTACCCCAGGCTGTAGGGCTCACCTTCCGCCTGACCGCATTGCATCGCATCGGCCATGGCATCTTAGGGGCCAGACCCCTCCTGAGACCCCCAGACGCCAATGCTGTGAACCCTTGTGATGTATGGGACCTCTCTTAAAGTGTATTGTCTGTTCATTGTGAATGAAAAGGAAGGAAGTAAGGAAAGGAGGGAGGAGGGATTATATGCATTATGTACAACGCTTGACAACACGTTTGGTGAGAACGCGGCCTTAAAGATACTTCCATGTTAATTACTCAAGAGGTAATTCAGACGAGTGGCAGCTTATCTAAGAATCGTGGCATTTACCTTCAAACGTGTCTTGGTGACTGATGCATAGGTAGTTTCCTATTCTTGCATTTCTAAATAAGGATGTTATATCTATGCCTGTTGGTTGATTACAATTTATCTCACGTGCGTTTGCCGAGTTCTCCCAAGTACATACTTAAAACCCTGAGTTGGCAGCGAGGTTATAAATAAAAAGTGATTTTTTTAAGAGTTCCTTTTCACGTACGGAGACCTAATAGGTACTCATTCGAACTCTTATCCTGAAGTCCTGAATATACCACCAGTTTTCAATTTATGGTGGATTAACTTTATATTAATTGTGAAATGAATGCAGAAATACTTAGCTTTTTTAGCTCTAAACTCCCCACAGATAACCTGCCTAGTCGTTTTTTTTGCAAATGAGTATCAAATCTGATTTTGAACCGTGATTTGCCTGCAAGTGATCTAACCAAACTTTGACATATCAAACTTTTATCTGTCGATTTTAAAGTTCTAGACTAGGATTTCAATAAAACCGACAAGGGCCGACTTCAGCACATAAGGAGCTTTGTGATCTTCAATATAGTACACCTTCAAGTGTTCAACCATGTTTGTTTCCATCGTCCAGTTCCCATCGCGACGTTTCCTCCGCTTACGTTTCCCACGTTTTGTTGGCAACGTTTGTTCCCAGTCGCCAGGCCCAACGTACATACGAGACAAGTCTTATGTCTGACTAGCAGCTTATGCCCGCGACTTCGTCCGCCTCAAATTTGATATACCTATATTATTCCACGGGAACCGTACACACTAAAATCTATCTCAGTGCTAAATTTCATCCAGATCCGTTCAGCCGTTTAAGCATGAAAAAGTAACAAACATCCATCCTTTCGCATTTATAATATTACCTAACTGGAAAGTAGAAGTGGATTTGTAAATGTAAGTTTAGGTTCCATTGAATACCTATAGAAATATTTGAAGCAAGATAACTAAATGAATATTCGACATTTTGAACATGTCTCTATGTACGCAGGGCTGGTCGCTTTGTTTTCCCACGTGTCTTTTGCCAACGTGTTTGTCTCGGCGGGTTGTTTAACAGCGTTTTTGTTTCCAACGTGGTGACAATACCAGGGCGTTGATAAGATTATGACACACCGGCTTTAGAGAGAGACTGGCAAATAGATTTACTAGTGACAGAACTGCTTCTAAATCTCGTTGTGCCACATAAACGGCCGGGTACTGTATAAACATGGTTGCTGCAAGTCTGAAGTCGGCCCTCGAATGGTTTTTGGGACAATTTCTATAATCTATCTAGCTGTGATTGTAACATTAGTTTAATGGTTTAACTTGGTTATTAACTTGGGTAAAGTTTTGATCAGAGCGCCTAGAACGAGCGCTCGGAGTACCTAAAAGTTATGTTAATTCGATAGTCATTTCTTTAACTAAAAGTAACTGAGGGCTTTATTCATGTCTGTGCTTGTCGTACAAAATTAAACCAGAATACTAAGGAATATAGTCATATTTCAAATTCTTAAATCGACTCGAATCTAATATTTTTTTATCAACGAGCTTGATAATGATTTATCCCAGATTAAAAAGAAGCTTTTTGAAATTTTGTGATTGGGACAGCATCTCAGTACCTACCTAATAGAAGCAGATAGGTGTATGATACAAACGCATCTAGTCCTCGTTGGAGAAGTCATATTCAACAGGTTGTTATGATTCCTGGAAAGATTCTTGCCTTCAGATTCTACACGTATGTAGTTAGTACCCTCTTAACGCTGCTGTCGCTGTTGAGCCAAGATCCAGATAAGGGATTTCCTGAAAGAAAAAAAAGAAATTAAGTAGGTCCAAATCAAATTACTGACTGACAAATTAATGACTGCCTCGATAGCTTAGTGGTCCTAAGCTCGAATGCTACGCGGCATTGGGTTCGATTCCCAGGTCGAGCAGTGTTATTAGGTTTTTCTATGAAATTCTTAGTAGCAGTTCGGAGTTAGGATTTGCCCGGTTAATGGTAACAGGTTCGCCACGGAACATACCGGCGAACTGTGGGTGTACATTGGTACACCTTTGCCTAACCCTTCAGGGAATACAGGCATGATGGTAGGTATGTTATAACCAAATTATAAAATAAAATGTAAGAAACTTTCCACCATACCTTGACAGACTCGAGAGGAAAGTGATAAAATAGGAATTTTGTTATCAAATGCAAGATACAGAAAATAAAAATAGGTTGGTACCTACAGTAGGTAGATAAAGAATTAAGAACATTTTTTTCCTCAATGTACTGAATATTCGGTACTTTATAGCTAATAATAGCTACAACGCACTTACTTAATAAACAAGGAGATAACGAGGTACCTATTTATAGTCAATACTAGCTTTTGCCCGTGACTTCGTCCGCGGAAATATCGGTTATCGCGGGCGCAGACCAAATCGCAGATTAAAAAGTATCCTATGTCCTTTCTTGGGGTCTGAACGTACCTGGAACTAAATTTCATGAAAATCGGTTGTGCCTGTGGTTTAGTCCTGAAAGCGTAACAGACAGATAGAGTTACTTTCATTTCACGTTACCTATTTATTATAATAAATAATAAATAAAAGTGTTATTGGGTTTTTCTATGAAATTCTCAGCAGCAGCTCGGAGTTTGGATTTGTGCCCGGTTAATGGCAATATGCTCGCCCCCTATTACATGGAACCTAAAAACATACCGGCGAACTGTGGGTGTCAATGGTACACCTCTGCCTAACCCTTCGGGGAAAACAGGCGTGATGGTATATTTACACTAGCTCTGCCCGCGACATCGTCTGCGTCAAATTTAATATACTATCTCACTGGAACCGTATTTTTTTCCGGGATAAAAACTATCCTACGTATTAATCCACACTACAATCTATCTCAGTGCCAAATTTCATCCAGATTTGTTCAGCCATTAAAGCGTGAAAGAGGAACGAACATCCATCCAACCTCTCAAACTTTTGCATTTATAATATTAGTAGGAAGTAGTATAGTATCTCTTTATATCGATCATTAATTATCTTAGATGAGATAATTTCTACCTACAAATATAGATACCTAACAAATCTATAAATAATTATAACCCAAACAACATTGCGACTATCTATTGGACCCATTGGACCGAATACAAAATTAGTATAATTATGTATCGTTGGTACGAAAACAAGAAAGTAGGTACCTATTTATAATATAAGTAGGTATACCAGGTCATATAGGGCCGTTTGACTTTGCCCGGAGCCCTGCCCGGCCGCGCTTGTAAGTGAAGCGTGAAGATAATGAATAACCTAGGCCGCCCATGTAATGATAATGCCCTTTACATGGCCTCGTGTAGTAATTAGATAATGTTAGTAAACAGCATATAATTATAATTTTACTAGATCGTAGTATGTATTGAGTAATGAAGATTAAATCGGAAGCTAGGTTTGAGTAATTATCTTTCTTAGTTAATCCCCGTTTTGTCACCCGCGTTCAGTTGCGTCTTTGGGTACAGCAGTGTGATTCTCTAAGCCTCACTTCTTAATTCGAAAGCTGAATTCGCAGTGAGATTACAAAATGGTATTCTGTTAAACACGATCACGCCGGTGACGTCACCACGGCGAACGAATATTAAACCAATCACAAGTTGGTTCGTTATCGAAGTGAGCGCGATCACTTTAGTGAGACTCGTTTTCGAGTTTGCATTTTAGAGAATCGCACTACTGCACTCTCTAGCGTGATGAAATCACTTTGTCTATTGATGAAAACCGCATTAAAATTCGTTAGGGTAGTTTAAAAGGTTTAAGCGTGCAGAGAGACAGACTACTCGGCGGGAAGCGACTTTGTTTTATATTTAAAAAGTTAATATTATTTTAAAGCAAAAGAGTTAGTTTAATTGTTTGAACGCACTAATCCCAGAAACTACTGGTCCAAATCTGTTTAACACTTACCCGCTTATTGTGTAACGCATTTTTTTGTTAATGGAGTTTACCTTGTCCTTACAAAAAATATTGTTATTATAATCTGGTAAAGTCCCTTTTCTAGCCGTTAAGAGCTTTTTAATAAAATGATAAAGACATTTATGTACATCGACATACTTATACGTCTTAAGTAGAAACAATTGACTGATAAAATGATTCCTAGAAATAAATGAACGACCGACAGTGCCGAGGAACTGTTCTAAAGGAAATAATAATGAAACCAATTTATCAATATCTAGTTGCAATTGATGTGAGAACATTAATAGTCAGAGGACGAAGGACAAAATGAGATATTCTGTTCCCAGAAGTAAGAATTAATACCAGCCTATTATTATCCTACTGTATAGCAAATGCCTTTTTCCGCCTAAAGAAGACACGAGTGTTGATCACCACGCTTGCTCAAGGCGAATTGGCGATTTCGGACTTGAATTAATTAAAGGTCCCGGGTTTCCTCACGAAGTTTTTCTTCATCGATGTCAGGGATGTCCAAGATAAACTTAGAAATTAAATTTAAAATAAGAAAAATGAATAAACAATCTAAATACGAAAAATTAAAAAGAAAGAAACATTGCGATGACGTAGTGGTAGGTACTTACAGCAATATTCTCCGTACTTAACACTATTTTTCTATTGCAGCAAATTTTTACGCATACCTGTATTTCATCTATCTATCGATAATTTGTTGTCTGTTTAAGTATAACTGCACTGCAGAGATCTAGCAAAAAATCTGCGTCAGTTATATTTTTAATCGCCTGACATTTTTGGGAGCTGCAGCACACCCGCAATATGGCCGTACTTTTGTACACCCAACAAACAGAAATGTTTTTTTTTGTTACTTTTACCTAGACTCTGGTCGTACAATATTGTCTTTTTCTATAGTTTTTTTTTCTGTAAGTTGGCGCCACCTACAAAAAATTGGACGTTGTATTTTTCTTGTTCGAATTTTAAATTATACCGTAGCTTTGTTGTGCTTTTTTTCTCTTTTTGAATACTTAGATAATTGGGTAGATGACACCACTAACCAATAATTTCAAGAAACAACTTCACAAAAAAACATTTAATTTTAGCACTAAAAACCCGATGATTTTTTAAATAACTATAAAAATCGATTTTAGTTGCTTTGAAATCAATTAATAGTTAGTGAATTGAGATGACAAAAAAGTGACGTCATAGTCACGGTAATATAATAATACAGTACTCCAACTTCATACAAATGGACGAAACGCGAGCTATACCTAAGCGCCTCGCTCTGGGGTGCGCGACGGGTGCAAACAGTCACGGCTGAACCGCAGTGTCGAACGGACGGTGTGTGGTTTTTTTAACAATAACCGCGCGATTTTTTCTCTAAAAATCAGTTAATATGACGAGTAGGAAATATTGTGCTGTTTTTGGTTGTATGAATTCGTCAATAACGCATCCAGACATAAGTTTGTTTTAAATTATACTTTAAAATTTAACAATAAAGCATTTCGTACGACTCAGTCGAGGCGCAAATGCCCATAAGCATGCGCATAAGCCCGATTTGTTTTTCAAACAAAAACATGTTTTTTTAATTAAATCTACCAATCAAAAAACAACACGCATTTTTATTGAACACTTCCTATTCAATATACAAAGTATTTCATTTATTTATATAAAAAGGATATTTACAATCACAAAACTAAATAGAAACAGAAAGTAGGCAAATGTAATTAAAATGCTGGAGACGGGTAGCCCTAACGCATGTTTACGTACCGCGCGGCTGTAGGCATTTATTTCTATCATGCGGCCGAGTTACACTACTGTATTATTATATTACCGTGTCATAGTTGAGTATTGTCATAGAAAATCTATGGGGGAATGGCGTTTTGACAGCTCATAAAAAGTACGTCAATTAATTAGTGGTGTCATCTACCCAATTGAACGATTAAATTAATTTATAAAAACAATTACTAAACGATATGGCATAATTTTGTCCCTTTCCCGTCCAAAACTCTCACGCGTATCTCAAAGTTCTAATATTCAAATATAATATTCAAACAAGCAAAGGTCTCGAAAACAAGGCCTTGTCTACATGACACTTTTTGGAGAGTTGAAGTAAAGCTTAGTTTACACATATTCCGCGTTCTTTTTACCAGCAACCACATATATGAATGTGGATTGGTCTATCTCCCGGTGTTGCAGGTGTTCATATAAATTGCGTTTGATGGATTACCATCAGGTGGGTATAGTTTATTTGTACCCTATAAAAGCAACCTTTATTGAAGGATGTTGTATGTTCAAATGTTTATAAAACCGGCGGCACTGTTTTTAAAAAAAAAAAAAATAATTTGTTAATTTAAATTTAGACTACAATACCACAGTAGGTAGGGGAGAGTTGGATATTACCGCGCGGTTGATAATTCCGCGCATCAGCATAATTCTAAAACTATCCACTAGTTCTGCGATGTAGTGCGTATACATCGAAGCCGGACATGCCTACACCCTTCCCCAAGCACCGCCGTTATGATATGCACGACGATGGGGATAGCATGCGCTGAAGATGTTTTTTTCGTAACTCCTTATAATTTTTGGTGTACTTTCGGTAAGAGGTAAGTAATACTGTATTTATATTGTAATACTTTGATACTATACATTTGTAATGCTTGTATACTGTAGAATTAATGTCTGAATACGTTTTTACGTACTGTAATATTTTCCATAAAATTATGTGGTTAAAAAATAAAATGATCAAGTTTGATAATTCCGCGCTGGGGGAGTCGAACTATGAAAAGTATGTTTTATTTACATTAACTTGTTTTTACCTCGACAAAAGAGTTATGTATGATGTGTCTCTATGTGCGTCTGTTTGTGGCATTTTATATCCTAAGCGAAAAAACACAATTTTTATTGAATTTGAGTAATTTATTGAGTTTAAGATAAACAATTGTGTGTGATATCAATTGTTGTGATTAATATGACTTTTTGGATGAAAATACATATAATATAATGAATAAATATTATACCTACATTTACTGTTATTACTAACTATTGTTAACCCTGGGCACGATATTATCAGACCAGTTTGACAATACCGCGTTTTCTCATTTTTTAGTAAATTGACAATAATTACTTTTTGTTTAAATTTTGGAAGTTTTTGTTATACGGTATGCGTACCTGAATAAATGTCCTACTAATTACTCAATTTTGTTTCTTTTAATATCAAACAGTTTCCTAATTATAGGTCCAAGTCCTTAGGGGCTCGGTAATATCCAACTCTCCCCTACAATTCTATGTAAATAGCTTAAACAAAATCATCACATTTTTTTTTAAAAAAGAACGAAAGAATTGTTAATTTAAATTTAGACCCTACAATACCACAGATAGGTACAATTCTATGTAAACCGCGTAAACAAAATCATCACAGTTTTACGCTCAATTCGTAGCAAATTCCCGCATTTGTGTAGGTGGTGAAGAACACGTATTTCCTGAACTCATTGCGTCTTAATTACTGTTCCGTTCCCTTTCAATTAGTTAAAACCACAGAGTATTTGTTGCAATTGTTCTCGTATTTTCCACAATAACACAGATCTTACGATGAGTTGTACTTATTAACGATATTATTAAGAAGTACGTACTCATCCTTTGATCGCGTATTTAGTTAAGTGTTCCGTTGTTTATTAATTACAGCTGCCAGTCTTACTTGAGTGGTACTGTTCTGTTTTCAAGGTAAGGGTTATCTAAGACGAAAAAATAATGCACAGGGTTTTCAAAATGAATTTTCTTAGTAGCATTGCAAAGAGAAGGATGTGCGGTTTATGGTAATAGGTAGTCTGTCTTTCTATTACATAACTGACGTAATTTGTAATAAAAAGTATAATGTGTATAAGTTACACTTGAAACCTATGTACGAGTAAATACGCCTCACCATGGTAGCATGGTTGGCGCGGTGGCTGAGCATGCCGTAATGTTGCGTGCCGCGGGTTCACAGGTGTCGAAGGCAGTCGTTCAGGGTAGTTTTTGTGTATGTAGTTTACATGTTTGAAAACCTATGTTTTTAATTAAACAACAATTCTATTTAAATTAAATCAAATTTCGCAGATACTTTCTCCGAACTTATCGACCCATTACCGCCGACTTAGCGTAAGCGATATTTTTACCTAAACTGCGTTTTTCATCGCAAACGAAATTTTAAACTATAACGGACCATGCCCCGTCGACCTTACCGCCAAAATAAATCAGTTATTTAAGTTATAGCAAATGCTAATTCACATTAATAGCGCAGTTATTAGCAAAAATATTTTAAAAAGACCTTCTCCTGTAAAATTTGGTTTTTGTCGGTTACGCTAAGCCGGCGGTAATGGCTCGTCATAACCCTGTCAGATCTTAGAACACCACAGAACACATCAAACGCACTTCACCTAAATTCAACGAGGGAGATTATTTACAGAATAATCCGTCTGTTCCTCATTCTTCCCTCACTTGCGACGACGTTGCTTATTAACTTCCTAAAGTAACTAACTATGTAAGATAACTTAAATCGAACCTGTGTTTGTGAATCTACAATGTCAGCCACAGAGAAGGTAGGTACATTATGTATGCGAGATATAAACCAAGTTCTGCACTATCTTCGTCTCAAGTCACTTCGCAAAATGTAATTTCTCAAAGAGAGCTTCTTGAGAAATTAAATTCTCCGAAATGGTTACTGAATATAAATTTTATCACTACCCAAAGTGGTGACGCATCACTCATATCTGAATACCTAAGCTTGTAAAACTTGTGTTAATTAAACACATTTTACAATAACATTTCATGCGAAATATCCAATTGTAGATAAAATGACACGGGTGTTTTTTTAATAAGAAACAATAAAATGTTATCGTGTGACGTTTTAACCTCATCTCCGGGGTCAATCGCGTACTCTTAGTATATTATTGATGCTACTCCGTCTCGCCGCACAGTCTTAACTAAACCTCATCACAATGCGCGTCTTAATTTTTCTGGTCCTAAGTGTAACCGCGGTCGCACCAGAATCGTGGTCCTTGGTTCCATCTTTCAAGACCTTTTTTAAAGAACAAAGTGATAATGTAAAAACTTTCTATAATGATGCAGTCAATATGAAGGACTCTGTCGAAAACTATGTTGAAGAACAGCAGCAGATGATCAAGAAGAATTTAAATAATTATGTGGATGATATTCAGGCGGGTGGAAGGAAACTCGTAGACCCATTGCCTTACAATCCCAGTGTCGACACTTTTTCGCAGCTAGAAAATCCTGACGTTGTTCTATCTGTGCCAGGAATAATCACAAGAAATGGATACAAATGTGAGACCCACACCGTCATATCTCAAGGGTACGTTCTCAATATACACAGGATTCCTCGCTCCAAACATGGCAAGGAAGTGCCTTCGAAGACAGTTCTCCTCCAACATGGCTTATTTGCAAGCTCTGCTGACTGGATCATGAACGGTCCTGGAAAAGGACTTGCTTACGTGCTAGCTGATGCTGGCTATGACGTTTGGATGTCCAACATAAGAGGAAACAGGTATTCCAAAGATCATGTTTGGTATAAATCGAACTCGCAAGCTTACTGGGACTTCTCTTGGCACGAAGTAGCTTTGCACGATGTTCCTGCGGTCATAGACTACATTGTGGAGACTAAAGGTACAGATACTAAGATTACATACATTGGACATTCAATGGGAACAACTATCCTCTTCGCAATGCTCACGTTGAAGCCTGAATATAACGACATATTGACAGCTGGCTTCGCGTTGGCTCCTGTCGTCTTTCTATCAGATATGAAGTCTCCGTTGAAGTCTATGGCACCTATTGCCAGTAACCTAGCATACTTAGACGAGTTACAAGGAACGTATGAGTTTATACCTAAAAATTCAGCGCTGGGCAAGATTTCAAGCACGTGCAATGGAGAAAACATGGATTCCTTAATTTGCAAAAATATAGTATTCTACTTGTGTGGCTTTAACGAGAGGCAGTTTAACAAGACCCTCCTGCCCGTTTTCCTGGCACATTTGGGTACAGGAACTTCCTGGAAAACAGCGGTTCACTTCTCACAAGAAATACTTTCGGGGAAATTCCAGCAGTTTGATTATGGGTATTTGAACAATTGGAGGATCTATGGAGCTGGCTCGCCTCCGGAGTACGACTTAAGTAAGGTTACTGTTCCTATCAAGTTGTTCTGGTCTAAAAATGACTTGCTGTCGAGTGAGAAGAATGTAAAGGAACTTTATAGTAAGCTGCCTTCAAAACCTGAGATGTTCCTGGTTCCTGACGACAAGTTCAATCATTTGGACTACCTGTGGGCTATTGACGCCCCAAAACTGCTAAACGACGAGGTGGTAAACTCTTTGGACTCATATATGAGAGATTTTACTATTATTGATTTTAAAACTGGATTTAGGTTTTGATATACTCATATCTGAATGGGTTAAAAATACTGAAAAATACTATTGATTTTGTTTGTTAACAAAATTGTTAAATAAAGATGTTTCCACTACATAAACAGTCAGCGAAAGCCCATGAGAAGATGGGACGTAGCTGAGCCTCTTGTAAAGGGCTGGTGGGAGAGAAGAAATACAACCAAACATATTTATCTCACAAAACATCAAAACTGTGCCATACAATGTTGCATGAGTGACGATAAAATTACAAGGACTTTTAACACTTGACTTAAAATCTGCCAAAGCGGCTGCAAACCTTTAAATAACTTAGGTGCAGGTGCTAACCGATTGTAAGACAGTGAAGGGTAAAACGTAGGTCAAGTCAAGGCCACGCGTATCTTTGCCCACTCAAGGGTAAAAACAGGAAGACACGTAGCCATATTACTTCCGGCTGTGCATTTAATGCTAAGTATTGATAAGCCTGTGATATATATAGACTAATTTGCAATTGTTTACTACCGTTTTCTCGGTAGACGCTGTGACCTGAATTCGTTGGAGAAGGGGTCAATCGTCAAGCTTATCTCAATGTGATAAGAGCTGATTGTAAGACAGTTGTATCTAAGTTGTGTATTACGTATAAGTAATAAATTAATTAATATTGTTATGAATACACGTGTTTGATTTATTGACCTTAAAATGATTGCTAGATAGAACAATGATTTTTAATTGTCTGCCACACCCACGTAGTCCCCTGTATCGTGGGTGCTTGTACAAATCGCTCTGGGTTGTTTGTGTGCGCACCCACGCTACAGGAGAAATTCCTAGTGAGGCAACGCTTTATTTGAAAAATAAACAAATAACAATTATATAATCTCATATAAACACTACACCAGACCCGGAACAACTGTAGGTCGTACATGTATTTGTTCCGTGCGGAGATCGAACCAGCAGACACGCAGCGCAAATAAATAAACAAGTAAAAAAAAATATTGGATGAAATCCAAGTATCCGGATATTCAATAGCCTTTCGATTCAGTTACTGGATTGTTTCTAGAATTTTTCAAAACAAACACGATGAACCTAATACAAAAACCACTATTAGTAAGTACTACAACAGGTACTAAGTAATACTAATAATTAAGCAATGACATATAATATACATAATTATGTAGGCATAGTTGTTGGCTTCTGTTTGCGTCAAATTTGAAATATTATTCTTCAAAAAAAAAACATTTTTCCAAATAAAAAGTACTATAAATATTGTGTTATTCCACACTACAATCTATCTTAGTGCCCAACCAGATCTGTTCAGCCATTTAAGCTTGAAAGAGTAAGAAACATCCATCCATCCATCCATCCATCCTCACCAACCGTCGCATTTATAATATTAGTAGGATAAGTATATTATAGAATAAGTAAGAAGAACAATCCTAGATTAGGCCTTTATATGAACACTTGGGAGTATAATATGTCATGTTTATGTACAAGGACTCATTTCCCCACACCCTTCTTCATACAATGACCAAAAATGGATGTTAGTCTAGGCAATTACATCGGTTCTCTGGAAGCAAATTCAAAGCACGTAGAAGTAGATTTATTATCTTTTTGAAGAGCTGACATACTAAACGAGACAAATGGACCTCTTTAATAAAGGTCAGACGTATTCCTTTAATCTGGTGACGTGCTGGCGTTTGCCTAAATGAGGGCCTAGTAAGAGGGCGAAGTAAACGTGAATAGGATTGCTAAATTAGACATATCTGAACGACACGATCATCATCAGCCTGCAACAGTCCACTGCTGGACATAAGCTTTTTTAATTGCACGCCACTTAGCTCAAAGAACGACACATTGTTGACCTTAGACTAAGGATAAGGATAACAACAGAAATCACACTAACTTTTTATTTATATAAACACTAGCTTTTGCCCGCGACTTCGACCGCGTGGATTAATAGTTCCCGTTTCCGGGGGATTTGAAAAGCAAATTGCAAATTTCATTTAAATCGGTTCAGTGGTTTAGGCGTGAAGAAGAGACAGACAGACAGACAGACAGAGTTACTTTCGCATTTATAATATTAGTACGGATAAAATAGTAAATATTACAATTCTTATACTAACGAGTTGCAAACAAAGAGTTAATAGATTCTTTCTCAAGATTCTGTGATGGCACGTCGTAGTCACAATCATTATAATTATTTTTTTATAAATTGTCACGTTCACCGATAAAGTTTCGCCATCCCTGCCTTAGACTATAGATACTTAGTCTTAGTTCTTTGTTGTTTGCTTCTTTGTTAACGCGCTAATCACCGGAACTACTGCCCCCCTAGCCAAGTCACAAACGATAAACGCAAACGCTGAGTAGGCTTTAATAGATCTTCAACTTTATGTGCTTGGTTTTAAGTTGAAGATCTAATGAAGATTGCATAGCGTTTTTTCCAGTCGTTCGTTCCAGTCGCTAACGCTTAGAAATCTTTAATAGATTTTCAACTTAAGTCTCTTGGGTATTAAGTAGAAAATCTATTGGTACCTACCGAGCGTTTACGATTATCGTTTGTGACTTGGCTAGGGGGACTGGTCCGATAGAATTCTTTCGATACTAGGTGCCTACGTTACCCTGGGTGATATATTATAAGCAGTATATAATTATTGGGAAAATTTAGTTTTAGTTTTAGTTGGGAAAATTTAGTTATCCATAAGATAAGTGTCTTTCTGTGATAGAGGGTTACGCTATAGTCGCGTGTCATAGGCTATGTTTCATGATATACTTGACTTTCATTCGAGCGAAGTCGCAGAAAAGAGCTAATTTCATATTATGACAATATTCTAAGTACGGTGTAGGTTTCAATACCTAAAACTAGATCGTATCTGTCGCGTCGTTTTCTGTAGAAAACCTAACCTTTCCTTTGCCGTGGATGTGCAGTATCCTCGTTTTTCTGATTTATATAAAAAAACTGAGATCAACAATCCTGGGAGCAGCTTTAACCAATTAATTAGCAATGACGAAGACTAAATTGTAATGTCACTTATTTACCAACTCAACACTGATTAGCTATTGATTTATTATAAAGTAACTAAGAATCTAATTTTACTACAAATTGATAATTAATTGGGTATATGGGTTAAAATAAAGTGTTTTTTAAAGAAATTATGTTTCTCAATTTTCGGATAATGGTGTCAAGTACCCAATGAACGAATAGGTGTTATTTTTTAATGCCGGTAGGGAAGCTATTGTTCAGAACTTCTGAAGGAAAGTCGGTAGGAATCGCGCTGTATGGATACCCCATGACCGCATGTTACATACCACTATAGATTTGTGTCGAACTGCCTCGTTAGCCGAGTAGTTCTAAGCGCAACTGCTACAGCTAGAGGTCTTGAATTCGATTTCCAGGTCGAGCAAATAGTGTTAATGGGTTTTTCTGTGAATTTCTCCGTAGTAGCTCGTAGTAAGGATTTGTACCCGGTTAATGGCAAGAGGCTCGCCCGCTATTACATAGGACCTAAACATACCGTCGAACTGTGGGTGTAAATTGGTACACGTCTGCTTAATCTTTCGGAGAATACAGGCCTGATGGATGGCGTAAGTAGGTGACGTTATAGTATTAAAAAAATCATTAAATGTCGGTTCAAAAGGTCGCCGGTTTTTTCCATAAGTATCTTCAATAATTACGTCAATCATATCTATTGTTTACGAGAAACATATTAGCAGATTATTTTTATGGTACCTAATAAAATTAAGTTAATAGTTATTAGGTACCTACATTGTAAAAATATCCGGGTGTGTAATTATCTTATTAGTGACACTTTGTTAGAATACGCCATGTGAAATTATTGTAATAGAACGATATTCTATCGAACTTTCTCGAATTTTATAAGCTGGATAATAATCTCTACACCGATTTCGGGCATTCTTAACGGAAGGTAGCCCAGTACGCAGAAGATATTATATATAGTGCACGAGTGTGTGCGCAAACACAGGTGTACTCCCACTTCCCTCACTTTCATAGCTCTATGGGACGGCAATCTGACACGGCCGGGGTGATATCAAGTGCAGGACCACCGGCTTTACGTGCATTCCTAGACTACTGATGCTACTGATAGATTCATAATGGATTTTTTTTAATAACTCTCTTTGCCCGACGCGTTTGCCACAAGGATAAAAAAGGAACAAAATTTAAAATAGAACTTCTTTTCGTATCGATTGTTATAGTTAAGCTTTTTTTGGGTTTCGTACTCGGGACCCTATAACAACGGAACAGACAGCGTAATCTTTACTAAGATTACGCTGTACAAGTGTACACTGCTGATTACAGCGTAATCTTTACTAAGATTACGCTGTCTGTTCAACAAAATACACGTGTATTGTCAGAGAATAAGATCAAAGCATATGATAGATTTGCCCCTTCTACACCTTAAATAATTAACAACTTCCTGCTAATTTATCTCCGGTGTACATGTTCAAAATTCAGACTGATTTCCCAGAAGAATGTTGGGAAATCAGTCTAAATTTTGGGTGTAGTCGGGAGGATCTCAAATTACAAGACCCGGCAATTATATTCGCTACGTTAAATTTCTGGTAATTAATTACATTCAGAGCTAATTTGTTAGAAGGGAACAGACGCCAAGTGGTGGTTTCTCATCGTTTTATACAGTGGGCTAAAAGCTAAAAGGTTTTTGGGTTTTAATAAAATAAAACCTTCCTGATCTGCAGAATATGAATGGAATTTAAAATTTATGTTTTTAAGAATGCAAAATATATTTTACTAGCCTTTACCAACGATTTCGTCTGCGTGGAAGTTAAGTACCTACCAGATCCTATCATATCCTAATAATATTAAAATTGGGTAAGTTTATAAGGCTGTATGAATGGATAGATGGACGTTTGTTACTCTTTCACGCTTAAACAGCTGAACTGATCAGCCCCTCTAGCCAAGTCGCAAACGATAATCGTAAACGCTCGGTAGGTACCAATAGATTTTAAACTTTATACCCCAGAGCCTTATGTTAAAAATCTATTAAATATTTCTAAGCGTTAGCGACTGGAAGGAACGAAAACGCTATGCAATCTTCATTAGATCTTCAACTTAAAACCAAGCACATAAAGTTGAAGATCTATTAAAGCCTACTCAGCGTTTGCGTGTATCGTTTGCGACTTGGCTAGAGGAGCTGGACGAACTTTGGCACTGAGATAGATTGTATAAGGAATAACACATAGCATACTTTTCATCCCAAAAAAATGTTCGGTTCCCGTGGGATAGTATATCAAATTTGACGCAAACAAAGTCGCGAGCAGAAGCTAATACCTTGTAAAATAGCACGAGGTAATTGCGTAGATATTTATCAGTAAAGGATTCCTTGTAATCGGACAAACAAACACTCTTACCGTTTCATAGTATTAGTGTAGTTTTCCTGTTACCTAGATGTCTAGATATGTGATATCTTTTCCAGACGTTATCTAATCATCTTATATAATGCTGGATACAAAGAAATGCATCAGTTACTAATAATAATCGTTTTGGTTACGAATTGAAAGTGGTAGCAGCTAGTAGAAGGCTAAAATGTGTCCACCACTAGCAGCTTTGTAGGTCATCATGTTAACCTAGGTCGGTATGGTCATAACGACATGTGACCTCTTTACATTGATTAACAAAAACAAAATCAACAAAATAACTTTACTAGCTTTTGCCCGCGAATTTGAGAATTTTCTTATGGATCCCTATTTAAAAAAAAAATGAAAACTATATCTATGTTTCTTGTAATCAGCTGATCATAATGCAGTTTTCCATAGGTGTTAGAATTTTTTAAACCGATTAGGGATTTTTTAATTGTATGTATTACGAACAAAAATACTAACTTTTTCTTTTTATAAAATCAATTATATATTATTTTAGATTTCTTGAAGAAGTATGCAGAAGTGCATCGTACACTTAGTTCAAATATACATCGTACATGGTTTTAGGCGTCGAAGCTATTCAATTTTCTTATGATCATCATCATATCAGCCGTAGGGCGTCCACTGCTGGACATAGGCCTCCCCCACACATTTCCAAATGGACCGGTTGGTAGCGGCCTGCATCCCGTTTCCACTTAAAAGGGGATGAGTTTATTGTCAACAATCACGGCCAGATTCTGGCGCCGCCGCGCCGCCGTTCAGAAAATCCCCGTATCCAATAACCTAATAACCTTTTGCCCGACCTGGGGGGATAGTACCCAGAAATATCGGTAAATACCTATCTAAATATTTAAAAACAAAACCCAAATAATGAATAACCCTGACATAATATTGCGCACGACCAGATCGCGGTGACTTGCCGTATCTTAGTACCTACGTACTTGTAACAAACGCGGTATCTATAGAACCTGAACGCTGCTATCTTATATTAAATAGATAAGAACCAAGCCGTTTCAGTGATGAAGAGGTTTTTTTTTTATAAGACAGGAAATCATCAAATAACTTCCCCCGTCCTGGGCGGGGCGGGAGGGAGTGTCAGACTCTCACTGACTAAAACCCGTCTATGTTCCTACATGTGCCCTTTGCGTTTCGGGGGCGCGGTATCTCTTTCGAACAACCCGCAGAGTGATGAAGAGATGACTTTGAAATTGAAGGGTTTCTCATTTTCTTTTTCGTGTTAAAAAACTTAAATAGTCATAAAGATTTTATAAAATTAGTGTAGTAATAGAGCTCTTAGTCTTTTAGTTAGCTCCTAGTTCTGTCGCAAAGCAGCGTTCTTGTGTTCTGGTTTGAAGGATATGGGTGCTGGTGTAATTACAGGCACATAAGACATTTCAACTTTGTCTCTGGGATGGCAACGCATTTGCAAGGTGTCTGGTATTGCAGATGTGTATAGGCAGCGGTGACCACTTAACATCAGCTGGGCCGAAGGCTTGTTTGCCATCCAAGGATATAAAAAAAAAGATTGTGTACAAAATTCTAATGACGAGTTAAGTTTGTTTGTCAAACAAACAACGCGCGATTATAAGGAAATACGAGTACTAATCCGAATTGAAAAATCTATATACACTATATAACTCGTTTATCAAGGAAGGTTATATGCACACTCACAAGAAGCGAAGTATATTATTATAAGCTTATAATTTACTTTATTTATTTAATGCACAATGTACACCACCAATTTTATTTACATGACCCTGTTTGGGCGCAGCAAGAAAACTTAAAACTAATACTGCAGAGTACATAACGATTATTTATTTATTTAATCATTTTAAACAAGATCAATTATTGAGAAAACATGTCACATGTCAATAAATAAGGGAGTACATTGGAATTCAATAGCTTGAACGAAGATGCAGTGAGTCAGTAATCATTCGCTTAGGTAACACGCCAGTACTTCCCCTTGTAATAGTACCTTTATAGTACTGTATAGTACGTACGTAAAGTTGAATCATACTCTTTATTGACCGGTGGAAATATGTGAAGTGGCTGATTATTATTGGTCATTCCAACACAGTTCTGTTTCATCAAGCGTTTGAGACACTATTTCAAACACCCAAGCAGTGCGCTTGGGTGTTTGAAAATTGCTTTTAAAATCAGTCTATACATATTCTCCTTTCCGGAATAAAAAGTATGCTATGTGTTATAATCCACACCCGACTACAAACTATCTTAGTGCTTTTCATTCCGACCTGTTCAACGTTTAGGCGTGAAATAGTAGGTAATAAACATCCATCCATCCATTCATCTTCTCATTAATTATATTAGTAAGATTGGTAGGATATTATAACCAAGTAGGATGAAGAATACGAATAAAATATATAAATAATACATACTAACGACACATAAGGCAACTATGACGACATCTGTTAAGCAGTCTCTTACGATGTCATTAAATAAGTTTATACATTTATATTAATTTAATATGAATTAATAAACCATGTGTATTGTGATGTATTTCTCCAAGTTACTAGGGTAACATAAGTTATGAATTCGGGGCATGCCTGCACCATCTGTGACACTTGACTGTTTTCGTTATTTGGTAACAGAGTCATGTCTGAAGGAACCATTCACATAAACACTATCTGTTTTTAATTGTTTATTTAAATTTTATGCAACAAAAAAGTACGTATACCTTTGGTAATCTATCTAATAATAACATGGCAGGTGCAAATTGTGTGCTAGCGTAAAACCACAAAATTAATTTTGAAAAAAAAAAAACACAAAAATTATTTAATGATTACTATGACTCTTAGACAGGGTACATATCAATAGAATGCTTATCAACTCCCAGTCAAACCAAAATGTAAACTTTAAAAAAAATCTAGTTAACAAACTACCAAGGGTATAAAAAGACACATTACAGAATCATTAACTACGCATACTGCCTATCAAACTAAACTAACAGGGTTTATGGGGCAACTGTTTGTAACCCTGAACAAACTGAATAATAAAAAAATAAACAAAATACACTTAAAGGTTATGGTACAAAAATGGATTATGGTAAAAAAGTGAGAGTGGTAAGAAAACATGCAATTTTCGGCTTTATTATCTAATAAAGCCGAAAATTGCATATTTTTCCTTTTATAACGATCATCAAAAGACAGATATCTTTTTCACCCGTTAATGGACGTTAAATCATATACGATATTAATATGTGTACATTTTACAATATTTGCCACATTGTCATGGTCCAAGAATATTAATCAGTATCTGAGTGAGAGGTTCTGGGCTCGATTCCCAGGTCGAGCAAAAAGTGTTTTTGGCTTTTTCTATTAAGAATTGGAAGTTGGTGGTGTGTCACTCTCCTTCCACGGAAAGTATGTAAAGTCGTTGGTCATGCGCCTGATCTACCCTTGGTTGTGTTAGATTGTTCTCCCTACGGACTATGGGAGTGAAGGCAGAGGGAGTGCACCTGTGTTTTGCGCAATATAAAATCTCCTGCGTACTTGGTTAGTCTCCATTTAGATTGACCGCCGTGACAGAAATTGCTCTGGAGAAAATTATCATTACTATTAATCACTATCACAGTATTAACTTACTTGATGAGATGACATTGACTAAAGATGTCTTTATCAGTTCAAAGAACCTAGCAGTTAAGTAAAAAGACTTAGCTCATTGATAATGAAAGTTTTGATTAACTTAAAGGGACAGACCAGCAATTTATCGAAATCGGAAAATGCCGCATTTCCAATGGAAATATATCGTTTTTGGGCAAAGCATTCTCAACGATTGGGGGCCGATGTGATTGGAAACTAATCGGATCATTTATTTTATGTTTTGTTGTGACCGTTTTAGAAGCTATAGTTTATTTATGTACTCGTATTTTCAGACTGATTGCAAAATCGGGATTTCTTATATCGAGTAAAAGTCTAATCCGAACCGTAACAATTTAGAATTCATTTTTAGGGTGCCAAACGGGACCCTTATACTAAGACTCCGCTTTCTGTCTGTTTGTCTATCACAGGGCTGTATCTTTTAAACCATAACAGGTAAACAGTTGAAAACACAGAGTACCTATGTATAGCATTATATAAAAAATAAGGTAAAGTCAGAAATATAAGAAACGGTTAAGTTAAAAATTTTAATGTAGTGTTAAATATTTCAAGGTGGTACGGAACCATTCATTTGCGAATCCGGTTCTAAATAATCCTCTGGTGTTGCAAGTGTCCATAGGCAGCGGTAACCGCTTAACATCAAGCGGTTAGCTTGTTTGCCACCTTTAGTGGTATAAAAAAAAAAACTGTGGTAGAAAATCATCGTGTGTGAGTTCGATTCACATTTTGCCGGTTTTTTTTAACAAATAAATCTAACATTTAAAATGTGCTTGCACCGCACTGTATTCTGCCATCCACTCCACATTCTGTTCATGCTTGTATGATATTTCGCTTTAATATAAATGCAACCGTTTGTTGTTTAAATTGCAAGACTGGCTTCAAACATGAAGACAATTTTAACATTGTGTTTGAGTTGACACATACATGACACAACACACATTTTATTCTGAATAACTTTTGGTGAAAGGCGACTAACAAAAGGGATTTATGTGGCAGATGTGAGTGGCAACGCCGGGAGGGGACGCCCTAGGAAGACCTACCCTGACCTTATTGGTGAGGTCCTTCAGAAAGGTCGGGTGTGCAGTACTCGTAACCGGCGTGCTTGTATGACCAGATGTATGATGAACGTGGATGAGGCGAAAGTAGTATGTAAGGATCGTATCGTAGCAGGTGGCGTTCTGTGGTTTCTGCCTAACCCCATTGGAAAAAGACGTGAGTTTATGTATGTATGTAACTTTTGGTATTCAGAAGATCTTTCTAAACGTTTGGCTGACACTTCTCGTCACCCAAAGGCTGGCTTTTACCTTGGCCAGAGATTAAGCATTGCCATTCAACGTGGCAATGCCACCAGTCTTTTGGGCACTTAATTTAAAGATTGTAAATATTTAGTAAGTCCTTTTGGTTGAATATATGTTAAAAACCTGTTTTTTGACAATAGAGTGGGCTTGTAGGGTTATAACGTAGAATATAACGCACACGTGTTTTATTTATTGTATTATGAACAGTATAGTGCGGTAATGATTTTTTTTGTTTAATTTTGAGCATAACGTTTTTATTGTTTTCATGCCTAAATATGTCAATTAATAAATTAAAATCATATGTTGTATTATTTTTTAAACCAGTCTATTTGGCGGTTTTGTCAGTCAAACATGGGGGCGAGCAACCGTCAGGGTCGATCACAATGTGTTGTTATGTTGCTGCAGTTATTGCTCATACGCAGACACCTTTTGTGGGCTATAATTTTAGCCAGAAGTTATAAAGTCCCGACATAGGAAATTAATTACGTAGGTAACATACGTAGGCAATTGTAGAATAAACCACTCCATATATCGCACTCGACATGCAATCAGTACTTAAAAATATATTGCTGGTATATAAACGTATTTCATTCCACAATCCCGTGCCAATCAAACATGGAGGTGCTAAAGTTATACGTGGTGCTCCTAAGTGTGTTTGTGACTGTTTGGGCGTGTGACCTGAAAGAGACGGCATTAGAAATTGCTGCCAAGGCTGAGGTGGAAGCATACATCAGCATCAACAAGACATACATCAACAGCAGGTATCGATTGCACTATCATGTAGCTCCCCCAGTCGGCTGGATGAACGACCCCAATGGATTTTCTTTCTTCAAAGATAATTATCATCTGTTTTATCAGTTTTACCCTTACGACACGTCAACGGGTAGCATTCATTGGGGACATGTGGTAAGCAAGGACCTTGTGGAGTGGACACAACAGCCAATTGCATTAGTACCGGAGGAGGAACAGTGTTTCTCAGGCAGCGCGATCGAAAAAGACGGCACGTTAGTTCTCATGTACACAGCTCATAAAACATTAGCTGATGGTTCTTCCAATGAGACCCAGTACTTAGCGTTCAGCAACGACGGCATTGTGTTCAACAAATACAAGACAAAGAATCCAGTTATATCATTTTCGCCCAATAGCTCTCCAGATTTCCGGGACCCTAAAGTATGGAAACATGGAGACTACTATTATGTCGTCATGGGTAACAAGATTAATGACAGGGGCAGAGTACTGCTGTACAGGTCACGAGACATGGGATACTGGGAGTATGTGAGTGTAGTGGGCGAATCAAATGGTGACCTGGGGTACATGTGGGAGTGTCCGGACTTCTTTGAGTTGAGTGGGAGCTATGTCCTTCTTATGTCTCCTCAAGGTATACCTGACGCGAACAAGACAGCTGGTGACAGGTACCATAACCAGTTTCAGACAGGGTACATCATTGGAAACTTCGATTATACAACAGGCAAGTTCGTTCAAACTGTACCTTTCCAGGAAATTGACTATGGCCATGATTTTTACGCAACCCAGACAATGGAGAAAGGCAATAATAGGTATTTAATCGCTTGGATGGGATCGTGGGATGGTGCCTTTCCAGAGCGTCCTGATGGCTGGGCAGGTTCCATGACTATCGTCAGAGAGTTGACATTAAGAGGAAACCGCATCTTGATGAAACCAGTGGATGCGATTACCAGTCTGAGAGGAGCAGCTGTTTTTAACGGAACCTTGGTAGCAACTGGAAAAATTGAGACATTGAATCAAACAGCTGAACTAATCGTTACTTTTGATTTGACCCAAAGTCATAGTTTGAGCATTCAAGGTAGTAATGATGCTAAGCTGGTTACTGTGGCGTGGGATGCGGCTACCAGAAAAATTTCGTTAGATAGGAATGATGAGACAGGCATTCGGCAAGGAGTATGGACTCCGTTTTCTTCGCAATCTGTTAGAATCTTCTTGGATGCTAGTTCGATTGAAGTGTTCTGTGGTGAAGGTGAAGTTGTGTTTAGCTCTAGAGTGTATCCTGATGGGATGTGGCGGGTAACCAATTCAGGATCTTCAAGCATAAACGTTATAGCGTACCCATTGAAGAGAAGCGTCCCTGAATAAATTGTTGTATCTATCTGTCCATTTAAATGGCAATAATGTATGTATGTGCTTAAAATTACTGTGAAATAGTCAAAAGTGCTTTTCATCCCCTTTGTGACTCTTTTTGATTTTGGGATCTAAAATCATGCTATTTTAAAAATAAGTATCTCTGCATAATTTGTAGTTTATTTCTGTCCAAATCTTGTTTATTTATTTTGATAATATATACGTAATTTCTTGATCTGTTTGCAATAGATTTGTATATTTGTATATTTAAAATATTGAGTTACCGTTTTAACAGTTTTTTTTTATAATAAATATACTTGTCAATTATTTTTATATCTTGAAACTAATAAATGTCTTGTTATATTTGTTGAATTAATTTGAAATAGTTTAATTTGAACCGTATGTGACAATGATTTTGATGATGACTTTTTGATATTTTATTTTTGACCAACGTTTGACAATATTTAGCTTCCATTTTTAAATAATTGATTGTTTGACAATTTTGTGTGGGACATGCCAACTATCTTATATGATTAAAAATTAATTAATTAATCAATCAATTAAATTTAATTCTGCTTTTCATGTATCGTAAATGATGATAATAATATAGTTTTATATAACTTGAACTTGCAGTAATATTTGCTCACCAAACTATATTGTAAACATTTTCATTTATAACCCCTACATACATTATTTTCCTCATCTTTTATAATTATATGTATATACTCATGTTTGAGCAAATAAAGATATTTTTATCTGTATAATTTTTAATTTCTCTGTCACCTTAGGTTTTCACTTGAATAGATACAGAATGAAGAGAGAACTTAAGATCAGGACTTTAGGATCAGTCATGTTTTTATGGGCACCCTCCATATCAATTTAACAATCAGGGTTTCTTTTACATCGTTCTGGAACCGAAATACAGAAACTCCAGTTGAGAAATAATTATTACTGGCGTTGTTTTTTCATTTAAGACGTCTCAAAGAAGTTGGAAATTTATCACCCTTTTTTTGTCATTTGCGTTAAATCTTAGTAGCGTTTCTTTCTGATCGATTAATGGAATATTCAAAGGCTACTTTTTCCAGAAGGGTTAGGCAGAGGTGTACTAATGTACCCCCACAGTTCGCCAGTATGTTTTAGGTCCCATGTAGTAGGGGGCGAGCCTATTGCCATTAACCGGGCACAGATCCTGACTCCGAGCTGCTACTGAGAATTTTATAGAAAAACTCAACAACACTTTTTGCCCGACCTGGGGACCACCACTTTCTCTACAGCAGCATTTGATAGGTCGTAGCCCTATTATGATTCTTGGGGTCGCAAAACCTCTATGCTGACCATAGGATCCTGGGTTTGATCCATTAATTGGGTGGCTATTTAACCACATTTTTTTCAGATGCTGAACAGAGTCTGATTTTGTACCCAGTTGGCAATAGGGAATTTGCAGCGCAGGACCAGTCATTATGGTATTTTTTCCGTAGGGGAGGCCCATGTCGAGCAGTAGACGTCGATCAGCTAAAATCATGATAATGATAAAGATGGTAACACGTATAGGTTTGCCCCAATGACATGGGATTTAAATTTAGGTTTGAGGTTGTAATATTAACTTCTGCCTCTCCTTCCGAGAAGCAGCTAAAATTTCAGTTACGTATGTATGTATGTATTGTATTTCTCCAGACCGATTCTGGCCACGGCGGCTAATCTTAATGCAGACTAGCCACGTACGCAGGAGATATTATAGTGCACAAGTGTGTGCGCAAACACAGGTGCACTCCCTCTTCCCTAACTCTCATAACCCGATGGGATGGCAATCCGACACGACCGGAGACAGATCAGGCGCAGGACCAACGGCCTTACGTGCTTTCCGAGGCACGGGGGTGTCACACCACCAACTTCCAAACTCCGGGCTGCTACTGAGAAATTCCTAATGGAAAAACCCAATAACACTTTCTGCCCGACCTGGGAATCGAACCCGGGACCCCTTGCTCAGCAGTCGCGCTTGCGACCACGAGACCAACGGGGCAGTCAATTTCAGTTACACACATAACGTTACTCACTTTTTGCGATAAGTCAAAAGCAGCGCTATATTACAACTTAGTGTCCTAGTAGAAAAGGTACTAAAGTCAACCATGAACAGAAAAGAGTTACCCCTTTGACCAACCTGAAAAATTCTGCTGATCTATACATTTTGTCGAGTGTCGTGAACATAAGGGTATGGATCAGCTGATTGATTTTCGTGGTTTCAGAGGTGATCGCATTGTTAAAGGTTTATTCAAGGATTATAATGATGAGTACAATGGCTATAACTCAGGTTTATAGTAAACAAAAACTAAGCTTGTGTAACAGATACCTTTATGAATGTTCTTATCAGTTTTGTCGTGACGAGTGCAATGCAAAGATGCGCATACGCAATACGCGTCTTTGCATATCTACGTGTATGTATAATACTGACCTAGAGCATAATATTTGTATACGTAAGTACTCAATGGAGAGCGTCTTATTATGTTATGCCATTGACCTCAACTTTGCACAAAGTTGCAACAGCTTCGTCTCAGACCAACACGAGCATCATCAAAGTCGCAGTGGCGAGATAAGATAAAACGTAACTCTTTGACGTGCGTTATATCATCATATCAAAAACAAAACACTTGAAACATCTTATCAACACCAAAACCTAGTATATAAACAGATTACCTCACGAGATGATACCTATTTATATTAACCAGACATGACTCTTTTAAAATTTTCCGTGGTATTCCTTACCTTGGTCGCCACAGTTCATTTAAAGTCAGTTGAAAAAAGTGATGTGAAAGCAGAATTAGAAGCATACATTAAGGAGAAAAATGCAGAAATCAACCCCAGATACAGACTACACTACCACGTAGCGCCCCCTGTGGGGTGGATGAACGACCCAAATGGATTTTCATTCTACAAAGGAGAATACCATCTGTTCTACCAATTCTACCCCTACGATAGCCAATGGGGCCCTATGCACTGGGGTCATGTGGCGAGTCCAAATCTTGTGGATTGGACGCAACTTCCTACAGCGTTATTGCCTGAAAAGGAACAATGCTTCTCTGGTAGTGCTGTCGTCAAAGATGATACCCTGGTCCTAATGTACACTGGTCACGAAATAACTGATGTAGAACCATTCTACAATGAAACTCAGTATTTAGCATTCAGTGATGATGGCATAGATTTCCAGAAGTACGAAGGTAACCCAGTCCTTCCATATGCACCCAATGGATCTCCAGATTTCCGAGATCCTAAAGTATGGAAACACGGTGACTACTGGTATGTTGTGATCGGGAGCAAAACTGACGATGAAAGAGGTAGAGTACTACTTTACCGATCATCGGACATGTTCAGCTGGGAATTCTTAAGTATCATAGGAGAATCTACGGGTGAAATGGGCTATATGTGGGAGTGTCCTGACTTCTTCGAGCTCAAAGGTAAACACATCCTCCTCATGTCTCCCCAAGGGATAGCCCCGCAAGGTGACAGATACAAGAATCTTCACCAAACAGGTTATATCATCGGAACATTCAATTATGAAACTTTCGAATTCGTGCCTGAAGTAAGTTTCCAAGAAATAGACTTTGGTCATGACTTCTATGCCACTCAAACAACGGAAGAAGACGGAAAGAGGTATCTGATAGCATGGTTTGGAATGTGGGAAGTCCCCTACCCTGAGGGTGTTGACGGTTGGACAGGAGCAACGACTATCTTCAGAGAACTGGATTTAGTTGGTAACCGCATCCTGATGAAGCCTGTCGAGGCGATTACTAGCCTAAGAGAGGAAACAGTGTGGGATGGGGAGGTTGCAGTAAATGAGGGTATACAATTTGAACAGACTGGAGAATTACTGGTGACCGGTGACTTGAGCCAAGCAATTGAGTTGGAAATCAAAGGCAGCAATGGTGGAGGTCAAGTTTCATTGCGATGGGACCCTGAAGTACGTAAAGTTGTGGTAGATAGAGAAGGAGACGTTAGACAAGTGGAGTGGCTTCCTCTGGGTTCTGAAGTGTGGAGGATCTTTTTAGATGCCTCTTCTCTGGAGCTGTTCTGTGGAGAAGGTGAGGTAGTGTTCAGCACCAGGGTGTACCCTGACGGAGGATGGCAAGTGACGAATCTTAGCCCTCAGGCTTTAGACGTTGTAGCTTATAAATTGAGGAGAAGTGTTCCTAATTAGTGTGTTAAGAGTTTTTTGGGTCAACCATTTCGACAAAGGTTTGTGATAATTATAAGTGAGTAATAGCCATTTTTTTAATTATCTTTAAATTCTTAAAATTGTTCATTGCTATTGATAATAATATTAAAAAAAACCCATTAAATGTTTATAATGATAATACCTTTCTACGTAAATACAATTACAGATAGAAAATTATAAACCCTTTACTTTATATTCATTTTGAGATGTATGTTTAAGGATAGAAACCTAAGTTTTAAGTTAACCTTAAGTTTCCATAAATTAATGTCAGTAAAATACACGTGAGCAAAGCCGGGGGCACATTTACAATAATAATATTAAAATTTATTTTCACTGAAAAATATGATTGTGTTTTTGTATGAACAAAGGCTCCATGTAAAAATTCTTTAATTAACTGTTAGTTTTAATTAATTAAAAAAATATGCATAACACACGCATGTTTTCATCAGAAGTAAAAATAATTGTTATTTTTTAAAAGTCCTCAACTCAGAAGGATTGGTGATTTTAGACATTTATATTTACTAAAAGTCTAAGTTTCCTTACGACGCTTTCCTTCACCTATGTTAGTGTTGCTAAGATTAACTTAATTAGAAACTACGAGTACACAATAGGCAATAGCGATGGCAGTGGCATGATAGGCTCGCCCTTTATTAATTGGGACCTGAACATACCGGCCAACTGTGCGTGTGCTTTGGTACACCTCTGCCTAGCCTATCGGAGCAGGAGTGATACATGTACATACATACCATCACCGCCGCCCCAAAGGGCGCCGCCTACACATACAGAATTATGTATGTATGTTCTTCTTCTTCTTTATCGTGTGGGCAGTAAGGTCTAAACGACCCCACACACCCTAGTGTCAGAGTTTCTAAACCGCTTCAAGGGCCTCTGACATGCTTACCGATGTCAGTGATGTCAAAGATAAACTTAGATAGTACAAATGAATTAGAAAAAGTCAAATTGGTAGTTGCCCGTGCCGGTTGCGAACCCACAACCTCGTGCATGAGAGGCGGGCGCCTTAACCACTGGGCCATCACGACACTAAAAAATGTATGGTATGTATGTTGAAATAGCCACATTGATACTTGCCCAGTATCGAACCTGCAACCTCATGCATCGACCGTTCAATCACTGGGCCATCACGACACAAAGTCAGTCAGAGATATAAAAGATGACACGAAACACAATGAGTACGTAACGAAACACCATTTACTTTACACAACAACTTTACAACAAATTGCCATTGAAACATAGGTTGAAACACTAGGGCCATGGGGTCTGAGCGCTTATCTAGCCTTTCGGGACATCGCCAAGCGACTAGTCGACTCTTCACGTGACCAGAGATCTGGCATTTTCTTGGGCCAAAGAATCATCATTGCCATACAATATGGCAATACTGCCAGCCTTTTGGGCACTTGTCCCATTGACAGCGGATGAGTTTCTTGATGACCCTATGAGCCTATGAGCTTCCCTTTTTTTATAAACAGTACATAATTTGTAATTTAATTAAGTTTTATGTTTGCAAAATAAACACTTTAATTGCCATTTACACATTCGTAACTCTATTATCCTTGTCTTCTTAAAACGTCGAATCTTCTTACATTGCGAATGTTCTTAGAGGTAGGTTATCGATTTATTCAGTGTGTAGGCCACCACGTTTAGATCCTGAAAGCTTCTATTAATAACTCGCCAGTCACCGCTAGGATAAACCCTAGAACTAAACACCACCTCACCTCTACCACAAAAGAGCTCCAAAGAACTAGCATCCAAGAAGATCCTCCAAGTTATTTCAGCCAGCGGGTACCAGTCTACTTGTCGGATATCTCCTGCTCTATCCAAAATCATTATATTATCATAGGAACTCCAGCGCACTAATATTTTGTCTCCACCATAGGCACCCACGATTTCCAATTCAATTTTCTTATCCAAATTCATGTTTGAAACGATTATTTCAGCAGTCTTTTTAAATTCTATCATAGAATTGTGTTCTAATACGCCGTCTATAACGGTTTCCAGCCTTAATTTAGTTATCTCTTGAACAGGTTTCATTAAAAGGCGATTTCCAACAAGGTCTAGCTTTCGGACGAGGGTCATAGCTCCTACCCATCCTTCAACATCTTCAGGATGACCAGACTCCCACATTCCAAACCATGCAATCAAGTATCTTTTACCGTCAATCTCAGTGGTCTGTGTGGCAAAAAAATCGTGACCAAAATCAATTCCTTGGAAATGGATTTCTGGCATAAACTCACATGTGTCGTAGTTGAAGCTGCCAATAATATATCCCGTCTGGTACGTGTTCTTGTACTCATCTTTGTTAGCTATACCTACTGGGGAAATCAGGAGGATGAACTTTCCGTCAAGTTCAAAGAAGTCGGGACTCTCCCACATGTACCCCAACTCACCATCGGACATTGCCAGAACGCTTTGAAATTCCCAATTGTTTATGACCATAGATTTGTATAACAATGCTGAGCCATTTAAATCTGCAGACTTGCTGCCAAGGATGCCGTACCAGTACTCATTGTATTTCCATATTTTGGGGTCTCGTAACTCGATACTGCCTTCTGGTGGATGTAATTCAACTGGGTTGAACGTATATTTCTGGAAGTGAACAGCATCTAAGCTGTATGCTATATTCTGTGATTCATTGTAGAAAGGTGGGTCATCAGTTGCTACAAATGCTGTATAGAAAAGAACCATGACACCATTTAAGTCAACGGCACATCCAGAAAAACACTGCTCACGTCCAGGTCGCAAGGCTGTGGGAAGTAGTCTCCAGTCAACCAGGTCCGGACTCGCCATGTGACCCCAGTGCAAAGGTCCCCACTGGGTGTCGTAGGGGTAAAATTGGTAGAACAGGTGGTATTCATTATTGTAGAACAAAAATCCGTTTGGTTTATTCATGAAGCCGACCGGGGGCGTTATGTGGTATTGTAGTTTATACGCCAGGTTTCCCGTCGGGATCGACTGTTGTATGTAGGCTTCCAGTTCAGCTTTATCCATAATGTCTCTTAACATGTTGCAGAGATGTCCCGTTACAAAAAAACAGTGCAGCGTTGTATATGTACTCAGGAGGCCCATATTTTGGGATTAACCACTAATATCTGTGCTCGTGTTGTGATCTGATCACCGAAAAAGACTACTGCCTAATGAATGCAAGGTGAATTCTATTCGCATTCCAATTGTTTCCATTTTGAATAGTACTGCGTCATTACTTCATTATTATTATGCAATTGAATTAGCTTGTTGATATTTCAGCATATTGTATTATCCGATAAGGCGACCTGCACATGACACGATTTTGTGAAAACGATACATTATGCAAGAAATTGGTTGCTGGTACAGAAGCCAGTGTGAAGCAAAGTGCGAGGCGGTGTGTGCCGCCGGTGGAAGACGCTTTATTACTTACAAAGTTGACGTTTACGATAGAGAATCAGGCATCACTCTTTCATAGCTTGGACAATAGCTACGCTGAATCAGAATTCTAGTAAAACAATTCAGAGAAAAGCTACGTTTACGAGTAAAAACTGATGCAAGTTAATCCTGCATGAAGCCATTATTGGTATTGGTTTGTTATGACAGATAATATTATGTAGTTGTAGAGGGTCTAGCTGTTCTCTAGAGTAGGCAGTGCAGGCCGTAATCAATTCTATGGTTGGCAGCGAAGACGCCGGGGACGCAGTGGTCTCCTTCTGCGTTGCGGCTATTTCGCAGAAGGAGTTTGCTGCAAAGGGAGTCGAAGACAGAAAAGAGTAGTAAGAGTTTGGCAGACCCCTGATGAACAGAAACTGACTAAAGAAAATCATCATCACAGTGTAAAGCCTCCTCTCATACAGAGAACGCACGACCATCGATCAACAAGTGCTAAAAAAGACTAAAGAGTTAGATTTTTTTATTAAATGCTCCTTAAGTACTGGTCCGATTCTGAAAATTCTTTATTTTGGTTTCCAGTAAAATTAGGGACCCAAAAGAAAATTTACGAGGATGATTTTGTTTGTTAAACAACAATTGAATCTAGTTGCCCCTTCCAAAAGGTAGTATCGTATGGAGAAGAATAGGTAAGAAAATCCATAATTACTATCATTTTAAAATAAACGTTTAACACGACTTTTTCATCTACAGCATTATACATCGAGATTACATGTGAAAACGTAAAAATACTTGCACATAAACTATTGATAACATACCATCACGCCTGTGTTCCCCGAAGGGTTAGGTAGAGGTATATACCAATATTCACCCACAGTTCGCCGGTATGTTTAGGTCCCATGTAATAGGGGGCGAGCCTATTTTCATTAACCGGGCACAAATCCTAACACCGAGCTGCTACTGAGAATTTGATAGAAAGACCCAATAACACTTTGCCCGACCTGGGAATCGAACACAATACCTCTAGCGTTGCAGTTGCGTCGCGCAGGCAGACCACTAGGCTAACGAGGCAGTTAATTAAAACTATTGATATTATTATTTAACCTTTGAACATTGTATAATATAACACGTTCAAAGTATTATAAACTAAGAAATGACGGCTAAATTATGTTCAAACATACATAGTGTTCATGTATGTATTTACAAATATTGGAACAACCACACACATTTGAACATAACAATGATTACTTGTGTGAGTCAGAGTAATCTATACATATAATAAAATCGTAGCGAAGTCAAAACTGTACATTAAATATTTTTGAAAAAAAGTAATTGCTATGAGGTCGGGGAATGATTCTAATGCCGAAAATATAGTTTTTAGAATTTTTGTCTGTTTGTCTGTTTGTCTGTGCGTTTGTGCACGCTAATCTCAGACACGGCTCAACCGATTTGAATGCGGTTTTCACTAATGTTTAGTGGTAGGCTTAACTTAAAACTTAGGCTATAAATTATCACGCTATTTGCTTTAAGGGATGAGCAATGTGGCATTATGTTCGTATTCTTCTACGAATTCTCACGGTATTGAAATAGACGAGATATTATGTAAGAATGTTCTGATAGCTGCGGATTGAATTTCTAAAATGATATCATCACGCTATATCTTTAAGGAACGAAGCAGTCAATCATGTTAAACTAGAACGGCTATTTTGGAATAAATGTCATCGAAATAATTGGTCTAATGGTTCGACGGTCGCCTTGCAAATCGCTGATCCTGAGTTCGGTCCCGCAGAACTGTTTTACTTTTTGTGTACTTTCTGTTGTTTTTTGACATGCTAAGAGATTCCAATAATAATAAAAAAACAGTATGCACATTTTCTCCCATAACATTGATTTGTTTAGTTATTTTTTTTTATCTTTTATATTTCTGTAGTAAATAATGTCTATTTCTACATAGTTACATTTAAAACAGCAGCGAAGTCAAAACAGTACATTTAAAAAAAAAAAGTGATAGGTGTGGGAACGATAAATATTAAAATATTGTTCTAATGGTTCGACGGTGCTGCGGGTTGTTCGAAAGAGATACCGCGCCCCCGGAACGCAAAGGGCACATGAAGGAACATAGACGGGTTTTAGTCAGTAAAAGTCTGACACTCCCTCCCGCCCCGCCCAGGGCGGGGGAAGTTATTTGATGATTTCCCGTCTATAAAAAAAAAAAAAAAAATGGTTCGACGGTCGCTTTGCAAATCGCTGACCCTGAGTTCGGTCCCCCAAAACTGTTTTACTTTTTGTGTATTTTCTATTGTTTTTTGTCATGTTAAGAGATTCCCAATAATAATAAAAACGTAGTATGCACACTTTCTCCCATAACATTGATTTGTTTAGTTATTTTTTTAAAATCTTTTATATTTTTGTAGTAATTAATGTCTATTTCTACATAGTTATATTTAAAATAGCAGCGAAGTCAAAATAGTACATTTAAAAAAAAGTGATAGGTGGAACGATAAATAGTAAAATATTGTTCATGTGACTCAATTTTTACACAATAACGTAGTATAGAGGTCTGACTACCACATGGCTTTACATTATTAAGCTATTTTAAGAATTCTTCTTTTCATATCGATGATACCCCTAATAATAATGTATGCCACTTGAGCCAAGCAGGCCGCGATTATTGCCGTGTCAGAGGTGTTATTCAGATTTTCAAGGGTGCAAGTGACCAGATAATTGGGGCACTCCAGTACATGGGGCATAGTCTGATCAGGAGCACTGCAATTGCACTGGGTGTCAAACAGGTCTATGATGCCCTATTTCACTAAATTATGTTTGCAATGACCAACTTGAGTGCGCACCAAACGATTCAGTGCCTTCCAGATAGATCACTGCAGTTCACTACCGGGAGGCAGGTATTCACGGGGCTTCAAGGAGTCGTGGTGGATGTCTTCCTTCCCACAATCTACTTCTCTCTTTGGATGGAGGAATTAAACAGTCAATCGTGACATTATGTGGGAATGGCTACTTTATTTGTCATGTCAATAAAGTGCATAGCTTCGCGGTATAACGAAAGCCATGCAAAATATTTAGCGTGATAGCGATCCCAATTGATTGTTATTTTTTGTCATTCTTTCGACAGGCTATAATGATACAATGTTTAGGCACACTTTAACATAACGTTAAAAACTGAAAAGAACGAACCGAACACAATTCGACTGATTCCTCCACAAAATTTAACTTAAAGAGTTACCAAGGTATAAGGATCGCTGCGCCGCGCGCCGTAGGCCTCGACACTTCATACAACTGATGAACGATTTATCAGCAAACATTTTGTGTGCAATATTTTATAGTCTGGGTTTAGCTACGCGGCTACCCCAATCACGGCACAACAATATTGCCAACCAGGAGTAGCATATTTAGTTTTCTAAGTAGTAAGTTATATTCTTTCCATGGGGCTTCAGGATTATTTTATAAGAAAATCTCGGTGTAAGATCCCACCAAATTGTATTGGTACCAAAAAGCCTACTTCTTTTCCAATGGCTGAACAGAAAAAAAAAGACGACAACAACTGGAAGATATCAAAAATCTGTTTTACCCAAATGCCAATTCAGTTGCAGTCATTCTTCTATCGTTGAATGTACCCTGTCACAGACTTTAGCTTTCAAGATACATGGTTTCATGACGCGACTGTGAGCGCATGCAGAATTTCTTCTCTAAGATACTGTTACGAGTATATTCTACATGCTTTAAAATAAACTTTAAATGGAAATAATAATATTGTATAGGTTTATGTTACCTATAACCACCATTTTGCAAGAGAAGTAGCGTGATTTATGAGGTAAAACTTTACTTAACCTCTTATTTTTTTTATAGTCTCGGTTTTTGCCCTTCTTCCAAAACATTATATGTATTGTTGTGTTAACATGAAGGTCAGATTCTGTTGGCAGTTGCTCTGTCTACAAGATGCATATTAACGGTCTTGATCTAGACCAGACATGTAAAATTAAAACGTAAGGTGCTTTTTTAAAACAGCACCTATTAAAGATGTTTCAATGGTTTAAGATCGAAAAATAAATAAATTTTGACTCTACATCATAGTATTTTCGACAGCGGATAAAGTCATAACTTACACTATCCTTACACCATACCTGTTCATGACCTAGGTATGAAGCAAGTCAATTACTAACCGGGTACAAAACCAGACACTAGACTCTTAAGTTTTCTGCAGTCACGTTTGCAACCATTCAACCTCCTTGGAGGATTTTGATGACATGGCAGTCAAGACTTAATTCCTTAACTTACAGTTAGGTCCACGTGCGCGAAGCATCGTTCACAGCTATAATAGAATATATTTAAACAAACAGAAAAAAGAAATTTCAACTATACGAAGTGTATCAGAAATCAGTTTTCGAAAAGGGTAATAAACTCATAACACACATCCTTCTTCCACAAACATGCTTTAGTCCCTGGTACGGAACAAGTCCGACCAGGCAGAAATCCAGACTCCGGACACAGACATACACACACGAAGATAAATTATAAATTACTTATAGAAAACCCACTATCGTAACTTTTAGCAGTCACCTTTACCACCATGCCTTTTTTTTTTTTTTTTTTTTTTTTTTTTATAGACGGGAAATCATCAAATAACTTCCCCCGCCCTGGGCGGGGCGGGAGGGAGTGTCAGACTTTTACTGACTAAAACCCGTCTATGTTCCTTCATGTGCCCTTTGCGTTCCGGGGGCGCGGTATCTCTTTCGAACAACCCGCAGCCCCGGCAGGCATCGGCCCTCAGTGGCCCCATCCAATTTGCTGACATCTCTTTGAGGCGCGCGTGGAACACGGACGCGCCGTCGACACGGTCTGTCGCTAGTGAACGTACGGACGGTGAGCTACCCATTGCTCACCGTCCACAGACCCGCGTCTACGGTGGCCGGGAGTCGTCACGTGGCTCCCGACGCCCGGATCGTCTACCGCGGCGGCCGCTGGGACGGGGGACCCTCCTTTCCCTCTCCCGTCCCGCCGCCTCCTTCTCTAGCATTACAGCTTCGCAGAAGGAGGCGACTGCTTCCCATTCCCCCTCGCTCCGGACCATGGCCTGGACCAGTGCCGGACGCGAGAGGGCGCCGCCGCCGATGGCCGCCTCGAGGACTCGGCGGTGCTCAGCCCAAGCAGGGCACACCGCCAAAGTATGCTCCACCGTGTCCTCGGGGCGATCCTCACAATGGTGACACCCGGGCGTTTCCTCCCGCCCGATGAGGTGCAGGAACCTCCCGAAACATCCGTGTCCGGTGAGGACCTGCGTCAGGCGGTAGGTGAGGGCGCCGTGGCGCCGCTCCAGCCACTCCTCAAAGAGGGGTCTTACCGCCTCAATCGAGGCGAGCCCTGCACGAGGTTGCGACAGTCGTTCTCTCCATGTCGCCATGAGATCGAGCCGGAGTTCCGTCCGCAGGGCGGCAATTTGCCGCGGCAGCGGAGTTTCGCCCCGGCCCAGTGCCTCCGCGCGCCACTCGTGTAGGCGCGCGAGGACCAGCGCCTCCAGATCCCATGGCGGCAATCCGGCAAGGAGGCTCGCTGCCTCGCCGGAGATCGTGCGGTATCCGCGGATGACCCTTATGGCGATCACCCGCTGGGACGCGTTTGCTTGGAGGATTTAGACGACATGGCATTGACTACTTAATGTCTTAATTTACACTTATGTCCACGTGAGCGAAGCTGCGGGCATCAGCTAGTATATAATAAAGTAAAGCTACATAAAAACTTTAAAATAAGACAATATTTCGACTATTCTCGGTAAAGACTCTTGAAAGCCAAACGCGACACTAAGAAGCTTAGCTTTAAAATTCTTTAAATAGAAGCTTTAAGTTTTGCTGCAAAAATTTCCATATAACACCAACCCACTTTCCAAACAATTTTCAACCCAAACTTTAAAGATATATAGTCCAAAATCGTTCAAAGTAGAGAAAAGATTATTTCACATTTCAAAAGGGCTATGGAAATTTTCAAACTTTCATGATATCTCGTGACAGTTACTCAAAATGGCTGTAACATTTGTTTCGTAAACAAATTTCGCTAAAATGTATTTTATTAAAATGGATTAAGTTTCAATAAATATTGACAAGTTATTGAACAGTATCGGTTTACGTAGCGTCTGTTTTGTGGATTCGTTGTCTTTAAATGACATTGACGAGTATCTATAGACGGACTCTATCGCCAAGGCTTGACACAAAATGGCAACCGAATTATATCCGTTACGACACGGTCCATACCATTAACCTTATTTAAAATTTTGCTGTGCCCTACATAATAATTATGCTGGTCTATAATTGTTTCTACATATTTATTAAGATATACTGTATGTGCACATTATAGATAGCAATAAAGATTTGAGATTAATTTCAATCAGATAACTATGATTTAAAATGGCGGGTATGTACAAACTAATCCTAAACGCTCACGCATAAACAACCATACCCGAAACATATTTTCATGACACACAAATAAAGCGCATTGACGATTTCAGACTTATACTTATTATAAGACCTGGTTTCCTCACAATGTTTTCCTTCACCGATGTCAGTGATATCCAAGATAAACTTAGAAAGTACAAATGAAAAAGAAAAAGTCACATTAGTTTTTGCCCGTAAGCGGTTGCAAACCCACAGCTTCATGCATGAGAGGCGGGCGCCTTAACCACTGGGCCATCATGACACTTTATATAACGACGGCATAATATTATCCTACACAAAACTGCTGTGCTTGAAAGAATTTACCTAATGACCATTTGTGACAAATTCCTGGTAAATAAGTTATTTACTAGATGATAACCATTTAAATATCTTCACAAAGTACGCTTAAAATTATAACGGCAGCCATTACGTTTGTAATGACGCTACGAAATGATGCTATGGAACTGTGTTGTCAGTTATGGATTACTAGCTTTTAGCCCCGACTTCGTTTGCTTGAAATAAATACTCTGGGCAGCAAATATGGTAAGCATAGATTTTTGTTTAGACTTCCCTACAGTCTTTGAGCCCCCCCCCAATTTACCTGTATGTATGTCGATATACTATGTATGACTCTATGTATGACTGCCCCGTTGGTCTCGTGGTCGCAAGTGCGACTGCTGTGCAAGGGGTCCCGGGTTCGATTCCCGCGTCGACCAAAAAGTGTTATTGGGTTTTTCTATTAAAATTCTCAGTAGCAGCTCGGAGTTTGGATTTGTGCCCGGTTAATGGCAATAGGCTCGCCCCCTATTACATGGGACCTAAATATACCGGCGAACTGTGGGTGTACATTGGTACACCTCTGCCTAACCCTTCGGGGAATACAGGCGTGATGGTATGTATGTCGATATTACAAAAACGCATGTGCAAATAAACGGTGTAAACTCATTAGGCTTAAAAGTAAAGATGGGGGTTCCGCAGGGTTCAATATTGGGTCCGTTTCTCTTTTTAGTATATATTAATGATTTACCTCATTTACTGAAAAACCAACCTCAAATGGTGTTATTTGCTGATGACACTTCACTGATTTTTAAAGTAGATAGAAAGGCACAACATCTTGACGACGTAAATAACGCTATGCATGAGGTTCATAATTGGTTTACTATAAATAACTTAGTATTAAATGAGAAGAAAACTAAATGCATAAGATTCGCTTTGCCAAATGTTAAAAGTATGTCATGTAACGTTACATTAAATAAGGATATACTGGAATTCGTCGAAAAGACAGTTTTCCTAGGGATTACGCTTGACTCAAAGCTGCAGTGGAGTCCTCACTTAACATCTCTAGCAGGGCGGTTGAGCTCAGCCGCTTACGCTGTCAGAAAAATCAGACAATTAACAGACGTGGATACCGCGAGGCTGGTCTATTTTAGTTACTTTCATAGCATTATGTCTTACGGTATTTTGCTTTGGGGGCGGGCTGCAGATATAGAGTCTATCTTTATTCTGCAAAAGAGGGCTGTCAGAGCCATCTATAATCTTTGCAGGAGCGAGTCTCTAAGGGAATTGTTCAAAAAAATTAATATCATGACGGTTCCTTGTCAATATATATATGAAAACATTATGCACGTTCGAAAAAACCTTCATCTTTTCAAAAAAATTGGTGATAGACATAATGTTTATACTAGAAATAGGAATAAATTAGATCAACCAGGTTTCAGATTGTCTAAAGTACACACTTCTTTTATGGGGTACTGTGTAAAATGTTATAACAAAATACCGCTCGATATTCTCGAACTAAATGAGAGAAAATTTAAAACTTGCATCAAACGCACACTATGTAGTCAGGCATATTATAAGTTAGAAGATTATATTAATGATAAGAATGCTTGGCTTAATGCTGGTCCTGCTCCACAGAGACTCGGGCTCACAAATTAATAGATATTGTTTTTTTTTTTGGGAATGTTTCTTACCCCTTTTTTCATTTTGATTGACCTTAATAACGTTTACCGTTATTTTATTGCTATTTATTACATACATCAGTCGAATAGGTTCACTAAATACCTTAGTATTATATAATTTAACATAATTTATTTCAATTTTGTAAATGTGAGTACCATGGAGCCATTTATTTGTTAAGTTACTATGTGTTGGACACTGAGCATGGCAGTTGAGAGTTTCGTCATGCTCACTTTAATGTCTCGCTGACGGTGGCGCGTGGGTTGGGTCGTTTGGTTCCCTTCAAGATGGTTGAGCTAAATGGTGCTGATGCACGCGTCATATTCGTGAACGGGTGCTGTCAGTTGGGATTGGTCATCTCTTGACTGCCATGGCTTACATCTTTATTATAATTTTGTTATTTTTTATATTTCATTCTTTCACTTCATTGTTTTCACATATAGAAGCAACAAGAATATTGTAACCAAGTTTTTGTAAAAACCAAATTGAATGAAAAGAGTGTCCATGGAGTTTCTTGCTCGTTCTTCTCCATAGAGACCTACGTTTTGGAACGAGCAACTAGCTTCAATATTAAACTGTAACTTCTTGACAATTCAAAAGTGCCTGTAAATGGTCTAATTGAAATAAATGCTTTGATTTGATTGATTTGATTTGTTTAACATATTATTATGTTTATTTATTTCTTTCAGGTGCCTCAATATAAAGATTCATGGTTTTGTTTTTATTTGTTTTTATCTTCTGATTTAATTAATTAATTTTATTACTAAACATTCATTTTTTTAATTTTGAGTATATTTAATGTGACATTTAATTATTGTTTTGGATTTTATTCTATTTAATTTATTTGTGAATGCTAATAATTTTAATATTTTAATATATTGATTTTATTGTACCTATGGATTTGTGTCCGAAATAAATGATTTGATTTGATTTATCTTCAATAATGATGGACTCCCATAGAAACTTTCATCCCCTATTTTAACCCCTTTAAGCCTTTTTTGTGACTATAGCCTAAATCCTTCTCCAAGGTCTAATATATCTCTGTACCAAATTTCATCAAAATCGGTTTAGCGGTTTAGTTTGACGTGTGCGTAACAGACAGATAGACAGTGTTACTTATCGCATTTATAATATAAGTAGGGGTTTTAACTCTGAAAGCCGCTTGTCTAAGACGGTGCTTGCATTTAGATGAGTAGGTAATCAACAGTAGCAGCAGGTACAGCTGTTTAGAAGTTATAGCTACTCGAAAATTACAGGTACTTAGCTAATTTAGAAATTATTAATATAAAAATTACGTAAAAACGTAAAAAAAAACAATATTAGTAAGTAAGCAAAGACATCCATTGTTTTACGTTGTAGTAAAACGAAATAGCTTCTACAGAAAATAATACTGAGAAACAAATCGTTACAAACCATAATATCGAATCATGATTGCAACTAAAAACATCAAAAAAGTTTTTATTGTGGTTAGGACGGCTGAAAATGATCCCTTTGATGTGGAAATGTTTTTGAGAGATCTCTCATTTCAAAATTTATTTGAAAGATTTATTTTTACTGTCACAAAACAGAAATTAAAATTTACTGGTTTGGCATTTGAATACCAGCTATCTTTAGGTGGGTATGAAGATTTGGTAAGACGTTGATAAACCTGAGCATTCTGGCAACACAAAAATAGGAAATGTTAAATTCCAATAAAATGCTGTGATCATTTAGGAATGTTTAAAATGAACAAGCTTGGATCTATTACAGCATTTTTAGGTTTTGGTTTTAATCAAAGACTAAAACATTTGGTCGCTTAGCTTTATACGCTTGAACCAAACGCCCTAAACGTTAGGTTTACCTCTATACGAATATAGCTAACCTTTTCTACTTGATTTCATGGTAGGCCAGGCTCCATCAGCACTGTGTCACGGCGCGTTCGTGTTCCACGCGCGCTTCAAAGAGATGTCAGCAAACTTGGAAGGGGCCACTGAGGGCCGATACCTGCCGGGGCTGCGGGTTGTTCGAAAGAGATACCGCGCCCCCGGAACGCAAAAGGCACGTGAAGGAACATAGACGGGTTTTAGTCAGTAAAAGTCCGACACTCCCTCCCGCTCCGCCCAGGGCGGGGGAAGTTATTTGATGATTTCCCGTCTTAAAAAAGAAAGGCTCCATCAGCAGCGGCGCGGCGGTAGCAGTGATGATTATGCGAATCCCGCACCCTCGGCCACAGGCAGAGGTGTAACACCGCGGTGGATGTAGCCGGAAAGAGTCCAGCATGCCGATCCGTCACCATCACGACGGAGGAAGTCCATGAGGCACCGTCCAACAAAAAAATAAAGGGTAAAGATAGTTCTTCATATGAAGTACAATGACCACGTTTCGTGTTTAGGGTAAACAAAAGGAATGTTGAATAAGTTATAACTCGTTTTGAAAAGCCTTAGGTTTTCCCTACTTCCAGATATCTTTGGGAACATGGACAGGTGTCCGTCATGATATCCAAGAGTGATTTCCCGGAATCCTTATGTCGGGATTCTTTGAGTTTTCCTTCTGAGAATCCAATATGCTAATCCCGGGGGTTTTGGGTCAAAAGGGTTCATGTCATGTTATAATTTTAGACTATACATGTAAGCTATCGAGTACAAAGAAAAAAGTGGTATATATGTTGCAGTCAAAACTCTTAACCAGTCAAAAGTACTATTGACTAGCAAAATCAGTCAAAAGTAGTTTTGACTGAACAGGTTGGTCAAAAGTGGTTTTGACTGAAAAATATTGGTTATTAGTACTTTTGACTGCAAATTTGCGGTTAAAAGTACTTTTGACTAACGCTCTTCGTCAAAAGTAGTTTTAACTGCAATAAAGCATCAGTCAAAAGCACTATTAACTTGTCAGATGTGAATAATGCTTAAAAAGCATAGTCGAGGAGCCCCGCTTCGCGGGGCTCAAGGGTTTACAAAAAAAATAACCACGAAGTGGATGTCGGGGTCTGTTCGCTCGCTTCGCTCGCTCTCTAGACCCCGCCATCCCCTTCTAACCTAACCTGTCCGAGTCGGGGTGCCCCAAGTCCCGAGCTCGCTTCGCTCGCTCTTTCACCCTATAATTTACTTTTATAAAGAATAGATATTATTAATTATTATTGCAGATTAGTGACTAATTTTTAAGAGTTTTGACTGATTCGAGCAGTCAAAACCACTTTTAACGGAATCACTTAGTCAAAAGTACTTTTAACCAGCTCCATTGGGCAAAAGTACTTTTAACTGTTATTTTAGTCAAAAGTATTATTGACTAAAGCATACGGTCAAAAGTACTTTTGACTGATTTTGCTAGTCAATAGTACTTTTGACTGGTTAAGAGTTTTAACTGCAACATAAATATATTTTAAGGAACCACCATCTGACTAGCCTTTTCCTAACTATGTTACGGTTGGCTTCCAATTTTATAGGATAAAGCTGTGATAAAGTATGTTACATTAGATTTTTGGGTCCGTGGGTTACGCTCCCAGTCGTCGAGGCACCTGTGGTCGACGCACCCGATTCGATTAATTTCATATCATTTTTTTATTGTGCTTTTTCACTTAGTACAGTCAACAAAAAAAGTGTTACATCATAATAATAAAGTATTTTTCCTTGCTAAACAAAAGTTATCTATCAAATAGCAGAGAGTATAGATTGCCACTTAATCTTATCCTTACACACCTTTAGTGAAAAGTGATGATTTGCTTGTACATATACAGGATAAGTTTTTAACCAGTGCGTAAATTTTTTTTGGTAGTTCAGTGTCAGTAATAGAACACATTTCCGTACTTAGTTAAAAAAAAAAATTTAAAAAAAATTCATCCTTATCCGAGTTTGAAATAAGCAAAACATGGACATAATCTATTCGCCATACTATCAATGACAACTCTTGGCCGCCGCCCGGGCGCATGGCTGGGGTGAGGGGGTGGGGAATGCGCTAGCGCCGAGTGACAATAAAATATGGTTTTTAAGTATACATGTTTCGTAAGCGATAACTTTTTTTTTTAGTACTAAGACATATCAAAATAAAATATACGTGTTTAATAAAACGTGTTGAAGTTTATTATGGCAAAATTTACGCACTGGTTAAAATTTTTTCCTGTATACTATTTTTTTAAAATATTTATTTAAGGTTTTACAGTAGATTATTACTACGCTAAAAAAAAAACGATACATTTCACATACGGTTATTTTGAAAGCTTGATTATTTTGTTATTGAAGCTGACTGTTATATTTAGGTTAAATTATTCTCATTTGTTTGGTTTCACAGTTTGATTATGTTTAATTATTATTGTTACAAAGATGAAAATAATATTTCACTTTGTATAAACTTAGTTACTCTGCAGACTCTCTTAAGACTGATTATTTAAAATCATTATCTTATTGTATTACAATGAGACTAATTATTTAATTAAGTTAAATGATTCTCTTGATTATAGGTAATGAAAACTGTGATAGGTATATGGTAAACAATTTTTTTTACTAGTGTTCTTATTGAGTTATATAAATAAATAATGAAAAATTACTGAGTCTTACATTTGTCAAAACATACTACCAAGATAAAAGCATTTGTTTGTTATAAATATAATTATGATTTTTATGTTATACATATACCTACTTACAAACAATATACATTTAATATTTTTGTAAAACAGTTTTGTGCCTGACATTACATTTGATCAAAAATTGACTTGAATTAAATAAATCGAATCGTGTGCGTCGACCACAGGTGCCTCGACGACTGGGAGCGTAACCCACGGACCCAGATTTTTACCCACGACTTTGTCTACTTCGTGTGAGAACTTTTAGTACCTATAACAACATTATTTGTCCATCGATAGCGTTACCGGCTTACTTGAAACGGCCCTGGCGGAGGTCCTGGGTTCGATTCCCAGGTCGAGCAAAAAGTGTTATTGGGTTTTTTTTATGAAATTCTCAGTAGCAGCTCGGAGTTTGGATTTGTGACCGGATAATGGCAATAGGCTCGTCCCCTATGAGTCTATGACATGGGACCTAAATATATACAATACAGGGTGGAAATTTATTATCCTACCTGGAGGGAAAGTACTCTAAATACTTAAGTTAGCAAAATTTACTCAAAGGAAACATACCTTTATTTTAAAAAAGAAACGAAACTGCATTTAAATAATTTTGATAATACGCTTGCCACACCCAGGAATCGAACCGACTAAAATTCGAAAAAATTGCATCCTGTACTTTTATGGCATCAATCGATAGGGTCAATCATAAGGATCAAATCTATGCAAACATGGTAAATTAAAATAAAAAAAACATGCAATTTTAGTGTAAACTTATTTTATTCGGACGAAAAAAACGAGTAAACTAAGTCCTTGCTGGAAATGAGCTTCATTTTCTTGGATGCACCAATTTATGCCTTAATAAAAATCATTTTGAGTAACTTTTGGTAGCGTAATGCAATTTTCAATATTCACCAAAACACCCTACTAAAAGTTATTTAAAATGAATTCCTTAAAATACTGAATTTGTGCATCGAAGAAAATGAACGTCATTTCGAGCATGCAATTAGTTAATGTAAGTACTCATTTTTTTCGTCCGTATAAAATAAGTTTAGATTGAAATTTCATGGTTTTTGTTTAATTTAGCTTACCATGTTTGCAGAGATTTGATCCTTATGATTGACCCTATCGATTAGTGCCATAAAAATACAGGATGCTATTTTTTCCGATTTTAGTCGGTTCGATTCCCGGGAGTGGCAAGCGTATTTTCAAAATTATTTAAATGCAGATTTGTTTCTTTTAAAAAATAAAAGAATGTTTCCTTTGGGTAAAATATGCTTACTTAAGTATTTAGAGTACTTTCCCTCCAGGTAGGATAATAAATTTCCACCCTGTATAATATATATAATAAACGGACGAAAAACGTTACCTAATGTGGCAATTTCAGACATTTTACAAGCACTTTACCTTACACTAACTGCCTGTACAGCGTTTTTAGAAATCCTGTCTTTTAGCAGACCTGAAAATCGGCCCTACAGCAGTTCTGAAAAAGCGGGGTGGCGCGTGTGGGTGCGCAGGACGTGACTTGTAGGATATTGAAGAAAAAGGAAGAACAAGAAATGTTTGCGTAATCTAACGTGAAATGAAACGTCCGTGTAATTTGCAAGTTTTTCTTTTGTTAATATGGGTTGGTATTTTAGGTAGTATTTCGAATAGGAAAGTCGCTTTTTTCACGTAACGCTGATTCTAGCTTTTCTTTTAAAGCATAGGTTGAGATAATCTTGACGGTAGTGATCATTATGTATTTTATAAATACATTATTTTGTTTATTTGTATATGTTTAATGGATAAATGCAAAGATGTTCCCATCTCTGTCTTTCTTTTGTAATTTGATAATTGTGCGATAGTGACAGGGATGTTTTATTTATTGTTCTGAGGTAGTGACTTGCCGGCTTGCGCTGAAAACCAGTGGATTCGTGGCTTGGTTCACGGGCCACAGTACTATGCTGAACGTTAGCCATTTTGTGCGGTACTGACGCTTAAACATATATTAGTTTTCTAATATTAGTTTTGTTTTTATGAAACAATTTTATGTACCTATGTAGTTCACTTACACGTAAACAAATTGTGTTTCGTTCTTTTCCTTCTCTCTTACTATGTATACAGCTATGCCAAAGTATGTACGAAAGATTTTTTATATAAGCCTGACGCAAAAAGCTCTACTATCGGTTTTACAACTTAATTTACTGTAAAAATAAGAGAAACTTCCTGAACATATTCATATTCATATTCATATTCATATTTATTTGCATACCATAATGTGTTAAAAAGGTGTTACATAAGGCTTAAAGCTACAGTACAATTATGGACCCTGTTAGGGCACAGCAACATGGTAGTAATTAAAATTAGAAAGAATAAAGTTAAATCAAAAAAATTAATAAAATTAAATAACAATTCTTAAAATAAAAATAAAAAGAAGCTAATAACAATTATATGTATTATATTGCGTTTATATCTTATCAGTCAAGTATTCATTTATATTATAATATCTTTTTTCTATTAGGAACAGTTTTAATTTATTTATAAAAGTATTATATCTAGTTATGTTCCTAATTCCCTCAGGTAACTTATTATATAATTTTATTGACATGACGTAGGTACTAGAGGAGTGCATTTTTAGTCGTGATGTAGGTATGTTTAGTCTGTGTTTGTGTAGTAGTGTAATTTTAGTTTGTATTTCTTCTCTCTTAGTGTAAAATTCCGGATATGTTCGTACAAATTTACAAATTTCAAAAATGTAGATGCAGGGTATTGTGAGGATTTTGAGTTCTTGAAAGTGTGGTTTACAACTGTCAGTGTCTTTAATATTAACTAAAATTCTAATTATTTTTTTCTGTAGGGTGAGTAATGTTGGAGCAACATAATACCTATAACCCTGAAAATAAGACCACAAGAAAGCCTCATAACAGCAATATTATTACGATAACAATAGATATCTGAAAATACAAAGAAAGCCTATAAAATGTACGAAACATTTTTTTTATTATACCTCTTTGATTGGTAGGGTCGACAGATTCTACAAACTCTTTTTGAGCAACTGATTAGATTTCTAAAAATAAAAATGATTGTTCCTTGTTTTTTGAGAATTGGGTGGAAATATATAACAAAAAGAACATAAATTATGGTAATACTGGATCCCAGTCGCTTGACCTATATACATATTATCACGCTTGTATTCCCCGAAGGGTTAGGCAGAGGTCTGCCTATGTACACCCACAGTCTGCCGATATGTTTTAGGTCCCTACACACCAAAAATAAAATTAGTTTACCAGCAATAATTTTTGCATAATGTTGCTTAGTTTAATGCCCCGTTGGTCTCGTGGTCACAAAGCGCGACTGCTGAGCAAGGGGTCCCGGGTTCGATTCCCAGGTCGGGCAAAAAGTGGTATTGGGTTTTTCCATTAGGAATTTCTCAGCAGCAGCCCGGAGTTTAAGCACGTAAAGCCGTTGGTCCCGGCTGTCATTCGTAGATCACACTACACACACTACTACACACACACACCGCACTACTGTAGTGCGATTCTCTAAAATGCAAAATCGAAAACGAGTCTCACTCAAGTGACCGCTCTCAGTTCGATAACGAACCCACTTGACCTTGGTTGTATATTCGCTCGCCGTAGTGACGTCACTAGCGTGATCGTGTTTAACAGAATACCATTTTGTAATCTCACTGCGGATTCAGCTTTCGAATTACAAGTGAGGCTTAGAGAATCGCACTGCTGGTTGCGCACTGCAATGTTCGGTTCGCCTCACTCACTGATGTAATTCTTGACTCTTTAACGTTACATTACAGGCATATGTTCCTGGTGAGAGAGCACCTTTAGCCCTTTCACTGAAGTAGTGCTCGAATCTGAACTGATAATAATGCTGGACTCTATAACGTTACATTACAGGCGTATGCTCTAGGTGAGGAAGTGCCTTTACATCAAAATCGTGGAAGCCCGAAAACAGAGATGGTCTATTCAAAATGGAGGATCGTATTTCTTTAGTGTTTTAGAATAAAGGGAAAAGAAAGCGGAGCCGCAAAGAGAAAGTTAATCAATTATTTTATATTAAACCAGTTCCAGCGTTCTATAAACAATTTAATTTTGTCCACTTTGACGTCACTTTACATTGTTCTACGAATGGAGACGTCGACCAGTGTATGCTAAGCTATGTTTCAAAGAATTGAACCCATATGAACAACAAAAGAAAATTAACATTTCAGATTTTTAAATTCTTATGATGAGCACAATATCAAAGGAAATACGAAATAGTTATAATTAAGATAAAATGAACTCAATTTTACTAGGTTATACCTAAGTATTGCCTAAAATTGTGAATAGCAGTGAATTGTGTTATTTCGTGTCTATTTAAATGCTATCTATAGGTAACATCGACTTTTGTTGCGGACCGTACGTAAATGCTTAAAAATCAAAGGCCTATTTGAACACACTAGGACTGTACCGACAGCGAGCTCCACACAAAATGGTTTTGTGATATTTTGTCAATAAGTAATCAACTCGACTTTGTAAATGCTTTGATAGAAACTTTCTCAATGCCCTTTCCCTAATTCCTAGTACCGTTATCCCAATAAGGGAACCTACCAGGAATTTGGGAAACGGTAGTGAGGCATTTTGATCATACTCTGGGTATCTATATACATAATAATTATAATAAAATCGTAAGGATGCCAATTCTGTACATTAAAGATTTTTCAAAAAGTAATTGCTACATGTTAAGTACATTATACCGAAACCAAAACAAATTTTTTTTGTCTGTTTGTTTGTTTGTTTGTATGTACGCGCATAACTTTGTAACTACTGCACCGATTTGAACAAAACTTTTTGTAGTATGTTGGCAGTAACCTGGGCTATAATCTTAGGTACACTTCATCAAGCTATGTCACAAAGGGATTAGGCAGAAACAGTATGCACACTCTTAACTTAACAAATACTGAACCGACATGCACATATCTTTTTACTTTATGTGGATATTCAATACTTAATTAGTTACGTAACAGTTAGGTGAACGTGAGCAAAGCCACGGGCAACAGCTAGTAATAAATAAGAACTAATTTTAAAATTATTATCCCAAATTCCGAAAAGATAAATATTAATACACATTTTCAGTAGAATTTGAAGCAAATTAAATCCTAGCACTGTTTCTAGGTGTGCTACAACCTTTCCCCTGAAATATAAGACGCCTATAAAATGTCCTATTGTTTTAATAATTCTTTCCTCCATTCATTTAAAAGGACCCTTTCAAGGTCTGGTGCCGAGGTTAATTTGGTTAACGCAAAAAAACAATATAAAAGAAAACCTTTCGAGAAAAAGGTCGACAGATAATTCAGAATTAATTATGAGTATAATTAGAGAAAATTAAGAATGTAATTAAAAACGGAGATTGACATTTTGATTTGAGGTTTTTTTTTTTCAAGACGGAAAATCAGCAAATAACTTTACCCGCCCTAGGTGGGACGGGAGGGAGTGTCAGACTTTTACTAACTAAAACCTATCTATGTTCCTTTATGTGCCCTTTGCGTTCCGGGGGCGCGGTATCTCTTTCGAACAACCCGCAGATTACATTTGCCTTGGCCAAGTGTTTAGGGCGTGCGCCTCTTATGCACGAGGTTGTATGTTGGCAACCAGAATAGAATATGCATTTATTTGTCAGAATATAATTGTACAAAGCTGTTGCTGTTGTTTCCAGTGTACAAATATGGTTTGTAAAATTATGGGTCATCAGACATGGAGAAGTGCCAATGTGACCTTCATCATCATCATCAGCCTATCGCAGTCCACTGCTGGACATAGGGTCAGTGGGTCGTCTTAGGGGCGTCTCTCCCAAGGCGCGTTCCTGAGCCCGATCTTAATGTGACCGATTTCATATATATTTTCTGAGTTTACCTTGGAGTTCACTGATACCAGTGAAGGTAAATATTGCGAGAAACTTCCTGGAGTTATAATAAACTAAAGGCTGAAATCACCAATCCGCTTTGAGCAAGCGTTTTGATCAATATTCATGCGTTCTCTGTATGAGAAGAGGCCTTTACTTCAGTAGAATAAAAATAAGCTGTATTTTTTACAATTTAGTATTATTTCCAGCTAACATTTCTCAAGAATTGTAGGCCAAATTACTAGAAACCCAAATTAAAACCAAAGCAAAATATAATAGCCTACTTAGGCAAGTAATTTAATTTCAGCGGCGAGAGTCATAAAGTTTGTAATAAACGTAACTTTTATTATTCTAATTAAATATACGCATAATTACCCTTTGCTTCAAAATAATTATATTTTTGAAATAGGAACGTTTCAAATCGAAATATTTGACAGGTTTTCTACACTAATATTATTATGAGGAAAGATTTGTATTTTTGTATATAACGAAAAAACTAAAAAATTACTAGACCGATTACAAAAAAAAGATTGCCGTTAGAAAGCTACATTATCACTGAGTAACATAGGCTATATAACATCACGCTATGATACACGGGAGCGGAGCAGTAACCGAAGACGTAACTTAACGCGGGTGAAATAAGCCACACGGCCGAAGGCGCAGATAGTTCTCTATTATGTAATACGTGTTTTGAATAAAATGTTGTTTCGCTTATAATACTAATACTAATTTGATTATAATGTATAAAGTTTAATTCACATTATTTTATCTCATTTAATATTATTTTGCGCGCCGCGTGCCACGGCAAAACATTCTGTACATACATAATATTTTATTGAACATCTTGTTACCCACCATGTTTTATGCAAATAAATGATTTGATTTGATTTTATTTAGAGCTTTAAATTATAACATACACACAATATTCAACAAAAGGTATTACGTTGGTGTACTCCTTCACGTATAGGAGATCACAGAACGTATGTGTTAAGTGAGATAAGTAGGTAGGTACTCATACATTATAGTGCCAATCTTTAGCTAATGTCGTTCAGCCGTTTATGCATGAAAGATGCTGCGGGTTGTTCGAAGGAGATATCGCGCCCCCGGAACGTAAAGGGCACAAAAAGGAACATGGATGGGTTTTAGTCAGTAAAAGTCTGACACGAACAGCGGGAGAAGTCATTAGATGATTTCCTATCGGTAAAAAAAAAACATGAAAGATTAACAAACATTATACATCTATCCTCATATACTTTCGCGTTTATAATTATGGCGAATGTAGGTTCTGTTTTGAAAATAAAAAAAACTATTTTAGGTACTCACCGAAATGGTATGACGCCTGTGTTCTCAGCTTTATAACTTTTTAGCACCAAACACATTAGTCAGTATTACGGCGCGTCTACGAATATTGTCACCAACAATGCAAGAAATGCGCAACAGAATTTTCACAAGATAAAACAAAAGGGCGCAAATGAAAAAGTTCACGTAAAACCATCAAAATTTCAAAGTGAACAAAATGGCGATCGACCGCGGGCACTACTGAACAATGGACAAAAAATTGAAAAGCGGTGCTTAGTTCTGCCATTCGAAATTCAAAATATCAATTTCAGGGTATATTTTGTTAAGACTTAATTTTTTTGAAATAAGAATGTTTTCTTGCTCGTCTTTTGTTTATGATTCAAGCTGATATTGTTTTATTTGTACGAAACATGATTTGTATATTATTATTAGTTCTTTATTCGAAATATTGAGGTTTGATAATATTCTTTGTAAATAATAGTTGTTTGGCTGTCTATTGACCCTTAAAAAATATGAATGTGGCGACCTTATTGCCTTTATATTTTTTTAACAATGATTCAATGATTTTTTTTGATGATGATTTTTTTGTTTTTTTTTTTTTTGAATTATGATTTATTTACTTTTTTATTTTTATTATTATGTTTTTGGCAATTTTTTGTCATTAGTACTGGATAAAAACTGACCGCGAAAATAAAACACAGGTCGGGACCATAGACTCGGAAATATTAAATGTCAAACGAATGACTTTGAATTACGCTTCACTTTTATTTAGAAAACTCCATAAAATCATTTTTTTTAGCTTCAAATTCCGCCAGTTTTGTTGGTTTAATAATTACTATTTATTGAATTTAATATATACAGAACATACATAATTGAAAAACTACCAAGAACTGGCTAGTTCAGATGTAAAAACACCTACCACAGAATAAGAAATATTAAAATTGCCTCTATATTGCAACTTTTTTCTAAATTCCCTTGCAATAAATACTTTTTCTAGTATCATCTGAGGTCACAGTGCCACTGACCCGATGCAGCGATGCCTTTCTAACACTGAGTGGCAGGTCTTTGAGATAATCCGGCAACGGAGAGACGGCGGAGGGTTACGTACTGAAGGCTAGCCTGACAGGACACTGGTTACCATGACATGCATAGTACATAATAATACTAGCCTATTATATATGTTCTTAAGACATAAGCCTCGTCTTATGAGAATTCTCAGCATACTGAGAATTTACGGGCATTGATCAATGATGATGACGCTTGCTCCAGGCGCATTGGCGATTTCATGCTAATATTAAGTACCGACTTATATCCACATCTACGTTTGTGTGAATGTCTGTTGATTGTCGGGTTTTATTTTCGGTGTTGCCATTTAGGATATTAACCGGTAAAATAAAAATAAAAAATGTTGTTTAGGTATCGCTATAGGTACCAAAAAACCAATTTATTATTTGTAATTCAAAAGTGACATAATGGTTTTGGGAGATTGCAATAAAATGCCTGGTTTAAAAAGAATCCTCTTGAAGGGAAAAATATCTTAAAACCCCAGCTTACTTATCCACAAAACCAATAAATTATCGACATCACAATGGGGATGGTTTTAACCACATTTCGCCCTGTCCAATCATTCAGGGGCAGACTGCAAAAATAATGAATTCCTTCTATAAAAAGATGACAGGCGATGAATAAATTTGTTTTTAAATAGCCTTTTTATTTTCGTCTTGGCAACTTGTATTGACGTTAGGATTTAATTGGAATTATGAAAAAAAAAATTAAGTGTCTGTTTAAAATGTCAAAATAACTAATGGCTTTTTACTAAATGTATTAGACTAAATGTATTTATTTGGTAGGTACTTAACCAAAAAAACAATATTAAAATTTTTGTGCGTTTGTCTGTTTGTTGATCTCAACCTACAAGCGAGAGCTCCTCTTAGTAGGCTTTACGTGTGGTGAACGAGGTTCACGAGAGGGTTGATGTATTGTGTTGTAGCGTGAGTGAATTCGCAAAAGTAACATTACATATAATATGTTATTTAGATGTGTTTTAAGATTAAGAATATTATGTAGCTTTTTAGGATGTAGAGCAAGGTTTAAAATATAAGGCCACACTGTCGCATTGGATCGCTGATCTGTAATGGTAGTTGTAGGTAAGATTGTATAAATAAATAAATAAATAATAAAACTAAAATTAAATTTCCAAAATTATTCCGAATTTACGAAGCAAAATAATTCTGAAAAACCTGTGATTTCTACTCCGCATCACACAGTTAAACTAAATGTATCCGTTCGAGTGGTGCCACAGAAGGGCGCCCGGCAGGAAACTTGACAAAGTTAATGGTTTATGTAATGGTGAAAAAACTGTGCGACCCACATTCCACCCATTTGTAAACAAACAGCGGGATGTTTTTGTAAATAAATGCTAATGTCTTTTGTTTTCGACTTTTTGGGAAGTTAGGCAATATGATTGCAGACATATACCATCACGCCTGTATTCCTCAAATGGTTAGGCAGAAGTGTACCAATGTACGCATATAATTCGCCAGTATATTTTTAAATCCCATGTTATAGGGGGCGAGCCTATTGCCATTTACCGGGTACAAATCCTAACTCCGAGTTGTTAGGGAATTTCACAGAAAAACCCAATAACACTTTTTGCTCGAGCTAAGAATCGAACCCAAGACCTCTAGTGTAGCAGTTGCACTTAACTATGACGTCACTCTTTTGACATCTCAATTAATTAACTATTTATTGATTTCAATGCAACCAAACATCTATTTTTATAGTTATTTAAAAAAAAAACGAGTTTTCAGGGGTAAAATATTGTGTTTTTTTTTAGAGAACTTGTGTCTTGAAATGATTGTTTAATGCCTACTAGCCAATTAAACGAACTTTTCCTCGCAGTCATTGGGAAGATATTTAGTGGCCGATCTTGAATTAGTACCTAATAAAGTAACTATTTATCACTAAGTACAATTACCTCAATTATTCTGAACACCATTTGGTAGACCCATTAATTTGTGTTCAAGGAGAGATATATGCAGCTTATAAATCAGATTGTCACCTCCTCAATAACTATGAGGCCGTATTTTAACGCAACGCGTACAAACATACAGGCGTATAATTGGTGTGTGACCGCGAGATATTAAATTAATGTTTCTAAAGATATGAAAGAAGAGGAAGGTGTTTAAAATTGTCTGGAAAAGAACTGGACACATACTATTACGCCTGTGTTCCTGAAAGAGCTAGACAGGGGTGTACCAATGTACACCCACAGTACTACCTCGTTAGCATAGTGGTCCTAAGCGTGACTGCTACCTTGGAGGTCTTGGGTTCGATTCCCAGGTCAATCAAAGTGTTATTGGGTTTTTCTATGAAATTCTCAGTAGCAGCTCGGAGTTAGGGTTTGTGCCCGGTTAATGGCAATAGGCTCGTCTACTATTACATGGGACCTAAACATAGTACATGTGGGTGTACATTGGTACACAGAGGTGTACCAATAGGCAGAGGCCTAACCCTTCAGGAAATACAGGCGTGATGGTATGTCTATAAACCCTTCAAATATAAGCAAAATATGTTTGTACCAGTGGAACCCATATTGCCAGAAATGATTTTTATATTCGTAGAAGCACTGACCCCTCGGACATTACTATGTACATCTTTTGTAACTAAATTGCCTCCCATCTCATAAACGGAAACAATTCTCAGCGGTTGTTTTTTATCTGCACATAAAAATATTCAGCGCGCCCCTGCATTTTCATGAATAATTTTGAATAAAACCTTTTCACCGATGTTTTTATGCCTCAAGGGTTACACGGTTGATTCATATTGGACACTTGTTGAACCTTCAGGTAAAGCGAAAGAAAACTCCTTTCCTTATGCGGGTGTATTCAAATAAACGTGGTACGCACGAGTGAGTTCCACGCAAAATGTGAATACATTCTTGTGAAAAAGTAAATGAAAAGGTTTGAGGGCTAATAACCGCCGCATTGGTAGGTAAATCAATCTGCGAGGCAAAGAGAAGTTCGGTTCAGGCCCCCTTTTTTTTTAAGAGATGGGAAATAATCCAATGACTTTCCCCACCCTTAGTGTCAGACTTTTACTAATTAAAACCCAACTATGTCTAAACCCTTCATGTGCCCTTTGCGTTTCGGGGGCGCGGTATCTTTTTCGAACAACCCGCAGCCCCGGCAGGCATCGGCCCTTAGTGGCCCCTCTGAATGTTTGCTGACATCTCTTTGAGGCGCGCGTGGAACACGAACGCGCCGTCGACACGGTCTGGCGTTAGTTAACGTTCGGACGTTGAGCTGCCCATTGCTCACCGTCCACAGACCCGCGTCTACGGTGGCCGGGAGTCGTCTCGCGGCTCCCGACGCCCGGAGCGTCTCCCGCGGCGGCTGCTGCTGGGATGAGTAATTCTTCGCTGCCTCTTCCGTCCCGCCACCTCCTTCTCTAGCATTACATCGGTTCAGGCCCCTGCCTCGTATATATGATACGAGCTTGCTTTTGCTGGCGAATTGGTCCGCGTAAATGTCGTAGACGCAGAGTAAAAAGTGGCCTATGTCCTTTCTCCAAAATTTCATCAAAATCGGTTCAGTGGTTTCATATTAAAGCGTAACAGACAGACAGACAGAGTAACTTCCACATTTATAATATTAGTATGGATTTATGTACACATTGAAGTAATTCCAAGCCTCCAAGAGCACGCTGAGCTGTAACTCATGCTTAACAATCGTAAAGGTTCGGGAGAAGCCTAAAGTCTAACAAATGGTGAAACATTACTTAAGTGTATTACCTAGTTATTGGAGGGGAACTCAGTGAAATATACACGAGAAACAGAACTCTTTATTGGAAAAAGAACTAGAAAAACATTTGAATTTGGCGCCAAAAATCCGCCATTTTGTTTTTTTTATTTTGATATACCCAGTGTCACTCTCACAGTTAATACGAATCTAACGACACCTCTCAAGCTAAAATCCATCGAGCCGTTCAGCCTGCAGAGCGTGCCAAACAATTATACATACATACATACATACATACATACATACATACATACATACATACATACATACATACATACATACATACATACAAACATACCCTCGAAAAACATAACCCTCCTTCTGTCGCAGTCGGGTAAATAGAACAAATTCTAGCTTGCCGTTACTCAATTTATAAGAATTAGTAGGTTCACTCTCAATCTAAGAATCGTGTTTTCTCTATGTTGATGATACCAGCCTCTTATGCATTAGGCTGAGGGTTCAATAACGACGAACGGTACGTAATTTCTAATTTTATCGTGGATATCATCGACAACTGCCCCGTTGGTCTCGTGGTCGCAAGTGCGACTGCTGTGCAAGGGGTCCCGGGTTCGATTCCCAGGTCGAGCAAAAAGTGTTATTGGGTTTTTACCCGACTGCGACAGAAGGAGGGTTATGTTTTTCGAGGGTATGTTTGTATGTATGTATGTATGTATGTATGTATGTATGTATGTATAATTGTTTGGCACGCTCTGCAGGCTGAACGGCTCGATGGATTTTAGCTTGAGAGATGTCGTTAGATTCGTATTTACTGTGAGAGTGACACTGGGTATATAAAAATAAAAAAAACAAAATGGCGGATTTTTGGCGCCAAATTCAAATGTTTGGCTCGCTCTGCAGGCTGAACGGCTCGATGGATTTTAGCTTGAGAGGTGTCGGTAGATTCGTATTTACTGTAAGAGTGATACTGGGTATATAAATTTCTTTTTTAAAACACTAAAAAAATAAAAAATAAAAAACGGTAATTTAAAAAACTAAAAAACCCGACTGCTATTCTTTAAAAATCCCTAAAACAAGATAAATTGTAGCAGTCGGGACCCATTCGGGACCATCTGCAATGTAATATAGGTATGTGCTCTCAATTCACTAATCCTCCATTTCTAGAATGGGTCCCGACTGCTACAATTTATCTTGTTTTAGGGATTTTTAAAGAATAGCAGTCGGGTTTTTTAGTTTTTTAAATTACCGTTTTTTTCTATGAAATTCTCAGTAGCAGCTCGGAGTTTGGTTTTGTGCCCGGTTAATGGCAATAGGCTCGCCCCCTATTACATGGGACCTAAATATACCGGCGAACTGTGGGTGTACATTTGTACACCTTTGCCTAAACTTTCGGGGAATACAGGCGTGATGGTATATTTTTTTTTTTATATTTATCATCGACAACGGTGAAGTAAAATGTCTTGAGGAAACTTGGACTTATAATTAACTAGCTACGTAAATACCCCGCGGTGTCACCCGCGTTCAGTTATATCTTTGGTTATTGCTCCGCTCCCGTTGATCGTGGCGTGATGTTCTGAACTTTCCTCTTAAAAAACTCTATCTATTGATGAAAAATAGTAGTTTAAAAAGATCTAAGCGTATAGACGGCGGTAATGCTATGTAGAGATATTAGTCAGAAAATATCGTGGAACAATGAATGAAATACAAAAGTAACGTCTAAAATGTCCACCCGTATATTCCCTCCACTCACCGGCTATTTGGTAAATTGCCACCTAGATGCATAGCCTTTGTGAATTATAGTCGACACTTTATGTATATTGCCTAGTAAATCACTATTGCTCGATCTGGGGGGGTAGAGCAACGATGTGATTTAGGCGATACGCACTCAAGGAACAAAACAGTGAACCAATTCCCATACGTAGAGAATCGATACGTCTTGCTTCAAAACAAAAGACGCTTGTTCAAGTGTGATCACACTTGACATCGAAGATGGTTGTTAGCAAGTCAATGTAGGTAAATAAGAAGCATTTTTTTGACGGATTGAGACTTTTTTTTTATAGATGGGAAATCATCAAATAACTTCCCCCGCCCTGGGCGGGACGGGAGGGATTGTCAGACTTTTACTGACTAAAACCCATCTATGTTCCTTCATGTGCCCTTTGCGTTCCGGGGGCGCGGTATCACTTTCGAACAACCCGCAGCCCCGGCAGGCATTGGCCCTGAGTGGCCCCTTCCAAGTTTGCTGACATCTCTTTGAGGCGCGCGTGGAACACGAACGCGCCGTCGACACGGTACGGATTGAGACTGAGATTTAGATTGAGGTCGTTCCTAAAAGTTAGGTGAATTGTCTCCCAGAGATAATCCATAATAACAATTGCATAAATACAACCTATTACTCTATTAATTCTCTTACTAGTAACTGTTTAATACAAGTCCTTAAATTATGCTTAGAATAATTAAATAAAAGTAATAAAAGATATTCTCCTAAGCGCGACTACTACGCTGGAGATCTTGGGTTCGATTCCCAGGTCGAGCAAAGTGTTACATGTTTTCTATGAAATTCTCAGTAGCAGCTCGGAGTTAGGATTTGTGCCCGGTTAATAAAAATAGGCTCACCTCCAGCCTATTACATGGGACTTAAAAAAATATCGGTGAAATGTGGGTGTACATTGGTTACACCTCTGCCTAACCCTTCGGGGTATACAGGCGTGATGATATGGATAACCTACATATTTCAAGAAAGCGTTGGCTCAACATCCACAGTCAGACACGGGCTTATAATTGACGTACGAATAATCTTCAAAGGGGGAAGCTGGGAGATATTATGACGAAGGTTCACTCGCACTGACGTCATGTCCGTCATGCATGATACAAACTGCCACGAGCACACGTGTTACATCAAAACTGTACATGTGTGATGTTCTACAACTACCATTCGGTTTTTTATGTAAACTAATTATAAAGATATGATGTGTTCAATATAAAAAAGTCATCTAGAATATAACAATTCAGACGTTTCCAATAAAATAAAAAAATAATATACATAATAAAATGACAGAACTCAACTAAAATGTTATCTTCTGTCCTTTTCTTAATGAAATCGAAAGAGAAAGATGAACGGCCAAGAGTTTTCATTGATAGCATGGCGAATAGATTATGTCCATGTTTTGCTTATTTCAAACTCGGATAAGGATGAAATTTTTTTTTTTAACTTAACACGGAAATGTGTTTTATTAGTGACACTGAACTACCAAAAAAAAATTAGGCACTGGTTAAAAACTTTTCCTGTATAGCCTAGTCCTGATCCCTACCAAATCGTGTTTGATTGCCGTCCCATCTGACTATGCGAACAAGAGAAGAGGAAGTGCACCTGTGTTTGCGCACACACTTGTGGACTTTAATACATCAGTCTTGCGCACTTGGCTACGGCTAGCCTCCATACATACTGTTAAAATCATGACCCATCCTTTTCACTTTGCCACAGCCAATTAAAAAGGTACCTAATGTAATTGAGAAACGTATAGTGCTGATACGTCGCCGATTTACAAAAATACATAGCCACGCCAACATTTTGAGGTCTAAATAAATAAACAGTCGGCTTTACGCACCGCGGTTGTCCTCTGACCTTTGCAGTCCTTGGGGAAATCGACTGATTTCTCGATGTCATCCCACCTGAACGGAGTATCTGCTCTCAATACATTGAAATAGTCGTACAAACAACGTCTTGGGGATATAAATTATCAACCCACGTCAAGCGTAGCAGCCTTTTGTACTACTCCATTCGTTTGTACCGTGTAGGTACTGTAATCACTGTACAAGTGATCAACGTAACGGGCTAGTCAATTTGCTAGATTGAAACACATTTTTCACTTGCGTTAGGTTACGTATTTGGGTAATACTCTGCTCTCGTGGGTTGTAGCGTGATATTATATAGCTTCTATACTATTCCTTATGAATTTGGCTATCATATACAAGAAGTTTTTTTTCAATCGGACGAGTAGTTCCATCGACTAGTGCATGTAAACAAAAAAACAAAATACTCTTGAAATTTTTTGTATTATTATGTACTAGTATAGATTGTCTGAATTATATTATACTAGCTGACCCAGCAAACGTTGTTTTGCCATATATATATATTATATATATATATTTTTTTTAGGGATATGAAAAATAGATTTTGGCCGATTCTCAGACCTACTCGATATACACAAAAAATTACATCAAAATCGGTCAAGCCGTTTCGGAGGAGTATGGCAACGAAAACTGTGACACGAGAATTTTATATATTAGATTTTAATCTACTAAAAATGACAGTTCTCGTATCGCTCTGTCAAGTCTTTTTAATTTTGAATACATTGTATCTCATAATAATATTTGAACAAAATAAGGTTTAAAACTAAACTTTAGTACCAGGGCTGCACTCTAGACAGCTAGTCACATCTCTTACATAGTTAGACGGATGAAAATAAATCTGTAAAATTTGTTTCTTAAATAGAATAAACTAACTAACTGTGATCTCGTGGTCGCAAACGCGACGGATGAGCCTGGGGTCCTGGGTTCTATTCCTAGATCGAGCAAAGTGTTTTTGGGTTTTATCGTTAGGAGTTTCTCAGTAGCAGCTCGGACTCAGGATTCGTGCCCGGTTAAGGGCAATAGACTCGCCCCCTATTACATGTGACTTAAAAACATTTCGGCGAACTGTAAGTGTACTACATTGGTACACCTCTGCCTAACTCTTCGGGGAATACAGGCGTGCTGGTATGTGTGTGGTATAGAATAAAGCTCACGACAACACAAAAATATTTAATCACAATATTAAAACCTCAGTAACACTTAAAAGTTTAATTTGCAAATCTTTAAGAGCCAAGCAATTACACACCTAACTCATTAAATCTGCGTGCCTCTAATCAAATTAATATTTAATCAAGTAAAATACGCAATCTGCAAGAAATGTCAACTATTTTTAGAAGTTCTCAGCGAACACATTCGGATTCAAACACGGGACGCACTCGTGTTAATATTCTCCACATTTTCGTATTACGCCTACTTAACCTAAAAGTGCGGTGACACGGGCAACTAAAGTTGCGCTATTCTTTCTTTATTTTTATAAAAAACGTGGCATGAATGCTTCCTGTAGGGACCTGTACAAACATATACATTTTTATACACAAACAGCAAGATCCGGAACAACTATCTGTAGGTCATTCAAATATTCCTGCCAGGGTTGCGGAGTTTTTTCGAAAGAGTTACTGCGACCCTGAAACGCAAAGGGCATTAGGAGGAAAACGGATGTTTTTTTTTATTGTTTATAAAAGCCTATGCTATTATTTTATTTAGTAAGAGTCTGACCGTTCCTTCCGCTCCGCCCAGTGTGGAAGAAGACATTTGAAAAATCCCGGCAGCAGCGAATCACTCAGGGCACTGTGCCCAGCAATAATTGCTGAAAAAATTGCCCGTATAAACTCCTTACCATTATAAAGATCGTTCCGACCACGTGACGTGCACGATTCGTCTAACGTACCCTCCATCCATTTCAAGATCAAAGACTAAGGAGTGCAAATGAATTATATTACTCGCTAATTACGGTTGGAGGAGAGAGAGAAAATCTTATTGTAATATATGATTTCCCAGAAGATTTAGTGGAGGTTGGTAATCTACCTCCTGCAAGATTAGCCATCTTGCGTGATCGATCGCCACTAGAATCTGTCACTAGGCGCTCTATGCTCTAGACGTGGGAAGCCCTTAACCCTAACCCTTTCAAAAGTTAACACTATATACCATCACGCCTGTATTCCCCGAAGGGTTAGACAGAGGTGTACCAATGTACACCCACATTTCGCCGGTATATTTAGGTCCCATGTAATAGGGGGCGAGCCTATTGCCATTAACCGGGCACATATCCAAACTCCGAGCTGCTACTGAGAATTTCATAGAAAAACCCAATAACACTTTTTGCTCGACCTGGGAATCGAACCCGGGACCCCTTGCACAGCAGTCTCGCTATAACACTATAAGGTACAAACAAATAATATGACATACAACTTTTATGAAAGTTATAATGTATGAGCCGTTTGAGGAGGTTGAAACACTAGGCCATTGGGATCAAGCGCTCACCTAATTTTTTGGGACATCGTCGAGCGACTGGTCAACTCTTCACGTTACCAGAGGGCTGGCCTTTTTCTTGGGCCAAAGTATTAGGGCATTGCCATACAATGTGGCAATGCTACCAGCCTTTAGGCACTTGCCCCAGTGACAGCGACGCGGACGAGATTTTTTATGTGTTAAAAGCTTCTTACTTTCTTTTTTATTGATATTCAAAAGTTTTGTGTTTAGGTTAATTATGATGGAAGGTACTTATGTAGATAGATACACTTAGAAATAAATGCCGGTAAAAGTATACTGTTACAATAAACCTCTACGTAAATAAGTAAAACCCATATTTCACGCAGTTAACAAATTTTCCCCTCATAACGAGAGGCAACTTTCTTCGAAAAAACCTCTCCGCGGCTTAAACTGGAACATTATTCAAGATGCTCTGCTAAACTTAATATTATCAACATTACCTCACATACCTGTAACACCTGCTACGGGTAAGTAATAAGGTTTTAGGTACCTACTCTCAATTTCAGGAGTTTGGTTCAAGTCATAAGAGATTTGGTTTTGTTTTTTTTATTTGTTGTTTTTGATAGGTTTGGGTTATAACCCCTAGGTACCTATCAAAGCTACGTCATTCGTAGTTAGTTAAAAAAAAAATAGATTATGATAGTAAATTAAAAAATATGTGCGGTTGCGGGACACCCGTCAGTAACGAAGTTCCGCAGGAAAAAACAAAAAATAAGTTTAAATAAAATGGACACGTGTTCATAATTGAAGTTATATAGCTGACCACGCACAATGCTCTCTGCTCGAATCTCGATATTTGAACATACACCCTTACATAACAGAGAGAGAAAGAGAAAGAGAGAGAGAGAAGGTCGCTTGGAGGAGGCATAACACTTTTTCCTTACGTTACGATTTCTGCCTCCAAACTCCAATCGCAAGCCGCGTTAAGGAATTTCGTCCCAAAAACTTCTTTTTTCGATTTTACTTTACTGTCGGTTCCTATTCCTATTTCGTTCTTGTACCTTGATCCTTTCGCCACCATCTGTGTATCTCATACAATATTAACACTTTCTCAGCTTTGTTGAGCGGCTTCCACAACTTTTAGGGTCATTTAAGACAATGTTTTGAAGCAACTGTTTACTTCTTTTTTTAAGTGAATATTATGTTTGGCAAGTTTTGTTTATGTTGGCCTTCGTTTGCGTGTTTTCCCGTCAAATTTTTAAATGACACTTAACTTTAAGACGTTCTTAGATGTATCTCTGTCACTACAATACACCTTACGCTGTCCGCCTACATCAGGCAATCGGTGACCGATTTTTGTTAGAGAGAATGGAAACATATGAATTCATATATAGTCATAAAAGTCTGTCTCACGAAACTAGAATCTATTGAACGGTCCGATAATCGGTCCTACAAAAAGTCGGAAGTCGGCGGACAACATTAAAGTGACAGAGATAGCATAAGACTTAAAGGCGACATAATATTGAGCTGCGTTTGAGAACTTTGCCGTCATAGGTTTCCACATAGACAGTACGTAGATTTTTTTACCATTTACAAGTTTTTACACGCGACTCCATCCATCAACAATCTCCTTAATTAGGCCCTGTCTCTAAATCTGTTCTCAACTTACATCTTCTACCTATAAACTAATTAGTAATTACCTATCAAACTTCAGCTTCATAGATCAAAATATTAGATAATTTAGATAGGAGTTGATTAACAGTTAATTAGGTATATCGAATTTCGGTGTTAACGTGAGAGAAAGGTGGAATTTTTATGTTGCATAGAATTTGCAAGCAGAGGATAGAGTCCGTCTTATCAAGACGACCATCATGGAACCAGCACACACAATTGTTTGTTTGTTTGTTAATGCGCACTGCAAAGGAGTGGAACTACCTGCGTCATTATTTCCGAACGCGTTTAACCCTAATCTCTTCAAAGTTAGAGTGAACAGGCTTCTTCTGGGTAAACTCACTCCATCGTAGACTTTATCTACCATAACCATCTTGAATAAAAAAAAACCGCCAGCTCACCGCTACCTACATGTAGACATTTTCAATATCAAAAGCCTTGCAGATGCGTTGATATCCAAGATACAAAACTGCAATGTTTTACATATGTGCCCGTAATTACACCGGCATCCATACCCTTCCAACCGGAACACAGCAACGCTGCTTAGCGCCAGAAATAGTTATGGTTGTAGTAGTTTTAGACAGGCGCAAGTATTCCTCGAGTGCACCAGTTCCTATTGGAAACTATTGGTACACCAAGTTCCCTTGCGGATGTCCTGAGAAGCCTGGGAAGACTAATCTGCTTCTTACCCCCGTTACGGCTCACGTACAACGGTCCATTTCAAGGACTAAGTGCGGTAACCAAAACTTGACTAGACTTGTAGTTTTAGATTAGATTAGAATCATTTATATTGTAAAAAATGAGTACAGTATGATGGTCTTATAATTATTTGATACTAGTGAACTGCCCGCGACTCTGTCTTGCGTACCCGCCATAGGTTACGTCTTTGGTTACTGCTCTTCTCCCGTGGCTCGTAGCGTGATGTTTTATAGCCTATATTACTCTGGAATAATGTAGCTATTTATTGTTGAAGAAATGGTTAAAATCGGTCTAGTAGTTTCGGAGCCTACTCGTTACAAACAAACAAACAAATCTTACCTCTTTATAATATTAGTATAGATGCTGGCTACATGTCTTGCCATTTATGGCGAACAAAATTAGTTGCACTAGACTTTCTTCACAGACCTCTGCTACTAATCTCCCAAACTATGTCACCAGGCTACATATTATCTCTGAATAGCACCACCACCACCACCTTTGGTTGACTGGTAGAGAATGCCTTAAGTCCGCCTTTGTACTTTTTGTTGCATAAAGTTTAAATAAATAAATAGATGGCTTCCATGCTATACTGCGCAAAAGAATTGGCTCCCTGATGCGGCGCGTGCGGGGCAGTCCCAACAGCCTCTTGAGGGTAGTGGCAGAGCGACTGGATGCCGACTGTCCCATTATGAGGCACTGGACGAGGGTCCACATTACCTGTGATACCTCGTCGTGTGCCCTCAGGTTTTAATTGTTGTTATTTTTATGTTGTACTAACATAGTTTATAAGTCTGATTGTTACTAACCTAATATGGACCTACTACAGTCTGAAATAAATGATTTTTATTTATTTATTTATTTATAGCACACTATAAGCTTCCCTAAAAACCAGATTCTTATGAACAAAGCGAAGACCAAAGATCAGGGAAAAGAAGGGTTATATTTCTAATTATATAATAGAAACTTAACGTTGACATCACAGAAGAACTTTTCTCATAATTAATTCTGAGTGTTTTAAGAACTTTCATTATTCATTCAAAGTGTCCTAGTTCTCAACTTTTATATAAATATCAGTGGAAACTTTGCCTTGTGAAGATTTTGCAGTTAAACTTGTGTTGGTTTAATTGTTTACAATAAAGTCATATTTTATTCAAATAGTATCTACTTAGGTGCTTAAAATAATCAGTTTTCAAGGCTAAAATAAATTGTTTCTTTAGAGGAGTTATGCCTTGGATTTATTGGTTAATCATGTTATAATCTGTCTAGCCTTTTCTCAACTATATTGGAGTCGGTTTTTAGTCTAACCGGGTGCAGATTAACACCAGTGTTTGACATGGAATGACTGCATATCTGACCTCCACAACCCAGTTACTGGGCAAGACGATACCTCTTGGTATAGTGCACGTTACGTAAAAAGAACGCTGGATTTTTACTGCGCCACACACTGGTCCCGATTTTGAATATAGTGGACTTAGGACCCAAGGTCAATATTTCGCGCTGAAAAAATTCATGCGATCAGATAAATTAACGCTCATCAACGTTTGTTCTAGCAGTTTTTAAGGAATGGTTTACTTTTGCGAAAAAAAAATAATGAAAAAAAAAAATGTATGGAGCAAAACAGAAATATTGATTTTTCTCGAAATGTTCAAAAGTGTTAGCAATGAAACCTTTTATATGTTATTGCTTAGCATTTATTGGATCATTCCACATATTTTTTTTTCGCATACACTTGCAGCCTTGGCGGAAATAAGCATCGGAACTTTCAATGTTTTTACTCCAGATTTTTGTGACAATTAAAGGTTTTTACTAATTTATAGTCTACGAAAAGGGGACCTCAAGGACTACAAACGACTGCATTAAACAATTTTGGACTGCATTTTGCTTGAAATTTTGCAAGACTATTCTGAAAAAATATTCAGTTTTGCAAGATCTCTCACTGTGAACTTAAATCGTCGATGGACCAAAGCACACAGGTTGCAAAAAACATTCATGAAAAAGTGTATGAGCTGGTTAGAAACAAGAGTTAAGTGGCCTGAATGTGAATCTGTGAATCATTCCCCAATTTTTGAAGAGACCGAAAATTTGGATCGTCTTTTCACAGAAGAAGAAGCAGCTGTTCTACCCTTTGCATCTACTAGCCATATTTCTTGCTTCCGCTGCTTCTCCTGACAAAATTCCGATAGGAAGGCAAGAGTAATGTTTGCATAATGTCAGCGTCATGTATCAGCATTTTGTGTAAGCTGGAAGACATTTTGTACCAGGGGTCGTGATGTACAAAGAGCTCAGCAGTTTCCTTGCAGTATCCACGGAATCCATCGATATTGTCATCCTGTCCAGAAGATAACACTTGCAGTATGACTGCGAAATGTTTTATCAAATCAGCATCAATCTTCGTTATTTGAGCTGTCTTTTTGTACTCCCGAAAAAATCTTGATGGCTTTGGATTATTTCAAATAACAACATTTCTGGCCTCTAGTTTCAGAGGAACGAGGCTCATCTTGAACACAGAGCAGTCGTCGAATTCTGCCATTTCACTTCTTTGCTTGTAGTTGCTCTGTGCTGATGAACCATCGAATCCCCATTTGCTGGTCAGCTTCAAGTTTCCACTGGAAATATTTAAATCATCACCAACGACTTGCAGAATCCTTCGAGTTGTGACATCTAAAAGTACTTGTAATTTCACCTTCGCTCCATCTTCTGAAATTGTAATATCTCTGGTCTCTGGATAACACCTTTTCTTAGCCTCTAACAACTTGTGGTAAAACGGAAGCCATAACTGTTGTGACAATGCAGACCTTTAGGTGAGGTACTTCCACTTTGACAGATCCAATGAAGTAGTAAGGACCAAAACTTGATCTGCCAGCATAGGTTTCTTCATAAGATGATCAATGATGCGAGCAAGAGGTTCTTTCCGATTAGACTTGAGCATTGTGATAAAAGCAAAAGTCAATTCCTCTTCCGAATAGTCGAGTAATGTACCCGATCGCCTTTTCTTCTGCTTGTTTCCCAAGTCTTGAAATGGCTTCCTTGATACGATGTCTGTAGAAGTGCCCATTTCACTAGTCGCCTTCGAAGTAGATGCAAAGGGTAGAACAGCAGCTTCTTCTTCTGTGGAATGACGATCCAAATTTTCGGTCTCTTCAAAAATTTGGGAGTGATTCACAGATTCACATTCAGGCCACTTAACTCTTGTTTCTAACCAGCTCATATGCTTTTTCATGAATGTTTTTAGCACCCTGTGTGCATTGGTCCATCGACGATTTAAGTTCACAGTGAGAGATTTTGCAAAATAGAATATTTTTTCAGAATCTTTTGCAAAATTTCAAGCAAAATGCAGTCCGAAATTGTTTTATGCAGTCGTTTGTAGTCCTTGAGGTCTCCTTTTCGTAGAATCACGTAAATGTCCAGGTAAGTACTAAAATCAGCCATGATCGAGTAGGTAGTTTTCTTCACGGTAAACTTTCCAGGTATGTTGGATTTATAGGGAATGAAAGAGAGCAGTAGTAGAAAATTAAAGAGCTAGCAATATTAGGTATTGGGAGGGAAAAATTAGCAGGCAATGCGTTATTCGGCCACGAACTGCACTTTGAGTAGCAGTGCTCACAACTAAGAAGTAAAATAGGTTTTATTTTTTTAATTTATCTATTTTTCAAAGTCAAGAAATAATTAATATTTAATACTTATGACATTGAAATCATATATTATGTGACTATAAATTATTAAAAACCTTTAATTGTCACAAAAATCTGGAGTAAAAACATTGAAAGTTCCGATGCTTATTTCCGCCAAGGCTGCAAGTGTATGCGAAAAAAAAATATGTGGAATGATCCAATAAATGCTAAGCAATAACATATAAAAGGTTTCATTGCTAACACTTTTGAACATTTCGAGAAAAATCAATATTTCTGTTTTGCTCCATACATTTTTTTTTTCATTATTTTTTTTTCGCAAAAGTAAACCATTCCTTAAAAACTGCTAGAACAAACGTTGATGAGCGTTAATTTATCTGATCGCATGAATTTTTTCAGCGCGAAATATTGACCTTGGGTCCTAAGTCCACTATATTCAAAATCGGGACCAATGTGCGCCAGTTCAAATGAGCGCTCTTTTTACATGACGCGAAATTTACTACTGGTTATTATAATGGTGTTTAATATCCAATTACTTCAAATAGTGAGAGAGTTTTCAACGCGCTATTATTCTCTCATTTGTAAGCATTTTTCATTCGTAGTGTTTAAAACGGAGTGAAAGCACATAACACTCGACAACGCCTCTGTAGTACTCTTCACTTCTAGAACGTAAGAACAGAGTTGCCTTTGTGTTATTATGACCTCTCTTTCTAGAGCTACACTAGTTCTTTTACAGTTTCAAAAACATCATCAAAGAGTAATTATGTACTTTTTTTATATGCTGAAAATTTGTCCTTAGGAATAAAAGTAAAGTAAGTAAAGTAAAGTAAAAATTTATTGTTCATTGTTACAATAGGTTGCTTATAGCTAGGTTAACATGGTACACAAAAAAAGAGATCGGTAACTGTTAATAGTTCGCATTTAGTTAAAAGCAGTGGTTCCCAAACTTGGCGGGGCCTGTATCTTGGGAACCAGTAAAGCTTTTCAATTTTTAAATTAAATTGTTGACTATTTGGTATTTGGTTTACAAATACTTAAAAAAAAAACAAAATTGAAGTGTCTGTGCGTAATATCAAAATTATGACACGACAACGTGTTTATAATATTTGTAAACGCACCCATGATACAGGAGAAATTCCTAGAACTGAGCATCGTTAGGTATTCTTTAGTAAAAAAAAATAAAAAGATGTAAAATGAAATAAATGTTTTGATTTTTACATGTAACAGTATTTTACGTAAAACCTGTCACCGGATTTCAAGAAGCACCGAAGCACATGCTATTTGCATATCAATTCTGCAAATTCCTTTTCTACTTCAAAATGTTATCGAAAAATTGTCAAACGGGGCTTGTAACATGATAAAATGCGACAGAAGTACCCACAGCGATTCGTTTTGTCCTATAAACGTCAGTTGCAGCTAGGGATTGCAATCCGGATTCTTCGAAATCCGAAAACAACTGAAAAATCCGGATTTTCTTGCCTTTTTTAAATCCGGATTTTAAGACTCAAATTCGATTTTTTCGGATTTCAGTCAAAACTGATTATAACGCATAATATTTGTAATTAATTTTGATTATAATAATAATTTTGATTGTAATTAATCGGTATATCGATATTACCTACTTTAATGCGAAAATAAGAATAAAAATTTAATAAAAAATAGTGGTGCATTGTTACAAGACAAAATAAACTTAAAAGTACTTCATATTATGGTATGCTATTCTAAGTTATAGCGAACTGCATGCGACTTCGTACGCGTTGCTTATTTCACCCGCCATAAGTTACGTCTTTGGTTAATGCTCCGCTCCCGTGGGTTGTAGCATGATGTTATATAGCCTATGTTACTCGGGAGTAATGTAGCTATGTATTGGTAAAAAAATTGGTAAAATCGGTCCAGTAATCTGAAGCTTATTCTTTACAAAAAAACAAACAAATCTTACCTCTTTATAATATTATTAGTAATTAGTATGGTGTTATGGTGTGACAATTTATTTATAAAATAAATGAATTAATTTTAAATGTTTTTTTTTTAATGTAATATTGAGATTAGGATTATTTTGAGAAGGAACTTGTGTAGGAGCACATGTATGAAATTTTTAGTTGATAATTTAGCAATTTTCGGTTTAATTGTATGACAGTGAAAGAAGCCAGCTTTTTGTGGTTCTTCTACATGAATAGGAGGTGAGATCTTTGATTTCACAGTACTTACTTGCTTTATTGTAGATATGTGTGAGTAAATAAAAGGGGCATCGTCTGGTCTGTTTGCATTATGAAGAGGGACATGTAGAATACGTTTCGAGAGTAGGTTATGGTAGTTAACTCTATTTTTTATGGATTTGTGAACATGCACTGAGAATAAAAAGCTGAAAAGCTTTTTACTAGTTTTTACGCATCACTTTGATAACAGCTCTTTGAGCTCTTTCGATTTCAATAAAAGTGCTTTTCCAGCTCCTCCCCACTGGAGTGCTGGAGTATCAATTTTTAAGTAAGTACAGTTTATGTTATGTAATGATTATGTAAATTTATAACGAGAAAAATTACTGATACCCAAAATTTATTGATTATTTTAGTTGTTTTTATTCTGTCGAGCTGTGAATTGAGCCAATCGATGCAGAATTTAAATAATTTATACTATTTTATATAAATTTTATCAAAATAACTTAAAACACCAAAAACTTCGAAAACTCCGGATTATCCGGATTTTAATCGGACGAGAAATCAGAAATCCGGATTTGAAAAAACTCCGGATTTTGCAATCCCTAGTTGCAGCGATACAACGCGTTTCGAATTTGAAATAGCTATTTTGTTACCGGGAACGTAATATTATTGAAATAAACATATTTTCCATTACAAACCGTAACGCCTATTTTCCCGAAGGGTTAGGTAGAGGTGTACCAATGTATTCCCACATTTCGCCTTTATGTTTTAGGTCTCATGTAATAGAGGGCGAGCCTATTGCCATTAACCGGGCCCAATTAAATCCTAACTCCGAGCTGCTGCTGAGAACTTCATATAGAAAAACCCAATAACACTTTGCTCGACCTGTGAATCGAACTCAAGACCTCTAGCGTAGTAGTCGCGCTTAGAACCACTAGGCTAACGAGGCAGTCAGGAGTTGAGGAGTTATTATTGAAATAAACATATTTTCCATTGTACAGAAATTGTGATATTTTAAGGCTTCTTTCATTAAAAGGCTTTGTTAGACTATAATCGCATGACAATAGGATCGAGTTGATGAAATATAATAACTAAACCCACGTACCTATTTTGGGGCTGTTGGTTGTGGGTTCGGTAGGTACTGTGGGTAATATGACGTGTTCATGGTATCAGGGGTTTGCCGTATTATGAAGAATGCCCCATTTAGCTAAATTAGTTTTACTTACTGTTGAACTTTGTGAAATGCTACACACTATTAGCTGCTAAATTCTAATATTATTCAAAGCTACTTTGATACCTAATATAAGCATCGTATCAGCATATTTAAGTACTATGTTTCAACGCTCTCACTTCAAACTCCGTAGTGCTGACTCCACACGGTCCTACTTTACGAAAACGGGGCAAAACCCGGGCAAAACGATGCCTCATCACATAACACTCAACGTGTAAACGAAATAAGCTTAATATCAGTATCGTTAAACCCAAAGCAAGCACTTATCAAGCTAATCCAGCCATCGCGTGACGGGAGCCAATAGGTAATGATATTTACCGGCAAAATGTACCTTTATCCGGTAAACTGCGATTATCCGGGCGAGCCGGATTCGGAATATTAACAATTTAACCGGGTGGGAATAATGGGGTTTGTTTTTGGCGAGTTTTGGTTAAGGGCTCGTAATGGAGAAGGTTCATGTTTGATAGACAGGTAGTAGATTTTTGCTTACCCTTAAAATTGGTCAGTTTTTTAAAAATAATATAATGTATCTACGAGTAAGTCATATTATATTTAATGCCCCGTTGGTTATGTGGTCGCAAGCGTGACAGCGTCGCAAGCGTGTGGCGTTCTGGGTTCGATTTCTAGGTCGGGCGAAAAGTTTTTGATTTGTTCCTTTATTTTCTCAGTACTGATTTGGAGGGAAAATGAAAAAGTGTTTATTCGTGGTGACATCATGTACAAATACATGTTACAAATAATGTTACTTCTGGCAAACAGTTAGGCAGTTGATAGTGTAACATCCTTGTGTCTCGGAAAACACGTAAAGGCGTTAGTCTTGCGTCTGAACTCTCCTCTATCGTGTGAGATTATGTACCATCTTATTGGACTATGAGAGTGAGGGAAGACAGAGTGCACTTGTGTTTGCGCACACACTTTGCTCTATACTAAACATCTTCTGCGTACTTTTTTTTTTTTTATTTTTTTATTTTTTTTATAGACGGGAAATCATCAAATAACTTCCCCCGCCCTGGGCGGGGCGGGAGGGAGTGTCAGACTTTTACTGACTAAAACCCGTCTATGTTCCTTCATGTGCCCTTTGCGTTCCGGGGGCGCGGTATCTCTTTCGAACAACCCGCAGCCCCGGCAGGCATCGGCCCTCAGATCTTCTGCGTACTTGGAATTGTTTTTGACGGATCTGTAGGTACCTACTTCCAAACATAAACTCTCACAAACATACAAACGTTTAGCTCATTATAACATAAGTATAGATTAAATATAGGTACATATTGATATTAATGTAAAACCCTTTTCTACTAAATATGAAACACCTATAATAATTATAATCAAAAAAAGATTGAAGCTATCAATTTTCTTTTAACGGTTCGAAACCAATGAAGTTGTACCATATGTAAATGCCACAAGGCTGCACTTAGGTTAATATTAACAAAAAAGGGTAAAATGATTGTATAATAGGAATATAATAGAATAATTCGGGCACAGCCGTGAGATCACAGTGACGTTGATTGAAGACATAATTAGGGTAACGTCTCGTCGCTGCTCCGAACTTTTCATCCGACGTAGTCCGTATTAGTGATGGGCATGAATTATATCGATATTTTTAAATAGGTAAAATTTATTCATTGTTATGTTTTATAAGAATTAAACTAAAGCTTTCATTTAATGATTGTGACGTTTTGAAGTCCAAAAATAATTTAAATTAGTTTTGATTAAATTATTGGATTGTACGTCATACTTTGGAAATAATCGAATGATTTACTTACTTATTATGCTTGAGCTTGTATTATTGTCTTGCTTGTATTATTTATAGCCTTAAATTAGTTTTGACGAAAATAATATTACTACTATAGAATCCGTAAAACTAATTTTAGACTAAAAAACTAATTTCAGTTCACTGTACATTCGGATGTATAACTACCAACACAATTAACCAACCAAACAGAATTGTTTTCTCCATTCAAGCTCATAGAATTTTATTGAAAAACTTAAACCCAATCTAAGTTACAAAGACCGAATCTGCAACAGTTGCTTAACATTCAGTACGAGTTTACAATCAAGTGAGAGAACCGGCTTGCCTTGCCACTTGCAGGCAAGTGAGGCAAGTACCTGGCACTCTGCCAGCAAGCTAGCAAGCCAGTAACTTCCTAGTTCTCGTGCACAAGTAAAGTTTTTAAAGCACTTTTTGAACTTCCTGCAGCGTGTGGATGCTAGTGAAGACGTGTCTGGCATTATTGATTCCGATTTGAATACACGTGGTCCGGATATGAGCTCGTATTAGCTCGTTAGTAGTCTGGTTTTCGAATGTGGTTTTTAGGGTTCGTTGGCCAAAGGGTCCAAATGGAGGTCTGTAGATTTTGCTCATCCGTACGTCTGTCTCACAAAGGACAGTAATAGGTATGGTTTTGAACACATACCTAATATTTTGCATGACAAATTACAAATATTCCAACTTATATGTATACCTACATTTTTAGCAAATAAATGATTTCTTTCTATCTTTTAATACAGTAAATTGTGTTTTTTTATCGGTGTTTTTGCTAGATCTTATTACTCTACGGAACCGTTCATGTAGCAGACCGACACGCACTTGGCCGGTTTTGTAATTATGTTATTTTCTTAAATATATCTATAATACCAGACATTTTCGCAATAAAGGGTAATGGCGGTATGTTGAAGACTAAATACAAAATTTCCTTTAGAGAAAATTATTGCTATATTTTCATCGATATTTTGTGTCACAACACTACCGCCACAACTGTTGACTGACGCGAGGGTTAAAACAAAATGGCTTTTTAAATCGATGCCTCCAAAATGTGTTTGCGAGTCATGCAAGAGTTTAAGTGGTTCTGGTTTATAATTATAATTTTATCACAAATTGGGAGCTTGCAGTGCTTGTATTATGTTAACATCTACCTTGAAAAATATATATATATAGACCTATCCCACGTAATGTTAGGACAATTCCTTGAATTACGTGGGATAGGTCACTTCATCCCAACCCTTCAACCCTCGATTTTTAGAGAATCCTACATACATACAATGCTGCCTGTATTCCCCGAAGAGTTAGGCAGAGGTGTACCAATGTACACCCACAGTTCACCGGTATATTTAGTTCCCATGTAATAGGGGGCGAGCCTATTGCCATTAACCGGGCACAAATCCAAACTCCGAGCTGCTAGAAACACCCAATAACACTTTTTGCTCGACCTGGGAATCGTACCCAGAACCTCTAGCGTAGCAGTCATGCTTAGAACCACTAGGCTAACGAGGCAGTTATAAAATGGTTTATTTAATTTGTTACTTAAACTAGCAAACGATCCCGACATCGCACAGTGCACCTGTACGATGCCGGGATAGTTTGGTAGGGTAGTAATTTCCGATATTTCAAACATTCAAACAACTTATTTTCCAACATACCTTGTCCGGAAAATTACAAACTCATCAAAAATATAACTAGCCAAATCGGTCCAGGCATTCTCGAGTTTTGCACTTAGCAATACATTTACCCATATTTTTTTATTTATACAATAAATAGATTGTAATACGGCATTTATGTTGTTCATAGGTATAGATAGGTTGTCACACGGTCTTCAAGCATAAGGTTTTTCAAATGACTTCCCCGCCCTGGGCGGGGCGGGAAGTGTCAGACTTTTACTGACTAAAACCCATCCATGTTCCTTCTTGTGCCCTTTGCGTTCCGGGGGCGCGGTATCTCTTTCGAACCACCCGCAGCCCCGGCAGGAAGCATAAGGTACGGGAAATAAAATTTGATTAAAAAAAAAACATGCTTAAACGATTTAATCGGAACCTCTTTATTTTTTCAAAATAATAACTATACTAAACTTAAAACGAATCATAACAACCAATCATAACCATCGAACACATTTCAAGTAAGTACAAACACACCCCTTCTTTGATTGGCACACACCCCAAAAGTTTGTAAAAAGGGAAAACCAATTACTTAATGCAAGCATACATAAACATCGCTATTTCACAAATAAATCAGAGCAAAGTTACTGACCCACTGAAATGTGTAAATCCTCAAAGTTAAACTGACCGTAACTATAGTACATTTTAGTTTACTTGTCCTTTTTAGTTAACAAACATGGCGAACTAATATTTTGAGGGAGTTTTGTTGCTAAGTTCTGACCGTGACTTCGTCTACGAAGAAGTTAATTAAGTATACTATAAAAAATAGCCTATCAATGGTACCCGGCCCTTTATCAGTGCATGTTTTTTTTTAATTTTACTGGCACTTTCTGAAATTACCGCTTTTTCATACACAAAATATACATACTCTACCTCTTTATAATATTTATACAGGAATATTAACCGTTCTACGACAAATGTTTATTTCAATCTCAGAATATAATACAATATTTACGAACAATATATCTTTTAAATGGTTAAGTATTTGAAGTTATTCTGTGAGTAAATTATCTAGTAAATATTACATTTCTTGGAATTAATAATTCCTATGTACACTATCTACATCTAGACTAATATTATAAAGGTAGAGGATTAAACTTAAAAGAAGTTAAAAACTACTGGCCGGTTTTTACCTATTTTTTTACCAAAAGATATCTGCATTATTCCCGTGTAACATAGGCTATATAACATCACGCTACGACCCATGGGAGCGGAGCAGTAACCAAAGACGTAACTTAACGCGGGCGAAATAAGCCACGCGGAGTAAGTCGCAAGCAGATCGCTAGTTTAAAATATGTTTTTGATGTGAGAGTCTGTGACTATCGAACCGTGTTTGTTTACAAAATAAGACACGATAGAAAAGTCGCGCTGTACGTAATCTTCTAAAGTGGATCTCTGTGGGGCTGTTTGAACGTTTTAGTCACGTATTGGGTCAAAATGGCCGTTTGAGCTCTCGTGGGCAAAGATATAGATTATCGACGGTATATGGTAAGTATTCAGACTGAAAATTCAGTTGAATACTTGAGCTAGAGTCTATAATAATAGAAAAATAAAGCTGAATATTTTTTTTTCTCTATCATCATGGTTGCGTTTACAAACATATAAACTCACATACATAAACAGCCAGACCCGGAACAACTATCTGCAGGCCATACAAATATTAGTTTCATGCGGGAATCGAACCCGCAATTCGCAGCGCAGCAGCCAAACGCTCAGCTACTGTGTCGTCACATACAACACATATACACATACACATACGTCACACCGTCTTTTTTGACATCTAAATTCAATTACTATTCATTGATTATAAAGCAACTAACAATGAAATTTTGTAGTTCTTTAAAAAATAATCGGGTTTTCAGGCGTAAAATAAAGCGTTTTTTTTAGAGAAGTTTTGTCTTGAAATTATTGTTTAATGGTGTCATCTACCCAATTTTTGAGAAAATGCTCAAATGTTTATTAACCTTTAGGAATATAATTATTCATTCGAATTCCATGTCTGCATCAGTAAGTAGCAGCAAATCGGGGTCCGATAAGTTATTAGGGAATTGAAAACGTACTTTTTCAGGTTTTTTTTCGCATACGAATATAGCCCTAACGTTACACCAAGTGTCATCCAGTTTGCCGTTTTGTAATAAGGAACCACAGTATTGGTCGTTCCCTGTATTATCTGGCTGGCCCCATCCCCAAGAGTTGTATACATTTTCTAATTTATCACCTGAAAAAACAAACAAAGAAGATACAAAGTCAAAGTCAAATCTTTTATTTCAATTAGACCTTCAAAGTCAAAGTCAAAGTATTTATTAATGCGATTTTTGGTGTTACAACAGGTCTTACAGAATTATAGTATCTCAATAATCTACCCCATGGGCATGCGTACCTTAATAGGTACTTTAGAACGTCATTTACAAGAAAATAAAATTAATCCAGTTATCCCTTTTATTCCATTTTTTATTCGAGATGGGTAAGCTTTTGTCTCTCTTTTTTCTTTTTATTTTTTCTTAATATGTTTCCCCTGTTGGGCAAAAGCCTATGGCTGTCCGCTCACGTCAGACAATCGGTAACCGATTTTTTGTCGGAGAGCAGCAATTATTATCTCACTGCAAGGCAAAGGCGTATTATCATATAGAACAGTCACGGAAACTGACCACCACGCTCAAAGCGGATTGGCAGGTCCGGACTTACATTAATTATAGGTCCAGGTTTCCTGACGGTGTTTTTCTTCAGCGACGTCTGTGATGTCCAAGGTAAACTTATAAAGATTAAGGAAACGTAGGTATCGTTAAATGAATACGTACCAAGAACAGTAATCCAAGTGCCTTTCTTATCCCAATCACGGATCCCAATGAACATTGGCTCCCAGATCTCATACATGGAAACTTTTAACGTTCTCTTTGAAGACATATTCTTGAGAATGTCGGCTTCTACTTGAGTGTTAACTACGGCCAAGTACCCTCCCTCAGCCGCACATATCATATGCGCAAACGACCACTGCTGACGTTCTTCGTGGAGCTTGTAACAGCTTCCAGTTATGGGAGAAAATACATATTCTAAAAACAAAATGTTAGATATTTAAATCAAATATTTATTTTAATTGGCGAACTTCTATGACCAGATGTATGAACGTGAACGAGGTGAAAGGAGTATATAAGGCTTGTAGCAGGTGGCATTGTGTGGTTATCTGGTCATAGAAGCACGCCGGTTACGAGTACTGCGCACCAGACCTTTCTGAAGAACCTCACCAACAAGGTCTGGGTAGGTCTTTCTAGGGCGTCCTCTCCCTGTGTTGCCAACTTGCCACTCACATCTGCCATATAAATTCCTTTAGTTACTCACATTTCACTTATACTGTCAACATGACCAAACCATCTAAGCATACTCTTTTCCAGCTTTGTCACTACATTTTCTTTTAATCTCCAATGTTCTCGTTTAAACTAGGTATTACTTACTATTGTCAAAGGTGCCACATTTAATATTCATCGGTCGTTTTCTGCGGTTCCTGTAACACATGTACGGTAGTAACCTGGTACAGTTTGTGGTTTGTGCTCTTCTGTTACCTGTAAGAATTACGCAGTTGTCTTCTGGCTCAGTTCCATACGAGACTGAGATCGGCATGTCGTTTAGTGCAATACCTAAAACAAACAAACAAAAGGAGCATTCGACAAATTGTACCCACTTTTCAACTTTGCTCAACAGTGTTATGGACCCATGTCATATGAAAGCACTTAAGAAGACATTTCATTCTACCCTGGGCAAAGATTTCTGCATGGCGAAAATTACAAAATGTCCCAAAACACCATTTTCGCGCTGGATTTGAACTTAGCTCTCATAATTGGTCTCATCACTGTTGAAAAGTGGGCCCAAGAACCATACAACGGGATCCATGGTCCTTTAAGAAATATTTGTAATAGTTATGTCTGGCAATAACAAACAATGACTTTTAACAATAAGTATCCTACAAAACACAATTATTCAAGTATTTCCCCCTCTCTGATAAATTTATTGAAGCTATCAAGTAAGCAAGCGTGGTGATCAATGCTCATGCCTTCTCTGGTTTAGAAGAGGCCTATCTTGCAGTGGCACAGTAACAGGCTGCAATGGTGTCATTATTACTGGAATGAATACACTGACACTGACCTTCTATGGATATAAAGTCACCTTCCGAGAACAATGAATGTGCTCCAATGTACAATCCATTGGTCATCGTTGCCTTTTCGTCAAGAATTTCTGTTAACGCTTCGTTGATTGGAGAAGCTAATATAGCTCCTGTAATTAACATTACAATTCTTATAAGCGTTGCCTAAAGTTAATACTCTCGACAGTTACTTCACGTCAAGTCAGTCGTCAGTCAGTCAGTCGTCAGCCAGTAAGGGAGACTAGCTATGTAAGCTGAAGATATTATCGTGCATAACATGTAACACAGGTGCACTCCCTCTTCCCTCACTCTCATAGTCCAATGGGACGGCTTTTCGACACGCAGGGATTTAATTATGACTTTGAATTTGCAACATTTTTTTGTAAGGGGGTGTAAGAATACATGAGCGGTTTTATCGCTAATCGCGATATCTACTATATTATCTTATCGTCATTATCAAATTAAAAGCCAATGCATTTATTATTTAATTAGAAAGTTTTTATTTAATTTAGTCAGAAAGTTGTAGCTAGTTGCTCGTTCCAAAATGAAGGTAGGTCTCTATGGAGAAGAAAAGCATGCAAGCTAGCATTATGGTGGAAACACAAGCTTACCCTCATAGAAGCATGTTAAGTAGGCTGTTTTAAAAGCAGAAGGTGATTTGTGCAGCTTGATCCAGCCAATCACGTTGACATCGCGGAAAAAATCAGGTGCACCCACGAAACCACCTACAAATAAAATATAACAACATTAATTTGTATTTATAATTAGCGACACGTCCAAGGTGCACACGGATGTGTTTACATCCAAACTACCTACACAAAAAAATATGTAATCCTTGTTTAATCATCTCTTAAAGTGCTAAAACTTAATTCAAATGGGAGCATTTTTTCACGATAAAATTTGTTTCAGATTGTTGGTTCTACGGTTGACAATCAGTTTAATTTTCCACAACCTTTCAGGTATTTTTACATGGAATACTTTTTGGATAAAAAAATACATGGTAATAAGTAAAATAGCCCACTTCCAACCGGTTCTATTGGAAATGTATGGAGCGAGACCTACGTGCAGCAGTGGACGTCCTGCGCGGCTGATATGATGATGATGATGACGAAGAAAAGGTTTTTACTCACCCGACACAATAAACAAGAAAGTTAAAAATACTAATATTTTGAACATTTTGATGCACCTCGTGTCACTGCTCGATTTGTAATGGTAGTATGCTAAGTAACTACTTAGCATAATTGTTTTATATACAATATCACTTATCATCAAAACATACAAGCAGTCAAATATAAACTATCTGAATGTAGTAACATTCAGTAATTAGTGTCGAGCTAGATTTTTATCGTCATAATCGGCGTGCTTGTATGACCAGATGTATGAATGTGGACGAGGCGAGAGGAGTATATAAGGATCGGTGGCGCTCTGTAGTGTCTGCCTACCCCCATGGGGAAAGGCGTGAGTCTATGTATGTATGTCTTGCTTGTCTGTCTGTGGCATTTTTTCGAGATTATGATGCGATAAATAGATTTCAATGATGATGATTTTTAGTCTCCCATTGTAATTTTTAGGATTTATATTCTTTATTTATTTTATTAAACGTGGCCCACTCTAGCTATTTAACCTGTATAGTGAGAGGGTTTACTAAAATATAAACTTACATAAACTTTTATTGCAACTTTCATTGCGAAAGAATTTAATTCGTTTGCGTATTTCTACGACTCAAGGGCGAATTTTAATACCTGCATACCAGTACTTTTATTTAACAATTGTTTAGCTCTTTTTTTGTTTTTTTTTATGTATTTCTTTTGGTGCATCAAAAATAAGTATCTAGTTTACTGTGAAATTACTTGAAAATAAAATTGGTAAGTAACTGACAGAATTGGTAAGGGAAAAAAACAAAAAAATAATAAAATTCTGAGGCACTCAAACTACGTCTACAAGGGAGGTGAAATTAGTTCTTAAACGCTTATAACTATTTCTTATTCTTAACACTACGTATGTATATTTGGCGTCTACGACGAATTATAAATTCATGTAAGTATTCTTTGATTGTGAATTATAAATTACAAACATCAAAAATACAACAGACTGGCTTCAAAATACCAATTCCTAGTGTATTGGCTGACAAGAAAAGTCGCGCAATTAACTGCCCAGAAACACTTGCCCGTTTACAAATAATTGTCCAAAATCAAAATGTCAAAACATTTGTCTCAAACAAAAGGAGGGTTAAAAATGGCAGATGTGAGTGGTAACACACGGAAGGGATGCCCTACTAAGACCTCCCCTGACCTTATTGGTGAGGTTCTTCAGGAAGGTCGGGTGCGCAGTACTTGAAACCAGCGTGCCTGTATGACCAGATGTATGAACGTGGATGAAGCGAAAGGAGTATGTAAGGATCGTAGCAGTTTGTGGTTTCTGCCTACCCCCATGGGAAAAAGGCGTTAGTAATCAGTTGATGTATGTATTTATCTCAACTTAGTTCACACGAGAACAAAGCACCAGGGCAATCGGCACGAGACGCTATGTGGGCCATTGTCTACAGTTGTTATTAATATATTTATATATTTTTTCAAAACATCATGTTACTATAGTATTGTAGCCTCCCAAAATCTGCTGCTATGATCTTTTCGTTGGCAGCCGGAACAAATTCAAAGTGATGCTATATATTTCATAATACACGAAACAAGATTTATTGAATTTAGTTGCCTCTTCTAAAAGGTAGTTTCGTGTAAAAGAATGGGCAAAAAACTCCATACTTGCACTTAAAAAAATAAAGTTCTATCGTCATTTGTTTGACATTAATTTAATAATTGCGAGTATAGCAAGCGAGGTAGTAGATGGTAACACTATAGGCAATCACAGCTTATTTATTAGATAGCATGAAAACTATAATATTACCATTACTTTATTTATAATCGACTTACATAATTAAGGATGAATGTAGTTTTTTTCGATACACGTTCATGCTTTCGTTAGCGAATATGGTATGGTGGGTGCACACGACACAGACTTAACACAGACTTCTATAGAATTTTGTCTGTACAACAAATCAGTACAGACAAATGTCGGTGTATCAGAAAAATCGGAAGTCTGCGTACATGTCTGTACGATTGTCGGAGCAAAACTCATGATTATTGAATTACTTAATTTATTCATTAAAATCGAAGTCTGAACTGATGAAAAGTCTGCACAGACATTTGGTTAAGACCTCTGAGTAAAAATTTTTACTCAGACTTTATAGTCTGTGCAGATGTCTGTACAGACAAAAGTCTGTGTCGTATGGCTGTGGACCCACCAGTAGGTTGTACCTATCGCTAATCTCTTATCGCTTTTCCCCACGCCTCGTGTAAACTGTAGCCTTTATTCCCAGTAACATTATAGCTTATTAAGACACTTTAAGAAGAAAGAAGTCTGAAAATAGAGCCTTCTATCATTTCAATCATGAATAGGTGTATTTTGGTGTTCATTCGTCTTTGTAGAATACATTACATTCGGTAATAAAGGTTGACATTCAATCTGCGACTATTCGGAGGCAGTCAGTCGTGTGTGCCCTGAATAGGTGATAAATCATGCCTTCTTATGTGTGGGTCTTTTATGTTAAATGAAGTGGTAATAACGAAATAATCTTGTATTTTTGGTAATGAGTGCCGGATGATTAGGTCTAAGGAGATTTGTACACCAAAGGCGCTGTGGTGCGATTTATTGTGGCATATATTTAATTGTGAATCCTCGTGAGTAGTACGAAAACTTGACTGCAAGATATTAATCACGGCTCGGCTATAGATAATTTATGTTATACTAGCGGGCCCGGCAGGCGTTGTCCTGCAATGAAAATCGGTAAAAAAATCCAACTCCAACCTGCCCTAGGTTGGAGTTGGATTTTTTTGATCCTTATGATTGACCCTATCGATTGGTGCCATAAAAGTAAAGGATGCAATTTTTTCGAATTTTAGTCGGTTCGATTACCGGGAGTGGCAAGCGTATTTTCAAAATTATATAAATGCAGTTTTGTTTCTTTTTAAAAATAAAGGAATGTTTCCTTTGAGTAAAATTTTCTAACTTAAGTATTTAGAGTAGGTACTTTCCCTACAGGTAGCATTATAAAATTCCACCCTGTAGATTAATTTATTTCAACAATACGGTGCTCCAGCGGGATCATAAGGCAAGTCATTGGCTGAAAACCATAACTGTATGTATGTATTCTCCAGACCGATTCCGACCACGGCGCCTAAACTTAATATGCAATGCCAAGTACGCAAGAGATATTATAGTGCACCAGTGTGTGCGCAAATATAGGTGGACTCTCTCTTCCCTAACTCTCGCAGTCGGATGGGACGGCAATTCGACAGAACCGAGGAGGGATCTGGCGCAGTGGCAACGGCTTCCCGAGTCACGGAGGTGTCACACCGCCAACTTCCAAACTCTGTACTGCTACTGAAAAGTTCCGAATGGAAAAACCCAATAACACTTTTTGCCCGACCTGACAATTGAACCCAGATCCCCACGCTCATCAGTCGCGCTTGCGGCCACGAGACCAACGGGGCAGTATCTAGACACTGGTATATATACTTACCTTAATTATATCCTATTTCCCACCGACTCAATATGAAACAATAAATCAATCATTCAACATGATGGTTTTTTAACTGCCTCGTTGGCCTAGTGTTTCTAAGCGCGACTGCTACGCTAGAGGTCCTGGGTTCCATTCCCAGGTCGAGCAAAAAGTGTTATTGGGTTTTTCTATTATATTCTCAGTAGCAGCTCGGAGTTTGGATTTGTGCCCGGTTAATGGCAATAGGCTCGCCCCCTATTACATGGGACCTAAATATACCGGCGGACAGTGGGTGTACATTGATACACCCCTGCCTAACCCTTCGAGGAATACAGGCGTGATGGTATAATGTACGGTCAACAAAAGAGATAAGTAACCAGACCGTCTAATATAGTTGAAGTTTTCTTTCAAACTGGTGGTCGTTTTAAAAAAAAAGAAGTTAATACACTGTTTATTTTCTATTAATAAAATTAAAATGCATTAAAAAACAACTATCAGTTTTATTTTATTTTATTAAATAGGAACAACAAACAGCTACATTATGAATATTACAAATAGAAAAACAACTTACTTAATTAGTAATGTAACCCACAGCGCTGTTCACAGATTACCACTAATAAATAAAACTTGAAAAACATTGAGTTTATTAGGCGACCCTGGTTACTTATCTCTTTTGCTGACTGTACTATAGAATCCTGAACCCAAATAGAACACTAACCCACTTTATTTAAAATAATGGAGGTCATCAACATTCCGTCCTGTTGGTAAGCGCTCCATAAATCAAAAAGAATCCGCGAATAGATCATATTGATAAATTACTTGTATGATATTGATAGTGTAAATAAAATCGTGGTCGTAATACATTTTGGATGTTACAATATCTAAAATGTTATTACGACTATGATTTTGTAATACAAAGTATTTTATTACAAAATTATAGTCGTAATAACATTCGTCTTTGACGATTTCTGAAATTGAAGTAGGTAATTTTTTCATTTTTTAATTCTAGAAGCCGGTTGTTTTTTTGTTCTGTACTTAATTGTTATGTCGTGATAGCTCAGTGTTTAAGACACCTCCCTTTTGTATATGAGGTTTCGGGTTCGATACCGCGTAAGCGCCAATTTGAATTTTTCAATTCACATGAACTTTCTAAGTTTACCTTCGATATCAGTGATATCAGTGAAGGTAAACATCGTCAAGAAACCTGGACATATACCTAATTAAGTTTGAAATCGGCAATCCGTCTTGAGCAAGCGTGGTGATCTTTGCCCGTGCCTTCTCTGTATGAGAAGAGGCCTTTGTCTAGCAGTAAGACAGTAACAGGCTTGTATTATTACCTAACTATTAAGCCATAGTAATGAGTTTGATTTAGAATATAGCATTACAGCGTTAGATTAAACTCAGTACAGAACGACCGCCATTTTGTGGTCGTATTGTACAATGTATACGACGATTTGTGTAGCGGGATTTAGGCAAACCACAGTAGGTTTACGGCAAATACAAATGAGAGGATAATTAGATTTTACATCAAAGAGTCCTCTAGGTAGGCTGTGATAATGATTGTGGAATTGGAATCATTCAATCATTCCATGGCGGAACCCCTTGAGTACCAACCTGGCGCCTGGGTCTATTCTGCAAAAAAATGGCTCGGTTATTTCTTAAAAAAAAAAAGTTACCCCACACTAGGAATTTCTTCTGTAATGCGGGCGCGTTTACAAACATATTATAAACTCACATACAGCTAGATTTTAAACAATGATCGATGATTCTATATATATTATATACCATCACGCCTGTATTCCCCGAAGGGTTAGGCAGAGGTGTACCAATGTACACCCACAGTTCGCCGGTATATTTAGGTCCCATGCAATAGAGGGCGAGCCTATTGCCATTAACCGGGCACAAATCCAAACTCCGAGCAGCTACTGAGAATTTCATAGAAAAACCCAATAACAGTTTTTGCTCGACCTGGGAATCGAACCCAGGACCTCTAGCGTAGCAGTCGTGCTTAGGACCACTAGGCCAACGAGGCAGTCAATTTCAGATCGATAATTCTGTTGAAATTCTTTCTTCTTGAAATAACTATTTTTAGATTGAAAGCTAACTAACTAGAACATCTGATATCTGAGAGCCCTATATCACCCACAGTACCCTATATACATATATGTAAATATCTACACTAATGTAAAGGGAGTTTTTGTTTGTTTAAACGCACTAATCTCCAGAACAACCAATGGGATTGCGAAAATATTCTTGTACATAAGTAATAGATTCACGAGGAACATCACGCCACACACGGAAGCAGAGGCGTAACCAGAGAAGTTACTTAACACTGTTGTAAAAAACCACATACTTACACGAAATCGCAGACAGAAACTACTAGAAATATCTGACAAAGTTTTGAAAAACCACTTAAATCCTAGCGTATGAATATAAAATAACCCTAGAACTGCAAATAATTTAGTTGGAGGGTTTATGATCCGCGGCGTATCATATTTTATAGTATCCTATCGGATATTGGGATAACTAAACTGTTAAAATGTGATCAAAGTTAAAAAGTTTATCCATTACATTTTGCCGGAATTTTATTCGCGTTATTAAACACTTTATAGATCTTTCTTCTTTTTAGTAATGGAAGATTTTTTTATATCTTATAAGTAAAAATTACCTATTCATTTGTACTTTTAAAGTAGAAAGAGCTTCTTTTTCTGTTCTGTTCTGAGAAAATTCACTAAATATAAAGTTTCATCATCATCATCATCATTTCAGCCACATAGGCCTCCAAAAAAACCGGTAGGAAGCGGTTGAATGTAAAGTTCTACGTAATACATAACAATAATTTTACATAGAGACTATAATTTAAGACATAAGAAAACGGTCGAAGTAAGAGTCAGACTTGCAAACGAAAGATTCTGTACAACTGTACCTACAGTGTGTTACACTACATATTAAAAAACACGATTCTTGTGTGGTTCATGAGATACAGCCTGATGACAGACAGACGAACGGACAGCGGAAGCTAGTAGGAAGTAATAGGGTACTGTTTGGCACCCTTTGGGCGGAATCCTAATAACTGTTTAGAAATGGCAGCCAACCAAAGGAGCGTGTCACGCCATTTCACTCACACAGTATACCGAGCGAGAGAGAAAACACGATAATCGACACGATTTTTAAATCATCTATGTAATAACACCAGCTATACCAACGAGATAATCCTGTATATTCTAAATTCAAATTTAAAAAAGTAAAACCACAATCCTTGTAACATTTGCACCAAATGTTCCTCGAAAGTGATATAAAATGATTTGTGTCAAGCTTTAATGTTAAAAGAAAGAATGAGCAAAGTTTTAAAATTTTAAGAATTTATTACCATAATTTTGCCTGGGTATTAAGATTGAGAGGATTTTTTTAGTTTAAGTACCTTCTTAGTGTAAAATTAATTAGTAAAAGTAACTTTTAGTAGCGGTCGTGACTTTCAACGAAGAAAATAAAAATAATAAATCTTTTTTTAAAGTTGGTAGACGAGAAAAATGATACAGATAGTCACAAACATTTGTTTATTTAGTGTCATAGCATTCATTTTTAATTTGGGCAATTTACAGGTACTTTTTAGGGTTTGTCGGGACCCTAATACTAACCCTATTCTCGTAAATGTCGGTTATCGCAGATTAAAAGTAACCTATATCCTATCTTGAGGTTTAAGCTAGGTCTATACTAAATTTAATTAAAATCGGTTCTGTAGTTTTGCCGTGAACAGACAATATATTCTAATATTATATACCATCATGCTTGTTTCCCCGAAGTGTTATGTAAAGGTAAAATACCAAGGTGCAAATGTACCCACAGTTCGCCGTTATGTTTAAGTTCCATAATAAAAGGGGGCGAGCCTATTGCTATTCATTCATTTCTAATATTAGTATAGATAATAAAATACCTAATACCTAAGGCATTAAGTCCGCCTTTGCACTTTTTGTTGCATAAAGTTTGAATAAATAAATTAATAGATAGAACTTTATGAAATGTAAATAGAAGAAAATTACTGAAAAGTTCAAGTAAAGTTAACCGGAATTCACAAAACTTTTCACCAAATCGCCCAGGCCTCTCTAATGATGCCCAATAAAGTTACCCTCATTTCGAAGACTATTTCTGCCCACAAATAGTATCTGAGAACCCAGGTGACTATTTCTCACACCTTATATAGCTCACATTATTATTACACAGGAGTACATAATCGACAGAGACCTTAACTTCATTTTAAGTGACGTTACTCTATTTTGCATTACTATTAAAAAATAATGTGAAAATGGAGAGGAACTTCTTTAGACTGTTTTTGTTACCGGGTTTATAGTAAAAAAGTTGACCACCATATACACACATTACTACGTAAACTTATAATTCAAATGACAAAATATAGGTTTACTGATATACCGCTCCCTGTCCTTATGGGAAAAACTAGTGTGATGGACGTGATGGTTAATTTTTTTAATCACTAACTGTTAAGCCATTGCACCCTGGACAGTCATAGATGTCCAAAAGCACCGGTTGGACTAAAATATTGGCTTACAAATATTTTTACCACGCCAAAACTGATTTTTGTTACGTTTGTGCCAGCGCAGTGTAATTAGTTAGGCCTCTGTTGCATATCTACTCATGTGCTTCAAATTACACGGCCAACTAAGTACGTATTTGTGTTCGGAACCTCAGAACATAGTACAGCTGAATCAATACGGGTACTATCCTTGGTTCAATACAGACGTCTTCAATCTGATGTGGATCCAGGTAACAGCTGTTAAAAAAAAAACTCAGTGAAATAGTTCTTAGAAACTTCGATAGTACCCTTTCCGCCCACGACCGAAATTTTTTGAAAGATTTTTTGTCGGCGAGAACGGAACATACGAGTATGAATTCCAATAAGCCGACCCATACGGCCGACAAAAAATCGGTCAAAATGTCGGTTGTGCTCGGTGAGCCTAAAGGGAATCGATTTAGGTACAGTTGACAAGATAATTCAAATTGGATAGCAGACTCTATTACAATAATTCTAGCCCTAAAAACTCGATTAATTTTCAAGTACTATTTTATTGAAATTGCAAATGGTGTCAAGGAGTCTCAGGTACTTTCTTTTTGAGCATCAAGAAGCTGTAACTTACCAAAAACTTAAAGAAGTTCTACTGACAAATTGCTTAATACGTATATTGTAAGACGTCATCAGAAATCCCAGATTTAGGTTTGTGTTCACACCGTATAGTTGGTTGCCGACAGTGAGCGTAAAGTTAAAAATGTATGACCAATGGGTATTTGGGTAATAGTTAGTTGGGTGTGGCGGTATGTAGGTTAAAACCATCAGCGAAATACCAATATACTATAACTCCATTCAAAAAACATTAGCAAAATAACGTCACAACTCTATAATTAATTTCACTTTCAATATAAATAACTACGAGTATATAATACTCTTATGGTGGGTCCACACGACACAGACTTAACACAGACTTCTATAGAATTTTGTCTGTACAAGAAATCAGTACAGACAAATGTCGGTGTATCAGAAAAGTCGGAAGTCTGCGTACAAGTCTGTACGATTGTCGGAGCAAAACTCATGGTTATTGAATTACTTAATTTATTCATTAAAATCGAAGTCTGAACTGATGAAAAGTCTGCACAGACTTGGTAACTACCTCTGAGTAAAAATTTTTACTCGTATCGTGTGGACCCACCATAAGTCATTTAGAAAAAAACATGAAAATGCAATTATCTTAATAATATAACACAATAACGACTCTAATTTGGCCATTATTTTTCTAACACTAAACTTACCTAATAAAATATAAACTACCTAGTAGAAAAAAAACGGTAATTTAAAAAACTAAATAACCCGACTGCTATTCTTTAAAAATCCCTAAAACAAGATAAATTGTAGCGGTCGGGACACATTCGGGACCATCTGCAATGTAATATAGGTATGTGCTCTCAATTCACTAATCCTCCATTTCTAGAATGGGTCCCGACTGCTACAATTTATCTTGTTTTAGGGATTTTTAAAGAATAGCAGTCGGGTTATTTAGTTTTTTAAATTACCGTTTTTTTTTATTTTTTTATACTAAACTTGTATTACCGTTTTTTATTTTTTACTTTTTTTTATTTTTTATTTACGTATTATCACTTTCACAGTAAATACGAATCTAATGATACCTCTCAAGCTAAAATCCATCGAACCGTTTAGGCTGCAGAGCGATCCAAACATTTGAATTTGGCGCCAAAAATCCGCCATTTTGATTTTTTTATTTTGATATACCCAGTGTCACTCTTACAGTAAATACGAATCTAACGACACCTCTCAAGCTAAAATCCATTGAGCCGTTCAGGCTGCAGAGCGTGCCAAACAATTATACATACATACATACATACATACATACATACTCTCGAAAAACATAACCCTCCTTCTGTCGCAGTCGGGTAAAAAACAAGAAAAGGAAAAATCAACGTCGCTAAAAGAATTAATTCAATACTAACACTTTCCAAATTGTTTTTATTGTCAACCTAAAACCTAATTTCATAGTTGAATGAGAGCGAAAAAAGATCTACTAGGGTAACAAAGTAAGGACAAAGTAAATCGGAGGTACAGTAAGCAATAAAATTTGTCTCCTAAGTTTAAGATCAGAGATTAAGAGTTTAAGATTTAGGATTTTGGTCGGAAATTCAATAACCACAGAACAGATTAATACAGTATATCTATTTGATACAATTTCCTATAACTCAAATTGACAAGGAAAATGAAGCTGACAGCTTTGATAACAAGGTTTATAGAGAAACGGTATATTTTGACTTTGATTTTTACTGGAGTGTTGTAGGTATAAGTAAAAGGTTCCTGTTCCATGAATTATCTCTGTCAAGACGGGCCTGTTGGTCTAGTGGTTAGTGGCCCTGACTGCTAAGCCGGAGGTCGTGGGTTCGATTCCCACCCAGGACAAACTTTGTGTGATGAGCATGATTGTTTGTTCTGTGTCTGGGTGTGATTTATCTATAATATGTATGTATTTATAAAATTATATAAGTATGTATATCAGTTGTCTGGTTACCATAACACAAGCTCTGCTTAGCTTGGGATCAGATAGCCGTGTGTGAGTTGTCCCAAGATATTTATTTATTTAAGACTGTTAACAGGAAAAGTAATGATTTTTATTATAAAAGTCAAGATTTCTTATTGGAGTTATGTTGTGTAGCCTAGTGGTCCTAAGCGCGACTGCTATGCTAGCAGTCTTCGGTTCGATTCCCAGGTCGAGCAAAAAGTGTTATTGAGTTTTTCTATGAAATTCTTAGTAGCAGCTCGTAGTTAAAATTTGTGCCCGGTTAATGGCAATAGGCTCACCGTCTATTTTATGGGACCCAAACATACCGGCGAACTGTGGGTGTACATGTTACACCTCTGCCTAACCTTTCGGGGAATACAGGCGTGATGGTATGTTATGTTACCAGGTCTTCTGCCTCTCTTTACTCTATGGCAGAACTAAATATTAAATAGATTTACTTAAACGAGTGTTGTTGAATTTTCTATGCTAATCTTGTTTTGTGGCCTGGGCTGAGTTAGGCAACGCGTCTGTACTTAGTATTTTCACCCTTTCTCGGTAATGTTGCCGCGGCAAAGAAGACAATCTAGACATGTTCTTGAGAAGAAGGAATTAATATTATGATTAATTTTTATGTCGTGGGTGCCTACTGAAATCAACTTTTTTTTTAACTAACTCAAAAAGGCATGTTTATAGCTCTGGACTAGTTTTAAAGGATGAAATAACATAACATACCATCACGCCTGTATTCCCCGAAGAGTGAAGCAGAGGTGTGCCAATGTACACCTACGGTTCGCCGGTATATTTAGGTCCCATGTAATAGGGGGTGAGCATGCCAGGTTAAAAGATAACAATCTATAAAAAATTGATGCTAATGCCCATAATAAAGAAGTAAAGTTTGTTTGTAAGGGGTAATCTCTTGAAGTACTGGTTGATTACGAAAAAAATCTTTCTTTTACTGATAGAAAGCTACACCATTGCCGAAAATCTTAGGATATTATGTTTTAAAGTATACTTAACTTACTTGCGGACGAAGTCGCGGGCAGACCCTAGTATGCAATGTTGTTGTTTCCTCGAAAGCTCTCCTTGCCTGGAGGTAAAATCGGATGAGTGAGATTACGTACCGAGAATATTAATATTTTGTCAATATGGGAAATTGACACATGACATAACCTGCTTATGTCATCCTCTCCTATGTAAACAAGAGCCGGCTGTTAATATTAAGTGTCTTCGCACATAACCGATATTTTGACCGATTATCGGCCCGATTTTAGACAGTTTCTCCTCGCCAACGAAGAAATCGGTACGGTTATCGGATCGATTATATAAATTCAAAGTTTCGTGCGACGTATCTCATGTGTCTATAATCACACCGGCACCCATACCCTTCACACCGGAAAACAGGAACGCTGCTGTTTATTATAATAAAAAATCGGATCGGTGTGAAAATAAAAGCGGGGAAAGTCGCGAGCAAAACCTAGTAGAAAAACAATACTAAAGTAAAAACCAGAGATAAAGAACAATAATCGAAATATTAATTATTACCTACCAGTGGAGTATATTGGGAGGTAATAATTAATGGTCCAATTTTCTAATCCTAATATTAATCAAGGTAGATAGGTATTAGGTAAATCGAAAATATCAAATACCTATTTCCACCCTTTTGATGGTAGAAGGGTCTGATTGGATCTAGGATTACAGTAGACTAGAATACACGGTAATTACGGTGTGTGTGCACATTATTTTGGGCGTGACCTTTGACCCTAAACGTAACTAAGGGATGAGTAATGAAATAGTGGTGACGGCGTCATTTTACATTGCCATTGATTTCTGTGTGCCTAGTCATTGGCCATTGTACTCGTATTTATGTAGTTGATATTTTTATAGAAAGTTCATTGTTTAGAACTTCTTCTTACGCATTGTTACCGTGCACAATTCTGCCCCCCTAGCCAAGTCACAAACGATAAACGCAAACGCTGAGTAAGCTTTAATGGATCTTCAACTTTATGTGCTTGGTTTTAAGTTGAAGCTGTTTATTTTTGTGGCGTTACTTAAAGTAATAGTAATTAGGTAATATTCTCCCGACCGAATTTACGCAATGGCTGCCAATCTTATTGGAGACTAGCGAAATACGCAAGAGATAAATAGTGCGATCCGAAACGGCCGGCGAGAGACCAGGCGCATGACCAACGGCTTCATGTGTCACGGGGGTATCACACCACTAACTTCTAAACACCGGGCTGCTGCTGAAAAATTTCCTTATGCAAAAACGCAATAACACTTTCCGCCCGATCAAGGAATAAAGTGCCACTTGCTATTGGGTTTTTCTATGAAACTCTGAGTAGCAGCTCGGAGTTAGGATTTGTGCCTGTTTCATGGCAATAGGCTCGCCTCCCATTATATGAGACCTAAACATACCGGCAAACTGTGGATGAACATTGGTACACCTCTGCCTAACCCTTCGAATACTGACGTGATGGTATGTTACTCGTATGTTACTAGGTTTATGTATTAAAAACTAACAAAGGTAAGTTATAAACATCTCCGTTAATCCCCAATTCATCTGAAATATGTTTGCGGTAGTGTGGGATTACGTAATCAGGGGTTGAAAAACTCACATTACACTGACTGGTTTTTGCGTTAAATTTATGTAGGTACCCGCTGAAAAACTTCAGGCAGTTTCAGGAAATATATCAAGTACGTACGGTAATTTTCTGCTCTACTTTTGCTATAAGAGCGATAAATGAAAAATTAACTACTGTTCCGTATATTTTTAACGTTAGCGATACACTCTTTTATGGAGCAGCTGTTTTCGTTTTTAATATTTCAGAGTTAGGTTCATAATGAAGTTATTAATTTTTAGGACAATTTCTACATCCCCTTAAAGTATGTGCGCTCATTTACCTGCCATACTGTGTCATCAAATGTTAACAAAACTAAGTAAAAAAATAAGTAAGATTTATAAAACCTCCGACACGGACAAAACTTGTTCAGAAGATGTTGTCATCCATTAATCAACTAGAAAAGAGCTGATAATCTTCCAACGGCTTATCAGATTTTCATAAATCATATCTAAGAACACACACAAACCGTCAACGAGTCACCCTTCAAAACAAAAAAAAAACTAAATCAAAATCGGTTTAGCTGTATGGGAGTTACGATGTAATAAACATACTGATAAACTCACACATGTTAACAACACCCTTCTGTTTTTATCGAGGGTTTCAAATATATGTAGTACTATCCGTATCTAATAAAAACCACATCACTGTCAAACCAACAAAAAGACAATAATATAAGTTCGATAAAAAAGTGATAAAAATGAAATCGCCACCGTTTATCACTGTGGCAGCTGCTTACCCTCTTTACTCCGTATCAGCGCAAACCTATTTGTCGATAGGACGATAGTAATGATTTATAGACATTCGGACCTCTTCCTAAGAGGAAAGAAAAATTGTTGACAGCTGACGTTGGCAAGATTTGCAAAAATATCGCGTCATTTTCACATGTTGCCCTACATGAGTTGTTGTTAATTGACTAGATTATGTCCGTGACTTCGGCCACGTGAAAGAGAAATCTAAATATATAACTCAAAGGTGACTGACTAACTGACTGATTGACTGACATAGTGATCTATCAACGCCCAGCCCAAACCACTGGACGGATCGGGCTGAAATTTAGCATGCAGGTAGATGTTATGACGTAGGAATCCACTAAGAAAGGATTTTGATAAATTCCACCCCTAAGGGGATAAAATAGGGGATGAAAGATAATACTTCTTAACGCGAGCGAAGCCGCGGGCAAAAGCTAGTGTACCATAAAATATAACCTGTGACACTCAGCAGTAAAGTAGCATTATATTGGTGACAAATAAAGTGTAATCGTTTTGGTACTTCCAGAGGTTACTTCTTACTAACAAAAAATTCATGAGTTAAGCCTATGTCTAGCAGTGGACGACCTGCAGCTGATATGATAATGATGATGAATACCATCCGCTGCCGCGTTGGATGAACACCATCATAAGGTCCTCACGTGCGCAGGTGACAGGGCATGCGGCACAGGACAAAAGGTGGACTAAAGTTTGCGGTGAGATGCCACATAGGCACTGAAGGTCGGTGCCATCAGCAAAACCAAAGTAAAAATAAAGTATTTTTTGTTTGCCTGGCATGTTCCTCGCAAGGCGTAGTGGGTATCTACCCACTACGCCTTGCGAGAATAATATAATGTAGGTACATACATTAGCGGTGGTGGTTAATAAAGTCTACTAATTAAGGAATCTTCCTTAATTAGTAGACTTTATTAACCACCACCGCTAATGTATGTACCTACATTATATTATACTATGAGTATTATAATACCCAACTGTATACTTAGTTTCTTTTACTAAACAGGTTAGTCAATATTTGCTTGGAGGATACATTCTTTTCTTCGGACTCTTGTCCGCAAGTAAAAAAATGACGCATCATTCGAGAAGGCCCCTTCGAGTAGTTTATTTAGGCGTAGAGTAGGTATGGCTATGAAAACAGCGGGGAATTGGAGAGGACTATCGAATTATTTTCTATAAAATAAACATTATGCATGCATGTGCCCTTATGCATGAGGTTTTGGGTTCGCAACCGGACACGGGCAAGTACCAATGTGACTTTTTCTATTTCATGATGTACTTACTTAGATTATTTTGGACTTGGACTTGAAGACTGAAATCGCCAACACACCTTGAGCAAGCGTGGTGATCAATGCTCGTGCATGAACCTAATTGAAAAGAGTTTCTTGCAGTTGCTCCAATTTAAACTTTCTGGCTAATTGACCAGGTCCCTTGACAATTCAAAAGTGCCTGTCAAGGGTCTAATTGAAATAAATGCCTTTGACTTTGACTTTCACATGAGAAGAGGCCTTTGACCTAAAGTGGGATAATAAGAGGTTGGTATAATTACTATTTACGCGTGTAAAAAATGAAATTTTATACGAGTACATACGTTTTTAGAAATAGTCGCTTGTTTCAAAGCCCCAGCCGCCAGACGACGCAGTACATACATCTTATTTAGTGATGGTCTCTTAACAACGGCTGATAGACTAATAATAAATAAGTAAGTAAGTCTGTCCTGCCATTACGGACAATTTGGTCCAAATATATTGATTGACCTTCGATACCCTGATTACTCCTTGTTATAAGGAGACGGTGATTTATTGCTTACTTCTTGTTAAAAATATAAGACAATACGAAAAAAATACGTTATAGGTATATTTATTAAGGCTGGCTTTTACCTTGGCCAGAGAATAAGTATTGCCATCCAACGTGGCAATGCCGCCAGTTTTTTGGGCACTTTTCCAGTTGACGGCGATGTGGAAGAATTTTTTGTTGCTATATAGTTTAAGTTTCTTTTTTGTTTCTATTAATGTTATTTTTATGTTAACAAATTTTAAGGCTGTAAATATTTTTTGGTTTAACCCAAAAATGTATTCATTCGTTTATTATGCGTTCCTTTGTTTATTTTTAGTTTTTAAATGCCTAAGGCATTAAGTCCGCCTTTGTACGGTGTATTTTTACATTTGTGCATAAAGTTTTAATAAATAAATATTATACGTTAAGACTATTATAAGCGGATGTAAGAAGATACTTAATGAGGTCGAAAATTACTTGATCTTCTCATCATTGCTATCGTTGTTTCTGGATCATACCTGGAAACCTTCTTCTGTTAAAACAAGTTTCAATTGATATAACAAAATTTTAAAGACCTCCACGATTTATTCACGGCTCCTGTACTTTTGCTTACATTAACAGTAAATTTTTATACCAAAAATCCATACACACCATCACGCCGGTATTCTTTAAGGGGTTAGACAAAGATGTACCAATGTACACCAACAAACCAATGTATACCAAAATATACCAGCAATAATTTACATTGAACTAGCTTTTGCCCGCGACTTCGTCCGCGTGGATTAATAGTTCCCGTTCCCGGGGGATTTCCGGGATGAAAACTATCCTATGTCCTTTCTCGGGTCACAGACTATATTTGTACCAAATTTCATTGAAATCGGTTCAGTGGTTTTGGCGTGAAGAAGAGACAGACAGACAGACAGAGTTACTTTCGCATTTATAATATTAGTACGGAAAGTACGGATGTTACTTAGTTTGTCATGTGTATTTTTAAACCCCGTCTGTGTTGTAATGCATATCAATATTATCTAAATAAGTCTTTCTTTGCAATAGGCAACTACTATAAATACAACTTTTTTACTAAAAATAATATAGTATTTCTATCCATTGAGTTACTGAGCTATTATTTTCATTTAAATGTAAGGAGAGGGCTGTAGTTTCTGTAACTTCTGTGTTTTTCTTAGCTGGATAAGAAAAATACAGAGATAGTATTTCGCAGAGAAAAATCTCCTCTTTATTTTTATGCCAGCGTTTTTCTCGGCAGCCTGACTTGATTAAAAGCCATTCAATATTTATAATGCTTCTTTTCAAAAGTTCGTTGCGTTATTTTTTATTAGTCTTTTCTGTCGTACTCTTGGGCAAAGTCCTCCCTACAATTCGTCCCTCTTTCACGATGCTGTATTTCATCTTTACAGTTTTTTTCGAGGAATTCATCCAGCTCATCTTGCCATCTTCTTCGTAGTTTGCCGTGGCCCTTCCTCATTGTCTCAGGGCACCAGCTTCGTGCTATTCGGGCACTGAGTTTGTCTGGCATGCGGTAGACATGTCTTGCACAGTGCCATTTATGTTGGTCGTTATAATTTTTGGATACAGGTATCAGCTGCAAGCAACCCGACGGCTCACCTGATGTTAAGTGGTCACCGCTGTCTATAGACATCTGCAATACCAAAGGCCTTGCAAATACGCTGTCAACCCAGAGACAAAGTTGAAAAGTCTCGTACCTGTAATGACACCGGCACCCATATCCTCCAAACCGGAACACAGCAACGCTGCTTTGTAGCAGAAACAGGTATGGTGATAGTACTCACCGGACGAGCTCCTTCACAAAGAGCTGTCCTACTGCTAAAGTTTGACGATTTGACGTCTAAGGGACGAGCCACAGTCTCTGGCGACGCTTCACGCTTTGCGACAGGAGTTGCGACAGCGACACGATTTGCAGTGGTATGCCACAGCTCGAGTAGTTGCGACAGCAATGGCAAGTGAGACAAATGTACTCGCTAGTACATTTGTCTCACTCGCACAGCGCGCATTCTGTAGCCGCTACATGTCGCGCTACTTGTCGCGCTTCGTGAAGCGCCCCGTGTAGCGTCGCATGTAGTGTCGCCGGTAGCTGTGGCATACTTCATACGTTGTCTACCATTTGTTTTTGCATCTCAAAGCTTGTCGCGCCTCATGTCGCATGAAGCGCTTGGCTGTGGCCGGCGGGTTAAGAAAAATATCACAAGCACAACCAGTGTCATTACTTAGCGACGAACTATTCACACGGTACAAAAGTGTGTTTTATTTGCTTCTATCTCGTCCAGCTCTACAAACTCAGGGACATTGAGTGATGGGCACTCGGGTTCACAGATGGGCACGAGCTTATATGAACAGATTTTTAGAGGCATCTTTAGTGGGATTAAAAGATATTAATAACATTAGTTTTGAAAGGAAAATCTTCGTGTGGGAGGGATAAAGAATTTGGAAAATATTGGGTCGGCTATATTATTTTTTACTAGTATATGCCCGCGACTTCGTTCGCGTGAATGTCGGCTTTTATTTTATTTGTATGGAACCCTATTTCTATATTAATATTACAAAGAGGTAAAGTTTGTGAGGTTGGAAGAGGTAATCTCTGGATCTACAGAACCGATTTTGAAAATTCTTTTACTCATGGAAACCACTGTACTTGTGAGTGTCATAGGCTATATAACGTCACGCTACGACTTATGGGAGCAGAGCAGTAACCAAAGACTAAACACGGGTGAAATAAGCCACGCGGACGAAGTCGCGGGTAGTTCGCTAGTTATTTTTATAAAAGAAAAAGTTACTCCCAATACTACATACATACAATCACGCCTGTATTCCCCGAAGGGTTAGGCAGAGGTGTACTAATGTACACCCACAGTTCGCCGGTGTGTTTTTAGGTCCCATGTAATAGGGGGCGAGCCTATTGCCACTAACCGGGCACAAATCCAAACTCCGAGCTGCTACTGAGAATTTCGTAGAAAAACCACATAACACTTTTTGCTCGACCTGGGAATCGAACCCAAGATCTCTAGCGTAGCAGTCGCGTTTATGACCACTAGGTCAACGAGGCAGTTCCCAATACTAAAGTAAGTAAATGCTAATGTTACTGGAATAGGCTCGCACCCTATTACATGGGACCTAAATATACCTGCGAACTGTGGTATTGGTACACCTCTGCCTAACCCTTTGGGGAATACAGGCGTGATGGTATATATAAAGTGTTACTTCCTATAACATCAGCTATCCGCTAGTGAAAGTCTCTTCAAGATCGGTCCAGCGTTTCGGAAACTGGGCGGAATAAACAGACAGACAAAATTATTTTTTTCGTGTACCGTATAAACATTCCTTTGAATTTTTGACATTACAAACAATGTAGGTACTATGTACCTCGATATTATTAGACATAAAAAGCAAGCAAGTTATTTCTCAAAAGCAAATAAAGGCAATCATAGTTTCGAAGTCCAAAAGCGCCCATCTTTGACTCTACGGGTCATGTAGGAGAATTTCCAAACTAAAGTTTTTCGCTCAAGACTTGGAAGCTCCCTTATAAAATCAGATGTGCTATTCTGTGAAACTCATCCTTGGTGTATTTAGATAAAGTGGGATTTAGGTAAGGTATTAATCCTTCAGCAAGCATCAATCCGTCTATTCTATAAACAGCTATTTTAGTAAACTGAGGTGAAGTGAGAAGAGAAAGAGATGATTAAACTGAGATGTCATGTTCCACTGAGGTTTGAAAGTAAATGATATTCAAATGATTTATTGAATTAGAAAACAATTAGGGAACCTTTTAATCTATGTAGCCATAATCGTCCTCAACTTGTATTAAGTACCAACCAAGTAAATATCAAATGAACTTTAATAATAATAATATTGTCAGAGGCTAATTTTTATGGGGACCAGGCAAGTATGCAAGAGATATTAAAGTGAACAAGTGTGTGAACAAACACACGCGCACTCCCTCTTCCCACATTCTCATAGTCGGATGGGACGGCAATCCGACACTACCGGAGAGAGATCAGACGCAGGACCAACGGCTTTACGTACTTTTCGAAACACAGGGGTCCACACATCACACCACCAACTTCCAAACTCCAGGTTACTAACTCTTACTGAGATATGCGCGGAAAAAGCCAATATCACTTTTTGTCCGACATGGGAAATGACTCTACGCAGACCAACGAGGCAGCTAAATAAACTTTACAGCCAATCCGATCATTGGTATTGCGATCATTTGCATTTAATATCACTATCGTAAAACCGTAGAGATCTAGACTACGTTTCAACTATCATAAAATTGTATTGGATCATGAAACAAAGTATTCAACGCTTAGTATTTGTAGTTTGTGCTGCCATATTGCTGTTAGGGTTGAAAAAGGAAACATCAGCTGATCTAGCATTATGTTATCTACTACATTTATGTTAACAGTAGCTTCTACATGCGACTTCATTCGCGTAGTCAAGTATATCATAAAACATAGCCTTATGAGTCTTAGAAAAAAATGTGGTCAGAAAACGCATAAGATAGACGGAGACTTCTGGACGGAGAAAGAGGAAACCTTGGTCCAGCTGTGGAACATAAAACTAGCTAATAAAGACAGTAAAACACAAAAATGACCAGCTAACCTTTATGGTCTAACAGTTCTTTACTAAAAGCAAGGAACTGAATTTCTGCAGAGCATACATTTTATAGCATTTGCATTTCAGTGCTTTTCTGGGACAGCATGCATTCAGTTGAAATATTTTATCTCAATTCTTGACATTACCCCAAAAAGGGTTGTCATTGATATTACGTTGTACAGCAGAAAAACAGTAAACTACAAAGTGAAAAAATAACTTTAGTTTTAGAAGTTCGGCTTTGGTTCTGTTTGTTGTTGCCACAAAAACCTATCCACCTATCCTTAGGCCTATCTACTTCTTATCATCCAAATCCATTAAGAAATGGTAACACTAAAAAACTTCACCAGCAAATGTGTTTTATCTCCCGCACGATACCCCTTTCTCTGCATATGTGCTGTTCTTCAATGAGGAGTTCCATGAAGTATCTTCGAAGTCCAAGGATTAGTTGACCACGGATAGAAAACTAACCAGCAAATATCTTCGATATGTTAATACAAAAACCAAAACCCAATACGGGTACTGTTTGTTATTGAGCAGTTCTATCATCTTCTTCCGAAGGTCTACATCAGATTTTCAAGGAATTAATATGGACCTACCTCCAAGAATATCCCACAGATCACATTAAATCCAATTGGTCCATATTTGAATGAAATACCCAGGAAATAAGACAAAAAAAATACAGGCCAACAAAGAACCCCCTTTTTTATGGTTAAAAAGACGCATAGTCTTGTATAAAAATATTTTAATTAATATTTATTTATTTATTAAAACTTTATGCACAAAATGTATAAAATACACAGTACAAAGGCGGACTTAATGCCTTAGGCATTTTCTATCAGTCTACCTTAGGGTGATGCAGAGACAGAACAAAGTAGGTGCAAGAAACTGAAAATTTCCAAGATTTAAAAAATATATATAAATATAAATACCATGTGTATATTAATACCATGTTTTTTTAATAAATATTAATTACATGCGATTTTTTTGAAAAAGGGATATTTACAGAAGAATTTTATCTTGAATATTTATGCAAGAATCATCACAGAGACAAGTCTTGTACTGATAGTGTATTTTATGGAGGACAGGGATTTTCTTAGCTTAGCACGTCCGGTAAGCTCTGAAAATCGAAGCCTGACTGAGCCTCGGCTACCGGGCGTACTACCCTACCTTACAGCCCCACCACCGACCGATCGGCTATGAGCATCAAAGAGGTAGGTGCAGAAGGACAGCTGTTTATAACGCACAGACACAGACACACGCGCCTATCTGCAGTGAGCAAGTACAAACACACATGCACAGTTTCAACTGACATTCGTTTGAGATCGCTGTAGTTTTGCATCAGTGTGCGTGTACCTCGTACCTAGTTCGTTGCATAAAGCCAGACTTCTGTGCCGTCTACCTATTTTATGGCACAGTACATCACTGTTAATTTACCTCTGATTTTGCTCTTTATTCTGATAGTTGTAAGGTTGCTGTTATAGGCAAAATAACTTACGACGCGCGTAGATACTGCGATACATCAAAATTTTGAAAGAGACGGACACATGCGACTGACAGGGAGGACGCTCTACAGAGCCGATTTTGTTGTAGATATAAGTTGATGCACTATATTTACAGGCGGGTTCGTATCGAAATGAGTGTATATTTAACGTTGTACATTGCCTAACTAGATGGCGTTGACGTCGATTTAGAAGTCGGTGTTAAGATTCTCCGCCGTTTGGTTGGGCTCATGTCAATAAGGTTCAATTTTGGTCAAAAAACAGTTGTCAGAAAGAGAGATCAGAACATAGACCAGTTTGTAGTAGTCGGTTGTTTTATTTTACTTTTAATCTTACTGATGTATACAACTTCAAGTACTGGGTGATCGTTGTCGTGTACTGGAAATCGACATAATATGGCTTAATAAATCAATTAAGTATGTTGACTTAATCAATTGTTTTGCTTACACGGGCTTTTGATCAACAATGTTTAAATAGAAAAATAAAAAAAACGCATAGTTACTTACATATTTTTTTTTTTTGATAACCTAATCCAAAAAAATGATTATGTAACTATGCGTATTTTTGTCTTAAATTAATTAGAAAATTATAATTCGAATATTTGTACGTCGTTGACGGCAAGAAATAGCATTTTTTTTTTAAATATTAAAAATCAAGTCTCAATTAAAAACTCAGAAACTCCAAAATTCTCAGTAGCAGCTCGGAGTCTGGATTTGTGCCCGGTTAATGGCAATAGGCTCGCCCCCTATTACATGGGACCTAAATATACCGGCGAACTGTGGGTGTACATTGGTACACCTCTGCCTAACCCTTCGAGGAATACAGGCGTGATGTTAAGTCTCAATTAAAAAGGTTTAAAAATTCCCACTAACAGTGTTATTTCAATTAAAAATAATACTTTATTTCAATTAAATACCACATTGAAAATACAAAGTAAAAAAAATAATGTAATGTAGGTTTAGTTAATATAGGAATATGCTGTTGGTGTACTTTATTAAATAAATAAAATAAATCAATCCTATCTTATTTATTATTTATTAAACGTCTCTTTTACAGCTATCATTACAGGTATATCAATAAGGTACTATCAATCTATCTAGGAAGACGCTGGATGCAGGCCGCATGTAACCAATAATCTTTTTGTAAATCTGTGGGGGCGGCCTATGTTCAGCAGTGGACGTCCTATAGCTGATATGATGATGATCAATCTATCTGCCCTCATATGAATGAATGAATGTTAAACCAAGCTGTAACAATGGTACCTACATGTACTCATGAATACAAGCATCTCCACTTACTCGTAAACATCGACCTAATCTATTTTATATCTCGTAAACTCTTGCCAACATTGTCTGCGGGACGGCTTAAGTAATTGTTGGAGAACATAAAATAACTTAGGAATTAATTGCGTTTATACCTTTCAACGCTTGGTTAGAGCAGCTGGGGCAGAAATATTTATAGGATATCTATATAAATAAATAGAATTAGTGTTTGTTTGTAATGTCAAAATAACAGTAATTTTTACCAGATAAAATATGTTTTTTTTTATAGTTTAAACAAGGAAATTACATGAAAAACATTTTTTTTAAATCCGGGAAATCTCCAAAACGGCTGGACTGATTTTAATGGGACTTTTATTGGCAGATAGCTGATATTATAAAGAGTAGGTAATTAAGGCTACTTTTATTTTAGAAAAAGGATTACGGTTCTGCGCTTAAAAAATAAAACCTTGTGGTAACTTTAAGCGAACGAAAATTCGGGGATGAGCTAGTTTTTGTAATAAAATTGTAAAACAATGTTGTAGATAGCAGCGTTCCTACTTTATTTACTTTTTTAGCCAAGTATCTGGATTTGTGCTCGATTCATACATATTTTTTAGAAGAAAATACGGGTATTATCAGACAAAGGTACAAAGGGATGATCAGCTTCTAACGACCTCACTACAGGGTTTAATATAAGACTTTGTAAAACAAAAATGATAAGATCATTGATAACGTGGACATCAAAAGGTTATCAAAGGATCGCCACGCTTATTTTTTTTTAACATCATTAGGTAGTATACATGCCAACGGCCCACCTAATGTCAAAAGGTCACTTCTGCCTATAGACATCTGCAATTGCAATACGAGAGGCCTTGCAAATGCTTTGCCATCCTAGAGACAAAGTTAAATGCCTCATGTTCCTGTAATTACACCGGCACCCATACCCTTCAAACCGGAACACAGCAACGCTGCTTTGCTGCAGAAAAAGGTATGATGTGGTATTTCCCCGGACGATCTCCTTCACAAAGAGCTCTACTACTACTTTACTAAAATACTTTAAACCACCAAGAATTGCACCAATTAATTTTGAACAATTCACCCTTCCGAATAATTCCTTTATCCTCACTTTATCAGTATTTAATCTTCTTCTCACGCCTCGGAGAACAAGATCAAAGATAGAACTTGGAACTTTTCGTCCCTCAGAGAGTAGAGTTATTTATGGGTGAATTTCCCGGGGTCAAAAATTGCGTGGCATCAATGAAATCGGTACTAAAAAACATAGTTATAATGTTCTCACATTTTTTTTCGGTTAGGTGAAATAGTAATCTATGTGTAGCACTAAATATTTTATTTATTGGATTAATGGATACTCCAAAAAAATTAATTAAAACTCGAAATCTTTCATTGCCGTGTTTGTCCACACTTCACCTTGTTGTGTATTATTCCTCATTGATAAAAATCTATTGGTTATTTATATTAAAACCTAGTTTTATTTGGTACATGAATAGTTAATGTATTGTTACGGAATACATTTATTCAAATATTTAAACAAAACAACGAATGGTTAATAAAAAATCATTTGTCCCAGAACTACCGTTCATCGCCGTGTCCTAATCATGTTCAAGGATATTGTTTTACCTACGACTTGCGTCCCCCCTCCCGGTATGCTAAACGTTGCATATTAGTGGTGCCTAAGTGCTCAACGTGGAAGGACGTACACACGTGCCTGCGTTTTCGCACCATAAATGTAAGTATTCAATTTTTATGTTGCTGGACATTTTTTCTTTCATCGCCGTGGATAGGTATAACTTATATTTGAATAAGTTTGTCTTCATGAGTAAGCATTCGATAGAACACCATTTGTCATATGTTAATTTGTGAAGTGTTTATTTGTTTGAATATTTCATAGATTTTTTGTTATTTATATTTTTTGCCTTGATTTTCATCGCCGTGCTTTCATTGCCGTGGTTTCCGTGGCCAAAATTTGCTATGGTAATGAAAAAAAAAGACACGGCAATGAAAAAATTTCATTGCCATGCCTTGTAAAACAATTTAGTTTCATTGCCGTGGCCAGGTATTTCATTTCCGTGACTTGTGTTTTCATCGCCATGGTATGATTAGGAAAAGAAAATATCTTTTGTTACACCTGGCTGAATTTCCTAGTGCCATATACTCACATTGTGTACTTAGGTTAATAAGAGATAATATTATGTAACCTGACAGGTTTTAAGAGTATAGCTAGATGATTTAGATGATTGTGTTTTTAGTAGGTACTTGTTATTTTGAAAATGCATCTTACTTGCTACAGATCACAATATATGTTTTCTGAAGAAGCTGTTTTGTTTTGTCAAGTGCAAAAATATATCTGATCATGCCTGTCTCCGAGAGCGAATGGAAGTAAGATTTAGATAGATATTACAAAAGAAAGAATAGGAGTATGTATAAGAAAAGAAAGACTGTAGTATTAAAGTTTGTAAGTAATGTTGCGAGTGTAATACAACAGTCTATGTTTACTTATTGTACTCTCATTCTTTTTTTGTAATATCTCCTTACCCAAATTTTACTCCCATACAAGTGTTGGAATCAAGACCTCTTCTTATAAACAGTCATTTTTATTCTATCTATCTGTCTATCTCATTAAATAAAATATTTTTTAATTTCCGTGGATTGATTCTTTCATTGCCATGGTACAGGTCTTTCATTGCCGTGGACGCTTGTTTCATTGCCGTACACGCATGTTTCATCGCCGTGGCACGAAATTTTTAAATCCTGATATGTCGTTTGTTTTTTAAGTTATGTGCCAGACATTAAGCAAGAATATATACATTATCAAAAACTTTAATAAAAGCGTTTTTTTTTATCAAAATATCTTAAAATGAAAAAAAACACGGAAATGAAGATTTTATAGGACCTGTTGAAATTCACTCTTATACTAACTTTTTCTCGCGACTTCGTCCGCGTAAAAGTCAATTATATAGACAACAAAAATAATGTAGTTTTCAATCAGTAAAATATTTTTAGAAATTGCACCAATAAGTATTTCCAGATATTTATGCCTTTTGCAAACAATCAATTTTCGTTCTTTAAAATATTACGGCTGCTGTTTATCTGCCTCGTTGGCTTAGTGGTCCTGAGCGCGACTGCTACGCTAGAGGTCCTGGGTTCGATTCCCAGGTCGAGCAAAAAGTGTTATTGGGTTTTTGTATGCAATTCTCAGTAGCAGCTCGGAGTTTGGATTTGTGCCCGGTTAATGGCAATAGGCTCGCCCCCTATTACATAGGACCTAAATATACCGGCGAACTGTGGGTGTGCATTGGTACACCTCTGCCTAACCCTTCGGGGAATACAGGCGTGATGGTATATATGAAATATTAGGGTTGACTAGCTATTGCCAACGACTTCATGTTCGTAAAAATTAAATATGAAAACATATTCTAGTGCATTCGGCAATAGTGTAGCTTCCGTTCAGTGAAATCGGTCCAGTACTTCCAGAGACCTCTAACAAACTAACAATTTATTACTTAGCATAAAGTGTAAATAGCACAATGATTACCTTTTGACTCTTTTTCTGTCTAGATGGGTCTTCTTCTTATCGTGTCGGCAGTAAAGTCTAACGACCCCACACACCCTAGTGTCAGAGTTTCTAAACCGCCTCAAGGGCCTCTGACATGGTTACTGATGTCAGTGGTGTCCAAGATAAACTTAGAAAGTACATATAGTGGAGTGTCTGGGGGTTTTGACCTCAGACTTTTGTTACAGTGAATGAATTTAATAGGTCGAGGGGGGGTTTTCTTTTTTATACTATGAAGTGTAAAGTTTACCCAAAATTTTTTTGTGCTTTTGATTTTTTTATTATTTAAACAAAAACTATAAAAAATTAATACTTGAGCATGTAATTTTATTTGAAGTAATTTTTTTTTTCGTATCTATACGTTGAATAATACCTAAATAGACATAAATGAATATTTTTATAAAATGTTGGAGCGTATGAACGGTCATAACGACCTTGGACAGGTAGTAGAACGTGGAGAGGGGAGAACGGCAACACCAGCTGCTCCAAAACTAAACGACATTTTTCTAGCTACTTTTTAGTTATAAATGACACGTGTTCTGCGCTTGTTGTATATATTTGAGAGTAAAAGTAAAATCACAGTTTTCTAACAATGGATGAATCAAGGACCAGTAGTACAAGTAATGAGCACAGCTGCCTTATCTGTGAAAAAATGGGTTCATCTTCCGAAACCAATCCAGATTTAGGTGTTATTAAAAAAATAAATAAAGGAATGACAACGTTACGAATATATCATCATTCATCGTCGACCCGACGCCGACGGAAACCCCTCCTACCGTTATTTGGGATCCCGAAGGTGGCGCGTTCCGAAGCCCATGAAAGCACAGGACCTCGGACTTGTGCAAGGCCACCTCTAGACCCAATTTCCGGATCCTCTCGACGACTATCGCAACCCCGCGTGTCATAAGGTCGGCCGCCGCCTCGTGCGACCACCCCTGCGCCAGGAGCAACGTGTCATCCGCGTAGCAGACTACGCTGGCGCCCTCGGGGAGGTCAGCACGTAGCACCCAGTCGTAGCCGATGTTCCACAGGAGCGGCCCTAACACCGATCCCTGCGGAACACCGCACGACATCTCTCGCCGGTTCCATTCACCATTTCGACCAGGGTAGATCACGGCTCTATCACACAGATAGGCCCCGACCACCCGACGGAGGTAGTTCGGCACCCGGTGGTACCGGAGTGCCTCCCTAATGCAGGACCAGGGCAGGGAGTTAAACGCATTGGCGATGTCCAGCGACACCGCCAGCACAACCCTGCCCCGGGACACAGCATCCCCCGCCGAGAGAGCTCTCACGCGCAAGATGGCATCCACCGTAGAGCGCCCCCTGCGGAAGCCGAACTGGCAGTCCGCAAGGTCCGGCCCCATCCCAGACAGGTGCCCGACGAGGCGGCCCGCAATAACTCTTTCAAAGAGCTTACCCACCTCGTCGAGCAGCACGATGGGCCGGTATGCGGACGGTGAGTCCGCAGGGCGCCCAGGCTTCCGAATGAGGACCAGCTTCCCCGTCTTCCAACGAAGTGGGAACTGGCCCCTCTCCAAACATGCGCTTAGGAGCCCCTCCAATCGGGGCCCTAGAGCTTCTGAGGCCAGGACCCAGGCTTTCCCAGGCAAGCCGTCGGGTCCCGGGGCGGTATTTTTGCCTTTCAGCTTACGTACCGCCACCCTCAGGTCTACCCCAGTCACCTCTGGTGTGTCGTCGTCAGTGTGGTCCGCTTCCGGCATCGCAGGCGGCGGAGCCATGGGCGGGGGAGGATGTTCTCCCCGCGAGGGGAACAGAGCGCTCACCACGTCCTCAACGAGCTCCGGCCGGAGACTCTGCGTCAGCAGGGGGGCCCAGGTGCGGATCTTGTCCCGCACCGTCTTGTAAGGGCGCCCCCACGGATCCGCGTTCAGAGTCCCCAGCAACTCCTCGCGGGCCTGAGCCTTGGCCCGCGAGATGGCCTCGTTGAGGGCGGTCTTCGCCTCTCTGTATCCCTCGTACAGCTCCGCCTCAATGACCGCCGCATTCGGTGGCCGAATGCGGAGTCTGTTTTTTTTCTTTCATTTTCCTTCATTTATTTCTTTTTCCTAATTAATATCTCTATATGAATATATAAATTAATTTAATTTTGGTGTAGAAAAATGTTCTACAGCCTAATATTATAAGTTATTGTATCGTTTAAACTATCAAAATGATAGTAATTTCATATTTTTTTTTTAATCGAGATCACAATTTTTTAATAGGTAAACTTTTTTGTATATATTATAAGCTAAACATTCCACTTTGAATTATAAAATTTCATTCACTGTAACAGAAATCCTAGGTTTTCATGTTTTTAACGCCCCAGGCGCTCCACTAATATGAATTAGGAAAAGTCACATTGGTACTTGCCCGTGCCCGGTTGCGACCCCGCAACCTCGTGCATGGGAGATGATCTAGATGGGTGTAAAACAGGTTTAATGATAAGGGATATTTTATGGGGTGTGATCGTAAATAGTTTGTGGGTACTTTAACTAAGGGGAGCAATGGGGTGTTAAACGTTAAGGGCTGCCTTTACTTGAACTTGGAATCAATTTTTCCATGATTGTACTATGTAAAGACACTACACCGTCACCCCTGTATTCCCCGAAGGGTTGGGCAGAGGTGAAACAATATAGACCCACAGTTCGCCTGTCTGTTTAGGTCCCGTATAATAGGGGGCGAGTCTATTGCCATTAACAGGGCACAAATTCTAACTCCCAGCTGCTACTGAGAATTGCATAAAAACCCAATAACACTTTGAATCGAACTCCTCGAACTGGGAATCGATCCCAAGACCGGTAGCATAGCAGTAGGCTTTGCAATGCAATGCAATGCAAAACTGCACCTTATGTTACTTACATAGAGTAAATATTGGCATTGACAAGGTTAGGAATTCGTATCACACTAACAAGCTCAACTTTAATCAGTAACAGTAATAGTTTTCAAAATGTGGCAAATTTACTTTGTGACGAATGTACAACAACCCAGATAAACTAAATTGGAAACTAGTCTATTAAAATAAACTAGTTCCCTATTCTTAATCGGTATTTTTTCAAAATTACAAAGTCGATGATGACGTCAATGAGTGCTGATAAGCAGTGGAGCGTAAATCCTTTTAAAATATTAGAATCTAGTCTTACCAGTACCTGCTTTTATAAGACACACGAACTGACATAAAAGTAAGTAGACACAGTATTTATATATATGCAGATTTTTTTTTTCTAAAGCCTCTAATAAGCTCAAGAAAGTCGCTTAGGAGAGCCACCCTCCACCTCTCAAAATGTGTTCCTGAAAATTGACAGAAAATCCAGGATAATTAATTAAAAAAAAAAAAACGGAACAAGAGAAGTAACTGGAACATATACATTATAATTTTAAAAAAAAACTTGGGAGGCAGGTAAAATAGATTAATTATTTATTGAGAAGAAGATAAATGAAATCTATGTGTATTTATTTTTATATTTGTGAAAAAAGAGGTAAAGGTAGTTTGTTTCCTTTTTATTTCCGGTACCTATTATATTTTATTAATTTTAATTTATTTTCTGATAGACGCTAGTGCCAAAATGTGGTATACTGGTCTTCCGTGCGGACGAAGTCGCAGTGTATTTTATGTGCGTCGCTTTCATGCGAATAAATGGTTTTTCTTTCTTTCTTTCAGTCAGAAGCTAGTAAATAATTACTCAATAATGTTCACAGTTTAAAATCCTCCAACCATGCTTATGAACGCCACGTCTGCAGCGGCTGCCGTGACAAGTATACAGGGTGCTCTCAATGTCCTCACGATACTGCAACTGGTGTCGTATCAGTTCCCAGAACAGACGTGTGTCTTGGGTAAGTTCTAGTGCCTTTGATCTTCTACATTGACGTGTATATTGAGTACACTTCTGCCTAACTCTTCGGGGAATACAGGCGTAATGGTAAGTATATGTATTGACGTATGTTAGAAGCGTAAGTAAACCCCAAAGGGGAGGGCAGATTTTCCCGGTATTATGTATCTCTCACATAGTATAATCAAAGTCGCTTCTCTGCCGTGTGTCTCTGTGTACGCTTGGATATTATTAAACTCGTAAGGATATTAATGCAGTTTTAATCAATAGGTAGGAAGGTTATGGTTAGGATATGTTGAAACTACTTCTGAACTGCCTCGTTAGCTAAGAGGTCTTGGGTTCGACTCCCAGGTCGAGCAAAAAGTGTTATGGGTTTTTCTATGGAATTCTAAGTATCAGTTCGGAGTTTGAATTTGTGCCCTGTTAATGGCAATAGGCTCGTTCCCTATTACATGGGACCTAAACGTACCGGCGAACTGTGGGTGTACTCATTGGTACACCTCTGCCTAACTCTTGACGTAACGTGATTTTTTGAAAATTGCCGGGTCATACTAGAAAAAGTTGCAGGCACATACTGCTACAAAAGTGATAACCCGTTTAAGACCTTTAGATATCCCAACAAGGCAACAAAACTCGGGTTTGACTCCACATCATATTTAATATCTCCACTTTCATGCGGTATAGACGCCGCATCCATCACCAAGCCCAGCATATCGCATGCCCAAGTATGTCCAGCAGTGGACGTCGTTCGCCTGAAATGGTGATGTCAAAGTCAAAGCATTTATTTCGATTAGACCATTTACAGGTACTTTTAAATGGGCAAGAAGTAAGGGCCTTATCACACTAGCGGTTTGCGAGCGTATTTTGTATGAAGGTGATCACGCAGCGAATTCGCCGCGTCAGATATTTGTATAGAAAACACGCTCGTGATTCGCAAGTGTGATAAGGCCCTTACAGTTTCAAAACGTAGGTCTCTATAGAGAAGAACGTGTAATATCGTTGTTGTTTGGTTGAATGATGTTGATGATACGAAGCGAATGCTCCCAGTGAGAAACGTCTTCTCGTCTGATCCTAATTAAAAAACGTTGTTTTTCTTTTGTTGTAAGATGGAGCTATATACGACTACATAATAGTCGGAGCTGGTACCACGGGGTGTGTGATCGCAAACCGACTGGTAGAAGATAACAAAACCACAGTTCTACTCATAGAAGCTGGCGGTGACCCTGATCTTGATGCTGGTGTAAGTAAACAAGGTTTATTTAAATACTAGCAAACCGTACAAAATTCGAACTTCAAGGGTAGATCTTCATGACTAATCTGTCTTATCAATCTTGTCCAGGAAATTACGAACACAATAAATAAAAGAATGAGCCATATCGGTCCAGCCGATTTCGAGTTTTGTTCTTAGCAACATATTTAGCTATTAATTTTTATCTATATAAATAGACTAGCTTTTGCCCGCGACTTCCTCCGCGTGGATTAATATTTCCCATTCCCGGGGGATTTCCGGGATGAAAACTATCCTATGTCCTTTCTCGGGTCCCAGACTATATCTGTACCTGTATTTCATTGAAATCGGTTTAGTGGTTTAGGCGTGAAGAAGAGACAGACAGACAGACAGAGTTACTTTCGCATTTTTAATATTAGTACGGATAGACAGATAGATTAGAACATAAAAGGGTTACAGCTAAAAAAATCTTGACAACAGGAATGGGAAATCATTGTCACCTGAAAGTCTATTTCAACCCTTCGTGATAAGACTTATACTTTGATTAGAGACATGTTGTGATATGTTTTGGGACATGCCATACAGTTACTAAAGCAATTAATGCATGGGAGCTATATTTGACAGAATACACCTACATTGTATATGATAACGCTAGAATGTAACTTGCGTCATGATATTCATCCTTTCAATGTGCAATGAAGCATATTATTAACTATCTGTCTGTTGTAATATATGAAGTGTAACAAGGCACATAACATAGGCGATAACTATGCATACTGCTTATCAAATTAAGTAAGATTAAGCAAAACATAATGCTCCACAGATGGCACTAGAATTAACACGGATGGATTTTGGTAAGTAAGAGTCTGACACTTCCTTCCGCTGCCCCCAAAGCGAAAGAAGTCAGTTGATAATTACCCATCCTTAAAAAAATATATAAAGGTTAACGCCTAATGCAACATGCATGCAACAGTACAGAAGTCGTTGATGTTTTAAACTGTAGTAATAATAAAAGGGTTTTGACGAAAACCAGTTTCAAAACTTTAAAAGAAAAGGAATATCTCCGTTACAAGAAGGTTCCTAAGTTTGGTCCGAAGTTTGGGAAGAACATGTAACATAAGACTTTATTTTACACGACTCCCCCAAAAAAAGAGTGGTGTTTTTATAGTTAATGTATGTATGTACGTGTTTTTTTTACACTAGTTATTGTTATTTTCAGCTGCCCGCATTGATGCTGTATCTAAAACAAAGCGACGCAGCCTGGAACTACACCACAGAACCAGATGGAATCAACACACAATGCCAACGACCAACAAACGACGATATGTCTCTAGGAAAACTTCTTGGAGGTACCAGTTCCAACAGCTACCTTCTATACACCTCAGGAAATCGTTATGATTACAATAAGTGGGCGGAAATCGTCAACGATACCACTTGGAGCTGGAAAAATGTCTTACCATACCTGAAGAAGTCTCAAAAACTAGACGACCAGATCATCAGTAACTCCCCTGGTGGAAAATTCTTTGGAACTAAAGGAAAAATTGGATTAACTGTCAACAGATTTGATATGAGAGAGAAATACTTCAAGGCTTTCAAAGAGATGGGTAACAAAATTGTTGATAGCGTCCATGGAAGTAATTCTTTAGGTTATACTGATGCTATTTACACGATTGCAAAAGAGGTTCGCCAAAGCACAGCTTACTCTTACTTAGTTCCACCCAAGGACCATCCAAACCTCCATGTCTTAAAAAACACAATAGTGAAAAAGATAATATTTGATGGATGTAAAAACGCCATAGGTGTACAAGCGTATACTTGCGATAAAAGGTACATTATTATCAATTCTAGAAAGGAAGTTATAGTATCAGCTGGTGCTGTAGGTTCCCCTAAACTTCTGATGTTGTCAGGTATCGGCCCAAAGAACCATCTGCGCAGTCATAAGATCGCCACTATCTTCGACTTACCAGTTGGAAACAATCTTCAAGATCATTTGGGTACCATCGTGGTGTTCAACATGACAAAACTGGTTTATCCTTATCGACCTTGGAATCCGTATAAGTATCCAGCTTCTGTTCTAATTGGCTACGTGTCCTTGAACGAGTCTAGTTGCTATCCTGACTATCAAACCATCAGCTTTGTGACCTATCCAAAATATCTTTTAAAATACTGCACTTTCACTTATGGATTATCTGATAAAGTATGTGATAACATGATAGCAACCGATGTTAATTCAGAGATGATGTTCTCTTTAGTGAACAAACAGAAATACAAATCAACGGGAAAGATTCTTTTGAGGAGCAGCAACTTCACAGACCCTCCATATATTTACACAAATTATTTTTCTGAGGAAGCAGACTTGGAAGACACTGCAAGACTTATAGAAGATTTCATGAAAATACTAAAAACTAAACAGTTTAAGAAATATGGTGGAGTTTATCAAGATCCCAAGTTACCCAGCTGTAAAGGGATGGACCAGGGGAGCAGAGAATACTGGAAGTGTTACGCCAAATGTATGACGATTTCTCAGCATCATTACACTGGTACTTGTGCCATGGGTTCCGTGGTGGATGCCCGGTTGAGGGTATATGGTGTAAGAAAGCTGAGGGTAGCTGATGCCAGTGTTATGCCGTACCCAACAGCAGGAGGCACGCTGGGTCCTGCAATCATGATTGGCGAGAAAGTGTCAGATATGATCAAGGAGGATAACAAAGTTTTTAGACCGTGTTTGTGATATGTTTTGAGTCTTGAGATTTTGGAAATCCATGACTTTTTTTGTTGAATCTCTTACATTTAGTTTTACTTTAACATTGAGTTACAACGTGTTATATAGAATCGTATTTACATATATTAAGTAGAAACTCATCTAATTAGGAAAAGATGCACCCTAAAATGGATAAGTCATTATTGAAAATGGCTGTAATAAATTGTCGTCGAAATTCAAAAATGGAATGGTTAACTGATTTTTTTTTGTTTTATCCTCATTGGAGTCGGAAAATTGCTCCAACGAGGATTTTAACGCCTCGTAAGCGTTTCTAACTTTTAAGTGCCAGCTTAAAAAGTGTTCCGGAAGAGGAGAGTTTTTTTTTAATGTTCACTGGACGGCCAAGATAGGGTAATGAGAATTGAAGGTTATACGTGAATTGAAAGTAGGTATCTATGTGCCAATTAGGTAGTTTGTGAAGCAGAAGTTCAAATGATTAAATTATTATGAGGTATGTTTTAATCAATTATTCTTAATTAACTAGCTTTTCTCCACGACTTCGTTCGCGTGGTTTTAATCACCCGTGTTCAGTTACTACTTCGCTCCTGAGTGTCGTAGCGTCATGTTTATTTACCTTGACGCTATATTATAGCGCGTTCAACTAAACAAACAAATTCTTCAGCTTAATAATATTAGTATAAATATTTAATGGCTAAGTTTTTAAAGTAATTGTTTCAACAAACTAAATAATAACAATACCAAAATAGCCTACATCTGGCTAATTACTCGTAAATCAGTGATAGCGTTCTATTTTTTAGTTGTTGTTTGTTTTTGAACAGATTCTTTTTTTAAATATTACGTACTCGACGACAATTTATTGCTAGACGATTGACAAAAAACAGTTTGATGAAAAGTTTGAATTGTGAACGAGTAAATATCAACTTCCACATACATACATAGATACATACAAGCACGCGCCGGTTACTGTAAAATACCAAAAATGAGTTTTCTAATAAAGTATTTAGGTTGAAAATAAAATGACACTCAACTGCCACACATATTTAATCATAATGCCTGAAATACGAGCTCCTAAACTATCGTAGTAACAAATCACTCTACACCCACACTGTCATTTGTCAGTGTTAAAATTCTGCACTGCGGATACTAAATGAAGTTAAACTGAAAAACGCTGCAGATTTTTGTAAACTATGTAACATATATGTACTAAAATACTAACCCTTTCCCACCGGAATAGGCACAAACAACGGTCCTAAAATGTTTTTTTGACGACACGTCATGGCTTCGATTCCCGCACGGAACAAATTTTAATATTTGTATGACCTACAGATAGTTGTCCCGGGTCTAGCTGTTTGTGTATGTGAGTTTATTTGTTTGTAGGAGAAATTCTTAGTGTGAGTAACGCTTAAACAACATCAATAAAAAATTCTGGTATTTCAAGCTTTCGTGAATGTGAAAGTTTATAACAAAATGATCAACAAATTGTTATAAACATATTGTGAACGGTGAGGTTCGTGCTGCTAGATATTTCGGGTGCTAAATGATAAGTCTGAGCTAGGATTCAGAGTACGTTTATTCCGACACTTTACGCTAATTAATGCTAGTGATGATGACAAGTGATACAAGTATGCCGGTCGATCGCGCACTGACTCGCGTAGCTCACGCTTTCCGCTGGTGCGGCCGCGCGACCTACTTGAGTCAAAACTGCTGATGATGATGTGTTCGATGAGTATCGAACATGCTCCCGAGGGGAAGATATGGGAAAGATGAGATGAGATGATTACACAATTAAGAGGGTTAGTAACACATAGGTGAACCAGTATTTGTTTATGCTAAATGGAGGTTAATACAATGCTGAATGTTCTTATCCTAAGTGATAGCTAATCCCTATCTAGATCTACCGTAAATACCGATTGTCTTTTACTGATAGGTGACGTTGATTTGTCTCTTTTGTACCGTAAACTGGACCACCGTTTGGTCCCACAAACACCGGACCCTTGCTCGGGCACGGGTGATTTACGCGCACTAGCACTAACACTCACACTGCTGGTAGGCGCCGCCCGCGGCGCGGCAGGCTCTGGCGCAGGCCTCGGCTCGCTTGGAGCCTGCGGGTCGCGCGCGGGCGCGGAAGAGGCTTGCTTGCCTCGCCACCACAGGAACCCCAGGAACGCTACGACGGCGACGACTGCTGCTAGCAATACGTATGACATGGCATAGTGATGTATATCATGCGTAGTTAATGTTCCTTCTTCCAAAGCTGCTTTCTTCATAGCGGCTATCTGATTGCCGAGACGTGTTAGTGTGTTGTTGATCTGTGCATCCTCTATTGTTGTTTCGAGAAGCGGTAGCGTAATATTGACCAAATGATGGTGCTGTATTGGAGCTATATTTGCTAATAATAAGTCGGGTTTTAAAGTCAGCTTGTTTTCCTGCTGGTATGAATAAAGAGTTATGTCACGGCCCTTAGCTGTGCATTCTTTATCGAGTTGAATGAGCCCGGCCTTGCTGACACGGCGCGTTCGGGTTTCATTGTCACATATGATTGTAAATGAATAAGTATCGCATACGAAATACAAATGAGTCGATAGGTCGTGTAATTGTAACCACATATTCTTGCAGGTTTCTTTCTTAGGCTGGCAGATACCTATTTGTTCGGTTTGACAGAACTTTTCTTCTGGACCCAGTCGCTTGATTGGACCTCGTAGCTGACAGATATAACTTTCATGCTGATAAGTGCAGGTTTGAAGATCGTTGTTCTTGACTTCGATATAGGAGTCCCTCATCAGATTAGTTGCTATGTAATCTGTGAGGGGAATAATGCTGATCATGTCCTTTCCCACCTGGAGAGGAACAGGTATTAATCGGTACAGCTGGAAACTGTCTCTGCTAATGAGTGGCACGGAGATCTCAAACATGAAGTACTCTTGACTCATTCTCGCCTTGATCGTTAGGTGCTTGTAGATTTCATATAAATCAGACTGGATGTTGTTGATAGGTAAAGTAAGTTCTTTTGATATTTGACCGGAAATGATTTGAAGTTCGTTGCTGAGCTGCTCTGGAGTAAGTAGATGTATGTTAATTTTACTATGATAAATATCCGCTAAGGTGTCGATTAAAGTATCTTGAACACGCTTTAAGTTGTGTATCATGTTTGTCGTAGCCATGGCTGCGAGAGTGAATTCTTGTAAAATTGATGTAGTTTTACTTTGCTCTTGTATCTGTCTAGTCGCTTGATCTAATAAGTTTAGATGTCTATTTATGAGCTTGTACTGAGTATCAATAGTCTTCTCAGTTCGTTTCAGAATATTATACTCAGCTTCTACCACTGACGTTTGATTTTTCCAAAGCTGTAATAGGTGGTTTTCGTTGCTATTTATTATTTCAATATCACGTTGGTATTTATCAGCGAAACTTTGGTCGAGTACTCCAAATAATGTATTGGCTATGGAGCCGACCGCGTTGACAAGGCCGCGTCGGGTTCTTGACCGAGTGCCGAAATGCTGATTTAGCAGCAGCTGATTGTGATATTGGAGCTCGTTATATTCGTGCTGCACTTGTAATAAAATCATGTTACAATGGCTAGGCTCTTTGATTTGTTCACATGTTTGCTCTAGATATTTAATGAAGGTGTCTCCGGCCTTATCACCTTGCCAATAAGGTTGCATGTTGTAGTAGGACACAATTTTCCATTGATCCCGTATTAGATTTAATTTACCTATTGGGTCGTAGTATAAGGATTGATTACCGCTAAATTGGGTAATGTGGTTCGATGCTCCGGTGCTGCTCAAAATGCTGATAAAAAAGAGTAGTGATATAACGACGTTGACGAAATTACGATGCTTTCTCGTATTTGCTTGTGTTTCGTCCTTTGTGATCTTGGGTTTGGCTTTTTTACTCTGCTCTTCCGCTGCCTTTTCTTCGTCCTCTTGCTCGATTGGTAAGACGGACAATTTGATAATAGGTCGCTTTATTAAACCGTTTTTCGTCTTTACTGTCACAACCCTTACAAACCCGTCCTTCCCTTGGTGTACCTCGACGACTCTCCCCACTGGCCATTTTCCAGAAGGAAAATTATCATCGTGGATGGTCACCATATTACCGATCTTAATGTTGTTTTTTGGCTTTAGCCACTTGCTACGAACAGATAATTGGCTAAGATATTCAGTTTTCCATCTTCTCCAAAGGTCTTGAAAAACCTTGTTCGTTAAGTGCCATCTAGTCCTCGCGTCACTGGCTGTTTCAATAACGGTTAGACCTGCTCTGCCGGTTAGGAAGTGCGCGGGTGTTAGGAAATCTAAATCGTCTATGTCTTCAGATATCGGACATAGTGGTCTAGCGTTGAGACCCGCTTCTATTTGTGCTAAAATGGTGCTATATTCTTCAAACGTCAATGCTTGGTCCGCTACAACTCGTTTGAGGTGTTGCTTAAGACTTCGTATCGAACGTTCCCATAATCCTCCCGCACTAGGCCAGGAAGGGCAATTCCAGTGCCATTCTATATCCATTTCCGCTATCTTATTATGAAATGCGTCACCAAAAACTTGTTTTAGCTGCTCGTACTCATCCTGCATTACTTTGTTAGCTCCCACAAAGTTAGTGCCGTTGTCCGAGTACATATGTTTCGGAGCTCCTCGTCGTGCTGACATTCTTCTCAATGCTGCGATAAAGGAAGTGCTGGTCAAGTCCGACACCAGTTCTATGTGCACGGCTTTCGTGACCATGCAGATGAACAAAGCCACGTATCCTTTCGTTGTTTTTATTCCGCGCCCTTTATTTGCTTTCACAGATATGAAGCCCGTGTAGTCTACACCTGTGTGATAAAACGCTGGAGCTGGATTGGTGCGGAAATCAGGTAGATCTCCCATAATCTGCTGTAGCTTCCTGGGTTCCTGTTTCCTACAAGTAACACATCTATGAAGTTGCGTTTTGACGGCTCGATTTCCTTTAATTATCCAAAACTTTTGTCTAAGAAAGGACATTGTAAGCCGAGCTCCTCCGTGAAATGTGAGCTCATGGGCTTGCGCGATGAGAAGCTCAGTCAGTCGACTGTTGTATGGAATGATGATTGGATACTTCATTTCTATGCTCATGTTGGCCTGCCTGAGTCTTCCCTTTGCTCTAAGAATCCCGTCTTGATCTAAGTATGGATTAAGGTTGAGTAGCTTGCTATCGGATTTTACTTCCTGGTTTTGCAATAAGTGTTCAATTTCTGTTTTAAATTCAGCGCGCTGAACGTATTTTATTGTTATAAGTTTTGCTGATCTAAGCTCGTGTAAAGTGAGATACTTTGTTTTCTGTTTACTAACGACAGGTGTCAATGCCCGCCGTACCCAGGCTAAAATGCGTGTTATTTTTGTAAACGAGCTGTAGTGATGTAACAGATCGTCGACTATGCTGCTATCTATGATAGGATTCTGAACTATGTTTACATGCCTTCTTATCTCTTCGTCAGTAGTATATTTCGTTTGACCCGTAGGTTTGAAGTGCGATGATGATAAGAAGGTCGGTCCTTGCCACCACAATTCGTGTTCTAGCAATTGTGAGGTCGTCAGGCCTCTACTAGCTGCATCTGCTGGGTTTTGTTTGGTGTTTACATAATGCCAAGTGTTCGGTGGCATAATGCTAGTAATTTTTTTCACCCTGTTCGCTACGAAAGGCTTCCAGCGCTCTGGGGATCCTTGAATCCAGCTAAGGGAAACCTTAGAATCGCTCCAGCCGTATATCACCACGGCCAAGCTGTTGATGCTTTTAACGATTTTTGACATAAGTTTCGTAAGTAGTTCGGCCGCACATAATTCTAGCCTAGGTAGCGATACAGCCTTGCTAGAGGGCACTAACCGCGTTTTTGCTGCTACTAGCACTACTGATGTAGAGTTATTTGACACGATTCGTGCGTATACTACACAACCGAATGCTTTAACTGATGCGTCACAAAACCCGTGTAATTCAATGACGTCATGCTCTTTGCTTTGTAACCACCGAGGAATGTGGAACTGATTTAATAGATTTAAATCTCTTTTTAAATTAATCCATTCTTCTTTGATTTTAATCGAAACTTCGTCGCTCCACTGGACCTCAGAATCTTGCCATACTTGCTGGAATAAAATTTTCAACTTTGTGGTTAGGGGCGCTAACCATCCCAAAGGGTCGAAAATCTTAGAGATTTCGGATAAAAGCATTCTTTTGGTCAGTTTTTCTGTTTGCGTGCTGTTTGAATCGTATTTGAAGATGAATTCATCCTCGGTTGAGTTCCATTGTAGTCCCAAAGTTTTCGATGAGCTTTCAGTTTTAAATGTAAAGACTGCTGGCTGTTTGTTGGCAGTTTGCTCAACTGTTTCTAGCAATCTTTTATCGTTTGAGGACCACTTTCTTAGTGAAAATCCACCGCTTTTTAGGCATGCGTTTACTTCCGTAATTCTTCGCTTTCCTTCTTTGATGCTATGCGCTCCTGATACCCAATCATCCATATAGAGCTCTTCCTGGATGCATTTAGCTGCTCTGGGATATTTTTGCTGCTCATCTGACGCTAGTTGTCGCAGAGTCCTCATTGTCAGGAATGGTGCTGCTTTAGTTCCATACGTTATGGTTGATAATTTATAATTTTTTATAGGCTGATCCGGACTTTGTCGCCATACGATTTGTTGTAGGCTTTGGTCCTGCTCATCGACTAAAATCATACGGAAGCATTTTTCGATGTCAGCTGTGAATGCGAAACGATATTGCCTCCACTTCAGGATAAGCTCTAACAGGTCTAACTGGAGGTTTGGACCCCTGTACATTAGATCATTAAGGCTGTGGCCTGAAGTAGTTTTAGACGATGCGTTGAATACTACGCGCAACTTTGTTGTGCTAGATTCTGCTCTTTGTACCGCATGATGAGGAAGGAAACATTCTATTTCCGTCTTCTGTTTGCTGTCAGAAGTCGCTAACTTCATGTGTTGCAGCTGCTCATATTCGCGGATAAATTGCTTGTATTGCGTCGCTAGTTCTTCATTCTTGCTAAACTTGCGTTCTACATTTTTGAATTGTGCTATCGCTATCTCTTTCGAAGATCCTAGCTTCTCTTCTAAATGTGGTTTCATGGGTAACCTAACTACATAACGACCGTTTTCTAGACGTTTCGTAGTAGTTTCATAGAAATCTAGGCATTCCTGATCTTCTACGGACATCGAATTCTGTACTTGAATGTCTTCAATTGTCCAGAATTGTTGAATGTCTTCAATGTTATGCAAGATCACGTTGCATTGGAATGAGGTGCTTATATTGCCACCGCACAGCAACCATCCTAAATGTGTTTGCTGTGCTAGCGGTTCCGAGGACGTTTGTCCGCGAATTAATCCTTCTAAAAGGATGTTGGCGTAGATTTCTGCTCCTAGGAGAAGATCCACCGGACGACTGATGTTATAATCTGGGTCCGCTAAACAAAGATGTGCTGTATGTTGCCAAGATGGCTTAGCGAACGTTTCGTTTGGCAGATTTTTTATTAAGTTGTTCACTATTACAACATCCGTAGAAAACTTAAAATCGGTGTAAGTCGATTGACAAGCGATCGTTAGTTTCCCTTTGCAGTTGTTTTCACGTTCGCCTACCCCATAAATAACCCCTTTACACGGTTTTCGCTTTAATCCTAGCTGCTGTGCTGCTTTCTCGCTGATCACGGAAACTTGTGAGCCCTGATCGATCAGTGCTCGCATGACGTGTTGGGTCCTGTCGATTGCTGTGACTTTCACCAGCGCTGTGGCTAGCAAAATCTCCGATGTCTCTTGCTGAGAAGCGTAGATGCTTTTGTTGTTTTCGCTTTTTTGTTTCTCAATCTCGGTCAAGCTGTTAGACTTTGATTGTGTTGCGAAATAGTCATGCAAAGTCGTATGATGTTCGTCATTGCACTTATGGCATCTTTTTGTCGAGTAGCATTTTGCGCCATTATGATTGTAAACACAATTTATGCAATAATTTAATTGTCTAATTATTTTAATTTTCTGCTCATTTGGTAATTCTGTAAACTTTTTGCAGCTTATTAAATTATGTTTTGACGAACAATGAGGGCATTTATTTACTGACTCAGACACATGCATCGATTTCGCCATTTCCGTTGTCTTGTTATTTTTAGATTCATTGCTCAATTTAAAATTATTTTTACGATTAAAATTGGATGAACCATTGGATGATTGAGATGAAACTGTCTTAGGTGTCCCATCTTGACGTCGCCGAGACGACTCTAGGGCAGTGAACTTATTCTCTAAGTAGTTCAAAAAGTCCCGAAGTACCGGAAGCTCTCGCGAATTCTTCAACGACTCTATATACTCGGAATAAGACTCACTATCCAATTTTTGTGCTAGTATATATACAAGAAGAGGATCCCATGTCGTAATATCTACGCCTAGATTTTTTATGGCGTGAAGACTCTCTAAGGTGACATCATGAAGTCGTTTGATGGCTGTGTACGACTGCTGCGGTATATTGGTAAGATTGTAAAAGGAATTTACGTGGGACATAAATATCTGCTTTTTGTTGTTGAACCTATGAGTTAAAATCTCCCAACAGGTGTTATAGTTGTCCGCGCTAATCGGGAGATGCTGGATCAAGCGCTCGGCTTCTCCTTTTACCTTACTCTTCAGGAACTGCATCTTTTGTGCCTTTGACAGAGAAGAATTGTTGTGGATTGCTTCATCGAAAAGATCTTTGAAGGATACCCACTGCTGATAGTTACCTGAGAACACAGGAATCTCCATCTTCGGTGTGGACTTGTCACGGTACGACGTTGCCCACATCTTAGAGCAGATAGCCTTTCTCAAGCCGTTATACGTACGTTCATGTTTAGTGTAGCTTGATTCGTACGCCTCGTCGTCTTCCAACTCCATCATTAGTTCCCAGTGGCTGTTGTCTACGGCTGTCCATCGAGTTTGTAATAATCGCAAGGCGTCTTCGAACTCCCATTTATCGGACAAGGATTCGACATCTATGCTTTGTACGGTCCTTGCGAATGCTTTGAAATTGATATGTTGCTTGCGCATCATATCATCTAGTTTGCTGTAAATACCTTTAGACTCCTCGGCACGAGCGCGTGCCGGGCTGGCGGAAGCTGAGGATGGCGCGTTGTCCTGGTGCTGTAAGGATTTGCCCCCCGAAGGACCTGCTGCTGCTGCTACTTGCTGACTAGAAGGGTCGTCTTCTAGATCAGAGAATCCTGGCTGCTTTGCGTGGTGACATAACGCGTCATAATATTCGGATATGGCGTCTTTTGCTGCTTTATAAGACTCCATTGTTCGCTCGAACTCCGAATTTACGAAGTACTTATGACCCCTATTTTCAAACGGCCCAAGTTTTTCGTCGTTTAGCTGATACTCTCTCCAATACAACTCTAAAAGATCTATCCTCTTTCTACAGTAGTCGATGGTCTTACGCTGTTTGCTATCCTTATTGAAATTAATAAGGACCTTGGCAATGCTCTCTGCTAATTCACTTTGTTGGAAGAATAAAGTCTCCATTGTGCTGCTGTTAGACTAAAGTGAGACAGAATATACGGAACGCTCTTACTTGAAAGCCGCTAGTCCTACGGCTATTTCTGCCACAAGTAATGCGCTGTTGCTGCTATGCTGCTGGCTCGCTGTTGTTGCTGCGCGGGTAGCTCCCCACGGTTGGTTGTGAATCCCTATGAACTCCCGCCTAATCTAGTTCGCGGCAACCCACAGGTTGCTGGTACGCTACAAGCACTTCGCGTTACGATTTATCGCGGTCGCGGAGTCCTTGACGGTTTCGAAGGACCAATGTGAACGGTGAGGTTCGTGCTGCTAGATATTTCGGGTGCTAAATGATAAGTCTGAGCTAGGATTCAGAGTACGTTTATTCCGACACTTTACGCTAATTAATGCTAGTGATGATGACAAGTGATACAAGTATGCCGGTCGATCGCGCACTGACTCGCGTAGCTCACGCTTTCCGCTGGTGCGGCCGCGCGACCTACTTGAGTCAAAACTGCTGATGATGATGTGTTCGATGAGTATCGAACACATATATTGTCCTTATTCCATTCAAGTTTGAATCGTGAACAAAAAGGGCGGAAACGTATTGTGAGCCGCACACTCCACAAAATTCCTTTACTCCCCATTCCCATACCCCCCTTTCTCTTATCCATTGTGTTCGCTGACCTTGAATTTCTGTCAATGTCATACAAAACTCCTGTTTCGTTCACACGTCGACGCAAAATAAATTGTCAGTTCCAGTAGAAAGTAAACTTACTTTCTACTGGAACTAGAACGAGTAACTACTCGACAGAAATTCTCTCACAAAATTACGCTCGTTTGGCCTCACCCTTAAGAAGTCGAATTACCAATTTAAAAACGTGTGTCGTTTTTAGGTATATACCTAATAGCATATATTTTTAGGATGGAGCTCATGTCTCTGTGCATACATGCATACATGACATACACTTAGGCCTATTTCCCATGGGGCTAGGCAAAAACCACAGAACGCCACCTACTACGATACTTAAATACTCCTTTCGCCTCGTCCACATTCATAGATCCGGTAATACAGGTACGCTGATTACTAGTAGGTACTGCGCACCCGACCTTTCTGAAGAACCTCACCAATAAGGTCAGGGTAGGTCCTTCTAGGGCGTCCTCTCCCGACGCCTTTGTGATAAATAGTTATTTACTTCTACGTTTAAAACGTGTCTATTCTTTCATTAAACCCGAATCTGGGACCACAGTTTTCAGTTAGAAATCTAAGCAGAGCAGCAGCTGAGGTGTTGTATATTTTCATTTAATTATGTATTCAGCCACTGTTTGTGCAAACAATTTATTACTATTGTTCGCGGTTCCAGTAGTTTTGCTGATTATTCTAAATAATTAATGTGATTCCCACAGGGGCTCAAAGGATATTCTTGTAATTTTAGAGATTTATGAAGACAGAAAGGGTTTTACGAATGATGGAAATAATGTCGTTGCTTCGGTCATTGTTCCTTGTTATTATTGTGTTTAATTATTTGAGTGCTCCACAATAATAATTATTTTTCAGGTGGCAAAGAATGTTTGGGATTATTGCGATCTGTCCGACCGACGGGGCAGTTACATAATAGGCCAGTCTCTATAGACCGCTGAGAGTCTGAGACTGACGTTCTGTGGGGCAATACTATTACTGATGCTTTGTAGAAGAAAGTAAAGCAATAAATTTTAAAGAAAGAACGTCTTAATAACTGAACGCCCACTACGAGCTAAAAGGTATTGCATAATAAATGAATATAAAAGCAGCTTACGTATTTACACTTTTATTTTTCATTCATTTTCTCTTGGGTTTTAAACTTCCGGCGCTAAACGTTTTCGATTAATATTTTTCCTGGTGCTTCGAATTTTAAAAATTCAATTTATTTCCGCCAAAACGAACTAACCTTAGTGAAATTTTTTTCCCATTTTCAGAAATAAAGGTACTGGATTTGATTAATTTTAAATCGGCGAACTGTTTGTTTTTTTATTTAGTTTAGCTTTTTTTTAAAAAAAAAACGTTGCTCCACTCTGGGAATTCCTCCTGTATCGTGGGTGCGTTTATAAACTAACAAACACCCACAACACAACACTGTAAGTGTACATAGGTACACCTCTGCCACACGTTTCGGAGAATACAGGCGTGATGGTATGTTATGTTATGTCTCTTCCAGCCGGATGTTTTTCCTTAAGAAAGGCTTACATAGAACAGCTTTCAATTACGTTCGACCTGATGTATGCGCGCATCTTTTATTCATACGCTTGAAGTTCTTTAGTGCCTTACTAACACAAGAAGTTTAGAAACCCTATTGAAATGACGCTACCTATTTTAAACTCTGGCTTGAAGGCTGCGCCTGTTTTATTAGCTATGGAGTATGAGAAAATTTCAGACATGTCAAAACATTTATCGTCAAATATTAGAAAAAATAATTGCTTCTTCAGAAAGATAATATCGTATAGGGAATAATGGGCAAAGAACGCTCTGTTAGAATGTGAAGTCGTTCGTAGTGCGGATCCCAACTCATCGTATGGAGACTTTCTTCAAAGAAAAATAATTTAAAAAAAAATTGGCTAAAATCATCGATAAAGGGCACCCCCCTTTATCGATGATTTCAGAACGTGACGTATTATTTTAAGCTTATTTTTATTTTGTTACCTGAAATAAATGATATAATGTTGTGCTAATTTTATACAATTGAAATGCTTTTTACATATTTACCTACCATAAAAATTAACCTGACTGCAACACTTATAAATAATAATAAAATTATAAAGTATGTACAATTAGGAAGCTTGTAGGGCACCCAAAATTCTTCCATAATCATCACTGTCATGATTTATTCAAGCGCGGTGTTTAATTATTTACAATTGTTATTCAATTGTTTTTTTATTGTTATTTTTATTTGTTGTTTATTGTTGTTTGTTTTTTTGTTTTAGGAAGTAGCGAGACAACCCCAACACAAGTATATTTTATAACTTACTGGGGTTGCCTCAATTAATTTAAGTAGTCAAAAATGTATGAGATGCAATAAAAACCATTTTTTTATTTATTTTATTATACCTATCTCTGCCTGTAAAAGTGTAAAAGATATCTTTTTAGGCTTTTTATATTCATACATAACACCATATTACACCCATAAACTCTTGACTTCCTGCCAGAATATTGCCTTGAAGATTCCCCGTTCCCATTTGGCAACTATTTCCCATTCCGCCATCTTCAGAGCTAACCTAGATTTAGAGCCTATTCACTTCAGTATGCAGTCAGGGCGCGAGTATGCGGTTTTCAATTCGCTGATACGTTGCCGAACACAATGCGGAGCTCGCCTAAGGAATTTCTAGAAGTGATAGCGGTGTATCTCCGGGCTTTCATTAGATTCTAACATCTATACAACTTCATATTTGTTTGTATATTATACAAACAAATGCAATATATGTTTCTGTTTGTAATGTTATCTTCGAAACGACTACATTGATTTACACGGGAATTTCGTTGGCAGGTAGTTGAAGTTATAAGAGAGTAAGTTAGGCTACTTTTATTTTTGGAAAAGAATTAGGAATTCGCGCAAAAACATAAAACCGGTACGAAGTCGCGGGCATTGGCTAGCTAGTGCAATATAAAAACCATGAATTTGTGGCCTTGAAGGTCTGGAGATGGTACATCAAAGCTAGCTTCTGCCCCCGACTTTGTCTGCCTGAAAGTAAAGTACTTATACCATAAAGCAGAACCTACAGCACTGGGCAATAGTATATAAATCTACACATATTACCGCTTAAAGCATTACCCTTATTTTGGGCTCCACTGCAGTCAGATAAATATGACGGGTACCTAATCAGCGTCATCGTCATCATCATATCAGCTGAACGACGTCCACTGCTGAACATAGGCCTTCCCTAGAGATAGCCGTAATGACTGGTCCTGCAAAGTCAAAGTCAAATCATTTATTCCAATTAGGCCATTAAAAGGCACTTCTAGACGCCAATTACTTAAAACTATTGAATCTAGTTGCTCATTCCAAAGGTAGTTTCGTATGGAGAAGAACGGGCAAGAAAATCCATACATATTCTTTAATAATACAAAAAAACCTGCGCTGCCCGCATCCAGCAATTTTCGATGCACGAGTAATGTGTGAGATTAAATACTATAGGTCACAATAATGCTTACTACTTTCTTTAAGCATGATCCTTAATTACTCTTTTTTCTTTCATAACTTAGCTTAACGTCAATAACTCGTCGTGATAAAGAGCTTCTATTTAAATTTCTCCTCTAACAATAAATAATTTAATCCACTCGACTTTAAAAGTCACTTATTTCTCACTGTCGAAGCTACAAAGAGCATCTACACGAACTACTTTCTTGATTAAATGAAAAAGCGAAGGAGTAATTAATTTTTCAGGATTGAAGGATTAATAATACCTTGGAGTTCTCCTACTAGTAAAAATAACAAATCTAGATTAAAAAAATGTTTGTTTGTGGCAATCGCTGGCATTACTGCCCCCCTAGCCAAGTCGCAAACGATAATCGCAAACGCTCGGTAGGTACCAATAGATTTTAAACTTTATACCCCAGAGCTTTAAGTTGAAAATCTATTAAAGATTTCTAAGCGTTAGCGACTGGAAAGAACGAAAACGCTTTGCAATCTTCACTAGATCTTCAACTTAAAACCAAGCAAATAAAGTTGAAGATCTATTAAAGCCTACTCAGCGTTTGCGTTTGTCGTTTGTTACATGGCTACAGGACCTGGTCCGATTACAAATAATTTTTCCACTGATAGAAACCTGCTCAGGACCACAGGAAGACTCTGGTTACAGGCCGCTTCCAACCGGTCCTTTTGGAAATCTATGGGGGAGGCCTATGTCCAGCAGTGGACGTCCTGCGGCTGATATGATGATGATGAGAAACCTTCTTTACTGTCGAGTGTGTAACTGTAACTTCTACGCATACGAGGCAGCGGGAAAAAGCTAGTATTCATACAACATGACTTGAAATTCGGAACATCTTGGAGGATGAAAGTACTCATGAATATGATCAACTTTTATTTCGAGACCTACTCTGAAGTATGAATAAAAAACCAAGTGCTACAAAAATATCCTTCAACACGATCCAAGTCTATGGAACAGTTGATTTTTTGACATATTTCAAAGTAAGTGATAAAACTTGTTCATATTCATAAGTACATGTGTACAGTCATTCATGTTGCCTAACATCAAATCTGCTTTTTACGTATATAAGGAGCATCACGCCTATATTCTCCGAAGGGGTAGGCAGAGGTGTATCAATGTACACCCCAGTTCGCCGGTATAGTTAGGTCCCATGTAATAGGGCGCAAGCTTATTGCCATTAACCGGGCACAAATCCAAACTCCGAGCTGCTACTAAAAATTTCATAGAAAAACCCAATACCACTTTCTGCTCGACCTGGGAATCGAACCCAGGACCTCTAGCGTAGCAATCGTGCTTAGGACCACTAGGCTGACGAGGCAGCAGCATTATTTAACCGAATTTAATGGACAGAGACATTGTAATCTCTAACATAATACATTTAAAAACTTTTAATGCGATCAGAGCCCGAGGCACAGCTGGTAGGTACATAAATAACTAACAACAAAAGTACCTCTATCTATGAACAATGTTATTAGAAAGTTGTGAAGCGAGATAAAACTATAATTACCTATGCTGGGTTAATCTGAGGAAGATTGAATACAAAACTGGCGCTAAAAATAGTTTTTTTTTTTAATTCTAGATGGGTCTAGTCTTGGTCAGTGGTGACACAGTCTGCAATGGAGTGAGCTTACCCAGAAGAAGCCTGTTCAATCTATCTTTAAAGAGATTAGGGTTTTATGCGTTTGGAATTACAAACGCAGGTAGAGAGTTCCACTTCTTTGCAGTGGGCATTATAAAAGAAGATAGAAAACGATTAGTGCGAATCGATGGAATAGCAACAACGTGGGTAGCCCATTACATTACATTTCCAAAGGCAAAAAATAAAGCTTACATAATATAAAAATAATACCATGGCTGACACTGGAGTGGCGATTAACTAAATTTAACGGAAAAAAACAAAAAGTGTGGAAGAAAATTATATTCATCCAATCCATTGACTAAAGTGTTATTCCATGTTGCCATAGAATGGGGAAAATTCCAAGTCATGTATTGGTTCTGACGAAAATATTTTTTTAGGGGAAAGTTAATCAAGTAAACGATGATTGTATTACCTTCGTTCGGTTCGAGTGACATTTTGACATTAATTAGAAAAAATAGGAACATGCCAAGATCGAGAAGACTTTTACTTTTCTTTCGTGTGTTTCTTCCCATGTTTTGTTTTTGTATGAACTCCTATTAGGCTATGTTTAGCTGGCAAAATTTTGACACGCGTTTTTAAATCGCGCGTCTAGACGTTCTTATAATCACCTAACAACCGATCACATGCGCGCGTGTTATATATTATGGCTTTTAATGATAATATTCATATAAAAGTTATAATACATGTACTATATTTTTAATTGTTAAAGTTGTATTTTATGATTTGTTGATACCGGAAGTTGGTTCGGTTATGATTCAAATCATAAAATCATAGCTAAAACCAGTTTTACGTTATTTATATTTAATTATTTATGTCGTTACATAATTATAGCTTTTTATACACATAAATATAATTTCTAGACACATTTGTACAAGTCTCTGTACTAACGACTCGATGACGTCACTTGTTTGTCACTGTCTATAAAGGCGAGAGCCCAACGCTTTGAGTGTCATTCTTATCTGAGCTGTCGGACCGAGCAGATCGCTAGTTAAGTATATTTCCTCTTTTATTAGATATTATAATTATGTGTTCCTTATATTCTTTTGTAATGTTGGTTATTTACTTGATTTAGTTATATAATTGATATGGTACCTAAATAATGTTATTAGTGAGCAATAATGTTGTATAAATATATTATGTACTATATGTATATATACATTATGTGTATATATATGTATACGTATGTATATAAAGACACTTTCCTATATGTGTTAACATATATATACTTTTGTACTGCTGATAGCAGTGTTGGTTATATACTTGATGTAGTAACTAAATGATGTTACCAGTGAGTAATAATGTTGTGTACATAGTATATGTGTAAAAATATTTATGTATAAATGTTGGTGTGTATACATGATGATATAGAATCATTGTTTAATAATAATGTAATAAATGAAATGAGTAATAATGATAAATGACTTTCATTGATACATAAGGTTAGTTTCAATATTGAGCAACTTTAATAAATAAGATAATATTTATATATTAAATAAATAAATATATTTGATTGAAATTTATTTTAACTATTTTACCTTCTTTACCTATTTCTAACATCAGAAGTGGGATCACATACCCATATTTATTATAATTATGTTTTTATTTTTATATTAAATGTAAATAAAATGAGAATTTATTAAGTGAATGAGTATATATTTCCAGGTTTTTTTTTCACTACCCGAATGGAGACAGAGATTATCCAGAAGCTGCTTACTGCTGAAAAAGAAGCGTTATCCAGCAAGAATAGGCAGGATGACGTGAATCTCTCAATATTTGATCAAACCAACACCGCGGTAATATGTCAGATTGGCCGAACGAACTATGAAAATGGCAGTAATCCATAAATACCACAGTTCGAAATCTATGGGTTTTTCCCCTATAAGACTACTAATTGGTAGTAATGCGAATATACTTTGTGTTCAGCCTCGCTTGAACGAAATTTATGGCTGTGCCCGTGGCTGTCCCTGTGGCTGTGCCTATGACTATGGCTGTGCCTGTGGCTGTCCCTGTGGCTGTGCCTATGGCTGTGCCTGTGGCTGTGCCTATGGCTGTGCCTGTGGCTGTGCCTGTGGCTGTGCCTGTGGCTGTGCCTGTGGCTGTGCCTGTGGCTGTGCCTATAACAACAATAAATGTACTACTTAAAAAGATATAAAAAAATATATCATGATTGTACTTCGAGAACGAAGTACTTATCAGAATGGCCGTGTTATATATTATGGCTTTTAATGATAATATTCATATAAAAGTTATAATACATGTACTATATTTTTAATTGTTAAAGTTGTATTTTATGATTTGTTGATACCGGAAGTTGGTTCGGTTATGATTCAAATCATAAAATCATAGCTAAAACCAGTTTTACGTTATTTATATTTAATTATTTATGTCGTTACATAATTATAGCTTTTTATACACATAAATATAATTTCTAGACACATTTGTACAAGTCTCTGTACTAACGACTCGATGACGTCACTTGTTTGTCACTGTCTATAAAGGCGAGAGCCCAACGCTTTGAGTGTCATTCTTATCTGAGCTGTCGGACCGAGCAGATCGCTAGTTAAGTATATTTCCTCTTTTATTAGATATTATAATTATGTGTTCCTTATATTCTTTTGTAATGTTGGTTATTTACTTGATTTAGTTATATAATTGATATGGTACCTAAATAATGTTATTAGTGAGCAATAATGTTGTATAAATATATTATGTACTATATGTATATATACATTATGTGTATATATATGTATACGTATGTATATAAAGACACTTTCCTATATGTGTTAACATATATATACTTTTGTACTGCTGATAGCAGTGTTGGTTATATACTTGATGTAGTAACTAAATGATGTTACCAGTGAGTAATAATGTTGTGTACATAGTATATGTGTAAAAATATTTATGTATAAATGTTGGTGTGTATACATGATGATATAGAATCATTGTTTAATAATAATGTAATAAATGAAATGAGTAATAATGATAAATGACTTTCATTGATACATAAGGTTAGTTTCAATATTGAGCAACTTTAATAAATAAGATAATATTTATATATTAAATAAATAAATATATTTGATTGAAATTTATTTTAACTATTTTACCTTCTTTACCTATTTCTAACACGCGCGTTAACGCGCGTCAGCGATCGGTAACTCTCTAGACGCAAGCGATCGCGCGTTTTGATACTAGTAACTAGTGTAACGTCTGTTGGCTGTTCAGTTAAGCGCGCTCTTTCAACGTGATTGCACATACTTTTTCTATAATTTTGAGTAGTTTGAGTACTCTTGCATCGCGCTTTACCGCTCGTCATATAAACTCTCTTTGAGTTTTATCGTCGGTTGACATTGTTAACGCGCATTAAATGTGAACTTAGTTAGCCTTAATTCGTTTTATGACTATGTTTATGTGTTTTCTTTTGCGATAGACTTGTAATCGCGGTCTGTTAAGATAACTGCTGACTGTTAGTATTTTTGTGGCAATGTTGGTAGGCTGAACTTCTAATGAGATAAACGAATTAATTTAGAAAGAAAAACTCTTATCAATTACACTTAGGTTATTTAGCACGTACTCCATTTCGTTGTGTTTTTCAACCTGTATTGTCCCACTGCTGGGCAAAAATCACCCTTATAGCCTTGTTGTACACCTATTAACTCATAATTTTTACCATGCATATGTTATGATCAGTGTCATGATGGGCCAGTGGTTAAGACGCCTGCCTTTCATGCATGAGTTTGGGTATTTGAAACCAGGCTTGTGCCAATGTAGAAAATGACGCTCGGTGAAGGACGCTTCCAACCGGTCCTTTTGGAAATCTATGAGGAGGCCTATGTCCGGCAGTGGACGTCCTACGATTGATATAATTGTGATGAAATTGTGAAACATATTATCAGTAAATAATAACATATTCCCAATATCGAGTTTCCAAAAACACACAGTAATTAAAATTTTAATTATAAAGCTATGATAATTAACGCCTCATTATCTTAATGGACCCAGTTAATTATGATCCATTTGTACGCGAAAATTTAGTTGCATCCTTATTACAACATTTGTATTTGCATGTTTTAATTAGGGTAATTAGAAAATATACATGTATAATTTAAACATGACATGACTACTTAAACATTAATTACAGAATTAAGTTTGTACAAAGTTCTTACCTAACAATAGATGACAAGGTTGGTGCAGTGGCTGACCGATTGACTGCTGCGCTTCGTGTCGCTGGCTCGATTCTCGCACGGAACAAATATTTGTATGGCCTACAGATAGTTGTTCCGGGTCCGGTCGTTTATGTATGTGAGTTTATATGTTTATACCACGCCCACTATATAGGAGATTTTTCTAGTGTGGGGCAATGTTAAAAAAAAAACTAACTTTTTGGTGAAAACCGTGGTTTTTAATGAAAATAGAAAAAAAACTTTAAACAGAAATACGTGAATATAAAAATATAACTTGTACCTACTAGCTACGCCAACACTCCATACAAACTAATTCAGTTTTTTGTAATATTTATAACTAGCAACTGCCCGCGACCACCTGCACCACCTGCGCCAAATTGTTATATTATCCACACATTTATCCGGGATCAAAAATAAAATAAATATTCTACACTCTAATCTATCTCTGTACCAAATTTCATCCAGATCCGTACAGCCGCTGAGCCGTGATTGAGTGCAAACATCCATTCATCCATCCAAACTCTACATCACTTACTTTGTGCTGTGTTCATGTAAATGACTATTGTCTTAGCGATAAATAAAGTTGTTTAAACCGAAACCAAACTTTCGCATTTAAATAGTAATAAGATTATTTTAATGGCAATAGGCTCGACCCCTATTACATAGGACCTAAACATACCGGTGAACTGTGGGTATACATTGGTATACCTCTGCCTAACCCTTCGAGGAATACAGGTGTGATTGTGTGTAAGATTATTATTACTAGATAGTGTACCGATAAAAGCCACTCTCCATGTCAAATCATTCACAAACGCAAATAAAAGCTATCACCCGAAAAGCGAAAAGGGAGGATAAAGTATCCCATACCATCAACAGCCCGAAAATACCCATGATTTCGGGGATTCAGTCCGAAAACATCTGGAGTGCAAATACAAGTATCGGTCGTACCCGGTCTGCCGGTTGGAGAGAATTACTAGGGCTATGAAGCTGTTTCTCATAAATCGGGGAACCCTTTGCAATATATTGATGCCCTGATATGTTCCGTACCCCTTCATTACGGTTACTTTTGCTGAATAAATCGAGATCCCATTTCCTGACTTCATGTATCTGTATTGAAAGCAATCTATTTTGCAACTGCTTATTCTGCTTACTGCATACGCAACGGGCCGATTCTGTTCTCTGAAGGAGATTTATTCTGAAATATTGTTAAACATAAACAGATAAAGATCAAGTATTTATTAATTACTAGCGGGCCCGGCAGACGTTGTCCTGCCCTGAAAGTCCAGTTCATGCCTACCCTACCCCACCTAACTACTCCATCAACCTACCTACCCACATACTTACTCTACCTAATAAAATAAGTTTAGGTTAAAATTTCATGGTTTTTGTTTAATTTTATTTACCATGTTTGCAGAGATTTGATCCCTATGATTGACTCTATCGATTAGTGCCATAAAAGTACAGGATGCTATTTTTTCGGATTTTAGTCGGTTCGATTCCCAGGTGAAGCAACGGAATTTTCAAAATTATTTAAATGCAGTTTAGTTTCTTTTTAAAAATAAAGGAATGTTTCCTTTAAGTAAAATTTGCTATCTTCAGTATTTAGAGTACTTTCCCTCCAGGTAGCATAATAAATTTCCACCCTGTATATAGATTGACTAAGTTTGATAATTTTGTTTGATTATTTAAGTTTTTCTGGCAATCTCCTGAAATTTGACGAGGATGCAAAACCGCAACTCTTATAAGCATAATACCACTTACTGGTGTGTCTCGAAATCTCGAAAACTATTTGACCTATGGTGCTGAAATTTGTCAGGGTGATTTCTACACGGATGAAGTCACGGGCAGAAGCTAGCAGGTAATCAAATACAAGGTGTAAAGAGACATCACATACCCGTTAACTATGAATGCTGCCCATCCAACATTTAACAAATTATTGTGCTTATAGGTGCGACTGCCCCGTTGGTCTCGTGGTCACAAGCGCGACCGGTGAGCGTGGGGTCCCGGGTTCGATTCTTAGGTCGGGCAAAAAGTGTTAATGGGTTTTTCCATTCGGAATTTCTCAGTAACAGCCCGGAGTTTGGAAGTTGGTGGTGTGACACCCCCGCGCCTCGGAAAGCACATAAAGTTGTTGGTCCCGGCTGTCATTCGTAGATCTTTGACAGCAGCCAAGAAGTCTGACAACCAGTCTAACCAAGGGGTACCGTGTTGCCTAGTTACTGGGTTGTGGAGGTCAGATAGGCAGTCGCTCCATGTAAAACACTGGTATTCAGCTGCATCCGGTTAGACTGGAAGCCGACCCCAACATAGTTGGGAAAAGGTTAAGCAGATGACGATTGTGCTTATAGGTGCATCCAACAGTGGATTTTAACAGTTTAGTTAGAAGGTTTAAACCAAGTTTTCGTAAAAAAAACGTAGAAAAAAGTTGTAACTTTGACCTTTCATGTTTCTGTAATCATAAGGATCCCAGGTATGATCCAATTAAAGCAATGATAAGGAGAATTTATGTAACTTTCTACATCTTGGATGCATTATGGCAAGCTACCTGCCAATCCAAAAACAATTTATTCTGAAACCACGATTCGTTAATCTCATTTCATTTATATTGTGTTTCTTTTTTGCGATGGAATTTTCTTAGAATAAATGCTACCTGTTAGGTAGGTGACATATCTATGCTAATTTCAGCATTGATAAAAATACATTGACGCACTGTGAATGCAATAAAAATACAGTGTGATTTTTTGGCTGAAAACTAGACGGGAATTTGGAGACGTCGTTCTTTGTTCCATTTTAATAATTTACATTGAATCAAAAGAAAAGCGCTAATTTTGATTAGACCATTGAAAGTCACTTTTGAACGTTATTAATAAGGAGAAAAAAAATAATCTAGTTCCCACTCTCAAAAGGTAATTTCGTATTGAGAGAATGGACATGAAACTTCGTACTTACTCCTTAAAAAAATATGTCAAATCATTTGTACTGGTACATTAATTCAACAGTTATAAATAAGATGATTAAAATAAATAATTAATAAAATTACATCACGCATATAAATACTAACTAGTGGTCGCCCCAGTAGTCGAACGTTTGAACGTTATTACGGTTCCATTGTCATAGATAATTACATATCATACCACACATACCATCACGCCTGTATTCCCCGAAGGGTCAGGCAGAGATATATTAATGTATATCCAGAGTTCGCCAGTATGTTTAGGTCTCACGTAATAGGGGGCGAGCCTGTTGACATATATAAAGTATGTCTAGGTGTGTGTGTGTATGTGCCAAAAATGCATGGTAGTGCGAATAATGCTTTTTTTTTAAATAAATTATTTAATTTACTTCTGATGCAAATCCTACTATCCTACTTTCTACTTATCCTATCCTATCCTAAACCACTTATATTATAAATGCGAAAGTTTGTGAGGATGGATAGATGGATGGACGGATGATTTTTACTCTTTCACGCTTAACTCTTAACTTGTCGCGCCAAACTACTTACACTGTTAGTCGCGTGGGGTCCATATGAACCCCAGAATCAATTGTGATAGATAAACAAGTACAATAAATTCTTTTTTTTTTTGTTATGTTTTACCTATAAACAAGTAATACATTACGAATAAAAGTAAAAGTACTTAATTAAAATTGTGTGTGTATCAAAAATTATTAAGATTCATCATTTACTTCCCAAAAATTCCACTACAATATTAGTCACGCGGGGTCCGTTGGACCCCATACACCTCCGTATGGCACGTGTGGTTGTCGCTGCGGTTAGCAAAGCTCAGAGGAGGGAGGGGCGCCTGAGCTAGGAAGCTACTAGGACGCACAGTCACGTACTTGTAATACTTGCCGAATTATGACGAAATCTGAGTTGCTTGGGGTCCAATGGACCCCACGCGACTAATTGAGGGTTAAAGGCCCTAAACGGATCTGGATGAAATTTGGCACTGAGATAGATGGTAGTGTGGAATAACACATAGGATACTTTTAATCCCGGAAAAAATATACAGATCCCGTGGAATAATATATGCAATTTAAAGCGGATGAATTCGCAGGCAAAAGCTAGTCATATATTTGAAAATGCTAGATGTCTGCACTCCTTTTTCACTGTGCAAAACTTCATACTCCTCCGTCCTCGTAATTTTTGTCAAAAGGGATGAAAAGTTTTTGCTTCACGTATTAACATAATATAGATTAGCTACAGCTTTGAGTTTCACTGTGTTATACCATTATTGTGTAACTCTTAGTTGTTTCAACATACATACATATCATCACGCCTGTATTTCCCGAAGGTTTAGGCAGAGGTGTACCAATTACACCCACAGTTCGCCGGTATGTTTTTAGGTCCCATGTAATAGGGGGCGAGCCTATTGCCATTAACCGGGCACAAATCCAAATTCCGAGCTGCTACTCAGAATTTCACAGAAAAACCCAATAAACACTTTTGTTCGACCTGGGAATCAAACCCAAGACCTCTAGCGTAGCAGTCGCGCGAGTTGTTTCAAATAAAATAACTATTTTCACCCCCTAGAAGTTGTGCAGTAATATTTTTTGTTCCTTTCTCATAAATAAAATCATCCTTCACCAACACTGTTAGCTAAACCAGTTCACTATCATTGAATTACTTTATGTCTAATAAACTTTCAAACAAATGGTTTAGACGAGCATTATTATCAATTAACTGCAGTTTAAAAAGCCTTTTTTATGAACTGTAACAGTTGCCATTTTAGTTGACTTTTACAAGTGAGCTACCGTGTAAAAGTAACCTTCAAATTCAAGTTAAATTGCGAGAAATAGTGGAAGCGTAAAATGACGCACAACGGTAATTATAAAACCTATTAGTTTATTTTATTTATCCGTTTAAAATCATAAGTATTTTTACAATTTACAAGATCATAAATCTGTGGCTACACTAAAAAATAAATAATTATCTTATATTTTAAGGCATCAAACCCGCCTTTGTACTTTTGTTGTTGCATAAAGATTAATTAAAACAAATATCAGCCATATCACTTGTATCATAATGCACCTTATGTTTCAGATTCAATGAGTAAATATCCAACGGACTCTGTGTCGGCGATAAAAGATATTGAAAAGACTCAGGATGCCTTCCATATCCTGGCGGCGTCTATTATGCTTTTAAACTACTTGTTTCCAAAACAGCCTAAACTAAAAGGTTAGTTATTTAATATTTTATTAGGACTTGAGGAAAAGGCCAAAATGCAAGCAAATGAATGGGAAGCTAGCAATGTGCGTGGAAGTGAAATAACGTGGGCATTTTTAATTGACGAAAGAAAAAGGCGTATTTTTTTCTTTTTTTCCATGACGTTTGACCACACATAGCTTTTGATTGCTTTGTTGGATATCAATAATTATTTTTTATTTGAAATAGTACACCTCCAAGTTCGTCCCATTTTTTGAACAAAATATTAAACCGACAAGAAAGGAGTTTAAAAGCAAAAAATAAAATAAAATTGAGGTCGGTGTCAGACATCGCGCGATTTCGCTTTGGTTGAAGTTTTCCTTTTCCGTCAGTTTAATTTTTAATCATTTTTTTTTACCTCGGTTCTGGTATAGAGTAGTAACTTTACTATACTGAAATAAGAGTAACATGACTGGCGCTCGTGAATTGCACGAACTCTACCTATCTTGACTGTCTTGTTGACTGCTTCGTTAGCCTTAGTGGTCCTATGCGCGACTGCTACGCTGGAGGTTTTGGGTTCATTACCCAGGTCGAGCAAAGTGTTATTGGGTTTTCCGATGAAATGGGAGGCCTATGTCCAGTAGCTGACGTCCTGCGGCTGATATGATGATAATAATTCTCAGCACTAGCTAGTAGTTAGGATTTGCGCTCGGTTAGTGGCAATGGGCTCGTCCCTTATTACATGGGACCTAAACATATCGGCGCATTTTGGGTGTCCGTTAGGTACACTTCTGCCTAACCCTTTGGGGAATATAGGCGTGATAGTATATTAAGTCTATCTATCTTCCCACCCCATAAATGAGTACGAATGAATATGCATAAAAGTAATTTAAAATTCCCTGAAATCGCTGAAACATGGCAATGAATGGCGGCAGAAATAGATATAGTGGCAATTTACATAATCATTTATATCATTCAATTCCCATAAGTGTAGCGTGTCATGTTCGCTTATGCCTTTTTTTTTTTTTTTTTTTTATAGACGGGAAATCATCAAATAACTTCCCCCGCCCTGGGCGGGGCGGGAGGGAGTGTCAGACTTTTACTGACTAAAACCCGTCTATGTTCCTTCATGTGCCCTTTGCGTTCCGGGGGCGCGGTATCTCTTTCGAACAACCCGCAGCCCCGGCAGGCATCGGCCCTCAGTGGCCCCATCCAATTTGCTGACATCTCTTTGAGGCGCGCGTGGAACACGAACGCGCCGTCGACACGGTCTGTCGCTAGTGAACGTACGGACGGCGAGCTACCCATTGCTCACCGTCCACAGACCCGCGTCTACGGTGGCCGGGAGTCGTCTCGTGGCTCCCGACGCCCGGATCGTCTACCGCGGCGGCCGCTGGGACGGGGGACCCTCCTTTCTCTCTCCCGTCCCGCCGCCTCCTTCTCTAGCATTACAGCTTCGCAGAAGGAGGCGACTGCTTCCCATTCCCCCTCGCTCCGGACCATGGCCTGAACCAGTGCCGGACGCGAGAGGGCGCCGCCGCCGATGGCCGCCTCGAGGACTCGGCGGTGCTCAGCCCAAGCAGGGCACACCGCCAGAGTATGCTCCACCGTGTCCTCGGGGCGATCCTCACAATGGTGACATCCGGGCGATTCCTCCCGCCCGATGAGGTGCAGGAACCTCCCGAAACTTCCGTGTCCGGTGAGGACCTGCGTCAGGCGGAAGGTGAGGGCGCCGTGGCGCCGCTCTAGCCACTCCTCAAAGAGGGGTCTTACCGCCTCAATCGAGGCGAGCCCTGCACGAGGTTGCGACAGTCGTTCTCTCCATGTCGCCATGAGATCGAGCCGGAGTTCCGTCCGCAGGGCGGCAATTTGCCGCGGCAGCGGAGTTTCGCCCCGGCCCAGTGCCTCCGCGCGCCACTCGTGTAGGCGCGCGAGGACCAGCGCCTCCAGATCCCATGGCGGCAATCCGGCAAGGAGGCTCGCTGCCTCGCCGGAGATCGTGCGGTATCCGCGGATGACCCTTATGGCGATCACCCGCTGGGACGCGTTCAGGTAGTGGGCGGCAAGCCGCTTCAAGCCCCGCGCCCACACCGGGGCCCCGTAAAGGGCCATCGAACGCACGACCCCGGCGTAGAGCCTCCGGCAGGAGGCGTTTGGCCCCCTCAAATTGGGCAAGAGCCGCTTAAGAGCGGCCGACGCCCGTGCCAACTTGGGAGCCAAACGTCGGAAATGTTCCACGATGTTCGCTTATGCCTACAAAATATTTCAAATTGTTACATCACAGCTGTTACAACCAGACAGTCCCATAATTCGTAATGTCGACTTGTAACGCAAAACAGTTTGATTTATGTGAACATGTTTTTATTACTTTACCCTAATCCTAAACATGGATGGCGATGTACACGCGTTTTGCGTAACAGTATTATTTAATGACGAATGACGGAAATATGATGATGTTTTATGACCTATTTGCATAGTACTAGGGTTGACTGTTAAATACTTAAGTAGGCTCTGCTATGTTTTTAATGTTCTATACATTATTATGACAAAGAATGGCAGCAGAAATAGATATGGTAGCACTTTACACAAGGATAAGTACATCGATTTTATCTAGTTTTTGAAGTGAAAACTTCTTTAGCGGCGTTGTGCACTTTTTTTGGAATGGGTAAAAAATGTTAAACTCGCGTCAGGACACGTGACCTGATCAAAAATTCGTAAGGAATACGAATTACGAATTTATCGTACGCAAATATGACATATTTGTGTACGTGTTTAGCGTTTTCACTTCTGCCGGCACTCCCGGAGTGCAACCCGTCGTTTTTTTTTTGTATCTCCAAAGTCAAATGGTTACACAGTATGGTCAATGGTTAGCAGGGCATGATGGTATATCCGGATCATTTTGTAACCAAGGTGTTGTTTTATAAAGGGCAAAAGGAGACAGAGCTCACTAGGTCCTAATCTTATAAAATCTGTATATCTAACGTTTTATTCACTTTTTATTTTTCTTCAGATAATGACAAATTCGACTTCATAATTGTCGGAGGTGGTACAGCTGGGTGTGTGCTAGCGTATAGACTGGCTGCTGCACACCATACTGTATTGTTGCTGGAAGCTGGAGGCATTCCACCATTTGAAACTTTTGTAAGTTCCGTTCTAACACTAACGATAACTTGTATGAGTATCTGCTGTAGATAGATAATAAAATACTACTTAACTGTTCAATATTTCAGTTACCAGGAACCCTTGTTTACCTCCCGAAGACCGGATTAGACTGGAACTACACAGCCATTCCAGACAAATTTACTGGGATGTGCCATCGAAGTGATGCTATATTCGTGCCCGTCGGAAAAGTCCTAGGAGGAACCAGCTCCATCGGCTTTATGATCGCATCTAGAGGCATTGTTTACGACTACCAACAATGGGCGGCTGCAGCTAACGACTCCTCTTGGGAATATAGAAATCTCCTTAAATACTTCAAGAGAAGTGAAAGACTTCAAGCTCCAAAAATTTCGAATGGCCCCACAGGAAGTTGTCGAGGAGTTGGAGGTGTTCCACCAGACTTTGGTGACAAAGGAGGAGCAGGTAACATAGGTATTGCTCAAGACAATAGCACAAATATCAAGGTTTATCTAGAATCGTTCGAAGAAATGGGAAATGAGATAGTCCATGACCTCAGTGGTAAGCATTCATTGGGGTATACCCGAGCTTTATTAACCATAGCTGAAGGTTACAGACAGAGCGTTGCATATGGTTATCTAGTACCTGCCGCCAAAAAATATAAAAAAAATATTTTTGTGTCCAAGAACACAATAGTAACGAAAATAATTTTAGATAAACAGAAGAATGCTATCGGTGTAAAAGCAAGTATTGATGGGAAAAAGGAGATATTCCTTGGAGCTAAAAAAGAAGTAATACTATCTGCTGGAGTTATAAACACTCCTCAAATACTTATGTTATCCGGTATAGGCCCAGCAAAACATTTAAAAGAAAAGAATATAAAGGTTATTAGTGACTTGCCTGTTGGTGAGAATTTTCAAAACCAACAAGCAGTCACGGTTCTGCATAGAGCGAAAAAAGTCACAGACCCTGGACCATTCAATTTTCATGATTACCCAGCATCATCTGTCATGGGATATAGATCTTTGGAACCCTGCGCTGGTATCCCTGACTATGCCAGTTTTACTTTTATTGAAGAAAGACTATATTTTTTGCTTCAATATTGCGCTTTTCCCTTTGACTACCAGTTTGAAATTTGCGACAAGGCTTTCCAACAACTTATGGGGAGACAGAACGCTTACACACAGATCGTTAATTTGTACCCAAAATCTAGAGGCAAAGTCCTATTAGACACCACAAATCCTTACGATGCTCCATTGATTGATGTTGGATTCTTCGATAAAAAAGAAGATATAGATAAACTGGTCAAATATGTGAAAGACTTTCTTCCAATCGTGAACACGACATATTTTAAAGAGGTTGGCGGTAGTATATTGGACCCTATTGGTGACAAATGCGATGAGTTTGTGTATGGTACTGATGAGTATTGGAAGTGCTACGTCTATTGCATGTCAACTAGTATGTGGAACTTTGGTGGCACTTGCTCCATGGGTTCTGTCGTCGATTCTAAGCTGAAAGTCTATGGAGTTAATGGTTTGAGGGTTGTAGATGCAAGTGTCATGCCAGTTGTTGTAACTGGTGGGAGCTATGTGGCAACCATTGTCATCGCTGAGAAGGCGTCTGATATGATTAATAAAGAACATAAAAAGAAATAAACACAGTCTTTTTATAATATAATGTTAAATATTTAGGAGAGTTGCGAAGGCTTAATTAAACCAATACCCGTGTTTGAAGTTTGTACATGTGTATCTCTGTAGAGATTCTGATATAAATATTAAATTTGTAATAAATCATTCGCTTTGATGAAGGAATTCTGGCTTTCATTTTTGTATTACCTACACACACGCGCCATTTATATTTTACTTAAGAACAGTATTTGTATTTCAATCGTTTTATGTTGATATGAGATATTTATTTTCACCTTCAATTCTGTGTTTGGAATTTTTTAATACAAAAACTGGATAAAACAAATATGAAGTAATTTAAATATTACGATATGGTTGCCGTAGTGGCTAAGCGGTTGCTTGCTGAGGGTTCGATTCCCGCATGGAGCAAAAATTATGTGGCTTTCAGGTCATAACGTTTTTCTTAAAGAACAGATTTAAGAAAGAGATAGAAATATAGCAGTATAACAACGTAACTTTAGTAATGACTAACTGCTGCGTAATTTTTGAACTTTTCGTGACATATCTTAAAAAAAAAGGATATTTCAAGTAAAGCTGGCCTACTCTCACATTCCAATTTAAAATAACCTTCCGAGAATAGAACGTGATGACGTAGTAAGATGAACCTTACCCTTCCAGAAATACGACTGAAAATGAAAATACATCTCACAGCAATTTTTAATAGCAATCCCGCCGTTTTCGTATCAACAAGCTGGGCACATCATGGAGTTCTATTCCGAGTTAAAAGTGCTCATTCAAGGGTACAGGTGCATTCACCGGTCGCAATACACTTCCCGAGAAAACCTTTTAAGTTAGGGGGAAGTGTGGGCTATTTTTAATATAATAATTGTGGGGGAGAGTTGTGAGTGTATTATGTGATTTGTGTTCAATGTTGATATTTATTGCCGAATCAAGAGCTGTTATTTACATATGCCATCACGCCTGTATTCCCCGAAGGGTTAGGCAGACGTGTAACTACCGATTCGATTACCGCATGAAACAAATATCCTGTATGAACTTTATTAACTACTACTTAACTCAATGTATGTTAATATTATAATTCTGACGAGTTTGTTTGAAACTGTTGATCTGAGAAACTACTAGTACGAACTGCCTCGTTAGCCTAGTGGTCCTAAGCACGACTGCTACGCTAGAGGTCCTGGGTTCGATTTCCAGGTCGAGCAAAAAGTGTTATTGGATTTATCTATGAAATTCTCAGTACCAGCTCGGAGTTTGGATTTGTGCCCGATTAATGGCAATAGGCTCGCCCCACATGGGACCTAAATATACTGGCGAACTGTGGGTGTACATTGGTACACCTCTGCCTAACCCTTCGGGGAATACAGGCGTGATGGTATATATATGTTTTGTTTTTATAGTACGAATTGAAAAAATCCTTTTACTTTATTTAGCCTGCTTATCAACGAAAGGAAACCAAAGACGTAACAACGCAGGTGAAATCGCGGGGTATAGCTAGTCATGAATAATTAATCTAAGATGTACAGAGAGAGGATCACGTTCCACTATGCTGTCTAATTGAATCTGCTGTATTCATGTAATCAGATCTTAATTAATTTTAGCGGTAATTTGGAGATTCTGTTTCAGTAGCTATAAGTACCTAGTCAGGTTAAACAGGGTACTGTTTGCATATTTAATGCGGTTTAGACATAATTTTTTGTAGTTATACTATTTTCTCTAGAAGCTCATCCATGGAAATTCTACCACCATACATAATTCTGGCGGAAAGCAGCGTTGCTGTGTTTAGGTTTGGAATGGGTGCCGGTGTAATTACAGGCCCATGAGGCATTTCAATTTTCGTCGTTCCATGTAAAATACTGATATTCAGCTGCCGACTACGACGACTGGAAGCCGACCCCAACATAGTTGGGAAAAGGCCAGGCAGATGATGATGATGAGGCATTTCAACTTTGTCTCTGGGATGGCAACGAATTTGCAAGGCCTCTGATATTGCAGAAGTATATGGGCAACGGTGACCACTTCTTAACATCAGATGGGGTGGCTTGTTTGCCAACCAAAGAATTAAAAATATATTGCAAATCGATTTGGTAATTAAGTGAAATGCATATTATAAAAATACCTACAAACATAGCATAAGACAAAGTCCATTCCCTACATCTCTACACTTACTTACATCATCTGTTTCTCTGTACGCTTAGATCCTTCGGCTACGCAACGTAATTATTTGAGGTTTCATCAATACATAGAGTGATTTAATAGGAAAGTTTATCCGTATAGAACACCGCACTACGACTAACGGGAGCAGAGCAGAAACCAAAGACGAGTGACACCACGGAGCTAGAGCTAGAGCTAGTAATATTATAAATGCAATCTGGTTTTGCCTTATGCTGGCTTCCCACGACACGTGAACGTTCACGTGGCAGGTCAAATCGTGACATTGTGCAATAGCCCTTACTCCCTCGTTTCTCATTCGTCACTCGTTTCTCACGATGCCACTTCCATCGCGTGTCGTGCGCTCGTGATTTCACGCGCCGTAGACAGCAACCCTTAGATTTCTACCACTCCGCGCAAATCGAGTCGGCAATCGATTTTACATGAAGGAATCCGATTCGCACAGTTAATGGTATGCGGGAGCAGGTGATTCGAATAATTAATCGATACCTTTCGTATCGGAATAGTTTTCGCTTCGCTTGCAGATAGGGTTTTATTCAGAACTGTTTTGCTTTTTAAATGAAGTGAGTGGATGTAAGGTTCTGTATGTTTATATCTGTATTTATAAATAAGGACTATGGTCATTGACAAATATCTGAGAAAAGGGGTTGTTACATGCCACGAAATTAATGTTCCAACTTTTCAGGTCAGTATGTTAAACACATCCACATTTTTGCGTTCACCTTGTATTCGTTCGAGTTAATCGTGAAAACTACTGAACGGATTTTCATATGGTTGCCACCAAAAGAAAGAGGAATATTATAAGTTAGGCTATAATTTACTTACCCGCTGAGGAACGCTGGGTCGAGGTGAGTCGAGAGAGCGGTGAAGGTTTATGCGAATCCCGCACCCCCGACCATAGGCAGAGGTGGAACACAACGGTGGTTTTAGCTGGTAAGAGTCCGTCATTGCCCTTACGTTACCCCCACGGTGGAGGAAGACAATGAGGATTTCGAAAAAAGACAATAACTTACTTTCCGAAAATAAACTACCGGTACGGTGGTATTTATGAATTAAGATTGGAATTTTGTGACGCGTCTGAATATACGCCTTAGAGAACATCTGATAGATTGTGTCTTTAAGCCAGCTTAACGAAAACTTTACGCGAAGTGACAGATCCTCTTAACTGTGAACTGAAATAGCCTGTCAACTAACTCAACGGTTTTTGTGAGGTTCCAAATTTAGAAGTTGGAAATGTTTTGTTGTTTAGGTTAAAATTAATTTTCGTTATTATTTTCTTACAAAGAAAGAATGCAATGTGTATAAAATACCCATGATATTATCTATCATAAAGGTAAAGGTTGTAAAGAGACACTTAGCGAATTCGAAAATTACATGTTCTTCCTATCATTGATGATTGACGTGATCCTGTACCATTGATTTTAAAAGAGTAGATATGTATGGGATTTATTTCTCATTATTCTACATACGAACTAAAGGGGCAATTACCTAGATTCAAACAAGATTCAATTCTTGATTTTTCTTGTATATGACGTTCAAATGAGGCTTTAGCCTAAATTAAATAAATGATTTGACTTTGCCATTACAATCATTTTTTGTTCTATAACCATAGTATTGGATCAACGCTAAACCTAAACTAACTTAAATCGTCTCTAAATTCAGTTCATCAAGGATATATTTGCACTATAATCCGTCCTTAAGACGAGTGAACAGCGTAAGCGTATGAGCAACCAGCTAAGCTTGTACGAAACTGCTCGTTAGCGTTTCTACTCGTATGATTAAGTACCTACTTAGGACATTCCCGGGTCTTCCTGAGAATTTAATATGTATGATATAGCGTCACCATGTTTTTTACCCTCTCTTCAATTTTGCCGTCACCCGGAAGTTTGCAAAATGGCGGGATTGCAAAATGTGGGTTACATTTTTGTTAGCTCACATTTCTAAGCTCGGTCGGTAAAAGATTTTTAAAAGGTTTAACGTTTTCACTGTAAAATGATAGTATTGTTTTGTAAATGGTTTGCTGAAGGCGTTGCAAAAATTGCGGGCCGCTGTTAGGTGCCTTTTTATGATTTTTTATTAAGACTCGTGTTATGTAATTGAGTTCCAGGGCCTGGAGCCATGTAACAAACGATAAACGCAAACGATGAGTAGGCTTTAATAGATCTTCAACTTTATGTGCTTGTTTTTAAGTTGAAGATCTAGTGATGATTGCATAGCGTTTTCGTTCTTTCCAGTCGCTAACGCTTAGAAATCTTTAATAGATTTTTAACTTAAGGCTCTGGGGTATAAAGTTGAAAATCTATTGGTACCTACCGAGCGTTTACGATTATCGTTTGCGACTTGGCTAGAGGGCCAGTAGTATTTTAGAAAAAAATAAGAATAGAACTGCCTTCATGTTTGCGGTAGCTGTGTCTGTCTGTCTGTTTTTGTGCTACATTTTCACGACTAAATCATTGAACCGATTTTGATGTAATTTTGTATGAGGTAAGTCTGAACCCCAAGAAAGGTGATACTATTTTTTATTTGGCGACTTCGTCTGCGTCCGCAATAACCGACTATTTCGCGGACGCAGTCACGTTCAAATGCTAGTAACTTATAAATATAAATGTTTCATTAAATTTTGGTGAACACAGGCGTTTCACAAAATAATATAACATGGTATGTAGGTATGTTATTTTATTTTGTCAAAGGCCTGTCATGTGATGTCAATGCCATCACGCCCATATTCCCTGAAGGGTTAGGCAGAGGTGTACCAAAGTACACCCGTAGTTCGCCGTCTTTTACAAAATACAGCTTCCTTTAACCAAATTATTATCCAAATACCTGTTAAGCATGACACCTTTTAAGGAAACTAAATTATCTAGTCCCTAACTAAGTACAGCTCTGCATATTTCGGCTAAACTCAATATTATGCTGAGCTGAGCTCACTTGATTAAAACCACTCGTTAGCACAACCACGGACATAATGGAATTCTCCTCACTTGCGGGAGACGCTCGTTCGATGTGGCTATGACTGCATTTCATAGGATAAGGAGTACCTGTAATAGCCGTACAACTTTAGTTTTTGTTCATCCGAAGAATGATGAATATAATGTCTACCATTATGAACAGCTTTTACTGTGGGACCACGTCTAAAATCGCGAAAAAACAACAGCTTGAAAACCTGCTATTTTTATTTTGTATCATTATAAATGACTTTCATTATGGGACCATTTTTTCTTTATTAAGGATGGGAAATGACGTCAAATGACTTCTTCTGCCGTGAGCGGAGCGGAAGGGAGTGTCAGACTCTTACTGACTAAAACCCATCCGTGTTCCTCCTACTGCCTTTTGCGATCAAGGGTCGATGATACCAACCTTGACCTTGACCTTCTATAACACGTTTTATGCAAATAAATAAATCTATCTATCTATCCATTTAATCCTAAAATCGCCTAAAATATCACCTGCTATAATATGTATACATTTTGTCGAGTTAAACATAAATGTATAGATTAGCTAATTTTTATTCGTGATAATAAAAATTCTTATAATGATGAGTCCAGTCGCGAGTAGATGTAGATAGTTAGCAAATTTAAAAACGATCTTTCCAATTGAACGTTTGCAGCTTTGAGATAAGACTTAATTCGTAGTAGTATGGGATCTAGAATTCGTAACATTCTTTTCATTTTATTCAATCCTTAATTGCTTTAAAATATTGCTAAATGTATATTGACCGCTTTTCAGGTACATGGCAAACAAAAACTAAAGAATTTTTCAACAATTTTGCTCTCGTAAAGCACAGCCGAGGTCGACGATGTTTTTAAAAAACTACTCAGCAAACAAACGGTTTTCTTCAACGCTTGCGGAATCCCGGCGCAGTCTCCGAGACGCCTAAGCCGTCCACTTTTGTCTCCATTTATCAGGGGCTCAGTAATCTTGCTGCAGCATCATGTCAGATAAAGTAGAGTCTATTTATTTAACTCTATCCTATAACAGTACAATCCAGGAACGCTATAACAAATGGATGAGTTATGTGAAAAATTGTGGAGAAACTGAAACTTTAACTGTATTTTTATTAACCGACTTCAAAAAAGGAGGAGGTTCTCAATTCGTCTGTATGTATAATATTTTTTTTTTTTTTTTTTTATGTATGTTCACCGATATTATCGTCAATTATAGACGGATTTCAATTTTTTTTTTGTTGGATAGAGTTCACTTCTGAGGTGGTCCCATTTTCACCAGTCCAGGATCTGATGATGGAATCCAGGAGAAATCGAGGGCAACCACCGAAAATTGTATGCTCGTATGGTGTTTTTGTTACGTAATCATGTCTTACTCAGGTATATGCTTCAGGGTCTCAACATCTGATGCTGCTGTCCTGATGATGATGCTACAGTACTCCTTAACGGTAGTAGTTTTTGAGAGAGGGACTTTTTATTATATTATGTTTGTTCGCGGATAACTTCGTCGTTTATGAACCGATTTTGATTATTCTTTTTTTGTTGGAAAGGGTAAACTTCCCAAATAGTTCCATTTAAATTTCATATAGATCTGATGATGGATTACGGAGTCAGACAACGGAACTCTTCAAAAAATTTCAGCAAATCAACCGCGATTGCTCCTATCGCATAAATATGCATTGTTTACGCAATTACACAACATAACATCGCACCTGTACACTCGAAAGAGTTACACAGATGTATACTTACAGTAATATTTGAAAATTTCTCATCTAAGTAAACGAAATCGCGTATTCTGCTTTCTTATGACTTTTTTTAGCGGTGTCATGTTAATTTACATGACAATCATGACAGTTCCTTCATGGATTTGGATAAAAAAATTGATACTAAAAAGCGAGAAATAAAAAACTTTTTTACAAAAAAAGACAACCGCCTTCAAAAACTAAAAAGAGAAAAATAACTTTAGCTTTGGAAGTCGGCGGCAATACAAAACAACAAACAGAACCAAAGCCGCCGACTTCCAAAGCTAAAGTTATTTTTCTCTTTTTAGTTTTTGAAGGCGGTTGTCTTTTTTTGTAAAAAAGTTTTTTTTTATATATTGTTCGATCGTTTCAATTTTACTGTCCCGTTGGCCTCGTGCAAGCGTGACTGATGACGGTTCCGGTTTTGATTCCCAGGTCAAGCAAGTGTTATTGGGTTTTTCTATGAAATTCTCAGTAGCAGCTTGGAGTTAGTATGTGTGCCCGGTTAATGGCAATAGGTTCGCCACTATTACAAGGGCCCCAAAACATACCGGGGAACTGAGGGTGTACATTGGTAGGCCTCTGCCTATCCCTTCGGGGAATACAGGCGTGATAATGGTATGTAATTTAGATCGGTCGTTTCAATTTTAAATGGAGGTTTTTATAGACACACATGAGGTGCAATATTAAAACAGTAGGTACCTATTAAATTGCGTTTCAGAAGCGTTTTTTTTATTTGAGAATGAAAATTATGTGAATATATAAGTATGATGTGGTGTCATACGCCACATCATAATATGTTTAGAAAAGTAGACGTTTTAAACACATATCATATATTATGTAAGAAATATATCAAGCGTAAGAAGGGTCCTTAGACTCAACATATTATAGTCCCAGGTATGGTGCTAGCCAATAACCAACTGGGCATAAATCTAGTTTTCGGGTGGCTATAGAGAACTTCCTTATGAAAAGTCTGTGATCATAATTTTCAGCAGTCACGCTTGCAACCATTAGACCAGCTTATATTGTAGCTTAAAAAGAAAAAAAAATGAAAAATTACATGATAATCCTTATCATGTCGTTTTTTGTTTTTTCTTTTATGGATAACAAATCATCAAATCACTTCTTCACACTTCTTCGAGTGTCATACTCTTACTGACTAAAAGCCATCCGTGGTCCTCCTAATGCCCTTTGCGTTTCAGAAATTCCGCTACCCTAGAGGATTATTATAACATGGCATTTAGATAATACTTATTTCTAGTTCCACGTGTCCGAAACCGTAGGCACAGCAAATTCTGAAAAACAGATTGATTTTCCGTAATAATTGGATTCAGTTACCTTTACTAATATTCTTCAGTGACATAACAGGTACATCATTTTCCATCTGGAAATTCAAAAGTATGTAAGGCCTCAGGTGTATTTTATTGAAGAAGATATTTTTAAACTTAGAAATGATTTGTTACATTTTCCTGTTACAAAAGAATTATGGAGAACGTTTCCTCGCTCCAGGTAAAATATTTTTTTTTTCTATACTAATATTATACAGAGGTATAGTTTGTGAGGTTGTAATCTAAGGGGATATACTGTACCGATTTCGAAAGTTCTTGTACCCATAGAAATATAACATATCACGCTATGACACACGGGAGCGCCTCAACCTGGACATGAACTGCCATGGCCGATCTGGAAGTCTTCAAATAGACTCCGAACTCAGGTCGGTCGGAGCAAAGACAACATGTTTAGATGGTAATTCGGTGACGGTAGCGACTTGAGCTGTTTGTGCGATACAGCACATACGATGGCCCATCTCTCATGCCCTGCGTGCTCTAACAGCTGCACGCAGGAAGATTTAATGGCTGCCACCGACAACGCAGTCAAAGTAGCCAAATTCGGGGCCGCAACAATATAATACCTTTACAATATTTGGTCATTACAATATTTTGTAATACGTTCTTTTAAAAGAGTATGTATGGAGTTTCTTGCCCGTTCTTCTCCATACGAAACTACCTTTTGGAATGGGCAACTAGAAGTGCGTTCAAAAGTGCCTTTTAATGGTCTAATAAATGATTTGACTTTCATCGAAACACTAAGAAGAGACGGGAGCGGAGCAATAACCAAAGCTTAACACGGGTGAAAATATACACGTGGACGCACTCGCGGGCAGTAGCTATAGTAATAAATAATATTGTTTTTATTTTGTGTGTATTGTATGTTTAGGATGGAAAGTTTTATAAATATAAAAAGGTACGTAGGAAGTTATTTTTTGTGACATTTTTATTCGAGCTTATAAATTTTGTCCTGTCTGTTTATTTTAGGAAATATTCCCTTTAGCGAATTTCGGTGAAGTGACCTTGACGTGAGCAGTCAATCCTTCGTATCAGTGGGATGGATCGGGTGGAAGGGAGCTTAAACAATAGCATTGTACTATACCATCCCCCTATGTATTCCCCGAAAGGTTAGGTAGAAGTGTACCAATGTACACCCACAGTTCGCCTGTATGTTTTTAGGTCCCATATAATAGGGGGCAAGTCTATTTCCATTAACCGGGCACACATCATAACTCCGAGCTGCTACTGAGAATTTCATAGAAAAACACACTTTTTGCTTGACCTGGGAATCGAACCCAAGACCTCTAGCATAGCAGTCCCGCTTATGAACACTAGGCCAACGAGGCAGTTAGTAGAAGTAGCATTGTACTATACATATACTTATTTAGCAGTTAATAATATTAAAATAAAATAAAATCTTAATTAAATATAAAAATAACAGTGTAGGTAAACTAATGTTATATTAAAACCATTATTAAACGATTATTGTTATGTTTATTGTTGTTATGTTATATTGTATAAATATCTACATCGGTTTACCAAGTGACGGAATTTAATAAAATCTAGCAAAACTATTCGGTTCCTTAGGTTCGTGGGTAGGACATAAAACATAATTATAATATTTTCACACACCCGTCATGTTTTGAAGTGTCCCCAAGTTAATTGAATTTGACCCTGTATACACCTCTGTGGTTGTATTGGTTTAATCAAACTAATCCAGTAATGGTTTTAAACTTAATTTGTCTTTAAAACCAAACAGTGAAAACCACAAAGTGACCATGATACTTTCATTCACCCTTTGGCCCTTTATTAGATTTTCGAAAACCGGTGGTAAAACCCAGTAATGTTGGGTCTTCTCAGAACCCATTAAACCAGAAAGGAAGGGTTCTAATAATCCTAAGTTTCCCTTAAAATATTTTGAAATATATTAAACCTATCGAATATTTCGGATATAACGGATTAATTTTCCTTGGATGCTTTCAATTTACCAGGGCCGTATTAAGTGTGTTATATTTACTGACACTTATGTATTTACAAATTATGATTTCTTACTAATACTTACCTAACCGATTACGTAAGAAACGAATAGAGAAGCTGGTACCTAAATTCAGAAAATCTTGGGTCAGTTATAAAATAGAACATAAATTATAATATATTTTTCCAAAAAATATTCAAATGTTACGAGTCACCACGCTTGCTCAAAGCGGATTGGTTATTAGAGGTTTCTTCACGATATGTTTCATCACCGTCGTCCGTAATGTCTGGAGAATCTTAGAAAGCACATAGGTACGTATTGAAAAAGTCACATTGGTACTTGCTCGGTACCGAACCTGCAACTTTGGTTCTGGGGTAGCTTAAGTGACTGTGCCATCACAACCGAAACAGAAAAAATACTAAACAATATATTCTCTTTTTCCAAATCCATCCCTGTAAGAACTCATTATATTAAAGTGTAGTCCTGAACGCTGGGCAGCCAGTCATGTGGGTACCTCTCAAAAGTTTCATCTAATTTGTTTCGCCTGCCGACTTTCAAAGTCCATTCATTCTGTTTATGAGGTATCTACTATTTGGTGGGCCTTTATTGCGGACCTCATGGGCAGTCGCGTGAACACATGGCCTTATGGGGAGTTGGGAGTAATGGAGTTATTATTTCTGATGGATACCAACGTTAAATGACTTGACAGTGGTTTATTACAGATACTTACTGTTTCTATTGTCGGGGTATATATTCCTGGAAATGAGTAGAAGGCTAGCATGATTGTAGGCTTTTAGGCCAATAACAAACATTACAAAGTCATCATCATCTGCTTAGCCTTTTCCCAACTGCGTTGGGGTCGGCTTCCAGTCTAACCGGATGCAGCTGAATACCAGTGTTTTACATGGAACGACTGCCTATCTGACCTCCACCACCCAGTAACTGGGTAACACGATACTTCTTGGTTAGACTGGTTGTCAGACTTCTTGGCTTCTGACTATCCGTCACGACTGTCAAAGATCTACGAATGACAGCCGGGACCAACGGCTTTTTTTGTTACAAAGTCAAAGCATTTATTTATATTTAACCACTAGCTTCTGTCCGCGACTTCGTTCGCGTGGTTAGAATCACCCATGTTAAGTTACGTCTTTAGTTACTGCTCTTCTCCTCCCGAGTGTTGTAGCGTGATGTTATATAGCCTATACCCTTCGTCGATATAAGGACTAACTAACACAAACATATTTTTTCAATTCGAACCAGCAGTTCTTGAGATTAGAGCTTTCAGTCAACCAAACAAACAAACTCTTCAGCTTTATAGTATTTGTAAAGATTTACGGGTACCTACTTTCGAATTGTCAAGGAGTCAGTCAGTTAGTCAAAGAGTTGAAGCTAGTTGCTCGTTCCAAAACCTAGGTAGAAGAAAGGCCAGGAAATAGGAACATTTTCCCGTCTTAGAGTTTCAAAGCCTAGGTCATAAGTTAGTCCGTCCTAATAAACAGTGCCACGGTGTCGGCCCAGTAATCCCCGCAAGTTATTGCTACCAGTCCAGGGTATCTATTGTGGGAACCAGTTGTTTGTCAAAACAAGTTATGGTGGGCTTGTGGTAATTAATAATAGTCTTACGCCTGTTAAAGTCAGCTAAGTTAGAGCTTACTGGGTGTTAGAGAGGTTTAAATAGGCTTAGATATATTTCGATGGCAAACATTTCAAATAGCGGAATAAACATATAAACAAGTTTGTTTTCTTTTTACAGAAACGTGAGTCATTGTATTCATAATTGTGAACAACTTTTACTACGTATGGGACCAACCCTGAAATCGTAAGTGAGAATCAGCTTAGCCATGCATGACAATCAACGCGACAAAATGTACGAATCAAAAGTTATTGTTTGTGGTTGGTCTCATAATAAAAATCGTTCAAAATGATAAGTATAACCACCCAACCCAACCGCCCAACCCATGGTGAGTAACCCATTTTTAGGTTTCTTTTAAACAACAAACAAGGATTGGAGTGACAATGACTGGAATAATGCTTTTTTTTTGGCGAACGTACTTACGTAACTTAAGTCGTATTCCAATGGCGTACACAATACCTACATAAAGTAATTAGGTACTGAATACCCTAGCAACATTAGTACCTCTCCAATAGCCGTATTGTTATAATTATCAGAGCTCATTCAAGTAAAACCGCTTGTTATCCCTCGCGGATGACTGTCTAGTCCCTGTTGTTCTATTTTGTAACAGTGTCTTCCTGAAGGTCAAAGACAAGTTATTTACTTCAATTAAGAGACCATTAAAAGGCACTTAAGAATGCCATCTCCAAGAAAAAATGAATGAATGTAGTTGCCCCTTGTTTGGAGAAGAATGGGCAAAAATCTCAAGGGTTCACCTTTTATAGCAGAACTTTTTAAGTCATAATTTTATTTTGCATAACAACTGATAGCATAAACCTCTTTTCGCAGAAAGTCATTTGGCATCACTTACTTGGCATACTCAACTCATAATTTTGTATGGCAGAATCCTCATTTCGCATAAATTTCATTTCCATAATAATTAAAAAGCAGAACCATCATATCGCAGAAAGTTCACAGGCAGAATCGTCTTTTGGCATACATTTCGTATCAAAGTCCCTAAAGATAGATCCAGAGCCCTCGAGGCTCAAAAAGCATAATCGGGGAGCCCCGCTGCGCGGGGCTCAAGGGCTTCAAAAATAACCACGAAGTGGATGGCGGGGTCTGTTCGCTCAAGCGAGCGAACAGACCCCGCCATCCCCTTCTAACCTAACCTGTCCGAGTCGGGGTGCCCCAAGTCCCGAGCTCGCTTCGCTCGCTCTTTATAAAAGTTATACTAAACGAAATTATGCGAAATTATAAGTTTGCCAAATGTAATTCTGCCAAATAAAATTATGCCATTTTAAATTCGGACATAAAAACGTTCTGGCAAAAAATAATTATGCTATAAAAATATTATGCCTTAAAAACGTTCGTCTAAAGAAGTTTATGCGAAGTGAGTTATGCCAAATAGGTTTCGGAGTATCAAGTTTCTGCCAATTAGAACGCACCCAAATCTCAACTCTAATAAAGTATAGGTACAATAAAAAAAAAAATCTCTTGGCGCTTTTATGGCGGTATTCACTGTAGATTTTGACTTTCAGGGGTTGCAGTGGTATGCCAGACTAGTCCAACCAAAAAAAAAAAATTTTAGTTATCCCCCGACAAAAAAAACTGTAAATACAAAAAAAAAATAGGTTTTTATTATAATTAAGTAAAAGGATCGAGAGAAATTTTTCTTTTTGTGTTTAGTTTTTGGCGGGGTTTAATTTTTATTTTTTATTTTGTTTTTATTACATTCTTCTTTAATTACTCGCGGGCCCTAATTCCGACCGATTACTACTGAAATTATATTTTTCCTAAATGGAATACCCATTACGCGTCTAAGATCCCCCACCGCAGCTAACAAAATAGCTGATATTCCTGAAAAGGCTGAACCGATTTTGATAAAATATAGCTGAAAAATGAAATATAGCTAAAAACACTTCCAACTGATTCATCATTAAATAAAGAAAACAAAATCAAAATCGGTTCATGCGTTCGGGAGCTACGGTGCCACAAACAGACAGATACGTCAAACTTATAACACACCGTCATTTTTGCGTCGAGGGTAAAAAATCTAAGAAAAATCTTTAAAATGAAGTTGAATACCCTATAGTTAAATCAACGAGAGTGTCTACAATATCTACATAAAATTAAAAGAACTATTAATTTTTATAACTTACTTTACTTAAGTTAAAACACAATTTAAACTACCCGTTTTATAGCCTTTCTAACAAAGTTTAAAATTGAAAATTAATTTTAAAACTAAATCGACACTCTTATTTTCCTAACAAGAAGGATCATTTTTCAATAACAAATAACAATCTCAGCAGTAAAATAAATAAAAAACTTGTGAATCAAAAAGCGTCTTTTATGTGACACTAAACAATTTTGTGGGACATTAAGTTGTTCAGTTTATATTGAACTAAACTGTACTTTATTTCAAAGAGATAAAGTTCGAAATTGATCGTGTAATTGTTTTTTAATTTTGTAAGACAAGACGTGTTTTCGGTAGAACGCCCGAAGACAATTTCTTAGGCTAGGTACATGTGGTAGTACTTAAACTGAATAAATTGTTCAGTTCATTTTATATGCAAATTAAATTCGAATTTATTTATATTAAGTGTACAATTTCTTTGTACTTATCTTTCAGAGTCTGAAGTATGTACCCTTAGCTTTAAATTAGACTGTTGAAATTAAATTCATCCCAGCTGTGGCCACGAGATGTTTAAATCTCAAGTAGGTATTAAAACGAATTGTTTTCTTTATTATTTTCTTTATTTATGTACCTATATTTTGGTAGGTATGAAGAAACTGAAAAAAATATCTTTTAAAGTGTATGTGTGGAGTATCTTGCCATCATCATCATCATCATTCTCTCGCTGATTTTTCTAATTCATATGTTCTTTCTCTTTCTTTTTTTTTCTGGAGAAACGAGGCACTGAAAAGAGAAGAATGGAAGAAGTTGAGGGAGGCCTTTGCCCAGGAGTGGGACAGTAAAGGATAACAAAAAAAAAAAAAGTACTTTCTGAGTTTATCTTGGACGTCACTGACATTGGTAACCATGTCAGAGGCCTTTGAGGCGGTTTAGAAACTTTGGACACTAGGGTGTGTGGGGTCGTTTAGACCTTACTGTCCACACGATAAAGAAGATCTCACCCATTCAAATTATCCATACAAAACTACCTTTTAGAAGACGGCAATCCGACACGACCGGTGAGAGATCAGGCGCAATACCAACGGGTTTCCGTGACACGGGGGTATAACACCATCAACTTCCAAACTCCGGGCTTCTACTGAGAAATACCTAATGGAAAAACCCAATAACATTTTTTACTTATATACAAAAAAAAAACCAAAAATAAGTATTCAACAATATTATTTCAGTTATCTAAAATTGCTCAACCCGTTTTTCTAAATGACCCCACGATATTTCGCCCCGTAAGGATCATAAACTGGACTATAAATACAACATCAATCACTGAAGGCTCAAGTCAGTTTAATTATGTATGAGTAGTCGGGCCTTTTGAATGGGGGATGAATGCCTAGTTTTGTATTAGAGCTATCTCAGTTTAAGAAAGAAAAGAATATTACGTTGGTATCAGTGATGATATGGGTAATCTTGTATCTATACAAATACAGTACCTGTACACACATTCTAGTATAGCGGATTTATTGAGCAGCTCGAAGTTAGGATTTATGTACGGTTAATGGCATTAGGCTCGCCCCCTATTACATGAGACCTAAACATACTGGTGAACTGTGGGTGTACATTGGTACACCTCTGCCTAACCCTTCGGGGAATACAGGCGTGATGCCATGTTGTATATTGTTGTAAGCGCAGTAAGTTCCCATGATTGCTTTTTCAATTAATCAATTTGTGACATTTATCTTTCGTTTGAGGAGGAACTGTGGGTCTCAACATTGCAAGACACTCTTCAATTGGCTCATTCAGTTGTTTCGAAGACATACAGCTTCAATGGCGACATGATCGAGTTAACACAAGTTCGTGGCTTCCAACTGGATTGGGGGTGATCCATTAACCACGTGATGTTTTTTGGCAACTTTTCAACCCCCCGATCCGTCGCCTATCCACTGGTAATATTTTATACAAATTTCGAAAACCTAAAATCACGAGTCTTCTTTTTGGTGAAAAGTATCTTAAAAAAAATGGACGCTGGATGCACGCCGCTTCCAACCAATCCTTTTGGAAATCTATGGTTGAGGCTTATCTCCAGCAGTGGACGTCCTGAGACTGATATGATGATAATAAAGATGAGCTTAAAACAATGACAAATATTATCTTGAAAAACGTTAATCAAAAATTCAGGATATTTTTCCCCATGTAATATTTCGTGTTTTTTTTCTCAAAAGGGGGAGGCCCGTTTGGATTTCACGTGATTAATGGACGATCCCCAGGCAGTTCGACTTGTGCTCAGTAACTCGGTAACTTTGAAGCAGTGTCAATTGTAATTCGAGAAGTTAAGTGTTTTCCGATGCTCAACGCGTTTCGGAAGTTTGTTTGGGAATTAGGATACACGGCTTTTGGCTGAAGATGGCGGATAAGCAAAAAGAGGTTATAAGAGACATATTATAAGGCTGAAGTTTGTTTGAACGTACTAATCTCGGGAACTACTGGTCCGATTCTGAAAATTCTTTCGCTAGTAGGAAGCTACGCTATCCCTAAGTAGTACTTGTTTATTATTAAAAAAAAATAGGGTTCCATAATAAAATTCATGAGCAAAAATTTGGTGGCAAAAGCAAGTTTAAAGTAAATTGATGTATTTTTCTTACTATTTATTATCTTTGGACAAAGTACAATACGTTATAGTAGCCTATCCTTATGAGCATTGATCAACACGCTTCCTTATGTGCGGATTGGTGATTTCAAGATGTTTTTCTCAATGAAATATAAACTTATAAAGTACATATGAATCGATTGCCTCGACTTTGTCCCCCGCAAAGTTCCCAAGATTGGCTCGCCCCCTTTTACATGGGGCCTAAAACATACCGACAAACAGTCGGACTGTGGGTTTACACTGGAACATTACTGCTTAACCCTTCGGGGAATACAGGCGTAATATTATGTAATAACAGCTGACTATTATTATTGCAAAACGTTTCTCCTAAAACCGCCAACTTTTCAACTCAAAAACTCCCACAGACGCTTCGTTAAGTAATCAATACACAAACTGAAGTAGCTACTACTTACAATTCAGCTCACGACACGGAATAAAAGAGGCATGAAGATAAAATAATGGTGTATCAGCCACTAATCACCTCACGAGTTACTCAACTGGAGGATCTCGAGTCCAAGTTGCCTTACAAAGTTTTATCGGGACGCGTAAATCTAATGTCTGTGTTTGTTACAGTTGATTGGCGATAAATAAAAATGTTGAGAGGTAATACAATTGCGCTGTATGTGTCTGAGACCAAACTCTGCTTATTGGATACCATTTAAAAGTAAGGTGCTAACTTAAAACAGACGAAAGGAGTATGTAAGGATCGTAGCAGGTGGCGTTCTGTAGCGTAATACAGATTTGTACGATTGATTACAAAAATAAGTTCTGCCAAAACGTACAAAACACACCTAAAAATTTCTAAATTCGTAAGCTTTTATGGTACTTAACACTGGTTTTTAATCCATTCAAAGCAGAACTACAGAATGTGTATTTAAATTTTTATGCCGAATTGTAACGTATTAAGCAATATATTTTGTTTAACTCCAACACAAGATTATACTCGAATGACATACATTTTCAAAAGGTATTACATAGGTGCACTCCTTCACGTATAGGAGACCACAGCATACACTATAAAATCACTAAACACATTGAAATGTATGAGGTAGTCAATTTAATTATTGAGAGATTGTGGGTTTGTTCATTGTGACAGAAACAGCTCAATGTCATCAAGTACTATTCAGCTCCTGCAGATGTTGTCTCAAACACAGGTATTGGCTTTACGCTACCAAGACGTGATCGGATTACCTATAAGTTGAGAAAGGAGGGGAAAATTCACTTCAGGTAGTAACATCACCCATGAATAATAATAATAATATGGATAACAGCTCGATAACAGCAGGGAAAACTTAACTTTAACTTAATTTAATATCATGGTGATTGAAAATTTATAGAAATTTTAGTAAAGGTGCCCCAAAATGACCTCTTTTACTGCACTATGAGGGTGCATTATTATCTGCAAGATATTTGACTGTAACTCAACCATACTTAAAAAATTACTGGCAGTTAATTACTACAATACGTGACCATGCTAACTAATATTGTAAATGTGAAAGTAAGTTTCTTACCTTTCCACGCTTAAACCGATCATCCTGAAATGCATATACGTTATTAGGTGTCCAGATACGGTCATAGAGTACCGTTCAATCCGAAAAATGTACTTTTTCCGAGAAAAATGTCAATAACGTTCTTATGATAATAGATGGCGCCCCGTTGACTGCCCCGTTGGTCTCGTGGTCGCAAGCGCAACTGCTGAGCAAAGGGTCCCGGGTTCGATTCCCAGGTCGGGCAAAAAGTGTCATTGGGTTTTTCCATTAGGAATTTCTCAGTAGCAGCCCGGAGTTTGAAAGTTGGTGGTGTGACACCCCCGTGCCTCGGAAAGCACGTAAAGCCGTTGGTCCTGCGCCTGATCACTCTCCGGTCGTGTCGGATTACCGTCCCATCGGGCTATGAGAGTTAGGGAAGAGGGAGTGCACCTGTGTTTGCGCACACACTTGTGCACTATAATATCTCATGCGTATACAAAAAATACATTCCGTTTCCCAGCCAACATTTTTGCACGTTTTTTTTTGTCATTTAGTTTAATGAACAGTGTGCTTAGTCAACGGATATGTGATGTGTTTCTTTATACCACATATATATACTAACTATATGGTTAGCATCAATAGATAGAGTAATTCAAAAGGAAGGTTCATCATATCGGGGCAAAAAGAGTTGTTGGGTTTTTCCATTAGGAATTTCTCAGTAGCAGCCCGGAGTTTGGAAGTTGGTGGTGTGACACCCCCGTGCCTCGGAAAGCACGTGAAGCCGTTGGTCCTGCGCCTGATCTCTCTCCGGTCGTGTCGGATTACCGTCCCATCGGGCTATGAGAGTTAGGGAAGAGGGAGTGCACCTGTGTATGCGCACACACTTGTGCACTATAATTATCTCCTGCGTACGTGGCTAGTCTGCATGATTAGCCGCCGTGGCCGTAATCGGTCTGGAGAATTACATTTTTTTACAATAGATGGCGCCACGTGTCTTTTGAATACCGCGACAACCAACATATACGTGGATAAAGGCGGCAAAAGCTAGTTAGTTATAGCAACTCAAAGTCTATTGTAGCCGGGTGCCACTGAAAATATTGCCACGTATATAAGCAACAAGTGTGGCTAAGATATACGTAGAACATTGCTATGACCGTTTAAGAAGACTATAATGAAGATAGATGAATCAGCTGCTGTTTATATTGTTTCGTAATAGTAACAACTAGCTTGTGCCCGCGAATTCTCCGCATGGATATATTCAACCGTGTTAAGTAACGTCTTTGGTTACTGCTGCACTCCTACCGTGATGTTATGTAGTTTATAACACCCACAAATAATGTGACTTTCTAAGGGTAAAAGAATTTTCAAAATCGGTTAAGTAGATCTAGAGATTATCCCCTACAACCTCAGAAACTTTACCTCTTTATAATATTACATACGCACGATCACGCCTGTATTCCCCGAAGGGTTGGGCAGAGGTGTACCAATGTACATCCACAGTTCGCCGGTATGTTTAGGTCCCATGTAATAGGGGTCTTTATAATATTAGTATAGATAATAATATTTTTTCAACAATATTTCTGTCACGGCGACGAATCTCAATGAAGACTAGACAATTACGCAGGAATTATTAAAGTGCACAAGTGTGTGCGTAAGCACAGGTGCACTCCCTCTTCCCTCACTCTCATAGTCCGATGGGAATGGCAATCTGACGACGACGGGAGAGATTGTTTCAGGTCTTAAGTTAACAATACCAATAATAGTTCTGCGGTCATTATGCTGAATGAATGTAAATCAATGCTAAATGCAGTACAGGCTTGCCAAGAGGGAACCTACTCGATCGTAACTCAATTAGAGTCTTGCCGATGCCAAGTCTTTCTTGGCAAATATTTATTACATGAATTTATGTTGGAATAGAATTTGTTTTATACTTAATCTTTATAAGACTGCCTCGTTGGAATAGTGGTCCTAAGCGAGACTGCTACGCTATCTAGAGGTATTTATTTGGTTCGATTCCGACGTCGAGCAAAAAGTGTTATTAGGTTTTTCTATGAAATTTTCGGTAGCAGCTCGCCCCAATTACATAGAACTTAAAAACATTCCGGCGAACTGTGGGTATACATTGGTATGTACACCTCTGCCTAACTCTTCGGGGTATACAGGCGTAATGGTACCTGTGTGTATTTAATCTTTATCAGCTATCATCTCAGTGTCCACCCTCTTTCTTCAAATTTATTTGTTTTCATTTCGTCTGGGTCGTGATGTCAGTGGTTTAGCGCCTTTTATGCTCGAAGTTGTTGCTCGCAACCTACCAATATGGCCATTCTGTGTTTATTTTGAACGATTTCACCCGCCATAAGTTACGTTTTTGGTTAATACTTCGCAAAAATAATGTAACCATCTAGGTTTTGGTGAAAAATGGTTAAAATCGGTCCAGTAATTTCGGAGCCTATTCGTTACAAACAAACAAACAAATCTTACCCCTATATAATATTAGTATAGATATCACTTAACGGGTAAAAGTGGTATACTTTAGCCCTCTAGGGAAACTTTGGCTTACTGCGGTACTTGTAAAAGTTAAGATTTTAGTAAGGAAACCTTTTTTTTTGGTGTGCGGTGGAAATCCTCATGGATATCCTCCGTCATAGGGGTGACGGAGGGTCATGCCGGCCTCTTACCGGCTTAAACAACCGCGGTGTTCCACCTCTGCCTATGGCCGAGGGTGCGGGATTCGCATAAACATTCACCCCACCCCCGACAGTTAGTAAGGAAACCTGAACTTACAATAAATGTAAGTCTGATCGAGAGTGGTGATCAATGCTCATTCCTTCTTTGCATGAAAAGAGGCATTTGCCCTGTAATGGGACAATAAAAGGTTGGTGCAATAATTATTCTTTATTTTTTCAGCCTTTTCTCAATATTTACTAAGTCCACAATTCCTATATATAAATATTACTGTTACAAAATAAATACTTTCCTAATGTTGTACGTTCGCCCCCAACTCCCCAAGGCCCCAAGGTCAGTATTTCTGTACTGTGATTCATGTAAACATGAGACTTACTGAAGCGTTAATTGTTTTGTTGACCCTCCTTACAAAAACTATACCTCCACATTTGTACCCTAACTCCTTGACTATGACAAGCTGAATTCAACCTTAAGTAGTTAAACGAAGGTTGAAATTTGCTTGAAGTGTGGAGTTAGTTATTTCGTTTGAGGTAGGTTTATGGGGGTGAAATTTAAAGGTTTTTATGAATGTAGACCTTTAAAGTGTTAACTGTCGTGTATTTTTATACCAAACCTGAATTTAATTTATGTTTTAGGCATACGAGACATTTTAATTTGTGTAGGGGTTTTAGTAACACTTCGGAGTCAAATGGTTTCGGGCTATTACCCCTTTTTGTACTTTAATTTTGTGTTTAAATTATAACACCATTTATCACGTTAACTTTTAAATGAAAATTATAAATGCCGCAAAATTTTCGCCCTCTTATTCAGTTTAACACTTTCGAAAATTATTTATGAACAGTTTATTCATTTTACGTTCCGTTTTAAGCACTTTATCTATGAATGATGTTTCTTGCAACACAAATGGGGTCTGCACTAAACAGACACGACGAAACGGTTGGTGCAGTGACTAAAGGATTGATTGCTATGCTGTGTATCGTGGGTTTCATTCCCGCATGGAACAAACATTTGTATGATCTACAGCAAATTGTTCCGTGTCTGGTTGTTTGTGTAGGTGTGTTATTAGTTTGTAAAAGAACGAAGGGATTAGTTTAAAAAAATAATTGTAGTGTATAGTTTTGTGCTGCCGACAGAAGTGAGAGCTTAGCGTCACATTTCCATGTCGGTGACGCCGTTATATTAGCATGTCGGTGACGCGGCCACTTTAGTATGACGGCATGACTGTTGTCAAAATATGGGTCAAAGTGGTTAAAAAGCCTTTAACTAAAAAAAAACTGCTTACAAATATTTAATATCCTCCTCCCCCTACCATTAAAAGTCAACCCTTCTCACATTAAACAAAACCTCCCCTCTCCACAGCTAATTCCTCACTCACAAACTCCTTTAAAACAATCAAACAACAAGTTTAATGTTTACACAACTTTGTAAAGTAATTTAATATTTTATTACAAAACATCCGAATCTAATAAAACCTCAATCTAGCCCGCTTTTAGATAAATGAGATGGTATTATGGTTGGGGACGACGATCTTAGAAAGAAAGGTGATATGGTTAAATACTTAAAGACTTTTCTATGGTCATATCTTATTAGGGGCTAGCTATATACCCCGCGGTGCGATCCGCGTTCAGTTACGTCAATTGGGTAGATGACACCACTAATCAATTGACGTACTTTTTATGAGCTGTCAAAACGCCATTCCCCCATAGATTTTCTATGACAATACTCAACTATGACGTCACTTTTTTGTCATCTCAATTCACTAACTATTTATTGATTTCAAAGCAACTAAAAATCGATTTTTATAGTTATTTAAAAAATCATCGGGTTTTTAGTGCTAAAATTAAATGTTTTTTTGTGAAGTTGTTTCTTGAAATTATTGGTTAGTGGTGTCATCTACCCAATTGTTACTGCTCCTTCCTCGTTGGTCGTAGCATGATGTTCTATACGTAGAAATCTTCCTTTTGATTTACTATATCTAATGATGCTAACTTACCTATATGGTTAGTACCTATACCTATATGTGATTATTTCTTTATGATATTGTCTACCAAAAAAAAAAAAACTCTGGGAACGGGTTTTATTTTTTGTATAAAAAATCATAAACAAAACATGATTCCGGCTCCGTTCGACAGTACCATGGGGATATTTAAAGTTTAGTCGTAACTTTTAAAACTTATTTTCGTAAATAACGTAAGAAAGAAAAAGTTGAAACTCTGACCTTCAATATCTCCGTAGCCATAAAGTTCCCAGGTGTGGGACGGAACACAAAAAATATTGCCACGATGGGAATACTATCTAACTTCCGGCTTCGTTAAGTGTCATTTTATATTCTCATGGTCCACAGGACCCTGCGAGGGAAAGGATAATTATGATAATATGTTCTGTTAGCACCGATACACTTAAACATACTATCACGCTTGTATTCCCCGAAGGGTTATGCAGAGGTATGCCCTCAGTTCGCCGGTATGTTGAAGTCCCATTTATTAGGGGGCTAGCCTATTGAAATTCTCAGTAGCAGCTCGGAGTTAGGAGTTGTGTCCGGTTAATGGCAATTGGCTCACCCCCTATTACATGAGACCTAAGCATACCGGCGGACTGTGGGTGTACATTGGTACACCTCTGCCCAACCCTTCGGGGAATACAGGCCTGAAAAAATCATGAATTGTAGGCATTCACTGCGCTCCATTGCCCCTCAATACTCGCTTAGCTATACCGCTTAACCTTTTGAGGCAAACATCTACGTCATTTCACAGCTTTGTTCCCACACACATGACTGATGCGTAGCCATCTTAAACCTGTATCTGCCTTGTTCCTTGGTTGAACCCTCCTCACCGCTGTCGGCTACTTTGAATAGAATCTTTCGACAATTGTGCCGTCTTTGCGGTATGTAACTTCTGCAAAGAACTATTTGAGCCCTTTGAGATGCAAATGTTTGGTTTGTTCTGCCTTTTTGTGGCTGGACTTTTCATTTGTTGAAGATTTTGTGCTTATTTTGGATACTGAAGCGGATTCTTGGAAATTACGAATAATTTAGGTATGGATCTTTTTAGCGAGGTAGCTGGTAGTTATAAAAATTGTATTCTATATACATAATTATTATACATTGCTAAAGATTAATTTCATTTTATTGACAATATTCTACTAATCTATGAGCAATACCACCATTAGTAAAACAATTGACCATTAGTAAAATAATAAAGCTGAACAATTTGCTTCGTGTGTTTTTTCAAATGCGCTAAATTTCTGGAACTGTCAGTCAGATTAGAAAAAATGTATTTGAAAGCCAGATTCATGAGGAATAGTATAGGCTATATACCATCACGCTCCGAGTTACGGCAGCGGAGCAGTAACCAGAGATAAAAGTTCGCGGATGAAACTACAACTTTTTGGAACGATGAATCATAATATTCTTCTGAAATATTACTTTTCATTACTCATAGCGCCCTCTATACACCGAAGGTAGAAGCTTCGTTGCACAAGATCCTGATGTTATGATAAAATGACAAAAGTAATTTGTTACAATATCCGTCTTTGCAAAAGTTCAACCACGTACTGCAAGAGGCGTGGTGCCAGTGACAGCGGCTAGTTTGTTTTAACTGAAAAACAACATTTAAAATGCGTACTGCAATAAACGTATAGATAGTGATTGTATGACTGCCGTTTTGGCCTCGAGGTCAAATATGAGACTGAAGAGCGTGAGGTTCTGGATTCGATCACAAGTCCGGCTGTGTTTCTAGGTTTTTCCTTTAGGAATTTTGAAACAGTAGCCTGGAGTTTGGTAGCTGGTGATGCGACAATCCCGTGCCTTATCTTATCGGACTATGAGAGTAAGGGAAAGAGAGTGCATCTGTATTTGCGCGTATACTTTTGTACTTTAATATCTTCTGTGTACATAGCTACTCTCCATTAAATTCGGTTCAATTTCTGATTCTGTGATATTCGGTGTGATTTGTTTTGGGTCGAAAATAAATATTGTCAGTGTGAATATTATATAGCATGCATACCATTAGCTTTTTTTTTTATTTAGCCCGTACTGTCCCACTGCTGGGCAAAGGCCTCCCCCAATTCCTTCCATTTGTTCTTTTCCTGCGCCTCCTTGAACCAGCCCTCGTGCTACGCGTCCAGGTCGTCGCGCTACCTCTTTACCATTAGCTTATTCGTTGTAAATTTTTGCCATCATTACGGATATAACGTGCACATATGTATGTACGAAAGCCAATCAACTGCTTCGCCTTTAACACTCGTTTCGTGTTTGTGAGCCTTTTTAGATTTTGTTAACTATCCTGTTTATTTAATTCACTTGTTAACAAACTTATTATTCACAAGAACTAACTAGGGCTACAATAGTAAAATACTTTTCCAGTCATCAAATCGGGGGTTACTAAACAGACATTTAAAATTATAACCCGCTATAAGTAGCACCCCACTAAAAACTAGGACAAACTTCGCTATATCCACGGCGCTCGATCCCGGGAAAGCCTTCGGATGATATATGCTCTTCTCTCATCTTGCTGCTTATACGAGCTTTATTTTAATGTCGTGACTTATATTGAAGGTTTTCAAAGTTAATATAGTACAGATTTATTTCCTCTTTTCAAAATGAAGTACTAGCTTATTATTCGTCACTGCTTGTACATACATATATTTATTAATCAGCTTCTGCCCTCGACTTTGTCAGCGTCAAAGTTATCCCACAGGAACCGTACATTTTTCCAAGATAAGAAATATCTCTGTGTCAAATTTCATCCAGATCCGTTCAACCGTTCTGGAGTAATTGAGTAACAAACATCCATCCTTCCAAACTTTTTGACTTAAGACAATTTACAGCTAGTTCATTTGAGCAAGGCGCATTGTTATTGATTTGTATTTTTGTCAGTTCACATAACTCGGGAAAATATATGGATCCCCTGTTTTTTTGTGATTATAAGGTAGGTCCCGTAGTATAAGTTGTTCACAATTATGAGTACAATAACCCCTATACAGGTTGCTTGTAAACAAAAACATGATGTTGTATATTTTGACCTACATAAATATGTACTTAATGAGTCCTATGATGATTGATGGAGGTTAGATTATCATTCTACTTAAATCTGTTTGTCGTTACATGTGGATTGGGACTTATACCAATATTATTTTTTCAGTAACTTTGAATAAATATTGGTCTTGTCACTATATAAGGTGTTAAAATTAACTTTACACGTGTACTTGTAGAAAACTACTACTACTACGTCTTATAGAAAAAAGACTTTAACCAAAATGCCTTCACATGTGTGAAAAATTCAAAAACATTCAAATTGTATAAAGTTGCAGGTTTACACATTTCAATGCTTTTCAATCAGATAAATTCTTCGATCACTCAGCCTCTGCGTCAACTGTGTCGTCAAAATTACCACATACTGATATTAACCATCTGTCAATTATTGTCCAGATGAAAGACAATTTAAGATCTACCCTGACTTAATGGTGAGGTTTTTCAGAAAGGTCAGCTGCGCAATACTCGTAACCGGCGAGCTTGTATGACCAGATTTATGAATGGGACGAGGCGAAAAGAGTATGTGAGGATCATAGCAGGTGGCGTTCTGTGGTTTTCGCCTACCCCCATGGGAAAAAGGCATGAGTTTATGTATGTAAAACAGATTTTATGTATCAAACTAACAGGTATAATGTTTTTAAATAACATTTTGTCGTGTCAAAGGTTTTAATTGGCCCGTGAATTTGACGTGTGGAGCGAGCGTCACACTAGGCGCCCAAATAAACTTTTGTTGGATACCCCGGAGTATATTTTTTTCCTATTTTTGCAGAATTTCATACGGGAACGGATGAAATATTTATTTTGTGTTTCAAATTGGTTTGTTAGCACATGGAACTATTTTTGACCACCAGATCATTCTTGGAACCGAGGCTAGTTTTCTCCCAATAAAAATTTTATGTTGGTTTTTCAATAAAGAACTCTCGGTAAAAACGTTCAAAACCTCAGCGACATTCAATGTTTAAGGATAAAAATGTATGTGAATTTGAATTGAATTTGGTTTTTGTAACGATTGGGGCTATGATTAGAAAGCGATCATTCTGTATACGGACCCTCTAATTTATATCGACTGTAGTTAAATATTTTAATACATAGTACAAAGAAAGAGTATTATGTAAAAATAAATAATCCAGTTAAGATATTTGCAAAATAGTTTCTAATTATTTTATTACAATCCAATGTCTTCAATAATATTATTACCTCTAATAATCATGGCATATTTTTAATTTGATCAATACTTATTTTTTCATGTTCAACATCATTGTATGCTGCTGCGTCTTCAATTATTACATCGGCTGCTTTCTCACCAATCATGACGACAGCAGAGGCAGTTGGAGCTGCTATATTAGTTGGCATAATACTTGCATCAACAACCCTTAGGCTATTCACGCCGTAAACACGAAATCTACTATCCACGACAGAACCCATAGCACAGGTTCCACTGTAGTGGGCAAGACTAACCATGGTACATAGTATATAGCACCTCCAGTACTCCCTGCTTCGCTTCTTAAAACCATCACATCTTGGTGTAGTCAGATCAACCAAAGTTGCTTCTAAAGATTTGAACGCTTCTGATTCTTCAACTTCTAAATAATCGCTTATATACTCGACAAAGTCATCCAAGTCGCGGTCATATGAGAAGCTATCAGTAATTATCTTCGGGGAGTCCTTAGGATTGGCACTTCGGAGTAGGACTTGACCACGAGATCGCGCATGTAAATTGCTTAACAATGTCAATAAGACCTGGTTACCGTTGGCTTCTTCACACAGCTTGTCACAGGTAGCAAAAGGAAAAGTGAACGAGAATGCACAGAATGTTAATAGGAAATTCACATCGTTTACAATGTAGCCATAAGCTTGGTAATCTGGGTACTTAGTATGTGATTTATTCAATGATGCATATCCAACAAACAATCCTGCTGGATATTTGGTGGGATCGACTTTCATTTTTTTGTTCAGTTTCTTGTTTGTTTTATGGGGAATAAAAGCAGCTATATGATCTTGCAAATTCATTCCAACTGGCAAGTCACGTATACAGGGAATAAATAATTTCTCCAATTCTTTTTTTGGACCTAAACCTGATAACATTAGAAGTTGCGGTGATTTAATGGCACCAGCAGATATTATAATCTCCTGTCTAGCATTTATAACAATCTTTTTGCCCTGGTCTGTAATAACTTCTACACCTACAGCATTTCTTTTATCATCGAATATGATTTTGGTAGCTAAAGTACCCTTCGCTACAGCTAGGTATGGATTTTTAGTAACATGTTTTAAATACTGAGATCCCGCATCTTGCCTTCTACCATTATACACTGTTATTAAGCCTCGTGAGCAGCCGATTCTACCACCGTCTATATCATCTATCATATCTTTCCCTATTTCCTCAAACCCTTTTAAGTATTTAGCAGTACTAGGGTCATTATCTCTAGTCACTCCAATATACCCTTTGCTTCCAAACAAATACTTATGAGAAGAATTCATGATAGCACTATCGTGAATAGCTTCTGATTTAATGAAATAAGGTAGAACATTTTTCCACTTCCAGTTTGGATCTTTGGTGATCTTGTACCACTCTTCAAAGTCCTTAGGGTTTCCTCTGGAGTAGACCATGGAGTTAAGAGCGCTTGATCCTCCAAGCATCATACCTTGGATGAGGTGTACATTCTTTGTAGCGTGGCACTGGTAACTGTACTTATCGTGTTCCGACGTATAATTCCAATCGGCCCTGGAATTCTTGAGATAGGCCAGTAAGGATGGATACTGTAAAAAAGTCAGAATTTTCAGTGCATTTTCTCTACATTTTCAATGAAATCATTGGGATTATAAAGAGCAAGTCAAAGTATACTTACAACACTTTCGAAGGGAGCGTCCTGCCCAGCTTCGATGAGAAGCACGTTATACTTCTGCTGAGCCAACCTGGTTGCTATCACACTGCCTGCTGTCCCTCCTCCCACTATGATGTAGTCGAAGCTGTCATAAGCTAGATAAGAAAGGTATAAGATATTAGTTTGAACTATGACACACGGGTCTTCTTCATTAACTGACAAACTATCACAAGATAACGGTCATTTATTTTGAGGAAAAATTTCTTCTTGGCGTATCGATGCCAAATATAGATCCTCAATAATATATTTTTGGTACATTTATACATATTTCTTTTATTTGGCCCCGTATGAATACTATGAAAACATCATCGGTTGGCGGTGACGTTAGGTCCTTAAGTCCTTATGGGTCATGATCCATGTCTGCGCAGGGGAATGGATAGGCATTGAACGTCGGTCCCATCTGCGAAACTCCGCCTTTAGAGATTCTCTTTTCTGCGGCTTACTTGGGTGCTACGGCATCCATGGCACGGCACGGCACGGCTCTATGAAGAATTCAGGGGGTTAAAGCTTCTCTCGCTACGGAAATAATAAGTTGCAAAAGACTTACGTTTTAGCAAAGCTGGTGGAGGAAATAAGTAGCCAGTCAGCTCCAACAACACGATGATGACCAGTGCCGCTTGATTCTTCTTTAGCGTCGCTATCACTGCTGCGGCGTTCATGGCTGACGTCTCTACAGATAACGAGGTAATTTTCAGTTTAAACTTACTATTTCTAACATTTTTCGATGACATAGAACAACCGTAATGCGTATAAACGTAATGATAACTGAAAAATCGGGACAGAAGTTTGCTACGTAATTTAACAAGACGTAATTTCAGCCAAAAAACTATTGCAAGCATATGCCTGGACCTAGTGATATCATGATAATCAGTAAACCCCCAAAGGTGATGACGGGTATAGATACCATAAACTATATAATAAGGGTAATTCCAAAACATAACTTCTCTAGAAATAACACTTTATTTTTGCCTCGAAACCTTATTACTTTTCAATTACCAGAAAAAACTGCCCCGTTGGTCTCGTGGTCGCAAGTGCGACTGCTGTGCAAGGGATCCCGGGTTCGATTCCCAGGTCGAGCAAAAAGTGTTATTGGGTTTTTCTATGAAATTCTCAGTAGCAGCTCGGAGTTTGGATTTGTGCCCGGTTAATGGCAATAGGCTCGCCCCCTATTACATGGGACCTAAATATACCGGCGAACTGTGAGTGTACATTGGTACACCTCTGCCTAACCCTTCGGGGAATACAGGCGTGATGGTATATATACCAGAAAAAAATGTTTTTAGTTGCTTTGAAATTAATATACCTTTAGTTAGTCAATTAAGTTGGCAAATAAATGACGTCATAGGTTGCTATTGCCATACAAAGTCTATGGGGAAATCGCGTTTGGACAGCTCATAAAAAATATATACGTCAATAATTGAGTAATGGTATGGTACACGTATAACCACCACCAACCACACCACTACCACCATCATCATAAATCACCACAATTGGGGTCGGGTGGGGTTGGGAGAACTTGGTGTCTACTGTAATTAGGGTTGATTCTGCCAAAACCAAACAACCTTCATCAAAATTTCTCACTTTTTTGAAGGAATACTCATTAATTTAAAATCTATCCTAAGCATAACATATGTTGGGAATGTATGTACATTGCTTACATTGGCTTGCATTGTATTGTTGTTGCTGGATAATCTTACACATTTTATAAAATTAATATACATACCATCACGCCTGTATTCCGAGTTAGGCAGAGGTGTACCAATGTACAACCACATTTCACCGGTTTGTTTTTAGGTCCCATGTAATTGAGGGCGAGACTATTGCCATTAACCGGGTACAAATCCAAACTCCGAGCTGCTACTGAGAATTTCATAGAAAATCCCAATAACACTTTTTGCTCGACTTGGGAATTGAACCCAAGACCTCTAGCGTAGCAGTCGCGCTTAGAACCACAAAAAAAAAAAATAATATTAAAATTAATATGTTTGATGCTATTAATTTCGCATTGGGTCATTCATTTTAACAGATCTACGCTCAATTTATTATTCTTATCACTTACTTGTTACTACTGTCAAATCTTCTAATGGAGAACATAGGTTGTTGCTCGGCCTTGACAGTTCCGAGCAGTTCCATAGGTCTTAGCTCTATGTCGTCTGAATAGCTTTTAAACAGAACTACCTTTCTTGTGTAGCAAGTCTTATCAAACAATTCTTCTTACGTGTCTGGCTGAAAACAACGGTGTAATAAACATAGTGATGATACGTTAGTTTCAAGGATATATTATAGGGTGTTTGAAGTTTTATTTTTATTTTCGGAAGAATGTTATGGTGGCCATCATTTTTTTTTTATCTAAAAATAATATATTAATTATACCATCACACCTGTATTCCCCGAAGGCAGAGGCGTACCAATGTACATCCACAGTTCGCCCGTATATTTAGGTCTCATGTAATAGGGGCGAGCCTATTGCCATTAACCGGGCACAAATCCAAACTCCAAGCTGCTACTGAGAATTTCATAGAAAAACCCAATAACACTTTTTGCGTTCAGGACCCAGGACCTCTAGCGTAGCAGTCGTGCTTAGGACCGCTAGGCCAACGAGGCAGTTAATTTTGTTTTACTCTTTATTACTTCAAAATTAGGCCTTCGTCGATATTTTTCATTATAACTTCTTTCTGAGCAAGATATAACAATTCAATTATTTGAAAAGAGTTGCTATTGATCAGAGCGAAATGAAATTCTTACGTCACAAACGTGAAATGTCAATTACGAGTGCGTAGTTGTTGTCTCCGTTTTCTTGTTTATTGTCATATACTATGACGTCACACCAAGTGCGCAAAAATGACGGGCGTTTAAAATGACAATATGGGTTGGTTATTTTCTTAATCTTTTTTTTAAATATTATATAGTAGTATAACATAGTAATATAAACCATCGAATAAAAACATTAAAAAATACATGCATATTTCCCTATTACATTTATTTTTGTCTGCCTGTCATGAAGGGGTTTTTCTCAAGGCGCGTAACGTATTGAATCTTGGCACAATCTTCGATCTTGATAACACACACACATATCGTAGTATTTTTTTTATAATTATTTTTTGACAGATTAGTGGACCTGTACATATTTTTTTTTTGTGGCGATCCCTTCCTTCTGTTTCCAACCATTGCATCATCAGTAGCGACCTTAATAAAAGCGTCAAGGCAATGAAACTCGGTGAGTCCCGTGGAAACGATTCAACTGTCTTGAATCCTGCAACAAAATTAAAAAGAAAAGTAAAGCGAAGAAGTAAGAAAAATACAGCCTGTATACAAAATTTACGAAATAATATCCTGTTGTGCATTTCTTTTTAGATCTGTAATGTTTTGTAAAACCAGAATAGTAACGGATGACTGACGAATGGCTAGGTATCGCACAGAGCTATCGCCATGTTTCTGTAGGTACAAGCTAGTGGTTTCACTTGACTAAAACTCAATATGCCATCACGCCTGTATTCCCCGAAGGGTTAGACAGAGGTGTACCAATGTACACTCATACGTACACATAAATATTAAAACATTACATAATTGTCTTTAATAATGAGATAACAAGTGCTAAATACTATCAAAAAGATGCTTTAAAAGCATTTTCTTAAACTTATTTATGTTCAGCTCCTGTCTAATAAACTCGGGCAAACTATTAAATAAATAGGGTAGGCGTTTCTTAAGGATTCTGTCGCCATGATAATTGCTGACCCTAGGTACGTCATGCTTGCTCGTGGTTACTGACCTCGTTCGCCGGTATTTTTAGGTTTTATGTAATTAAAAACCAACATTCACATGAACGAAGTCGGGGGCATAGGCTAGTCGTCTATACTAAAGTTATTTAAATCCAATTATTAATAGTAAACAGAAACGTTTACCAGCATTTTATTTCCGCCTCATTTTCCTCCTCCCTAATTAGAATTTCCATCAAGGCCAGCGAGCAATTACCGATCGATCTCATTATGTGTGTTTTGAAATAAATATTACACTTTGGTTTAAACGCTCCTACACACTATACCGGAGGCACAGCCGGCGGGTTTAAGCCGCCGGCATAATAGGCCTCCGGTATTTGCCGCTGCCGGTCTTAGAGCATCATTTCAGTTGTGATAGCCAGGCAGAACTCCGAACTAATTAATCGAATGCCGAGAGCAAACTGAAGCCGGCTCCTCGCGCAACCCGCCGGCATGACTCCGCGGCTTTGCCGGCGACTAGTTTGCGCGGCAAGATCGGTGGCTCAGTTAGTTACCCGTCGGTTTTTACGGCATAGCCAGGCCGTCGGCACTGTGTGTAGAAGAGCCTTAATTCTGACACAATAAACCAACATCATCATCATCATTATATTAGCCGAATGACGTCCACTCCTTGACATGGGCCTCTCCTAAATCTGGACACAATGACAGGTCTTGCATTGCCCGCATCCAACGATTTCTCAACAAACGTCAAAATTTCTCCAATTCGAACATGAAGTTTTTGTTTTGTTTTTTAATTTATTAATTATTTTATGGACTTGCCCGGTTCTTAATTTAATACATACATGTTCCATTTAGTAATCATTATGAAACAAAATAAATAAAACTAGCAAAAAAATGAAACTGAATTTCAATTACCGAACAAATTCTCAAGTACTGCCGTGTGTCGGCACACAGTGATTTAATTAAAACTTCCCACCCTTGCATATATATCAGTCTGAGACCAAACATGACATCTTCGGAACTCGTTGGAACTATCATTTAATTAGCATACGAAATTGTGGAACCGCCTGCTAAGGATAGCATTATTACATTAACTGTAAAGTTACGTACGATGACGATACTCAGACATACTAAAGCTGCTTTTCCTAGAATGGGTTATGCAGGACATACAGGTTCTGTGGATGTCATCAAGGTTCCGGGATATTACACATCAGTGCAACGTTAGTAAACAACTGCCAAGCTATTAACTGCCTCGCTGGCCTAGTGGTCCTGAGCGCGACTGCTACGCAAGAGGTCCTGGGTTCGATTCCCGGGTCGAACAAAAAGTGTTATTGGGTTTTTCTATGAAATTCTCAGTAGCAGCTCGGAGTTTGGATTTGTGCCCGGTTAAAATCAATTGAATTTCCCATATGTTAACTCCGCACGATTGTGCTAGGCCCTTTATTCCATGTAAACTCTCTCTACTCAAATATGTACCTATATTAACGGAACTGTTTCGAAATCAATGTTTGAAAATGGACTAGTTGGTTCGAAAATGAAAGTTTAATGAGTTGAATGATTTTAGAGTGACACAAGAGACGGAGAAAATGGCGATAAATATTCTGAAACTCGTCGAGACTTCGACATTTTAATTATAAATTTAATTACAGTTGGACTAGATTATTAGATAAGCTTAATTGGGCTGAAACGAGGCAACCCACAATTTATAGATTATTATATTAATAATGTCAAGTTAATTATATTAAGTTGAACTGCCTCGTTAGCTTAGTAGTCCTAAGCGCGACTGCTACGCTAGAGGTGTTTGGTTCCCAGGTCGAGCAACGTGTTATTCGGTTATTCTATTAAATTTTTAGTAGCAGTTCGGAGTTGTGATTTGTGCTTATCTAAATTGGTACACCTCTGCCTAACCCTTCGGGGAATACAGGCGTGATGGTATATTTATTTTTATATATATTTTTTTAAATAAAACAGCTTTGGGAAATGCTTTATTTTCAATTATTTATTTTAATTGTCCCACACATTTACCTGGGGCCGGTTAGAAAACCACTCCCACCATATACACACTTGATACAATAATTATTTTTCTAACTTTATCTGATGAGTAAAAAGCACCCCTGTAAATATATAATAATCTTTATTTTTCTGCACATAATTATGTATGTCACCGAAAATGGATTCTGTAGATTTGTGCATATCTTAATAAACCCCTCTTCAACGGCTGGCCGAATTTAAATGGATCCCTGGATGATTTAGATTCACAATTGGACCGCTAATATAATATTATAATAACACAGAAATAAAACAACTATATCAAGATGCGCTGACACCCTTAATTTTGCTCTATAAGTACGTATAAAAAAAGACTTAGGAGGCATCTACTTTCCTTTTATAATCATTTCAGCAGCTTTCTCTGCAGCTGCCACTACCGAAGCGTACATTGCACCTCCTATAGTAGTAGGTATAACACTGGCGTCTACCACACGAAGCTGGTTGACTCCTATCACCTTCAATTTACTGTCAACCACGGAACCCATAGAACAAGTACCATAGCTGTATCCTGTGGATGTCACCATGCACAAAACATAACATCTCCAATACGGCTTAGTCCCAAACTCAAATTGATCACATTTCTCCGTAGCCTCCAAAAATTCCAGACGCAAAGTTTGAAAATGCGGAGTCGATTCAATTTTAATATAGTCTAAGATGAAATCAACTAACGCATCCAAATCATCATCATTGCTTAAGTCTCCACTGATTACCTTTGGCTGCTCAAAAGGATCTGTACTATACAGTTTGACCTCTCCACGAGATTTAGTATTAAAATTTAATATTATTGCTACCAACATCTGAGTTTTCTTAGCTGCTAAGTGTAGTCTATCACATATTGGGTTCTTGAATCCTAAAGTAAATCCACAGAATGTCAGAAAGTATTTAGCGTCATCTATAATGGAATTGTACGTCCCATAATCTGGATAAAGACTAGATTTGTTAAGAGCTGAATACCCTACTATTAATGGTACAGGGTATTCGTGTGCATTAAATGGCTCAGGTTCAGCTGGTCTGTTGGTTCTAAACGCTAAAAACGCTCCGACGACACTTTGTAGATTCTTCCCTACAGGGAGATTTGATATTACATTTATGTTCATAGTCTCTAGTTCTTCTTTAGGACCAATACCTGACAGCATTAGGAGCTGGGGAGACCTGATAGTTCCAGCTGTAACAATAACCTCTTTTCTTGCTTTAACAGTGATTTTCTTGCCATTCTTAATAAATTCAACGCCAACAGCATTTTTTTTATCGTCGATTATTATCTTTGTTGCTAGACTGCTTCTAGTTATATATAAGTTATGATTATCTTTAAGAGGAGGTAAATAGGTGCCTGCGCCTTCACAGCGGACTCCTTCAAATATGTTGAATAAAGCAGAAGAATATCCAAGTATTCCTGCACCGACATTATCTACGACCACGGATTCTCCAGCTTCTTCAAATCCTATTAAATAATCGTCACAAACTGCACGATTTTCTTTAGTCACTCCAATCGTGCCTTTACTGCTGTGGTATTTTCCAAACGCTGATTTGAGGATACTAAGATCTTGTATATTTTCGCTTTTCTTGAAGTATTTGAGCATATTTTCCCATTTCCAAGAACAGTCGTTGGTGGCTTTGTAGATTTCTTCATAGTCTTGAGGGTTTCCGCGTGAGTATATCATGAAGTTGGTAGCTCCTGATCCTCCAAGTACTTTACCTTCTAATGGTCCGCCCGCCTCGTGGCATTGGCCTGTGAAACCATCACTCTCGTAAGTAGTATTCCAGTCCATTCGGGAGTGTTTTATGTAGGGAACCAAGCCGGGAAACTGGAAAGTGTTTATGTGTTAGTTTGTAATTCAATTTAAATATAGAAGGTGCAGTTTTGCATACTCGTCAAATTTAATGACGTAACTTATCTAGTGATTCTCAACACGAATGTATAATAAAAAAAAAACTTTTTATTTTACATGTTTTTTTTTTTTTGTTTTTTTTTTTTCATATCGTGATTTCGATTTCGACCTAGCCATCTTTCTGCTGGGTTTAGGCAGGTGGTGCAATGGACAGCGACACTGCCTACCTACCGTATACGCAACCGGGCGTTTTTGTTCTTTAAAAGAGGTGTATTCTGTAATATTGTCAAACATAAACAACTAAAACAGCATTTCTTCAGTATTCCTTGTATTTTTTTTAAATTATTTATGTCTTTTATGATCTTTAATTTTTACGAGAGTACAACACTGCACCTTTTTTTTTTTTTTAAAGACGGGAAATCATCAAATAACTTCCCCCGCCCTGGGCGGGGCGGGAGGGAGGGTCAGACTTTTACTGACTAAAACCCGTCTATGTTCCTTTCATGTGCCCTTTGCGTTCCGGGGGCGCGGTATCTCTTCCGAACAACCCGCAGCCACGGCAGGCATCGGCCCTCAGTGGCCCCATCCAAGTTTGCTGACATCTTTTTGAGGCGCGCGTGGAACACGAACGCGCCGTCGACACGGTCTGTCGTTATTCAGTGAACGTACGGACGGTGAGCTACCCATTGCTCACCATCCACAGCCCCGCGTCTACGGTGTACAACACTGCACCTTGTATTCCACGTTTTATAATAAAATAATCTGAGCATTTACTTGATTTTCCAGCCCAGGATTTTTACCAGCTTCTACTATCAGAGTGCAATGACCTGCTTCAACTAGCCTGGCAGCTAGTACCACACCGGCACTGCCACCTCCGACCACTATGTAATCATACGTGCTGCCATCTGAAAAAACGATAAGAGCATGAATTGTAAAGTTATATCATATTGACACTTACAAGCGTGATTCTAGTTGCAGATAGATTTCATATATTTGAATGGGCAACAGATAGTTGTTCCGGGTCGGGCTGTTTTGGTATGTGAGTTTATATCTTGTATGTGCACCCACGATACACTAGAAGTTCTTAGTGGGAGAAAGTTTTTAAAAAATAATATACTGTTTACTAACCACAAATCTTGTTCGTATCTTCAGGAAATAAGTGTCCATTCATGTTTAGCAAAGCCAGGATACTAAAAACGCCCTGAAGTTTCTTTATCCGAGCTATTTGTGCAGCTGTCTTCATGATTCCCAACTGTGAAAAAATACGACAATAATACACACACATTCACGCCTGTATCAATGTACACGCACAGTCCGCCCGTGTGTTATAAGTCCTATGTAATAGGAGGCGAGTACTGCCGTTAACCGGGCAATCATCCTCACTCCGAGATGCTACTGAGAATTTTACAGAAAAACCCAATAACACAGAAATCAAACCCCAGACCTCTAGCGGTGCAGTCGCGCTTAGGACCACTAGGCTAACGAGGCAGTTCATTACGTTAATAATTTAATGCTGATTTTAAATTCTGTAACCACACCACCCACCACCACCACCACCAACACCCACCCACCATTCTATTTTTTTTATTCTATTTCTTCTATTCTATTCTTTTCTATTCTATATCTTCTTTTGTTTTATTTCTTTTCTTTTTTTTTTTTTTCTTTTGATATTCTTAGTAGCAACTCGGAGTTTGGATTTGTGCCCGGTTAATGGCAATAGGCTCGCCCACTATTACATGGGACCTAAATATACCGGCGAACTGTGGGTGTACAATGTACATTGGTACACCTCTGCCTAACCCTTCGGGGAATACAGGCGTGATGGTATATTTAAATTCTATCATATCATCATCAGCTTGCAACAGTCCACTGCTCGGCATAGGCCTCTCAAATCGCACGCCACTTAGCTCAATTGTCGACAACTCTCATCCAGTAGCTACCAGCTACCCGGCAAAGATCAGAGCTCCTAATTCTATCTAATTTTGTGGAATCACACACTAACATCATCATATCATCTTCATTCACCTGGAAGGATTCCTGAGTATGCTAGTTGGGTATTCTTCAAACTTTGCCACAAGTCATGGCTACTCGACAAAATATAACTTTCCTACACTAAATCCTGCTAATATTACTCGTATAAATGCAAAACTTTGTGAGGATTGATGGATGGATGGAGTTTGTTACTCCTTTACGCTTAAATGGCTGAACTGCCTATGTTTGCGCACACATTTGTGTCTGCGAACTTGGTTAGTCTTCATTGCCATTACCCGCCGTGACCGTAATCGTTCTGGAGATAACTAGTGGTTTTAATAAAGGTAATTAAAAAACTGACCTATAAAATTATACGAAATGGTGGAGAAAAAACGTAGGAATAAGGGGGTGAAGATTGGGGAAACATCCTCAATCTTCCTCTTCTCATACAAAGAAGGCACGAGCATTGATCACCACACCTGCACAAGGTGGATTGGTGATTTCAGACCTCTAATAATTTTAATTATAGTTCCCTGTTTCCTCACAATATTTCCCTTCACCGATGTCAGTAATGTCCAAGCTAAACTTAGAAAGTACATATCAATTAAAAATTTACATTGGTTGGCCCGGTATCGAACCCACAACCTCATGCATGAGCAGCAGGTATCTTAACCACTGTGCCATCTCGACATTACACAACACTACTTGCCACTTCTTTTACAATAGCTAATTTCAAAATTCCTTTGTCTTTCCAGCCTATAAAAAAATGTTGTTCCCCTCGTTATACAGACAAAAAGATGCAAAAATTAAATTAAAAAAAACGTTTTCACTTACTTGTCTCAATCGTACTTGTCTCCACTTAACTTAACCGAACACCTAGACTAAATAGATGAATACTAATTGTAATTAGTTTGATTAAATGCTACAGTTATATTCCTAGAGCTAGTCAAGCATGTAAATACTTCAGATAGCGTTCAACTAAACCGGTTTGGGATCGATAAGACTTGTTTTGTATATTTATCTATTTAAAAAAACACACACACACACACACACATACATACACATACCGCTGGTCCCGTGCTCATCAGTCCCATTATTGAGCGTGAAGTCCTGAATTCCAATGCCAGTTCCCGTAAAGTGTAATTGGGTTTTTCAATTAGGAATTTTTCGCTAGCAGCCCAGAGTTTGGCAGTTAGTGGTGTAACACTCTCGTGCCTTGAAAATCACGTAAAGCCGTTAGAACGAGTAGCTATGTTCTGGTTTCTGACTAACTGACAAACTCTTTGACAATTCCAAAGAGCCTATTAATTTTTAAATTAAAATAAATTAAATTTATTTACTGCTGGGTGCCTGAGGATAAAGGCCGATCCAGAAAAACGTTGTAAGATAACCTAGCAACGTATCATGAGGGCTAGTTCGAGATAGTGTCAAGAAAGAATACTTAGAAAGACTTAAAGAAGGCCTTTGCCCAACAGTGGGATATTTCATGCTTGAAAGAAAAGCGTTTAGTGCTGACTATTTACTTCTACCTACTCTGTATGAAAAGAGGCCTTTAATTATCCTGCAGCGGGATAATAAATAACTGGTAATGTAGCTATTTAAGTACTTGACAAAGATTTTCTCTTTTATAAAATACTGCCTGCTAATAATCTAAATTCTTTCTTAAACTAGAACGAATCTGGCAATAATAGACTAAGATCCCGAAGGCACTTGAATTACGTTATTTAACATGGCAGAAAATTTTGGGAATAGATTTTATTTATTTACTAAAAACTAGCTATATACCCCAAATGTCAACCGCGTTCTGCTCCGCTCCGGTTGGTCGTAGCGTGATTTTCTTTACGTATAAATCCTCCTCTTGAATCGCTCTATTTATTGATGGAAACCGCAATAAAATCTGTTATGCGTAGTTTAAAAGATCTAAGCGTACAGACGGCGGGAAGTACAAAACATAGTATAAAACAAAAGTCATGTTTTATACTATGTAGATAATGCAAGTCAACATTATAATCTTAATAGGATATTAACATTCAAGATGGCTGCTTGAAATTGAAATTTTGTAATCTATTACAGACATGTACAATATTTGCATATCGCATTGTCTGTTTCGTCAAATTGTATGTCAAAGTAGAAATAAAATTAATTAGACATTGAAATAAATGGCATAGATAAAATTAAAATGTTAATTAATAGATAATATATTTTTTTAATCATTATCAATTTAAATAATTGATAACAAATCTATACTAAAGTGTTTTTCGGGTGTTTTCCTTCAACGATGTCAGTGGTGTACAAGAAATAAAATGTACATATGAATTGAAAAAGTCACATTGGTACTTGCCCGGTTTCAAACCCGCAACGTCATGCGTGAGAGGCGGGTGCCATAACCACAGAGCCAGCACGATATTCATTTATATATTCAACTCAGCATTCCAGCCAGGTTGAGACAATGTGGTTGTAATGTCTCCGGTATCTTGAACCATAATAATCTAGATCAAAAACAGAACAAACACAGCAAATACACTCAAATAATACCAAAGTCCAAAAACTTAAAATATGAATCAGTTTTATCTCGCTAACTTTCAAACAAGAAAATTTCAGAACTTTGGACTTTCACGATATCGCAAATACAAGTAAATGGACTCGATTTGTTTGACAAAATAAAGGCGGGGTGTCTTACAAAATATAATCCTGATATTAATATTATAACTATAGAAGTTGGTTATCTTGAAATAAATAAAATAAAATATACTATTTTGTTTTAAACCTCGTTGGATAGCAAACAAACTGACGCGATGGCCCACCTGATGCTAAGTGGTCACCTCTGCCTATAGACATCTGAAATACCAGAAGCATTGCAAATGCGTTGCCATCTTAGAAATCAAGTTACCGCCCCGGTACACCGGCCACCAAACCCTACAAACCGGAACACAGCAACACTGCTTTGCGGCAGAAATAGGCATAGTGGTAGTACTTAACCTGACGAGCTCTTTCACAAAGACCTCTACTAAACAAAGCTAAACTAGATTGATTATCGGCCATAAAGTATATTGAATACATTATGGTGTGAAATGAGGCTATAATGTCTCATCGTTGGGTTACGATCAACAGCTGATAAAGGCAATAAGTTTATGTTAGTTTTATGTATTAGTGACGCCGAAAGATTTCCTGATGTGTGCCAATTTGGAATATATGGGTCAAACTTGGCCAGTTCTGTTCTATCTGTATTAGAAAGTGAGGGGATAAACAAAGATTTTCTTCTTTTAATTGGTTCTCACTGGGACGTTGACGTTATAAGGTCCCAAACAAGTTGATACTTTTTATTCTTTTTCGTAGTTTATTTTTCTAATGAACTATCAAGAAGTTTTTGGCTTACAGATACGTTCCGGGTCTGATTGTTTGTGTATGTGAGTCTAAATGATTGTAAACGCATCCATGATGCAGGAGACATTTCTAGTATTGTCTTTTTTTTATAGATGGGAAATCATCAAATAACTTCCCCCGCCCTGGGCGGGACGGGAGGGAGTGTCAGACTTTTACTGACTAAAACCCATCTATGTTTATTCATGTGCCCTTTGCGTTCCGGGGGCGCGGTATCTCTTTCGAACAACCCGCAGGACATCTAGTATGCGGCAACGTTTTCTATCAAAAAACAAATGTTGTTATGTCAATTTCACTGGCAGATAATATTGCTGTTATAAGAAGTAACGCTATTTATATTTTAAGAACAAGATACATCGTCAAAATCGACATTTATGCGAACAAAGTTGCGGGCAAACGCTAGTTAAGTTTAAATTATCAGAGCGACACATTAACAATGCCGTAGGTACGCAAATGATGTTATGAGAGTAACACGAAACTCGACGAAAACATTATTAATTTGAGCGAAAAATATTTGACTTATTCAATTAAAGGTCTAACAATTTGTTAGTAGAGCCAAAATTAAGGTAACATTGTTCGCAAACAAGCGAGCCATTTAGCAAAGGAGGTTTATGTGTATACGAGACGTATACGACACGACTGAATTAACTTTTTTTATCTAGCCTATGATGTCCTATTGCTAGGCAAAGTTTCGTGTCGCCCAGTAACTGGATTGTGGAGGTCAGATAAGCAAATGCTCCATGTAAAACACTGGTATTCAGTTGCATCTGGTTAGACTGGAAGCCGACCCCAACGTAGTTGGAAAAAAGCTAGGCAGATGATGATGATGCTGGGCAAAGGCCTCCCCATATCCTTCCAAATATTATTTTCTTACGCCACCGTCTTCTCGTAACCTCTTCCTGGGAAGGCCTCGGCGACACGGCACCCATTGCGTGGGGATTTTTCTCCAGCGGTCCTTTCGCATTTGGCTGACGTGACCCGCCCAATCCCACTTGAGCCTGGCAGCCTTTTTACCCACGTCCATATTCCCGGTTGTGGAGCAAATTTACTATAACGATCGTAAATTGGCAATTTAACGAAGCCTAGGTTACCCTGGGCAAATTTACAGATTCTTCCCATCTTCGCGATATATTTTTTTTGTTCTGATCCATACCTGAGAACCTTCTGGTCCCGGAGATATTAAAAGACAAAGTACCACCTTTTATATTCACGTTTTTTACAAACGGGTTTTCATTGTTATAACTAAACTTTAAATACCCCTAATTCTGCTATACTTTTAAACATAAAATCGTAAAAACACAACGTTTTGCAAGCGTTACATTGCACGCTACCATACATAAACAAAAGTAGTTTCCCATCAAAAATGTTTTTTCAACGTTACTTAGTTTTATGGCCTATTCGTAGTTAACGGTTACCTGATATGTCTCTTTACACCCCCGATATAAACTTCCGTATTCCCGCAGTCCCTGAGGTGTCGGAAGCTTTTATAACAGGTAGTAAAAATTGCCCAAGAGTGCAAGTTCTCTATTGGATCGAATATAAAAGTTAAAACACAAAAACGCGTACGCGTAGTTATCATGACTTACGCCTGCGCCGTTTTCGCGCACGTAAAGCCGTCACATATTCATAGGATGCAGACCCTCCAAAACCGTTTCTTGTGAAAGGCCACGGTAGCCCTGCACTATTTTCGTAGTTCGTACTTAGTCGTTTTGAATTTGGTGGAAGTCGGAATTGACATTCCGAAATAAATCGAGTAGCAATATGATAAAATAATCACAGCCTATTTACTGTTCCACTGCAATGCAAAGGCCTCTTCTCATACAGCAAAGGCACGAGTACTGCACCACGCTTGCTTTTACGCTTGCGATTTGAGACTTAAAATAATAATAGGTCCAGGTTTCCTCACGATGATTTTCCTTCACCGTTGTCAGTGATGTCCAAGATAAACTTAGATAAAATAAATAAATGTTTATTCTGAATTTTCAAAAGAAAAAATACATCTTGATAGTACCTACATACTTTATGAAATAGAAAGCCACATAGGTACTTGCCAGTGCTAGTTTGCGAACTCACAGCCTCATGTACGAGAGGCTTGTGCCTAAACCACTGAGCCATCACGACATTAAGTGACAAGACAATGAGTCATATAACTTGTCATATAAAGATATTATTATGATAACAAGCTTACAAGCTTTTTGCCTCAACACCCGTGGTCACGTGACTACTTAAAAAGCAATTAGGTAGAAAATCTAAAATCAATATCTACGAATATTGAAACCACAGCAATTTCCGAGTTAATACACGTGGATCTGTTATTGATCTTTCAGTGTTAAAGACTAATAAGGATCTATTCTGAAAACTGATTAGGCTACTGTTTGTCTTAGTAAATACATCGTCTGTTCATCTTTGCAAAACAAATAGTATGTCCATACTTTTATAACTTAAATTAATGTAACTTTGTCTGTCTGTCTGTTACGATTTTACGACTAAACCACTGAATCCCAAGAAGTATGAACCCCAAAAAAACCGACCAAGTGCGAGTCGGACTCGCGCACGAAGGGTTCCGTACCATTATCAATAAAAAAGGCAAAAAAATCACGTTTGTTATATGGGAGCCCTTAATATTTATTTTATTCTGGTTTTTAGTATTTGCTGTTATAGCGGCAACAATACATCACGTGAATATGTCAACTGCCTAATTATCACGGTTCATGAGACATGAGCATGGTGACAGACGGACGGACGGCCAGACAGACAGACAGACGGACCGCAAAGTCTGAGTAATAGGGTCCCGTTATACGCTTTTGGGTACGGAGCCCTAAAAACGACATATGCTACTTTTTATTCGACTCATTTGCATCCACGATGATCGACATTTACCCAGACGAACTCGCATGGAAAAGCTAGTAACAAAATAAATATTAGGTACTGGAATTTCTTCGCCATTTTCAATCGTACCTTAGTTACAAATACTAGGCAGCAAATAAATCTAGGGATTACCACGACAGACGCTTGAGACCTTCCCTACCCTACATATAAATAATCACGCTAGAAAAACTGGTTTAAATCCCTCAAAGATAATATTTTGTTTTATTTGAACAGACATTTTTTTGTCTATACAAAGGGGCAAGGGCGTACAAATCTAAGGATTCAATGCGTTGTAAAAATAGGTATGTATTATTTATTTTGTTCCTTTTTATTTAGGAAAGAAAAGGAACAAAATCCGTACTAATATTATAAATGCGAAAGTAACTCTGTCTGTCTGTCTCTTCTTCACGCCTAAACTACTGAACCGATTTCAATGAAATTTGGTACAGATATAGTCTGGGACCCGAGAAAGGACATAGGATAGTTTTCATCCCGGAAATCCCCCAGGAACGAGAACTATTAATCCACGCGGACGAAGTCGCGGGCAAAAGCTAGTAAATAATAAATCTTAAAGGTAGGTTTTTCACACAGTGGAGGTTTACTGTATGAAGAAGGACAAAAAGAGGGTGGTATTTTTTTTTTAGTTAATTACTTTCTCAGTTTGTCTATTACCTACATCATCCACATAGGCAAAGGAAAACATTATGAGGAAATTTGGCCATATCGTAAATAAATAATATACCATCACGCCTGTATTCCCCGAAGGGTTAGGCAGAGGTGTACCAATGTACACCCACAGTTCGCCGGTATATTTAGGTCCCATGTAATAGGGGGCGAGCCTATTGCCATTAACCGGGCACAAATCTAAACTCCGAGCTGCTACTGAGAATTTCATAGAAAAATCCAATAACACTTTTTGCTCGACCTGTGAATCGAACCCGGGACCCCTTGCACAGCAGTCGCACTTGCGACCACGAGACCAACGGGGCAGTTAAATAGAAAATAAATAGAAGTCTGAAATTGTCGATCCGCCTTGAGTAAGCGTGGTGATCCAAGCTCGTGCCTTCTCTTTATGAGAAGATGCTTCTGCTCTGCAGTGGGACAATAAATTAACTGGTATTATTTATTATCAACATGTTTACAATAAAGTTCATCTTGTTACTTAATCAGAGAAAATACGATGCCGTTCTCATCTAAGATTAAAAAAATAATCTTTTTAAATAACAAGTAAACCCACGGCCCACTTGATGTTAAGTGAGTCACCACCACCTACCAGAGGCTTAAGCTCTCGCAAATGCTTAGCTATCCCAGACACAAAGCTGAAATATCCAATTGCCAATTATCATCACTTTTAATAAACCAATATTCTTTCAATTTTAATCAATCGTCCAATGTAAAGAGCTCTTTAAAAAATCTACAAAGGCTCGTAACGAGGAAAACGATAAATATGTACATATCAAAATATTCGCGGGTCTTACCTCCGCGTCAATGATGTCTAGTAGGTATGCTTTCCTTATGGAAATTTCATTTATTAAGTCTGGTTTTCTGCCTCATCTTAATACAATAACAAGGTCTCTTGATTTGTGTAATATTTGGAGTACTATAACCTTTAAGAAGTATCGGGAGAGTTCAACAGCTGATGTTCAAGGTCAAAGTTCAAGCTTACTGCGGTCAAAATGTTGATGAGTATTTTTTATTGTTCCGTACCCGACATGTTCTAACGGGACCCTGTTACTAAGCCTCCGCTGTCCGTGGTCTGTATGCCATGAACTGTAATAAGTAGGTAGAGTTGACATTTTCAAAGACTGTGTGTGTATGAATGACACATAATAATAACATAATAAAGTTGCTTTTTGTTAATAAAGTGTTAAAAAATTATATTGTGTTACAGAACCCTTTTGTAATTATTGGAAATCATCATTATTATTATATTTTTATTTTGGAAATTTGCTGTTTCTGTTCCTTTTTCTTGCACCTTCTATGTTTTGTCTCTGCATCACCCTAAGGTAGACTGGTAGAAAATGCCTAAGGCATTAAGTCCGCCTTTGTACAGTGTATTTTTTACATTTGTGCATAAAGTTTTAATAAATAAATAAATAAATGACTTCTCGCGCCCTGCGTGGAGCAGAAGGGAGTGTCAGACTCTTACTTACTAAATACTCGTATAAAGAGAAATACTTCTACTTCTTCTTCTTTTTTACACAAGTAATGAGAGACCATGCCTGAAGTATATCAAAGTTGTAGTTTCTAGATCCATAGCAATAGTTACTGTCGGTGGTAGCCGGGGGCCAAGTCAAAAATAACGTGTCGAAACTTTGGACATAGTTATTCCAAAGTTATTTAGTTGTACAGGTCAGATGGCAATGCTCTCAATTACCTACCTAAAGTTCCACAAGGCTTTACACAAAGTTTAGTAGGTAATATTAATTACTGTTTATGAATTAAAACAAAATACGCGAACCATGAAAAGTAAATCCCGGTTTTTGGAGACTTAAATTAATTATAAGTTCTTTCACGATGTTTTCCTGTAGTGATGACAGCGATATTCAAGATAAACTTAATACAAGACACATTGGTACTTGTCCGCGCCTGGTTGCAAATCCTCGTGTATTAGAGGTGGGCTCTTAACCACTAGGCCATCACGATACTTTTTTTTAAATTAGATAGTGCTTTCCTACTGCTGGGCAAAGGCCCCCCCGAATTCCTTTCAATTGCTCTTTTCCTGAGCCTCCTCGAACTAGCCTTATACTATTTCTTATTATTCATTATCATTATCAACATATCAGCCGAACAACGGTTATTGCTGAACGTAGGCCTCCGCTAAACATAGCCACAATTACTGATCCTGCGCTGCCCACATCCAAGAATTTCTTGCATAAATTACTAGAACATTAAATAGGTAAGGAAAGTGCTATCGAACCAATTTTCCTTCTAAACTGTGATTGGTTCAAATCTACAAAAGCAGAGCATAGTTGTTAAAACCTCATATCCAAACAGCTGCATTAATATCCAGAAAACCGACCAAAACGGTTCAGTTCTATCTAAACGGCGCAGTTAACTTTCAGTGCCGGATACCACTCCTGACTCCTGAAGCAATATTAGTTCTGAACTTTGATTGCTCTAATGATCTGGAACTGCATTCGAAGTATGTGTGGGTTTGCATGTGTGAGTGAGAGAGATAGTCGGGCGCTTTGTAGATATACAGGGTGCAGAAAATGTTCAGTAGAGAGAAAGTTCCTCGGTTATTGCTGACTAGATGTGCCCGCCGCTTCGCTAATGTAGACCTAAGAGTATATCTACCAGGCCTCTGCCGGGTAAGATTCCTGGAGACTCAGTAAGGGCCAATCGAGCAGCAGGCTCGCCGACTTTGGTTAGCGTTTGCCATGGTGAAATGGCAAACAAGCCAACCACCCGTCTGATATTAGTTTATTACCTCTGCCTATCATCATCATCATCCTATCAGCCGCAGGATGTCCACTGCTGGATATAGGCCTCCCCCATAGATTTCCTAAAAGATTGGTTGGAAGCGGCCTATTTCAAGCGTTTTCTTGCGGTCCTAATCGGGTTGTCTGTCCACCTTGCAGGTGGACGTCAAACATTGCGCTTTGACGTCGTTTCCGTCCGAGAACTTTTCGGCCCCATCAGCTATTGGTTCTGCTTGCGATGGGCCCTGCCGACTGCCACTTTGACTTGCTGTTTCGCTGGGCTATGTTGGTAACTTTGGTTCGTCTGCGGATCTCCTCATTTATGATTCGATCTCGCAGAGAGACTCCGAGAATAGCCGGCTTCTTAGCTCGTTGGGCAACTTTGTGCTATAGTGTGATTATGTCTTTCTTTTCTTTCTCCGATCTCTCCCCACCCTGTGTATTCATTCGGACTGGCGCTGAACATCGACAATTTCTATTAAGTGAGCGTATGTGGGCGTGCCTTCGTGTGTTCAGAATGTTGAGATTAAGTTTTGACGGTAGCTTTGCCTCTAAATATAAGGTAATTATGTTGGAATTTTAGGATGTGCTAGTGTTTAAATTGCTTGTTTAAAGAAATAGGTTTGGTTGCGATTATACCTATTTCTGCCGCAAAGCAGCGTTGCTGTGTTTCAGTTTGAAGGGTGCAATTACATGCACATGACACTTTTGAGCTTTATCCCTGTGATGGCTCGTTTGCTAGGCCTTCGGTATTGCAGATGTCTATAGGCAGAGAAAACCACTTAACATCAAGTGGTTCGTCGTGTTTGCTATTCAATGATATTTAAAAAAAGCTTTTATGGAAATTAGGAAAAATAATTCCAGAAAAAATAAAGTTACATTCTAAACAAACACTTTCGCTACATTTTTTTTGTATTATATTGTGGTGCTTCTGTAAAGTAAATAATTTTGAGGGAACCTGAACTTTATAATTATTCTGAAATCGTCTATTTACCTTGAGCAAGCGTGGTGATTCATGTCGTGCATTTTTTTATATTAGAAGAGGACTTGGCTGTCAGGATGGTAAGCCTTTATGGTAGCCATACTACCATTTATACCTCATAACCGAAAATTAGTTCGGGATTAAATCGAGGAAGTACATACACCTGTCATGTATAAATATCATTTTAGAATTTCGTAGATCTTGCGGCTATTGGATCTAGAGGGCTTGCTTAAACAAAATGGAGTTTCTTGCCCGTTCTTCTCCATACGAAACTACCTTTTGGAATGGGCAACTAGGTTCAATAGTTTTAATTAATTGACATCCAAAAGTGCCTTCTAATGGTTTAATTGGAATAACCGATTTGACTTTGACTTTGAAAAGGTTAAACAAAATTACAGTACTATAACTCTAACTTCGACGAAACTAACTGCTTGCGTTAGTTTCGTCCGTCAATTTCCTGAGCTGACCCTAGTTTATTTAACCATTTATTTGTAACAGCCGGATGCTTATTATGGTCTGTTGGTCACTATGGGCCAGTTTCAATTAAGGGACTAGGCCAAAAGTTACACAATACGGACTTTGAAGGGAGATGGATAATTGGAAAGACTATTTTGGCAATTTGGAGTCTCGTCTATTTCGATGTTAATCTCAATAACGGTGAAAAAACTTAGGATAAACCAATTTGCTAATATCGCTAAAATAATTGGATTTTGACAGACCGAACCGTAAACTATGCAAGTCTAAATCGGACTGTTGTTCTATAATTATAATCTATCTGGCAGCCATATTTAACCGTAGTATGTACAGTCGACTTGTAGAATTTGAATTTGACAACTTTATTTCGGAGCAGTAAGAGCGATTTTTGTTCAAGTGTTAAGTTGTCCCCTCCTCCTAATTAGATTTTTTCTTTTATGTATGTTAACAGGACAATCGCAAGAGTTTAGTCAAAGTCAAATTATTTTTTTTGAAGCCATTTACAAGAAAAAGTAATTTAATCTAGTTGGCCCCTTCCAAAATGTAGTTTCCTATGGAGAAGAATGGGAACTCTAGAAACTCTAAAAACTCAAGAAACTCAGTTACTCTTTTAAAAGATTTTTTTTAACAATATTGTATACAGGATTATTTTGTAATTAAGCGTAAAAAATATGTACCCTAAACTGTTAGTACCTAATAAATATTATAATTGGCAAAATGGCCAACATCGGCTTTACTTGTTATAAAAAATAAATATTGTAAATTGTCTTACCTAACTTATATAATTTAACCTAAGGCTGGCTTTGTAGATACTTATTTCAAACTCACAAACAAGCCACGGCCAAAATAATTGTCCCTTTTTGATGTTCCTCAAGAATTCGGGATAAACAAAGATCAAAACAATTTAACTTAATTATTTGATTTCCAAAAACGAAGACGTAACAATGAAACATGAGGAATTTAAACGCAAATTACCTTTAATATAATCCCTAATGATACGGCTACATTAACGCGATGTTCGCGTTGTCGCACTAAACTTTCGTGTTCGCTCTACGACAAAATGTTTGGCCACATTGAAACAAAACTTCGTGACGTCGCGATAATCTAGGGGTCAGTTCACACTGAGACGCAACGCTAAGCGCACATTTTAATAGCGCGATTCAAAATTAAAGAAAGAATTTTATTGTGAGAAGGTGCAACGTATTCTGAATTCTCACAATGAGATGTGTATATAAGTTATTATAAGTTATATTTTAAATCGCTCTATTAAAATGTGCGCGCAATGTCGCGTTGCGTCATCAGGTGAAAGAAGTGAGTGAAGCAAAAGTGTAGCTAACTGTACGAACTTTTGTCGCGACAAAACCCTTTGATGTGCGGTAATTTACCGACAGCGACGCGAAGAGCATTTGTGTTCGCGATGATGATTTGCGAAGACGAATACGAATTGCTTGGTCACACGTATCGCGACAACGCAAATGTTCGCGTTATCGCGTCAATGTAGCCAAGGCATTAAGGTATGATTAACGTGATACCCCTTCCAAGAAACTTCATTATTGATAACTCCGTGGACAAGTTTTGACGTTAGTCGAAATATTGAGTGGAATAGAAGTAGGCTTAGCGAAGATTATTACTTGACAATGTCTTTGTGTATTTGACAGTTCGCTCTGGAGTGTTGCCACGGCTTTATGTCTCTTAGCAAAGTCCTAGCTGTTGTTGAAGTTTTAAAACCTTTTGTAGTTGATAAAACTGTTTTAAGTAGGACTTACATTTAGGCCTATTATAAATTGGAGTTAGTACTTTAAAAACGAGCCTGTTTACTGCCTGTCAAGAATTAAATTATTTATTTATATACCGGCGCGCTTGAGTGAGGCGAAAGAAGTATGTAAGGATCGTAGCAGGTGGCGTTCTGTGGTTTCTGCCCACTCCCATTGGAAAAAGGCTTGAGTTTATGTATGTTTGTGTTTATTTAATTTTTATGCAACAAAAGTACAAAGGCGGACTGTATGCTTTAGGCATTCTCTACATTCCAAAGGTGGTGAAGAGATAACATGGCAACTGCAAATAATTGTACGACAGTAAAAAACATAAAAAAAATTGAAAGATCGTGTTGCTTTAAAACTCTGTTGTTTAGCTGCTTTAGGTTAGAATGAAAGTAAGGCTAAGTTCAGATGAACGCGCGACGACGTGCGGTTGGCTCGGCGCGCGGTTTAAGATTGTAACAAATCAATGTTGTTGTGTACATGACCGCGCGTCACCGCGCGTGACCGCGCGCACCGCCATGCACAGCGCGCAAGATCCGCCATCTGAACAGGTGAATCGCGCGGCAGCACGCGTCGTCGCGCGTTCATCTGAACTTAGCCTTAACCCCAACATACTTAAGAAAACGGTGATTTAACCGCATTTGTTTTGCTCAATACGAGTATTACATGGGCAGTATACGTAGTTAAGGGCTATGTGATAATATGTCTATTTACACCCCAATATACTTACCTATCTGTAGAGCTAACTGAACGCTGCTATTCAGATCGACCGTCCAAATACCGGTGGTGGGTCCATTTGTTAAAAGAAATGAGTCGAGTCTAATTCGAAAATGCCAAAAATTCTCGTGTTAATTGCTGATTGGAGAGCGTTCCAATCGGGTACACTTCGGTTCTGGTTTAATGGTTCAATGGAGATGGAGATTTGTGCGGATAATGGGGACTCTTTTATCTGTGAACTGGATTAGAATTAAGATCAAAACAAATTTTTTACTTTTTTTTTTAACATTAAAGTAACCGAATAATATGAGGAGCTCGTGGCTAAATAATTACAGCCGATTAGACCGATCTTCCGGGTTAAGCCACGCTTGCCGAGGTTGGTCTGTGGATGGGTGACCATTTACTATAGCGAGTTTCATCCGTGCCTCGGAAAGCACGTAAAGCCGTTGGTCCCGGCTGTCATTTGTAGATCTTTGACAGTCGTTACTGTTAGTCAGAAGCCCGAAAGTCTGAGAACCAGTCTTACCAAGAGTATCGTATTACCCATTACTGGGTTGTGGAGGTCTGATAGGCAGTCGCTCCATGTAAAATACTGATATTCAGCTGCATCCGGTTCGACTGGAAGCCGACCCCAACATAGTTGGGAAAAGACTAGGCAGATGATGATGTAACCGAATAATATGTGGGTAGTTATTAATAACTAGCTTCTGCCCGCGACTTCATCCGCGTGGATATTTTCACCCGTGTTACGTAACGTCTTTGGTTACTGCTCTGCTCTTGTGTATCGTTGCGTGACGTTTTATAACATATGACACTCACAAATAACGTGTTTTTCCATGGGTAAAAGAATTTTCAAAATTGGTTCAGTAGATCCAGAGATTACCCCCTACAACCTCACAAACTTTACCTCTTTATAATATAAATTATAGACTGATATTTCCTTTATTTCTTTATACTTTTATATAAATTCAAAAATAATTAACTAAGTATATAGAGAAATCAAACAATTTGGGTCGCGTCCAGAAGTTTACTTACTGCCTTTTGAATCAAGCCCTTGATCCACCCGCGTAATGAGATGGTAATTAGTTATTAATTATATCAGATTATTCTGGGGTAACAAGGGTTAGCCTTTTAACGATGTGTACCTGACCTACGCATAATAATTACATGTACACATTTATTTTTTAACTTTGTTGGATGGCAATCGTGCCAACGACCCACCTGATGTTATGTGGTCATCTCTGCCTATACACATCTGCAATACCGAAGGCCTTGCAAAAGCGTTACCATCCCAAAGACAAAGTTGAAATGTCTCATGTGCCTGTAATTACACACAGCACCCAAATCCTTTAAACTGAAACACAACAACGCTGCTTTGCGCCAGAAATAGATATGGTGGTAGTACTTCCCCGGACGAACTCCTTCACAAAGATTACTACGACTATGCATTGTAACAACGGTCAAAAACGTTCACTATCCTAGAATGCTAAGTCAATTGGATGTACAGACACCTGAACTCAAACCAACAAATCAAAGACATTCTCATTCTTCTGTATAATTCGTCTGTTAAAAAGCATGTAATTTTACATAATTATACAAACAGTCAGACCAGGAAAAGTTATCTGTAGGCTATTCAATTATTTATTCCGTGCGGGAATCAAACCCACGACTCGTCACTGTACCAACCGAGCTCTATATCCATTGATTGGTGTCCTAATTTTAGCTGTCTAAGTTTACGAGTATGTAACTCTCAAAAAAACCTGCCAACCTCTCTTATGGTGGGTCCACACGACACAAAATCGAAGTCTGAACTGATGAAAAGTCTGCACAGACATTTGGTAAAGACCTCTTTACCAAATATCTGTGCAGACTTTTCATCAGTTCAGACTTCGATTTTAATGAATAAATTAAGTAATTCAATAATCATAAGTTTTGCTCCGACAATCGTACAGATATGTACGCAGACTTCCGACTTTTCTGATACACCGACATTTGTCTGTACTGATTTGTTGTACAGACAAAATTCTATAGAAGTCTGTGTTCAGTCTGTGTCGTGTGGACCCACCTTTAACCCCTTTTAAATAACATACCTTTTTTTGACAAAAAGCGTTCCCAAAGCTTAATCGTCTAGCATCATCTCCAACCTTAAAATCTGAGCAAAAACACTTAAGCTTTGGCCCCAGCCTCGAACACCGTGAAAGGATGAATCTCTAAGTAGGTATATTCATTAGACTTAAATTATAATTAATCATGGAAGCTGTGAAAGGTCCGCCATCTTGATTTATGATTTCTGAAAGGACGCAATTAAAACTCTGTTTGAACACTCTATCGTTCGTTTTCCATATCTAGAAAGGGATGCACCTATTCATTATTGGATAATTGTGTGGAGTGAAAGAGATGGAAGTAGTCATTAATTCACTGAGGCTGAATAGGTTAGATCAGTGATGCAGTGGCTATTGTTTATAAAGGGGACCTAATTAGGTATTGGATACTCTTGGGGTTCGTTGCATTTCAGTTTCATAAGATTTATTAATGTGTTTTATATGTAGGTAGTCTGATATTATGGGCCATTGTTAAGATAGCAAGTGTAAAAAGACACTGTCTTAAGGAAGCCAAAAGTTAAATATTCTTGCCTTCTTTGCCATCATTGTTTTGGTCTGTACTGTACCATACCTATTGATGACATGATATTCAAGGTCATAGTTTTGATTGGTTTACACATATTTTTACGTTAAATCTTATCACAAAACTTTAAACACTCCCACCACTGAAACTATTGCATGCATCCGTAAGCACAATGTTTTGCGTGCTTTTTTTTGGGTACCTACAACTACATGTTTTTATACCATTAAACCCGATGCAAAGAACTTCAAATTGCAAAAAAAGAAACAAAACGAATATTTTGCAGACAATCCTACCGCTGTCACCTTAATGTCACGTTTGATAGAATTATGCCACAGACCGCCAACGCAAGGGATTTGCTATTGACATCTGACGACCCTGACAGCTTCAACCCGCAAAACGTCAAATTTACCAAAATAATTACCACTTGACGTTTGTGTCAGATCCGATGATTAACGTGAAACATTCCTCTAACCCCCCCCTCCCCGTCACCCCCCAAAAGTAGTAATTAACACTGTGGCGTTTCGTTTTGACACTTTCAATTAGACTGGCGTTAATATTCCTGAGCGCTAACTGGGTACCATGAAATTGGGTGTAATGTTTTTGCGGAATGACTTGGCCAAATCTTGACATGGGTCTTGGGCAACCGACCGTATGTAAATGTAATTTTAACACACAAACCCGCGAGTAAAGTGCTCTTTACCGGAGTAAAAAATGGCTGTTGTATTTGATGGGTGCTGATGGAGCTTTTTGCTGTTTTTAGTGACTGACCTTATTGGTGAGCTTCTTCAGAAAGGTCAGGTGCGCAGTACTCGTAACCGGCGTGCTTGTATGACCAGATGTATGAATGTGGACGAGGCGAAAGGAGTGTGTAAGGATCGTAGCAGATGGCGTTCTGAGGCTTCTGCTTGCCCCCATAGGAAAAAGGCGTGAGTTTATGTATGTATGTATATAGTATATTGTATTGTAAGAGGTAATCTCTGGAAGTGGTGGTGTGACCTTCACTATTGCCGAGAGTTGTAGATATGTTTTATGGTATACTTACTTGTCTTCCACGCAAACGAAGTCACGGGTAGAAGCTAGTATTGTTTATCAGGCTGGAATATTGTATACCTGTCTCTGTAAATTTCAACCAATTTAACAAAGATGCAGTGATGTTCTAAATGCTTACTACTAAGAGTATTTAGTGATTCATGGAGAAACTGTGTATAATGAAGTAAACAATTATGCTATTTTATGGCAATAGACTTGCCCCCAATTACATGGGACCTAAAAAAATACCGGCGAACTGTGGATGTACAATGATACACCTCTGCCTCACCCTTCAGGGTAAACAGGCGTGATGGTATGAATGTATGCCTCACTTTTCCTTAACTAAGTATTTGGTACCTATAATATTACTCTCAAACCAAAATACAGGAAAGAACACCCTCGCTTCCTGTAAGCAATTTAATTAATTTGTTGTCAAATCTGACGTCAACTGCTATGATGGATTGCTGTTGTTTCGGTCGTCCAATCACAATAAGATACTTTGCGATTTTCAAGATAAGTATCGTCAATTTTACACCATTTTTTTACTGAGAAGCTCTGTTCCAGCTAGCAGAGAGAAATAGACTAAATTAAGGTGAGAGCGAAATTAATTTTTTCTTAAGTTTTTTTGGACTTAGCAGGTATAAATTGAGATGTATGGTAATTAAAAAAGTTGGCGCGATAGTAACGTACAAGTATTTACACAATTACATACATACATATCATCACGCCTGTATTCCCTTAAGGGTTAGGCAGAGGTGTACCAATGGACACCCACAGTTCACCGGTATATTTAGGTCCCATGTAATAGGGGGCGAGCCTATTGCCACTAACCAGGCACAAATCCAAACTCCGAGCTGCTACTGAGAATTTCATAGAAAAACCCAATAACATTTTTCACTCGACCTGGGAATCGAACCCAAGACCTCTAGCGTGGCAGTCGCGTTTAGGACCACTAGGCCAACGAGGCAGTTATAATCATTAAAATCATAAATATTGCTCTCCAAGTGAAAATTTCCTGTAAATCTAAACCTATTTAATGGCAGCCAATTATAACTTAGAGAGATTTAAATTGACGAGTATAATAATTATAATTCTCTAAATACCTATACCTATATTTGTTACCGTCGTATCAAATTTTTGATTGTTAAACAACCTGATACTGAGACGCAAATTAAAATGAATTTTGAGTTTCACGGGCAAAATTAAGCTAAGTTGGATAAACTACACCCCTTTCATTTCAACCTGTCCATAAATATGTACAACATAACATACCATCTCACCTGTATTCCCCGCAGGGATAGGCAGAGGTGTACCAATGTACACCATGTAATAGGGGGCGAGCCTATTGCCATCAACCGGGCACAAATCCTAACTTCGATCTGCCACTGAAAAATTCATAGAAAAATCCAATAACACTTTTTGCTTGACCTAAGAATGGAACCCAAGACTTCTATACAAGAATAGTAGAAGCAACAAGAATTTTTGTAACCATGATTTTGTAAAAACTATTTTTAAAAGAGTGTCCATGGAGTTTCTTGCTCGTTCTTCTCCATAGAGATCTACGTTTTTGAACGAGCAACTAGCTTCAACTTACTATAACTTCTTGACAATTCAAAAGTGCCTGTAAATGGTTTAATTGAAATAAATGCTTTGACTTTCACGCGTAGCAGTCGTGCTTAGGATACAAGCTAGAAGTCAGTCAATAAATCCATGACCTGAATACCTCCCAGCTCCAATCAATAACTCATAACAAAGATTTTATCAAGGTTCAAGTTATCTTATAAAGGAAATAGCATCTCCTGCGTAAGTTTACTGCTCAACCCCAATGGAACTGGGATATTAAAAAACTTTGCGTTCAAACTACCCGTTCATGGAGTTATTGGATTATTTTTATTGCTCTGATCAGTAACTGGATGATGTTTCACTGGTAGTTTCACCTGTGGCTTCATTGGATAGATGAAAGAATTTATACCTGGATTATTAAATTGTTATTAGTATTAGTGAACTGCCTCGTTGGTCTCGTGGTCGAAAAGCGCGACTGCTGAGCAAGGGGTCCCGGGTTCAATTCCCAGGTCGGGCAAAAAGTGGTATTGGGTTTTTCCATTAGGAATTTCTCAGTAGCAGCCCGGAGTTTGCAAGTTGGTGGTGTGATAACCCCATGCCTCGGAAAGCACGTAAAGCCGTTGTTCCCGGCTGTCATTCGTAGATCTTTGACAGTTGTGACGGATAGTCAGAAGCCAAGAAGTCTGACAACCAGTCTAACCAAGAAGTATCGTGTTGCCCAGTTACTGGGTTGTGGAGGTCAGATAGGCAGTCGCTCCACGTAAAACACTGGTATTCAGCTGCATCCGGTTAGACTGGAAACTGACCCCAACACAGTTGGGAAAAGGCTAAGCAGATGATGATGACTATTTGTTATTAGTGCACGAGAATGTTAGGCCAGTGGTTAAGACATCTGCCTTTCATGCTTCAGGTTGAAGGTCCAATACCGGGCATCTAACAAGAGTTTGGTTATGAAAAACATCGTGAGGAAATTTACAATTATTATATGTCTGAAACCAAAAGCGTGAAGCGTCGTGATTAATACTCGTGCCTTATTTGTATGAGAAGAGCTCTTTGCCTTGCAGTGGGATGATGATGATCATCATCATCATCATCTCAACCGCAGGACGGCCATTGCTGGACATAGCCCCCCCCCCATAGATTTCCAAAAAGACCGGTTAGCAGCGGTCCAAGGTATATGTATGGTAAAAAGAAAAACAGCAAAAAATTGTATCGCCAAGGTCATTTATGTATTTCGAACATTATTTATGAGAACTTGATCACAGAGATACTTATAATATTAAAATTGCGAAAGTAACTCTGTCTGTCTGTTTCTCTTTCACGGCTAAACCACTGAACCGATTTTGATGAAATTTGATACGGGGTAAACCTAGACTATATTTTATTCCACGATTTTATCTGCGTCCGCGATAAACAATATTTACGCAGACGAAGCCGTTGGCAAAAGCTAGTATAGCTAGAAATACTTTGCGATATCTATTGTAAGACAATCAAATACTCCCGGCTGACTCCGTAATTCGGAATAGAACTATATTTTTACAATTGGCAGGTAGTCAAAAATTCCAGACGCTAATAAATTGATCATCATGGAGAATTGAAATTGCATGATCGATGTGATTACATGATCTGGTAATAAGAGAAATACTAGCTGTGACCGCGGATTCGGTCTATTATTTTTATTTTTTGGAACCATAAATATCTTAATATCTATCAAGGTGTCAAGTTGAATCAAATTGACAGTGAGAAAGACAAACTAAGTTTAAAACATTGTTTTTTGTTCAGTGTATTTTTTTTTAAATAATTAGACAGCGAACATTTTCGTGGGTTAGACATATACCTATCTAGCTTTTAAATGAATCTGTAATTATTGCATGTCCAAATACAGTATATCAGACAATGTGTTTGCGCCGATAAGTATAATAAAATAAAATAATGAATTTGTGTGTGAGTGATGAAGAAGAATTTGTGTGTGAAAACTTATAATAAACAAAAATATCTACAAAAAAAAAAAGTTAGCCCTAAATTACAGGTTCTCTGGTCCCCACAAGGATTCCCTTTGTCGTGTCGCCATCTTTAACTTGTCAAGTATATAATAAATTTCTCTATTGTATTTATTAAACTGCGTAACAATCTAAGAAGTATGTTAGTAGTACAAAATAAGTAAATTAACAAAAAGTAAAAAGAAATAGCACAACACAGACATAATATCGTTTATCATATGTCACTTAACCCAAGGTCCCTCGAACGGAAATCAAAGAAAATTAATACGACTTGTAAACTGCTGTCATTGGTTATTTATAATTCAGTCAACCAATCACAGTAGCTTACGTTACGTACTTGACAATTTGTAACAATTCATTTTTCGTTTGAGACACATTTTATGTTACATACAAAATACTCCCGACGAATAAAAACCTCAGACGGCCTAAGAAAAGTATTCATATATAATTACCAAAATTATATTTTTGAGCCGTTTAGGGTGGAAACTCTCGAGCGGTGGGGTCCGTGTGCCCATAGCCTTTTCAAGGAATTAGCCAAACGGTTGGTTGACACTGCCTGTGACTCAATGGCTGGCTTATCCTTATCCATAACCTTGACTACAAGCTTAGCATTGCCATTCAACGTGGCAAAGCCGCTAGTCTTATGGATTTTTCAGTAGACGGCCATGTGGGGGAATTTTCAAATGTTTTTTTTTTAAATGTTACAAATGAAAACTTACCTTACTTTACTTTTTTGCAATGAAAAAGTAAAGATGAAGATGAAAAAGAATATAAAATAAGTGTCAGTAACACTCAGATACTTACGCATTGATATTTAATCTCTCGAATGCAATAAAGAAATAATCAATCATCGTGCTGTCGAGACACGTTAAGGCATCTCTAGATAGGTACGATACTATCGCAGGGAGGAATATTGAGATATCCATAGAAGAATAATTTATATTATTGAGAGCGCTTCTTTGGGTATAGGTGACGTACACAACCATCAGTGAATAATTCTAAGTTGTAGGTATGATCGCAATCTAATCTCAGTCTTAATTTGTAGAAGAAAGATTTGAAGAAGAAGCCTCTAGTTTAACCTACATTTCTTTACCATTGATTGTCGCTGAGATGAGGTTGCGACCAGATTTTGAAAGTTTTTGATTATCCACGTTAAAATGTATATATTATTCCATACATTCGTCCGATACAAACGTTTTTCTATGCCAAATTTTAACCAGCAAACATTCATATAAACTTTCGCATATAATAATATCATAGTAGTAAGATTATCTTGCCTGTGATATTTCACACGTCTATGAAGAGGCCTTTACAGTTGGTAATCAACTGAAGTGTATTCAGTTACTAGAAAAGTACTTAAGGAACCCAGTCAAGAGACACAAATGAACTTATCAGTACATTTTCGCCTGAAAAAGATTTCGCAATTTTATTAAGTTGAAAAAACTTCTTGGAAAAACGTTTAAGTATATAAAAAAGTAGTAGGTAGGTACCTAATGAATAACACCTTATCAGACAGAGTTAGGAGGTAGTTTTCATTGACGTACAGATGGGAGTATTTGTGTTATAGTCCGAGATCCCGGAGCTGCCAGACTAACGTCATTGTAACGTTGCTGATGTTATGAAGGTAGATAGAGAAATATGTTTTTAAGGATGCGTACTTGCTATCCTCAATACAAGGCCCTTTTTCGGGTTTCAGATATATAAGGCACTTATGTCATGTTAAGTGTGGCAGTTTTTTTTAATTTCATTTAACTCAGAATAACTTGGGATACAAGTTATTCTGATTTTCTGGTTTAGGCAGACAGAGTAGAGTAATAGTATACCTACTTACAAAGTTGCAAGAAAACTATGCAAAGATAAGAAGCGAGGCGAACCTGGAATATACTAAAATCCGTGCTGCTACTGAGAATATTTCTATGAATACTTTACCCGACACGGCCATCGAACCTAAAATCCACGTTCAGTATTATATCACCACAGAGTGTGGTGGCCACAAATGTTAGAAGTTCTAGTTTTTAACCGACTTCAAAAAAAGGAGGAGGTTATCAATTCGACTGTATTTTTTTTTTATGTTTGTTACCTCGAATTTCCCGATTGGGTGTACCGATTGTCATGATTCTTTTTTTATTTGAAAGCTGGTGCTTCCCGTGTGGTCCCATTGTCACCATTTCAATATCTGATGATGGGATCTTGCAGAAATCGAGGGAACTCTTTAATAAATAACAGCAGATTAACCGCGATTGTTGCTATAGCATATGTAAGCATTGTTTACACCATCACACAACATAAAATCACGCGTGTACACTCGAAAGGGTAACACAGATATATTCAGTAGCATTCGAAAATTTGTCCTCCAAGCAAACGAAATCGCATAAGTATTCCGCTTTCTTATGACTTTTTAGTGGTGTTAAGTTAATTTACGTAGTATGACAGTTACTTCATGGATTTGGATGACAGAAAGTTGATACTAAAAAGCAAAAAATAAAAAACTTTTAAACAAAAAAAAAACAACCGCCTTCAAAAACTAAAAAGTGAAAAATAACTTTAGCTTTGGAAGTCGGTGGCTTTGGTTCTGTTTGTTGTTTTGTATTGCCTTGTGTTTTTTATCAAAAATTAGAAAGAAAACAGTATGTTATTTTCCTTCTCAAACACAACATATAAGTCATTATAACATGAAGTTATTTCTCTCATACAAGTCTAAAAATTAATCCCCAACAATGACTAAGCACAAAATTATAAAGTTAATTTTCTCCTACCTGATGTAAGAAATTTATTTTTGTGGACGACTGAAGCGAAACTAATTGATTTTTGTACTCGTATTACAAAGTTCAATTAATCATTCTGACATGTTGGTCGCTCGATGTCGGCATCTCCTCACCTTTCAATTTAATTGAATTTTCACGTCTATTCATCGTTTGCTATCGCTTAATAGAAAACTATAGACACCTATCACTACCCAACTTTCTTCTTCCCTAGGAACACTTTTTTTTTATATGGGACAAGCCCGCCACGCTATTCCCTAACAACTGAAATTCCTGTAACCCAGAAACAACAGCGGCGACCACAAGAAAAGCGCCGAGGCAATCTCGACAAGTACCGGTGAAACAATTCAACTGTCTTGGATCCCGCAACGAAATTAATTAGAAAAGATTAGCGGAGGAGTAAGAAATACATAATTTACACTTCCCTCAAAACAAGCAGGAGACAGAACGGAATTAGGCCAAGGGGCACAAAGGGATGTTTCCAACTACCCAGGAAGACTTACCGCTCGGTTGTGATTTGCAGTGGCGTATATGAAAAGCGCTCAATAGATACTTGCAAACATGACATAGCAAAATGGGGGGTTATAGATCCCACCGATACCCAATGCGAGTGAGGTTCTCCTGACCAGCCGATGGCCCACTTACTACAGTACCCAAAGAGTCCTTACACTTGCACTTTAGAGAACATTTAGGCGCTTCACTGCCCCGCACTACACTACGTGGTGCGCGGCAGTTCTGGTGATCTGCCACATTGCGCGTGAACGTGTTTTCAGTGTGTTAGACTACGCGTGTTTTCTGTACGAACACAGATCATACTTGCAAACAACGTAAGAGCACGCACTCCCGCGCTACGCTGCGTGATGCGGGGCAAGGTGCCAATCACCTAAATACGCTTTTGATACCGCGATAAACGTTGCCACCTACTAGGCTCAAAAAATATAGGATTATGTAAAATCATCGACACGAAAAGAAGAATAATAGTAAACAATAAGATGATGAAATAAAAGAATTCATCATTTTTTCTAGAACAAACGGAGCATGAATTTGCGTGGTGATACGTGCTTGTTCGAGGCTCTTAAGTTCGTTTACGCTCGAATACGTGCTCGGCTTGGCGCTGTTTACAGCAGCGCGCAATGTAAAGCGCGCAAGACTGTTTTTATGATATTCTCAAATGTGTTTTTGTGGCATAATACAAGCTGGAACTTTAACATTAAATAAACCCTGTCAAAAAAATAAAGATCCCTACCGTAGCTAACAAAAGATCTGATAACTTGAAACGGTTGAACTTATTTTGATAAGACACATCTTAGAACCATTGCTAAGAAAACTTGCTTTCAAATAAAAAAAAATGCACTCAAATCGGTTCACTCAGACCGACACACAAACACACAGATACGTCAAACTTATTACGAGGAGTGTTATAAGTTAGGGTAGGTAGTTTTTAAGTCGAGGTTAAAACAAGTCTTAGTAACAGGGATAATTTGTGAGTTTAGGTTTTATCAAGGGTCTATATACTTTCGTTCTAGCAGGCTACTCGTCTGCATAATATATTGAGAATTTTGTATAAGGGTAGTTTATTTTAGTATCCTTAGGCCTACTTGTACTAAAAACTTTAGTCAGAGTCTGTTGCTAACACGAAGTTATATAACAAAATGTTATACATAATTCAATCGTGTTAACAAATAACTCGGAGTGGCGCAAGCAAGTCTTAGAAAATAATAAACCCGGTTTTGTAAGTTGTAAAAATAATGAAGTAGATACTGTGGAGGTTGCATACCACTGCAACCTGGCCGAAAAGTTTATCTATATTCAAACAGTCAGCCGAATTCCATATGGGATTCCAATTTTAAATTATTAATGGTGGATCCACACGACACAGACTTAACACAGACTTCTATAGAATTTTGTCTGTACAACAAATCAATACAGACAAATGTCGGTGTATCAGAAAAGTCGGAAGTCTGCGTACATGTCTGTACGATAGTCGGAGCAAAACTCATGATTATTGAATTACTTAATTTATTCATTAAAATCGAAGTCTGAACTGATGAAAAGTCTGCACAGACATTTGGTAAAGACCTCTGAGTAAAAATTTTTACTCAGACTTTATAGGCTGTGCAGATATCTGTACAGACAAAAGTCTGTATCGTGTGGACCCACCATAACAGTGGCAGATTTACACATTTCCCAAGTGTTGGCTTTATAATTTTTGCCGCTCTTATTTCTATAATTTTATTGTCCGTTCAAGTAATGAAAGTTTCACACAAAGTAGGTATAGGCAGAAGCCTATGATTGCGTGCTTCAGCAAAGAATACAGAAGTTTGCGTTACCATTAATTTACAATGAAAATAAAGTGGGGAAAGCCATCGAAAAATTTCGATCCCCTACCGCCCTAGGCTCTAGAACATCTGCCACGCTGATACGTTAATACGAATAAATAAAGTTTACGATTAATTCCAATCGGGTATAAAAGTTAAAGCTTCGCAAACCCGCAGTACCTAGGTAGGTAGCCTTTTTTTCTAACTACCTGGAGTTTTTACTTTTGATGAAAAATTTCCAAAAGCTTTGTAACAAAGTAGCTAGACCTTTTCGGGGCCTGTATTGCTGATAACTGTAGGCAGGTACTTCATTATTGGAAAATGACAAAGCCGCTAGATTTTGTAAAGCGTTCCACACATTTTTTACGATCCCTACCTTCTCATTATACGTTATAGGCAATGTATAATATGATGTAAAGTGACTAGGAGCAATAAAACATAGGCATTTTCTGGGCGGACTATTTTATTACTATTTACATAACATACTATCACGCCTGTATTTCCCAAAAGGTTAGGCAGAGGTGTACCAATGTATACCCACAGTTCGCCGGTACGTTTTTAGGTCCCATGTAATAGGGGGCGAGCCTATTGCCATTAACCGCGAGCACAAATCCTAACTCCGAGCTGCCACTGAGAATTTCATAGAAAAACCTAATAACACTTTTTGCTAGGCCTGGGAATCGAACCCAAGACCTCTAGTGTAGCAGTCGCGTTTACATGTTGGTATTTTAAAGGCAGACTGTTTTATTACTATTCCTATCTACATTTATAATAGCATTAGGCAAAAAGCGGCCAAATAACAATAGTTTCCAGAAGCAACCGACACAAGAAAAACCGCAGGGATTTTGTTTGTAAGAGTCCGACAAAAAAATAATCATAATCCTCTGTTCTCCCGGTACGGAGAGTATTGCGTATTCGTTGTCGTATGAGGTTGCCCCGCGAAAAAAGAAATCCTTTTAACTTTAAAATAAACTGCATTTTAGTGATGTGTTTTAAAGTAAATGGCAATGGTTTACATTCTGCGGGTTGTTCGAAAGAGATACCGCGCCCCCGGAACGCAAAGGGCACATGAAGGAACATAGACGGGTTTTAGTCAGTAAAAGTCTGACACTCCCTCCCGCCCCGCCCAGGGCGGGGGAAGTTATTTGTTGATTTCCCGTCTATAAAAAAAAAAGGTTTACATTGCTTTGCACTTATTGTGTATTTCACATATATGCTATTTGTACTCCATTAGCAAAATAATGTTCATATAACGGTAATTACTGAGTTATATTGTTGAAATACTGCATAATGGTGTTTTTTTTGTTAATAGGTAATTGTCATAATTGTTTTTAAATGTATTGTAAAATAAAGGAAGAAGAACAAGAGCTCATTATAAGTTTACATTGAAATAACTTTGTAACGTTATAAGTTATGTCGTATAGAGTATAGTTACCTATACAGTTTGAAAGCGACATTGATGCGAGCTCTCAAGGACGATTTAGTACATAATTGTTTTTTTGTTACCGATGGGAAATCATCAAATGACTTCATCCGCCCTGGGCGGGGCGGGAGGGAGTGTCAGACTTTTACTGACTAAAACCCATCCATGTTCCTTCTTGTGCCCTTTGCGTTCCGGGGGCGCGGTATCTCTTTCGAACAACCCGCAGCCCCGGTAGGCATCGGCCCTTAGTGGCCCCTTCAAATGTTAGCTGTCATCTCTATGAAGCGCGCGTGGAACACGAACGTGCCGTCGACACAGTCTGTCGTTAGTAAACGTACGGACGGTGAACCCACATTGCTCACCGTCCACAGACCCGCGTCTGCGGTGGCCTCGAGTCGTCTCGCGGCTCCCGACGCCCGGAGCGTCTCCCACCGTCTGTCGGGAGTTACTTAAAATTTTTAATTTTATTCCTTGTATTATTTCTAGACGGTAATTAAACTCAGCCAGTATACGCTGTGTTAAAAACATTTTAAATACAAGGAGAAAAGTGTACTTCCGTTAGTTGTAATTACAAAAACTAATGCATGAAAAACGTGTCGACCACGGGGTAAATTGCAAACAAGAAAAAGCTTCAGAATAAATTACATAATAGCATGTACAACCGAGAACTTATTACTATGAAATGTTACTTCATTTTCTAACTTATCGGGAAATATCAGACACGCGATTGCTTAGAAATTCTCTATATTTATAAACCTGTGTAATACAGGCCTTATCTTGAATAATTTGTCTAAGGGTTAGTGCTAACAGAACACGAATTTGCTAGAGCAGACTGAGCAGGTTTTATTTGTGAGTAACAGTTATTTTGCGCTTAGTCCTTTTTCTAAAATAAAACTATAGAAGAGCCTAAGTTACTCATTATAACATAAATGTACTATGCCTATCAGGTAATAAAAGTCCCGTCAAAATTGGACTAGTCGTTTAGAAGATTAGTCAGAACAAACCGACGGACAGACAAATAAACTTTTTTTTTTTGGCGTATGTGACGTTCATAGTATGCATTAAGTCAAAAGTTTTTAAAATGAAATTGTAAACAGACACTTCGTTTTTTTTGTACAGATCAGAAACAACATTAATAATGCAATTAAATGTAGTAATATTATATCGATTTCAAAAGAATGCTCATGGAGTTTTTTAGTCGTTCTTCTCCATGGGAACTTACTTTCTAGAACAAGAAACTAGCTCCAACTTTTCGGCTGACTGACTTCTTGATAATGCACTTAAACAATTTACGAATAGAGTTGAGAATTGTATGCAAGACAGAATTTTCAACTCTGTTAGGTACAGTTCAGTTTTAATCGCTCGAGCATATTTCTGTGTATCTAGTTATCTGCGGTAACCGTTAAGGTACAAATTATAGTTTTATTATACATAGTTTGACCAGCTTTTCTATTTGATTGATTTATAAGCAGCGTTCGTGAATTGACATAATGTGATTATTACAGATTTCTCAGGTTTTTTTTTTGCAAATGTTCCTTCTAACTTCTTATACATTAAAGAAAAAGGTAAACTTAACTATAAAGGTATAAGGGACAGGGCCGAAAGTCCCTCACTTCTCTAAAGAAACATTTCATTTTACCCTGAAAATTCGATTAATTTTCCATTAACTGTGAAAATTTGATTTTTAATTGCTTTGAAATGAATAAATACTCAATTGAATTGGCGAAAAAATGGCCCCATTGTCTTGCAAAATCTATGGGGAATCGCGTTTTAACAGATCATAAAAACTACAACAGCTGATTGATGGTGTGAAGTACTCAATTCAATCATCTAATCTAATCACAGCAGCTTACGAGCGCTTGACAATATGTCACACTAACTCTTATTTAACCCTCGTTAAGTTACGTCTTAGGTTATTGCAAGGCTCCCGTGGGTTGTAGCGTGATCTTAAATAGCACATGACACTCACAAATAACGTATCTCACTATGGGTAAAAGAATTTTCAAAATCAGTTCTGGAGATCCAGAGATTACCCCCTACTACCTCACAAACTGACTCGTTAGCCTAGTGGTCGTAAGCACGACTGCTGCGCTAGAGGTCCTGCGTTCGATTCCCAGGTCGAGCAAAAAGTGTTATTCGGTTTTTCCATGAAAATTTTCAGTGGCGGCTCGGAGTTTGGATTTGTGCCCGGTTAATGGCAATAGGCTCGCCCCCTATTACATGGGACCTAAATATACTGGCGAACTGTGGGTGTACATTGGTACACCTCTGCCTAACCCTTCGGGGAATACAGGCGTGATGGTATATAGAATAATTTTCAGTTAATTTCCATTCGAGAAACCAAGTGACGTCAGACTTGCAAAGGTTCAATAAAAAAATTGACAGTTTGACATTTTCATTCAATATAACATCGCGTGTTTATGCTCTGTACTTTTTCTGTGACTTCATGGTGACGATAAAACAAAAGAAATTGTTGTAATATTTAATTGGCGTGCCGATAACAATCACTTAATAACTTCATTAGCTCGCGATAATGTCACTTTATATTAAATGCTTTGAGTGCTTTTATGTTGTACTGGCTACATCCATTACCGAGGTTTGAAGAATATAATTGTACCATCCGTGACAAAAGATATTTAACAACTCTGATTTTTTAAAATCCTAATTATTGTACACAATGTTATAGAAATATTAGTCCACCTTTGTATTTTTTTGTTTTTGTAATTAGAATATTATGCTTGAAATGTTTGAGAGGTCGCACAAAATAGTGTTTGGAAGGAGAAAGGCGAGACCTTAGTCCAACAGAAGAACACAAAATAGGCTAATAAAAAATAGGCAGTTGACTTGAATGACTGCCGACCGAAATGAAAACTTAACGTCACTTTAGTATGTCGGTGACGAGTTCACATTACAAAGGCGGTGACTCTGTCAGTGTAGAATGTCGGTGATGCTGGCAAATAACCATGTCGATGACGACTTTACTTTATCAAGTCGGTGTTTAGAAGACATTAGCGGTGGCATTATCATGTTAGTGACGAGGTCGTTTAATATGTTGGTGACGCAGTTACACTTGCATGTAGGTGACGCAAACCAAAGTTTTGCCGCAACCAAAATTAGCTCAAGTAGTTTTCACTTCAAAAAGCTTGTAACTGTACTAAAGTACCGTCACTTGTACGGAAGCTCTTTTATAGCTCTGAAAATTGGAGCAATGGATTCTAGTTGAACTTCCTCAAACTACAAAAATTGCCAAAACACAATCAGTTCATTGAATTCCACCAACAAACGATACGGAGTCGTTATTTTTTATTGTTCATGCAATTTTTGGCGGCTTGCCAAAACTCATGTGGAAAACGCCATTTTTAACAGTATGTAGGTAGGTACGTAGGTACTTTAATTAAATTTATGTGGAGCGTACAATTTTATCCGATTCAGTTCGACAGTTTTTGTAGTGTGTGTCGTTAGGTCGTGGCTCAAAACTGGATTCAACTTTTAGATGTAGGAAATTGAATTTGTGAAAAAAGAACTGCTAGAATATACTACATACAAACAGACGCACCATCACGCCTTTTTTGCCCGAAGGGTTAGGCAGAAGTGTACCAATGTAGTACTCCTAAGCGCGACTGCTACGCTAGAGGTCTTGGGTTCAATTCCCAGGTCGAGCAGTCTTTTTGGGGTTTTCAATTAAATTCTCAGTAGCAGCTCGTAGTTTGAATTTGTGTCCGGTTAATGGCAATAGGTTCGCCCCCATTACATTGGTGTATATTGGTACATTTCAGCCTAACCCTTCGGGGAATACAGGCGTGACCAAGACAATACTTCACCTGTATAGTACCTATACACGTAAAGCCGTGAAACTAACTAAGTACTGCCTACTGAGTATGGTAATAAATTAAGCAGTAGTAAAATAAGGTCGTATTTTACCGGACTCTAATTTATTGCCACTATAAATCTCTACTGGACAATGCTTTCACAGTTTTCGTGATACGTTTGTATGTTTTTGGACACGCTCTTCCGTGATTGGTCAGCTGAACTTCTGAGGAAAATATGAAACGCATGATGTATGAGTTGCACTTTATATTCACTGTTTTTTTTTTAAGATTTTGTTTTACACTAAGAATTTCTGCTGTATCGTGGGTGCCTTTACAAACATATAAACTCAGATACACAAACAACCAGAGCCACTACAACTATCTGTAGGCCATACAAATATTTGTTTCATGCAGGAATTGAACCCGCCACATACATTGCAGCAGTCAACTGCATAGCCACTGCGCCAACTCAGTTATCAAACTGGTGTTTTAAGAGATGAAAAACTTTTAGCAAAACTGAAAGTATCTGTGGAGTATCTTGTTCGTTAGTCTCCATCATAGACACGGGTTCGTTCGGGTTTTTTGACCAACTGACCGATTCCTTGACAATTTAAAAGTGCCTGTATAAATGATTTAATTGAAAGAACTGCTTCGACTTTGATTTGTACTTACCATTATTAGGAAAATTATGTTGTTCTGGAGTATAATCTCTTTATTCTATTTCTGTTCTGCCCCTGTAACCATGTAACAAACGATAAACGCAAACGCTGAGTAGGCTTTAATAGATCTTCAACTTTATGTGCTTGGTTTTAAGTTGAAGATCTAGTGAAGATTGCATAGCGTTTTCGTTCTTTCCAGTCGCTAACGCTTAGAAATCTTTAATAGATTTTCAACTTAAGGCTCTGGGGTATAAAGTTGAAAATCCATCGGTACCTACCGAGCGTTTACGATTATCGTTTGTGACTTGGCTAGGGGGGCAGGTTACAGAGACATTTAGAGTCAAAGTTAGAACATTTATTTTAATTAGACCATTTGCAGGCACTTTTGAAGTGTCAAGAAAAGTCTAACTTACCACTATTTTAGTAAATTAGTTAGTTTTAAATGTTGTAACTAAACTTTAAAATACCGCCACGACCCTCTACTGTTGCATGTACTAGTAAGGACAAAGTTTTGAGTGCTTTATTGAGCGCCAACTAAAGTAAACAGTGATTTTTCACACCAGACTTATGAGTAGTTTCTAGCTATAATTTTTGCTCAATATAAAGGTGCTACCTCACCGGGAGCATTCGTGTGTAATGTAACGTTACAGATTTGAGCATTACATCAGTGAAGGAGAAGAACCGAGCATTACAATGCGCACCTTGTAATGATACAATGTGTGTAATATCTTGATACAACTTGTAACATCAATGCGCTCCACTTCCCCCAGCCACCCGCCCGCCCGCTCAGTAGCCTACGTGACAGTGACCGCTTCGTCTGACATCTTGCTAACTATGAAATGCTCAAAGTCGAATCAATATGTTACATTACACGCAAATGCTCGTTAGTCAGGGAGGTATTATTGTAATGTAATGCTCAAAGTCGAATCTATATGTTACATTACACGCAAATGCTCGTTAGTCAGGGAGGTATTATTGTAATGTAATGCTCAAAGTCGAATCTATAATGTTACAATACACGTGAATGCTCCCGGTGAGGGAGCACCTTTACTTAATTTGTTGGAGAATAATGTCCATAGTTTACAGCTGTGTTGTGTTATAATAGAACCTGTGTCTACGACAAAAACAGTTAATTGTAAATGTCAAGAAAACATGTTTTATTAATTATCGAACAACACCACACTACGTCTTTTCTGCGCCAAAGATTATACTTTGTCATTGAACGTTATTGAATAGCTTATTCATGGATCTTAAATTAACTTTCATTAAATTAATATTAGCATCGAACTTTCGAGTAACTAATTTCCTTTCTTTGATGTTCATTTTAGACTATACCGTCGGCATTGATAATAACTGTTTATAAGATATTTCTAAGAAACATTGAAAATAGATTGAATAGGATTGCCCGGGCAACAAAATGAACTCCCATTTTATCAAAACATTTAATTAATCATAACTTACTTTAAAGCGTTTTACATAAAATCACTTATAATTAATACAACATAACATTTATGTAATTTCCACGTAAATATTTATATACATTTATAACATTTTGTAATTTCAAACTAACTTTTTACTATTCTTTTTATTAGTTACAATTACAAAGTTAAATTTTATATAATGAATTACACTAAAAGATTATAACTTCTATGTAGGTTCATTAAATACAAAAAGTTTTTAAAATTTTATTTACATTTAAAATATATTTGTTTATAATCTATCGTATAATTCGATGTTTTATCTAATAATTTTTAATAACTTATTCGTAGATACATTTTAGTTTGACTAAAATTTTATTACGTAAACTTTTAGACATATACAAATTGTAAACACAATTATTTAATATTTACATTGTTTTTCGATTAATCGCACTCAGTTCCATATTGGGGCTCGGAATATAGAAATGGGTTAGAGACATCAAAAAACTTTTGAAGATCGATCACTATAAAAAAATATGATATTACAATTCTAATATTAATACATTTTTCTACATAACAACTTTGGATATACATCTATTACAGCTAACAAAAATATGTACATCGAAGATATTCTATTCACAGTCCATTTCTCGTGTTATTAGGGCACGTTCACACTACCGTAGCTTGGTCCTTGGTGTTGTAACGTGACCTATTCTTGACTGAGTCTCAGACGATATCGTGGCAAGAGTTCCCGTTGCCAGTGCGGGTGGTCTTGGTGGGCTGGGGGCGACCCGACATCCCGTCATTGTAGGGGGGCGGGCAGTACATTACCTGCGAACAAATGGGGATTTATTTAATAACGTCAGATGTTAACGGGGGGTGAAAATGAAATATTGGGGGTCGTTTTTCATTTCGCTGTTGCATGTTTAAAAAGTCAGAGTTTACATTAAGACCGTACATAAAGGTAAACATTAAACAAATCAACGTACAAGTAAACAGTCAACATTAACATTGCGATCTTGATTTATCTGATGGACATATAAAATAAAGCAGGTAAATAAAAATAAAATAAAGTGTATTAAAGAAAATATGACGAATTCAATATGACGCACGTCGACGTATCTGATTTATGTAAATAAATCAAACACGTCTAAAGTATTTGTTTTTCTAATTTTGTTTTTTGTAATTGCGTTTTAAAGGCAATTACCAAAGACTACATGCGCTAGACTGTGCCTGTTTCGCAAGAAGAAACCATGGAGAAACAACTATAGTCAAGAAAGAGACACACCGACAAAAAATAAATAATTACAAAATTATTTATTTTTTAAAAAATACACTCACGCCTTTATTCCCCGAAGGGTTAGGCAGAGTTGTACCAATGTACACCCACAGTTCGCCGGTATATTTAGGTCCCATGTAATAGGGGGCGAGCCTATTGCCATTAACCGAGCACAAATCCAAACTCCGAGCAGCTACTGAGAATTTCATAGAAAAACCCAATAACTCTTTTTGCTCGACCTGGGAACCCAGGACCTCTAGCGTAGCAGTCGTGCTTAGGACCACTAGGCTATTACAAAATTAAGTTAAATAAATTAAGACCCATTAACGCTAACCGATTTATTCACCTGTTGAATGCAATAAATTAAAGCAATAATTAACGCGTACTATCTAAGACTGGCTGCATTGTTCTGATGACAGGGTTTTAATTGCTTCGTGTTAATGGAAATTAAGACAAAGAAGAATGGGTTGAGACAAAGCGCTTAAGGGGCGAATAGAGAACAATAAATAAATTATGTAATTAACTCAAGGGCTTTCAATGAAATACTTGCAAATTATGTAACCCGAATGGTCTGACAACCAGTCTTACCAAGGGGTATTGTGTTACCCAGTAATCGGGTTGTCGAGGTCAAATAAGCAGTCGCTCTATGTAAAATGTCTACTGGTGTTTAGCTGAATCCAGTTAGTCTGAAATTCGACCCCAACATATAGTTGGGAAAAGGCTAGGCAGATGAAGACTTGTTTATAATAAAACTTCATTTAATAGGATCGCATCTGTTGTTAAGTGATCACCGCTGCCTATACACATCTGCAATACCAGAGGCCTTGCAAATGCGTTACCATCCCAGAGATAAAGTTGACATATCTCATGTGCCTGTAATTACACCGACACCCATACCCTTCAAACCGGAACATGGCAAAGCTACCTTGAGGCTGAAATTTGTATAGTGGTATTTCTTGCCTGGAGAAGCTCCTTCGCAAAGAGATCTACTACTGCTAATAATAACAGCTATACTAAAATTAAACCTGATAATTCATATTTGGTTGTTTGTTACCCCATAACGTGTATATCACGACAGGGACACGCCCAAAGCACATAGCACATGTGCGTACCATGCCATTCCTTTCTCTCAAATCAAAACTTCACTAGGCAAGTTATCAAATTGGAAGTCATGATGAATATCTGCTTTGATCTTCTTATGTTGTGACAATCTCTAACAAACCACGTCAAACCATCTTCGTAAACGTCTATATACCATCTTGGTATAAATCTCCGATATTTTATTTGCGTGAAAAATGGCACGTTTTTCAGAAATCGGATTACGGAAGAAAAGTTTGAGCTTTTAAACTTCAGTCGAAGCTTTATGGATTTAGGTCAGGATAATTCTTCAAGTAGGTAGAAGAAATAACATTAATAGATAGAAAAATCATTGAAAACGCGATGAAGAAGACTTTTTAAAATTATTGTCAAAGTTAAAGCATTTATGTCAATTGTGTAGATGACACCACTGTTCAATTGACGTACTTATTTATATCCGTCAAAACGCGATTCCCCCATAAAACAAAATCAGTATTGAGATCAAAGACTTTTAAGAGATCCAAAGATAAAGTTACCAATTAACATTAGATAAACGAAAGATAACCCTTAAACCGAATCTTTTTCCTTATTAACAATTTCTGTAACTTAAATTAAGTCTGTCTTCAATTCTATTAAAGAAAAAGGATATGCTTGACTTCTTTTCTTGACTTGCTCGGCGTGGACGTCAAGTATATCATAAAAAATATCGTATGGCTCTCGGCAATAATGTCACTTTCTATCAGGCACATGAGACATTTCAACTTTGGCTCTGAGATGGCAACGCATTTGCAAGGCCTCTGGTATTGTAGATGTCTATTGGTAGCGGTGGTCAATTAACATAAGGTGGGCCGTTGGCTTGTTTGCCATCAAATGGCATAAAAAAGTGAAAGATTTTTTGTAATCGGACCAGAGGGGCCACTAAGGGCCGATGCACGCGGGGCTGCGGATTGTTCGAAAGGGATACCGCGCCCCCGGGACGCAAAGGGCACAAGAAGGAACATGGATGGGTTTTAGTCAGTAAAAATCTGATACTCCCTCCCGCCCCGCCCAGGGCGGGGGAAGTCATTTGATGACTTCCCATCGGTAAAAAAAAAGTACAAACATGTATTTCTCGTATAATATTAGTATAGACTATAGATCAGTTCTACTCAACTGAATTCCTGACACAACCGTCGCTTCTGGTTCAATACATTCGTTCTACCATTTACGATATTCATTTTTTTTTATTGTTCACGCTTTTTCTCAATAACAAGCTCGACTAGCTACCGTCTTTTGTTTTTTTGACAATCAATATCCTTATCAATACTATTTAACCACTCTGCTCGACAAGATTTTGACATTTGACACATCCGTTGGCTCGGAGGGTTGTAACGGATCATGTCATGAAATTCAAGAAATTACATGAACTTTCAGCATTCAAATTTACACGATAAAAAAAATTTCGCAGCTATTTAATAGAATAAGTTGGTGGCAAATATCTTTAATTATGACTTGAGGTCAGTCAAACCGCTTCAAATCTCCGCCAAATTTGTGTAAATTAGGTATTACTACACCCTATCGAAAAGGTAGGCCACTTAGATTAGCTGAAATTAAGTACAAAAACAACATTCTTGCTTGCTAGAAAGATGCAAAAGGACAAAATAAAGATATTTTCATTCCAACTGCATTATTATTTTAGGTATTATCCATACTTAGGTACTTAAAAACTAAAAGCAAATCTTGACAAAATTTACACAAAATTGTGTTGCAACTTGACACTTCTTAGTGTTGACCGTCTACCTAAGTTTCTTATTTCGATTTGAAAGTTGCGTTCAGCCTAATCGATACTCGAAATAAAATCGAGGTTGGCAAAAAAGAGTAGGAACTGAATAAAAACTCTTTGGTTAATCAGGATTTATAATTCAAAATTTTAATAAACGTAAATATAGTCCGGAGATTTAATTTACTTAGATAATTTTAACCTGCTTGAATAAGGAGGATGTATATAATTAAAAAAATACATAATTATACATATACATATCTGCCAAAATTCCAACAGAACCGTTTTTTTTCGTTTTACTTAGTCCTACGAGTAACTTTTAAAATTTCCTCATGAAAATCTGTTTGTCTGTCTGTCTCAACTAGTCAATTCTAGTTTAAGCTAATTTGGACCAGCTACGTTAGTGAGTCAACACGAAATTTGTAGGTAGGGAATTCGTACAGAAGCTGAGACGGATAGCAGCACGGAGTTTACGTGACAAGCTGCTGTACTGCAGCTTGGGATATTTAATTGCAAGGACTGTCACTTTTTTGGGTTCCGTACCCAAAGGGTAAAACGGGACCCTATTACTAAGACTTCGTTGTCTGTCTGTCACCAGGCTGTATCTCATGAACCGTGATAGTTAGACAGCTGACATTTACACAGATGATATATTTATGTTGCTGCTATAACAACGAATACTAAAAAGCAGAATAAAATAAATAATTAAGGGAGCTCCCATACAAAAAACGTGACTTATAGCTTGTTTTTGCTCGATATTGATATCGGTAACAGCTAGACGCTTGATATATTTACAGAATATTTAGTAATATATTCACTTTAAAATTAAATATTTAATTAAATTAAAATAATTATTTTCTGTTTTTTTCGTTTTCATAGATAATGGTACGGAACCCTTCGTGCGCGAGTCCGACTCGCACTTGGCCGGTTTTTTTAAACTAGCTAAATAACGAGTATTCACTTGAACGAAGTCGCTGGCCTAACCGCGACTTCGTTCGCGCGAAGGTTCCTTATCTGCGAGGTTTTATTTAATAGCGCGGAACCCTATTTGTATTCTAAAATAAAGGTAGCCCAAGTTATTGCTTCTAACAACAGATATTTGCAAATCCAAGATATGTATTTCCCATCAAAATCGTTTCAGACGTTTTGGAGATTAGCCGGAACAAACGGATAAATAAACAGACAGACAAAAAAAAGTTTTGTTTATGTACCGTGTAAACGTGTATCAAACTTTCTCAAAGTAGGTAATGCATCAAAATTAATATTCGCAATAAAATGTTATAATATTGAACAATGCACGCTAATAAAAAATTAGAAAACTAAAAAAAAAAAAACTATGTGGTCTTACCACAGTCTTACGTCATTGGTCCTGTCCGGTGCACCGTGTATAAATAATAAATAATTGCAATGGCTAACATATATAATACTTATTTTTAATATACTAATATAAATTAATAATGTGATTTAAGCTTAAAACATATATATATATTTTTTTTTAAGAATACATTTCTAATATCCGTAATTATCAGTACCTACTCGAGTCGAATTAAAAACAAAAAAATCGATTGGCATAATTACAGCTCCACATCACTGCAATTTAAAAAAAACAATAATGGTCAACATTTCGACAATTTCTAACATAAATGAGTTGTGGTAATGAATATTCCGTGTAATTAGACCCGTGTTTGTAAATAACGTTAAAACCTGGGCATTTTCTTGTTGTTTACTATATTTTGAATGACATTTGTCATGTTTTTAATGTAAACTAAATGTTTTTATGTGATATTTGTGTAAAATAAAAAGTAAACACGCGCGATTGGCGCGAAGTTTCGACTTTGTGTATCAAAAACTTTGTTACCATTACTGATTTATGTTGAAATACGGATGAAATCGACGTACAATTCAATGATGAGTTATTTATTTCTCCCGTAGAGGAGAATGGATGTCAGAAATCAGTATTTTTTATGTTTTTTAGCCTCGACTTCCACAGTCATCAAAATGGCGGTAACTGTGTTTTCACACATGTATTTTTAAGAGGTAAATTTATATAATCGCATGCTGAAACGAAAGGATTGAATGCCTCTATCATGTAGGTTTTTTATCAAACCGTCTTAATTAATGCTAACTCGTGAGATTCGACGACTAGCATGATCAATATTTACACTAATTGACTAGGATGGCGATACATCAATTCTCGGGTCCAAGTGGACGCGTTACCGAGCCGGCGGAGGTTTCTGTTTTCGGGTCCAATCGGATGCGCTCCCGAACTATACGGTTAAACCCCGACTCAAAATAAGGAATGTTATAAGTTTGACGTGTATGTGTGTCTGTCTGTGGCACCGTAGCTCTTGAACTGATTTAAATGCGTTGTTTTTTAAAATGAAAGTAGGTCTCGTCTAGCCATTTTGGTGCGCCAGTCTTGGTTTCTGCGGGCCTATAGGTCTTTTGACATATGTCCAGCCCAGTCAAATTTAAGCTCTGTAGTCTTGTAAGCCACGTCATTGTTATTAATTGTTTTCTAACGCGATTGCAGAAAGACGGGCTGGTATCAACAGAACCTGGCACTCTACGAGTGGTATTTTTATATTATGTAAAACTATGGAACTAAAGTAAAACTACTGTAATCCAATACCCCACATTCGCCCACATTTCGACAATTATACAACGCTCCATAGCATATAGACAACATGAGATTGCTACTGAATAAAATAAAGGAGGAAAATCAAATATATGAGTATGTAGAAGTTTGTGTAGGTTTATACTTGGTAAAAACGAATAATTACTGAAGTTTCTACGAATAAATATGTAACAACTGTCTACCTAATGGCCCGTTCCACGTGCCCACGCTATAATATAAACCTAAAAACCTACGCATAATCCTGAAAATAAACACATGTGATACAAATATTATATTAGGATAGAACTGTTACACAGTAATTTTGAAGTTTCTATGTGTTTAGCGCCCACGTGTAAAAACTTTTCAGTTTTCAGAATGTAATATGAACTATTTTCCAACTAGATTCGTATCGTGGGCGATTCCAATTTTATTGTAAAACGGTTCGATCTTTTTTATTAGCTGTAACTTTTCGGTATGTAATGATTCTTTTGACCTTTTGAAAATATTATTGAATGGTTAGAAATGTTTTTGATTTTAGCTCAGTTTTGTCTAAAGGAGCCAACCCCACCCAAACCTCGCATGGGTGCAAATTTTCGGATTTTCCAACAAATACCTATAGTACAAACATTGTCTGAAAATAACTCACACGACAAAAAGAATCAGCCAAATCAGTCCATTAATTCTCGAGTTTTGCGCTTAGCAACGAATTTATAAATTTATGCCATGCTAACCATTTATAAATGTTGGCAAAAAATAAGTGTTCATAACGTATAACGGTCAATAATCCCTAGGTGTGAACAATCTCCGACCTATCCATCAGGAGACTGAAATAATAAATATTCTAGACACACAAGACATGGCGAACTTTTACAAAAACACTGCGAAAGATTATTAATAAAGTTTTTTGATCAGCAAACTGCGTGTTTATGAAACTATTATTATTTTACATGAAAGGTTTTTGTGAAGATTTACTTGCACTTCGAATCAATCATTACTTTCATAACAAACCATCACGCTTGTATTACAAGAAGGGTTGGACAGATGTAGATAGCTCACCAACATGTAGTCAGTAAATAATAATACAATAATATTATAAAAAAATAAAATCAAAATCTTACTAACTAATTTTGAAAATTCTTTCACTTAAGGAAAGCTCCATTATCAACATGTGGGCTATATCTTATAAAAAAAATATTGAGATCCATAATTAAATTAATGCGGACAAGTCGCGATCTTAAATAATACTAGTAATAATTCCAGCATTTTACTGTCCCACAGGGCAGGGTTCAGGGCAAAGGTCTCTTCTCGTACAGAGAAGGCACGAGCTTGGATCACCACGCTTGCTCAAGAAGGCCTTACTTCTGACTAGGATCAAGTACAGAATACATGTTGCTCATCGATCATAATTCTGAGACATAAAATACACATGCTACTTTTACATTAGGTACAGTAAGCGCTCAGAAATCCATACCCACGCTAAGGTTCACTTTCCTATGAACACGGGCGCGATCCAGTCAGCGCGTGCGCATGTGTGTTTACGAGTGATGTCTCAACATTCCATAGATAACACACACTAACGAACCATCGTCGCACTACGCGAAATGGCATTATATTTCTGTTTACCGTACGAGTCCTACCCGACGCGCGACGTATTCTTACCATTGCATTGCTAAATTTCGCATAATTATAACATGGCCTGGCAGCTGGTTTGGATAAGAAAGGGTTTACGATCATTGAATTCCGAGTTCAAATCTTATACTATGTGTGGCTGTTTTTTGTTTCTTGAAACCATAATAATGTTAGGCAAAATCTTTTTAGGTTTATGTTGAATTATTACGTATTCATGCTTGTTATTTATTTTTTATAAGAAGCAAATATTAGTTATTGTATTATTTATTTAACTTTTTATGTGATTTTATTTTAACTTTTTGTAATTGGAAGTAGGAAAAAAAGACGTGCTGTGTGATAACAAAAATTTATTTTTAAAATTAACAAACTTATGAGAATTGTAACGTCACATTCCTACCGAAATAAAAGAAGTTCTCTTGTAACTGTTCATAAGATTTTTTGTTGAATACCCACTTAGTCAATAAAATTCATAATAACATAATAAGAGAAGGATATTTTAATAACACAAATAAATTTCGTGATGCTCACGTATTAAGTTTCTGAATTGGTATTCAGCAGAGTTAATTGAAAACTAAACTATAATTCAGACTTTATGAACAGGTTTTTTTTATGTAACGTCACAATAAACTTAGTGAGGTAATAGTTTAATAATTCGTTTTCTTGATGAAAAGAAGATTGAAACTAAACCTCAATTTAAGATCATTAAATAACTATCTACGAATATATAATATAATTATGACTAAATATTTAGTTACACCGTCTAATTATTAAAACTAAAACATCCAGGTTATTAAATGTTGCATAACACCGTCTAATACTTCTTCATAAGTAGCACTGTTGCACCTAATTATTAAAACTAAAACATCCAGGTTATTAAATGTTGCATAACACCGTCTAATACTTCTTCATAAGTAGCACTGTTGCACGTCATCCCCACATATTAAAAACGAAACGTATTTTTTCTGGTTTATGATGCATGCAGCTGTTGTTGTAAACAGTATGTTATCCAGTGCGAAACCACCAAACTTAATCCACTTCGCTGTTGAGTAGGTAGGATAGGCTATCTATCCTCTTCCTCGTATTTCTTGCTCCGGAGACTAATAATAGTATTCCTCTAAAACAACAAAAAAAGTAATATTAGGCATTTATAACAAAATACTAAAGTGACTTAATTTTTTATATAATTTAATAATATTTATTTAATATAACAAATTTTAATATATTAAAACTATTTATTTATAAATTCCATAATAAACACATTTTTTTTGGCGTCATTATATATTTAAAAATCAATGATAAGTATTAATCGAAATGCCACCAAATAATTTTAGGTATCTTAGGTATAAATTTCAAATAAAAGTTTAATTTACAATTCGTTAATATAATACTCACATTCAGTCAGGTTTCATAAGATATTAATTGGGACCACTTTTATGCGGCCCAATAATAGTCGCCCTCGCCTCAGTAATATTATTTGCCTGCGTTTCGAGAATACTTACAATACCACTACGAGTATCTATTAAATCACTCGTTACTAACCAACAACCACAACCAAACGACAACGCTCATTCCAATCAAGTTAAATATGCACAAAACTCATGTCTACCTCACAGAAATCTAAATTCTTTATTAGTTTTCTATGACTACCCTTTTAAATTTACGAAATGTGTGAACAAAGCGAACAAGCTAAAGAATATTATATTTCTGTTCATTTCTTCAAATTGAGTAAAAACAAAAAGACAAAAATAATGTGAGATTCGAACTCGCGGCTCATTGATTAACGCCGTCAACTGGGCGCGCTTAACCGCTAGACCATTTTGTCTCATTTAGAAATGTTGAAATTATGAACTACATTCACAACGATGATACATGTGTCTATTCTTGAAAGTAAAAGGTCGTAAGTCAAACTAAACGTCAACCTAATACGTTTTGAGATTGGGTATGGACTTTTGGTCGCCACTGTACGTTTTGTACCTAGTTAAGGTACATTAGGTACAAAACAGCTGTTTCACCACATTTCTCATTTCATTTGATTAAGCGAGTAAATATTTCTTTTGAGTGGGATTTCTTGGAGTTTTCTTACAGAGTTATAATGTTTGGAGAAATGTTCAAACACAGCCTTGTAATATACTTTGTAATGTTTTTATGTCAAGAAACGTTATACTAGTTTGTATATTTATTTAAAAAGGTTGATGTACCGTTTGCTATTTTGAAATAATGTTGTGGAGCTAATTATGTATACCTATGTATTTTGAGTTTCAGACCTTGTGACTAAATAATAAAACTGAAAATAGATTGTAACTATAATTTATTTCTGTGTGAACTTTAAATTGTAATATAGAATTTTATAGTTAAAAGTATTTACGATTTGAACACTTTTTTATTTTTTTAACATTTGTTTTTTTTTTACTTTTGCGCTAGCCTACGCTGCCTCTCTGCTGGGTAAAAGCTTCCCCCAAGTTTTTCCCGCGCCACCTTGAAATAGACCTCATGGTGCGCGTCCAGCTCACCTGGTCAGCACTTTTTTGGAGGTCTTTGCCAACATTCATCCATCTTCAGACACCCATCATCATCTGCCTAGCCTTTTCCCAACTATGTTGGGGTCGGCTTCCAGTCAAACCAGATGCAGCTGAATATCAGTATTTTACATGGAGCGACTGCCTATCAGACCTCCAGAACCCAGTAATGGGTAATACGATACTCTTGGTAAGACTGGTTGTCAGACTTTCGGGCTTCCGACTAACAGTAACGACTATCAAAGATCTACAAATGACAGCCGGGCCCAACGGCTTTACGTGCTTTCCGAGGCACGGAGGAAACTCGCTATGGTAAATGGACACCCAGACACCCATAACATCCCAAAATTACTTTATTTAATTAGTCCTTAATCAATCAGAACTTCATCTAACTTTATAGATAATAAAACTCCGAACTACCCGCAATTGGCACTTAACGTAAACGCCGCCAGTTTAACTGGCATTCAACAACTCGCATTATGAACTAACACTGGCACCTGGCATAATGCCAGATCGAATTGTATGGAATTCCCTTTAATCTTCGGGAGATGAGTGATCAGCATCCGATAAATATTCTTGTAATTGTTTGTGTTTTGTTAAATAAACTGTTAGAAGTTCAGAACTGGTTGCGTTATTTATTTCTTAGAAATATGAGCTACATAGAAATAGATTACCGGGTAAAAGTTGCCGGGGCTGCGGGTTGTTCGAAAGAGATACCGCGCCCCCGGAACGCAAAGGGCACATGAAGGAACATAGACGGGTTTTAGTCAGTAAAAGTCTGACACTCCCTCCCGCCCCGCCCAGGGCGGGGGAAGTTATTTGATGATTTCCCGTCTATAAAAAAAAAAAAAAAAAAAACCGGGTAAAAGTGGTTTTTTGTACAACAAACTAGTAGTAGAACTCTTTGTGAAGAAGCTCGTCCGGGGAAGTACTACCACCATACATATTTCTGCCGCAAAGCAGCGTCGCTGTGCTCCAGTTTGAAGGGTATAGGTACCGGTGTAAACAGGCACATGAGACATTTCCACTTTGTCGCTGGAATGGCAACGCATTTGCAAAGCCACTGGTATTGTAGATGTCTACAGGCAGCGGTGACCACTTAACATCAGGTGGGCCGCCGTCGGCTCGTTTGTCGTACAATGAAAAAAAATAAATTCGAGCCAAAGAATATTGTATAACAAAAACGTTTATTGGAAGTTCTTGTCAAAGTTTTTCCGTTTTGAGCCAAAGTTTCCCTACAGGGGTAAAGATCGAGTAGGGAATTCTTAACCTAACGTTTTATACATATATATATATAAGAACCTTATAACTTTGCCCCATTTTATGTGTAACTAGCGAACTGAGCGCGATTTCCTCCGCGTGGCTTATTTCACTCGCCTTACGTAACTTCTCTGGTTACTGCTCCGCTCTCATGTGTTGTAGCGTGATGAACCTATGCAACTCACAAATAACGTGACTTTCTATGAGTAAAAGAATTTGCAAAATCGGTTCAGTAGATCCAGAGATTACCCCCTATAACCCCACAAACTCAAACTTTGCCTCTTTTGAATATTAGACCTCTTTTAAAATAGGAGAAAAAAATATATGTAATTGATTTGATGGATAAGTTTTATTAGGTCTCATAATTGTTTTCTTCGCTGCAAGTCAGGCATTTATGTACCTACTTGAGATCACCCACGACCTATCAGAAAATCGATGTTCAAACATTTACGAGCCTAGTCTATCTAAATAAATTATGGTGACATCAAAACACCAATGGATGAACGAACTACCATAGGTCAACGATTCTTTGTATTTACAAAAATCTTTGCATAAAAAGAATGGTAACCTTAACGCTTGTCCAGTCAAATTACACTCAATATAGGTTTGATGTATCATTTGCGATCGGTCACCCATCTGTCAGCTGGCCGCGGTAACCTTTACTTAACCTCTATTGATCGAACGATTTCAATACGATAAAATTGAGTTTTCAGAAGTGTTTTTTTTTGTGATTTTTAATGGCATATTCTTTGTGAAGGTACAATTAATTTTAAGTGAATATAAAACAAAATTAGATCCTTTTTTTAAAGTGATTGATTGGGTGGTTACTTTGACGGAAAGTGGTTACCACGGCCTTTCATCTCATAATTAACCTCTATTTTTGTTTGCTTGCTAGTTGTTAACTTTACTGAGCATGAGCATACTGTAGTCTTCTAAAGGAGTACACCTACATAATACTTTTGTACTACTGTTTTTATGTCATGATTTGTGTATATATTTTGTTGGAGATCCTAAATATATAAATATGTTTAACTATTACCCAATTCTTAGAACGAAAATGAAAATAAAGGCTAACAAATTGTCTAACACCTGTCAAAAGCTTTGATTGGCTGACTGAATTATAGTCAGCCAATCAGTCAATCAGTCTGGTGTTATTATATGACTTGATTGAAATGTTTTGAAAATGTGTATTTGCGTTTGTACTGCCGACGTGACTGACCTCTTGTCGGCCATGTCAGTCATGATACAAGATCCTAAAGGCAGACCAAGCGTCATACTTATTAGCACGGCTGAAATTTCAGGAATGAAATCAGACACAAATCTCAGACACGTTACAATAACATATGTCTCGCAACTCTAGGATCTCAATAGAGTAATACAATTTAATAATAATTTATTATGCAAATTTTGTATGAGTTTTTTTTTATAAAGAGAATAAGCGTTACCCCGTACTTTAAATTTCTCCGGTACCAAGGTTTCGACTAGTTCGTACTCGTTACGTAGCCTTTACTAACATAACAAACTCATCTACACAAACAAACAAACAGACTCGAATCAACCACCTGTAGGCCATACACACAAGGTTACTTTTCGTTCACCTGCCATATTTTAGAGCGTGAAAGTACTCATACGAACAACTTTTGCTAAAAAACCAACCCAGAAATATAAAAAAAAATCCGGTGTTCCGTACATTTTGATAGTGTTGTATATAGTGCAACTTTGTTGGGAACAGCTGTTTTTTTTTTATATTTCATAGTTATTTCCATTGTGAAATTTGTTTATATTTGTGAGTACTTTCAGCTCCTGAAAGATGGCAGGTAAATGAAAAGTCAGCCTGTATATTTCTTCGGGAATCGAACCCGCGACACGCTGCGCAACAGCCAATAGCTCAGCCACTGTGTATAACTGCAATCAAATGATTCGTGTCATAAAAAGCCGTAGAACAAAAGTCATTCAGGGTCATAGTCCAAAGTCACTATGTCCCGGGTATTTTTTCAATTACCCGAGTAAAAGTTGATTAAGGGCTGAAACGAGAGCTTTTCCTTATGCTATACGGGAGCTATGAACACAAGTAATTGCATCTAATAAGGAAAACGGAACACAAGAAAACCCGTGATTAGTTTCTTAGTTACACGTTCTACTACATTACCACTGTTTTTGCTACGAGGTAAACTAATAGCTAAATCCATATACCTCTTGCTAAGAAAGTCAAATTCAAAGCATTTATTCCAAATAAACTGGTTTACAGGCAGTTTTGGAATTGTCGAGAAATCGATCAGTAAGTTAGAAAGTTGAATCGTTCCAAAACGTAGATCAAAGTCAAAGTCAAAAGCATTTATTTCGAACTACGTGTGTTGGGTGTTATGTTAAGTTAGTAGGTTTCGATGAAGAAAAACTAGCAAGAAACACGAAAGACGCTATTGTCAATTAAGTTTTTACAATATCTTGATTACAATATTCTTATTGCTTCTGAGTATATAATAATATGTAAAAGCAATGAAGGTGAATAGTTATACAAAACATGTGAACCATGGCAGAAAAAGAAATTACCAATCCCAACTGACGGCGCCCGTTCACGAACATGACGCGTGGATCAGCACCATTTAGTTCGATCATCTACTTTAGAAACACAAGAAAGAGACGGAAGAAAATTAGAGCAGTTAAACTAGTTTACCAACATTATGTTAAAATTCAGCATGTTAATACTAAAACCTAGTTTCTCAAAGCCGATTTAAATCTGCAGTTAAAACTCACGTTAACTTAATACGCATGCCTAACCCTGATGGGTTGTTGAAATTTTGTTCAACCAATCAGAACAGCTGACGAGAAATTTAACAGCAGATTTTCTGATCGGGGTTTTTGAAACTTAGGGTAATACTCCGTGTTTACTGGTAAACAAAGTTGTGAAACATTGTCATAACAACATGTTTTTTGTTGCGGGAATTGTATTCATTGGAAAACAAAAGCCAAGCAACAAAGTTTTCAGGTTGTTGCAAGCAAGAATCTTTTTTTATATTGCTTTCCATTGTGATCTCCTGTTTTGCGATTATTATTTTGTTCCGTGTGGGAATCGAACCCGCGATATACAGAACAGTAGCCAATCGCTCAGCCACTGCGAATACCTTGTACTATGTGCTGCAAGAACTGTATTCATTTCTAAACAATGTTTCGCAACTTTTCCAGTGTTTACACGGCATAAGAGGCATGTTTTAAATGTCATCTATACCTTATATGGGAAGTTTTAGTTCGAAATAATTTGACAGCTCTAATTTTCTTCCTTCTCTTTCTTGAGTTATCTGCAAGAAAAAAATAGTAGCATTCTTAGTTGAGTTCTGTTTTTACAAAGCCGTCTTAACTTATTTGCTGGTTTTGGCAGCAGAAAGTACTATACTTGATATTATCAATGCAAAAGTAACTCAGTTTGTCTGTCTTTGTCTGTCGCAATAAAAGCGTGCGGAGTAATTATGTATCGTAAATTCGATCTTTTTTAAAAAAATGCTATTTTCGATTTATGATTTTAATCAGGTAGTTTTTATCTTTCTTTTATTTAACAATTAAATACACGCCAAGATGTGACGTTTCGCGATGCTGCGTGTGTTTTTAAACACAGCTACATTATACCTGACTTAATAACAACACCAAAACGTAAACATACCGGCCAACTGTGGGTGTACATTGGTAAACCTCTGCCTAATCCTTCGGGGAATACAGGCGTGATGGATGGTACTATAAGGTAAACACGAAAAGCATGTCAAAGTTTGCTGCTTATTGGTGAACTTCAGCGTATATAGGTACCTATAGATATTGCGTCACTATAAAAAGTACGGGATCGAGGCGTGACGTCACTTCTCGTTGTGAGTTAACCTTTAACTGTAGCGACGTCGCATCGTAAAAACCAACAACGCCACGTCACAGTTTCTTAAGAAAAACTTTTAACGTTGCGACGTCGCGGGGCTTTTATATGCCGCTAAGCTCTTCAGTGAGGACACACAAGATGAATTGGGTCACAGCATGTGCACAAGCTTACTTAATTCACGACGCGTTGAAACAAGTTCTGACGGCGGGGAGCTGCGGAATTAATTCACGCTCATATTCATGCCTTTATCATAGCTCAGCGAATATTTAGGAACAAAAGAGTGGTTATCGGATTTTTAACATACATACCATCACGCCTGTATTCCCCGAAGGGTTAGGCAGAGATGTACTCGTACCAATGTACACTCAGATTTAGGGTATGTATAGGGGCCATGCAATAGGGGCTAAATTCTATTTCCGAGCTACTACTGAAAATTCCATAGAAATACCCAATAACACTTTGCTCGATCTGGAAATCGAGCCCAAGACTTCTAGCACAGCAGCCACCGCAGCAGCAGTCAAAGATGGAGGTTGTTTAATTCGGTTATATATTTTTTTATCAATCATAAATTCAATCATTCAATCATTTTTGTCTATGTGATTGTATTATTTTGGAATACTGTTGCTAACTGAGGGTTTTCAAACAAAAACCAACGCGTTTCTGTGACACAATGTCAAACGCTCAAAGCCACTGTGGTTGGTTGTTGATAATTCAGTCAACCCTTTAGTAAAGCTAACGTGCGTTTGACAATTTTGGCGCAAGTACAATTTTTTTTGGATTTTAGTCGGAGTGATTCCAGTTTTGTTTCTTTACTAAAATTTATATACCATCACGCCTGTATTCCCCGAAGGGTTATGCAGAGGTGTACCAATGTACACCCACAGTTCGCCGGTATATTTAGGTCCCATGTAATTGGGGGCGAGCCTATTGCCATTAACCGGGCACAAATCCAAACTCCGAGCTGCTACTGAGAATTTAATAGAAAAACCCAATAACACTTTTTGCTCGCCCCGGGAATCGAACCCAGGACCCCTAGCGTAGCAGTCGCGCTCAGGACCACTAAGCCAACGAGGCAGTTACTAAAATTTATTATGTGTTAATGTTTCTTTTGAGTAAAATTTGCTGTCTTCAGTATTAAGAGTACTTTCCCTCCAGATACGCTTCGAAAACTCCACCCTGTATGCCTCCACAGTATCTTGACCTACGGGAGCGGAGCAGTAACCAAAGACGTTACTTAACGGGGGTGGAATAAGCCACGCGGACGAAGTTCCGGATAGTTTGCTATTCTTCTATAAAAAGTGTGGTTGGCTAGTATTCATACTCAATTAAAAAAAATACAAGTACAATTTCCTAAAATTAAATGTTCACTGACATTGCTGCTGATTCTCTTGTTCACAAACTTAACTAAATTTAAGTTATGTTCATCTTTCTCTTTCCATTTAATTAAGAAAAGGACAGAAGATAAAATTTTAGTTAAGTTCTGTCTTTAAAAACGTGGCGACTAGAAACACGCCAATTTTCTTCAGGCGCTGTCTAATTTGACAGGACTAAACGAATATGTATCTTCTGTCCTTTTCTTTAAGAAATTGAAAGAGAAAAATGCGTTTAACTTAAATTTAGTTAAGTTTGTGAACAAGAGAATCAGCGCCATTATCAAATAAACACCATTCCATTTTGCCTTTCCATTCTGTTTAAGTTATTTCAAGAAAAACATTTCAACATTATTTTGGGCTACTTAAGAATTTGAAATAAACATTTATATTCTTGTTCTGTAATCGGCTTTATTCTCCAATGGTAGGTACCTAGGTACTGTTTTAAAGCGTTAGTACATTGGCACTGAAATGTTGAAGTTACGGGAGCATGCTCTGGGTATTAAAGGGAGACAGAGAGATAAATAGCGAAGAATATTAGCGTGTTTTAAGTCATTCTTAAAAAGAACCAACGCGAAAAATATAAGATCTGAAAACTAAACACAGATGGCGCAGTAGCTGCACGATTTGCTACTGTGCTGCATGTCGCGGGTTCGATTTCCGCACAGAAAACAAATCTGTTTTCCAATAGGTAGTCGTTCCGGGTCAGGTTGTCTGTGTATGTGAGTTATCACCTTTCTAAATTCAGAAAGTTACAAAAAGAAACCTAAGTCGGCCAAGTTTGGTTCCTAGGGTGTTAAAAATAAATCAACAATTTCAAGTAACGTCCAGATATGCAATAATATTAATGTTGGCGACATTATATAGTTACTATTCTCCACCCGCGACTTCACCTGCATCAAATGTAATATATTATCCCACGGGGCATGTACATTTTTTCCGGGATAAAAAGTATCCTATGTGTAATTCCACACATCAATCTATCTCAGTGTTAAATTTCATCTAGATCCTTTCAGACATTTAAGCATGAAAAAGTAACAAACATCCATCCATCCATCCACCCATCCATTCATCCATCCATCCATCCATCCATCCAACCATCCATTCATCCATCCATCCATCCAACCATCCATTCATCCATCCATCCATCCATCCATCCATCCATCCATCCATCCATCCAACCATCCATCCATCCGACCATCTATCAATCCTTCCTCACAAACTTTCGCAGTTTTAATATTCGTAGGATAGTTAAAACAAATCTCAACTCTCTTAATCCCATTAAAAAAACACCATGAAAAGAGATAGAATGGCCTAGAAAGAGGACACAAAACCCCCTTAAACACCAATATAAAAACCATTGCAGTTTGCCCCAAAAGGCCATAATTTCTGTAATGTCCTTTTGCTAAAATAATAAGGAATTATAAGGACATTTTGGAACCCCGGCAGGAAACTGCGTGCAATTGAAAACGTTGGGGCAATATTGCCAGCCGGTTTTATGGCTAACGACCAATCAGATTAAGGTAAGGCAAATAATAGGAATATAAGCAGGTCCACTTAAAACGATGGCTGAAAAAAAATACTAAACTGTCTAAAATTACCTTTTTTTTTTGTTATTGTAACACTCTTAATCATTTTTAATTTCATGAATTTAGTTTTTAGATACATATATAAACTCACGCCTTTTTCCCATGGGGGTAGGCAGAAACCACATGGGTTTTTCTATCTCTCTAATGTCTGATTACCGTACGGTCTAAAATGAAATCACGTATTCACACTTATGTCTCGTGATGTCCATCAATTTGTTGATTAAAAACCAATATCTTCAATTTATACTATTATAACTATTTCCTAAATTTATATAATATTACTGACATATTCGGTAAAAGAAAACCCCGTGAGGAAACTTGGATTAACTAATATAAGTATGAAATCACTAATTCGCTATTTTAAGCGAGTGTGGTGATCAATACACGTGGCTTCTCGGTATGAAAAGAGGCCTCTGCCCTGCAGAAGCCTCTTTTGCCCTGGTTTAATAAGTAAATACAATAATAGCCTAGATAGGTAATATTGTTGTGTTTAATATTCCCACTACGAGCCATTTATTTAGACCAATCTTGCTTTCATTACAATATGAACCTTATTCCGAACTTGTGTATGTTGTAACTAACTTATACTCAAACTATTTATTTACTTATCGTGGCTGTCACGATTTTCCTGTTCCAGTCTTAGCAGTATTTATTATACTGGTAGATTAATGAAAAGGTGAATTATTTTAGATAATTTCGATTATATTTTTTTACTAGCGAACTGTCTTCGAGTGTCGTCCTCGAGGCTTGTTTCACCCGCATTTAGTTACGTGTTTGGTTACTGCTCCGCTCCCATGTGTCGTAGCGTAATGTTATACGGCCTATGTTTCGTAGAAATAATGTAGGTATCTAAAAAAAAATGGTTAAAATAGGTCCAGTACTTTTGGAGCCTAGTATTGCCTCTTTAGCCTAGTGTTCGTTAGCGCAACGCTAGATGTCTTGGTTTAGATTCCCAGGTCAAGCAACGTGTTATTGGGTTTTTCTATAAAATTCTCAGTAGCAGCTCGGAGTTAAGATTTGTGCCCGGTTATTGGCAATAGGCTTGCCCTCTATTACATGGGACTTCTACATACCGGTGAACTGTGGGTATAAATTGATACACCGCTGCCTAATCCTTCGGGGAATACAGGTGTGATGGTATGTGTGTGTGTTAGTTAATGCAAAGGTAAATTTCTTTACGTAACATCGATAAAATCCCTCAGAGGCTAAAAAGCGACTTTGTTGCACGCAAAAGAACAAGACAAATAAATTAACCCCTTACTGCATGGACTTTTGCATCTTTGTGGAAAAAATATATGTTGTAGTTTTGAGTTTAGGGAACCCATAAAAAAAAAAAAAAAAAATAGCCCCCTTTTTGATATTATTATTAACGAAATAAAAAATGTGCATATATGGTACATTATGCATTACATTAAATAACACTGTTTATACCAAATATGTGACGACATGCAACCAAGATCTTTAGTGTTGCCAGCATTCAAACATGAATAAAATTTGAATTTTAGAACGAAAACTTTGGTGTGCAAATATGGTATACTTACTATGCGGTAAGGGGTTAACAGTTTTTATGTCTCTTCTGTGAAATGGAACTTCTGTATCTGCTTGCCTTGGGGTTGTATCGGATAAAGGATAAGGGCTATTTATGTTATAGGATATTTCTTGTCGTGCTGTGAGGAAATGATCTGAGAATGTTGCAATAAAAGTGAAAGTAAAGTGTGATTTCTTATGGAGCTCCGGTACTGAAAGGGCTGCCGTGTTTTTGTTCAGGGAGATTCCCGGATCGGAATGTTACAGGCTTTATTGGCATAGCAACTTATTGTCATATATTTTGCCTAGTAATCCTAAGCGCGACTGCTACGCTAGAGGTCTTTTAGATTCCCAGGTCAATCAAAAAGTGTTATTGGATTTTTTAATAAAATTCTCAATAGCAACTAGGTGCTCTGTTACATGTAACAGAGCACCTAGTTGCTACCCACAGTTCGCCGGTATGTTTAGGCCTAAACATACCGGCGAACTGTGGGTGTACATTGGTACACCTCTGCCTAACCCTTGGGGGAATACAGCGTGATGGTAAGTATATGTGTAAATAACAACAGTCAAATTACATACTTTAATCAAACTGGTGCAATACATTTTAGTCCTACAACATAATCTATACTAATATTATAAAGCTAAAGAGTTTGTTTGTTTGAACGCGCTAATCTCAGGGACTACTGGTTGGAATTGGAAAATTCTTTTAGTGTTGGATAGTTCATTTCTTGAGGAAGGCTATGGGCTGTAACATCACGCTACGACCATCAGGTGCTGAGCAGCGAGGGTGAAACCGCGGGGAACAGCTAGTAATACATAATTGTATAAAGAAAATAATATTTTTGCGGTTTCAATAAACGTGAAGCGTCAGCTGTTCGTCATATAAAAGTCAAGCAAGCCGAAATGGTAAGAGTCTGTAAGGTACTATAGTTAAATTTTATCTCACCTAGACGTTTCGGTTATAATCCTGACGCCCGGAGATAAAAGCTTAGCGAAGAAGATTTTTTAATTAAATCGCGGCATTAATTCGGTTCTGGTTTTATCGGATTGATGTCAAAAACTGCGAACTTTCAAGCTCCCGGATTAGTACTTTTTCATTAATGATTATTATGATATAATTGTTTTAGATGAATAGGCCGAATTTAGGTTTCTTTTTAGGGCTATCACGACATCATACAAATACATTAATTTTTCTGATAATAATCTCTACTATTATTATAGAGGGGAAAGATGTTTTTGTGTTCGTTTGTTTGTATCCAATAAGCTCCGAAATTACTTGACCGTTTTTTCATTTTAACCATTTTTTCATCAATACTCGTAGATAGCTACATTATTCCTGAGTATCATAGACTATAATAACATCACGCTACGAGCCACGAAAGCGGATTAGTAACCAAAGACTGAGCTTAGGCGCTGCGCAAAGGTAGACACTTTTAGTTTCCAGTTATCGACACAGAACACTTTTTGTATGTGTACAATTTCCCAAAAAATCCCGAGGAGTCGCCGAGGAGTTTATGGCTTTGCCAAAGAAAACACCAAGCTCAGGACGAAAGGTATTTAATTATCTAACATATGTGTAAGGTCATGTTTTGGCGAAAAATCTTAACACCGCCATTCACGAAAACGCGTCACTGGCACAACGCCATCTATCAACGGTGAGGTAAACTAAATGTGGCATTTTGTGCAGACTTAACATTCCGCCCACCATGGACCAAGTGTCCATAAAGACAATAAACCATACAAAATTACAACTAACCGTGTTAGGTACGTATGCTAAACAAAACAAACGAAAATTAATTACAGTTATGCAATTCTACATTAATCTAAGTTTTAACAACAACAATAACAAATAACAAAAATATTATCTAACACTTTAACAACAACAATAATAAAAAATGTCAAAAATATTATTTATCAGTTTATGTTGTAACAGGTAAAATTATAAGCTTTGATACAGGTCTCTTGATAAACGAATCTTTACATTTCAACGTCACAACACGCGTGAGATTGTCCGCACCAATATGCTTATCGGTTATTATGCCATACAATCATCTTGCCGGTGGCAGATTATCCTCCTTCACTAATACAATGTCTCCTACTTTAGGTTCAGGAGTTGTATGTGCCCATTTATACCGGTGCTGGAGTTGCGTAAGGTACTCGTGCGACCATCTTCGCCAAAAATCTTGGACAAGCCGTTGCGTAAAGTGCCATCTTCTGAGAGTGCTCATATTCTCGTTCTCGTAATTAGTGTCTGGTACCAGCACTAATGGTTCTCCCACAAGGAAATGTCCGGGAGTAAGTGGGTATGGATCTTCTGGATTAGAACTGATTTGAGTGATAGGTCGTGAGTTAAGGCACGCTTCAATTTGACATAAAAGAGTCGTCATTTCCTCGAATGTAAGGGTACTATTTGCAATCACTCTTTTTAAATGGTGTTTGGTGGACTTCACTCCAGCTTCCCAGAGCCCTCCAAAGTTTGGAGAGTGAGGTGGAATGAAGTGCCAGTTAGTGCCATTTGTCGCAAGCCAGCTAGCTATGTCACCTGCTGCTACCGATCCTTCATGATGGAATACATTTTTTAACTCCCTATTCGCTCCGACAAAGTTAGTTCCGTTATCACTCCACAAGTCCGCACAATGCCCTCTTCGTGCAACAAAACGCTTAAATGCAGCCAAAAATGCCTCTGAGGTCAAGTCACTCACCACCTCAAGATGTATTGCACGAGTGGCCATACAGACGAATAAACAAATGTAGCCCTTAGTGGAGCGATAACCACGTCCCTTTGTAGATCTGATGGCGATAGGTCCGGCGTAATCAACTCCGCTTTGGTGAAAAGGGCGGCAAGCAGTGACACGGGCGGATGGTAATTGACCCATCAACTGTTGGTTAGTTTGAGCAGCATGTCGAACACAAACTACACATTTGCGAACATGCTGTCTGACGAGATTCTTTGCATTAATAATCCAATACTGCGTTCTCAGATAGTTCATCATTAATTGAGGACCTCCATGAATAGTACGATCATGTGCATCTGCAATAATTAAATTCGTAAGATGCGACTTATTCGGTATAACTATTGGATGTTTCATATCATCCATCACGTTAGCCTGCTGCAATCGCCCGCCCACCCTGAGGATGCCATCGCCGTCAAGGTATGGACTAAGCGAGGTAAGTTTACTGGTTTTATTTATTTCACCTAACCCCTTTAAACTCTCTATCTCTTTCAGGAAACTTTCCCTTTGGCACAACCGGATACAGGTAAGTAATGATTTTTTTATTTCCTTAAATGTTAGCCAACGTGTAGCTTTAGGTTTAGTTATATCTTTATTAGTTATAGTTAGGAATCTTCTGCAGTAAGCAACAACTCTTACTAGTCTTTTTAAATTCGAAAATCGTGAAATTAGTTCTATATCTTCAATTGTTATGTGACATAAAACCTTAACTTTCTTTTCTTCTAACTCTGTCTTCTTAAAATTTCCTTTACTGTAATGGACTGTAGTTTCTTGTAGCCATTTAGGACCCATTTTCCACATTTCATTTTCAGAAATTTCACGTGGATTTATACCCCGTGACGCACAATCTGCAGGGTTATCCTCGGACTTGACGTGCGACCACTGGCTGTTATCTAATATGTTTAATATCTCAGTGACTCTATTTGCCACGAAAGTCTTCCACTCGCTTGGATGTCTACTTAGCCAAGCGAGAACGACGCTAGAGTCAGTCCAAGCGTGGACATTTGTCTTCGGGATAGCTAATACTTCAGAGATCTCCTTGAGTAGTTTTGCTAATAGAACAGCCCCACATAGCTCCAAACGAGGTATCGATACCTGCTTTACAGGAGCTATTCTTGTTTTAGACGCGACTAGATTCACATGAACTTCACCGTTACATGCTATTGTTCTAACGTAAACAACAGCTGCGTATGCTACGTTAGATGCGTCTGAAAATCCTTGCAGTTCCATGTGAACATTATCTCTGCTTGTCCCTATCCACCGTGGAAGCCTATAACTAGTAAGATGAGTGAGATCTCTTCTATATGAAATCCAGTCCTTTAGTATGTCAGCTGATATCTCATCATCCCATCCCACGCCAGCCAGCCATATTCTCTGAATAAAGGTTTTGGCGGTTGTTATTACGGGCCCAATCCAGCCAAGTGGATCGAACAACCTTGCAATGTCCGAAATTACCCTACGTTTAGTCACCGGTGTTTCAAGCGGAGGAAGTTGAACTGTGTACTGAAATTCGTCACACGATCTATTCCATGTTAATCCTAGTATTTTTACAACCGTATCCATTTTCATCTCTAAGTTTTCCTTTTTGTCCTTTTTGCCTTCCTCTATCCCTTGCAGTAAACTATTGTTACTACAATTCCATTTCTGAAGCTCGAAACCACCGTGACTAAGCAGTTCGTTCATTTGGTGATATATATGTATCCCTTCTTCAACGCTTTCGCAGCCAGTCATGAGGTCATCCACATAGAACTCCTTTAAAACTCTATCAGCTGCTAAAGGATATTTATCACCCTCATCATACGCAAGCTGCTGCAGTGCTCGTACCGCCAAGTAAGGCGCTGAGGATGTACCAAAAGTAACGCGTAACAATCTTAGATGTTGAAGTTCTGAATTTAAGTCCTTTCGCCACAGAAGGCGTTGAAAATCAACGTCTGCGTCAGACACTTTTACTTGCCTATACATCTTTACTATGTCTGCAACAAGACATATAGGGTAGCAACGCCAGCGCATGATAATATGCCTTAAATCAGGTTGAAGAGTTGGACCAACCATCATGTCCCTATTTAAAGATGTTCCATTATTAAGCGAACATGATGCATCAAATACAACTCTGACCTTGGTTGTAGTTTTATCATTTCTAATTACCGCGTGGTGTGGTAAGTAGATTGCAGTAGGTTTTGTTTTTTCTAACTCTGGAACTACTTCCATATGTCCCAGTGCCAAATATTCTTCAATTACGTCTGAATATTGAATCCGAAATTCAGGATTGTTAAGTAACCTTTTTTCTAATAAATAAAACCGTTTACGAGCAATGTCATATGAATTACCATATTGACACTCTGGGTTACTTGTTCTAAAAGGCAACCGTACTACATAGCGGCCTGAGGGATCTCTTTTATGAGTTTTTATAAAGAAGTCTTCACAGGATTGTTCTTCATCTGATAAGAGCCTTTTTTCCGTTGGAGGGAGGCTCCTCTAACTCCCAGAACTTCTTTAAAAGATCATCTGCAGATATACAAGTGTGCATGCTGACAACGTTATCCTGTTGTAGATCACCACGAATTTGTGGCGCGTGTATACTGCCAGAGAGGATCCAACCTAGTTTGGTTTTTTGCGCCACAGGAAAACCAGGCAGACCCTTGATAACACCTTCCATTAAAATCTGACAGTATATTTCTGCACCTAATAAAATATCAATTTTGTTTGGTACAGCAAACAACGGATCGGCCAACTGCAGATCTGAAATTTGTGATGACCAAGCCTGAATGACTATCTTCCTTTCCGGAAGAAGTGATGTTAATTTATTGAGAACGTGAGCCTTCACATAAACTATAAAGTTGGGATCATGGCGTGATTGAACTTTTATGGTAACATACCCTGTAGACTGCAATGTTGCATTCTGATCACTGCCAAGTCCTGATATAAAGCTTCTGTTCTGTACCTTCTTCAAACCAAGCATCTGTACAGCTGATTCGGTTATGAAGGATGCTTGAGATCCTTGATCTAAAAGAGATCTTAATACGAAAGTACCTGTTTTCGATTCTACCTTTATCAAGGCAGTGGCCAATAATACTTGGCTGTTCAAATTGGAAAAACAGGATACAATATTTGACGTTTCGCCCTGTGAAGACGATGGTGGAGTTGACGAATGCTCCTTACCATCTTCCTTATTATCAATAATGGTATTCTCACTCTTCGGAACTCCTTTTGGGTGTAGAAGAGAGTGGTGTCTCTTTCTACAAATGCGACAATTGGTTGAATAACGACATGAAAATACGGAATGGTTGGGACCCAGACAATTAAAACACAACTTATTGGTTTGGACAAACTCACGACGTGTATCGACATCTTCCTTAGCAAATTTCTTGCAATTGATTAATTTATGACTTTCGGAACAAAATTGACAAGTGAAAGCCGATGTAACATGCATAACCCTTGAAATACGAACACTATTATTTGACTTATTTTGGCTACTATCTAGAAATTCAAGCGATCTGAAACGCTGATCTAGGAATACTATAAATTCGCTCAACTTGGGTAATTCATCATTACCCTTGCTAATTTGAATTTCCCACAGTTTTCTAGATTCTGTATCAAGCTTTAAACTAACAATGTATATTACAATTATATCCCATGAAGAGATATCAATCTTTAAATTCTTAAGGGCATTCAAACATTCATTAGTTGTGTCCATCAGTTCTTTTATAGCAGTGGAAGATTCGGACGGTATATTTCGTTGACTCATGAAACGCTTTAAAATACAATAAGCTAAATGTTTTTTGTTATTATAACGATGTTCTAATTGTTCCCAACAAACTTTATAATTATCGGCCGTGACAGAAATATGTCGCAAGAGTTGCTCAGCTTCACCGGACAAATAACCTTTCAAATAGTGAAGCCGTTGAACGTCGTCCAATCCTTTATTGTTATGTATCAGTGATGTAAATAGATCCCTAAAACTAGTCCACTCTGTATATTTACCGCTAAAACTGGGAATGGAAATTTTGGGCAACTTGACACTAAAGGATTGGGCAGCGTTTGATACATTAATTTTAGAATCAGACAACCCAACAGACTTAGAATCGGCCTTAAAATTAAGCATGCATCCTTTTAATTCCGTCTTATAATCTGTATAAAGTTCTTCAGTTACTTCATACGCCTCAGTCGTGTAATAACTAGTTTTCATCAATTCCCTGATTTCATATTCGGCAACAATCATCTTATGCGTATCACGGTATGAATTCCAATAATTTTCTAGTGTTTCTAACCGTGTCTCCACGTACGCTAGCGATATTCTTTCCTTTGGGGATTTTTTAAAATTAACTCTAGCTTTTTGTATTTTTAATTTTGTATCTTCTTGAACTCTAACATACGTTTCCATCTTAGCTTCTGATAAATTTATGTAATGTGTAATTTAAATTTATTTTAAGTCGATGAACTTTTTCTTGAAATTTTTCTAAGTGTTTCGCATTTCTGTACTTAAACCGGCATGGATTCCCCGTTTGTTCACTTTTTGCGAAACTATTCTAAGTCCATGCAAGACTTATAAATTTTTCTAATTCACAAATTTGCTTGAATTTTCTAAGTTACAAATTAAAGAGTACTCACAGTTTGCCACTTGTTATACTTCCCTCATTTTCGGGTCCAACACTAACACTGCACTTTGCCGTTGTAAAACTCAACTTTACTCAACCAATTTGTCAATCCGACTCGTAAAGGACCATGTACAATTTCCCAAAAAATCCCGAGGAGTCGCCGAGGAGTTTATGGCTTTGCCAAAGAAAACACCAAGCTCAGGACGAAAGGTATTTAATTATCTAACATATGTGTAAGGTCATGTTTTGGCGAAAAATCTTAACACCGCCATTCACGAAAACGCGTCACTGGCACAACGCCATCTATCAACGGTGAGGTAAACTAAATGTGGCATTTTGTGCAGACTTAACAGTATGTGTTAAGTGGAAGCAACTGGACACAAAAAATGTTTACGTATGCGCTGGGAGTGGATGATTTCATACTGGTTCTATAGTAATCAAATATTCATCGGTAGCTTGTATCTGACGCAAGACACAAAAGTGTCCACGTTTGCGCCTTGCCTAGCGCGGGCGCAATAAGTCTCGCGGACAAAGTCGCCGGCGGAAACTAGTGTTAAGTAATAATACAGTCCACTATAGTGCATTGCCCCCTACCTCCCAACCCCCATTAATAAAAAAAACCCAGAGTTCAGTTACACCAGCATTATCTTTCACAAATTAAGCGTAATTTTACACCAGGTTTATTTTTAAGAGGTCACGCACTCATTTTTCTGTCCACCTTCTAACGAACCGTCGCCTGACATTATATTACGTCACGTGTTTCATAAATAACTGCGTGTTTCCCCCCATCAATATTTATACCCCAATAACAAGTTGGCGTCAGCCGGTGACCTTGCCAGTCACCCCAACTTGGCTCTTGTTGATCATATTACATTATTTGTTTTGATACTCATATAATATAATACTAATTCTATAATAGAGGAATCAGTTAGAAACAATTTTGAAAAATAAGCTTACTGTATTGCTTTAAACAAATGTTATCACTCCGTATCGGATTTTCTAGTTGATAAGTTTTAGTTAAGACTAGTCTGGTGGTCGCAAGCGCGGTTGCTACGCTAGAGGTCTTGGGTTCGATTCCCAGGTCGAGCAAAGTGTTAATGGGTTTTTCTATGAAATTTTCGTGTTAATGTGTTGTTGTTGTTGTGTGTGGTAATGTTTATTGTTCTCTTCCCATTATTTGTTTATTATTTAACAGCCTGTTTATTATTATTTTTGTATGTAGATACATGGTCTGTCTCAATAAGCATTTTCTCTTTTGTTTCTTTCTGATGCGAGGGATTGACAGCCCACCTCAATCTCACTTTACCTGAATTTACTGAAGAACAGTTTTACAGAATAAAACGACCGGTGACGCATTATTTTTACTACACATTTAACTATATAGCATTGCGTATAATCCTTAGCTTTAATAGGTTCGCTATAAAACTCATTCTACCCACTAATGAACATTATAGAGAATTAAAACCGACGCACTCGTTATAGCATATTGAAATATTTTAATTTAATAATTCACTGTATTCAGTTCACGCAGCTCGTTAATATTCTGATAGTGATTGCGTTTAATGGCTTGTGAAGCTGATAGCTCGATAAAATGGAAAGTATTGTATCTATAGAAAAGTTATTATTTTAATAATATTCTGTGAGTGAAGTATTATTCCTGCTTCTTGTAAAAGTGTAAAAAGTAGATGGGTTTTTTTTATTGTTATATTAATTAACATTCACACATACCATCACGTAGGTATTCCCCGAAAGGTTAGGGTTAGATAGAGGTATACCAATGTAAACCCACAGTTCACCGGTATCTTTTTTAGGTCCCATGTAATAGGGGGTGAGCCTATTGCCATTAACTGAACACAAATCCTAGCTCCGAGCTGCTACTGAGAATTTCATAGAAAAAGCCAGTAACACTTTTGGCTCGACTGGGAATTGAACTCATAACCTCTTGCGTAGCAATCACGTATAAGATAACTAGGCTAACGAGGCAGTTTTTTTACTCCTATTTTTTAATTTTTTATTCTTGATAGATTCGTTCTTGACTTTAGTCAAGGTCAGATGTGACAAAGACAAAGTCGACGATGGAGCGAGCTTACCCAGAAGAAGCTTGTTCACTCTAACTTTAAAGAGTTGTCCCCATACTACGACATTTCTCCTGTGTAGTGGGTATGTTTACAAACATATAAACTTACATACACAAACAGTCAGATGCAATCCCGCACATAATAAATATTTGTATGACCTAGGGAAAGTTGTTCCGGGTGCTGTTTGTGTATGTGAGTTTATATGTTTGTAAACGCAACATGCAGGAAAAATTCCTAGTGAGGACAAACGTTATTAAAAAGAAAAAGTATATTATTACTGCCTCGTTAGCATAGTGGTCATAACCGTGACTGTTACGCTAGAGATCTTGGGTTCAATTCACAGGTCGAGCATAAAGTGCTATTGGGTTTTTCTATGAAATTCTCAGCAGTTGCTCTGAGTCAGGATTTGTGCCCGGTTAATGGCAGTAGGCTCGCTCCCTATTACATGGGACCTAAACATACAGATTATGGTCGGCGAACTGTGGGTGTACATTGGTACACCTCTCCCTAACCCTTCGGGGAATACAGGCGTGATGGTATGTCATGTGTATGTGTAGTATTTTTTTATATATCAACGGCCCGCCTGATGTTAAGCTGTTACCGCTGCTTGTGGACACTTGCAACACCAGAGGCATCATTCGTGGGTAGCCGACTCCTTAAATACCTAAAAACATATATATATTATGACTAGAAGCTCTCACCTTCCTAAACGCGACCCTGAAGTTCTCAGAGAGGAAGGCGTACAGCACGGGGTTGACGCAGCTGTTCATGTACGCCAGCACATGCGACACGATCTGCGCGGTCACCGTGAAGTACGTGATGTTGTACTTGTCCAGCGCCTTCACCAGCAGGATGATCTGGAACAGAAGATGAGAAGGACCTGAAATAATCTATAAATAGCATAAAACAAAGTCGGTTTTCGCCGTTTGTCCGTTTCTCTACTTAAGTCTTTGGAGGTATGAGGAACAGAGTGTAAATTTTCTCATCCAGAAAAGGGAGGATCCAGACAGGTGTTGTGCACCGCCGAGTCCTCGAGGCGGCCATCGGCGGCGGCGCCCTCTCGCGTCCGGCACTGGTTCAGGCCATGGTCCGGAGCGAGGGGGAATGGGAAGCAGTCGCCTCCTTCTGCGAAGCTGTAATGCTAGAGAAGGAGGCGGCGGGACGGGAGAGGGAAAGGAGGGTCCCCCGTCCCAGCGGCCGCCGCGGTAGACGATCCGGGCGTCGGGAGCCACGTGACGACTCCCGGCCACCGTAGACGCGGGTCTGTGGACGGTGAGCAATGGGTAGCTCACCGTCCGTACGTTCACTAGCGACAGACCGTGTCGACGGCGCGTTCGTGTTCCACGCGCGCCTCAAAGAGATGTCAGCAAAATTGGATGGGGCCACTGAGGGCCGATGCCTGCCGGGGCTGCGGGTTGTTCGAAAGAGATACCGCGCCCCCGGAACGCAAAGGGCACATGAAGGAACATAGACGGGTTTTAGTCAGTAAAAGTCTGACACTCCCTCCCGCCCCGCCCAGGGCGGGGGAAGTTATTTGATGATTTCCCGTCTATAAAAAAAAAAAAAAAAAAAAAAAAAGACAGGTGTTGTATCTGGTGGGCTACTAACTGCCCGACGGTGGTCGTCGGGATTTTGTATGTATGCTAATGTCACGGAAAACTTAGATAGCGCGATCTAGGCATCATCAGTTTTGCCGTCGTAGTTCGCAAGCTGTGCGATAGATGTCGCTACAAATCTTTTAAATTACGCAAGAGATTTTAATGCGATTTTCATTAATACATAGAGTGGTTTAAGAGGAAGATTTATACGTATAGAACATCACACTACGACCAACCGCATCGGAGCAGTAACCAAAGACGTAAAATTAATATCCAGATTCATTAGGTACCTATACCAGTAGTCAAACACGAGATACTGCTACTAATAAAAAGCAAGACGCCGCTTTTTTGCTTTAGTAAGGCGCCAGTCGGGGATTGTACTTAGATGCACTTGCATCATGCATACAGAGGTAATTGGGTAGTGTCCACCGCCATCAGTTGACATACTTTTTATAAACTGTCAAAACGCGATTCTCCCATAGATTTTGTATGGCAATAGCACACTGTGACGTCACTACGTGGCATTCTCAATTGAAAACTATTTATTGATTTTAAAGTAAGTAAAAATCTCATTTTACAATAAATTGAAAAATAATTGGTTTTCATGGGTAAATAAAGTGCTTTTTTAGAGAAGTTGTGACTTGAAATTATTGGTTAGTGGTGGACACTACCCAATTGACCGTTAGTGTTTCATTTCATTTTAGAACTGTCTACTCGTCGGCTTCTCGTACGTCTTTCAAAGGTCCGGAACACCAGGCTCCCGAGGTGCGCAAAGAAAAAATAAATTAAGGGCGGAATTAGAAATTTTTCCGAAGCAGCCTGGAGCTTGGAAGTGGTGATACTGAACCTGATCTCTACCCGGTCGTGTTGGTGTACAATTACAATTGTTTGTTGAATCTCCTAAATAATAGCCTCGATGATGATGAGGATGAGTGAAAGGCGACTAACAAAAGGGATTTATATGGCAGATGTGAGTGGCAATGCCGGGAGGGGACGCCCTAGAAAGACCTAACTTGACCTTATCGGTGAGGTTCTTCAGAAAGGTCAGGTGCGCAGTACTCGTTACCGGCGTGCTTGTATGGCCAGATGTATGAATGTGGACGAGGCAAAAGGAGTGTGTAAGGATCGTAACAAGTGGCGGTCCGTGGTTTCTGCCTACCCCCATGGGAAAAAGGCGTGAGTTTATATATGTATGTATGTATGTAATAGCCTCCGTATTTGACTAGTCTCCATAGAAAGTTATCCGAAATTCGGTGGGGAGAATATTATTTTACCCAAACACGTTCCACCAAGGTGTGTTAATACTAGGGAATAAATCCAGTACCTAAACTTAGACACAAGTAGCTACCTGAGATGGTTGATATAAATATTTAAACACGGTCCTAAGCGAATTTACCCAAAAAAGGCTAAGTACGGTTATGCCCCTATAATATTACATAATACGCTTATACGTCACCTGTAATGTAGTATTGGGTGTAGTTCTGTCAAAATGAACCATCCCATGTCAAACCCCTTTTTTCAGAAGTAAATGTGACTATGTAATGGTTTAAGTTATTTAATACTGTTTCATTTTAAATGTATTCTAGAAGCATTAGTTTGGGTTGAACATTCAACGATTATTACTGGATATAAATGTAACACATTTGACATATATTGTTGAATTCTTTTGAACTCCCTAGTTAGCCTAGTGTTCCTAAACGCAACTGCTACGCTAGAGGTCTTGGGTTCGATTCCTAGGTGAAACAAAAAGAGGCAAGACTTTAAACGGGCACAAATCTTAACTCCGAGCTGCTACTGAGAATTTCATAGAAAAACCCAACAACATTTTGCTCAACCTGGGAATCGAATCCAAGACGTCCAGCGTTGCAGTCGCGCTTCAATCACTAGGCTAACGAGGCAGTTTTAATTTATTTTTGCTACAAAATAAATTAAAACAATACATACTATAGAGACTCACATCTAAATATGTTTAGCTCGTTATTTGTGTTAGTAAAAGCGCCTAAAACGCAGAACGTTTCAATTGCGAGCTTCCAAAGTGCTTAAATTAAATGCTTTGGCGTCAAACAAAACCACATTTGCCGCGATTGCATGGTCGGATTACACATACAAACGTACCGATAGTAAAACAGTGTTTGGTATAATGTTATAAAGCCTGTACATACAATTCTATAATAGTACCAGCCTAATTGTCCTACCTCAGGGCAAAGGCCTCTTCATGCACAGAGAATTTAAGGCACGCATTGATCAGCACGCTTGCTTAAGGGTGTTCCCACATTTATCGACGCGGAATCGGCTAACACCGATCTAAAAAGCCTTTATGTCTACGTAATACGGGTGTTACTAATACCATTCGCAACGTCTCGGCCCGGACGACGCGTCGCGACGCCGGCCGGCGGCGAAAAGAGCCGTTTGCCAATTAGCTGTAGTGCGATTCTCTAAAATGCAAACTCGAAAACGAGTCTCACTAAAGTGATCGCGCTCACTTCGATAACGAACCAACTTGTCATTGCTTTAGTATTCGTTCGCCATGGTGACGTTACCGGCGTGATCGTGTTTAACAGAATACCATTTTGTTATCTCACTGCGGATTCAGCTTTCGAATTACGAAGTGAGGCTTAGAGAATCACACTGCTGATCGCACATACGAGTAGTGTGGTGATACGCACTCGGCTTAAGCCGATTCCGCGTCGATAAATGTGGGAACACCCTAAGGCGGATTGGCGATTTCAGGCTTATATTTTTACATGGTAAAAAAACAAAGTCGCTCCCGCTGTATGTAGGCTTAGATCTTGTAAACTATACGCAACGGATTTTAATGCGGTTTAGTCAATAGATAAAGGGATTCAAGAGGAACGTTTATACGTATGTAACATCACGCTACGACTAACTGAAGCGGAGCAGTAACCAAAGACGTGACTGAACGCGGGTGACATGGCAGGGTATTTAGCTAGTTCATTATAAGTCCCGGTTTTCTTACTAAACATAGGCAACTTTGGTGAGACTGCCTCGATGGCCTAGTGGTCCTAAGCGCGACTGCTACGCTAGAGGCCTTGGGTTCGATTCCCAGGTCGAGCAAGATGTGTTATTGGGTTTTTCTATGAAATTCTATGGAGTTTGGATTTGTGCACGGCTAATGGTAATAGGCTCGCCCGCTATTACATGGGACCTAAAAAAAAACATACCAGCGAACTGTGGGTGTACATTTGTACACCTCCGCCTACCCCTTCGGTCGGAATACAGGCGTGAAGGTGTGTATGTGTACGGTCAACAAAAGAGATAAGTAACCAGACCGTCTAATATAGTTAAAAAAATATTTCGAACCGGTAGTCGTTTTTAAATAAAATTAATTTGAATTAATAAACTGTTTATTTTCTATTAATTAAAATAAAATTAATTCAAAAACTTCTATTAGTTTTTGTAAAACTTTGATTTCATTAGGCGACCCTGGTTACTTATCTCTTTTGCTGACTGTACATAGGCAACTTTTATTCCGCTTCGACTTCGTCTGCGTCCGCCATAACCAACATCTACGCGTACGAAGTAGCTGGCAAAGTAAAAATAAAGCTACTCAGACATTACTTCTAATGGCAATATTACACGGTTCAACCAAATTCAATCGTGAGTGAATCATTCAATGTTTGCCGCACCTTTCATTTCTGTTTCCGTCAATCAAAATGAATCAATTTGGTAGAACCGTGAAATATTGCCAGAGATACCTTGTGGGTGCCCAGAGAAGGTGGTGAACTTACACCCGAAAAAGAAAATCGGATTAGTACTTAATATCTCAAGCCGAAGTAAGTAATCGCTCTTGGTTAACTTAATCCAAACATTAAGAAGCTTAGCAGAAGTATTAATGTCTTAAGACTTATTAAGATGTAATACGAAATATTGTAATACCATTACAATAATAAAGATTTCTTCAACATATTTGCTTGGAAAGTGGATCTTATTGCATCGCTTTTAGGGTCACAATACGGTGTATAACGCACGCGTGCTTTTAACATTAGCCACACTAGTCTATGCCGATCTTGAAAATTCACTTTTTTTGTTTGAAAGATTACTCTTTTTATCATCTGCTTAACCTTTTCCCAACTATGTTGGGGTCGGCTGCCAGTCTAACTGGATGCAGCTGAATACCAGTGTTTTACATGGAGCGACTGCTTATCTGACCTCCACAACCCAGTAATTGGGCAACACGGTACCCCTTGGTTAGACTGGTTGTCAGACTTCTTGGCTTCTGACTATAATGAAAGATTTACTCTTTTAAACAACAAAAAAGAATCTTACTCCCCAATTCGTGCTATAGAAATTTTATCAAAATCGGTTTAATAGCTTGGTTTAAAATCAAGGCAAGTGATTTAAAATCACTTGTGTTGTTGCAGTGGTGGTTATCTTGTAATCGACGTAGTGTTACTGTTTCTTTATGAGTATGGACAATAGGAAGTAGATACTAAAAAGTGTTTTTTTTTTAAAGATAGCCTTCAATATCTTTGATTCTACGTGTTGTTTTATATTGCCACCGACTTCCAAAACCAAAGTAATTTTTCACATTGTAGTTTTTGAAGGACATACCGAAAACTATTAAGTTCATATCCAAGTTTAAAGGAAAACAAATTTATTAGAACAGAGCCTTCCTAATCTAAGCATCTGTTGTGCAAAGTCTTTGACCCTACTATTCCTTTAATTAACTTAGTTCCAACGTTATATGGAGTCGTCATCGTTTAGGGTAAATTAAGGGTAATCGTACGTTTACCCTTTTTAATTACTTGATTGTCTTTATGGGTTGTTTTACAGTAAAGTGGTTGACCTTTAAGACTTCTCCATGTTTAATGACCCCGGAGAAATGTGACCCGGCGCTGTTTAAGGAAAAGGTGGTTTTACAAAATTAGAATTATTATGGCTAGGCAATTATACGCGAACCATTTGACCTTTGAAATTGGACCTGACTTAAGAAAATCAAGCTCTGTATAGTACGGTTTTATTCTTGTGTAATTTGTAAAATTATAAACTTTAACTTTTTTCTTTTTTTTCCTTTCTAAGTTTATCTTGGACATCTCTATCATTGGCAGAGACAAAAATTGTGAAGAAATCAGGACTTGTAATTAAAATAAGTCTAGAATCGCAAGAGCAAGCGGCAATCGATAGTCGTGGCTTTTCTGTATGAGAAGAAGCCTTTGCCCTTCAGTGAGACAATAATAAGCTGGTATTATTATTTTATTTATTAAGGTTTGGTAGTTAAATATTTTCAGTAAATTAAAGGATTTTGTTGTAGGGAATGTATGGGTAGTTTAACTAACATACAACCAACCAATGTGCGTCAATTCCCGTTAGTTTAACAAAATAATTATGATATTGTAATCTCAGTCTTGGGTTCGATTCCCAGGTGGAGTAAAAAGTGTAGGTAATTGGATTTTTCTATGAAATTCTCAGTAGCAGTTTGGATTTGTGCCCGGTTAATGGCAATAAACTCGCCCCCTATTACAAGGGACCTAAAACATACCGGCGAACTGTGGGTGTACATTGGTACACCTCTGTCTAACTCTTCGGGGACTATAGGCGTGATGGTATGGTGGTAATCCCAATCTCAATTTATCCAAAATATCTCTATCTCTCTGCAGTGGAACAATAAATAGGCTGATATATTATTATTTTTATAAAAAGAAGATAATTATATAAAAATGATAATAAGACCAACTACAAGACCATTACTTATACTAAACGGTAGCCTGAAAGCCGGCTTGAATTCACTCCCGTCCGCGGCTTGTATCTAATTTAATTTTAGGCATTCCTTTGGGAAGGTCAGAGGAATTTTATTACATAGGGGCAGAAACCTTCGCTACTTGAGCTTTGTACTTTTTGCCAAGATTTTTCAGGATTCGTCTTTTGTGGCAAACATGTTAATAAAACTACAGTGATATTCTGTCTAAATCTCTCTCGTTGAATTGATGTAAACTTCTTATTTATTTATTAAAACTTTATGCAATAAAAGTACAAAGGCCCTCGGCCTTAGGCATAAGTAGTAGTAGTACCATCATCATATACCATCACGCCTGTATTCCCCGAACGGTTAGGCAGAGGTGTACCAATGTACACCCACAGTTCGCCGATATATTTAGGTCCCATGTAATAGGGGGCGAGCCTATTGCCATTGACCGGGCACAAATCTAAACTCCGAGCTGCTACTGAGAATTTCATAGAAAAACCCAATAACACTTTTTGCTCGACCTGGGAATCGAACCCGGGACCCTTTGCACAGCAGTCGCACTTGCGACCACCAGACCAACGGGGCAGTTAAGTAGTAGTAGTGTCTTAGATTTAAGTTCTACATTTCTTTAATAAAGAAAACGTTGCCCCATACCCGGATTTTCTCCCGTATCATGGGCACGTTTACAAACACACATACAAAAACCGCCAGACCCAGAACAGCTATGTGTAGGCCACACAAATATATGTCCCGCGGGGGAATCGTACTTGCGACACGTAGCACAGCAGCCAATAGCTCGGCTACTGCACCGACCGTGCCGACAAGTTGCGTATTCATCTCAATCATCAGCCGGTCTTTTTTTGTACAAATATCCCACAGGGAACTTTAGATTAATGAGCTTAAGGTCAACTGTCATCCCAGCTAGACGCTAGGAATTGACAGCTTACTTCGTTATTTCTCTGTGTGCGTACCGGTCTACCATCGCGTCGCCGTATCGCCTGACTAAGCCTAGCAGATGATTGATGGCTAGTTCGAAATAGAAAAACACCTAACTAAACCCACGTAAATAAATAAAGTTAGCTCCTTGAATTTGATAAGAATGCAAAACTACACCTTGTTTTAAAACAATACCAAAAATGCCTAAAATCCTACCTACCTACCTACTAAAAACGCTAAAAACGCTAATCGGTTATTGTTATTTTGTTTTACTTTATATTGTATTTACTCAGTAAGTGATTACAATAGTAATCTTTTGAGAAATAAATAACCTAAACCGTAATAAGGTTCAAAATTAAAATTAAATGTTGGAGAAGATGACGACATTAATGCATAGAAAGTATAGCACCACTTTGTTCAAAAGAATTATCACGACCCTGGAACGCAAATGGCATTGGGATGAACACGAATGGGTTTTGGTCAGTAAGAGTCTGACACTCCCTTCCGCTCCGCCCAGAGCAGAAGAAGTAATTTGATGATTTCCTATAATTAAAAAAAAACAGGTGGAAGACTACTCCTAGAAGTTTACTTTAAATAATTTCAACGTTGGAGTTCTTTGCATAATAAATCGTCTGATTTTAAATTACATAGGGATGAAGGCTAGACTTAGTAATTGGAAATCTGACGTTTTTGAGATAGATACATACAGGCTCTCAATATCTCATTAAAAATACAAACGATCCCTTGAGTCCGTTGAATGTTTATTATAATATTTATAGTCAACTAGCTTTTCACCGCGACCTCGTTTTTGTTATTTTTTATTTTTATGATAGTAATTTTTTATACTTTAAACTTTTTAACTGCCTCCGTAGCCTAGTGGTCCTAAGCGCGACTGCTACGCTAGAGGTCCTGGGTTCGATTCCCAGGTCGAGCAAAAAGTGTCATTGGGTTTTTCTATGAAATTCTCAGTGGCAGCTCGGAGTTTGGATTTGTGCCCGGTTAATGGCAATAGGCTCGCCCCCTATTACATGGGACCTAAATATACCGGCGAACTGTGGGTGTACATTGGTACACCTCTGCCTAACCCTTCGGGGAATACAGGCGTGATGGTATATTTTTTTAATATTTTATTTATTTTTTTATGTTTGACCAAATGTTCATTTATTATTATCAAGCACCTGAATATTTTTTTTAATAGCTTTATCTTGAAATAAGACGGGCCCCGTACAGACTGTCATCCCCTAGTTCTACACCTTCAAGTCCTTTTCTCGCGACAATTAGTAGTAGTATCCTTTTCCATGGTCTAATCTATCTCTTTACCAAATTTCACCAAAATCGGTTTAGCGGTTTGAACAATAAGCGTAACAGACAGACAAAGTTACCTTCGCATTTATAATATTAGTAAGGATTCAACGAAATGAGTATTTTCTCCAGCCTATTAAAATAAATCCATTTATAATAGCCTATCCCTGTAAGACGATTCGTTTCTATTTAAGATAATAATCATTTTGTAGAACCCGTTTAATTGGCAATTAAGTTAAATTATGGAAGGAAGAGAATGATGCTTCAGTCCATAAAACGATTTTTCTTGATAAAGCTAAAGGAACTAATAAAGTGGAGAAACAAATTGCTCGTTATTCCGTACTAATTGCAGAAAAAATACATTCCATTGTAGATAACAGAACTGAGAATAGAATATATAAAAAGTATCAGATGCTTATTATCTTCGTTCTCGAAATACGAGTATATATCAATTATTTTTCCATTACATTTGTAAAACAAAATTTTGCTGCTTAATTTTGGGTCTTCGTAATAATTTAAACCAAACAAACATACTCTTATACCTAATACCATACCACATTGATAATTAAAAATGTTTTTTTATTCGAGTTGGGTAAGCTCTTGTCTTGGTCAAAGGTGAAATAAAATAATGTAATGATATAACAGCTCACCTGTATTGGGCACCAGCAGACGGCGAACACCACAACGACCACCACAACCATTCGCGTCACCTTCTTCCTCCCCCTCCGGCTCTCCGCCGACACCCTCCCCCCCGGAGCACTCTTCCACAACCTCGTCAGCATACACATATACAACACACTAATCAAAGCTAAGGGAATCACATAGGAGGACAGGAAGAAGGACATCTGGAAACCCAGCTTGCTGTATCCGTGCTCCTCGAGGAAGACACATGATGAGTGGTTCCTATGGAAGTAGGAGTACTCCCTCTCCCCGTGACAGATACCCACGGGAATGGCCGTGGTTAATATCACAACCCATATGCAAGCTATAGCTAGTAAAGCATTCTTCTCTGTCCTGATTGACATTGAAGCTATAGGATGTACAACAGCCATGAACCTGTCCAGAGACATGAGGACGAGGGTGTAGACTGACGCATGAGCTGTGACAACTATGAAGTATTGGACGACCTTGCACCACCAGTCCCCGAAGGGCCACCTGGGCATCACGTAATCAGTAGCAGTGAAAGGTACGCAGAAGATAACGAAGAGCAAGTCAGCGATAGCCAAGTTGATGATGAGGAGGTTAGTAGTGGATCTCATGCCAGGGTTGGCAGCGACGACAAGAACGACTAGAGCATTGCCAACTAATCCAACGATTCCGATAAAGCCGAAGAAGATGGGGACAACCCGAGAGACGACTTTCTCCAAAAGTTCTCCACTATCGTAGTAACTGCTGTAGTTGCATCCCCCGAGCAAAGCCTCCTCGTTCGTGAGATTGAGGCACATGCTCATAAATTCGTCTTCTGTCGACTCCATCTTGGTTGATTTTCGATTCAGTTCTTCATAATTATCTTGGAAGTTATCTGAAACAAAGACAAATCTTTATTGTAATATTTACTTAAAAGAATTACTTTTCTTTGATTTATTTTGACTGACACATAACTTGATATCCACTTATATTGTCATAGCCTTCTGCCAATATAATATTAATAACAAATATATTGTCTCAAATGTGTCTTTTCTACGTCTTTGTCTAGATTATTAGATTGGAATGATCTTTATGTGATATTCTTTTTGTCTAGAGAACGTACGAGTGAGGGAACATATTGAATTAAATATATTGCCCAAAGGGTTACACAAAGGTGTCCCTTTTTGTATACGCAATGTTTTATTGGAAATAACAGTCCATTGTAGAAAGGTAACGGGAAATATGCTGTCTGACATTTATAGGTTGACATATTATTTATTATGTTTTGGGAAGAACATTTTCTAAAGATCGATGTCAGATATTCAATATTTTTTATAGCTTTACATATACAACGTGGAATCTGAAAGTAGTTTGCGTAGAATAGGCTATTGAATCGATATCAGCTACCTACTTCAAAAATAATCAACTTTTTTTTCGTGGGTCGCTCGGTTTACTTTTTGAACAACTTTTTGACAAGGTTATTTATTATTAATTTTATGCAGATTTTATTTATGTGGGACCTAAACATACTGGCGAACTTCGGTGTATATTGGTACACCTCTGCTTAACCCTTCGGGGAATACGGGCGTGGTGGTATGGTATTATGGTGGTATTTACAAATGCGTTTTATGAAGCTAACTGCGATTTAAATTCAACTTTCGTTTGATACCACTGTACAGAGTAGAAGTGATTAGTGTAATTATTATAGGATAAACATTACTTACTCGTATTTGACAAATACTGAAATCGATTCAGTAACCGATTCTGAGGTACTTTCAGGGTGTGCATTTAATATGTTACACATTGTATAAGTCGAAACCGTGGGATCCCGGATTTTTGGAAGGTGTGCCAACACAGAAGACCGTTAAATACTTTACTCTAAATGAAATATGACACCAACCGACCATTATCTCTGTATGCAGTATAAGCGAACCCAATTACAACCCTTGTTTGATGTGGGACATGGAAACAAAGCGTAGGGTAGTTTAGCCGGTTTGCCGGCCACCTCTGGTTTTCGGCCAGTACGTTGTTATATTAATATAATAAGGACACTTTAACCTACCCATTTAAAAAAACAACGCCTACTTAATGTATTGGTATAAACCCTACAACTTTTGAATTTTGTAGAATTTTAATGATCCAACTGTGTCGTCTGTGACCCTCCGAAAGTCTTACAGTGCACGCGTGTGTCGAAATTAGTGAAAAAAATAGTGCGCGCATAATTTTTGCAAGCTAAGTTACAAAGTTGTTTATCGGTTTTATAAACATAATTATTGTTCTGTGCACGGGAGATAAGTTTAATTAGTGTTATTTTAATTAAAATGGAAGAAAGATAATGTTATTTACATTTAAATTTGATGGCCGGTAAACTAGATAATGATTTGGGGGACTATTTACTTCTCGGCCGGCCGGCCGAAAACTAGAAGAAGACCGTTTATATTTAATTGATTCTTTTGATTATTAAATAAGGAATTCTTTAAAAAGAAATGCTTTATACACAAAGTAGAACCGCTTTTCATTTGTGTAGTCAGATGTCGGCCGCATGTTTTGAGCTAATTATGTGGTAATAACACTTAATAGTAATTGAATATTTGACGGCCGAAAATTAGAATTTTAATATTTACCTTTCGGCCTAAGCTAATCGATAGGGTCGAAAACTAATAATTTACTAACTGATTCTCGGCCAATAAAAGTTAACGATAATAAATCAACTAACTGAATCGAAATCATCACTCACACGAACAATACAGACATAAAGGGACTTCCCCAAAATTTATCTTATTAGCTAGTTAGAAAATTAAGCAAGTTGATCAACGGCCGGAAACTAATTAATTTAAATTTGTTTTTCGGCCGTGTTTGAAGGGATGGTCGAAAATCAGTTTAAAAAAACCTATTTTCGGCCAGTCAAAAAGCAGATTTTTTCCATAATCTCAATTATTTTTGCTATGCCATATTATCCTTTTTCCTTTTTGACCAATGTTCCTACTATTATGTTTAAAATGTTTCTATATGTTTAATTTTTTAATTAAAATCGTTGATTCATACGTATTTTTTGCTTTTAATCCATTATAGAACCTACTAGTTAGCAAATATAGATCATTTTTCAAATAGCAGATTAGTGGCCGAGAACTAGCAAAATAATGGCCGGAAACTGAAACAGGTGGCCGAAAACCGGTGAAATCGCTATTTTCAGACATTTTCATTTTCAGTAATTTTAATTTAACGCTGACGAGTAAAAGGTCTACAAATATCAAAACTACATTATATTTCGAGTTCAAAAATATTTAAGAAACTAGTCTGCGACTTTAATGTCATGGAGAAAAATCGTCACAAAGTCACACGTTCGCTTAAGTGGCCGAAAACCGGCTAAGTTACCCTATACCACAACGTGTTAGGAAAGGGCATATTCATATCAAAGGCACGGATTATTTTAGTGTTTAGAAACCACATAGCATTTCACATGCGTTTAAACTGAATAAACTGCCGAAATAAAATAAAATATGTAAAATGTAATTCTCCAGACCGATTCCGGCCACGGCGGCAAATATTAATGCAGACTAGCCACGTATACAGGAGATATTATAGTGCACAAGTGTGTGCGCAAACACAAGTGCACTCCCTCTTCCCTAACTCTCATAGCCCGATGGGACGGCAATCCGACACGACCGGAGAGAGATCAGGCGCAGGACCAACGGCTTTTAGTGCTTTCCGAGGCACGGGGGTGTCACAACACCAACTTCCAAACTCCTGGCTGGTACTGAGAAATTTCTAGTGGAAAAACCCATTAATACTTTTTGCCACGCCTATATGCCCCGAAGGGTTAGGCAGAGGTGTACCAATGTACACCCACAATTCGCCGGTATATTTAGGTCCCATGTAATAGGAGGTGAGCCTATTGCCATTAACCGGCCACAAATCCAAACTCCGAGCTGCTACTGAGAATTTCATAGAAAAACCCAATAACACTTTTTGCTCGACCTGGGAATCGAACCCGGAACCCCTTGCACAGCAGTCGCACTTGCGACCACGAGGCCAACGGGGCAGCGGGGTCCTAGCATTACTATAATTAAGTCCCATTAACATTCCTGCTCTTGAATACCCGAGGGATCGTGTGAAAATATGAAGAAAAAAATCACTTGTTCAAACCTCCTCGGTTATTAAAATGTTTTCCTCCCCACATTCAGCTAACAACTCAATTAATTTCCATTGTTTCTTTACTTTTCTCATAATTTTCAATTTATAAATCGTTCTGTTTGGGTTTTGCTTCTGTTTTTCCGTGTAACGGACCACTGTCACTGACATTAAGATCATATTGCTTGATCTTAATTATAATGTCGTCGTGATTGTCCAGTGGTTAAGGCGACCGCCTATCCTGCATGAGGTTGCGAGTTCGATACCGGGCAAGTACCAATGTGACTTTTTCAATTCATATGTACTTTCTAAGCTTATCTTGGATATCATTGACATCGGCAAAGGAAAACATTGTGAGGATAATGAATATAAGTCTGAAATCGCCAATTCGCCTTGAGCATGCGTGGTGATCAATGCTCGTGCCTTATTTATATGAGAAGAGACCTTTGCCTTGCAGTGGGATAATAATAAGCTGGGGTATTATTATTTTATTTATAACGGTTAGGTATATAAATATTTTCAGTAACTTTAAAGATTTGGTTAAGGGCGTTAGAGACTTTTACAAACATACACCTACCGACCAATGTGTGGGTCAAATCCCATTAGTTTTTCAAAATAACATACTGTAATCTCCATCTGTCAGAAATACCTTTTAATTCACGTACAATTTTGATAAGTTTTTGACATTGATTGTAATGACTGCGATGAGATTGCGAATAGGTTATAAAATATTTTAATTTTATTATGAATTTCCTGGCGTTAAGACTAGATTGCGACTTGAGTTTCAATTTGAACACTTTAGTTTTATCAAAGCTATAGAAAGAAAGTATTATTTCCTGAAGCAGGCAAACAACTTAAACTTCACTTCACATTCATAAGGTGTTTTGGGTCGCAGCCAAAACTAACTCTTGGCAAAGTCATTATATCGAACGGTTTTTTATTGGAAAACTGCTATTGTCAAGGTGGCAAACAAAATGATTGATATGACTTTGTTATTATTTTGTTTTTCTTTGCCATCTTGTTTATGTCATAGAAATATTGCTATACTTTCATATTTATTTATTGCCATACATAGATTTATTAACGTTGCCATACATTGTTTGATACGGTCAAAAATTTCAGCTAACAACACAATATATACTAATATTATAAAGTTGAAAAGCTGTTTGTTTGTATAAACGCGCTAACCGCTGGAACTACCAATCAGGTTGTTTTTTTTTTGCACATAACAGTCGGTTTCATGTGGAATAGCGTATCTTCACGCAATGACTTACAGGAGCGGAGCAGTAACCATAGTAACGTAACAAAACGCGGATGAAAAAAAAATTAATATAAATTATTGCCAAGTTACATAAAATACCATTAAATTCTTTCATAAATCATCAACCATATTTTCTTCCTTTACAGCGATGAAAAGCCAGGTAAGAACCAAACATCAAACATACCTTTTTTATATAAACCACCATTCATCACAACTCTCAGTAAAAACGTTTGCGAGCCATTTGTTTTTCTCTAACTCCCTCGTTAGCCTAGTCTTCCTAAGCGCCACTGCTACAGTCGAGGTCATGTGTTCGCTTCCCAGGTCAAGCAAAAAGTTTCATTGGGTTTTTCTATGAAATTCTCAGTATCAACTCGGAATTAGCATTTGTGCCTCGTTAATGGTAATAGGCTCATCCCCATTTACATGGGGCCTAAACATACCGCGAAACTATGAGTGTATATTGGTACCTACACCTCTGCCTAACCCTTTGCGAAATACAGGCGTGATGGTTTGAATGTTGTTTTTCTTTTTTTAGAAGAAATCTTCGAATTTCTCCTCACGATCTCAAAGTTTGTGTTGACATATGATGGCGGCAGTAATATCAGAGCATACGACATAGGTATGTTATGCCAGCCCCCCTAGCCAAGTCACAAACGATAATCGTAGGTAAAACGCTCGGTAGGTACCAATAGATTTTCAACTTAATACCCAAGAGCCTTAAGTTGAAAATCTGTTAAAGATTTCTAAGCGTTAGCGACTGGAACGAACGAAAACGCTATGCAATCTTCATTAGATCTTCAACTTAAAACCAAGCACATAAAGTTGAAGATCTATTAAAGCCTACTCAGCGTTTGCGTTTATCGTTTGTGACTTGGCTAGGGGGGCTGGTACGCTACACCAATAGGAATTGCTAAATTTGTTGTTGGCAATCTGTCGTGTTCACAGCGTAATCCCGGCATTACATATAGGACGTGAATGATTTGAATATTGCGGTGTTATTCTGTAATAGCGTGTGTCTCTGTGAATTTAGGTAAAGTAAGTGAGTGTTCAGGTAAGCTGTTACCTTAAACTCACTCACATCTGTCGCTAGGTAGATTTTAACAGAATAAGCCGGGTATTGAGGTTATGTAAAGAATTTCGTACCTGAATTTTAAATTACTGAGCTTTCTGCTGTATCACTTGTCAATATATTACAACAAATATATATAGTGGAAGGAATACAAAAAACATGTTTTTTTTTTTTGAGTTTGTGCTCGATCTCAATATGGGGTGGTAAAGAACCTTTCTTGTGCGAGTCCACCTCGATCTTGGCTGGTTTTTGTAGGTGAATAAAAAGTGTCACTTTCATTGTAACTGCATTCAATAGAAAGTTTTAAATTTTACGTAGTTTGTTGCCGGTACGTTTAGGTCCCATTTAACCAAGCAAGCCTATTACCAGGTATAATCAAGTGCTGTTATAAGTTTTATGTTTAAAAAATAAACCTATTAACTTTGAAAGTGCTACATTTTCAATTTCAAATATGTATTTCAATAGACATAGATATCTTCTCTGCATGTGAAAAAGAAGGATAATTGTACTAGCTACTGCGCAGGCGCCTTAATATCTTTTTTAATGTATTTAGAACCAAAAGCCTTTTGGATGTACGCAGAACAACAACACAATTACAATCGGATCAACGGTTTAGTAACAAATAGAGAACAACATACGAATGTTAATTATTTTTTGCATAGATATACATATACTGTATGTATCTAGGTATGTATATTACGTATGTAACATACATACCAACCCGCCTGTATTCCCCGAAGGGTTAGGCAGAGGTGCACCAATGTACACCACAGTTCGCCGGTATATTTAAGTCCCATGTAATAGGGGGCGAGCCTATTGCCATTAATCGGGCACAAATCCAAACTCCGAGCTGCTACTGAGAATTTCATAGAAAAACCCAATAACACTTTTTGCTCGACCTGGGAATCGATCCCAGGACCTCTAGCGTAGCAGTCGTGCTTAGGACCACTAGGCTAACGAGGCAGTTCCGTCCATTACGTATGTAACATACATATATAATATACCAACGTGCAGATAAAACACCCGCTGCGGGACGCGTCCCCGTTTGCTGATTTAGTACCCATTAGTTAGTTTTATTAGTGTCTAAACTAAATATTAATCATGAACATGGGCGTTTTTGCATAACGTTATTTATGAAGCAATTTAAATTACCAATTAAAATAAATAGACTGAAAATATGACATAATATGAGTATTAGAATCTATTTGAGAATTTTAGATCATCAACTTCGTACCATCTAAAATTAATTTGATTCTAACTATTCACAAGCGATTGTTTTGAATTTCTGTACAAAATTATACTTCCTTCGATGTTAGACTGTTTTTTTGGGTTTTACCCAAACCACCCCAGTAATCAATGGGTGTACTACGCCAAATCGAATGCCAAATAATCGAATTACAATTGGTCGAACACTTTAAGTCGAACGCCTAAATGGTCGAACGTTCATAATATCGAATGCTCAATAAATCGAACATTCAATATATCGAAGACTCAATACATCGAGTGTTCAAAATATCGAAAGGTTGTTTGATCGAACGCTCAATTCATCGCATGTTTATTATATCGAAATATCAATATACTGATTTATTTTTTTAAAGAATACAAGTAAAACACCAAATTTACTAATAAATCACAATATAATCTTATATAGGTAAATTTTTAAATTTTGTGTGACTAGCAATTGTACGGAGAAACTCTAGCTTATTTACCCCAAGAAGAAATACCAGATGCATTTGACAAATTAAGAGAAGTATTACCCGATGAGGCAAATGATGTCACTAACTGGTTTGGAAAGTATTATGTTTGGGGAAACAAGAATTCTCGTGAGATGGGAAGTAATAAAATACATATAACTTACTCACCACCTATGTTTCCCCCCTCACTGTGGTCTGTGTTCCAAAATAATATACTGGGTTTTCCAAGAACTCAAAATAACATTGAAGGATGGCACAGAAGATGGAACACCTTGCTTGATAAGCAAAAACGGGGTGTTTATGCCACTATAGAATTTTTAGCTAAGGAGCAAGCTGTAACGAATAGGACAATCGAAAAGGCTAATGCGGGATTGGAAAGACCCACAAAACAAAAAGAGGCAAAAGTGATGACAATGCCATTGAAAAAATATTGAATAATAAAAACAACATGGGTTAGAGTTTCTCCGTGCAATTGCTATTCACACAAAATTTTAAAATTTACCTATATAAGATTATATTGCGATTTATTAGTAAATTTTGTGTTTTTCTTGTATTCTATAAAAAAAAAACAATTTAGTATATTGATATTTCGATTTATTAAACATGCGATGAATTGAGCGTTTGATCAAACAACCTTTCGATATTTTGAACACTCGATGTATTGAGTCTTCGATATATTGAATGTTCGATTTATTGAGCATTCGATATTATGAACGTTCGACCATTTAGGCGTTCGACTTAAAGTGTTCGACCAATTGTAATTCGATTATTTGGCATTCGATTTGGCGTAGTACACCCGTAATCAATGACCATTAAACAAAATCAAATCGGTCGAGTAATTTTAAAGATTTTGCAAGTCTAACGCATGCGAAATTGATTTTGATACATACATACATAGGTAGGCAGAAACCACAGAACGCCACCTGCTACGATCCTTTAGCCTCCTCGTTACGAGTACTGCAAACCCGACCTTTCTGAAGAACCTCACCAATAAGGTTAGGGTAGGTCTTTCCAGGGCGTCCCCTCCCGGCGTTGCCACTCACATCTGCCATGATTTTTAGATGAGACGCGCTTAGAAGTGGTATTACTAATATCAGCCGTATAAGCATAGGTAAAACTTATATCTTGCTCACGATATTTACTAAAACATAAAAACTTTGTTACTTACTTCTGATACAAACCCTAGGTTTATAAGTAGGTACTGTGGGCGCAATTAAGAACAGACAATAAAAAGAAACTTAGAACATTAACTTACACTATTTCTATTCCAAGAACGAAATGCTCTTGACAGTATAAAAGAAAATTGTAACTTTACAAAACATTCAAGACAAAAAGCAGCTGGTCTTAATGTGTGCGCTGATATACCAACTCTGAATGAACGAACACTGAGCAGGGGCGGACTGTAAGTTTGTGGGCCCCTGGACTAATACTACTTAGGGGCCCATCGAATCAATAAACCTAAATTACCATTTAGTCAAAAATCTGTTAGCCCTAATGTTTAGGTACTGTAAAAATGGGGATTGGAGCCCCTTCATATTAAAGGGGCTGGGCGGTTTGAATATAAAGGGCCTCCTACATACTATTTATGCTGGGCTGCAGCCCAGTCGAAAAATCCTGTATATAGGTCCGCCCCTGGCACTGAGTAAGACAAATGAACAGGCAAAGAAGATAAAAGCTGTTTCGCACATTAAACAAATTATGATGAGCTTCATTGAAAGCTATTTGAAAACTTTGGCTGTATATGACAAAGGGATTCACAAGAAGCTTTAATAAAAGCGAAAGGCCACTCATTGATTAACCACGACATCTCGAAAACTATTTGACCTATGAAGATGAAAGGCAGTTTAAAACGCATTCCACGAGAAGGATTTCACGGGCAGGAGCTAGTTAGCTTAAACCGCAAAGTTATAAAGGATGACATCTATGCGGACAAAGCCACGGGCAAAAGCTAAATAGATCTCATAGCGTAGTTATGAAGGACGTGACTTCAAATGTTAATGTTAGAGATATCTGTGCGTACCTGGGCAAAAGTTATGCCCTCTCTTATCAGACCTGTTTCTGAATGGGAGTTAGTGTATGTGAGTTTTTATGTTTGTGTACGCACTCACGATAAAGGTGACATTCGTATGATAGGGCAAAATTAGTAAAACAAAAGAAAAAGTCAAATGCTGTTTTTGGATGACTGAATTATCTACCAATCTAATAATCTATGAGATCACATCATTGAAATGTTTTTAAAATGTGTATTTGCGCATCGCCTCGCAGTTCCGTAAAGGTAACTTGGCCTCTTGTTTCCCACGTTTAAAAAAACCCACATTAATAGATACATATTTTATAGAAAAACCCATTATTTCCCATTTTTACATGCAAACTAGTAACCTCACGTTACGTTTATACTATCATATTTTAATACTAACACGTTATTTTCTTGTTCTGGGCAATACTGTTACAAATACACCCCACGGACGGGCCTGTTGGTCTAGTGGTTAGTGGCCCTGACTGCTACGCCGGAGGTCGTGGGTTCGATTCCCACCCAGGACAAACTTTGTGTGATGAGCATGTTTGTTTGTTCTGTGTCTGGGTGTGATTTATCTATAATATTTATGTATTTATAAATTATATAAGTATGTATATCAGTTGTCTGGTTACCATAACACAAGCTCTGCTTAGCTTGGGATCAGATAGCCGTGTGTGAGTTGTCCCAAGACATTTATTTTTATTTATTTATTTAAATATCGATTACCAGGATTACATCATCATCATCATCATCATCATCTCAGCCATGGGGCGTCCACTGCTGAACATAGGCCTCCCCTTTAGATCTCCACATATACCGGACGTTATATGTCTTCAACCAAAGTGTGTTACCAGTGATGACTTACGGCACCGAAACGTGGTCTTTCACTATCGGCCTCATCTCAAAGCTCAAAGTCGCTCAGCGAGCTATGGAGAGGGCTATGCTCGGTGTTTCTCTACGTGATCGAATCCGAAATGAGGAGATCCGTAGACGAACTAAAGTCACCGATATAGCCCACCAGATAAGCAAGCTGAAGTGGCAATGGGCAGGCCATATTGCTCGCAGAGCAGATGGCCGATGGGGTCGAAAAGTGCTAGAGTGGAGACCACGGACTAGCAAGCGCAGCGTAGGACGTCCACCAACAAGATGGACAGACGACCTAATAAAGGTCGCCGGAAGACGCTGGATGCAGGTCGCTTCCAACCGGTATATGTGGAGGATTACATGTCAGTCCAGAATTATATCAAGTGCTCATGAAATACAATTCTCATTATTAAGCTCCAGTTCTTACAGAGGTGACATTGAGAGATTTCATATGATATTTTGAACGTAGGCATTATTTTGTGCTCCTAAGTTGAAAAGACCGCTGTGATAATTGGGTACTTGTCACCATCAATCAATTGAAATACTTTTTATGAGCTGTCCAAATGCTATTCTTTCGCATGGGACAAGTAAATTGCGTGATGAAGTATTTATTGATTTCAAAGCAGCTCTTAATCTACTTTTATTATTCATTGAATAATTAATTTGCCTAACAATAATGAACTGATAATTAACTGCTTCGTTAGCCTAGTGGTCCTGTGCGCGACTGCTACGCTAGATGTCTTGGGTTCGATTCCCAGGTCGAGCAAAAGTGTTATTGGGTTTTTCTATGAAATTCTCAGTAGCAGCTCGGAGTTAAGATTTTATGCCCGGTTAATGGCAATAGGCTCGCCCCCTATTACATGGGACTTAAAAACATACCGGCGAACTGTGGGCATACATTGGTATACCTCTGTCTAAGCCTTCGGGGAATACAGGCTTGATGGTGTGTATGTATAATTAATTTGGCGTTCCGGGTTAAAGTAAGGTAGTTTTTGAAGTAGTTGTAATTACCAGTAGTAATTACCATCCAGCTAGTAGTATCCATTACCGTACCGTACATGAGGGCCTTATCATATAATGAGCAGATGAAAATTAATGCCGTCCCAATCAGGTTTCTGCTAGCAGACTACCGATCCTCTGGGCCTAATTAATCAATGTAATCAATCTCAAAATGGCTGATGTTTACATCATGCTGTAATGTGAAATACCTTTCATCATCTTTCTGCCCTTGTCCCATGTTACATAGTGTTAGTGAAACACGTTTTCGTCTTTTATACCGTCCTGTCAATCACCTTGCTATCACTGACGGGCTATCTTTTTCCATATTATTCAAAGGGGTCATTTCACGCAGGCTCAATTTTTTACTAATTTCGGTGGATTTTTTTATTTGTAGGTTTTCGGATGAAAAAATAAACTTGTTTTATTCTAGAACACATTAGTATTCTAGATGTTTTAGTAAGAAACAAACAACTGTAGTTGTTTTGAAAAAATGACTTCCACCGAAATTTCCAACCCACCGAAATTGAAAATTGTTCACCGAAATTGCAACACCCACCAAAATGGAATTTTCGTATTGTAGCATGACAGTTATTAAACAAAGAACAACTTAACCGTTGTCAACATTATGTAACGGCTGCACAGGCGGGTATAGCAGGTGTAAAATAAGTTTATTTGTCTGTATTCGATACTGCATCTTTTGACATGGATCATAGACCACATTTAACACATTTACTAAATTAACTTTAGAATATGTACGTATTTTTTAAATATGTACTACCTCTCACAATACTACCCTCCAAAGTTTATCCAATTAATTGTTATACCTCTCAGGTGTAATAGTAGAATACCGCACCGAGCAGTAAGTGACTTCTTGTTCCGCCGAGTGTGAGATTGGAGCCCGAGCGTTAGCGAGGGCTCTAATAACACGAATGCAACAAGAAGTCACGTCGAGCGAGGTACATAATCTGCTTTTCTTTCAACTACAACACAAAATCATTCATCATTCAACTGATCCGTTCGAGATGCATCCGGATCATCAGATCTATCCGATCCATCCGAGATGCATACGATACATCTCTTTCATCCAATTCATCCGGTGCATCCGATGCATCCGAGATGCATCCGATACACCCGTTTCATCCGATTCATCCGGTGCATCAGATATATCTGTTTCATCCGATTCATCCAGTGCATCCGATCCATCCGAGATACATCTGATTCATCCGTTTCATCCTATGCATCTGATCCATCCGAGATACATCCGTTTCATCCGATACATCTGTTTCATCCGTTTAATCCGGTACATTCGTTTCATCCGATTCATCCGTTACATCCGTAATGGATGTATCGGATGCATCCGATCCGTCCGAGATGCATTCGATAATCCGTTTCATCCGAGATGCATCATGCATTAGACCCAGCCGATGCATCAAATCCATCCGATACAACTAAATGGTTTTTCTTTCTTTCTTTCTTTCTAATCGATCCCATCCATCCCATCCATCGAATACAGAACCTCACATCGGTTAAAGAAAAAAACAGTGCAGTAAGTATGTATTTTCATTACTGCATTACTTACTTACTGCACTGTTTTAGCGACGCAGCAGTGACGAGCTTACTGCTGGCATTTTAGGTAGGTAACTACGATTTACCTAGGTAATTGGAAGAAAATATCTTACCAAAGTCACATGAACCCACAGCCATTTTAGTATTGATGCAATATTGGTGGCTAAAACTTACCACCGAAACCACCGATATTGCACCACCGAAATGAGAAACATGAAGAAAAAATTAAATAAAAACAAAACTATTTATGCTTTAGGTATTTAAAATATATGGTCGCTAAGGGTACCCATTAACACATAACATACTCGCGTACCCTACCGTAAAAAAATAACATTCATTCGTACAGTAACCCACCGAGATTGCATAATTTCGTATTCCCTCTTGGAAAAAAAAAGTACTTAGGTATTGGCGCAAAACCTCGACAGGATCGGACACCTCACTACTGCGAGAACGCAAGAGCACGACTGGGCCTACGTGTGCGCAAGGAGATTGTTCCTTAGAATAGACTTGTTTACGTTATAGATCGATTTCAACAAAACACACCGATATTGCACTTTTCGCGTGGACATTCCTTATCATAATGGTTCTAATGTCTGCATGATAACAGAAGTAAAGGAAGTAATAAATATGGTTGCTTTATGCATAGACCAACATAATAATGTGCAATTTAAGTACTAAAAATATAAAATGGTCTTATATATACATTTTACATAGTGATTTCACGCGAAGAACCTCAAAAAACGATGTCGGTGAAACTACCCAAAGTCGAATAATTTATTTCAATAAGATCTTTCAAAGGCACTTTTGAACGACATACAAAAGAGAAACCACTGAATATAGTAGATATCAGAATATATATGATATACAAATTATTACAAATTAAGGAATGGCGGCAAAATTCTTCGCACAATCCATTAATCTTTTCTTTGGCCTGACTTTCCCTCTCCATTTATCTACATTTATAGTGTATATACAAGCTGCCCGCCACTGGTTTTTTCACTCACGTTATGTCTTCGGTTAGGTACTAGATTCCGCCCCTGTGTGTCATAGCGTGCTGTTATACAATCTATACTATTCCTGATGTATCTAGCTATCATATACAAAAAAACTTTTCCAATCCGAGACGTACCTAATTCCAGATATTAGCGCGTTCAAACCAATTATAAAGTGAAATAAAATTTTAGCAAATTCCTGAAGCTTGGAATCTGCATCAAGCTTCCACGTAATGGCTGTCTTTATGACTGATATTCATAAAGACTTCCATGCACCGCTATGTGGAGTGAAGGAATTTATATTGAGTGTTCGCCTTGCGTTGCATTAGGTTTATAGCGTGGTTAATATCCCGGATCATTTGCATATGATTTCACTGGTGTTGGTGGTCGCCTTGCCGTGGTCAGATTTTCAAAGTCAAATCATTTATTTCAATTAGACCATTAAAAGGCTATTTTGAAATGATGAAATGAGAAAATAATAATAATATTGAATCTAATTACCCATTCCAAAAGGAAGTTTCATAGGGAGAAGAATAAGCAAGAAATTCCATAAAATCTCATCAGCTGCCTAGCCTTTTCCCAACTATGTTGGGGTCGGCTTCCAGTCGAACCGGATGCAGCTGAATATCAGTATTTTACATGGAGCGACTGCCTATCAGACCTCCACAACCCAGTAATGGGTAATACGATACTCTTGCTTGAATTCCATATTATCTAAAGAAAGAAAAAAATACATTAATTTGTACAAATACATTGATTCAATAATTTGTTCGTTTCGTGTCGTGGTCGCACTCTGTCTGCACTTAATAATCTCTTGGATACTAATCCAACAAACGATCAGTTTGCAGATGAATGGACGAAGATTTTGTTGGTATATCAGAAGTACTGTGAGAAGAATTTATGAAAGGAATGACATTGTATTGTTTTGTTTTATATCTCTTTAAATGTTATGTCTTTAATTATACTGGTAACAACTGCAAGCGTTTCAATTAAATTAAAATAAATAAATTAAAATGGGGCTCCCGTTAAGCGGTTTGATTAAGATATCGCGCGATTCAGAAAGCGGTACTCTAAGATACCGCGCATAATGTTAGGAGATTCCTTTCCCAGGAGCCCTGACCACCCATTGGTGGTCAGGGCTCCTGGGAAGGTCTAAGCCATCGCTTAGACCCTGTTCCCGATGCCGGTGGGCTACTATTTTTTATATTTACAAATATTTTTGTTTTGGTAATAATATTTAAAAATGTAATTTATGTGTATTTATTGATAAATAAACGAGAATAATAATTAAAATAATACATAAAAATGTATTTAAGTAACATGTATACTAAATAAATGAAAGAGAAAAATAATTAATTCAAATCTGTTAAAATTTTCACAAAACTGTTCAATATTGTAAACGGAGCTAGACAAGCGAATGACTAAATTATTCAACGGTTAAATGGTTTGAAAACGGAACCCGTTAGAAATCATCGCACAGCCAGTGCGCGGTTTGATTTTTTTTTGTTCTCATTGCTTCCAGAGTATTCGAATTTTTATTTTAAACTTTGTATTTTACTGCCTGTGGGGACGTTTGTCTGGTTTTAAAAATGAATGCTTAAAATAAATATGGTTTGCATAAAATGTTAAAGATAATTCAGTGTTAATTTTCTGTGCAACTGTGTGTCCAGAAAAATATCAGTAGAGGTAGGAATGTGGTAGACTCTTTGGTTCTAGTTGCTTGTATATACATATTTTCACTTTAATGTTTGTTTGTTCTTTAGCTTTTTGGTTTTAATTTTTTAACAATCATTGGATCGTACGTAAGCCGACGGCCCACCTGATGTGAAGTGGTCACCGCTGCCTATATACATCTGCAATACCACAGGCCTTGCAAATGCGTTACCATCCCAAAGACAACGTTGAAATGTCTGTGTGAACTACGCCGGCATCTATACCCTACAAACCGAAACACAGCCACGCTGCTTTGCGGCAGAATAGGTATAGTGGTAGCACTTCCCCGGACGAGCTCTTTCACAAAGAGCTCTACTATTTTCTATTCTTAAACTTACTGAATTATTACCACGATAATGTAGTCAGGAAATAGTCCCACAACCACTTATCATCATTCCGAATAAGTGTTACATAAAACCCCTTATATTTCCACTACTTAGGGTTTTATAGCGGTTTATGGACCTCCCTCATAAATAGCATCATAACCCTTTTCTTTCTCAGCATCCACTACTTTAATGGGATAAAAATCTTATATTTTTATAGACTTCTACATTATCATCATCAACTATAGCCTTGTTATCAGTGAATACCTGTCTTTTATATCGTCACATACCATCACGCCTGTATTCCCCGCATGGTTAGGTAGAAATTTACCAATGTACACCCATAGTTCGCGGGTATGTTATAGTTGCCTCGTTGGCCTAGTGGTGCTAAGCGCGACTGCTACGCTAGAGATCTTGGATTCGATTCCCAGATTGAGAAAAGTGTTATTGGGTTTTTCTATTAAATTCTAAGTAGCAGCTCGGAGTTAAGATTTGTGCCCGGGTTATGGCTATAGGTTCGCCCCTATTACATGGGATCTAAACATACCGGCGAACTGTTTGTTTACATTAGTACACCTCTGCCTTACCCTTTGGGGAATACAGGCGTGATGATATGTACCTTGAAGTTAAACGTTGCATCTGCGCCGTAATCTTCTCGAGATTCAAAACTTATAACATTTAGCGACATTCGGGACCCTTAACAGCCTCCGAACTCCCAAGATAACTTATATCTTTTCGATCTTGCAACCGTAGGCAATCTTAGTCCTTCAGATCTCCGCTCAAATCGATTGAAGCAATCAGATTATAAGTACCTATCGTTGGTAAAAAATTCAACTGTATTTTTCTGAGTTAATTTATTGAAGTATCTACCAGATTTATTCCATTAAAAGTGTATAGGAATACTGTCTGGATTCTTTGATCGTTCATTGGACAATTTAGACTTTTTATTGAGTTATTTTCGTAAATGTTTCTTTATTTCTTTGAATTATTACTGTCTTTCACGAGTCTTTGAGATTAAGTATTTAAATCTTTATTGTTGTTAAAATGATTTGCTGTCTATACAAGTAAATAAAATTGTAGTGTCTGATTGTAGTGTCAAAATAAATATGAATGACTACATGGTAAGTAAAGCACAATTATTGGAATTGTTGTTTGTCTATCAGTTTGTTCTAGCTAATCTACGAAACGGCTTGGCTTACTTTAACGGGACTTTCAATAGTACATAGCTGATGTTATAAGGAGTAACTTAGGCTACTTTTATTTTCGAAAAAGAGTTAGAAATCCGCGCAAAAAAACTCCTGGTAACCGAAATTCACGCAAGCGAAATCACAGGTATAAGCTAGAACAAATCCTAAAATCACTTTCTTTGTAATGTTTATCAAAAAAGCAATAAAAATCAATGTACGTAGTTTGTTTCACTCAGGAACTGACAATTCCAAGAATAAAACAAGCAATATTTGTTCATGTTCTACCAAGATAGCGAAAAAGCATTTCATTTGAATCAGACAATTGGATTTTATTTCTTCATATAAATATAAATATTTATTTCCCTACCTCCTTTCATTTTATATATAAAATATAAATATATATCATCACGCCTGTATTTCCCGAAGGGTTAGGCAGAGATGTACTAATGTACACCCACAGTTCGCCGGTATATTTTAGGTCCCATGTAATAGGGAACGAGCCTATTGCCATTAACCGGGCACAAATCCAAACTCCGAGCTGCTACTGAGAATTTCATAAAAATACCCAATAACACTTTTTGCTCGACCTGCGAATCAAAACAGGGCCTCTAGCGTAGCAGTCGTGCTTACAACCACTAGGCTAACGAGGCAGTTATTACAAAATAATATATACAAAAGTATTTTATATACAAAATAATTTAGTCGGAAATTCGCTCGAGTCATTTACTGTGACGCGGGTAGTCGTAAAACTTATTTATGAGCATATTATTTTGACAGGCTCATTATTTGTGTTTATGAATGAATCTTTAGTAATTTTTCTATATTGCGAATGATTTTATAACGAAAATTGTTAATATTCATAGTAAAGAATGAATGAAAACGAAATATACAAATGACGAAATAATACGATTGGATAAAAGAAATTAATTGAATGAATTGAAAAAGTGGGACTGTGTTTTTAACATGATATTTTAGTGAAAATGTAAATTACTTTTACGTGACTAGTTAAAAGTTTTTACGTACATATTGAGAATAGATCATCAAGAAAATAACGCATTGCTATTTTCATTGAAACGAAGTGCCTAGCGACCAGCCTAACCTAGCGACCGAAGTTACGTTTTAGCAGGGGCAACTATAGAATCAATATTTTATTTTATTGCTAATGACGTTCAAAATCACCATTTAATGGTAGTGGATTAAATTATTTGATGTCGACCCAGGGCTTATTTTTTAATCGACAGATATGTTTTATCTGAAGAATGAATAATAATATGACATATAAATATGTTGTCAGCTAGATCTGCCCACCATTTTGTACGCCTCCCGGCATATATAACATAGCGCTTTGCTCATTAAATAAGATCTGTATTTATTTACCTATGATAACAGATAAATAAATTGTATTCTATTCAAGGTATTTGACATTATGGCATATTGTAGAAAAGTTGTCAAACCGCTTTAATTACTCCTCTGTTAATAAGTATTAGGACATTGATAAATCAGCTCTAAGAGGGACAAAATATATGCCTTATAAATATCGTTACCTTTACAACTTTAACAATATTCAAAAAGAAAACAGAGGTTCGGAAATACTAAGTTTTGTATACTTAATAAAGTTGTAAGCCCAAGTAATACATATGCGCATAATCAAGAATCTCACTCAAAACATTTGACGTGTGTGTATTTTAAGTTTCTCTTGTTATACACAAATTATATATTTTGTATTATTGTAACGAGATTATACAAACATGCTTTATAATCCTTGATTATAATATAACGACCCTGTTGGATTATGTTTTGTATTAAATCTGTATACACCGTGAAATTTTAATGGTTGTTTTCTTACCGCATATTGTCTTGGTACCTAGTACAATCGTTGTTTTTATTGAGTTGAACTGCAATTGAAAAATAATAGCCTGGTGTGTGTTATAATTAGATACTAGCAAACTGCTCCGTTGGTCTCGTGGTCGCAAGTGCGACTGCTGTGCAAGGGGTCCCGGGTTCGATTCCCGGGTCGAGCAAAAGTGTTATTGGGTTTTTCTATGAAATTCTCAGTAGTAGCTCGGAGTTTGGATTTGTGCCCGGTTAATGGCAATAGGCTCGCCCCCTATTACATGGGACCTAAATATACCGGCGAACTGTGGGTGTACATTGGCACACCTCTGCCTAACCCTTCGGGGAATACAGGCGTGATGGTATATTTTATATATTTTTTTTACTAGCAAACTGCCCGCGACTTCGTTCGCGTGGCTTATTTCAATTACGTCTTTGGTTACTGCTCCGCCCCCGTGGCTCGTAGCGTGATGTTATATAGCCTATGTTACTCAGGAATAATGTAGCTATCTATTGGTGAAAAAATGGTTTATAATGGTACATTAATTTCGGAGCCTATTCTTTATAAACAAACAAAAAGCATTTATTGAGGGTTCTCCCACATCATCGTTACATGCCGCATTCGTCACATAAATTGGAGTCAGGTCTGCCAAAACGAAATAACCCACATTACAAAGGTCCAATTTTTTGAAATAATTATAGGTAATAATGATCTTGGACATTTAACGCTGATTAAGGCGCGTGGCCGTGCAAAACGCAGCGGCAGCCGTTTTTAGGGCAGTTTTTAGGAGCCCACTTCTCTATATTAAATAGAAATATCAACTAATAAAAAATACGTTGACATTACATCTACACATTCTTGACTCGAAAATGGTAGATTTATTTTTAACTTTTTAGTAACATAATGCTTAATTATAGGGTCATAACGAAACTACAGAAATGAGAAATAATAATTTTTGACATGCATCTCCTCGTAAAGTAAACATTATTTTGATTTGTGACTTAAACTAATAATTAGGCAATTTAATAAAGAACATTATGCTAGTTTTATTTTTTTCAAAACACCTAAATTTGATTTTATATAGATTTTACGATTTTACTCTAAAATCTGAGCGTATTTCCTACGTATCTCGTGCGCCGCGTTAGTGTGCCGCCAAAGGAACGAATGCTCAAGGTTATTTGGTCAGGGTAGCGCCTTAACTATAAAGCTATTCTAACCATAAGTTTATAATGTAAATTGAACTAGTTGCTTCATAATAATGTTACACATTGGGCGCATTGAATTAGTTCGACGCAATTAATAGAATTATTGAGAGTGGGTTGGTTAACTTTAGCAGAATTATACCCAATTTACCAAAGAATAAGACTTATAAGTAATACGATCTGCATATAATCACATGACCGTTATTTTAATTCAACATTTATCCCATCTAAAACTGTAATAAACCGTTTTAATTTGAGTTTATAAATCTGTACTTTCAAATGTATTGGCGTACTTTGTTTATTATCTTAAACACTCATGGGGCTATTCACAGAATTGTTCATTCTTGTTTATGTACAACAATTAACGGTTTTGTTGATCGTTTTGTTTAATGTGAATTATAATTTATAATTGTTTTTGTATTGAAGTATTTTTATTACTCGTTCATTGTACTTTTTGTTCTGAAAATAGATTTGTGAATAATTGTTTTCGTGGTTATTGTTATTGTTTGAGCGGTTGTGGAAGTTCTTTTTGAAAGATGGTTTGTTTATTTTGTATGTGGTGTTAGAAACTGAATAAAAACAATAGCATTTATTCAAATATTTATTATGTTGGTGGAAAATATTATTTCTCGTGACGGCCAATCTTAATGACGTAGTCTCTGGCGATATTAAAGTGCACAGATATATGTGCAAAGTCACTCCATGTTAAACACTGGTATTCAGCTGCATCTGGTTAGACTGAAAACCGACCCCAACATAGTTGGTAAAAGGTTAGTTGGCAGTTAGTTTCGGTTTAGTTAGTTAGGTGTTTGCGCAAACGCAGGTGCACTCCCTCTTCATTCACACTCATAATCCAATAGATGATAATCAAACACGACCGGGGACAGATTAGGAGCAAAAGGCAAAAGGACGAAAGGATTTAATGTGCTTTCCGAGGTGCTACAACACAACTTCGAAACTCCAAGCTGCTACTAATAAATTCCTAATGGAAAAACCCAATAACACTTACCCCGACCCGAGAAAATAAAAATAGCAACTCAAACTGTCTAGTCTGGAATCAAAATAAGGTACCTACCACCTTTATACAACTGCTTTCGAAAACTGCCATTCCACTTGAATAGTCGAGGACGAGAAATATGAAAAGGAACAAAGAACACGTTCAACCCATTTCCAAGTCCGCAATAGATAAAATCGTATGAAATTCCAAAGTGCTGACGCAGCTTGCACTTTACGGGAATTGCATTTTTTCGCATAAAGCCATCGACGCGCCGCGCCGCCCAATCAAATGATCGCTATTGTGAACGGTGATCATAAAAATGCTGATTTTATTAGTTGTGGTCTCGTGGTTACATGAGAGGCTGCTGCGCTTGTGGTCCTGGGTTCGGTTCCCAGTACGGACAAAATGGTATAAATATTTAGTAATTTCAATCTGCTGTATAATTAAATGGTATTGGTTTTTTTTTGTTAGGAATTTTTGACTAGGAAGGAGCCCGGAGTTTTTAAGTGGTGACTCCCCCGTGTCTCGGAAAGCACGTACCTAGCCAGAAAAGGAAGCGCACCTGTTTGCACACTGTTATTTCTACAACGTTCTTGTCTAGTCTAGTTTGAGATTGGCCGCCGTGACCGAAATTCAGTCCGGAAATATTATATTACTAAAACCGTTTGTTTCTCGAACCAAAAAATAATGTGGCTAATCGTCAAATTATTTGTTACCATATACCATAAAAAAAAAATATACCATCACGCCTGTATTCCCCGAAGGGTTAGGCAGAGGTGTACCAATGTACACCCACAGTTCGCCGGTAAATTTAGGTCCCATGTAATAGGGGGCGAGCCTATTGCCATTAACCGGGCACAAATCCAGACTCCGAGCTGCTACTGAGAATTTCGTAGAAAAACCCAATAACACTTTTTGCTCGACCTGGGGATCGAACCCAGGACCTCTAGCGTAGCAGTCGTGCTTAGGACCACTAGACCAACGAGACAGTCACAAGACCAACGAGGCAGTTATTTTTTACTATTTCATTAATATTTATAAGCACATTATTTACAGACTTAATAAATAAAATAACATGAAAAAAACTATAATTATAAAATAAAATGTTGTTAATTCAGTGAACCACAGTAGCTTAAGAAGCTTACATTGTGAGAAATGGACATTAAGAGCTGATACGGATAATATTTGTCACATTAATTTTTCGTTCGACAAACTGGCATTAATTAGCCATTTATGACATTTGAATTGAAACGATTTCACACTCTCTTTGTTTTCAGGAATGTATAACGTAAGCATGTCCAGATCTTTGAACTCATTAATTAATTAATGAACACTTACTTGAAACGTTTATTCATTCTTAGGTCGATACTCTCATTCTCATTCAATTGTACTGCAATAATAGATTCTCTAAAAATAAAGTTTAAATGCGTGATAGACGTACGAGCAAGTCCGCGTACTTATGACTGTTGTTCGTCCGCTTGATCAGCTATAATTATGCCACTGAAGGTTCTACTAAAATCGGTACAGCCGTTTCTGAGCTTAACCGATATAAATAGACAGACGTTTGAAGTAGGTATGCATACGATTGAAAGAAAAATAAACTAAAAAATGTATGTAACCTTTGTTTATAACTCACTTCTTCCCGCGACTTCGTTTGCGGGAATGTCAAGTACAGTAGAACCTCGATTATTCAAACCCTCAATTATCCGAACGCTGCATTAGTTTATCCGAACACTCAATTATCCGAACATTGGCGAAAATTTCTTGCTAAAAACGCGTTGCAGCTGTTCGTCAATTAAAAATTCTCTATTTCATAAGAAAAGCATTTGACTTTTTTAGGTGTTTTATATTTCAACGTTAAAATGTATGTCAAATTTTAAGTGACAGTAGAGTTTTTAGGTGAAAAGGTGTAGTTTTTGTTTGGTCTTGTTCCAAAAACCCACATCTCGATTATCCGAACTTTTGATTATCCGCTCTGGTCTCGGTCCCAGTTAGTTCGGATAATCGAGGTATTACTTTATCCCAAAATACTAGCCTATGGCACTCACCTTTAAACTACCTTTCTATCAGTAAATAATTTTAGCAATCAGACCAAAACTTTCAACGAATACCTCATATACACAAACACAATACAATATTATAGACTATTTTTGTTATCACAGCCAAGAAAATGATAGCTGTATGTTTACTTTCCATAAATAACTAGGTAGGTAGCAAGTCTTAGCACGTGTCTCGTAATGGACATCCGAGACACATTCACTCTGAGCCCGGGGGAGTAAACAAGGAGATACAGATGTGTATGAGATGTTATATCGCGATCAAACGTTACTCACGCACTTGTTTGATCCGGGATAAATTCCGGGTCACTTGTTGAGAAGATAATGGAAGAAGCCGAAAGTTACATGGTTCTTTTTATCATTGCAATCTTGTTGTAGTATTTTGTAGTAGTAGAGCTCTTTGTGAAGGAGTTCGTCGGAGAAGTACTAACACTAAGTACTACTCTTTCTGCTAAAAAGCAGTGTTGCTGTTTTCCGGTTTGAAGGGCGCCGGTATAATTACAGGCACATGAGACATCTAATTTTGGCAACGCATTTTTAAGGTCATTAGTATTGCAAATGTCTATAGGCAAAGCCGACCACTGAACATCAGGTTGGCAGGAAGCTTGTTTGCCATACAAAAACACTAAAAAAATTTTTCCTCGCGATGAATGAGAAGCGGGCATATTAACTACTGGACCATGACCACATAAAGTACGCCAGAAAATAAATATAAAATTAAAAACGCCACATTGATACCCGCCACTTACCCGTGCCCGGGTTCAAACCCACAATTAGGAACGGGCGTCTTAACTCAATAGTTAACACGACACACATACACATACATTTGCTACACGTCGTAATAGTTCAATAACTAGTATAGCAAATGGTGTCCATATTAACTACAATCTAATTCCAAACCCACAACAAATCAATGAGATCTATTACCATCACAATCCGCGTAAACACAGAACATAATAACTCTTCATAACCACCAAGGAAGACATTACCGAGATTAATCTCATGATGTCTGAACTACAGTATATTTCCTCATCTCCGCAACTAATGGAGTGTTAACATGCATCTTGACGTGATGCGGGGTTTTTTACAAATGGTGGAAGAGCTAAAGTCGATATTGTCATGTTTATAGTTTGTTATTTATTACTTTTTCGTGGAACAGGACATTAGGAAATTATTTAAATCGGATAAAAGTGCCACTTTGAAAATTGTGTGTAGTGTTTTAGAGATGTGTTGATTGATTTATTTGGATGGTTTTTTGAATCTTATAGCTATGTTGTTATGGATTTTTGAAGCCGAGTATCTTGCCTTATGATAAGCTACAGATTTTTAAATAGAACATAAACAGGCTTTAAATTTAAATTTTCAAATCATCTTTCAGAGGGCACTAGATTCAATATTATTATTTTTATTTTTCCTATGTAACTGACGTTAAAAAGTGTATTTTAATGGCCTAATTGATAAAATGCTTTGACTTTGCAAAAATACTTACGACATTTACGGAACCAGTTTGAAGATACGGAAAAACAAATCAGCTGTTCTCGACTAACATGCACATAACACAATCACAGCACAATATTTCTTTCATATTTCAAGGTTTGTCCCACATGAGAACTTATTCGTATTCATGAATACTGTCACTGCCTGAAAAATGGCCAGTATATTAAAAGAAACCTCGTTTACTTGCCAAATACAAGCAGATTTGTAAAACAAAAAAATGTAGAATCTTCCACGAAATATGTTGCCGTCCTTAACTCAATCAAAGTAACATATTTACTGCTGGCAATATTCATGTGAGAATAATAACTCACCTCTTACGCCATCGTTTGCTATGGAACGCCATAGCATATCTATATTGTAAAGAGGTAAACTTTGTGAGTTTGTGAGGTTATAGGGGTAATCTCTGGATCTTCTGAACCGATTTTGAAAATACTTTTACCCATAGGAAGCCACGTTATTTGTGAGTGCCATAGGCATATAACATCACGCTACGACACACGGGAGCGGCGCAGTAACCAAAGATGTAACGTAAGGCGAGTGAAATAAGCCACGCGAACGAAGTCGCAGTTCGCTAATTTTAACATAGAATGACTCGTTACATAAAGAATTCGACCCAAATAAACTCGTTGACTTTCAGTTAGTATCTTTAACTTACGTACATTATTTATTATACGAAAATGATTTATTTATGATCCTATATCAAAGTGTCAGTAACTGAAATAGTTCAGTGACGAAACAAATAGTTTTCTCAGTAAAAATGTTTGTTATTGCTGACTGAAATGGACGGGAAGTTGAGTGTATGTCTAAGACATGCTTTTAATCTTCTTTGAGTGCTTGTAAAGTACAGTTGAACAAAGTATTTGGTATGCAGCTTAGTTGCAAGTCAAAAACATACCTTAACGCCTGTATTTAGGCGCGGGTCTGTGGACGGTGAGCAATGGGTAGCTCACCGTCCGTACGTTCACTGAATAACGACAGACCGTGTCGACGGCGCGTTCGTGTTCCACGCGCGCCTCAAAGAGATGTCAGCAAACTTGGATGGGGCCACTGAGGGCCGATGCCTGCCGGGGCTGCGGGTTGTTCGAAAGAGATACCGCGCCCCCGGAACGCAAAGGGCACATGAAGGAACATAGACGGGTTTTAGTCAGTAAAAGTCTGACACTCCCTCCCGCCCCGCCCAGGGCGGGGGAAGTTATTTGATGATTTCCCGTTTATAAAAAAAAAAGCCTGTATTCCCCGAAGGGTTAGGCAGACGTGTACCAATGTACACCCACAGTTCGTCGGTATGTGTAGGTCCCATGTTATAGGGGGCGAGACTATTGCCATTAACTGGGCACAAATCCTTATTCTGAACTGCTACTGAGGATTCCATAGAAAAACTTAATAACGCTTTTTGTTTGACAATTGTGTATTACTATGGCCGTTATAACATCGGCCATAGTAATATACATCACCACATCATAGTAATATACACCATGTGAAAATTTCAACTCCCTACCTAGTACGGTTTATGAGATACAGCCCGCTAACAGACAGCCTGACTGCCAAGGCTTAGTAATAGGCTCCCGTTAGCACCCTTCAAGTACACGCCCCTAAAAACAAAAAAGCTGTGTTTCCGAAAGCTACAGTAATAAGCCTAGAAAGCGAAGGGAGTACATTTATATCTCAAATTCCCTAGGCAAGGCGAACCCTTAGGAAAATGTCCCAGTTTTTTGTTTTTCAAGCTGAAACACGACTGATTTATGACAAAATCATGAAGCGTGTCACCAGTTACTATAAAATAATGTTTTTCGGACGCCCCGGGTGGTTATACGATACGACAAAGTTTTCTCATAAATATGCGAAAAAATGTGAGAAAGACAATCGGGAGGGAGTTGGATTGGTTCTAGTTTTATTTTTCACTCAAAAATAAACACTGTACACAGTAAACATTGTACTTTTAATGAACTGCTCAGTTAGTTAATGGTCCTAAGCGCGACTGCTACGCTAGAGGTCTTCGGTGCGATACCCAGGTCGAGCGGTGTTATTGGGTTTTTCTATGAAATTCTCAGTAGCAGCTCGGAGTCTGGATTTGTGCCCGGTTAATGGCAATAGGCTCGCCCCCTAATACATGGGACATCAAAAACATACCGGCGAACTGTGTCTACACTAGTACACCTCTGCCTAACCCTTCGAGGAATACAGGCGTGAAGCTGTGGAAGTGTTATACCTGTAAATCTAGAACTAGAAAATCAAGAGTCTATAATATTTACAAATCAATGTTTCTCAAAGACGAATTCACAGGAAATGGAGAGTATTTGAAGATTGTATGTAAATATTTATTTAACTGCCCCGTTGGTCTCGTGGTGGCAAGCACGACTGTTAAGCGTGGGGTCTCGAGATCGATTCCCAGGTCGGGCAAAAAGTGTGATTGGGTTTTTCCATTATAATTTCCCAGTAACAATCCGGAGTTTAGAAGTTGGTGGTATAGCACCCCCGTGTCACGGAAAGCACGTATAGCCGTTGGTCTTGCGCCTCATCTCGTTTGTGTCAGGTTGCTGTCCCATCGAACTATAAGAGTTAGGGAAGTGGGAGTGCACCTGTGTTTGCGCACACACTTGTGCACTATTAGTATCTCCTGCGTTCTTGGCTAGTCTCCATTAAGATTAGCCGCCGTGGCCGGAATCGGTCTGGATAATACATTAAATATAAATATTTGCCTTTTCCCCTCATCCGTGTATTTGCAAGATATAATTTCAGCGCACATTATTGCATCGGAGTCAGACGTAACATACTTTTTCAAATCCCCGACTGTTTAAAAAACATAATTTAAGCGTAATGTATGGTTTCAATACAATTTACGGTATTGTAATTTTATTATTTTCTACTTTTATCTCGGAATTAAAGAAAAACAGCGTGTGTGTGTGTATTTCGTCCTACGCTGTATAAAACGTGCGTAATTTGCTATGTTAGTTCTTTTGTGCCAGTTTTTTTATTAATAAAACCGAATAAAATGGTTTTATGTTTTTCTGTAATAAGTACTTTTGATACAGTATGTTTATTATGTCATAGATATAAATATACTAAGTAGAAAGGGATTTTCACGTCTTTTCGTCTGTCTGTCTATAAGCTGGCTGTATCGCACGAACCGTAATAGGTAGAGATTTGTTTTTTTACAGAGTGTGTACCTAATTCTTTTGCCTAATTAAAATAAAATTAAGTCAAAAATCCATGCAAGAAACGTAGCAGTCTTCCGGGTTTTTCTTATACCACTGTGGGTGGCAAGCAAGGTAACAGCCCGCCTGATGTTAGGCGGGTTTTATTTTACTATTCATAATTCTTATTTAAAAAATATACAAAATCATTCTAAAAATAATCTTGTGCAGGAAATTAATAACTTTCCTTCCGTAGCAATAGAAGAATTTTTAATTTATTTTTAGTAACAGTAACAAAGAACAAATTAAGAACCTTTTAAAAATAATGGAACAAAAAGGAGCGGAACAGGGTCGTCTGTCATGTTCCTGTCTCCCGCAGACGGGACCCACTTAGTTAAATCATCAAAGCTCCAGCTAATTACATTCCAAATCTTCTTTACTTAATTAGCCATAATTAAATAAAATGTCGGCATTCTCGTGAAGGAGGCAACTTTACTGACAAATAGTGTTTTTTTTAATGAGATTTAATAATTGAGTTGAGTTTGTTGTCGTGATGGCCCAGTGGTTAAGGCGTTTGCCGTTCCTGCACGAGACTGTGAGTTTGCAACCACCAATGTGAATTTTTATATTTCGTTTCATTCTAACCTTCTTCTTCTTTCTTCTAAGTTTATCTCGGATACCACTGACTTTGGTGAAAGACCTAATACATATATAAACTCCTCCTTTTTCCCATAGAGGTACGAAAACGTCGTGAGATAACCTGGACTTATTGACCTAGTTAAGATAACTGAAATCGCCAATACATTTTGAGCAAGCGTGGAGATCAATGATCGTGCTGTCTCTATATGGGAAGAGGCCTTGGCACATGGCATTCTATAGTTTCTGCTTACCCACATTACCAAAAGGCGTGAGTTTATATTTGCGCGGCTTCAAAACGTGTAATGTTTCACATAGTATTTCTGGGAATGAACCACCTAGCTCGAGTTCAAGTATTAATTACGAAAGTCAAAGCATTTTGAATGTTTAATTAAATTTTTGCATTTGTTTGTCTTCTCAAAACCGACATGGCCACTACAAAATGATATCTGAAGGCTAATTCTACCAAATAAACACGAAATCTGGTTTCAAAATTCTGTCTTATTGTAATTATGTCTGCCATTTTGAGAACTGTGTAGTGTCCACCTGTCCACCACCATCAATTGACATACTTTTTATAAACTGTCAAAACGCGATTCTCCCTTAAATTTTGTATGGCAATAGCACGCTGTGACGTCACTACGTGGCCTAGTCAATTGACTAACTATTTATTGAGTTTATAGTAAGTAAAAATCGAATTAAACAATAAATTGAAAATTAATCAGGGCTAAAATAAATTGTTTTTTTAGAGAAGTTGTGTCTTGGAATTATTGGTTAGTGGTGTCAACTACCCAATTTGTATTTCCTCAAGTTATTCTTAGGTTCATGAGAATGAAGCCGCGGTTACAGCTGGTAGTAAAAAGAAAATAGTTTCATGTTCATTCACCTACATTACACTATTTATTTACAACAGAACATTAATTGCCTGCAGAGTGCAAATAATTAAAAGCATAATAAAATTCTACTGTCAAACATTGTCTTAACTGTACGAGTTTAGTATTGGTTTAATCTTTATCGCAGGTATGTAGCAGATAAAGTAATGGAGTTGTTTCGTAATAAACATGTTTATTATGCTGTGTTTATTATGGTGTGTTTATTGCATGGTTAGTTAGTGCCATCAGTAAAAGAAATAGTATGGCAAGAAACTAACTAAACTATTCGTTTACGAATTTCATTGACATTTTATGATTGTGAGGTTTTAATTTTAACTGACCGTGTTTTTATGAATGTATCTCGTTTAATTTAGTTTGATTTTGTTTGGTTAATTTTGTTTTGTTTATCTAACATGTTTAATTATACTAACTGAACTGCCTCGTTAGCCTAGTGGTCCTAAACACGACTGCTACGCTAGAGGTCGGGTTCGATTCCCAGGTCGAGCAAAAAATGATATTGGGCTTTTCTATGGAATTCTCAGTAGCAATTCGGAGTTTGGATTTGTGCCCTGTAAATGGCAATAGGCTCGCCCCCTTTTACATGGGACCTAAATATACCGGCCAACTGTGGGTGTACATTGGTACACCTCCGCCTAACCCTTCGGGAAATATAGGCGTGATGGTACATGTAGGTATATATAATTATACTACTTTAATTTATTTAGATTACATTATTATAGTTTATTACAATTTGGTTTGTCATTTAATGTTAATAATGAATTAATACCTGAAAGAATTATTGTTATAGTTAGTTGTTAGTAGTTTTTGTTATAGTTTCCAGAGAGTTTTCTCATAACTCAAGCCCTGATCAAAATAACGTAGGTTTCCTCGACCATTAGAGTAATCCCGCCAATTTCATTATCAACTTTTGATTTATTATTTTGTTTTTTTGTTGAGTAGTAAGAATAAAGTATTTTATTACTCCATAGTTGTTGCCATGGAAACAGTCGATGCAATCACTTAGTCGACGACACGACACCCAAGGGAAATGACGTGATTTTGTTTGGAGGAACAAACAACATACATTTTTCTAATTCCTCAGAGTACCCATACAAAGTTTTACCTCTACTTTTGGTGATGTGGAGCCTACTTGATAAATAGGGGCAATTATTACAACTTGGAAATGTTCTACTTGAAAAATAATTGTAATTACTTCAAGAAGTTATTTTTTATCCTAACTGTCCGCTTAATATTTCATGGGCAGTTTGCGAGCCAGTTCAGTTAGCCTTCCTTCGAATTTTTAGACTACGTTAAGGAAAAGTAAGAGATAGAAAAAATAGTCTTATTCTTATATCGAAAAATTGTTGTCGGCATAGTTGACGCAGTGACTGAGTAAGTCATGGGTTCGACTCCCGCACAGAACAAATATTTGTATAGCCTACAGATAGTTCTCTAGGGATCTTCGATAGGGAATTTCTCTTGTACAAACATGCAGGCTGTTCGTGTATGTGAGTTTATATGTTTGTAAACGTACACACGACACTGAAGAAATTCCTATTGAAAGGCAACGATATATTTGTGTAAAAAAATACATACAACGTGTGCACACAAAAATATCAATAAAAAGGTTATTAAATAAAAATACAATCCTCCTTCTGATCACCGCGCCTGCTCAAGGCGGATCGGCGACTTCAGACAACAGCGATCACTGATCAAAAAACTAAAAATCAAGTTAACTAATTCTCTTTTCAGGTGCCAAAAGCCTAATTGACATGGACTCAGGATTGCAAATTCAAAGTTCGCAAAATCAACTTAATTTCAAGTACAAACAAGGTTCAAAATATAATGGCAAATTATAACTTTGTCACTGTTAAATTAGATTTTATCGACAAAGTAGCAAGTTTCAAATCTGTTTAAGGCCCTGAACTTAAAGGGAAATTTTAGTGGAAATTTAAACTCTATTGTTTTAACTATAAGGTTGAAAATAGTTGGTGTTGATTGGAGAAATTCTTCAAAGGTATGTTATCGTTACTAATTGAATTCGGACCTGTTTGTTTGTGTAAGGAGGGGATTTTGATGTTTTTACAGATAGGTCTAATATACGTTATAAAGATAAAAGGGTTAGCAGTAGTCAAAGCATTACATGATTAGAGGTTATGAAGAGGGTTGCGGTATTTCAAACTCTTTAGGAATTTTACCTTTTTGCTGTTTTAAATTCATATAACTTATATTTTTGGTAAATAAGTAAATGATTAGAGCATTGCCAGGCTGGACACGTAACGTTATACTTGCATTTGGTCTTGCGCAAGTATTTACATAAGTCATGTGTTTATACACTGACTCGCGGAAGTTTAAACTTGCGTACTATGTATTTTTTTTAAACTAGCCTTTAATGACCCACTTCTTCCAAATATTGTCTTTTTTTTTTCATCGAACCAGTCCTCTCGGTGCGAGTCTAGGTCATTTCGGCGCCTCTTTTATTACCATTGATCGGAATCTTGGGTGCTATTACTATTTAAAGTATGGATATGACCTAAAACTCCCAGGAATCGTTATTTTAACCAAAATATTTCCCGGGAATAGAATTTTGAATGATTCTTGGGTATTATACTTTTTTTTTAACGTAATTCAACGTCTTCACGCAATAGAAATAATAAAATTATATATTATCAGGATTTTAAAAATAATACTAATAAATAAATGTAACAAAAGCGATTTCAATACATTTTCAATGATATAAAAAATATTTGTCAAGCCTAAACAGAATTATCTACTTAATTACTTAGATTTAATTACTTAGAATCCCGGATTCCCGGGAATATTCATCGTCATATCCATATTAGTGATATCGTCTCAAATAGCACCCAAATTCCGATCAGTGTTTATTACAGAAAGAGAATTAGGGACCCGTGCAAAAAATAATAAAACCCTGTAGAAACCGACAGTTTCGCGAACAAAGCCGCGGGCATAAGCTAGTTTTTATTAGACTTACTTATTCTTAGCTAGCTACACGGCGTGTATGGGGCTTCTATCCTTAAACTTCGCCGGTGCACTCAAAACACTATTCAGACTTCAGAACAAGTGGAGTTTCTTGCAGGAAAATTTTGAATTTTTACCATTTTTTCGGCAGATCAAGTTTGAAAAATTGGCTTGCTGCTTTTTTAGTCGTTCATAATGGCAATAACAATATTTGAAGACCAAAGGCTAATGAAAATTTTATCAGCCGCTGAGGACGATACAGAAGGAATAAGAGCGAATTTTCACTTAGCAGAAAAGTTTTAAAAATCTCTTATTTAAAACTCTTTACTAATGGTTTTCCTATAAACATTCTTGTTGTCTGATTCTCAGTCCACAACAGGGAATTCATGGTTTCAGTTTAGGGATAGATGTCCCTTTTTTACCGATGGGTAATCATGAAATTACTTCCCCCGCCCTGGGAGGGGCGGGAGGGAGTGTCAGATTTTTACTGGCTAAAACTCATCCATGTTCCTTCATGTGTCTTTTGCGTTCCGGCACAACCCGCAGCCCCGGCAGATGTCCCTTACGCCCGATATATATCATCTGCCTGATGATGTATATCCCTTACGCCCGATATAATAACCTGTATATTTACCCGCGGGTCGGGTTTCGGTCAAATAACACAGAAATTTGTTATTGATGTATTTCCTTACATGTGGGGGAAGTCGAGTCCAATCAACAAAATATGTGTTGTGTTATCATTTCGATATTTGTTTTATGTGTGTTTATTTTTGTTTTGTGTATTATATTCCTGTTTGTGTAGGCATAATATTTATATGTCATTAATGGCAAAATACAAGGCAGGGCAGAATTATTTTAGATATTTTTAGGGTTCTGTACCCAAAGGGTAAAATGGGTCCCTATTACTAAAACTGTGTCTGTCTGTCTCACAAACCATGATAGTTATATAGTTGAAATTTTCAGAGATGATTACTGTTGCCGCTATAGCAATAAAGAACAGAATAAAATAAATATTTAATCGGGCTCCCATACAACAAACATGATGTTTTAGCTTGTTTTCGCTTGATATTGATAGCGGCAACTGTCTACCTATCACGGTTCATGAGATACAGCCTGGTGACAGACAAGCAGACAGAAGGACGGACAGCGAATTCTTAGTAATAGGGTCCGTTTTATCCTCTGGGTACGGAGCCCTAACAATAATCCATCAATTATTACAATTTCTACATACAACATCTTTATAAAGAAAGGTTACCATCACAAGACATGCGTCACCTCCTTAGTTGCCCGTCGTGCACAACCACCTGCACCATCCAAAACCTAAACGAGGCCAATGATAGACCTGTACAGGTTGTTTAATTCTGGTCGGGCATAAGAAGTTAAAAATTAAACATAGGTGGTAAGTAATGATAAAAAAAACTTTTTTACATAATGACAACCGCCTTCAAAAACTAAAATGAGAAAAATAACTTTAGCTTTGGAAGTCGGCGGCTTTGGTTCTGTTTGTTGTTTTGTATCGCCACCGACTTCCAAAGCTTAAGTTATTTGTCTGACAATTGGACCACAAGGGAAGCACCAGCTTTCAAATAAAAAAAGAATCATGAAAATCGGTTCACCCAGTGGTAAATTATAAGGTAACAAACATAAAAAAAATATACAGTCGAATTGATAACCTCCTCCTTTTTTTGAAGTCGGTTAAAAATAACTTTCTATCTACATACCAAGTAATGTTTAGCGACCGAATGAAATGTGTTTAGATAAAAAATCCCACGCTCGTGTACACTTTAAAAGCTCAAATAATCTCGCTACCGTTGTTAGACCAGTTTTGTTTCATACTATAACGGATGTTGAAACGAAAATCTGCAAATTCTCAAAATTCGCGGTACTGGAAATCTGAAAATAGACTGTTTGTAGTTTCTGGACCGGACATTGCAATTGGCAAAAAAATGGAACTGTTGGAAAGGTTCGTTTGTTACAAAAAATGGCTTATTTTGTACTGGTTTTGGTCATAGAAAAAAGAAAAATGCAGCTGCAGTAATTGGACGTTGGAGGTTCAAAACAAGATGTCAATATGTAACATGAATGTAATTGTTGTTGACGGAGTTGGCGCAGTGGCTTACCGATAGGCTGCAGCGCTACATGTCGCGGGTTTGATTCCTGCACGGAACATTGTGTGACCTGCAGAAAGTAGTTCCGGGTCTGGCTGTTTGTGTATGTGGGTTTATGTGAAGAGAAACTGAAAGTGTGGCAACAATAAAAAAAAAAAACATCTTATAATTGGGTTAGCATGATATAATACCGTGTCGACGGCGCGTTCGTGTTCCACGCGCGCCTCAAAGAGATGTCAGCAAACATTTGAAGGGGCCACTAAGGGCCGAAGCCTGCCGGGGCTGCGGGTTGTTCGAAAGAGATACCGCGCCCCCGGAATGCAAAGGGCCTCAAGGAACATAGATGGGTTCTAGTCAGTAAAAGTCTGACACTAAGACGGGGGAAGTTATTTGATGATTTCCCATCTATAAAAAAAAGTATCGACCTCCTTATAAAATCCCCCAAAACAACTAGGTAATTACAATGGTTCGAATATCTAGCAACTACGCCAATTTATCCACTAGATAGCATTACGACTAAAATAATAATAAACACGAAAACGAAATGAAATAGAAGCTTTAATATTTAAAATATTGGTCCAATTTACTAGAACGAGTGTCCCAAAGAAAACTGAAGATAAACGGCAATTACTTAAGAAACTAATTAATAAAAGCTCCGGATAATAATTTCTGTAAATGAAGATAAACTACAAGGAGCATTAAAATTCTGAGAAGTTTCAAAATCAACTAACAAGTAAGATCATATATCTGCCTCGTTGGCCTAGTGGTCCTAAGTACGACTGCTACGCTAGAGGTCTTGGGTTCGATTCCCAGGTCGATCAAAAAGTGTTATTGGGTTTTTCTATGAAATGCTCAGTAGCAGCTCGGAGTTAAAATTTGTGCCCGATTAATGGAAATAGGCTCGCCCCCTATAACACGGGACCTAAACATACCGGCGAGTTGTGGGTGTACATTGGTACACCTATGCCTTACCCTTCGGGGAATACAGAGATATATGGTGATAGAGAGATAGATCGATGATGAAAAGGTTAAAATAATTATGCGAAGGTATCTATAGAAAATGAAATAAGCGTAAACCCTCTAGGGATGCCTCTATTAATAATAATAACTGAACAAAATAATTATTTTCCCATTGACAAATTAATTTTGGCAAACTTGTTATGTTACGTAATTATTCTAGAATGAAAGTAAACAAGGGTTAGGTTATTTTAATTATGAATACTCGGGGTTATCATAATATTATGTCAATAACATAATAATATCTTTGAACGTAATTTACCTAGCTATCAATTCTTAATTTGTTATACTTAATTATGTACACATAATTAGTATCCGTATTTATTTTATATATAAAATTCTCGTGTCACAATGTTAGTTACCATACTCCTCCGAAACGGCTGGACCGATTTCAATAAAATTTTGTGTGCATATCGGGTAGGTCTGAGAATCGGCCAACAGCTACTTTTCATTACCCTAAAAATACATGACAAGACAACGTTTGCGGGGTCAGCTAGTTAATACTATAAATGTGAAAGTAACACTGTTTGTTACGTCATTACGGCAATACTACTAATCCTATTTTGGTGTAATTTAGTACTTAGTAAGTTTAAACTCCAAGGAAGGACATAAGCCTCTTTTTTAAGCTGATTTTTAATTGATGACGTCAAAAAGCTCTGACAAAACTAAGTTTTTAATAAAACCTTAACCACTTTTTATTTATACATGAGACTAGCTAAATGTACGAGAAACACTTTTGCATACACACTTAATGAAAACAGGCGTGATGTTTATAAACAACAACAATAGTGTAAATTATAATAGACATAATACTTAATTACCTCCAAAAACAAGAACAAAAGACTACAATCTAACTTTTGTATTATATAATTTTCTTCAATTAACATTCTAAAAGCGCTTAAATTAACAAAAAGAGACCAACAAACAATTCTTAAACAGCATAATAAAATTATATACAAGTTTTTAACAACAACAAAAAACTAATAAAAAGCATTGCTTGAGGGCTTTCCGCTTGAGAAAATATTGTAAAACTTGGGACCTTCAAATAATAAACCTAATTAGTATTCTAACCGTTTGTTAGAAAGGCAATGTTAGTAATAAAATGTCTTTGATATTTGTCTATTATATACAAGAAACATTTTTTGTTTGCTGGTTTGTATCTTATAAGCTCCGAAAGTACTAGACCAATTTCAACGTTTTTTTTTGTATTTAGATACTTGATACAAAATACGTAAATATTAATTTGTTCAAGCTACAGAGACAGTGTAGCTTAACCTAATGGTCTTAAACGTGACAGCTACGCTAGACGTCTTGGGTTCGATTCCCAGGTCGAGCTAAGTGTTATTGGGGTTTTCTATGAAATTCTCAGGAGCAGCTAGGAAGCTAGGATATATGCCTGGTTATTGGCTATAGGCTCGCCCCCTATTACATGAGACCTAAACATACCGGTGAACTGTGGATGTGCATTTGTAGACCTCTGCCTAACCCCTCGGGGAATACAGGCGTGATGGTACGATATTGTTGTTATTGTTCAAGCTTTTTTTGGAAAAGTTGTATCTTGAAAAAAAGTCTGCCCGAAATTACTAACCCACTCGGTCAAAGTCACGGGCAAATGCTAGTATACAAAGCTACTTATGTAGATAATTCTCATGTTCCCGTAAGTAAAGGGCTTTTAGTTGTAAGGGATTCGAGGCCCAAGGCAAGGATTCTAGCAAAACGTAATCACAGACGAGGGTCAAAGATGAATACCGCAACATACCTCCACGACAACACGGGTTTTTAAATAAGCCATGTCGGCCCTCGGCTGAGTAAAGGTCAAAAATGTTTTTATCATGACAAGAATATTAATCAAGATTCTTTCAAAATTCCTTGTGATTATTCTGTAGGTACGTAGGTATGTATACGATTTTTTTAAGGATGGAACATTGGCAATTTCTTTTTTGTGTGTTGTTGGATGGCAAATTAGCCGACGGCCCATCTGATGTTAAGTGTCCACTGCTACCTATAGACATTTATTTATTTATCTGCACTACAAGAGGTCTTGCAAGTGTGTTGCCATCCCAGAGACAAAGTTGAAATGTCTCGTGTGCCTGTAATTACACCGACCGGCACCTATACCCTTTTTCCGCTCTGGGCTGAGCAGAAGGGAGTACCTATCAGGCTCTTACTGACTAAAACCCATCCATGTTCCTCCTAATACCGTTTGCGTTCTAGGGCCGTGGTAACTCTTTCAAACAAATTCCGCAACCCTAGCAGAGGTATACATACGTATTTCACAACACGCAAAAAAAAAATATTTGCATAATATTCATTCAATAAAAAAGAAATTACAACCAAATTGAGAACCTCCTCAAATTTTGAAGTCGGTTTAAAACCGAGATCGTGTCATAAATCAAGAAACAACACCTTTACGAATCAATGAACGTACACTAATAGGTAATGAATCAAACTTTCAAAAATTTTGACGTAGAATTCCGACATCAAAGAGTTTGTGTATGGGCTGGTTTACACAGAACTATGTTGGTTAATTGTACTATGATGGAAATAACCCTATTTCCATCCGTGTGCACGTGGCCTAACCGGCAAGCTACAGCGAGTGAGCGATACACCTGTTGGACTTGCGAGCTAGTACCATTCAGCATTATGGTACTTTTGAAAATATAAAATAATATTTTAATTTCAAGAATGATAATTTTTGACGATGATATTGAACCCGCAACTTCACTCTTGTGAATGTCGGATACTGAATGGATTTTCATCGTTTTTTCGCGGTACCCTAATTCATTATGTAAAAAAAAGTAACTTACGTTTCTTCTTACAACATTAGCTATCTGTCAGTGAAAATTAGTACAGCTGTTTTCGAGATTAGCCGGAACAAACAGACAGACAGTATTTTTTTTTGGTGTAAGTACCCTGTAAAACATTTATAATGAATTATGTAAAAAAAACTGTTATTTTGATATTGCAAACAGACACGACAATTTTATTTATTTGAATAATAGAACAAACATCAATATTGTCCGAATTGTATCTTTTATTAGACTATGTTATATAAAAATAATGGTAAATCCATGACTGAAGCCCAAACTAGGAACATCAAATATTCAGGTTTAGGAGAGCATAATAACGCAAAGTACCGATATAAAAACAGTGAACAATTTCCATAATCTTTAGCCTATAAACTTCAAAACTAGAGGCTATAAAGGCTACGGAGGCTACAATATAAATCCATGAATTACCATCAGAATGTATTTCATTTTATTTCCTTACCCGCCGTCACTGCCAACTCGGGGCAAATCGCAATAAAGTTCCGATAATCCTTCATTGTTTGATCGATGATCACGCTGGATTAGATTGGCAAAGCAGCGCTTACAGCGACGAATTCGCATCATGATTTATCTTCTTGTTATTACAGTTGAAGCGCTTAGCGCTGTCGGTGTGGTGGGCACAAAAATATGCAAACTGGGATTACGGTTGAAGGACAGGCTCCGAGCTCGCGTGTTCTGGATAAGTCAATAATGTCGGATTGATGGGGATGTGGAGTTGGATTATATTACAATTTATATTCTCCTATTTATCTGTTATACTTTTTGATTTCTATTTTCATGCTATACAGAGCAGAAGGGGGATCGTAACAAAAACTTTTAATATGATTTAGGACCTACATGATTCTAGACATGAGGGGTAACATTTTTCATCGTTTGATAGAAAAAAATCGGTTGCTGTTCCATTCCATACATAATGACGGTAGCACATTTATATGGAATAACTTTATTTTTTATTATCTGACGAAAACTTTGGAGGGCTAGAATCATGTACTGAATCCAACATGAGAGATACATACAACATACAATCACGCTTGTATTTCCCGAAGGGTTAAGCAGAGGTGTACCAATGTAACCAGTTCACCTATGTTTAGGTCCCATGTAACAGGGAGCGAGCCTATTCACATTAAACCGGCACAAATCCTAACTCCGAGTTGCGACTGAGAATTTAATAGAAAAACCAAATAACACTTTTTGCTCGAAAAAACATGAAATATGTAACCTGGTAATATTTTTATACATTTAAATAGTGTTCATTGAGTTTTTATCGTTCTTCTCGAAGAAACCTAATGTTTGAAACGAGTAACATGCTTCAATTTTCTGACTGACTGACTCCTAGACGTGAAAAGAAAGAAAGCGGCTGTAAATGGTTTCTTTTGAAATAGATGATTTTATTTTAATTTTGTTTTCATGTTAAAACTTTCCACCCGTTATGATGAAATATCTCCATTTCAAGAAGTCTGCCTCTCATTGACATTGGTTCCGTTACACCTCTAGACTGTATTTGCAAATGAGCACTGATCACTGCATATTCATCAGACGAGATATTTCAATAGATTGTACGACCCGTACCAGCGCCGAGTCGAATCAATAGCTTGCTTGATTATACAGACCGTATTAATGATAGTCCTCGGGTGAAGTAGATGCTAGCTCCTTGTTCGAATGTAACGGTATCCTGAGAGGCAATTTAGAGACAAATTGTATTTCCTACGGCTTTTATCTCTTCTGATTAATTTTCCTTCGGTTTTAGACTTAGTAGTAGATATTTCCCTGGAGACATTTTGACTTCATTGCTTGGAATAACGTCCTATTTGTACAAACATTGTACAACACGACTCGACATTACATTTTCAGGAGTCTACAGAACGGGAATGTTTTACAAGACACTGAAAGAAATGAGTTTCCTCAAACTGTTCTATTTTTAAAATGTTTTCGTCTTGCAATAAAGAAACCGGCCAAGTGCGAGTCAGAATCGCGCAGGAACGTTTCCACACAAAAAAAAAACTATAAAAACGGCAAAAAACATGTCTGTTGTGTGAAACCTCGTTCAATATTTTATTATATTCTGTTTTTTAGTATATGTTAATATAGCGGCAACATAAATATATCATCTATGAAAATTTTAACTGCCTATCTATCATCGTTCATGAGATACAGCCTGGTGACAGACGGAAGGACAGCGGAGTCTTAGTAATAAAGTTTACCTTTTGGGTACGGAACCTTAAAAATTCACAAAGCTTGAATTTTTACTTTCTGAAGGAAGTTCCAAAGAGTTATATAGGTACATGGCAGATGCCAGACATGCTATCTTACTTTATTTAGACTTACAAAGGTTGTTCTGCTAATTTCTCTGGTGGAATTTTTGAACTGAAATCTTAAGCCGCGTTGAGCTATTTTTGGTAGGGACATAACTAATGGGCTCGCGTCACCGACATGCTGTGATCTCGTCACCAACATGTTGATGTGACGTGTTGCACCGATTATCCCAAAGTTTTAAGTATTTACTTCTGTCGGCGGTCCCCATGACTACCTATTTTTTTTTCTTTGGGTGCTTCTTGAGTTTCTCCTAATGCTAAAAGATTGAGCACCACTATCACCACTCACATACCACTATACATATTTAGCGCTAAATGTGTTTAAATTAACTGCCTCGTTAGCCTAGTGGTCCTAAGCACGACTGCTACGCTAGAGGTCCTGGGTTCGATTCCCAGGTCGAGCAAAAAGTGTTATAGGGTTTTTCTATGAAATTCTCAGTAGCAGCTCGGAATTTAGATTTGTGCCTGGTGAACGGCAATAGTATCGCCCCCTATTACATGGGACCTAAATCCGTACTAATATTATAAATGCGAAAGTAACTCTGTCTGTCTGTCTGTCTCTCTGTCTGTCTGTCTCTTCTTCACGCCTAAACCACTGAACCGATTTCAATGAAATTTGGTACAGATATAGTCTGGGACCCGAGAAAGGACATAGGATAATTTTCATCCCGGAAATCCCCTGGGAACGGGAACTATTAATCCACGCGGACGAAGTCGCGGGCAAGAGCTAGTATAAATATAAAATCGCTAAATACATTTAGTGCCTAAACGTATTTAGGACATCATTGCATCCCTGTCACATTATTAGAAGGTGACAGTGACAGAATGATAATTTAAAAACATTTAGCGCTTAATATGTATAGTGATTTTGGTGAAAATGACCCTTAGTGTGAAATTCGCACGACCCAAATCCTGTGAATATTGCATAGATCCATCATTCTCCGACTAAGATTGTTTGTTGGAAATTATATTTTTTTCACTTCCCACCTTCCTGCTTTCCGAAGTGTGTTTACGTTATTAAATTTTTTTACCGTGTTTTGACTTTTAACGTGAATAACATTCTGTGCTATTACAAATACCTACGTCCTTTTATTTTAATTAAATTTCAAAATAAATTGTTTGAGTTTCATGACGTCATCGGTTTTTTTTTTTAAGAATTTTGTTCTTGTGTGCCATTTAAATATGTTATTACTCGTATTTTAAGAGTTTTGTTTTTTTTTGTCCGCTGGTACGATCATTTACACCTGTCATGTTTTCTCTTCACAACCTTTGATTGTGGTTGTGATTAAGTTGCATAAAGCTAAGTTAAAAAAAAAACCTTGTTAGTAGTAGTAATCGTGGTAATAGAGTTCTGTGAAGGACCTCGTCCGGGGAGAAACTACCACCATATCTATACCTGCCACAAAGCAGCGTGTCTGTGTTTGAAGGACTGGTTTGAACGGTATTGGTTAAGGTGTAATTACAGGCACATAAGACATTTCAACTTTGTCTCATTTGTAAGGCCTTTGGTATTCGCTTGTTTGCCATCCAATTACAAAAAAATACATTTAAAATTAATTTGATATTTCCAACATCAAGTAATCCACATCACAGTAATTGGTAGGTCCTACATTTATCAACCATCCAATACTACATCAGCTCCATTAATCTCAAAAACACGATCAAAGTAGACGGCTACAAGGTCTCAGTAATAGACAAACTTCGTTACTTCTCTCAAAGGTTTCTAGACTGGTCGTTCATGTCTGACAACTATTTCGCCTTCTGTCTTATCGTCTGGAGTTCTGAATGCATCTGTGGCAGCTGATGTTTTAGGGTTAAAAGTTATTGAGTTGAGATTGCTACGATAAAATGCTTTAATGTCACTTAAATTTTGTTCTTAGTGAGATGTTTTCATTGGTGTGTTTTAATAAATGGGAATAGTCGATTAGTTGTAACCTAAATTGTATAAGAGTATTCAGGAATTATGTTGCCCGTTCTCCTACACAAGACTGAGTAGCTAATTCCAATAATAATACAAGTGCATACTTGTATTAATATTGGAATTAGCTACTCAGTCTCAAATTATAAAAAAGACAACCGCCTTCAAAAACTAAAAAGAGAAAAATAACTTTAGCTTTGGAAGTCGGCGGCTTTGGTTCTGTGTGTTGTTTTGTATTGCCGCCGACTTCCAAAGCTAAAGTTATTTTTCTCTTTTTAGTTTTTGAAGGCGGTTGTCTTTTTTTGTAAAAAAGTTTTTTATTTCTCGCTTTTTAGTATCAATTTTTTTATCCAAATCCATGAAGGAACTGGCATGTAAATTAACATGACACCGCAAAAAAAAGTCATAAGAAAGCAGAATACGCGATTTCGTTTACTTAGATGAGAAATTTTCAAATATTACTGTAAGTATACATCTGAGTAACTCTTTCGAGTGTACAGGCGCGATGTTATGTTGTGCAATTGCGTAAACAATGCATATTTATGCGATAGCAGCAATCGCGGTTGATTTGCTGAAATTTTTTGAAGAGTTCCGTTGTCTGTCTCCGTAATCCATCATCAGATATTTATGAAATTTAAATGGAACCATTTGGGAAGTTTACCATTTCCAACAAAAAAAGAATAATCAAAATCGGTTCATAAACGACGAAGTTATCCGCGAACAAACATAATATAATAAAAAGTCCCTATCTCAAAAACTACTAAGGTTAAGGAGTACTGTAGCATCATCATCAGGACAGCAGCATCAGATGTTGACACCCTGAAGCATATACCTGAGTAAGACATGATTACGTAACAAAAACACCATACGAGCATACAATTTTCGGTGGTTGCCCTCGATTTCTCCTGGATTCTATCATCAGATCCTGGACTGGTGAAAATGGGACCACCTCAGAAGTGAACTCTATCAAACAAAAAAAAAATTTTTGAAATCCGTCTATAATTGACGAAAATATCGGTGAACATACATAAAAAAAAAAAAAAAAAAATATTATACATACAGACGAATTGAGAACCTCCTCCTTTTTTGAAGTCGGTTAAAAATAACATGCAGTAACACGGGATGAATAGAAATGCTCGGGGTTAATCAGAACGAAATTTTATAAGTAACTTCAGTGTCAAAATATTATAATTTGTTGCCAAAAAGGACTTAATTATTTACTCGGAGTTAGGATTTGTGCCCGGTTAATGGCAATAGGCTCGCCCCCTATTACATGGGACCTAAACATACTATGGCGAACTATGGGTGTACATTGGTACACCTCAGCGTAACCTTTCGAGGAATACAGGCGTATGTGTGTGTGTTATATAACATACATAAAATTGGCCGTCCTTTATATGAGTTGAATGTATGTGTAGCATGGAGGCAAACCACGTTTTCATAAATGTGTGTTCGGGGGACTACCTACACATTGGCTGTGTTCGCTTTGAATGCATGTGGGTGTATGAATGTATTCTTTATTGTCAGTTGCAGTACGGTTTCATTGGTTTTATGTAACACTGTTATTTAGCAAATAAGCATTGTAGCAGTAAATTGGATTCTATTTCAAACATAAACCATGAACTTGCATTTTATTTGGTAAAAACCGGCAAAGTGCGAGTCGGACTCGAGCACGAAGGGTTCCTTACCATTATCTATAAAAAAATCACGTTTTTTGTATGGGAGCCCCCTTGAATATTTATTTTATTCTGTTTTTAAGTATTTGTTGAAATAGTGGCAACAGAAATACATCACCTGTGAAAATTTCAACTGTCTAACTATCGGTTCATGGGATACAGCTTGCATGGTGACAGACGGACGGACAGACAGCAGAGTCTTAGTAATAGGCGGGACCCTACTACTAAGACTCCGCTGTTTTACCCTTTGGGTATGGAACCCTAAAAATCTCTTTTCCCTAACATAAGTGGGATACCCGATCACATCAAGCACACTTCAATTTATTTATCAAGGGAGATGTCAACATAATAATAATGTGCTGTTAGACTGGTGTTTAGAAATTAATGTGATGTAAGAATATAGACGAGTTCTCACCCGACATTAGATAATTATTATTATAAAAAAATAGTAAAAATAAAATGGTTAATTTGAACTGAAGTTATAATATGTGTGTCTTAATTTAACTTTCTTCAATATTTGCTAGCCTAATTTTGAAGTAGTTTGTATAAGGGACAAAAATATTGTAAACATATATATTATATGTATGTGTTTGTGTTTGTATGTGTGTTTTATATGTTATTATTATACGTATATATTCGCGACTGCCGAGCAAGGGGTCCCGGGTTCGATTCCCAGGTCGGGCAAAAAGTGTTATTGGATTTTTCCATTAGGAATTTCTTAGTAGCAGCCCGGAGTTTGGATTTGTGCCCGGTTAATGGCAATAGGCTCGCCCCCTATTACATGGGACCTAAATATACCGGCGAACTGTGGGTGTACCTAAATTGGTGCACCTCTGCCTAACCCTTCGGGGAATACAGGCGTGATGGTATATTTATTTTTATTTTATTTTTTATATATTTTCAATATCTAAGGAATATTTAGATTATGTCTATAAAAACTGCTTTGTCCGTTAATAAAAAGAAACATAATATTAATATTATAGTCTATCACGGACTGCCTCGTTCGCCTATTGGTCCTAAGCACGACTGCTACGCTAGAGATTTCGGGTTCGATTCCCAGGTCTTCCAAAAAATGTTACTGGATTTTTCTATGAAATTCTCAGTAGCTCGGAGTTAGGATTTGTGCCCGTTTATCGGCAATGGGGTTGCCCACTATGACATGGAACCTAAACGAACTGTTGGTGTACGTTTGGTACATCTCTGCCTGACCCTTCGTGGGAACACAGGCGTGATAATAATATGTTTATGTGTTATGTGTTACAGCGAAAAAGCTTTCCAATTAAATATAAGCTACTCGTAATTAAAGCAATTATAATTGTATTAATGATACCAAATAATGAAAGCTGATTTATATAAAACCCGATTATTGGCTGCCCAGTGTTGTTATAAATTGCCCTGGCGGTTGCCCTACTTTTATTTATTGCCCTTTCCATCACTTGATGAGATGAAATCGTATTGATGGCGTAACAGATTGCAAAATCGGTATCGCTATGTGAAAATAATCTCATTGTTACTTCGTTTGCAGTATTACAGAGCGCTCTCATTTATATGGGATTTATCAACAAAACCCAGCTCTACAACAATGCTGGTTTCAATGATAGGTATAATAATAATGCATAACATACCATCACGCCTGTATTCACCGAAGGGTTAGGCAGAGGTATACCAATGTACACCTACCCAGTTCGCCGGTATGTTTAGGCCCCACGTAATAGGGGCAGATCCTGTTGCTATTAAACGCACAAATCCAAACTCTAAGCTGCTTCTGAGAATTTCATAGAAAAACCCAATAACACTTGGCTCGACCTGGGAATCGAACCCAAGACCTCTAGCGTAGCAGTCGCGGGACCACTAGGCTACCGAGGCAGTATCATCATTATTATACAACCGTAAGATGCTAAACAAAAGCCTTAATCCACCAAATACCAAAGGTTTATCAGGGACTATTCAAAAAGAACTTTAAACATATCCTATTAAGTTCTATAATCCCGTGCCATATTTCAAGGACTCTCAACTTGTAGATCTCTTAAAAATGGAGCCACTATGTTACTTTGCACATTTGAAACTTCGATCATCTAGTCTGACAACTTTCGCTGCGAGTTTGAGTATTAACTTAGTAACTACCTACGTTACTTGGATCAAGCTCTTAAGGGTACGATGCCTTAGTTGTTCAGTCGGGAAAGGTACAGTTAAGTGTTGAAATATCTGGTTATATAAAAAAAATCAATGTCGCATTTTTTTCTAGAGTATCTATCGATTTATTTGTTGGTAGGTAACGATTTAGAAAAGTGTAAATATGAATATAGTATGATAAACTAGCTTCTGCCGGCGACTTCATCCGGCCAAATCTGAACTGTACGTTTTATCGGGATGAAAGTACCTATCCTATTTGTTATTCCACACTACAATTTACGTCAGTGCCAAAGTTAATCCAGATGTTTAGCCGTTTAAGCGGGAAAGAGTAACAAACATCCATCCATCCATCCATCCATCCATCCTTACAAACATAATATTAGCAGGATAAGATTAGTAGCACTAGCTTTTGCCTGCGACTAAGTCCGCGTAACTGTCTTTTATCGAGGACACAGATGAAGGTGCATGATACAAATAAGCCGATTTCTTCCTAGAGGTTCGAACTTACCCCATACCAAATTTCACCGAATTCGGTTCAGTGCTTTTGTCGTGAAAGCGTAGCAGACAATATTAAGTATGGATTACCAATCATACATACATAAACTCACGCTTTTTTCCCATGGGGGTAAGAAGAAACCACAGAACACCACCTGTTACGATCCTTGTCCTTATTACCAATCAACCCTAATTAAGTAATGGCATACATATTTTCGCCGTCAACTGTACCATCTACGCCATGTGTCGACTCCAGGCGAATACTAAACACGTGGCAGATGTTACCGCTACTCTAATACCGTATAGGTAGGGGTATAGATATAGGCACTATGTATGTAGTATGATAGCTAAAGTGATCGATTAGGGTAAGGGTCAGTTCACACCGGGACGCGACGCGACGTTACTACCCAGCAAAAAACAAGTTAATGTATGTACATCCAAAACTGATGCTTGGTATTTAAAATTTAACAATAATTATTGATGTTAAATTTTTATTTATTTATTTGAAGCTCTCCAAGGATTTTTTTATTGTTTAGATAGTTTGAAGCACGTACCTTTTAATAGAGCTACTCATAATAATTATGACTTTATTTACTACTCGAAAAGTACATTTTAATGTGACAATTTCATTTCATTGTGACAATTTTGTTGTGAGAAGGTGCAGCGTATTCTAAATTCAAACTGACTGCCTCGTTAGCCTAATGGTCCTATGTTCGACTGCTATGCTAGAGGTCTTGGGTTCGAATCCACGATCGAACAAAGTGTTAATGGGTTTTTCTATGAACTTCGCAGTAGCAGTTCGGTGTTAGTTGTTGAGCCTGGTTAATGGCAATAGGCTCGCCCCTTATTACATGGGGCCTAAAACATACCAGTGAGTTGACCGGTTAAGCAGTAAACAGCCCTAGGCTGTCCTGCGAGATCGAAAAAAAAAAAAAAAAAAAAAAAACCAGTGAACTGTGGGTGTACATTGGTACACCTCTGCCGAACCCTTCGGGGAATACAGGCGTGTTGTTATGTAATATGTATGTCTATTAAAAGGTGTGCTCAGAGTCGTGTCGCGCCGCGTCTGGGTGTGAACTAACCCTTAGGGTAAGTAAAGCCGTCAAGTTCGGGATGGTTGACAGCTGTTTGGTCGATACTGACAGTTTAACGACTAGATTAGTTTATAATGTTGACCGACCGTTAGAAGATCTAAATTAATACGTGTATCTTTGTCTTCATCAAAGTATAGTTAATGGGTTAACTTATAATCCTTTGAAAGGGTTTATGGGTAAGTAAATTGAATAATTTTAAAATTAGGTACCTAGTCTTGTTTTTTACCTCATTTTAAACTAGCTTCTGTATGCGATTTCGTCTAGACTTCAGTGTCAAATTAAAATCCTAAATTATCCCACGAGAGAATAAAAACTGGATAAAATTGTTTCTTTTTAAATGTCATTGGATGGGAAACTAAACAAAACTTCAGCTAATTCCATTCAGCCGTTTAAGCATGAAAGAGTAATAAACATCTATTCATCCGTTCATCCATCCTCCCATAGAAAAAATAAATCGGAAAGTTGATTAAAAAGTTCGTTCCAAAACGTAGGAACAATGAGCAAAAAACTCCACGGACAAATTTAACGATCAGTTTATTTTTAATTCTGGTCCCATTATCCTTTATGGCTGCCACTCCACGCCAGACAATCGGTGACCAATTTTTTTGTCGGAGAGAGTGCAACATATGAATTTCAATATTATACCAACGCTGATATTCCACGAAAAGTAGGTCCTACGAAACTATGGATCTAATGAACGGCCCGATAAATAATCTTTCCTACTAAATGTCGGACGCGGACGGAGGTCCTTATAATAATTATGTATGTTCGACACACTACATAAACTAGTAACTAACATCCACTATAAAGATAACGGATTTTATAAAGTGCCTATTGCCTAAATCTGCCTAGACCTAGGTCCTAAAAAAATAAAGATAAAACTTTATACCAATCATAAACGAGTCGTTCCACTAGCCACAGACTAACTAGATCAGTTGACCCGCTTCCATAATTTATTTTTGTTCCGTCTCACTGTGTTTGGGATTCCGAATATTTTTATATTGCTATTCACATCTTGGACTGCCCGCTTTGGCCTCGTAGTCGCAAGTGCGACTGCTGAGCGTGGGGCTCTATGTCCGATTCCCAGGTCGGGTGAGTGCTAAAGTGCAGTAAAGTGCTATATTGGGTTTCTCAAATTAGAAATTTCTCAGCCTAGATTTCTCAGTAAATTATTCGTGTGTTACCTCCGTGTCGAATTGCCGTCCCATCGGACCATGAAAGTAAGGGAAGAGTTTGTGCACACTTAGACACTAATAACATCTGTTAGGCCGGTTACAGTGCTTGACCGATCGTCGGTGCGTACGCCAGTCGCGCTTGTCATTTTAATGAAAATTCACAAACCGTACAGTGCTGGACTGACCGTACGCACGCGTATATTGGTACGCACTGCGTACGAGGACCGTCGGTCGAGCGCGTCTGCATGCGTGCCGTCGGTCGACCGACGCGCTATGGAAACATATGAACGCGTTCAGTGCTGCACCGACCGGTGGACCGACCGCACGGATGTGCGTATCATCGTTGACGAAAAATTATTTCGTACTCAAAATGAACAGATTTATCGACACCGAACGATGAATCACCGAAGTTCGTCTTCGTAAACCACTCTGGAACATAAGCCACGTTTTGTATTTTATTGTATATATTTTGTACGTTTTGTATTTGTATATGATATCGTCTACGTCTTCTTCTATTCCTAAAACGTCTACGAAGATAATAAGCAGCTATTAAACAATTCGTAAACGGTTCCATTGCGTGCGACTGTACCAGTCCGGTCAGTTTGTTGGTCAGGAGAGCACTGAATGATACAAACTGACGGTCGGTTCAAGCGTATCGTCAGGACGGACCGTACGTACTGACGGTCAGTGGAGCACTATAACCGGCCTAAACTGTCTAGTTCTCATTGAGATTGGGCGTCGTGGCCGAACTTCAGTCAGAAGAACTACTACTATTAATTTGACCTGAAATTCTGAAAGTTCTGGGAACACAAACATAAAATATTTTAATAAATTTTGTATGTTTTTATAATATCTTTCAAGTTATGCCGCCGGAAATTAAAATTTTCAGCATGTATATTGGACAAAATCATTTTTCCTTATTGTCAGACACTTTCCGTGTGCCATAACTTCAGTCAGACCCGTGAGGTTTAAAGTTTCGAACTTAACGATGGCATACAAACGTTGATGTCGTGTATAAAATTCGTAATGTGAATCGAATGATGCATTATTTATGAAACTGAAATGATAATGGAAAGACTGTAAATCCTTATGTTTATTTGTTTTCGTGTATGTGCAAATGTTCAGGGTCTTATCGTCAAATATTTATGGACTACTAGTTTTTGCACGTGGCTTCGTCCGCATGGAATAGATACTTTGGGTAGCCTTTTTTATATAAAAGGCTACCCAAAGTAAGGTTTTTTCAAAAACGCTTGTACAAACTGTTTATCTGTGTTTTATCAAGTTCCTAAACATAAAGTTAAATATAATTTTCACTAATGACGGACTCCCATACAAACTCTCTTTCCCTATTTCAAGCCCCTTTCTCTCGGCAATATTGCCTATGGCCTTTTCCTATTTCTGTACCAAACATCAAAATCGATTCAGCGGTTAAGACGTGAAAGCGTAAAATATAGTCAGACAGGGTTACTTTCGCACTATGATATTAACACTACTTTTTTAAACCCTGCTCCATGCTAGGAATTTATCTTCTATCATGGGTGCGTTTACAAACATATAAACTCACATACACAAACAGCCAGACCCGGAACAATTAAATGTACGCCACAGAAATATTTTTGTTCCGTGCGGGCATCGACCAAAGCGTGTGGGGCGTGTGGGGGTGGCATGTGATTAATACAATGTTCCTGTGTCCTAACATAATTCATAATTATACTACAGCTTTAATCCTTATTTAACATATTTTTAAAAATCCGGGCACAAATCCTAGCTCCTTGCTGCTACTGAGACTTTCATAAAAAAACTCAATGACACTTTTTGCTCGACCTGGGAATCGAACTCAAGACCTCTAGCGTAGCAGTCGCGCTTAAGACCACTAGATCAACGAGGCAGTCGCCCCCGTTTTACACGGGACCGAAAACATATCGGCGAACTGTGAGTATATATTTTTACACCTCTGCCCAACCCTTCGGGGAATACAGGCGTGATGGTGATAGTATGGATGGTAAAAATGAATATGAATATCGAACTCATGACAAGCAGCACAACAGCCTCTATGCCAACTATACCGTCAAATAAGTATAGATAATGGCTTGCACATAAATTCAGCTCTTTTCACGTATTTATTTATAATAATAGCGTTCTCATATTTTGTGTATTCATAGCCATCTCCGGACTCCTAAATGTCTTGTTTCTTCCAACCAGATATTATCGTGTGAGAATTTATTAAGTGCTTAAGTGTTTCGCTGCCAAGGAAGTTCATATAATGCGAAATATGTTTGTGTTTGGACTATATAATGTATTTATTATTTATACTTGATAAGTATGTGTGCTTAATACGACTGAATCTGCTTGCAGGAACTACCTACTTAACTTGACAAAATTCTAACTTTCATGGTCAGTGCAAGCAGAGCAACAACAACAAGTTGATGTTTCATTTATTATTTGATAATAAACTAAAATAAATCACAGTTAGATATTTTAATTGTGTGCAAAATGTTATTGAATTTTGGACTCTGTTTCTGTATGCTTTTAATTCATAATACCTAATCTATGAAAACTACTCAAGCATTCCACTTGCTCAATCAGCGCTGACCGCCAATAAGTTAGGTTAGTAACAAAATGAAGGTTAAAGGAAACGGAACGTTATCATGTAGTTGATAGATTGCAATTTCAATAAGCGCACAGTATCGTGTAATTGAGATTTTATCAACTTGTTTACTAGATCGGACACCAAGGTACTCTCTCGACCGTTACTATTTAGAATTTAGCATAAAGTGTAATATTATAATTTGTGAATTTTACTACCTCCATGCTTATTTCTGCCGCAAAGCAGCGTAGCTGCGTTCCGGTTGGAAGGGTATGGGTGCCGGTGTAATTACAAGCACATATTTCAGCTTTGTCTCTGGGATGGCAACGTATTTGCATGGTCTGTACTGCAGATGTCTATAGGCAGCGGTGTCACCCTAACATCAGATGGGCCGCCGGGTTGCATGCCATACAACGATATAAAAAAAAAAAAAGTTAGGTTCCAGTCAAACCGAATGTAACTGAACACCATAGAGCGATTGCTTCTCTGAATGCCAAATCCTATAACAAAAACGTTCAAAATCTAGTCGCAATCAAATCAAAGTCAAAAATCGTATTTTTGACAGATTAAAACTGCGATTTAAAAATGCACATATTTAAAGCTGTTTATCATCATCTGCCTAGCCTTTTCCCAACTTTATTGGGGTCGGCTTCCAGTCGAACCGGATGCAGCTGAATATCAGTATTTTACATGGAGCGACTGCCTATCAGACCTCCACAACCCAGTAATGGGTAATACGATACTCTTGGTAAGACTGGTTGTCAGACTTTCTGGCTTTTGACTAACAGTAACGACTGTCAAAGATCTACAAATGACAGCCATATTTAAAGCTGTTATAATATTCAAATCCAAATAGAAGTAACAATAGACGTTAATCCATAAAGAATAACATTAGTAGACAGCTGAAACACAAGCCTAGATTAAATAAAAGCTCCCTAACTTTGATCCTAAAATAACCTATTTTATGAAAATCTCAAAAACCGCTTAGGTACGCCTAGACTTGTTTTCAAATAACACAAACTATAAAAGTCCTTGATTATTCGTTGATATAATATTGCTAGAAATACCTAGACCTAGTTATAGAGTCCAAGTTCGAGCTCAAAATGTAAAACCAACATTGTTCCAAGTTCCAAGTACTTGTATTAATTTCAATTTAGTTTCGCTTGAATCCTTACTACATGCGGCTTCGTGTATCTAATAATATTGTTCATTAATAGTTTCCAAAATCACCTTCATTAGTGGTGTGTGGTGGCTGTTTTGATCTTGTGTGCTCAAGTTTGAGATCATTCTGGTGCCTCAGATTTCTCAGGTAGAAAACATCATTAAGATTTATAGGACCGTAGTTTACAATGGCGTTGGTTACCTCCTATTGGCTGGAAATAATAGTGGACTATAATGGCTGTGATTATAATAACTGTGTGGGTTAAATATTACGTTATATCTATACTAATATTATAAAGAGGTAATATTTGTTTGTAAGTCTGTATGTAGGGGGTAATCTCTGGATCTACTGGACCGATTTTGAAAATTCTTTTACCCATAAAAAGCCACATTATTTGTGAGTGGCTACTGATACTGATATTCAGCTGCATCCGGTTAGACTGGAAGCCGACCCCAACATAGTTGGGAAAAGGCTAGGCAGATGATGATTTGTGAGTGGCTATAAAACATCACGCTACGACACACGGGAGCGGAGCAGTAACTACAGATGTAACGTAAGGCGGGTGAAATTAGCCACGCGGACGAAGTCGCGGGCAGTTTGCTAGTAGATAATAATCTCAGCCTGAAATCATCCCAGTGCTGGGCAAAAGCCTTTTCTTAGAGAAAGTAGGAGCATTAATCACCACGCTTGCTCAAGGCGGATTGGCGATTTCAGACTTATATACAGTGAGGATAGTGCTCACGACATTTTCTTCAAAGATGTCAGTAATGTACGAGATAATCTTAAAAAAAAAAAAAAAAATATATACCATCACGCCTGTATTCCCCGAAGGGTTAGGCAGGGGTGTACCAATGCACACCCACAGTTCGCCGGTATATTTAGGTCCCATGTAATAGGGGGCGAGCCTATTGCCATTAACCGGGCACAAATCCAAACTCCGAGCTGCTACTGAGAATAAAAAAAACTTAAAAAATACAGAAGAAATAGATAAAAGTCACATTGTTATCTACTTGTCCGTGCCGGCTAGGAACCCACAGGCTCGTGAATAAGAGACTGGCGCCATACCTACTAAGCCATCACGAAATTCCATTACCAACTCATAAATATTTGTGTGAAATCATAATACGTATACAAATTGATATCACATCTTAAACTCCCAACTACCTAGTTTGAATAGATAATATCAGTAAAAAAGTGATAAAACTGCACTATGCAGTAAAATACATATAGTTTGCTATAACATCGGAGTACAGAGTAATCCTACTAATCCTACTTCTATATAAATGCGAAAGTTTGTGAGGAAGAATTTTATGTTTTGGTGTGGCTTTTTAATTTTGTTCAGAAATTTCAATTTTTCAGGCATCATAAAATTTTTTCTTCCCTAAAAACATTTAAAAAAATAGTTTAATAGTAAATTGTCATAATTATTATTGGTTGACTCAAACGATGCTCTTTTTGACGAACAATTTTTTTTTTATTTACTCCAAATACATAATCATCTTTATTTAATGGCGGATCATGTTACAAGCTTAATTAAACTCCGGCCCATGGCATTTAAACACCTGAATTAACTGCGCAAAAATTCAGCGCAAAGTTCGAAAGTGGCATTTGACATTTACATGGTATTTTGTATCAATGTACACAGGTGAGATAATGTACACAATTAGGAAAATGTCAATGACCTAATAATAGATACCTAATTAGGAGAAATGACCTTTTCTGAATGAATGGGCACTAAGTACCTACCAAATATTCATTCAGTTGTATAATACGTCTTATTAAATTTGCACCAAAATACCCGTTAAACTTGACATAATTAGCCACCACGGGTGGCTTTTAAATATCCCTGAAGGTGAATAGAAAATGAAAAAGTCAGTTGCCCTTCGTCCGTTTAATTGAAAGTCCAGAAGTCAATTACTTTGACTTTTGTTAACTACTTATCAATTCACTGTTTAATAGGTATTCTATAAAATTAAATCAAGCGAATGCCGTAGTTGGGACACTTGAAATAAGTGTAAGTACAATATGAATTATTATACATTTTCATTTTTTTATATTAAAATCGTTGATCGCAGTAGCGAGCAAGTCAAAATTAAAAATACTCACTTATGGGCAAACATTCAAAAATTTGCAACATTGACTCCTAGAAAAAAAAATCTCAAGTCATTGCATAATGCTCTAATACCGCAAGAATTGTATGCTTTTAAATTTTAATTAGATCTATGAAAAAATTGATAAAGTGAGGTTATTTTTTTTTTATTTGTAATAGCTTACCTCTGGAAGAACTGGACCAATTAAAAAAAAACTCTTTAACTGATTGAAAGCTATATTACTGAGTGTCATAAGATGTTTTATGGTATGTTGACAAAGGTATGACCAAGTCGCGGGAAGACACTAATAAATTTTAAACTTACCTGTTTAATTATTATCTCGCCAAGTTTCAAGTGGGATCAGCAGAGAGGTTAGATCCCACATGTGACTTTAACGAACTCCAATGCTTCTCGTTGAAGGTTACAAGTTTTCAACCTGTGAAAGAAAATCTTTTATTATTAAACTGTCTTGTTAGCCTTGTTGTTGTGGTCCTAAGCGAGACTGCTGCGGAGGTCTTGGGTTCGATTCCCAGGTCGAGCAAAGTGTTATTGGGATTTTCTATGAAATTCTCAGTAGCAGCTCAGAGTTAGGATTTGTGCCCAGTTAATGCAATAGGCTCGCCCCCTATTACATGGAACCAAAACATACCGGCGAACTGTAGGTGTACATTGGTACATTTCTGCCTAAAAATTGGGGGAAAACCGGCGTGATGGTATAATATATTATGTAAGTATGATATAAAAATTGCTTTCGTCAACTACACCCACGTGCAAAAATATTAGGCCAGATTCAAAAGCAATTTATTTAAAGTATGTATGCTCATGAAGATATATTATGTATTGCGCATGTGCGACCTCACACGCATACTTAAAATATATTGAATCTGAACTCAACGAGGTGATTCGCTATTTCATTTTGTTGAGTGTCCCATTTTTTTTGCTCGTGTAGGTTTCTTAATTATTTTTAGGACAAAGGGCGTTTATACACAGCTGTTGATAACCCAGTGTTGCGGAATTTGTCCGAAAAAGTCATCGCGGCTAATGAGGCAACTACCTCGTTAGCCTAGTGGTCCTAAACGCGACTGCTACGCTAGAGGTCTTGGGTTCTATTCCCATAGTGATTTTGGGTTTTTCTGTGAAATTCTCAGTAACAGCTCGGAGTTAGGATTTGTGCCCGGTTAATGGCACTAGACTCGCCCATGAGATCTAAACATACCGGTGAACTGTCGGTGTACAAGTACATTAGTATACCTCTGCCTAACCTTTCGGGGAATACAGGCGTGATGGTGTGGATGTATATCACCTTGATGATGGGACGCAAAGGGCATTAGGAAAAACACAGATGGGTTTTAGTCAGTTTGACATTTCTTTCCGCTCCGCCCAGAGCAGAAGAAGTCATGTGATGATATTCCATCCTTAAAAAAAAAAGTTAACAGTACCATCTTCGTTGATGTAACTTGCCTAAAAGTAATAATGACTTACGAATACTAGGTTAGGCGTACGCAAGGTTAGATAGGCGAACTTAGTTGTTCGTTGACAGATAACACATTTATTAGGACACGCACTAGAAATTACATTCACAGACAAATTGGTAAACTTATACGATTATGGACTTAAACATACTTCTAGGTAGGACAAATGTGTTTAAGCTTACAATTTCAAAAATATGCTAGTAATTCGGGTACTACTATTTTATGTTCAAACTCGAACACAAACCATTTTATTTATTTCAAACTAGCAAACTGCCCATGACTTTGTCCGGGTGGCTTATTTCACCCGCGTAAAGTTACGTCTGTAGCTACTGCTCCGCTCCCGTAGGTCGTAGCGTGATGTTAAATAATCTATGATACTCCCAAATAATGTGGGTTTCCATGGGTAAAAGAATTTTCAAAATCACTTCAGTAGATCCAGAGATTACCCCCTACAACCTCACAAACTTTACCTCTTTATAATAATATTAGTATAAATATTCAACCACAACAATCACCAATATTGCCCCATTGGTCTCGTGGTCGCAAGCGCGACTACTGAGCAAATCGTCCCGGGTTCGATTCCCAGGTCGGGCAAAAAGTGTTATTGGGTTTTTCCATTAGGAATTTTTTCAGTAGCAGCCCGGAGTTTGGAAGTTGGTGGTGTGACATCCCCGTGCCTCGGAAAGCACGTAGAGCCGTTGGTCCTGCGCCTGATCTCTCTCCGGTTGTGTCGGATTGCCGTCCCATCGGGCTATGAGAGTTAGGAAAGAGGGAGCGCACATGTGTTTGCGCACACACTTGTGCACTATAATATCTCCTGCTTACGTGGCTAGTCTGCATTAAGGTTAGCCGCCGTGGCCGGAGCGGCCTGGAGAATTACATTTTTACAGTATAAATATATAAGTATAGATTAAAATGTATACGCTTAAAACGTTATATACCAATAAGGTAATTTCTTTGTAAAAAATCCCATTACATTTGATCAGACGGCGTGTAAAAATTCAATGGAATAATAAGTCAATATTATCATAAAAACATAAAGTATCGTAAGATCTTATTATAATTCAATCTAAACGTGAAATCTAATAATTCGCGTCAATATAATAAGTGTCATTACTCTCCTCACTTCACTCATTTCTCTTCATATTGCCGGATGAAAGACCCGGCAATCGTATTAAAATATCTCCGGACCTTTTGATTTTCATCAATCTTACTTCCCTAGCCAAGTCGCAAACGATAATCGTAAACGCTCAGTAAGTACCAATAGATTTTAAACTTTATACCCCAGAGCCTTAAGTTAAAAATCTATTAAAGATTTCTAAGCGTTAGCGACTGGAAAGAACGAAAGCGCTATGCAATCTTCATTAGATCTTCTACTTAAAACCTAGCACATAAAGTTGAAGTACTATTAAAGCCTACTCATCGTTTGCGTTTTTCGTTTTGTTACATGGCTACAGGTGCTGTTGTAGACGTGAAAGTTAGTCAGGATGGATGGATGGATGGATGGATGGATGTTTGTTACTCTTTCTAACGGATCAACAGATTTTTTTTAAATTACATAGGTACCATCACGCCTGTTTTCCTCGAAGGGTTAGGCAGAGGTGTACCAATGTACACCCACAGTTCACCGGTATGTTTAGGTCCCATGTAATAGGGGTTTTTTTAAATTGTATTATTATAATAGTACTAATGCTAGTCCAGTGTGTCTAGTCTAGTTATGTGTATATTTTGAATGTCTTTTGGCGGGACACAGCTCGGATCTTATTTATTATTACATCTTCTGTATGTATCCTGTGTTCACGAAATAAATTAATTTGAATTTTGACTATTTTTTGCCCACGACCTTGTCTACGAAACAAAAAGTAGCCTATGTGCTATCTTGGGGTTCAAATTTATAATACCAAATTTCATTAAAATCGGTTCAGCGGTTTAGTCCTAAAAACGTAACACATAGACAGACAGACCGACAGAGATACTTTCGGATTTATAATAAGTCATCATCTGCCTAGCCTTTTCCCAACTATGTTGGAGTTGGCTTCCAGTCGAACCGGATGCAGCTGAATATCAGTATTTTACATGGAGCGACTGCCTATCAGACCTCCACAACCCTGTAATGGGTAATACGATACTCTTGGTAAGACTGGTTATCAGACTTTCGGATTCGGATTCGAATTTATAATAAGTACGGATTCTTTTTTATAGCTAAACACAGGATAACTTCTATTCCGTTATTCCATTAAATTATGAAGAACTTTGACCTAATTCTGAAATCAACACAGACAAAGTCACATTCGAAAACTACTATTATAATAAAACACAGAGAAACTATTCAGAAGTTAGATTAACAACATTCAGAACATTGAAACATGATTAGCTCACCGCATGAATGTAGTATATACCTATACATTTGTTTTCAGCCAATCAAAACAGTGCACGATGCACGCGCGTCCAATTGAGAGAATGGAGCAGACATGTGTGTGTTTGTTTGTAATCACATTTGTCCTCATGTTGCCGGCAATTATTGAGTTTCTGGTGTGTTGTTGCGGAAAATTAGGTTTATATTGTCACGTGTTCACAGATTTATTTACAAATGTTAGCAACATAATGTAGCAATAACTACCTCGTTGGCCTAGTGGTCATAAGCGTGACTGCTAGCTGCATTTTAATTTTGAGGTCGATTCCCAGGTCGGGCAAAAAGTGTTATTGGGTTTTGTCATGAAAGTTTCTTTTCTTTAGATGGACAGACGACCTAATAAAGGTCGCCGGAAGACGCTGGATGCAGGTGGCTTCCAACCGGTATATGTGGAGATCTAAAGGGGAGGCCTATGTTCAGCAGTGGACGTCCTATGGCTGAGATGATGATGATGATAATGATGATGAAATTTTCAGTAGCAGCTTAGTTAGAATTTGTGCCCGGTTAATGGCAATAGGCTCGCCCCTTATTACATGGGACCTCAACATACCGACGAACTGTAAGTGTACATTAGTACATCTCTGTCAAACCTTTCGGGGAATACAGGCGTGATGGTAGGTATGTTATGAATAATGTACATAATGTTAATTTTACATAATAGAGAAGAGAAATAGTTACCGTTAAGTTCAAATCACATTAATGGCGCATATTACATATTATTAACAACAAATTATTATTTACTAGCTTCTGCCCGCGACTTCGTCCGCGTCACAGTTGATGTGTTATCCTACGGGTACCGTACATTTTCCCGGGATAAAAAGTAGCCTATGTGTTATTCCAGACTATAATCTATCTTTGTGCCAAATTTCATCCAGATCCATTCAGCCGTTTAAGCGTGAAAGAGTAACAAACATCCATACATCCATACATCCATACTTACAAACTTTCGCCTTTATAATAGTAGTAGGATTATTGGTTTTTGTTTTATTATTTAAGTAGGTTAAGTAAGTTTCTTTATGTAGTTTGTGTCGCTTTCACCTGAATAAATGATTTTTCTTTCTTTCTTTCTTTCTTTATTAAAAAGAAAACAAAATATATATCCTAAAAGATACAATAAAGTCAGCCATTTTTATCATCGTAGCTACTCGTATTCACACTACAAGTTTGAATATAAACGCAGCACGAGTACAAAAGTGTGGCAATAAAGATGTCAATCAAATCAGTGCGCGGCAGACGTGTGCCGGCGGCATTGTATCTGTGCAACGTTACTCGTTCCGAAATAGGTCATTGTGTTACAGTCCTAACAATTTGTATACATTTTATAGGTCTACTCTAGACTGGACTCGCAAAACTTCTTATTTAAAATTATTTTCTCAATTATTGATTTTGCTTTCGCATTTGAGACTGATAAATAATTACTCAGAGCTGATTAGTTAATAAGCCGTACCATAAATAATTTTATTATTTAAATGTAAGTTCTTTTTTTAAATATTTTTGTTTCAAATTTGGAAAACGTGCACAGGTAAAGTACCTGTGTACTTTACAACTTTATCTACTTTACTTTGCTTTAGGGCTATGTAGCCCTAATCTAATATATAAAATTCTCGTGTCACAGTTTTCGTTGCCATACTCCTCCGAAACGGCTTGACCGATTTTGATGAAATTTTTTGTGCATATCGAGTAGGTCTGAGAATCGGCCAACATCTATTTTTCATAACCCTAAAAAAAAAAAATATATGGCAAAACAACGTTTGCTGGGTCAGCTAGTATAATTATGTAGTTTTATTTACCCACACCTGTCCCAGTGTCTGCGGCTACTAAAATCTTACAAGTTTTCGATGTTCGATTGAGCTTGTATTTTGCCTAAATGTGCAATGTGTGATGATGAAGCCAAAAAGTGACCAGAGTAACTTAATCAAATCTCACAATTTTTCAACCCAAGTTTGACCTACTTTCCGTTTTTCAATTGAGCTGGAATTTTAAACACATAGCATTATAAAGTAATAATATAAAAGCTTCATTTATTATTTTATTATTCAAAAAGGCCGGATGCGCGGCTCTCGTAACTAGCGTGCTTGTATAACCATATGTATTAACGTGGACGAGGCGAAAGAAGTAATTGTAAAGATCTTAGCAGGTGGCGTTCTGTGGTTTCTGCCTACCCCCGTGGGAAAAAATCCTGAGTTTATGTATTATGTATTTATTATTTCACGCAAGTTTAATTCCAGTAGCTATAAATTACAAACATTTGATTTTAGCGAATAATTTATAAGGGCTATGTAATTATCAACGATCAAGTTAAATTAATACTGTAAGTCTTTTCATTAAGCTCATCTTGGTATTAATTAACAGGAGATTAATTATGTATGCCAAGTTTAATTATAAGTAAACAAATTGGAGGTACTGAGACAACTCTCAGTACCTCCAATTTGAAAAAAAGAGAGGAAAAGTCAACACTTTTCCTCTAAATGACTGCTAATTAAAGCTATTCTATATTCTTATATGTTATACAGAAGATTTCTATAACTGTGGGACATTTATAGAAATAACGTTATTTTTATTTTTATTTTTCTGTTATGACACCTGAATTGCCAGTCATGACCACAGTATTTTAAATTATATTTTCATTTATATTTCCATTTGAGAAATAAGCCAAAACTAGTTATTTATGATCATCTCATTTCACTTTTTATTTTGTCTCAATTTTTTATTTATTTATATACCTTTTGGAATATCATTTTAGATGGGAGGCGTAAGCTAAGAATGGATTTGACTTAGACTCCTCTGCCTGAAGTTAATTCTACTCTTTTCAACCATAAGTTATCATAAAAAAACATTCTATTAAGTCAAAGTCAAATGATTTATTTTAATTAGACCATTAAAAGGCACTTTTGAACGTCATTTACAGAATAAATAAATTATTTCTACTTGCCTTTTCTAAACGAAACTTCCGTATGGAGAAGAATAGGCAAGAAACTCCATACAACACATCAAATTGGCCTTCTCTCAATTAGGTTAAACCATCAATCAATTCAATGTCTATTACACAGACGAGGGTGAGAACGGTCCTTCATTAAAATTTCATCCTTATTATCTGCACAAAAGAAGTTAATTTAGTTTGAAGTGTTCTTATTAGTTATTTGTCGTAGTAATCAATTAGGTCGGATATCGCTTTGTCGATAAATAATTGGCATTTGAAATGTTGTGGTTTTGAAAGTATAGTAAATTGTAGTTTACTGTCGGTGACATGTACGAGTATAATATGTTGTTGGTTTATGATACAATTAGGTTTTTGATCAATAATCTAGGTTAGCTTAGTGGTCCTAAGCACGACTGCCACGCTAGAGGTCTAGGGTTCGATTCCCACGCTGAGCAAAATGTTATTGGGTATTCCTATGAAATAACAGTAGCAGCTCGGAGTTTGGGTTTGTGCCCGGTTAATGGCAATAGGCTCGCCCCCTATTACATGGGACCTAAATATACCGGCGAACTGTGGGTGTACACTGGTATACCTCAGCCTAACTCTTCGGCGAATACAGGCAAGATGGTATAATTTAATTATTACTTTGTCTTAAACCTGAGAAAAAAACTGTTTTTTACACTTAGGTACTTACTAAAGGTTTATGATAAAATTTAAGCAATCAAATGGAAGACTTCAGTTGACTGTAGGGATTTAACCTACCTATTTTTACAGAAACGATATTTGATAAAAAACCTGATTTTATCATAAACCTGCGACATATAGAATGTTCACAAAATAGAGGTATTGTGCTGTCTACTGGCGCTGACACGAATGGCTCTTCAGTTTAAGCTTTTGGTTCCGGACTGCTGCGTCGAGCAGTGCGAATCTTATACTACATACGATCAGGTTATCTTTTCCTTTTTTCACAAAGTTTATTTACACTAATTAAAGCGATGTATTACCAATTACAATTATTATCTTAAAAAAAAATTACTGGAGACGATAAAACAAGTATCTAATGTTTTTTTAAATATAATTGTAATTAATTGTTTAAATGAGTATGGATTATGTTGCCTATTCTTCACCATACGAAACTACCTTTCAGAAAGAAAAAAATAATTAATCAAGTTGCCCAACTTGATTTATTTTTATTTTCTTTTTTTCCTTTCTCGTAAATGATATTCAAAAGTGCCTATGAAATAAATGATTTGACTTTCATAATTGTGCCATAAAGAAATACTAGTTAATATTAAAAGCATCTAGAATTGTCGCCGACATTATACTAGATTTTTTACGATTTTAATAATGGGAATTGGCCTTCTGTTTGCAGCAATGTGTCCGTGAAAAAGATAAATTAAATATCGGGGACGTCACGCCATAAACTGGAAAAAATCCGTTATCCTCAAAACTTCAGCTCATAATAATAGGATGAAATTCAGTGGAAAATTCCACCAAAAAAATCTCCAGATTTTTGAGGAAAATTAATTTAATGAAACCCCAACTTTTTAACATTTAATTTTAATGTTCGAGAGGAAAATTAATAAAAATTGAAAATTTTATTAGTTTCCTTTTCGAATCGGATGTTAGTACTCAATATTGTACTTTTTGAACAAGAGGCGTAAGTATCTATCCCAAAATTACGAAAGAAATTTATTTCAAAGGCATCAAAAATTTTATTATATTGAATTTTTTACAATTTGTTACACTAACCTAAATGTATTTACACTTTATATCTATACATTAAAATCGTTATAGGTTACCTAGAATAGGCTACACCTACAATAATGGGAATGAATTTTCGATTCATTGGCTACTACAGCAGCAGCTAAGATTTTGTATTAGAATATGAAACCTGATACTGAGCAGCAAATTGCAAAAAAATGCAAGAAAATTTTAATATCACGGGCTACCCTTGCGCTTTTGTCTTATACAAGCTGTTGATTTGCATCCTCGTCAAATTTGAGGAGCTTGTCATAAAAAAATAGAAGTGATCAAATATAATTACGATACCTGGCCAATATCTAATAAATACTTGTTTTTATAGCTGCAACTATCAAATAACAGTATTCCAGAATACTCCTCTTGCAAAATTCAGAACGGCCCAGTTGCGTATGCGGTAGGCAGAGTTGTCGCGCGGCTATATCAATGTGTACATAGCGCCTAAACCCTCTGGCGAGATGGCTAGCTCGAATTTGAAAATCAAGTAAAAAAAAAAAAAAACTAAACCAATTTATTTTATTATTGATTCTTGTTAAGAATCACGAGCATAGTTAACTCCTTAAATTTGACGAGGTTGCAAATCAACGCCTTGTATATCTACGCGTGTTAAGTCACTAGCAATAAGGAGCGGAACGTAGCTTGTAACAAATATATTTATCATAGATTCAGTTACAATCATCAGCTATTCTACACAAGCGTACAACACCTACACGATCAAATCAAAATGCATGGAACAGCAGATTTTTTTGATAAGGGCCTTTACCCACGTCCGATTTTTGTAGGACCTTTTATCGGACCGATTTAACAGATCCATAGTATCGGGGGACGGGGGGATTTGTGGGACGTGTGAGTTTTTCTTTCGTACATTAGAATTCATAATAATATGTTCCATTCTCTCCGACAAAAAAATCGGTCACCGATTGTCTGACATGGGCGGACAAACTAAACGACTAAATACGATTATGTTACCTATGCCAGGGGTCTATAATCGTAAACTAAATCCATAGTAAAACTTTCCTTTACGATGTCCATTCCTTCCCCATATTTATGATAACGGCAAAAGCGAATTGTGATTCGATTTCCTATAAATAATTCTGAAACCGCATTATCTAATAATCTTAACGTGAAAAGGGAAAAGTTTTAGCGCCGGAAAATAATAATCTTACGAGGATTATCAACTTAGAGAAGAAAGAAAATGTAAAAACGACATCACATTAATCATTCTTCTAACATTAATTCTGTTTAACGTTCAGTTTCGTACCATAAGGAATTTTATTATACTATATTTGGGTTCAGTTCTGCCAAAATGAACCCGTCGAAATATCTCCCGTTTTGCGTAATCATTGTATTGATTTTGGACTAGTGAAATTTCGCAGTTTCACTCGCGTTGAGTTAGGCCTTTGATTACTGCTCTGTTTACGTGGGTTTTATAGCCCATGTTAGTCGCTGATAATGTAGCTATCCATAGGTAAAACAATTTTTAAAATTGGTTAATTAGATTGTGAGTTTATCCATTACAAAAAAAAAAACAAATCTTTTCCCTTTATAAAATAAATTAGTTTAAATAATTGACAGTGGTTAATTTTAACTTTACTCTAAGCATTCGTTTTGGATGTAAATTAAATTATTGCTGTTGTATATAATAGTACACATACACATACATACCATCACGCCTGTATTCCCCGAAGGGTTAGGCAGAGGTGTACCAATGTACACCCACAGTTCGCCGGTATATCGGTGCCCGTGTGGTGTGTCGGTGTATTCGATAGTAATGTCACTTAAATTGAAAAAGATTCTAAGAAAGAAATCAGTTAGTTCTTTTTAGCTGAGCTAGACTCCACTCCAAACAACAATATTCAATTTCAAACGATTCGTTTCATAAAAAACCGTTACAAAAAACGTCAGATAAAAAGGATATTAATTTAGTGGTGTGCCGGAAATCCGGTTTTCCAAAAAAATGGAGGGAATAAAGATCCCACCCGGATACACATCCGGCGCTCCCCACGAGTTCCGATGAAAATTCCGACTAGACTTGATTGATGCCTGCGTACCATGGATGTTTGATATTGTATTCTGTTTGAGGTTAATAGCTGAGTTCCAGGCTTTATTTATTTCATACAAAAGATACTTAATTAAATGAAGTAATAAATATACGTCGGATTTATTTTATTTGGCTCAATTAAATATTGTTGGTGTATCTATGTAATACAAGCTTCTGCTCGCAACTTCACCCGCGTTAAGTTACGTCCCTGATTACTGCTCCGCTTCCGTGGATCGTAGCGTGATAATAAATAGCCTATGTTACTCAGGAATTATATAGCTGTCTATTAGTAAAAAAAGTGGTTAAAATCAGATCATTAAAATGATCTTATTTGGTACAAACGAACAAAATAAATATTTCCTCTTTATAATTAGTATAGATTATTTTTGTTAACCAGAAACCTAAAAAAGATGTCCTTTATGGTTAATACAATAACCCCTTCATTGTATTCATCATTAAGAACTATCTTAGTATGGGTCCAACCCAGACATCGCGATAAAAAATCAACTGATTCATCCATCTTGCCAAGATATGCGAACATAAAAGTATGCGAATGTTTTTATGTTCGTCCTCTATGCATTCCAAAACCACTGAGCCGATTGTAATGAAATTTTAGTGGAGACTTCTATTTCACCCCCTATGATCCTTAAGAAAACTAAACTGCAAGAACGAAGTCCCGGACAGAAGCTAGTTAATTATATGTATAGTAAACAACAGTTTTAGGTATCATGAAGAGTAGACATTGTGTAAGCCAAATGAGTAAGCTAATAAAACGTATTTACAAAGTTTCCTTATTTTTTGTTACCCATGACGTCACATAATGTCTCTTGGCAAAATAGCATTGATTTAAGATTCCAGTGTCGCACAGACATTCGTCATGTTAGTATGGCCGAAATTTAAGGGATAGAGAGAAATTAAAAATCCCAAAAATTTAAAAGAAAGCTAAATAAGCAATTTACTTGGATAATAATATTTTTTCCGATTATTTTGTTTAAAAAACCAAGCTAATAAACTGATTTTGATAAAATTTATATGGGACCTACCTAAGAGTATATCCAAATCCCTTGTTAAGTGACGGGGTTTTTGAAATTATTTAAAAATCATTTTCGAACATTTTGAAATAAAAATAACCTTCAAACTAGCAAAATTTAAGGCCTGCGCGGGACGGGCACCAAAACATAAACCATTTACAGGCACTTTTTAAATTGACAAGGAATCAGTTAGAACGTGAAGCTAGTTACTCGTTCCAAACAATAAGTTTCTATGGAAAAGAACGAGCGAGAAGCTCCATGAACAGTCTTTTAAACACACATACATACCAACAAGCCTGTATTTCTCAAAGGGTTAGGCAGAGGTATACACCCAAAGCTAGTCGGTAACTCCGAGCTCCTACTGAAAATTTCATTGAAAAACCCAATAAGACTTTAGCTCGACCTAGGAATCGAACCCAAGACGTCTAGCATAGCAGTCACGCTTAGGACCACTAGGTACCAAATCAAATCAAAATTATTTATTTCAAATAAACCATTCACCTTTGGAACTGCTCGTTTAAAAGTTCTCTCAATGAACACACTTTTAAAATCAATACCCATATCCAATAATAAAAATAGATCATAAAATTTACGTAACATCCACTCCGAGCGCTCGTGCTCGGCCCTCCGACCTTTTCATCACGAGGGAACAATACGGATCATCTCATCAGCAGGCTAAAATAATACCCTATTATATCCCTTATGTCACTTTATTCTATTTTCTATATAAAAGCAATCTATTTGTATATGATAATATAGTTTATTTTTTACAGCTGACCTTTCCGTCGCCCACGTGAGATAAGAACTGATAAGGTCCAAGATCTAATGGACTTCTTAGTTATTTATGTCTTAGGGACACAGCACACACGCTACTTTTAGTAGCGCGAATCGGCGATCAGCCGCTTTTTAGTAGCTAAAAGCGACGACTAAGCATTCGACCCCGCACACTTGAAATCGCCAATCGCAGCGATTTAGTCGCTTTTCGGAAGCGCGATTCAGCGACTAATCGCTACCCCCCGCACACTGTAAGATGCCGATCGCAGCGTTTTGACATAATTAGGGTCTGCCCCCACGACCGATAATCAAAACTAACCAAAAAACTGTCCCACTGAAAAACTGAAAATCTGTCTGTGCTGTCTGTGTGTAAAAAAGAAAGAAAGAAAAACCATTTATTCTCGCGAAAGCGACGCACAACACAAAAATAAAAATAATAAAAACAATAATCTATAATGCGCCACTACCGCGCGAAAAGGCTGACGTTCAGCATAAAGCCGTGGCCCGTGCACGAGACACGGAACCACAGCGCCGGTTTTCAGCGTCAGCCGGCGTGTCGCTGTCTCGGAACTATAAGGTACGACATTACCCACAGTTCCGCGTGTGTGTGAGGGTGTGTCAGGGTGTATGTACTCAAAAAAACTTTCAAAAATCGGCCCGATAATCGGGCCGACTTTTTACAGACTTTTTTGCCGGCGAGAAAAAACGACCGAGAATCAACCCGATTATCGGTCGTGGGGGCAGACCTTTATGTGGAACATAATGCGACTAGTGTTGTGTTGTGATTTTGACGAAGCTACACACTTACGATAGATTCTAATGAAGCTGCACTGCTGCCTGCAATATTGATAAACCGAAAATGTCAATCGCTCCGGAGGTGGTATTGGTTACATCCTATAACCAGTTCACGTCTTACATTACGCAAACATCCATCCATTAATCCAACCGCACAAACTTTCGCATTTATAATAATAATAGGACTTTAAATGCGAAAGTTTGTGAGGAGGGATGGATGGATGGATGAATGTTTTCATCCATCCAGGATGAAAACATCCATCCATCCATTTTATTGTATTCATACTATAAAAAATGCGAAAGCTTCTGAACTCACAATCTTTGGCATTTTGAGCATAGGTGGATGGATGGTTCCATCCATCATCCATATATCCCTTTACACAAACGTTTGCATTTATAACATAAGTAGGATTTTAAATGCAAATGTTTGTGAGGAGGCATAGATGGATGATGAATGGATGGATGAAAACATCCATCCATCCATTTATTGTAATTGTAATGTAAAAAATGCGAAGTTTCTGACCTCACAAACTTATGCATTTTGAGCATGGATGGATGAATGTTTCCATCCATCATCCACCTAACACTTAACCTACCACCTAACTAACCTAAAACATGCGCATTTATAAAATTAGTGGGATAAACAATACCATTGCAAATCGGCAAACTATCGATAATCGACAATGGATCAGCAACACTACAGCCGACCCGATCTAACATCGGAACAGTTCGGGATTCCGATACTGCGTCCGAACGCAGTTAGTCACCAAAACGCGATACAGCATCGCTAAAATGCGCGATTTGGAAGCTGCGATCGATCGCAGAGAGTCGCCAAAACGCGATGCAGTATCGATACAGTTGCAAAAACGCCGATCGCCGCTACTAAAAGTAGCATGTGTGCTTAGGCCCTTTAGTTCCAATAATGGTACGAGCTTAAGCAAAGGTCCTGGTTTATTAAAAAATCTGTTTCTTTTTCCTTTTGTTAGGAAAAGCATGGAAAGCTGCAAAGAGAGAGATTAATAAAAAATTAATAAAATAAATACAAAAAATAAAAATAAATAAATACATTATTATTATTAACTTTTAAGAACTCTAATTGGCTAAAACGAACCCAATCACAATCTCTCAAGGATTTATTGCCAGATTTCGATAGGCCATAAGCTTGATTTAACTTAGTACATTACTTCATCAGTATCTAACACGGTGACAATTATGTAGACGCTTAATAACAATTTTCTCGAAAATTTTCATTATGATGTCAAACAAATTAAATATGCCCAATGAGTTACAGTACTATCCAGCAAAAACAATAAAATGTACATCAAACAGTAAGAAATTTTCGCAAATTCAAAAAAAAATGAAAACTGCATCCGTTTGCAGCCAGAGTAGATCACTAATTACAAAAAGTTTCCTATACCTATGTTTCTTGCCCCAATACGTAGCATCGCAGCACTAGCAACGTAACCAAAAATTAATTTCCCTCCCCAATTCCTCCATACCTAGGTAGTTAAGGGGATTCTAGTAAGGAGGTTAGGTAACCTCCCTACTATGCATCAGCTTCCCAGGCATTCCGATGCAAAGAGGTGCTTCACGGATATTGAGTAAGAACCCGTTTCGATACAGATACGAATATACACCTCGCTGCGACCGAAGTCGGTGTCTGAAGGACGTATTCACAGTGAGTGACGGAGTGCAACGACTTTTGAAGAGGTTCTGGGAACCCTGAGAGGCGCAAGGGTTTGGGAATTCCAATACTTTGATCTGGTACTAGAACTGTGCGTTAATGTGGTTTAGGCGAAGATGGTGTGGTTAAATAAAAGGGTGATTAGTACTTTCAGATACATAATACCAAAACAAAAAAACCTTGTTATATTTAGGGAAAGCCATGTCCAGTAGTGGATGTCCTTCGACTGATTTGATGATGATGATGATGATGATGATATTAATAACATTTAATATTACTAGTTCCTGCCAGCGACTTTCCCAGCGGAAACTTGAATCCAAAATTATCCTGCAGAACACAAACATTTGAAATTAATTATCATCATCATCATATCAGCCGCAGGACGTCCACTGCTAGACATAGGCCTCCCCCACAGCTTCCCAAAATTGGACTTTTGAAGAATTATACTGTCCCCTAAAAGTGCAAAACCTACACGGTCATAATGTATGTAAGTAACAGAATATATTTAAAATAATTTGATCGTTTGGGGGGTCTATATTCATATACCGTATCCAACGGTAAAAGTATTCCTAACGATATCCCTTCCACCCAATGTACAGCAAATTATGTAATAGTGGGTTTACAGTAACGGGTAGGGAGGGTTATTTCAATAAAACCTTCAAGAAATTCCATTTACCTTTACCTTTACGCTGGGAATAGCCATTGTTCTCATAATGTGAACGCTAACATTTACATAATTGCAAGCTTTGCGAAGAGAAGTTAGGTTTAACGTTTGCATGTTCAACATTAGCAAATTATGAAGGATAGAATTACTGAATATTATATTTATTCCTTTTTATAAGTAGCAAGATGTAGTCTCTTAATGTTCGCGGTTAAATTCTGAATAGTCGATGTGTTCTGTAAAAATCTCCCTAGGTGAAGAGAGGTTATGTAAGCATGAGGTGGTCTGGAAAATGTTGGAGCGGACTATACCTGCCACTGATAGTATAAGTGTGTAAATATCCAGCTATCCTGTAAAAATCTACCTGATTATATTAAGGGGAGGTCAGTTTGAGTTGAGATCTCATCTCATTAGTAGTCTTGGACATCACTGACATCGGTAACCATGTCAGAGGCCCTTGAGGTGGTTTAGAAACTCTGTTATTAGGGTGTGTGGTCGTAAGACCTTACTGCCCACACAATAAAGAAGAATCTCATTAGTAGTGCTATTCTATACAAAAAACCTAAATAAATATAGATGAAGTGAGCCTGAAATGAGCTTTCAATAAACATATTACATTTCTTTCACCTTTCATATTGCTGTTTCATAGAAATAAAATGTTTGTGGGATATAAAAATAACTCTTCAAAAAGAACTTATCAGTATTCAGTACAAGTGCTATTGTGGGAATAGAGCCTTACACTTTTTTATTGAAGGCTGAATGAGCGAACGCCTTCGCCGAGCCGTTGAAGAGGCGATAGCGCGGGAAAACGGTAGAAAAAAAACTGTTGAGAAACACGACGCGAAAAATGTCAGCCATTTTCTATGCATTTGAAAGGAAACTTCAAGTTTCAATAAATAAATTGTCAAGGAATAATGGACACTTTGATATTGAATTTCAAGTACATTTTCTCCTAACGGGGTGAATTTCTGAGTCTATTGGAATGTGTCCAAAATTTTGTGGTTTGTGCCAACTACTAATGAATGAAAATGTCTTGCAAAAAGAAAGGTACCTATTTTATTTTATAAATTTATATTCTGGTATAAAGATTAGATTGAGTCGACTGAATTTGGAAGTGGGCCGCTCATATCTGCAGGTAGACAGACGGTCGGTGAAGCAGACACGTGTTGGAGTGGAAACTACGTTTAGGCAAACGCAGTGTAAGATATCCTGCTGAACAGTGGACCGACGATTTAAAGAAGGCGGCGGGCAGCGGATAGATGCGGGCTGCCCAGAACCGGGATGGTTGGCGCTCTTTGGGGTAGCCCTACGTACAAAAGTGGACGGCTATAGACTGATATGATTGTTCAATGTTACCTTTGGACATTGACTCAGCACTCGGCCTGGCTCACGCATAACCCAGTTAAAATAATGTCTTGGTTGCATTTTACACGCATAGAACACAACGAATATCTGTAATTGTGTGCGTTTAGGAAAAGTAGTATATAAGCGGACCATTTTTGTAAATAAATCAGATTTGAATTTTATATTCTTGTCTCATTACCCCTCACTGTGGCCAAGACACCTTTAGCCATCTTTGATCAGTCTCGTGAGTCTGCGGGACTGGCAGTGAGTGTACCCTTCCCGAACCTGGTACTCCTGTCTACTATCCGTCTGTGACCTTAGGTCGCATGGTGCAGACATCCCGAACTTATTTATATATGTATTTGTCTCACGTTAGGTATATGATAGGCTAGGGCTATAGGGCTGTCAGGGCTTAGTGTCGTAGGGACGGTTAGGCCTGTAGGTCTTGTAGGTTCCATAACTTATCATATATGTTCATGTAACATCACACCCGTAGCGACATTGCGGCCGTACGTGACAGGTGCTAAGGGTGGATGTACAATGATGACATCGATCAAAACTGTATGTTAGAACTTCGGATCTAAAACTGTAAGTAAAACCTTTTAATTTAATAATTTATTATCATCACACACTAGGTTAGAACTGAGAGGAGGAAGAGGGGTCTTTGCATTGGCAGCCTAAACATAAAAGCAGTACAAGTATATAAATAAAACAGGAATGTCTGTCGGTAATAGCAAAATAAAAGATTTTTTTACTAAATGCATATGATTGTTTACACGGCGTCTATACCAAACAATCAATTTTAAAATTAGTGTCTATCTGGTTGTTCTGGATTATTTCCAAAACGATATTACGTATATTGTTTTGTATATTTAGGTATATAACATCTTCTATTCCTAGCATAATCAAACATTAAGATAAACCTAATTCCTTCTGGCACTAACTTATCAGCAACAGCCTTGCCAAGTCGTTTATTTTTTACCCTCAAATATACAGGTACATTGCGGCATCTGCAGTGGTACATTTTCACTCCAAATTGTGTTAATTTATATGCTAATTTGGGACACAACGAGAAATAATGTGTCAGGTGCTTGACACACCGTGCGGGGTGAAGCACAATTTGCACGTATATTATTGTCAAATCAAAATAATCATTAACATATTATTCAAAGCTGACCCACTGTGTTTGTTTAAGAATTTACATGGATCTATGAAGGTGTGAGAGATTGTATGTGTGTGTGTGAAGCTGTACTTCATTAATATTTGATGTAACCTGTTGAAATGTAGAGTCCCGATGGCCTAGTGGTTAAGATGCATACTATTTAGGCTTTGGTAAATGATAAAAGATTAGTTAGATGAATGATAGAGACATACAGTAGACAAAATTAAAAGCTTTTTTATACTGTGAGTCAATAACTGTGAAACTACATAATGGTCCAGAAGCCTGCCTCTTGTGTATGAGGTTGTGGGTTCGAGACCAGGCAAATACAAATTTATTTGAACAGAAAGTACAAATAAATTCGGTGAAGTGACATTGGCGAAGGAAAACATTGTCAGGAAAACTGGACTTAAAATTAATATGTCTGACATCGCCAATCCGCCTTGTGCGTGATAGTCAATGCTCGTGCATTCTCTGTATGAGAGCTGGTATTATTAACCTATTGTAAAAATGAAGTTTAGTGTTCTTACAATTTTAAGCGATTCCATGTATTTTCTTCTTCGTTCTTCTCCATCGGAACCAACTGTTTGTAACGAGCAATTAACTTCAACTTTCTAACTCATTCACTAGTAACTGTAAATGGCTTAAAAAACTTTAAAAAAAAATATTTGCATTTATAGTGCAGCTAGTTTTAATTAATGACACAGCTGTTTCAATGTGTGTTGCACTCATTTATCTTCTGACCGAGAAACAGCATCCTCATTACAGAATAACGCCGCGGTTGTTTCGTGATAATTAAACCAATTTACTACACGTTTGTAGTTGTAGTTTAGTATTTGGATCAGGGAAGAGATCATTATAAAAAAAAACATGTTTATCCTGTGTTTCCTAGCGATTTGTGCATCTTGGGCGTTTCTGCGGTTTTCTTTTGACTAATATTATAAAGAAAAATGATTTGTATTTCCGTTTATATTCACTTCTCTGGATAAACATTATTAAATACTAGCTTTTGCCCGCGACTTCGTCCGCGTGGATTAATAGTTCCCGTTCCCGGAGGATTTCCGGGATGAAAACTATCCTATGTCCTTTCTCGGGTCCCAGACTATATCTGTACCAAATTTCATTGAAATCGGTTCAGTGGTTTAGGCGTGAAGAAGAGACAGACAGACAGACAGACAGAGTTACTTTCGCATTTATAATATTAGTAAGGAATAGTAAGGAATAATAAGGAAAAGTAAGGATATTAGTAAGGATTTACAACTTTAAAATTAGATAACATTAAAAAAGAACCATATAATGAAACTGAAGCTAATTGGCATCAAAGAATTCCTTGGCATCGCCGTCAAATGGGAACTTAAAAACTTTACTTTTATTTTTATTGGATAAACCCATTACCGATTTAAACTTTTTTTTTGCCTATACATAGAAAGCTATATTGTCCGCGAGTAACTATTACAATTTATTTTTTAAATAATTTGAGCCCGTAAAGAAAATCGACGTGCACGAAGTAGAGGACAAAAGCTAGTGATGATATAATATTTACTAATAAACTTGTAAGTCCGTTATGTGACGACATCACCGAATCTAAATTAAATAATTGTATAATGAAGAGTACTTAGGTCTATTCAATATTCAATGATCTCAAATCACAGAACACACATATCCGAAATTGCAGTGATATTGCATGTCTAATTACAATTAAAGCAGGCCCGGTTGTGCTAATTGAGCGATCTATCTCAATATCGAAGTAATTAATATTGCACAATCATAGTTTTGTATTAATTAATCAACCAAATATTAATCCATAAAATTTCACGATGATTGAGATTCTTAACATGATAAGTCCCAAACTAATTTTAAAAAGGAGTTGATTGTTTCACTTTTATAGATAAACTGAACCAAGTTTAATGTAATTTGGAATAGACTAAGTTTGAACTCCAAAAAAGGACATAGACGATAGATTTTTTTATTCCAACTACCATTGGCCAGAGCACACGTATCGCTCTGAGCATTCATCCACACCCCTGCAGATATGGCCATCCACCACCACAAGGCGGGTCCCGTCCACCGGGCGCACTGACTCCAGAAAAGGAACTTTGACATGACTGTGGTATGCAAAAACATCTATATCAAACCCATTAGATATAGTTATATCTTTACATTGTTTGATACAGTTATATCTTTACATTGTTTGATACCGACGCAATATAAAAATAACAACGTCCGGCTTCAGGGATCAATGTCAATAAAAGTATGAGGAACACTAAGGATTACGGGACAAAGGCTAGGCCATCTTTGTCGACCCATGTTTATAGCTCCCCGAAGTCTAATCTAGGAATAATACAATAAATCTAGAGCCTTGTTTAGTTTCGTGCTAAGCCTAGTTTAGCTCGTGGACAGTATGACTACCTATTTTATTATTCTTAGAGATAAAAAGGTTTTTCTTTTAGGCCCTTCCAAAATCTATTTTGTTATAAAATAATGGCCTTTGTCTGCGCGAAATTAGAAGTACGTATCTAGTATAGTGTGCGTTATTATTTTACCAACAATGGGTGTGGCAACCGTAGGTGGGAGGATAAATGTGATGAACCATTAGTAATACTGGCTACTGCTCGATGAACCATAGAATTCTGATAAAACTTTGATTGCCTTTCCCTTACAGTTACTTAGAAAGGAGTCTGTAGCGGTTCATCAAGCCTTTAAGATTTTACCCATGGATGCCCTCTGTATGGGGTAAACGGAGAGTTATGTCGGACTTTAACCGGCTAAAACCACACGGTTCCTTCTGTTAACACAAGTCAGGAGCCCGGTATTCGCTTGACGCATGATCTGCGCTCCCGACTGGTATTGAACCGCAATTGGCGAGCCCTTTCACTATCTGCGACATGTCTTGGGACCGCAGCCTCCACTAGAGAGGCACATGAGGATCAACGGTCCCATCTCGCTAACACCAGTATACACGTCTTCTAAGATCCTTCACATTCAAGTCACACGGGCCGGCACACGGAAGGCGCGTATGTATGTGTGTGTAGTTTTTAGTCAGTAGGATTCCGACAAAACCCTACAAAAAGGGACGTCTATGAAAATTATCCTCCTAAATTGACCGAGCTATATGACGCAAAAGGTTTTTCCAAATCGGACCAATGGTTCCTAAGATAATCGCGGTCAAATAAACAAATTCTTCAGCTTAAATAATATTAGTAAATAGACATCCCAGCGCGAATGTCGCCTTCTAGGCTCAAGAACCATTTATTTCTAACTTCTAAAATCAGACAACAAATCATAAACTTATGTACCATTTCAATACCTTAGAAAGTTCTAAAAATATGTTAAAGTCACAAACCTTTGCAAGTTGGGAGAGTCTTGCTCAATAGAATCTAGATGTTTTATTTCTTTTACGAGTAGAAATATTCCTGAGGGTCAACATACTTTATAAATACTTTTACGTACCTAAACATTAAAATAGAAAACTTATTCTATTGCTTATCTGTTGTTCATTTGTTTTTGTTTTAATTGTCGAACTTGGCAAAACCGTTTGGGGATTTAATTAAGTAATGAAAGTTCGTCGGTTTTTGGTTAACATTTTTCTGGCTTTTGCGAAATTTGATTAAAATTCCTGTTTGCGCTCAATGGAGTGTGCTAATTCTGATGGTTCGATTCGTACAGTGATTGAGTAATTGGCTTCAGTGCTACGCGTGAATTTTTACTACCGTACATATTATTGAATACGTATTATTTATTTTTATTCTGCCCGCGACTTTTACCGCGTTAAAGTTGATAACCTATTATATATGTCGTACTTTATAGTTCCGAGACAGCAACACGCCGGCTGACGTTGAAAACCAGCGCTGTGGTTCCGTGTTTCGTGCACGGACCATGGCTTTATGCTGAGCGTCAGCCTTTTCGCGCGGTAGTGGCATATACACATTATTATTATTGTTATTTTTTATTTATTTTTTACCTTTGTGTTGTGCGTCGCTTTTGCAAGAATAAATGGTTTTTTCTTTCTTTCTTTCTTTCTTTCATATAATCTATCTTTGTGTCTTTCTTCCAGATCAATTTGGCCGTTCTGTCGTGATTATGTAACAAACATCTATCCATATCTCCTACCAACAAGGTAGACGAACGACCTGATTAAGACTGCAGAAAGATGCTGGATGCACGCCGCATCCAACCGGTTCCTTTGGAAATCTATGGCTGAGGCTAGTGTTGTAAATACGCTCGAGTCGGCGCTAAAACGCTCGAGTCCACGCTCGAGCAGTTTAGAAACGCTCGAGTCCACGCTCGAGCAGTTTAGAAACGCTCGAGTCAACGCTCGAGCAGTTTAGAAACGCTCGAGTCAACGCTCGAGTCAACGCTCGAGTCAACGCTCGAGTCAACGCTCGAGTTAACGCTCGAGTCAACGCTCGAATCAACGCTCGGCTCGAGCAGTTTAGAAACGTTCGAGTCAACGCTCGACCGTTTAGAAAAAAAAAACTCAATATAGCGCCGAACTCGACGCTCGAGTCGACCTTGAGCGCGAGTCTCGACAAAGTTTGTTATTTATTTCAGTTATTTTAAAGGTTCTGGTTTACCTCTATTCATAAAATAATAATTGTTCAAACGGGGATCTAAGATGGTTGCAATTTCTGCAAGATCAATTCACCTCTAACTTCTCATCTCGTACATTCTCAGTATCACTAATGATATTGATAACGCTATCGTTTTCCATTTCATGAGAAACTTTAGACTGACTCGACATTATGAACGCAAAACAATAAATAAAATAATGATAACTTATGGGAAATATGCAAACACGCCGATAATAATGATTACCGATCTATTTTTTTGATCTGAGCCGATTTGAGTCGAAGAACCTATACTAGAAATGTTTAGGTAGTTAACTAAAGGTAAACAAATCGTAGAAAAGGTTTTTTATAGTTGACACTTCCTTGTTTAAAAATACGTTACAACAAAATCAATTCTAATTTCGATTTATGCGATACTTTTCTCTTTTATTAATGTATGTTAAACTTATTCATTTATTCGTAAACTACTCTTCATAGATGTCATTGTTTGGTCACCACTTTTTTGTTAGTTTTATAAAATAGTATAATATTTTGTAATCTGTCTATTGTAAAGAGCCTAAAAAGACAGGTTCCCAAAACCTTTTAGAAGATACGATGAATTAGATAACGTCGCTAAATTGAAGAGTACGCCCGTGATGTAGGTAGTATGGCAACTAAAATTGCAGGTATTACGTTTAGTCGATTAACCAGGCGCCTTTGAAAATTGCGAGGGTCATGTAATAAAACAAGAACAGAAAATGTTTAAATTTGATAAAATGATTGATAATACCACTGAATGTTTTATTATTAACGTGGCAGATAGTTCCTCAAATTCTGATATAGACTAGAGCCTCTTATTATACGACTTTAAATAATACGATTTTAAAATTTGAAGTGAAAGGTTTAGCATCCATGAGTCACGTGGTTTGTTTTGTTTACATTTAGTTAACTAGGTACCTAAACCTTTCTAGTTATACATAGACTACACGTCACGCGTCTTATTCAGTTAACCGGAAAAGGGGAGAACTTGGCGAATTTCACACTCTTTACTATGAATATAGGATCTACCCCGATACATTCCCCCGATAAACTCGGAAACGACCTCGATCCAATAGTAGTCACTTCAATTCACATACCTACCTAACTTGCGCAGCGGGCGAAACGCAAGCGTGTACCTACGGCGCCGGCGCACGAGGGTCGTAGACCCTTGCGCGTATCGACAGCTGATATGCTGATCTTTAGTCAATGTAATGGAACACAACACCCAAAAATTTAGTTCAATTTTCCCTTCATACTTTTACGGGCTTTTAGGTGAAAAATGTTTTTTTACGTAGGTAGGTACAACCTACTGACCACGAAACTAAAAAAACAAGTTTATTATCTTAAAGAAAATGATTTTGTGGTAAGTTATTAATACCTACCTAATGCCAAATTCGTTTGTCGAAACTGGTAAAATGTTATATCGCATTCAATAGCGTAAGTACCTACCTAGTAGGTACACATTTTTTTTTATGTAAGTACCTAGGTACTGTTTACGCTATTGAGTAGGTAGTACGATGATATAACATTTTGAACAAAATTGAAAGCAATGTGGGTATTTATTTCTTAAATAGAAACACTGTATTGAGATAAGTTAGAATATTAATTTGTTTGTTTGATGATCGATACGTAGGTAAAAATAATGTATTAAATGTAAGTAATTACTTATTTGTTAAATGTAATTTGATCTCATTTTTTCTGTTTGCCTGGATTGCTATGACATCCCTTCACGCTACAAGCCATCCTTTTCAATTAAAACATATTTTAAATTAAATGCTCGCGAGCTGTGTTCGAAGGAACGTGACCTTGAAGACTGACGGTTCGCCCATAGAGGTTAAAGTTTTAGTTGCCTCACTTTTTGCAGACGTACTATATAGGTTTCTATGCTTTATTGGTTTATAAATTCTCCTGCTTTCTAATTTCTTCCCATATTTTTTTTATAATATGCCTATTTTTATGATGTGGATGTTTTGACATCCATATTGCTGGTCTACTCAGTTCTTCACTAATAAATTGTTCAGTATTCATCATTTTTATAAGCGCAACGCGCGTCAAAAACAAAATTAAGTATTTGTTTTGGTCGCGCGAAGTCTGAATGCGTCCACCGATGTAGCAGCGCGTGTCGCTCTGAGCTATGGCCACCTCGATACTCGTTACAGCGCTATAGGCGTGTGTAACTCTTTACTGAACCGACTCACTGTTCCGAAACATCATACTGATCTGAAAGATTGGAACTTGAGTAACGTTTTAAATGCATCATTTGGAACACTGGATCACTACTTCGCGAACGGGATGAACGCGAGCGACGTCGCTCTCGCTCGCGAGTGAGAGATTTGAGAGAGACACAAACAAAGTCAAGAGCCGCCACCGCTAGCTAGCGACGAGTGATTCACTGAGTCACTGAGCCACTGAGCGAGATTATGTATCTCGATCAGTGGCTCAGTGACTCAGTAGTGAACCACTTGGTTTTAATATGTATCCCGCTCACTCGCTAACTAGCGGGAAACGGCTCTAGATTCAATGCACGTAACAATGCCCACTAAGGTGCTTACATATCAAATACTATTAGGTTGTTTTTTGTATGAAATAGGAAACTAGGTAGTTATCATTTTATTTTGACAAAGCTTTTTGAATTGTGTATGTTCGCGCAAATGAACAAACAGCTTCAGTAAAGTATTAAGGGAAATCGATTTTAATAAATTTGTTACAGTTTGCACATTTCTCTAAATAAAAGATCAACTTTTTGTCATCTAACATTTTTCTGCCTTAGCTTGACAGCGACGCGACGTAACAGATCATGATTCAAAACAGCTTATGTTTGTATCTTTTGAGCCGGTGCCGATGTTCCAATTGTTCCAAATGAAACATATCAGTGATCCGGAACAGTTGAGTGATACAGATGCAAATGATCCAATCGCAAAAATGATACACTTTGCCCATGCCTACAGCGCTACTAGCGAAGTAGCGAGTATCGAGGTGGTAGTAGGTGTGCGCTGTGCGAGTGAGACAAATGTACTAGCGAGTCGCTAGTACATTTGTCTCACTCGCACAGCGCGCATCCTGTAGCCGCTACCATGTCCCGCTTCGTGTCGCGCTTCGACGCTCGAGCGCGCCACTCGAGCGCCGTACCCCGAGTCTTCAGCGCTCACGAGCTTTAAACGCTCGAGCGTTTCACGCTCGAGTCTTGAACGCTCGATAGCGCCGACTCAGCGCTCAGCGCTCGACGCTCAGCGCTCATTTTTACAACACTAGCTGAGGCCCATGTCCAGCCGTAGACGACCTGCGGCTGATATGATAATGATGATCCATATTTCGCATTTATATAGTTGTAAAAATTGTGACTTTGGTCCTGCGTTTGATCTCTCTTTGGACGTGCCAGTTTACTGTCCCATCGGAATTTGAGAGTGAAGGAAGAGGGAGAGCACCTCTACTTGCGAACAATCTCCTCTTGTCTCGATGGCTGTTTCTGCTAATTGGTCGTCATGACCGAAATTCAGTCAAGAGTAATATTACTAAATATTTTTATGGTAACTGTCTCGTTAACCTAGTGGAGCGCGACTGGCAACTATGCTAAAGGTCTTGGTTTCAATTCCCAAGTCAAGCAATGTGTTATTGGGTTTTTCAATGGAATTCTCACTAGCAGCTCGGAATTAGGATTTATGTCCGGTTAATGGCAATAGGCTAGCCCCCCATTACATGAGACCTAAAACATACCGGCGAACTGTGGGTGTAGGTACATTGGTACCCTTCTGCCTAATTCTTTGCGTAATATATGCGTAATGGTAAGTTATATTTTATGGTACATAGATGGCGTTTCTGGTAAATTATTAATGACAAATTACCGTAGGCCACTGTACTGCGGAGCAGACACAATCATTGGTAAACACTAACCATGAATAATTTATAACAAGAATTATAATTCATCAGACTGGCAAACAGTTAAAAAAGGTTTTTAGCAAACACTTTTTCAATGCAAAAGCTGAAAAAGTCCTGCTGCGTGCAACGGAACGTCGGTGACAGTAACGTGACAAGCGTGTTGTCATGCAGCGTCCTTATCAACCCGACCATACTCATGCCATGATTTATCCACTATACAAAACTAGCTTTTGCCCGCGACTTCGCGTGAATGTCAAATTTACGTAAAACAGCCTACGACACCAGAAAAAAAAGTCAAATTTTCATCAGTTAATACACAAAACAATGTTTATAATTGGATCAGTAAGTACTTCCAAAGATCACCCTTTACAAATATAAAAACAAAAAAAGATCAATTTTTGCCTGTGTATAATATTAGTATAGAGATAGGCAGAACCAGGTTTTACCAGTTATATTTCAATTCCGTTTGACCAAAATCCTAAAATCGTCAAATCTACGTCAGTTTAGCATAAGTTGGTTGAAATTTTGAGGATAGACAGAATAATATTTATTATTTTCCTGCTCCATATTCCATAATCATTTCATATAATATGTCCTTTTGTCTTTGCTCGTACGTAGACAAATACCAATGGAAACGGTTACTGATCATCTATCAATATAAACATATTGATAGATGATCAGTAACCGTTAAGAACACATCCATACTTGCTAGATTCAATACTCAGCCCTTTTTCTATAATTAAACTTAAACGGTTACATCAGCCGTGTGCTAAGTGACCTGGTCTTCACGTAATCAGTGCCTGAGAATGGTCGGCGTCGCCGCGGCCTTCCCAGGAAGAAGTGGCGAGATGACCTAGATGCGCAGCGAGAGGGCTGGTTCGAGGTGACGCAAGAAAAAAAATAACTGGAGGGACTGGGGGAGACCTTTGCCCAGTAGTGGGACATGACAGGATAGATAAAAAAGTGGGGAAGCTGGTTTTAAAATATGATTTACAGGATATATTGTCAAAAACCATTATGCAAGATACCAGATACTTTTCGTGGGCCATATCATAAGGAACGCTTTAAAGTTCCGACCTGTAATTAAATTTCCCAGTTCTAAGTAAATGTTAAAAACAAACATAATAATAATTGTTGAGTCCGGCAACTTGGAAAGCGTTCTCTCTATAATTGAACTGAAGCCTGATAAGTCACGGAGGCTTCCTACAAATGAGATCTTGCCAGAACTACTGCTATACATCTTTGAATACTTTCAAATATAGTACCTTTATGTTTTGGCAAATGGATAAAGAAAGTAATACTATTCTTTCGACCGATTTCAGCTAAATACGCAGAGAATATTGTAGTGCACAACTATGTGCGCAAATATTGGTGTAGGTACTCCCTCTTACCTCACTCTTATAACCAACCACGGAGAGGTCAGACGCAAGACCAGAGGCTTTACATGGTTTCCCAGCCACGAGGGTGTCACACTACCAACTTCGAATCTTCTAATGAAAATAGCCACAAATACTTTGCCCGACCTGGGAATCGAAATCAGAGCCACACAGTCAACAGTCCTGCTTGCAACTACCAAACCAAGGGGCAGTCTAATTATAAAGGTAATCATAATAAGCTCATGTCAGGTAGGTCTCTAATAATTAAAATGACAAAGAAAAAAATAGATGAACATTCGAAATTCGAACATTTAATTAATCAGTGTTAATTTGTTCTAAAAACAATCAAATCTAAAATGGCGAATGTACTCGATGCTCACATTCCAGTTCCAGCGGGCGCCGCCATTTTGAATCACTATTATTAGTTAGTGAAAGAATTTTTCACTTGCAGTGGAATTTTCGGGACCGCGTAAAAGCTGGCGTGGCTTGGTTCGAGTGCTCTCCGACAAAAATGCTCACAATACGTTCGTACCTACACTATCTACTCGTAATTATGACACGTGGAGCAATAAAAAAAGACGACTATGTTGAGCGCTGTCTCTGTCACACGTACGGTCAGCAAAAAAATCGCCTAACATTTAAATAACGCCTAACGTTTAAACCCAAATTATTTAAAAATACAGAATATAAACTTAAATGAACCGTAAATTTATCCCATTCTTCCGAGCAATTGTTAAATTCTGATAACTTTGAAACTGCTAAAAGCAAAAGTTTTCGATGTATATTGAATTGTTATCACTAGACCCATAGTAATAAAACACATTTGGCATAATTATTGAAATAATTTAATTATTGGGAGTGTTGGCTCGATTCAGCAGAACTAACCTCATCTGAAAAGCACGATATAAATCAACTTTTTTCACCAACCGTACTTGTGAAACAGTCACATATGTCAGACACGTTTTATTTACGGGCACTGTATCAAAGTTATCTCACACACGGCCGCAAATAATAGCACAACGTAACAAAATACTACTACATAAAACTTTCTATTTAAATAATAATAATACCAGCCTATTAATGTCCCACTACAGGGCATAAGCCTCTTCTCATATAGAGAAGGCACGAGCATTGATCACCACGCTTGCTCAAGGCGGATTGGCGATTTCAGACTTATAATAATTACAAGTCCAGGTTTCCTCACGATGTATTCCTTCACCAATGTCAATGATGTCCAAGATAAACTTAGAAAATACATATGAGCTGAAAAAGTCACATTGGTATTTGCCTGGTTTCGAACGCGCAACCTCATGCACGAGAGGCAGGCGCCTTAACCACTGGGCCATCATGAATCTACTTACACAACAAATACTTTCGTCTCTGCCCCCCCCCCCCCCCCCCACTACCTCGACCGTCGTTCCGTAAATCGACTACAAACTATACTCGATTTAATAACTGGGTCAGTCCCATCACTATCACGTTTGGCATGTAGGAACACACTCAATCAACGAGACCCGGGCCCTTAGGGATTAGTGCACCATTTCTCTAACCGTTGTTACATAATAACGTGACCCCTTAACTGACCACATATTAACGAGATGGGGGGACTTAACTTCGCCCCACTGTTGCTAGCCTACATACATACATACAATCACGCCTGTATTCCCCAAAGGGTTAGGCTGAGGTGTAATTCGCAATTCGCCGGCATTTTTAGGTCCCATGTAATAGGGGGTGAGCCTATTGCCATTAACCGGGCACAAATCCAAACGCCGAGCTGTTACTGAGAGTTTCATAGAAAAATCCAATAACGCTTTTTGTTGCTAGCCCATCGGTCTTTTATCGGGAAGTGTGGTTTGGAATTACATAATTTAAATCCCACATCCCTATTCCATCATCAGACGAGCATCGTCACTTTAACATTTAAAATGACGACATTTTTAGTAGTAGTACAGCTCCTTATGAATATGTTTCGTCCTGCGAAGTACTTCTACTGCCTTTTGCCACAAATAAGCATTGCTGTTTGCCTAAAAAAAACGTATGGAGATATTTATGGCCAAATAGGCAGATTGGCGATTTGAGACTTATAACAATTATAAGTCTAGCTTTCCCTACAATGTTTTCATTTACAGATGTCAGGGATTTCCACGATATATTTACAAAGTAGACATGATTCCATTGGTTCTTGCTCAGTATAGAAACCACAACACACGTGCATAACGGGCGTCTTAACCACACCAAACACGAAAATCCAATGAACAAAGATCAAACGAAGAAAATTCATAAATATCTGAATACAATAAAAGGTTTATCGCAAGCCCTGGTTCAAGTCTAGATTATGTCTAGACAGCTTTAGGTTATCTAGATTAGAAGCTATTTATATTCCCGAGACATGCAGGCGTGCATTGATTGGAAATTCTAATGCAAATTGACAGAATCGATAAAACTGTTATCATAAATTGAACGAAATATGAATATTTTACATACAGTCTGTAAGCACGAGATTTTGGGCGAGAAGTTATGCGACTTTCAGTTTTATTAGCGGTGAATTAAGTGGAAGAGAAACAACCTAACTGCGTACGTGAGAATATTTATGTAAACACGACCAAAATGTGGGATATAGTGTGACGCACCATGTAATAACCTATAATTATTCCAACAAAATAACATACTCATTTATTAATTTACATTTACAACAAGAATTCCGATAATTCAGTAATGTTCATTACTTTATTAACGTTGTTAAATAGACCATTTTTCCAAACGTATGAAACAATGTACCTGTTATGAATACCCTTAAAAGTGATTAACGCGATTTTAAGTGATTAACTTACACGCCTTTGCTATATAAGACTTTTTCTCTGACTTCACCCGGTCTCTGGAACGAAAATTATCGATGTGTCAAGTGTTCGGGGGTTTGACGCATTTGGTGCACTTCTCAACTTGTACACCATGCTCAAATGGTGAACTTAGCAACTGGTGCTCTTCTCATATGGTACACTTCGCAACTGATGCACTTCTCAACTGGTGCACTTCGCAAAAGGGGCACTTTTTAAGATGAGTGGAGATTTGGAAAAATTGACTAAAAATAAAAGAATCTTTGGTGTTGCGTAGGTAATTTTCTTAAAAAAACAATCAACAAAATAATTTTAATTAAACTCTACATAATCAGAATAGCTATTTACTTAATTAATAGTAACCATTACTAAGTAAGAAACAAAGGTTTATCTATATTATTTATAACCTGATTTTGCGAAACAGGTTATGATTTAATTTAAAGCTTTTATTTAATTTATAATCTGTTGGGCAGTAGCGACCCCGCGGACCTGATCTCCCGGGAGAAGTCTTGTTCTTCATCTCTGGCTTGCCTTCATTAGCCGGCCGGAGTGGACACTGATGAGGAACAGAGCTCCCACCTCTCTCTTACCTTCATTGGCTGGTGTGAGTGGACATTCACGAGGGCATACGTGTTCGGGGGAAGGAAGTATTTCAGTAAGGTGCTGGGATTTTGACCGTACTTACGGGATTGTCCTAACAGCCTTGAAATACCTCTCCACTCCTCAAGCACCTCAGTCTGTGTCGCCCGCTTATCGCTACGTCACTACGTGCTAGCGACCGTTTTAGGAGGCCCATTTATCGAGTGTGCTAGTCACCCCCTGCCATTTTATCTATGTCATAAAAACATTGATTGGCAGGGGTCATGTCCTTCCATAGTGCCAGGAAAATAGTCTATTTAAGCCACCCAAACCTATAGCCCTATTCTTTGTTTTCATATTCTGCAATAGTCCTGCGCCAGCCGGGGATTGTTCTTGGGTGCATTGTGCATTTGCATAGTGCAAACAGGGATCATTGTGGGCTGGTGTTCCATTTCATTGTAAAGCCATGTAAGGGGCCTCTGCGAGTTGGTTTCAGCTCCTCGTACGCCTTTCAAAGGTCCGGAACCTTAGGGTCCCGAGATACGTAACGACTATAACTAAAAGAAGTACAGTTTAAATTATAGTATTATAAAGATGATGATCATTGATGTAATATGGTATTATATAATGTCTTTATTATGATAACTTTTTGCTGTAAATCTAATTTTTTCTTACATAGTTATATTTTTATCACTTCCGAGTGACTTTTTTTTTTTTTGAAAAAATAACCATGTTATTCTGATTATGTAGAGTTTAATTAAAACTATTTTGTTGATTGTATTTTTAAGAAAATTACCTACGCAAATCCAAAGATTCTTTTATTTTTAGTCAATATTTCCAAATCTCCACTCATCTTAAAAAGTGCTCCTTTTGCGAAGTGCACCAGTTGAGAAGTGCACCAGTTGCGAAGTGTACCATATGAGAAGTGCATCAGTTGCTAAGTTCACCATTTGAGCATGGTGTACAAGTTGAGAAGTGCACCAAAAGCGTCAAACCCGTGTTCGGGTTGGCTGTCGATAATTCAATCTACTAATTACTGCAATTTAAGCGTCCTTGACCATTTATTTAATTTTTCATTTCAAAAACTGAGAGTTGTAAGATCACCATTGAATCAATAAAGTTATTATACTGAGAAAGCAACGTTTCATTTCCGATTAAACAAATAAAAAAACACCCACTTTAGTTTTGTTTAAACTTTACTTGTTCGTAAAGATAGCTGCTGTTATGAATAAATAAATAATATTTTTAAATTGATTTTGTAAATGTAAACAATTTTTTTTTTATATTTTTCCTCAGTCTTAAACGCTACTTCATTACCAATACTTAAAATGAGCAGACGTTAAGACCTAAAGTACTAGAAACCTAAAATCAGCCTCTCTATAACTGTTTGTCTGTTCCAAGGTAGTTCCAAGGCCGGCCTATTCGCAAGATAGTTAAATGTCACGTACGCCGTACAACCATCGAGATATGTTTATTTTCCTCACTTGTATTGTGAGAGCAATCTGTTGTCGCTAGCAATTGTCGTGGAACTTTGACAATATCTGTGTCTAGGTACGTAATTGTCTGTAAGACTGGATAGGCATTTTCCTTTGAAACTTAGTTGGGACTTGAATGAGCGAGTCTACTTGATGTGACTTTGATTTGGTTTCGGGTACAAGTACTACAGGTATGTACTTATGGAACTAAATGTTTTTGTGTAAATTTTATAACTTCTTTTTGCTTTTGTTTGTTTTTGAAATACTTCTCCATCCAATGACATTAAAAAAGCTACGCACTATCATGGTGCAAGCAACATTATACTAATGTACTCTTAAAAGAGTCCATGGGAAGAGATCTAGGGTGAAGGCCTATGTCCAGCAGTGGACGTCCTGTGGCGGTTATGATGATGATGATTGTTCAGGGCGATAAGGTGTAATTTTGCTTGTGGGTTGTATCACGAATAAGGAGACGTGTGGACTCTTTAAAATTTGATTTAATACCTACTGGTTTTTTACAAATGTGTTGGTGAGGTTAAACTAATTGAACTGTATAAAGATATAATTATGTATAGGTAGTATAGGTAACTAGGCGATGATTTACGCTGCTGTTTAGAAATAAACATATTTTTGGTTTGGACAATGATGATGACTCTTAAAAGGCGCATGAGGATCACGTCTCTGTATTTGTGCATGCAATAGATTCCTCAAGTCACCTGCAAGCCGATTGACCACAGATATCATAGAACCGAATCGACTGGAAGGGACCAGTAGGAAGATAATGACTGAATAATACATTATTGGAGAATATTCCGTCGGTTTGTTACCATCCAGTTGTGTATATCTTCGCTGTTGCGGGCTCGCTCTACAAGCCGCAGTGTACACCAGCTTGCGGTGTATGGTAATTGCAACTGGCATCTACATGTTCTATACGGTACTATGTTTAAGTACGCTATGCCTTACAATATTAGACAGGTATGGTTATAACGTTATCGCTATATTAATGTTAGCATCGACAAATATAAAGTAGTGTAAACTATTAGCCGTTTCTATTACAAAATATCTTGCGCATGCTGTGGTCTCCTATAAGTGAAGGAGTGGATACATAATACTTTTGTTATATTGTTTTATGTCATGATTTATGTATATCTTTTGTTGGAGATTTAAAAAAAAATATAATAAAATATAACCTAATAACCCTCGCTATTTGGGCGCTTTTTATCTAAGACAGTCTAAAAAGTTTGTTTATTTGCTACGCTCAGGAATCGCTAATCCGATTTAAAAAATATTGCGTTATATAGACCCTTTTTATCGAGGAAGCTTACAGAACATCACGCTACGACCTACGGGAGCGGAGCAGCAATCAAAGACGTAACTAAGCACAGATGAAACCGCGAGCGATGCACGGCTTTGTAATAAATATAGTTTACCACAGTTTAAGGGTAACTCAAACTAAATACTCGAATAACTTACAGTTAGCATATTGATGGCTGCTATTACCTGTGTCGAGTAAATGGAATACAAACGCTAATTTAACGAGCCTTTAATCAGCGCCAGCAAGCAGACCACAGATAGAATTTAGACGTCGCGGTTGACGTGAAAATACAACACTATTTACAATATTATGTGTGAGCTGCTCTTTTACCAAAGACTAAGGTCTTTGGTAAAAGAGCAGCTCACACATAATATTGTAAATAGACACTGGCAATTTTATTTTGTATGCTATTGGATGGCAAACAACGACCCACGACCCACCTGATGTTTATGTCTTTAGACATCAGCAATAGCAGTGGCCTTGCAAATGCGTTGCCATCCCAGATACAAAGTTAAAATGTCTCGCTACTTTGCGGCGGAAATAAGAATGGTGGTAGTACTTCCCCGGACTAGCTCCTTTGCAAAGAGCTCTACTACTACTTATCATCATCATATCAGCCGCAGGACGTCCACTGCTGAACATAGGCCTACCCCATAGATTTCCAAAAAGACCGGTTGGAAGCGGGCTATCAAATGCAACGGTACAAAATGGCTCTTTCGCCTAGTTTTGAATTCGCTCTAAAATCGCCTGTGTGATAACGCCCTAAGGGCTTTTTTCCAATACTCCAATTATTTTTATCTGAAGTATATGACAGTTTAACGTATTTCTACACAAAAGCTGTCAAACGTGTTTTTATTCGATATGAGTTATCTATGGAATGAAATATCGGCCCCAAAGCAAATCAACAATATTTTAATTTTACTTTTTTTGCCTCAGTTGTTTTTGTGAAAAATAAAAACTACAAATGTATAGGTAATGAACTATAAATGCTTTCATGACCCCTGTACATGCAACCGTAAGCAAAAAGTTTTACAAAAAACATTTTTCACACCAAAAAATAAACGCAGGTACATTTCCCGCGAGGCTTGAGGCGGCTTGCCGCCCATTACCTGAACGCGTCCCAGCGGGTGATCGCCATAAGGGTCATCCGCGGATACCGCACGATCTCCGGCGTGGCAGCGAGCCTCCTTGCCGGATTGCCGCCATGGGATCTGGAGGCGCTGGTCCTCGCGCGCCTACACGAGTGGCGCGCGGAGGCACTGGGCCGGGGCGAAACTCCGCTGCCGCGGCAAATTGCCGCCCTGCGGACGGAACTCCGGCTCGATCTCATGGCGACATGGAGAGAACGACTGTCGCAACCTCGTGCAGGGCACGCCTTGATTGAGGCGGTAAGTCCCCTCTTTGAGGAGTGGCTTGAGCGGCGCCACGGCGCCCTCACCTACCGCCTGACGCAGGTCCTCACCGGACATGGAAAGTTCGGGAGGTTCCTGCACCTCATCGGGCGGGAGGAAACGCCCGGGTGTCACCATTGCGAGGATCGCCCCGAGGACACGGTGGAGCATACTTTGGCGGTGTGCCCTGCTTGGGCTGAGCACCGCCGAGTCCTCGAGGCGGCCATCGGCGGCGGCGCCCTCTCGCGTTCGGCACTGGTTCAGGCCATGGTCCGGAGCGAGAGGGAATGGGAAGCAGTCGCCTCCTTCTGCGAAGCTGTAATGCTAGAGAAGGAGGCGGCGGGACGGGAGAGGGAGAGGACAATCCCCCGTCCCAGCGGCCGCAGCGGTAGACGCGTGTCTGTGGACGGTGAGCAATGGGTAGCTCACCGTCCGTACGTTCACTAGCGACAGACCGTGTCGACGGCGCGTTCGTGTTCCACGCGCGCCTCAAAGAGATGTCAGCAAACTTGGATGGGGCCACTGAGGGCCGATGCCTGCCGGGGCTGCGGGTTGTTCGAAAGAGATACCGCGCCCCCGGAACGCAAAGGGCACATGAAGGAACATAGACGGGTTTTAGTCAGTAAAAGTCTGACACTCCCTCCCGCCCCGCCCAGGGCGGGGGAAGTTATTTGATGATTTCCCGTCTATAAAAAAAAAAAAAAGGTACATTTCCCAGAAAAAATGTTGCTTAATGTTACCTTGTTTGATGGGCAGTGTGTGAAGCTAATGGCTTTATGATGTGTATGCTTTGCTCTCCGTATAGCATAAGACTATGTTATAACCCATAGAATATAGTACCAAGGTATAATAGTACAAAGATTATTACGTTGTGTAATAAAAGATTTTCTTCATCTCAGCAATTGTCGCAACTATGAGATTCACAGAATTCAATAATTTATCTATTTCGCTCCTAATCCGATAATGATGTCAATCTCGTACAAAAACTTCAATTTTCTTGGACATTAGAAAGACCTACCCTGACGTTATTGGTGAGGTTCTTCAGAAAGGTCGGCTGAGCAGTATTTGTAACAGGCGTGCTTGTATGAGCAGATGTATGAACGTGGATAAAGCGAAAGTAGTATATTATAAGGATCGTAGCAGATGGCGTTCTGTGGTTTCTGCCTACCCCCATTTTACCCCATGGGCAAAAGGCGTGAGTTTATGTATGTATGTATTTTGTAAAAAGTCTACGTTTCTATCTGAGTTAATACTAATTTTATAAAAATCGATACCAGAATAGTGTCGCTCCAAAAACATATAAATTTTTAATGTTTTAGACGTGATTGCAATACAGATTTAAATAGATAATTTTGAAATAGGAACGAACTGTTTTCTGTATTCTAATGGCAGTTGTTATAATAAACATAATAACAATAAACACAATATACAATAACATAATGTAAAAAAAAATATATACCTATAATAAGCTGAGTCCATGGTGGAATTTTGCGATATTTGTTCGAAAGAGTCACCGCAGCCATGGAACGCAGCCGCCGCGGTAGACGCTCCGGGCGTCGGGAGCCGCGAGACGACTCCCGGCCACCGTAGACGCGTGTCTGTGGACGGTGAGCAATGGGTAGCTCACCGTCCGTACGTTCACTAGTGACAGACCGTGTCGACGGCGCGTTCGTGTTCCACGCGCGCCTCAAAGAGATGTCAGCAAATTTGGATGGGGCCACTGAGGGCCGATGCCTGCCGGAACTGCGGGTTGTTCGAAAGAGATACCGCGCCCCCGGAACGCAAAGGGCACATGAAGGAACATAGACGGGTTTTAGTCAGTAAAAGTCTGACACTCCCTCCCGCCCCGCCCAGGGCGGGGGAAGTTATTCGATGATTTCCCGTCTATAAAAAAAAAAAAAAAAAAGCTATGGAACGCAAAGGGCATTAAGAGGAATACGGATGGGTTTTAGTCAGTAAAAGCCTGACACTTCCCTTCGCTTCGCCCAGAGCAGAAGTCATTTGAGGTTTGTATTTTGGGTTTTCCTATGAAACTTTAGTACACACTTTCAGTACTTTCAGTAGCAGATCGGAGTTAGGATTTGTACCTGGTGACTGGCAACAGGCTCGCCCCCTATTACATTTTACCTAAAACATTCCGGCGGACTGTGGGTGTACAATTGTTACATTTTTGCCGAACCCTTCGAGGAAAACTTTCGTGATAGTATGTTAAAGGTAGATTTGTGTATTACCTATAATGTTTCTTCTACCACGTATGTGTGTGTTTATGCTCATTAAATACTGCTCTTTATGTTCTGTACTCCTACGGTGTAATCACAAGTTGGGATTGTGTTCCGAATTCAAAGCGAATTCGCTCCAACTTCAACTGTTTTATCAAGTTGCTAGTGCATCTCCTAAACGTTTTGTTTTACTTGCTAATGCAGTCTGTGAGTGTAAAACTGGATTATACGACTGTTATGCAACTGTTTGAATTTTGAATTGTTTGGGTTTGAATAAAGTCCTTATCATCAAGCTGTTTGGAGCTAATAGATTCAGACATGCTTCAGCTATGTAAAAAGTTCTTATAATCGGTGGAAAAACACACTTAACAAAGCCAAAAATTACATATTCTTCCCACCATCACGATCAATATTTTGATGTACACCATACCTGGGAACTTTAAAGTTTTAAATACCCCATAACCCCTGTACTGTTGGATAAATCCGTAAGCACGATGTTATGCGCGCGTTACATTACACACCGCCATAAACAGGATTTTTCACAACAAAAATAAAACCCGTTTCCCTAAAATAATTTTTACTCAATATTGCTTAGTTTGAGGGGCAGTATTTGTAGTTATCGGTCATGTGTTGTGTCTTTTACACCTCGCACATCATCAAGATCTTTGCATCCATCAAGCCAATCTGTAACTAAGGCTGCCCGTCCATGTCAGACAGTTAATGACCGAGAGAGGAACATATTATATGAATATAAACATATTTTGTCGGGTAGAAAAGAACCTACGAATTCTAATATGCCAACCCATCCGCGTTTGCACATCCTAGAAAAAGGAAATCCTACGAAACTATGGAACTATTGAACGGTACGATAATCGGTCCTATAAAACCCGTCGACCGTGGGCGCAGGTCCTATGTAAGAAGAACCAACTTCCAGACATACAAGATAAGTCCGCCTTTGTACTTTTTGTTGCATAAAGTTTAAATAAATAAATAAATATAGCATAATGGATTAACTGCTACTGTCTTTCTCCTGACCATTCTGAAATCCTCAAATATCGACAGCCTCCTAATCGTTTCCCTACAAAACAAACTATTTTCTCTTCTAAAAGAAACAAAACATTTATTAATTCTTTCCTCCTGTCTATCCATCTTCATTGTTGTCGCTAAACTGTCTTCCTATCTGTCCTACTGTCAAAACTTCTAAATAACTAAATAAAATAGTATTGGATGTCCCAATTGCGAAAATAGTATTTAAAGTTATAAAAAGTTTCGGCTTTTCCTGGAATGTTTTGTCAATGCCAAATATATTCTAGTGAAAAGTAGTGGCAGATATATTTGTAGGCTGGGTAGGCTTGAGCCTAGGGCGGTAGATTTTAGTTGTAAAATACCTAGTTCACCGCCCGCTAACAGTAAAACCCACACTTTGTAAAAAACTATCACAACTTGAATCAACAATTTGTGGAAGTAAGGGCGGCAAAAATTGAAAGCTAATACATGGAAATGTGTACATCCTTCAGGTAAGAGAACAGTAGACAATAAATCTCATATTCGACTCGATTTTTTACAACAATATCATCATAATCCGACACCATTCGCGCTTAAAGAATCTGTATCGAATGACGCGCCATCAATTTTTTCGTCTCACTTTTACGTCCGACGGATATTAACGATGAATAAAATTATCGTTCCGTCCAACGTTTATAGAGCTCGTAAAAACAATGGAGAATAAACGAGTGTTACGATTTCGTTAAATTCAGGCATTTCTTCTTTACGAGGTGGGTCATGCGTCGCGTGTTTTACAGACAGCCGGTCATTGGTCATTTTGACATAATTATACTGATCCGTGTCGGTTCGGTAAACCAGTGGTTCTAAGCGCGACTGCTTCGCTAGAGGTCTTGGTTTCCAGGTCGAGCAAAAAGTGTTATTGGGATTTTCTATGAAATTCTCAGTAACAGCTCTGAGTCACGATTTGTGCCCAGTTAATGGCAATAGGCTCGCCCCCTATTACATGGGACCTAAACATACCGGCGAGCTGTGGGTGAATACAGGCGTGATAGTATGTTGTGCTTACATAATACTAATGGTCTAAGATCCCAGGGTCATCAAATCTAAGACATTTTATCATGCTTGAAACTTAGCCATATAAAAATCTGGGGGACTGGCGAAAATTCTAGTACATGTAACTTCAACTCACTCCAAGCAAGCCAGACAGTGAACAATTTCGTTTTCTGTCTGCAAAAAAGTTGAAGGTCTCTGACTTAGAGTTAAGAGAGAGAGAGAGGTTAGGAGAGAATATTATGTTAGTTTCAATGTTAGTCCTTTTTCAGGTATCAGGCACAAAAGGTGCCTTACTCACTTACTTTCCAATATGGCGACTGGTTTTTATACGATACTAGCTTCTGCTTGCGACTTATTATATCCCACGATATATTATCCCACAGGAACCGTACATTTTTTCGGGATAAAATGTATATTACTATGTTATTCCACACTACAATCTATCTCAGTGCCCAATTTGATCCAGATACGTTCGGCCATTTAAGCGTGACAGAGTAACAAACATCCATCCATCCTCACAAACTTTCGCTTTTATTATATTACCTAGTTTTTATAAAATATAATTATATATTCGTTATAGCCAAATACTTTAAAAGGTCAGAAAGCTTCGCGGTTAAGCGTCTAGCTAAAGTTATGGCGCTGCAAACCTAAAATGAAATATCACATTATTGTTCCTATCACATTAGCATGATATTAGGTAGGTACACGTCTACTATGACCTAGAAGAAACCTAAATTAAGTTTCTTTTATTGTAAAACTTTCGTACAAGCGTAACTAATGTAGTTTTGATGGCGACCTCATGTTCTTTTGAATAGAATAACTGAATGCTCTAGCTAATGACTGTATGTAAAAACGGAGTAAGTAATTTAGTTTTAGATGCAAAAAGAACCATTTGTAAGTCACTTGATAAAGCGACTAATGATAAATACTTCTAAGTATATAAAAATGTAAGTATAAAAATTTTAAGTATTTGTTTGTAATATATACTTAAGTTATTTTTATTGACTAAATATGTGCATAATAAATTATGAAAAAGAAACATTTATTTTTAATTTTAGTCTGTTGTCGCTTTGTTACAACTAATTTGCGAAATGTATCGACTGATTTTGATGCGACTATCACTGGTTTATACCTTTTTTTTTTTTTTATAGACGGGAAATCATCAAATAACTTCCCCCGCCCTCGGCGGGGCGGGAGGGAGTGTCAGACTTTTACTGACTAAAACCCGTCTATGTTCCTTCATGTGCCCTTTGCGTTCCGGGGGCGCGGTATCTCTTTCGAACAACCCGCAGCCCCGGCAGGCATCGGCCCTCAGTGGCCCCATCCAAGTTTGCTGACATCTCTTTGAGGCGCGCGTGGAACACGAACACGGTCTGTCGTTATTCAGTGAACGTACGGACGGTGAGCTACCCATTGCTCACCGTCCACAGACCCGCGCCTACGGTGGCCGGGAGTCGTCTCGCGGCTCCCGACGCCCGGAGCGTCTACCGCGGCGGCCGCTGGGACGGGGGACCCTCCTTTCCCTCTCCCGTCCCGCCGCCTCCTTCTCTAGCATTACAGCTTCGCAGAAGGAGGCGACTGCTTCCCATTCCCTCTCGCTCCGGACCATGGCCTGAACCAGTGCCGGACGCGAGAGGGCGCCGCCGCCGATGGCCGCCTCGAGGACTCGGCGGTGCTCAGCCCAAGCAGGGCACACCGCCAAAGTATGCTCCACCGTGTCCTCGGGGCGATCCTCGCAATGGTGACACCCGGGCGTTTCCTCCCGCCCGATGAGGTGCTGGTACCTCCCGAAACAACCATGTCCGGTGAGGACCTGCGTCAGGCGGTAGGTGAGGGCGCCGTAGCGCCGCTCAAGCCACTCCTCAAAGAGGGGACTTACCGCCTCAATCAAGGCGTGCCCTGCACGAGGTTGCGACAGTCGCTCTCTCCATGTCGCCATGAGATCGAGCCGGAGGTCCGTCCGCTGGGCGGCAATTTGCCGCGGCAGCGGAGTTTCTCCCCGGCCCAGTGCCTCCGCGCCACTGGTTTATACCTAATGTTAGAAGAAGTAACTCAGGCAATGTTTTTTGAAAATAAAAGCTCGTGATACCTGACATTCACGCAATGAAGTCACTGGCAAAAGGAGAAAATATCCAGTGGGACTAAACAATTATAAAATCTTCCTCCATTAATTCTCCGTTTTCAACATCAATATTTTTATGAGGAGTTTTCATTATTGTAAGCGTCGCCACTTGCTGCAAGACGATATAAATCTCGTCGGCGTGTGAAAGTAACAGATTTCGTCAAATTAATAACAATGTGATTAATTGTGCTGTGCGGTTACGTTTTGTTTCATTAGATAGGTAGGTACTTTACTTTTTCGAGATAATATATTATATTGGGTGTAATAAGAAACATAATGAAACCGAAAGGCGTAAAAGAAATGATTTTCGCATATTTTTTTCTCCATAGACACCTACGTTTTAGTCAAAGTCTAAGTCAAAGCATTTATTTCAATTAGACCATTTACAGGCACTATTGAATTGTCAAGAAGTTACAGTTTAAAATTGAAGCTAGTTGCTCGTTCCAAAACGTAGGTCAGAACGAGTTTAGAACGAGTAGATCTAGTTACTCGTTCCAAAGTAGTAGTTCAAAATAGTAGTTCTGACCAAATGTCCGACTCCTTGAAAATTCAAAAGTGCCTCTAAATGGTTTGATTGACTTTAATTACCCCCAGTGGTCCTAAGCGTGTCTGCTACGCTAGAGGATTTGGGTTCGATTCCCAGGTCGAGCAAAAATTGTTATTGGGTTTTTCTATGAAACTTTCAATAGCAGCTCGGAGTTAGGAATGCCCGGTTAATAGTAATAGGCTCGCCCCCAATTACATGGGACCTAAAACATACTGGCGAACGATAGTTGTACATTGGTACACCACTGCCTAACCTTTTGGCGAATACAGGCGTGATGGTATGTAATGGTACCTAAGTAGGTATAGGTAGGTAGGTGCACTAACTCAATGTTGACGTCACGGTTTGTTTGTCTTCGTTCCACATTCGCTCGATAGCTTTGAACTGTGAGTTTATCACGAAGCCATCACGTGCCTATTTTTGCCCTGACGTCCCAATCACTTGGAACATTTAACCTACTTAAGGTTAAACGTTCCAAATGATTGGAAAGTGTGTGAGAAGGAAATTATAGTCTTCAAAGGAAATTGATCTCTTTTATCAAGAAAATTGTTTTCTTTTTGTAATATTAGGTAATCATATTCCCCGGATCGAATTTCGTTCACGCCGCCTCATCTCAATCAAAACCAGCCAAGTACGCAGGAGATATTGTAGCTCACAAGTTTGTGTGCAAACACAAGTGGATTCCCGTACAATAACGCACGGCATGACACGGTCTGGTGGCTGAGCCATTGGCTGCTGCTGCGCTGCTGCGTGTCGCGGGTTCGATTCCCGCCCGAAACAAATATTTGTATGGCCTACAGATAGTTGTGCCGGTTCTGGCTGTTTGTGTATGTAAGTCTATGTTTGTAACCGCTCCCACAATACAGGAGAAATTTCTAGTTTGGGAAAACGTTTTTTGTTTAATAGAAAAGAAAGAATTAAAGAACATTTAACTCTATATAAAAAATCTTTCGTGTAATGGGGATCCCCTTTAATTTTGACTTTATGTAATTTTCATTATTTGTCATAAGTAATTGTTTATAGTTATTATTTACAGGCTTTGGGAAAATTTCAAATGTTTACTTATTACGGTTCCTAGGATATAAGCCTTGTGATAGACAGCGGATCCTGCGGAACCCTAAAGGAATACAAAGTCAAAACTAAACAACCCCCCTACGTACCCCTCCACTTCGATGTCAGCCGGAACCGTGCCCAAAACACTGGCAAAGCAAAGTCACCCCTATTCTTTTCCATTTAACATTCCAAATAGATAAATAGATATTTTACCTTTACACAACACTTGTTTCAAAAAGTCCCTAAACATTTTTTTTTATTCCGAATAAATAGGAAACTTATGTTTGATGTAAATGGAATAAGTGCTCGACGGAATTATGTTGCTAGAAGGTGAAAGGCGCCAGCATCTTGTATTGGATTCGATAATGTTCAATATTCAGTCTTCCGTGCCGCTTCCATTCCTACTTATCTCCGTTGACATGGCAACTGACACGGTATTTTTTTGCTTCTATTTCACTATTTTCAGAAATACGACAGTAAACATTACTTGGATGAATTGATTTGGAAAAAGCTGATTTGTCATACAACTTCTGTAGGCGTACCGCGAGCGCTCTAATGTAAAAGTATTTTCGAATAAAAAAGTAAACCAGAATACTCAAACATAATTTTATTTTCAACAAATTATCTTCGAGTAGTTTGGTTTACTTTTATATATGTGCGATAAGCACAATAAGATTCACCCGTTAATAAAAATAAAGCTTTTAAAGTATTTATCACATAATATTTATTTAAATATCATGTGTGAAACGGTTATTTCTAATTGTAAAATCGATTGAAATCACATCTGTGCACTTGTTTGTGGTCCTCCGGTTGAAGACCTGTAATGAAAACTTTTATTGATATTTTTATGAGACTGAGATCAACGCCAGGACAAAAAAAAAACTATGGTCTTTCACGGGTTGACCATTGATTTACCTCACTGTAAAAGTTATTTATACTTATGCGATCGGTAAATTAAAAATATACTCAACAAACAGGCCAAAAGTGTACCTTCTCCTTTTCCTTTCCGAAGTCACTTTAAAAATATGTAAATTTCAAATAATACCCAGTCGGGTCATAAGTTCTGTTAAAACCTTATTATTTTAATTTTCGAATACTGGCTAGATAAACGTCGACTATTTTTAAAAGTACATCATTTGCGCTTGCCGAAAATAAAAAAAGAAATTAAATTTTATTCATTTTTAAATATGGAGTGGTCGAAGAAGGAATATAGAGTCGCAGTTATCGCGTTGCACCGCTGTGGTTACGCGCCAAAAGAGATTTTCAACATTCTACAAAAATTGAAAATAACACTACAGTTTGTGTATCGCACTATCAAACGATACACTGAAGATTCAAGCTTCGAAGATCGTGAGAGGAGTGGCCGACCTCGTACAGTTAGGACACCAGCGGTCATCAAAGTAGTAAAGGCGCGAATTCAACGAAATCCCGTGCGTTAGCAAAAAATCTTAGCCCTTCAGATGGGGTTAAGCAGAACCACGGTCAAAAGAGTGTTAAATGAAGACCTGGGACTGCGAGCTTATCGTAAAAAGACCGGACATTTTTTAAACGAGCGTTTGAAAAAAATTAGACTGGAAAGATCCCGCGCTTTGTTACGGCGGTACGCGGGAAAAAAATACCGCGAAATTTTATTTTCAGATGAAAAAATTTTTAACATCGAAGAAAGTTACAACAAACAAAATGATAAGGTGTATGCCCACAGCAGTGAAGAAGCGAGCGCGCGTATTCCAAGGGTCCAGCGAGGGCATCATCCTTCCTCACTCATGGTTTGGCTTGGAGTCTCATATTCAGGCTTAACTGAGGTGTTTTTCTGTGAAAAAGGTGTGAAAACCAGTGCTGTGGTGTACCAAAATACCGTCCTAACGAACATAGTAGAACCTCTTTCTCAAACAATGTTCAAAAACAGACATTGGATATTCCAGCAGGATTCTGCACCAGCTCACAAGGCACGAAGCACGCAAAACTGGTTGACCGCCCATGAAATTGACTTCATCGAGCATGAAGACTGGCCCTCTTCTAGTCCAGATATAAACCCGCTGGACTACAAGATATGGCAACATTTGGAGGAGAAAGTCTGCGCTAAACCTCATCAGAATTTGGAGTCTCTCCGAGCATGTCTGGTTAAAGCAGCGGCTGAAATAGATATGAATGTGGTGCGTACTGCGATCGATGATTGGCCGCGCCGATTAAGGGCATGTATTCAAAATGGAGAGGGGCATTTCGAATAATGTAAATAAAATTTGATTGTACATTTAATTATCTTTCATTTCATATATAACTTTTAAATCATTCTCAAAAAGTATATCATTAATTACATTGAAAGTTTTTGACAGAACTTATGACCTGACCATGTATATATGACGGATGGTCGGCGCCATGGTTGTTTTTAAAAGGAGTGACGTCAGCATTGCTGACATCACACTCTTAGTTATTTTCCATCTTCTTTAACCTTTTGAACGCCAGAGCGTAAACACATCGGCGCCACTGCTACGCCAAGCTACAAATTCAGCATTTCGATTAGCAATTTTTGATTATTGTTTTTTTCTAGTGAAATGTAAGAAATGAATATATCTTTGTGCTATTTTACAATATTTCATTAATGTAGTTTTAAATAATAGGAAAGAGAAACACAAAAAACTTAATTTAGCACATTTTTAAGTAGAAAATAAGTACTTAAAATTTTCGTTTTCTTGACGTCTATAGACGTCGGTGGCGTGTTTGGCACGATTTCGTTAGACGTCTATAAACGTCCGTGGCGTTCAAAAGGTTAAATAAAACACTTTCTACACTTGAATAACTTTTATTCAGTGACGTAACAATCAGTATTTACTTATTTATTTACTTATTTATTTATTTACTTATTTATTTATTTACTTATTTATTTACTTATTTATTTACTTACTTATTTATTTACTTATTTATTTATGTATAACGACGACAGTACAACTATGACACATAGATGTGTTCCGTCCGACGGCCCGTGCGCAACTGTGTCGCTCTGTGGCTGTCGTCTGTATTTATAGACACTGACCACGTGCTCGGCGCACGTGTTTGAGTTTTTAGGTTAGGATTCAAACTTTGTAAATAAATGATTATTTTTACAATGTTTTGGAGTAAATAAACTGATAATTAAATGAACCATTAATTAATCATCAATAATAATTAATTAACCATCTAAATAAATAACATTAACATAATTTTGTGGTTTTAAACAATTAATTCGTGATCATAATTGTAATCAACTCTTAATCTATTTATTCGTTGATGTAGCTGCATCTTATGTAGTTGACTAGGTTCTTTAAATAACGTACTTGCGCCGATATATAAAACCATCCAAACAAAATCAAGAAAAGAAGCTACTGTACAGTTATGAAATCCAGCCAATTTTGTGCACACAGCCAGTAACAATCATTTTAAGTCCATATTTTTTTCCCGAACCCACGAGTACCTTGACAATTCCAGAGAATATTTCAGTCGGCGGCTTATTGCCGAAGTAATATCGTTGTCGGCAGATTGCCAACATCTGATAACTTTTATCTTCAAATATGAGCTTATTCGTGTGTGTCGATTTGTTTTAATTTCGTGTCGCTAATCGGAACGGGCGACTAATTCCCTCACGTTTTTATCTGTACAAAATTCTTGATTAAGTAGGCGTGAAAAAACGTTGAAATTTTTACTCGCCATTGGTCAAAATTACATGAAATGTGTTTTTGTGGCCTTTATCTCCAAAATTAACCAATCTACTTCAGTTTTTATTATTTTTGTCAAGAGGCGAACAGTTTTTAATATTAACCGTGTTTGTAAACACCTCACATTTTTAATGTTGAGTACAATTAGCTATAACAGAAAGTACTAAACTTTTTACAACATCCACAAAATTTCGTGGTGGCAAGACTGTCAGGCAGGCGCCACGACTTGCCTATAAGTATATGTAATAGGATGTAGGTGAAAAAGGGGTATTGGGTTTTCTCGTAAAGTTTGAAAGTTAGTGGTGTGACACCCTCGTTCCTCAGTAAGCACCTAAAGCCTTTGATCCTACCCCTGATCTCTCTACCGTCCCATCTGACTATGAGAATGAGGAAAGAGGGAGCTCACTAGTGTTTCCACACACTTGTACACTATAATACCTCCTGTATACTTCGGCAGTCTCCTTTAAGATTGAACCGTGAACGAAATTCACTCGAGAGAATATTACATAAAAGAAAAAATGCAATAAAGAAAGGTTTACACACAGGAACGTGACGTTCGTCTTAGATCTCAACAAATTGATACTGTTGTCATAAAAATAAGGGAATCACGAGAAAATGGTTCCCAGCTATTGAATAAATTTGCATAACGTAACGTTATGGCTCATAAGGGCGTGTGCAGATGGAAGATAGTACGAGTACCATTTTTAGTGCGGTGATAATCGAGCTGTCGTACTATGCGAAAGCATCGTCGATTTACTGGAAGATTCGGACTGAAAAGGATCACTGCGAAAAGGTTAATGAAGTCGAACTAACATATTCATTATGACCAATTTTACTGTCGTGTCGTGGGAGCTTAGCAGCACTTTCCAATTTAATTATAGCAACCGGTTGCGTCCGCGTTGAAGTCAAGTATTATTATTCGTGAAAGATTTTTCTATAATCTACCAAAAGTTCCAAAAATTACTTTATATACCAAAATAAATAAAAAAAGCTTTACCTCTTTTTAATATTGGTATATGTTAAACTTAAGTACCAAAGTAATCCGGTAGAATCGACCATACAATCCCTAAAAGACGGGCATGTAAATCAATTCCTACAAAAACCTGATCTGAACAAAATCATTAATTATTCATACATTGAATTCCATTGACGGTTAGCCCCGAGTTCTGAAAGTTGGTCCCAACAAAAACCAGCAAAGGATATTTGGTATGCGATAACGTCGAGTTTAGATTGAGTTTGTTTGGCCGCGAATGGGAAATGTTTGAAAGACCTTATTTACTAACGTAAACTCGACCTTCGATAACATTCCAACTAACTTTTGGAAATTAATTTTCTTAAAAAACTGTCAGCATCGTGGTTTTGTATTTGATGCTACGTGATTTCAATAACAAAGCCAAAACTTTTTTGTTACAAAAATTTCACCGCCCGCTGTCCTACTTACCGGATTTTCTTGTGAAGATCTGGAATAGAAAGAAACAGATTATGAGTAAAATATTAACAATACAAGAAAAATATTGGAGATGTATAGCTGCGTAAAAAGTCTGTGATGTTTAAAAAATGGCTGAAATCTTAAAGAAATAAAGATCTAAAGGACTATCAGACAGCTTATCTATACTAATGTTATGAAATGGAAAGATTTTTCTGTTTGTTTGTTTGTAACGAATAAGCTCTGAAACTACTGCACCGATTTTACCCAATTTTTCACCAATACACAGCTACATTATTCCTGAGTAACATAAGCTATACAACATCACGCTACGACCTACGAGGGTGGAGCAGTAACTAAAAATATAACTTAACGTGGGTGACTAGGATTATACATAAATGAAAGGGACTGCGTGAGGCAAACTTTTACCAAGTGTTACCAAGTTTCGCCGGCTATTAAAAAAGTTGTCGTGATGGTCTATTGGACTCTCGTCATACATGAAGTTGTGGTATCCACGTGTATGTGCCATGGCTTACATCTTTATTATAATGGTTTTATATTCACCTTCATTGTTTTCACATAGAAGCACCAAAAATATTGTAACCAAGATTTTGTAAAAACCAAATTGAAAGAAAAGAGTGTCCGTAGAGTTTTTTGCTCGTTTTTCTCTATAGAGACTAACGTTTCGGAACGAGCAACTAGCTTCAACTTTAAACTTCTTAATAATTCAAAAGTGCCTGCAAATGGTCTAATTGAAATAAATGCTTTGACTTTGTCTTTGACGAAACATACCAGCAAACTGTGAGGGCACATTGGTACACTGCCTAACCCTTCGGGGAATACAGGCATGATGGTATGTGTATCATTCTTCACACAGTCCATCCATCTTTTCTTTGGCCTCCCTCTTCCTCTAGCCACCACTAAAATGTTAGATCAAACTAGACTAACAACCATAATGAGCTGACATGTTCAGCTGATTATCACTAAGTTTGATGATAAAACACGATGTTGGCACATATTCGGTGTTCATTACGTGGTACACTTACTATGTGAAACATCACACTAGTTTTCACCACTAAACAAAAATATAACAGAATTACCATTTTGAACGAAATAACGGCTATGACTACTTTTCATAGTGGGTCTTGTTTAACACCATTTTACTGACATCACGCTACAAGTAAAATGTAAAACGTAGTTTATTCGAATTTTATTTACAAATCTACAATACTTCCTAGCATAAAGTACCAAATCGCTAACCAACTGAATCGAATGGCTGTTGGATTTCCGACCAGTCACTATAACCACATCAGGTGAATTGAAATTGACAGCGTGTTAGTTAGTTTTCACTAAGATATTTCTCCTTCTTTTAACTTCTTCTCCTCCACTTCCATTTGGAAGAGGGAGCTACATAGATAAAATTATATATCCTTGTAAATGACTTATTAATATTAATAGTCTAATTAAACACACCACAAAGTGTACGTCCACTAGGTAGGCAGACCACATGCTTAGGACCGCAGGAAGACGCTGGATGCAGGCCGCTTCCAACCGGTCCTTTTGGAAATGTATGGGGAGGTCTATGTCCAGCAGTGGACGTCCTACGGCTGATATGATGATGATGATGATGAGTCTAACTAAAATAAACAATTTAACTATGACCTTGTTACTTTTTGTGATGATCACCTTTCAAAAAAGGCATTGACTTTTAGAGTGAACCTTTTTACATTAATCTTTGCAGTGGCACTAACATAGTTGTTTGACTTTAGCTAAGTGTTCTTCAATTTATATTATAGGCGAACAGTAATTATAATGGATTCTAGTTTAAGTTCGCTAATTGCGTACGTGTTCCGTTTAATTAGTGTTATTAATCTTGATTAAGGATTTTGTATGTACGGCGAGATTAATGCCGGGAGGCGGGCAAAGGTATACATTAATAATGATCTGATTTAAATTTGAGATTCTCATTAATTTATTGATACAGAAAAATGAGAGGCCAATTCTCATTATCTCGTAAATGGAATGAGGAAAATGTAATTTCCGTAGTATTTTAACATTAATTCAAATAATTGATAAGATAATTATACGGCCTGAATTTTAATTAATTAGCTGTTTTTCAGGGGGTTATCTTTTGATACCGATACCCATAGGTATAAGCTTTGAAAGGTTAATAAGAATCTGTTGTTCAAAATATGTGGAACAGCGGATTTTATTTTTTATTTCAAGTATGATCCTGTTTTAAAACTTGTTCGTATTCATAAGTAATTTCACCCACTAAAAACTGGCTTCAGTAACAGTCCATTAGCAATGTTATTTTTTACATTTAATTAAAGAATTTATTTTATTTTTATTTTAAATCCATTTAGTATTCCTTTGATCTTTTTTTTATAGACGGGTACTCATCAAATAACTTCCCCCGCCCTGGGCGGTGCGGGAGGGACCTGATGACCTGGTGGAGGGTACGGGTTTTACTGACTAAAACCCGTCTATGTTCCTTCACGTGCCCTTTGCGTTCCGTGGGCGCGGTATCTCTTTCGAACAACCCGCAGCATTCCTTTGATATTGTGCTCAATAATAAGGATTTAGCATTTTGTAATGTTGCTGACTGTACAATAAAAATCTGCCAGTACAAGCATCAACAATAGTTCCACTATTCAATTCGCAGTAAGTGGCAACTCAGTACACAACACAAACACAACAGATAAACAGACAGACAAGACAAGGCAATTATCATTAGACGCTGCTATACACTTAGACACACACGAGGAGACGGGGAATAAAGTGCAGCAGCTGTTTCTCATCTCAGGACGTCTTCACTTGCAAAACTATTGAGGCACTAGTGTTTGCGCGTGGTTTTGCTTGTGTAAATAATTTATTGTATTAATTTATCATGGTGTAATGTTGTACAATTGTTTTCTTACAGTGTTATTATATCAAATGTAGATAAAAGCAAATTCGTTCGGTTCGGTTATGTTGACGATGAGTGGTAAAGGCGACTTACAATATAAATTGATATAGCAGATGTGAAGGGAAATTGGCTCAAATGTGGCATACATAAAAATATATTGATCTACACACATACATACCATCACGGGTGCATTCCCCGAAGGGTTAGGCAGAGGTGTACCAATGTATACCCGCTTCTAACCGGGCATAAATCCTAACTCGGAGCTGTCACTGAAAATTTCATTGTAAAACTCATTAACACTTTGCTCGACATGGGAATCGAACCCAAGACCTCTACCGTAGCAATTGCACTGAGGACCACTAGGCTACCGATACAGTCTAGATATAAACCTATCTTAATAAAAAGAATATCCCTTTTTTGCGTCACTGTGAGATAATTAAGGACCTTGACTCAATTCTGAAGTCCACGCAGATGAAGTCAGGGGCAGAAGCTAGTCCTACACATTAGAGATTAAATTGCGACACGGATCAAAAAGCAATTATGCTAATTTGATAAAACGTCGTCCCACATTATTCATTTGCAAATCTCTTACGGTAGCATTCGCCCACATGGAAAATCTCTTTTTACGTATTCAAATTAATTTTATTAATTACTAGGGACCCGACCTTATTCCCTGCCACGGGTTCATTTGATAACTCAAAATACCGAGATTTTTGTGCTAAGAATATCCAACTCTATATCAGCCCCTCTAGCCAAGCCACAAACGATAATCGTAAACGCTCAGTAGGTACCAATAGATTTTCAACTTAATACCCAAGAGCCTCAAGTTGAAAATCTATTAAAGATTTCTAAGCGTTAGCGACTGGAACGAGCGAAAACGCTATGCAATCTTCATTAGATCTTCAACTTAAAACCAAGCACATAAAGTAGAAGATCTATTAAAGCCTACTCAGCGTTTGCGTTTTTCGTTTGTGACTTGGCTAGGGGGGCGGGTGTAAGGGACATCTATCCTTAAACTGAAACCATGAATTCTCTATTCTAGACTAAGTATCAGACAAGTTTTATTTATAGGAAAACCATAAGTATCATAAAAAAAATATTTTGCCTTTGATTTAGGTCAACAAATATTGTTAATGTTGGAGACGCCAAAAATATTTTCTTGTGTGACGTCCAAGATAAACTTAGGAAAATAATTTAGAAAATCGGGCCCCAATTGACGGATGAATTGGAGAACATAAAAAAAACATACAGTCCAACATAGAACCTCTTTATTTAGAAGTCCGTTAAAAAAACACGCACTTTTCCAAAACAAATCTTACAAACAATATTATGAGCCTTACTTATAAAAATAACGCTAATTCATACTTAGCTACCTCTTATGTGACTGGCAGAACTATGAAACACTATTTTAATATGCCAACACTTAGACGGTCAGCATAGAGCATGAACAAATTATTCGACTAAAGAACGAAATCGAACGAACAATTGAGCATAATTGTCAAAATTTACAATAGAATCCATAGACCAAAAATGTCATCGTCACAGCTGATTGTAGCCCGCCATCTTACTTCCGAACTCCGAACTATACTTAAACAACGGGTCGCCGCTGTTTAAATTTTCTGTCACTAAGGCAGCATCTCAACGCTGATTAACGTTTATAGGTAAGATTTTTCACCTGAGACACCGTTGAAAGTGGTTGATATGTGAAAAAAAATGATTTTTAGTCAAGGATTTGAGAGTTAATCAATTGATAAGTAGCTAAGTATTATTTTGCGTTATTTTTATAAGTAAGGCCCAATATTTTTAGCAAATAATACTGAAGTTTATATTAAGTAAATCTATTATGTAGTTTTTAAGTAAGAACCAAGCGGACAAACAGAATGACAAATTAAGTTGAATACACAACCAATCTATTGACATATTTTTAATGAGCTGTCAAAACACAATCCCCCATAGATTTCGAATAGGAATAGGAAATGTGACGTCACTCATTTGACAATTCAATTGATTAGCTATTTATTAAATTCAAAGCAATTAAAAGTCCAATTCTTCAGTAAATTGAAAATTAATAATGTTTCAGGACAAAGTGTTTTTATACAGAAATTGTCATGGAAAAAATTAAATTAAAAATTTAAAAAACCCCCGACACAAAATCCTAAGTTCCCTTTAAAAAGTAAAAAAATAAAATACGTCGCGTTGGGGGACCGATGTTGCATTTAGGGTACGACCGTCCCAAGCGGTCCCCCAACGCGACGTATTTTATTTTTTTACTTTTTAAAGGGAACTTAGGATTTTGTGTCGGGGGTTTTTTAAATTTTTAATTTAATTTTTATTTTATACTTTTTATAGGTACATACTTATTATAATGTCGATTTTGTTAAGCTGTAAGTACATAGGTTCCTAATAATTTAATAACCCACATGACAAATCATTTTTTAGTTTTTCTTCCCCACTTTCACACCCATAACTTTTAAACGGCTCAACCGATTTTCATTAAACATGTCTAAGAACACTCGTACGTAAGTCACCTTTCATACAAAAAAAACTAAATTGAAATCGCTTCATCCGTTCGGGAGCTATGATGCCACAGACAGACAGACAGAGAGACAGACACGTGAAACTTATAACACCCCTCTTTTTGCGTCGGGGGTTAATTAAAAGGTGTCTGCATCCATTTTTGTTTTAGACTATTTCTTTTTTTAAAACGTTGCCCCACTTTATTGATTTTTCTTGTATCATGGGTGCGTCTACGAACATCAACTAACATACACAAACAGCCAGGTCCAGGACAACTATCTGTAGGCCATACAAATAATTGTTCCGAGCGGGAATCGAACCGCCGACACGCATCGCAACGGACAAAAGCTCAGTCGCCATTGAAAGTGAAATTGCATTATTTTTAAAACAGTTAAAGAACGAAGGTATTCGAGCAGAAATAAAAATATAATTAGAGGTGTTTTAATTAGGCGTTTATGAATTTTCTTATAACATTTAGAAATTAGTAGAATATTGTTTTACACCGTTCAAGACTCACAACACCTTTCTGATTACAAATTACTCCTAAACTTAACAAAGTTGGAGTTTAAAAATCCAAGTGAAAAGCCAAATTATTTATTACAATTAGATCATTAAAAGACATTATTTAACGTCATTTACAAGACGACAAATATTTTAGCTAGATGCCCATTCTAAAAGGTAGTTTCATATGGAAAAGAATGAACAAGAAACTACATAAATATACACACTACATACTCTAAAAATATATGGTTTATAATATCTTGTACCGGTACATTATTTCAATAGGAAATACCAAGTTTTTAATTATTATATTTTTCTCTCTATTTCTTTGAAAGGATTTTAATCTGCCATGATTACGACAAGCTCATCAGTACCTAAAATAAATATCATTTTAAGTACTAAAATAGATTAGTGGCCATAAATCACTCATAACTTACTACTATAACTTTGATTTATTACCTAAAAACAATGAATAAATACTTCAGAAATGTTGATACAACCATAAATTATATCTACACACTAGCTTCTGTTAGCGACTTCGATTGCATGATAAAAATTTCAGCCGCGTTAAGGTTGCGTTCATGGCTTCTGCTCCGCTTCCCTGTGTCGTAGCGTGATGATATATAGCTTAAACTATTTCTCATTTTGGCTATCAAACACAAAAAGAATTTTCCAAATTCGACTAGTACTTTAAAAGATTAGCGCATTTAAACAAACAATACAAATACTCTTCAACTTTATTATTTTGTATATTTATAAAAGCGAAAGGTCACTCACACACACATTCATACACTTACTGACTAGACACAAAATCTAGAAAACTAGTTGACCTATGAAGTTGATTTCTTTATAAGTAAGTAGTTTACAAGTAGAAGATGTCAGATAAGGACTGATTTTACGACAACGCCAATAAACTTTCACATAAACAAAATCGCGGGCAAAGGCTGGTCTATATTATTATAAGAAGAGACTTTTTTGTTTGTTTGTATGTACCGAATAAACTCCGAAAGTACTAGACCGATTTCATATTTTTCACTAATATATAGCTACATTCCCCTTAAGTAACATAAGATACCTACAGGAAAAATTTTTAACCAGTGCGTAAATTTTGCCATAATAAACTTCAACACGTTTTATTAAACACGTATATTTTATTTTGATATGCCTTAGTACTAAAAAAAAAAATATCGCTTACGAAACATGTTTACTTAAAAACCATATTTTATTGTCACTCGGCGCTAGCGCATTCCCCACCCCCTCACCCCAGCCATGCGCCCGGGCGGCGGCCAAGAGATTTCATTGATAGTATGGCGAATAGATTATGTCCATGTTTTGCTTATTTCAAACTCGGATAAGGATGAATTTTTTTTTTATTTTTTTTTTAACTAAACACGGAAATGTGTTCTATTACTGACACTGAACTACCAAAAAAAATTTACGCACTGGTTAAAAACTTATCCTGTATATAACATCACGCTACGACACACGGACGCGGAGCAGTAACAAAGGATGTAACTTAACGCGGATGAAAATATCCACGCAGACGAAGTCGCGGGCAGTAACTAGTATCTAATATTTGTATGCCAAGCCGTATTTTGCCTGAACACACTATTGATAATTGCACAAAACATAAAACAGTGAACAAAAAACCGTATTATTTCACGTACCCTATAAAACCGCGTTACTACCCGGGTGTGGGGTACTAACGGGTTGTAAAGTGACAAGTAATAAAGGGGTCTGTTCACATTCATGTGGCAGTTTAGTAAATATGTCTCCTGCGTTGTAAAAGGGTTGGAGTTAGCCTAAGTACTGCCGCATACCAAGCCACTAGTGCCCGTCACAAATTGTAAAAGAAATTTTTTCTTACAGTTTCTATGGTAACTATCACAGTTGCAGAATTTGTTGGAAAGAGTCACCACGCCCTTGGAACTCAAAAGGCATGAAGAGGAACACGGTTTTTTTTTTAAGACGGGAAATCATCAAATAACTTCCCCGCCCTGGGCGGGGCGGGAGGGAGTGTCAGACTTTTACTGACTAAAACACGTCTATGTTCCTTTCATGTGCCCTTTGAGTTCCGGGGGCGCGGTATCTCTTTCGAACAACCTGCAGCGAGGAACACGGATGGGTTTTAGTCCAGTAGTAAGGGAATGTCAGACTCTTTGCTATCGTTAAAAAATAAATTGTTCTATCGCACATTTTTAGCTTAGTGTACCGCAGCACGTATGTTAGGAAATGTTAATATTTTTAAGATACATATATTTGTAGGTAGATGTGGTTTGGTTCTCACTAATGTTTTGAGTATAATCAAATTATATTCCTTCCATTTTTTTTACCTTAAAATTGAAAACTTTAGAATTTCTCCTGTACCGTGACTGCGTCTACAAATATTCAAACTCACATACACAAACAACCAGGCATGAATCAACTATCTGTACGCCACGCAAATTTTGGTTCAAAAATACTAATCAAACTCACGACACTCAGCGCAACCGTGTCGTCAATCACATATGACTCATATATTTTCATGACATCCTAAGAACAGCTCAGTTCATCTGTCCATTTGAAGATGACGAAGCAACGTCTAACTTATTGAAGTCAAAGTCAAAGTCAAATCATTATTTCAATAGACCATTAGAAGGCATTATTGAATGTCTATTACAAGTTAAAACAAATTACAAACAAACAAAACAAATACACAAATACACCTTACAAATTTTGAATCTAGTTGCCCATTCCAAAAGTTCGTATGGAAAAGAGCGAGCAAGAAACTCCATACACACTCTTATAAAAAAAATATCTTTTGTATAATGAATTTCAGTTAAATTGGTTCTAAGACAGAACATAATTTAATATTCTCCTTTAGGCAAGCAGAGCCGCGGGCACAGCTAAGTAGTTTAGTTACAGTTTGCGAGGACAAAATGAATTATGAGGTTTATTTATCAGCGAATAGTGTGAACCGTGGTTGGAAGGAAATGGCTTCAAGACTGTTTTCAAACAAGGGATAAATATAGCGCATTACGAGAACTGTAATGTTTCGTGACGACGATTTTATGGGGTTTGCATAGAAGAAGTTTCTTTGGCGAAGTTTAAAAGAGAGTCTGTAGAACTAGCTCAAAAACGATTTTCAAATAAAAAATAGGACTCCTGTATAATCCTGTATGCAAAATATTGCAAAACATTTATTTTGATTGAGTAAGTGTAGAGTTTCTTGCCCATTTTTCTCAAATTACATTTTAGGAGGGTAACTGGTTAAATCCTTTTTCTTATAAATTACATCCAAAAGTGTCTGAAATAAATTATTTGAATTTGATTATGACTATCCTATTGTGGCTATCTTTAGGGTCGCTCTATGTCCAGCAGTAGGCGTCGTTTGGCTCATCTGATGATGTTGATTATGATAAATTGACGTTCAAAAGCGCCTTTTAATGGTGTAATTGAAAAAAATATTTAACTTTTACTTTGATAGGAATTTGATTTAATTTTAACAACTAGCACAATAAGTATGTATCGCCGATTGCTATTATGTCCGGAATATATAGGTATTTTAGGATTAAAAATCGATCGATCTGATATTTCTTAATAAGTGACGCATTTTATTTTTGTACTCGGACATCCTAGTATCATGTACTTCACCCATTGTAAAAGTTGGCGTATCGATGTCTCCACCGTATATCTATTAATATATTCTCTTTACAACTTCGCTAAGTCAGTTATCGAGTTGGGCCGCGGTGTAGCCACTTAAGTCTCTGAGTAGAGACCAAACAAAAACGAGCTGACCGGCTTTGTAAGTTTACGCCAAGGAGCTGAATTAGTTTTAATTGAAAATCTAATTTTGGAGTTCAGTTTATTACTGTAGCAATTGTTTAAACTTAACTTGAACCTTCATTTTTAAAATACCTAATACTATTAGCCTATTATTGTCCAACCGGTCCTTTTGGCAATCTATGGAGGAGGCCTATGTCCAGTAGTGGACATCCTGCGGCTGATATGGTGATGATGACTGTCCCACTGCAAGGCATAGGTCCTTTCATATACAAAGAAGGCACGAGCATTGATCAGCATGCTTGATCAAGGCGGATGAGTGATTTATATTTTATATTAAATAGGTAAAAGTTGATGTTAGGTATAATATAGTACTATATTTTAATTCACTAATATCCAAGGTAAACTTAGAAAAAACTGAGGAAGTTACATTAGTCCGGTATCGAATCCACAACTTTATTCATGAGAGACCTCAACCACGGGGCAATCATCCTGACTAATTAAGTGGTTTGTGGAAAAAGTGTACAAAACACTTTTCTGATTTAAAACTTATGTAAGCGCAACTCTGGCCCCCAAGATACAGGCGCTGCCTAGTTTGGGGACCGCCGTACAATTTATAACACTTTTTTTAAATTTAATTTGTTACATAGCGATAATAATATTAAGTACCTTTATGTTTATTCTGTGTTGTAACAATGGACCAATAAATTATTCTTATTCTTATTCTTATTCTGATAAAACAGACCCCTCCTCTCCTCAAACCCCTACACTACTTACACAAGCGTTCAAAAACAGTTATTGTATCGAAAATCTTCTTCTCTCACTTTATCGAAATAATAAATAATTCTCAACGTGTTTTTGAGGAAAATCTTGAGTCTTTCAAGCACTTACGGACAATCACAGACACACTCCTTCAACGCTCCAAAGTGTAGGCGGACAAAAGCGAGAAGTATTTCTGAGAACTCAAACACTTTTGACAATGGTGTACAAAAACAAGAACAACATAAAAATATTTAATTATTTTACTCTTAAGGATCTTTTCAAGTCCGTCAAAGGGCAGAAAAGCCAAGTCTTTATTTACTGAGGAGTGAAGAGGACTGAAGTCGGAGTGGGGTCGTCCCCTCTTTGACAGAAAGGAAATGTTTTTCTGTTAGGCCGACGTCAGATTGTCGCAGGGACGCGGGACGGAGCTAATTAAGATGTGACGTTGACTTTTTTGGTGGTAACAAAATTAATTGCTTTCCGATTTTTTGACGTTTTTGTTCCGTGGACTTTTAACCTAAACAGATGACGAGATTGTCCGCATAGGACGGAAGTTTTACATTTATTTATAGTAATATCTTTAGTGAAGACAGATATCTAAATCCATTCTAATACTATATTTATCCATACTAATATTGTAAATGCGAAAGTACTGAGTCTATCTTGTCTGTCTGTTAGGCTTTCACGATCACTGAACCAATTTTGATAAAATTTGGTACGAGGTATTTGAACCTTAAAAATGCACGTAAGCTATTTTACATCCCGCGACTTTGTCCGTATAAATAAGTAATTTATTATTTGTATAATCTGGATATAATTCCGCTGCAAAAATTATAATTAAGATGTCTACATCCTAATCATTTACTTAATCGTAAATAATATAGTTTTTTTCCACGACCCTGGTTAATTTACCACAAGTTAATCTACTACGCATTAAATACGGGAAATTAAAAGGCGACCTTCGTCCACATTTGGAGTACCCACACCGCGTTTTCAATCATTCCATTAATTTCCTCGCCACTCGAATTCTGACACGGCTCGCGATAAGCCCGTCTGACGCGCGATAATCGCGTCAATCTGTCTGAACCCTTAGCGGTACACGATCCGTAGAATCAACGTCAAAATACAATAACAATGGTTTATTCGACGTATTGGCAGTTTACCCCAAGTTATTACACTAGAGGAGAGATTTTGTTTTTTATTTGTTGGAGTTTGAAGAGCGACATTTCCAGATTTCGTGTTTTTTTTTTTTGCTTGTTACTTCAATATATTTGAGAGGATTTTTTCTGTGTATTGTGGAGTAACTTTTGTCATTTTTTCCGGGTTGTTTGAGCTTAAATATTATAACGTTGGAAGATTTTTCTGAAGACATTTTTTTATTCTTACAGATGGTTGTCCATCTATGTACTTGAAATAATTGGAAGAGTATTTTTTACTAAAAGCAAAAGCGGAAGATATTTAAACAATAATTCTGGTTGGTTGCTTTTTCCGGCTAAAAATAAAATTTATTGACAGATGGAAAATGTATTGCCAGCCTTAGAACCACATTAAAAATGGTAGTTTCACAAAAAATATGTTTACACTGTAATCTCTAGTGTCTGAAGTCCCAAATAACACAAAAACAAAAAAATATACACACAGTACCAAAGCCACAAATCGTTGCAACTACTATCAAAATACAGCACATTTAATTTTTTATGACGTCTGACATTAAAACAACATCCACTAATGCAAACCGTGACGTCATCAATACTTCATCGCACAAACTTCCTTTAATATTAGCATACATACTAGTTCTCAACTGAAAGACTAGTAGGTACGCTACCTGTTAGTACCTACTTTGAAATCGGAGCGAGATATCGATATGCATGAAGCACTCGCTCTGAAATTGTGTTTGACTATAAATTGATATTAAGTATTTGATTTTACAGTGTAGCAGCAGATTGTGTTTTTTGCTTCTGAATACTAGTCGCTACAATAGGTATTTGGCTATTTTACACATTACAAGGGGTGTAAGGGACATATATCACTAAACTTCACCAGTGTACACAGAATACTATTCTGACTTCAGAACAAGTGAGATTTGTTGCAGGAAAATTTTCTTTTTGTTGGCAGATTGAAAAGTTTGAAAAATTGACCTGTTCCTTTTTTAGTCGCTAATGGCAGTAACGATATTTGTTGACCTAAATCAAGGGCAAAAGAATTTTTTACCAGCCGCTGAGGAGGACACAGTAGGAATAAGTGCGAATTTCACTTTGCTGAAAAGTATTAAAAACTTCCATATCTCTTTTTTATTTAAAAGTTAATAAATATTGTATACATTTTTTTTTTGTCAAATATTTTTATTTGGCCCCCTATTGGAGACTCAAAGGACGTTAAACGTCAGGTGTCAAGTATGAAAAATCACAACCGTTCGTGTAGTCTGATTACCCACACTGCTCCAACGCAGCAGCAGAATCTGGCACCAAATGCATAAATTAAGAAAGCCTTTAGATATTCGCTATTTGTTTCTTTAAAACAAATATTAAAATATATATTTTTTATTTTTTTATTTTTTTTTATTTATATTATTATTTAAATTCAGAACAATTGCATCGATTATCAGTTTTCCGTATTTTTATTATGATAACATCGAAATTGATGTCACCATTAAATGTCAAATGATTGCCATGAGAAAATACGACAATTTTGTATTGGACTCAGTTCGTTATAGAAAAGTTCTGAATAGGTGGAGTTCGCCGAAGTTTTCTCATTACTAACTTTATCTCTCTTTACAAAATTTCATGTACGTATACATATATTTTAGTGTCTGAAAATCAACACATAATATAGAAATTGCTACACTTATTTCATATTAATCTCCCTAACCCCGCTATCTATTTCGAGTACTACCATCAAGGTGACTTTCAATGTTACCCATTCAATCCAAATTGAACCTTACATAGTTACCACACCACTCAATATTAATAAACAGCACATTAAGATATATGGAGCACATTACCGTATCCCGAAAGGTGCCTATTAAGGTTAGGTGTTCTAATAGAATTAAGGGCAAGTCGAAGCGTGGCAACACCTTGAGAGGTTTTTATTACAAAATGGCAACATTTATCTTATTTCTTAAACGCTTAGAGCCGCATGACTTATGAGCGGTAGTAGAATATATACGCTGGGTTAACGCGACGTTAGTTTCCTACGTAAATGACTGCATGATAATACATAAGTGTTTATCCTATATAGTTATCAAATTATTATCAGAGATTTAGATAATAGTAGGTATATAGAAAATAATTGAGTCCATTTAAGTTGTATGCATATGTATCTTAATTTTTCGGGTAACTCAACAAAAATTTTAACCTTCAATATCTCCTTACCCAGAAAGTTACTAGGTACGGCGTAGAACAAAAAATCGGCTAAGTAGGTAGGCATTATTATTATGTCCAACTCGAAAGGATCCGTACCTACATACAATATTTGGGGCCTCTTCTTAAATTTTATCTTTATTTTTGTTGTTATTGTTATAGTGGTAGTAGAATTACATACTCTGTTAAATAATATACTCTCTATCTATTTTGGTTCATGAGATATACAGCCAGACGGACAACGGAAGCTTAGCAATAGGGTTCTGTTGGCATCTTTTGAATACTAAACCCTTTAAAATGGCCGAAATAATGGGAAGATCATATAACTTTCGGCTTCAATAAGGGCTACACGACCGAGAATCGGCCTGATTATCGGGCCGATTTTTGACAGGTTCTTATTCGGCGAGAAGAAACTGTCAAAAATCGGCCCGATAATCAGGCCGATTCTCGGTCGTATGCGATAAGTGTTTTTAACAATATTTTGTCACCGAATTTCTCCATGTATTATTTATATGTATTTTTACACCGTGCCCACGTCCACGATTAGAAACATGCTGTTACAGTTTCCCTAACCAAAATGAACTCTAAAAATAAGTGGACCCTTCTCAAACTGGGCTCTAAAACTGTAGTCAATAATGATAATGTACTGCCAAATATCCTTGAATGAGATTACTTCAGGATACTGCCCTTCCCAAAACATTTCCATATATCTTTTAAAGGCATTTTATTGCTTAAATAATTTATCTCCTGGCCTTTGCTGTAGGCTAGGGCTTTTTATGATCTTCAGTTAGAATGGAAAGGTCAAGGTCAAATATTATTTTTCATTAGTTCATACCATCATGTCTGTAATCCCCGAAGGGTTAGGCAAAGGTTTACCAATAGCACGCCAGTATGCTTAGGTTCCGAGCTGTAACTCCGAGCTGCTACTGAGAATTTCATAGAAAAACACAATAACTTTTTGCTCGACCTGGGAATCGAACCCAAGACCTCTAGCAAAGCAGTCATAGTCGCGTTTTATTATCTTGTCATTTAAAAAATATTTTAGTGCACAAAAATTCAAACCTTAACTTAATTTGGCAAATTAGTTGTTACATGGAAGTCGTATTGTCATATTAAGCCATGACTTTTAAGATATCTAAAAATATAATTATGGTCAAAGATGCCAGAGCCGGGAGACCTACTTCATTTCTGGATGGTTGAAATTTATAGTATACATAGAGGTATACATATAGTTAAGGTATGCGTACTTGTTAGCTTGAATGCCGGGCATTTGAAGGTATTTGAGATTTTGAACTAAGCGGCATAGCCTGAAATATAAAATAGTACCATTTTTTCAGTTAAAAAAATGCTGTAAAAATGTACCAATTATCTTTTTGAATTGGCATTATTAGCATCGTAGTGCGGATACATAATGTCCGTTTGATAGTTCGTGAAAATATATATGATGTGATATTACCATAATAATATTCATATTATTATGATAATATGACATCAAAAAGCATTATATATTATGCCTTGTATACAAGGCAGATAATTTATTTTGGAGACACGCACGTCTTAAACTTGGGTCCCTAATGTTACAGGGTTGCGAAATTTGTTTGAAAGAGTCACCGGGCATAAGGAAGAACACGGATGGGTCTTAGTCAGTAGGAGTCTGACACTCCCATCCGCTCTACCCAGGGCGGAGGAAGTCATTGATGATCCTTATAAATTCCTTGTCGAAAAATATTGGTGGGACTATTACCCATTACTATTACCTTGACCTCTACGGTTTTAGATCAAGGAAACAATTTTTTTTTTTTTTTTTAATATCTCGGGACAACTCACACACGGCTATCTGATCCCAAGCTAAGCAGAGCTTGTGTTATGGTAACCAGACAACTGATATACATACTTATATAATTTATAAATACAGGGTGTCTGGCGGCAGATTTACGTTTTTGAAAGCTAATAAAAGAAAAACTTATGAACTTATGGTTTTATTAACTAGTTCAGTAAATACATGAATAATGCGGATTTTACTTTTTAAAAACGACTTTATCCAAATGATGTCCATTTAGACGTACACACTGTTTAAAACGGTCCACCGTATTACGGGCTACGCGCTGCAATAAGCTCGGCTGGATTTGCTTAATTGCATTGCGGATATTTTCCTTTAACTGCACAATAGACAGAGGATTATTGGCATAAACTTTGCTTTTGAGATAGCTCCCATAAAAAAAGTCCATTCGAGTTTAATCTGGTGACCTTAGTGGCCACGGGATGTCTTCAAAGCTGCTCATCAATTTATGCGGAAAATTTTGACGAAGTAAAGCGATAGACGTCCTGGCTGTATGCGGAGTCGCCCCATCTTGCTGAAACCACGTGTGCGTCGAGTAGGATGGATGTGCTCGCAAATTTGGTAAAAACTATTCAGTAATCATGAGTCCACAGTTTTCACTGTAGACATTCAAAGCATCGCCCCGAGAATTTTCAAAAAAAAGAGACCGATGAGTCCGTTCGTCAATAATGCGCACGAAACAATAAGTTTAGGGCAATGCAGGGGCCGCTGATGTTTCTTTCGTGGGTTACGGCTTCTAAGGGCCCAGTAACGACAGTTTTGTTTATTCACGTGACAATTGAAATGAAAATGGGCCTCATCGCTTCAAAAAATGAGATTTACAGTGCGAAATCTCTCCAACATCAGTTTACAGAAGTTTTTTCTTAAAATAAAGTTATTTTCTTCAAATTCTTGGACTAATTAAATCATAAAAGGATTGATCTTTATGTCTTTTATTAAATTTCGTGAACAACACTTATGGGGAACGCCAAAACGGTGCTCTTTTCCGCACAGAGAGTCGCGGATTTTCTCGTAAGTTTGTTTCAACCTCTTGAACGTTTTCTGTGGTCCTTGATGCTCTGCTGGGTCCTGGCTGAGGCTTGTTTAAAGCAGAAAATGACAGGCGGAACCTTTGCATCCACGATTTAATCAAATTAAGACTTAATCTGTCGCTTAATCGCCGGATATTGTAGTGGGAACAAAACTGTCCGCGCGCAGTCACGTTAGAATCACCACTCTTAAAAAACGACTCAATAGCGTACGCACGTTGCTGCCCTGACCACTACGACATTGTGACGAACAAATCCGCATTCATGGAGCGTTGAATGACACCAATCTCCCCCTGCACCGTTAATAACTTTTATAGATATACCCTTTCAAAAACATAAATCTGCCACCAGACACCCTGTACATACATATTATAGATAAATCACACCCAGACACAGGACAAACAATCATGCTCATCACACAAAGTTTGTCCTGGGTGGGAATCGAACCCACGACCTCCGGCTTAGCAGTCAGGGCCACTAACCACTAGACCAACAGGCCCGTCCTATTGTCAATATTGTTACGGTTTAACACTTTAACGGTTTATTCTTCTTAAATTCCGGCTTAAATTGTCGTCTATCAGGCTTTCGTGTGTTCTCCTTTTTCTGTCGCTTTTGTAATCTTTCCCCTTTCTCACTTTGAGATCCATGATCACTTTGAGCCATGCATCATCAAATATTCTTGTCCTACAGCGGTTACAACTGTCATCATAATAAAATGAACATATCATCTAAAATTCCTCGAACAAACGAATAACTGCCTCGTTAGCCCAGTGGTTGTAAGCACGACTGCTACGCTAGAGGTCCTGGGTTCGATTCCCAGGTCGAGCAAAAAGTGTTATTGGGTTTTTCTATGAAATTCTTAGTAGCATCTCGGAGTTTGGATTTGTGCCCGGTTAATGGCAATAGGCTCGCCCCCTATTACATGGGACCTAAATATACCGGCGAAATGTGGGTGTACATTGGTACACCTCTGCCTAACCCTTCGGGGAATACAGGCGTGATAGTATATATATATCTAAAATTCATTAAACTTTTTTTAAATAAACTCTGTCATAACAAGACATAATAGTCCCAGGGCATTAACCTCAATTGCAAAAACCAATTATGAACAACTTCTAAAAGAAATATTAATAGATTCAAGCCCTTATCGTACGCGATCGACATGTCTGAAACAAACTGAAGTTTCTTCATTAACTTTACGGCACCATAAACCTTCGTGAATTTAATGGGTTATATTAAAGGTCATTGACATCGGTGTAGTCTGTCATGTATAGTTTATACCAACAGGGCGGTTGTCCCGTTGGTTTCGTGGTTGCAAATGCGACTGTTGAGCGTGGGGCCCTGGGTTTAGTTCCCAGGTCGAGTAAAGTGTTGTCTATGCTAATAAAATGTACCGGAAGAGATTTTTTGTTTGAACGCGCTAATCTCTGAAATTTCTCAAACTCGCCAAACGGATTGGAAAATATGATTTTCTATATAATATAAAAGTCATATTCACGAGGAAGACTGTAGGTTTGGTGGTTTGGTAATAGCGTGATGTTATGTAGCCTATGATACATAATATCACGCTACATAATATTATAAAGGCGAAAGATTTTTTTGTTTGTTGGTATCTAATAGGCTCCGAAACTACTAAACCGATTTTAATAATTTTTTCACCAACAGATAGCTACATTATTTTAGAGTAACATAGGCTATATAACATCACGCTATGACCCACGGGAGCGGAGTAGTAACCAAAGACGTACCTTAACGCGGGAAAAAAATACTGAAGATGCAGATTTCTGTTATTTAATACAACAAGTCGTTGTAATTACTTCGACATAATACAAGAAAAATCGTATGTTCGTTCGCTAACCCCAATTATGTTTCACAAGAGCTTGTAAGTACAAGAAAATAATGTATACCAGTTCCATCTCCATTCTTGTGGAGACGATAAAAGGGAACGAAGTATTTGCGAAAGGAAATTGACATCACGCTTTGAAAGCGTTCGTAGAATATTTCTATCTTCATACGGTCAGCGACGGAAGTCGAATCACACCATTCATTTGACTTACCATGTTTGATTTTGTTTACGTCACTTCGATATTTAATTTCATTGTGTGAAATAGAACATCGTGAGGAAACCTGGATATATAATGAACTAGCGATCTGCCCGCAACTGCACCTGCGTGATTTATTTCGCAAGTTACCCCCTTGGGTAATGCTCAGCTCCTGTGTGTCGTAGCGTGAAGTTATCTAGCCTATGTTATTCAGAAATAACTTAACTGTTAATAAAAAAAATAAAAAATTGCCTGTATTCCACTACTACACTACTACTAACTACTGTAAGTGTATATTGGTACACCTCTGCCTTAACTATTTATTGGTGAAAAAATGGTTAAAATCGGTCAATAGTTTCGAAGCCTATTCGTATACAAACAGACAAACATAAAATCTTACTTCTTTATAATATTAGTATAGATATAACTTTTAAATCGCCAATCCGTCTTAAGCAAGCGTGGTGATTTATACTTGTGCCTTCTCTGTATAAGAAGATGCATGTTGTGAAGCATTGTTTTATATTTACCCTGAAACAACGAAGCTTACAATTCTACTTTATTGAATCCCGCAACGAAATTGATCAGAAAAAAAAAACGAACAACAGAGTACAAGGCTAGTAAAAAAAGACCATAATTTCAAATTTCCTTCATATCAAGCAGGCGACAGAACAGAACTAGGCCAATATGCACAAAGGGGCATTTACGACTGGGAGAAGCCCAGTTGCAGTTGATGTTACAAGGCTTATTGAAAGCCTAGCTTATACCTGCGATTTTGTCTGTGTGAATGTTAATTTATTCATCATCATCATCATCATCATCATCATCTCAGCCATAGGACGTCCACTGCTGAACATAGGCCTCCCCTTTAGATGTCCACATAAACCGGTCGTAATTTATTCGCGGTACCATAATTCTTTTGCAGCAATAAAAGTAGTATTAGTTCCTCCTTATAACATATTATAAGCTATCTGTCAATGAAAGTCTCTTTAAATAAGTACAATTGTTTGGCAGATGAGCCGAGTCAAACAGACAAAATTTTTTTTTGGTATAAGTGCAGTCAAGAGCATAAACATGAATACACATGCCAAAATTTAAAAGCGATTCTCTCGATAACGAACTATTGCTACGTTGAGATGAGACCGGTCTCATAGTAGTATGTATGGGGTACAGAATATGATATTCGTAATACCATTACATTTAAATCAATCTTTTGGGAGTAAATGTTTAGGTACATGTTTATGCTCGTGATTGTACCTTAATAACATTTATATGCATTAAGTAAAAATCTGTTATTTTCACAATACAAACAGAAACTTATATTTTTTTGTATTTGTTTAGATAATGATAACTTGCCACACTATAAATGTTTGTCGTTATACCCCGATCAATATGTTCCCGTCTATATTTCAAGAGAATGATAAATTCCATCGTAAATCTTATAGAAACAATACGTCTTGTGGTCGACAAGCAGCTGACGTCCAAATGGCTAAATTGCCCGCAATCTGTCAACGCAGCACCTACAACAATAAATTGATTCCCATCGCTGGGAAGGATACCGAGTTATTCCCATCCGCTACGCTACGAAGAAAATGTGACATTAATGTGAGAGCCTTCCGTTTTCTTATGCTTAAGATTATCGATAGGTATCACCTTTTGAGCCCCATTTTCTTTTTAAAAGGCTATAAAGGCTTAAATTACTTTACTGATATTTATCTTTCCCTCCTAAATAATATATTTCACAGTACAAACACGTAAGTTATAAGCCCACTTCCAAATTCATATTATTACTCAGGGTACGTTTCCTTTTACTTTATTACCATAGAATTCAACGATGAAACGCCGCGAGTGGGAATATACGTAATATTATTATTCCCATTGAATACGACATGTCGGGAAGCGTAATGAAAATATTACTTTGTACATTAATAATAATATGTTATAACCGTAATATTTTTATGTTATAGTAGAGAATGGAAATGCCTAAAAATACTTGTCGTTTTATAACTAATAAAAATTGTGTCCGAAATGGTTTTGATTTTAAGCTGTTTTGCGTTACCATTAAGGGCGTAAATTGGCGATTGATTTTGAACAATATCCAAAGAATTTGAATTGAAAAGGGTCAAAGAGATTCTAATAATTTATTTCTCTCGCCATTGCAAACGGCTTAAATCTAAATTTAAGTACGCGGTCACAATTTGTCGTTTGCTATTGAAAGGAATCTAACAGGATATTCTGTAGGAACCCAATTTAAATAAATTGATATTTATTAAGGCTATAAAATGTTCAAGGTAACGCTGTTGTTTCACTTTCAGAGGTTTATAAAACTATCTTACGATTATAATTCTAACGACCAAGTGCGAGTCAAGTTTACTGCGTCATTACGATGGATATTTATTGTCTTATAACTATAAGTGTACGTATATGTATAATTAACTTTTCTTAAAATATTAAATGTTTTTTCTAATTTCATTAATTAATAATAATAACCAGTCCCCTTAAACAACCCAAACCCATAGTCTGATCCTTTGTTTCTCGGTTTTATGTAAAGACATAAAAAATAATTATAATACCAGCCTATTATTGTTCCAACTTCGGCAGCAAGGAAAAGGCCTTCTGATTGTAGCAAACGTTAGGAAAACCATAGTACTGTGTAGTTGACTAATAGGTATAGTCAACCCGATCAAACTATTACATCCACCATCCATTAACTGGGCACAATTACATCCTAACTCCGAGCTGCTACTGAGAATTTCATATAGGAAAACCCACTTTGAACCCAACACCTCTAGCGTAGCGTAGTCGTGCTTAGGAACACTGGGCTACCGAGGAAGTTAAATTAGATAGGTCGGTTAATTAGATTGGTTAGGGATGGTTTAAATATTAATTTTACAGCCATCTATACACTATATGAAATCACAATTCTTATGTACTTTCCTTATATTCTTAAAAGCCGATAAAGCAGGTTTTTCAGACTCAATAACCACGTAGAGACGTGATACATTTTGAAACTAAAATGTTTTGCCTTCACGCTTCGAACATCATCGTAGCCATGTTGTTTACACCTCCCAGTGAGTGGAATATGAGGTACATTTTATCTTGGGAAAACATACTTCCCGTGGGGAGCTGGAAACCAAATTCACACGAGCGAAATCCGGTGTAGTTTCTGTATCATGTAGCTTGCTTGCCTCGTGAGAGATTTACCTAGCTAGGTACGTTAAAAGGAAGTGATGTGAGAAAATGATGTTTGCTATTTTATGCTTTCGTTTGCAGGTGGAATTTTTTATTATTTCTTCAAGTTATTATTGACTAGCGAACTGCCTGTGTGGCTTATTTTACCTACGTTAAGTTTCATCTGTGGTTACTGCTCCTTTCCGTGGATCATAGCGTAAAACCTCACGCTACATACTTGAAGTGAAAAATGGCAAATGGTTGGATATCGAAAAATTTAATAAAAAATATTTCAAGCAAAATTAAATTAAATCAAATCAAAAATGTTTATGTTTTAATATGGCATCATATTGGTTCCAGCATATCCTGCCATATTATGGCGTACAAATATTACTATACGTATATATAAATAAGAACTTATAAAACTATAGTGATAAATATCACTACCACTCCACTGGAGTCTTTGTTCAATCAAGTTTCCAAGACCTAACGGCGCGTTGGAATAGATACGTTTCCGAACGAACGCGTTTCAATTGCTACTAAGGAAAGCCAGCATCCTTCAGAAAAACTTTACTGCAAAACATTGTAAAATGAAACAATTCCAGTGGCCTCATAATATTAGTTTCCAGAGTACTAAAACTAACTTCTTATTAATTTGAGAACAAACAAATAATAAAGCTAACTTTACCAATATACTTCTTGTTTTATTTAAAGTGGGGTTGTGTATTGAAAAGTTTGGTACTGAAAATTGTTCTTTAAGTATCAGGTGCATAGTTGCATTTCTAGAGGTACGACTTTCTTCCATTTTAAATCCATATTACTTTAATATTATTGTACACGCCGCGAGCGTGTAAACGCGGCAGCAGCCGCCGAACGCTCCATAGAGCAAGGGTGCGGTGCGAAGGAGGGGGACGTAGGCGCCCGCGCCGGATCTCGGAAGCAGCCCACGCCATGACAGGCTTCACCGGGACGGCGACAAGAGAACACATCAAATTATAATAGTGAACTATTAAGCAGCCATTGTGGTGAAGTCTCATTCTTATAATATACAACCAATTCACACAGTCATAGTCAGACTTTCATTTAATTTCGTCGTAAACAAGTGGCGACCGTGATCAGTAATTATTATAACTTAAAACCGTCGAAGAAGCCGTTCCCCGAATTGCAACGAGAACTGCGTGCCACGTGTCACGTGCTAACGGGCTGCGGGCTAACGACTTCGGTGACGAGGTTTGCGACGACGTGCTTCAAATACGGGAACGTGGTCAACGTGGTGGTGAACCTGGTGAACTTCAACGCGTCGGTGACTGGCGATCATAAAGGAAGTAAGCCCGTTCCAAATTCCACTATATTCCAATTCCTACTTTCTGCCTGGCTTATATTTGCTGTGTGGGGTGCTCAGGTGCTTGAAGCTGTAGGGAGACCTTCCATCGAGCTGACGGTGGCGGTCACCATTCTCGCGCCTGCGGATTCAGTGCGGCTGGCGGGTTCGGTGGCGGTGCGAAGCTGTGTCCGCGGACGCTGCTCGTGCTGTTAGCGAGTTCGGCGGCTGCTGCGTGGTTTGTGCTGTGGACGACTGGATTGTATACCGGTGGGATTGCACAATTTATTTAAAGTTTAACCTTTCTCATTGTTGGCTTACCAGCTTAATTTGGTTACGATTTATATTGTAAAATGTCGGACAGTGAAACAAGTATGGAACAATCAAATAAGGCTGACGTTTTGAAATCACTTATTCGAAAACGTGGTGGTATACGTAGTCGATTAACCATATTTAAAAATTACATACAAAAATTTCATGATACTAAAACTGCTTCTAGCTTAGAAGTTAGGGAAATTAATTTAAGATTAATTAAAATCCAAGAACTAATGTCACAGTTTGACACGGTGCAAATGGAAATAGAAGAACTTTCTTCTGATTTTGCAGAACAAATGTTGGAAAGGGATAGCACTGAGAGTGAATTCTACTCTCAGATAGCTCTTGCCCAGGAAGTCATAGACTCGGGAACAACTCACGACAAGAGTGACTATGGCTCTGTGAAGTCGAGTTGTTGTAATAATAATTTAAATTCAATTAAATTGCCAAGTATAAACTTACCCACGTTTGATGGTAATTACATCAAGTGGCTTGAATTTAGAGATACCTTTGACTCTCTTATAAATAGTAACGAGTCCATTGCACCAATTAATACATTTCATTATTTAAGAAACTCTTTATCGGGCAGTGCCAATGTAGTTATAAGATCCATAGAGTTTGCCGCTAAGAATTATGAGTATGCCTGGCAGGCCTTATGTGACCGCTACAATAATAAAAATATTCTCATTAATAATCACTTGCGAGCTATAGTTTCTATCAACCCTATCCAAAAGGAATCCTTTAAGGCTTTAAGATATCTATCTGACCATGTTCATAAAAATCTTAACGCGTTGAATACATTAAACATTTCCACAGACGGTTGGGACCCGTTGGTGATATTCTTAATAGCTGCAAAATTAGATCCTAAAACTAGCAGTAAGTGGGAGGAGCAGAAGGGTCGCCTTTCACAACTACCATCCCTTAAGGATTTTAGGGATTTTATAGAAAATAGGGCTAATGTTTTAGAAACAGCTAACTATAGTAAAGGCAATCCAGATCATAAAGGTCCTAGTAATTCTAATCATAAATCAGTGAACTCCTTTGCAACTGTTGTTGATAATTCTGAAATTGAACCATGTCTAGTTTGCAATAAGACACATTATTTGTATCGATGCCATAAATTTAAGTCAATGAGTATCAATGATAAACTATCAGAAGTCTCAAAACACAAGTTGTGTACAAATTGCCTTAGAGCAGGTCACAATAACACAAAGTGTAATTTTAAAGGTATGTGTCGCATTTGTAAAGATAAACACAACACATTGCTGCATAGGAACACTAAAAACAATAATGAAATAAATTCAGACAATTTAGCTAATGCACAAGAATCATCTGACAGTACTAATCCAACTCCAGTAACATTATCAGCTGTATCTTCAGGACAAGTCCTTTTATGTACTGCACAAATTCAAGTTGTGAATACAGAAACAAATAAGACTTGCCTTGCTCGCGCATTACTGGATACAGGTAGTCAATCATCTTTCATTACTGAAAATCTTAAAGAAAAACTAGGAATACAAACAAAAAAGGTAAATGCTCTAAATGTGTCGGGAATTAATAGTATCACATGTAGAATAACAGATCAATGTAGTATCATGATAAAATCTCGAGTTAGTTTGTTTGATGTGCAGGTCAATTGTCTAGTATTGCCAAAAATCACAAGCTACTTACCTAATGTTCACATAAATGTTGATAGTTTAGGGCTGCCAGATAATATTGCTCTGGCTAATCCTTTGTTTTATATACCTTCTGCAATTGATATTTTGTTGGGTGCAGATCACTTTTTTAACATTATAGGTAATAATAAAATAAGTTTAGGTCCAAATAGACCAATTTTGCAAGATAGTAGGTTTGGTTGGCTGGTGGCTGGCTCTATTGGAGATTCAACTTTATGTAATTTAAATTTAAATTGTTATTTAATAAAAAATGAGTCTATGTCACTTCAACGTATCAATGACTCACTAAAGAAATTCTGGGAGGTTGAAGAAGTGCCTTCAGAATTTAGTGACTATTCCATAGATGAACAGTTTTGTGAATCTCATTTTTGTAAAAATACTAGGCGCTTACCAGATGGTCGATTTTCTGTACTCATGCCATTGAAGGAAGATCCTGAGCAGGCACTTGGCAACTCATTCTCTATTGCAAAGAGACGTTTTTTTAGTTTAGAAAAAAAGTTAAATAAAAACAAAAATGTTAGTCAACAATATTCAAACTTTATAAATGAATATGCTAATTTAAATCATTTAAAAGAAATTGATGCACCACCTTTTGGATGCTACTTGCCTCATCATTGTGTAATAAGAGATGGGCATGAAACAACAAAATTAAGAGTAGTTTTTGACGCTTCAGCTAAAACAAGTTCAGGCATCTCTCTTAATGACATTCAAGTAATAGGTCCTGTTGTCCAAAGTGATCTATTTTCCATATTGATACGATTTAGACTGCGGAAGTTTGTGTTAACAGCAGATGTTGAAAAAATGTATAGACAAATTGTTCTTGATGAATCTCAGCGTCACTTACAGTTGGTACTTTGGAGGGATCAGGATGATGCAAAGGTAGATAAGCCTATTAAAATTCTCCAACTTAATACATTGACATATGGTACGGCTTCTGCTCCATTTTTGAGCACTAGGTGTCTTGCTGAACTAGCTAGTCAGTGTGAAGATAAGGTAATTGCCAATGTGATCAAGAACGACTTTTATATTGATGATCTGAACACTGGAGCCGCTACAGTAGATGAACTTAGGCATATTTATTTAGGCGTCACTCAAACGTTAAATACGGCATGCTTTCCTCTACGAAAATTTCGTACCAATTGTCCTGAGATTCTTAGTGCCAAATTAGAGTCTTCTAGTTGTTTAGAATTTAATGAAGAAGCTACTGTTTTAGGTTTAAAATGGTCGCCTAGAACAGACAATTTACATTTTCCAAGTAATTTAAGTGCTGATCCCAAAGTTACTAAGAGAACCATTATTTCTACCACTTGTAAACTTTTTGACCCGTTAGGCTTGGTAGGTTGTTGCATTATAAAAGCAAAAATTCTTCTCCAAGATTTATGGAATGCCAAACTGGACTGGGATGATCCAGTGCCAGAGCCTTATGTTAAGAGATGGCTTATTTTCATTCAAAGCATACATCTTTTATCAGATATTGTTTTGCCTCGCTATGTCTTAAGTAATTGTTCTGATATTAGGTCTATTGAGCTTCATTGTTTTGTTGATGCATCTCAGCAAGCCTATGGAGCTTGTGTGTATATGCGCACAATAAAGGGTAACCAGAATGTTACAGTAAGGTTACTTTGTGCAAAAACCAGAGTAGCGCCTATCAAAACACTAACTATTCCTCGCCTGGAATTATGTGCTGCATTAACTGGAGCACAGTTGTGCGATAAGGTACTAAAATCTATTCCATGTAGTGTAAATAGTAAATATATGTGGACGGATTCCACTATTGTACTTGGTTGGCTCAAGACACAAACCAAAGTTTTACAAATGTTTGTACGGAATAGAGTTAATAGAATCAATGAGCTTACACAAGATTTTAATTGGAAACATGTACCAACAAAGGAAAACCCTGCAGATCATGCGTCTAGAGGCATCGACCCGCAGCAGCTGCAGTCTTGTTCATTGTGGTGGGAAGGACCTTCGTTTTTGAAAAAAGATTTTACGGAATGGCCCGCTGAAGTTCACACCTCAATTGATAACTTACCTGAAATTAAGATATTGCTTACTTTGAATGATCAGTTGGATAGTATTAATTTGTTTATTCCATTTGAAAATCATTCCAATTATTTAAAATTAAAAAGAACTTATTCTTATATTTTACGTTTTGTTAATAATTGTAATAAAAACAATTCTAAACTTACAGGGCCGTTAGGTGCTGAAGAGCTTAATCAGTCATTAAAATTATTGCTTAAGTTTAGTCAAGCTGAGTCTTTTCCCAGGGAAGTAGCTAGTATAAAAAGCGGTATAGATTTAAATTATAAAAGTAAGCTGTTGCCTTTAAACCCATTTATGGATTCTGATGGCTTGATAAGGGTAGGAGGTAGATTAAGTCAATCTGAAGCTGGTTATGACAAGAAACATCCAATCGTGTTGGATGCCAAACATCACTTAACCAAGTTGATTATGGAGCAGGAAGATGTTCGGTTATTCCATTCAGGACCTCAATTGCTATTAGCGTCTATTCGTGAGAAATTCTGGCCACTTGGTGGTAGAAACTTAGCTCGCTCGGTAACTAAAAAATGTATTGTTTGCACTCGCTTTAGAGGAAAAACTGTTCAACCCATTATGGGTGATTTGCCTGGTGTTAGAGTTAATGCTGATTTCCCTTTTAATTCATGTGGAATTGACTTCGCAGGTCCTTTTATGATTGCGTCTAAAACGGGTAGAGGTAGCAGAGTCACTAAAGCCTACTTATGTATATTCGTATGTCTAACGACTAAGGCCGTACACTTAGAAGTGGTTAGTAACCTAACAACGGAGGGCTTTATATTATGCCTACGCAGGTTTATATCGCGACGCGGCAAACCCTATGCGATCTACTGCGATAACGGTAAGAATTTTGTGGGAGCTAACAATGAGCTAGGAAGGGTAATACGGTCCAGTCGTCAATCGGTTTCAGACTACGCAGCAACTGAAGAAATTAAGTTTATATTTAGTCCCGCCTACTCTCCACACTTTGGTGGAATTTGGGAAGCGGGCGTTAAATCCGCAAAGTCTTTATTAAAACGCGTAGCTGGCAATGCCTCCCTTACCTTCGAGGAGTTGGCGACACTCTTCACTCAAATAGAGGCCATACTTAATTCCCGTCCTATGTCTCCCCTCAGTTCCGATCCTACTGACCTAAATCCCTTTACGCCAGGGCACTTTCTGATTGGTCGGCCATTAATCTCCACACCGTCACTGCCTGTCAACTCGACTAGACCCAATAGATACCAGCGGATTGAACAGGCGCGGCAACAGTTTTGGAAGAGATGGCGCCTTGAGTACATGGCAGAGCTACAAAACCGCACAAAATGGAAAACTCAAGAGACACCGCTTCAAGTTGATGACCTCGTCATTCTGAAGGAAGACAACCTGATGCCACTTCACTGGCGTATGGGCCGGGTGTCTAAACTCTACCCGGGCCCCGATGGTATAAGCAGAGTTGCAGACATTTACACTACTAAGGGTACAATCAGACGAGCTGTGAACAAGTTGTGCCTGCTACGGTCGTCTGAAAAAAGTTAAGTTTGAAAGGCAGCTCAGCCTTTCAATGCCTCGGAGGATGTACACGCCGCGAGCGTGTAAACGCGGCAGCAGCCGCCGAACGCTCCATAGAGCAAGGGTGCGGTGCGAAGGAGGGGGACGTAGGCGCCCGCGCCGGATCTCGGAAGCAGCCCACGCCATGACAGGCTTCACCGGGACGGCGACAAGAGAACACATCAAATTATAATAGTGAACTATTAAGCAGCCATTGTGGTGAAGTCTCATTCTTATAATATACAACCAATTCACACAGTCATAGTCAGACTTTCATTTAATTTCGTCGTAAACAATTATAAATGCGAAAGTAACTCTGTCTGTATGACTGTTACGCTTTTACGATTGAACCCCTAAATCTATTTTCATAAAATTTGGTGCGGAGTAAGGCTAAAAAAAAAAACAAAAAGGACAGGGACAAAAGGAAGGAGGAGAAAGGACATCCGCTACTTTTTAAGCTGAGATTTCGTCGGCATCTGCAATAACCGACATTCACGCAGACAAAGTCGCGGGCAAAACATAGTTCTTAATAACTTCTGTTGTCATGTGTTGTCAGGGCAAATAAAAATATGGCATTGTGATGAAAAATATTCATGGTTCGCATCCGGCGTACCGGAACCGGCGACAATTTTTTATTTTTTTCTTTATCTTCCAGTCAAAGGCAAATTGTTTTTTATTCTTGACTGAATCGCAGGGATCGACATTCAGAAATAAAAAGATAAGTACGTATCTCATCTTGTTATCAGATAAATAGGTGAAAGAAACGATTCATACATTACTCACGATTTAGATTACAACATGAATGAAGACGAAAATACATTCGTTTCGTCTTGAATGGAAATTATTCTTAACGAGACGGTATTAATTCCCATTGAGTACGCGCTAATGTGATGAAGTATTACCGAATTATTTTATTTGACTTTATATTATTATTTGTGACGGTAGTGTCTAAGTTAAGTCATAGTAATTATACATTTATAAATGTTTTCTGCTTTATAATGCAAGACATTGTTACTGTCAACAACAATACCACCATCTTCATTTGTCCTAATTTATTTATATCTAGGGTTTCGCACCTAAAGGGTGCAAATGGAAATAAGACTCTGCTGTCTGTCTGTTTGTCCATCTGTCACAGGGTTTAATGTTTTAACCGTAAAAGGAGACACTTGAGATATTCACAGACTGTGTCTTATTATGGCTCTGTAACAACAAATAATAAAAATAAAGGTTATAATTAAGAGCCCCCATACTAAAAACGTGATTTTACTTCTTTGCATGTAGCTTTGGATATTGTGCGATAAGTAAGGGATCCTTTGTTTGCGTGTCCGAGTTTCACAGAGACAATTTTTTACTTTACTTTTACAGCACCTTTCTTAAATAATACGAAATCATATAAACTACCACTACACTAGTGCTAAAATCATTATCCGGTGGCAGAAAATACCCAAAATCAGATATTTTAATACTGCAACACGGCCCATTGTCAGTTGAATGAAATTGAGAGAACAATAAATATCCGCAAATAAATCTAGGTAGGTGTTACATGTTATTTCAACAGCGTTTTTAACTGTTCAAATATTTTTATAAAACAAGATTAAATTACGATTAACATATAAATAACTTTCTGCTCGGTAAAAAATCCCGCCAAATTTCGTGGCAACTCTTTTATTTCTCTGCGCATTTAATCTACCTATCTAATTTTGCGTACCGAATGGGAAGATATATATTTACGTTTTTCCCATTTAGCTACACGCCGCACGGTGGTTCACGCGCCCTACAAGCGCGGTCATAAATACCTTACTTTTTAAATTTGTTAAATGGGATGTTTTCTGAAGGGTAAATAATAAAAAAATACTTCACTAATGTACATTAATGCTTTATTTACATAATTTAATACATTATATACAATAAACTGTACAATATGTACTGTTTAATATAAATTTAAATAGTCAATATTTGAGATTTATTCTCCCTCGTTCGGAAATACATTAACGCTGTTCATGAATGGGTTATCATTAAATATATATGTATTCTTTTGTATATTATACATATTATGTACAACAAAAGGCAAGAAAACGAAAACCACAATTTATTTACAAACGTCATTATAACCACAACTAACTTAAATAACTACAACAACCAACCTAATTTCAATTAAAACTAAAATCTTACTAAATCTAAAACCTGTCTCGACATAACGCTCTTTCTGTTACGGGGAAGTTTCCGAAGACCAGTAATGAATGGGTCTGAGCTGAGTAAACGTCTGTTAAGTAAGTCCGTATTCATGTGATCCCGTCTGAAGGCCTTATAATTTTTGTTGTTAGATTCTGCTGCCTCTTCGGATAATTCCCCGATAGATAATAAAGCATACTGTGCTACTTCAGCACCATGGATGAGGACTTTGTGAACGGAAGCTGGGAGATTATACCACGGATATCCTTGAATTAAAAGTCGCGCTTAGACTTAACAAAAAGGGATAAGACCTCGTCCGCATTTATATTCAGACTTAAGCTAGCATTAGACGTATCAGAAGTATCGAGTAGCGCATTCACAGCAGAGTCATCTACTTAAGATAATTCGGCCAATCTTCTACGTTTCGAGCGCTTAGACAAATCTGAAAAGTGTTTCTTGGGACGTCCGCGTTTGCAAGACGGCCCGGGCTGGTTCGCGTTTTCTTGAATGCGCTTCTCATTATCCCTTACTAATTCGACACATTCAATTTCATTTGATTTATTTCTAGTGTCAATTTTCCGAAATCTATCAAGACTTTTACATAAATTGAGTATCTTACTATCTAAGTTCCTAATGTGTACATTTTCTACCTCATCCAGTGAAGCTAGAATAATTTCCAACACGTGTTGATGTTTTTGAGGAACAGTTCCAGTTATGGCAGACCAAATCTCAAAGAAATGCATTCGTGAGAAAGAACATTTAATCAAAGTACCTGAAAAATAAAAAATAAAAATATTACGGATATTTCGTAGACCGTGCTACGCCAGAGCCTACGCACTCGTAGAGGCTATATAGCAACTAAATACGCAAAAGCACGCAGAAAAACCTTTAATATTATCAAAATAGACAATTCAATCTTTAATATGAGATATGTGAGAATATTCGATTATGGTTGAAATTTTTTGTAGGTCTATGTGAAGTTAACTATAAGATACATATTTGGTGGAAATACTGTGTGGCGTAGCACGTAAAAATACGTCTTAATAAGATAAATAAAACTTAAAAATATAACTAATTAGTAATAACATACCTTGATCTTGGAAATCCATGTCACAAACACCACTCAAAAACAATGCAATTCTGAGAATTCACAGTTACATAAACAGTAATGCTAATGAGTTACTGATAGGGCGAGCGCAACGTAATGATGTGTTCACTTCGGAGGTAGAAAAATAAGTGATAATTAGGTAAAATGGGTGACATATTTATTCTTTAGGGTAGCTTGTTTATCGGTAAATCATTATAGATAATTAAATTGGGGGTAATTGATGATGAATTTTTTGCATTTATGACCTAAGGCGGAACCACAGTGCGCCGCTGGGATTTACTTGTTATGTTGGCGTTCGTTTTGAAAAACAAACAACTTTGTGTGTATTTGTAATGGGAAGAATTTATAAAGCGTGTAAATGTCGGATTAAGCCTCAAAGTCTCGCGAGAAATGTACCTACTTAATGTTAAGTACGTCACTTTGTCGGTTTTATACACACACGACTGTTCATAAATTACGCTGGGATGGGAAACTTTTCGTTTCGCCTTACTAGTTAAAATGAGTTTTAAGATCGACTTTCCCGAATTAATTATTAGCCAGATTTTCGATGTTAATGGAGTATTACAAATCACATAAAAAAAACGGTCAATTGCGAGTCGGATTAACTCCCGAAAGGTTTTGTACCACTGTAAATTAAGTACATAACACTACATAAAAAATAAACATTACCTTCAAGGTAACTTCCCTTTACTTTTTAACTTTACTCTATTTTTAGCAGTGTTATTAGATTTTCTATGAAATGCTCAGTAGCAGCTCTGAGTCAAGATTTGTGCCCGATTAATGACAATAGGCTTTCCCTGCATGGGACCTAAACATACCGGCGAAATCTGGGTGTACACCGGTACACCTCTGCTTAACCCTTCGGGGAATAAAGGCGTACTGGTATGTATGTTTGTAACTGAAACCCTTTTACTTAAGCATTTCTACAATTTGAAGCTAACACGGGTACCCTACGAGCAATTTGTACATAGTTCGCGCAGTATTCAATCCGGGGGCACAATTTCACGTATAGGTATTTGGAATACTCGTGTTTCTACGTACCTATCTGTCGCATTTTGTCAGGGCGAGATTGCGTGTTCCCGTCTGTTACAATTAACCCGTCCTCGTTATGCGCTGTTCATTTTGTGATGACACTCTGTCACTTGTAGTACTCTTTGACTATCCTGTAGTATTTATCTAACCGTTTGCTGTAACCGCTTACTACAGTCATTCTGTTTCTTTGAAAATAGGGATTTTATTTATTATTTTTATTTGTTATTGGGTTTTTCTATGAAATTCTCAGTAGCACCTCGGAGTTTGGATTGGTGCCCGGTTAATGGCAATAGGCTCGCCCCCTATTACATGGGACCTAAATATACCGGCGAACTGTGGGTGTACATTGGTACACCTCTGCGTAACCCTTCGGGGAGTAAGGGCGTGATGGTATATATATTTTATTTATTATTTTGATATAGCACGTATAACAATAGTCAAAATGATCTTATTAAATACATAATTAATTTAACTTAATACGATAAAAGTCTGAGTTAAAGACACGCTTCTTCGCTATTAGGGTTTGTTAATCTATACTAATATTATAAAGCTGAAGAGTTTGTTCGTTTGTTTGTTTGTTTGAACGCGCTAATCTCAGGAACCACCGGTCCGATTTGAAAAATTCTTTTTGTGTTGGATAGCCCATTTATCGAGGAAGGTTATAGGCTATATAACATCACGCTACGACTTACGGGAGCGAAGCAGTATTAAAAAACGTAACTTAAGATTGATGAATAAAGCCACGCGAACGAAGTCGCTGGCAGAAGCTAGTATAATATAATATAATATTTACATAAAACTAGCGAAGTATTCGCGACTTCGTCCGCGTGGCTTATTTGACCCACGTTAAGTTACGTCTTTGGTTACTGCTCCGCTCCCGTGAGTCGTAGCGTGATGTTGAATTTTGAAATCGGTCCAGTATGTTTTAAGTTTATTCGCTACATACAAAAATACAAATATTTCCTCTTTATAATATTAGTGTATATTATGTAGATAAAACGAAAGTGCCTGTTTGTAATATCAAAATGTCAGGTTTTAACTAAATGCTACACAAATACCTACATGAATTTTTACAAGATAATTTACAAAATACCCAAAAATTTTGTTTGTCTTTCTTTCTGTTTGTTCCGGTGTATATACGAAACGACTGGAGCGATTCTCACAAGCAGTTAGCTTAAGTTATAAGAATAAACATAGTCTCATACAAATGCATAATTCCGACCTGTTATTTGTCACAATTTTTATAATAACAAATCATGTTTCTGTACGCAGTTCCACGGGAAACCTTTATAACCCCCACGGCAGATTCCTCCATGCTTACAAACAATATGACACTAACGATCGTCCATGCATTAGGTTGCTTCAACCACTGTCAGCCGTACAGTAACAGCCCCCATTTTAACGACTGCAGACGACCTAGTTCTTCAATCCATTACCAATAGCTAAACACGCGTCATGTTCGTGAACGGGCGCTGTCAGTTGGGATTGGTCAACTTTTAACTGCCATGGATTACATCTTTATTTTTTTTACTTGTTTTATATTAACCTTCACTGCTTTCATTCATAGAAGCAACAAGAATATTGTGACCAGGATTTTGGAAAAACCGAATTGAAAAGAGTCAAATCAAATCAAATCAAATCAAAGCATTTATTTCAATTAGACCATTTACAGGCACTTTTGAATTGTCAAGAAGTTACAGTTTAAAATTGAAGCTAGTTGCTCGTTCCAAAACGTAGGTCTCTATGGAGAAGAACGAGCAAGAAACTCCATGGACACTCTTTTCCTTCCATTTGGTTTTTACAAAGTCTTGGTTACAATATTCTTGTTGCTTCTATATGTGAAAACAATGAAGGTGAATATAAAAAATAACAAAATTATAATAACGATGTAAGACATGGCAGTTAAGAGATGACCAGTCCCAACTGACAGCACCCGTTCACGAATATGACGCGTGCATCAGCACCGTTTAGCTCAACCATCTTGAAGGGAACCCAACGATCCAACCCACGCGCCACCGTCAGCGAGACATTAAAGTGAGCATGACAAAGCTCTCAACTGCCATGCTCAGTGTCCAACACATAGTAACTTAACAAGTAAATGGCTCCATGGTAGTCACATTTACAAAATTGAAATATATGATGTAAAATTATACAAAACTAAGGTCATCAGCGAACCTTTTCAAAAATAAACTGTAGTAAGTAGAAAAAAAAACAGTAAAAATGATAATAACGGTATCCGTTATTAAGGTCAATAAAAAAGGTGCTAATAACATCGTTATGTTTAAAAAAAATGTATATTAATTTGTGTGCCCGAGTGGCTGTGGAGCAGGACTAGCATTAAGCCAAGCATTTTTATCATTTATATAATCTTCTAATTTGTAATATGCTTGACTACATAGTGTGCGTTTAATACATGTTTTAAACTTTCTCTCATTTAGTTCGAGAACATTGAGCGGTATTTTATTATAACATTTTACACAGTACCCCATAAAAGAAGTGTGTACTTTTGACAATCGAAAACTCGGTTGCTCTAATTTATTCCTATTTCTAGTATTAAAATTATGTCTATCACCAACTTTTCTAAAAAGATGAAGATTTTTCCGAACATGCATAATGTTTTCATATATATATTGACAAGGTACCGTCATGATATTAATTTTTTTAAACAATTCCCTTAGAGATTCGCGTCTGCCAAGATTATAGATGGCTCTGACAGCCCTCTTTTGCAAAATAAAAATAGATTCTATGTCTGCAGCCCGTCCCCATAGCACAATACCGTAAGACATGATACTATGAAAGTAGCTAAAATAGACCAGTCTCGCGGTATCCACGTCTGTCAATTGTCGGATTTTCCTGACAGCGTAAGCGGCTGAACTCAACCGCCCTGCAAGAGATGTTAAGTGAGGACCCCACTGCAGCTTTGAGTCAAGCGAAACCCCCAAGAAAACTGTCTTATCGACGAATTCTAGTACTTCCTTATTCAATATAACGTTACATGCACTACTTCTAACGTTCGGTAAAGCAAATCTTATGCATTTAGTTTTCTTCTCATTTAACACTAAGTTATTTATCGTAAACCAATTATGAACCTTAAGCATAGCGTTATTTACTTCGTCAAGGTGCTGTGCCCGTCTATTTACATTAAAAATCAGTGAAGTATCATCAGCAAATAACACCATTTTAGGTTGATTTTTCAGTAAATGAGGTAAATCATTTATGTAGACTAAAAAGAGAAACGGACCCAATATTGAACCCTGCGGAACTCCCATCTTTACTTTCAAGCCTGATGAATTTACACCGTTTATTTGAACTTGTTGTAGTCTATCATTTAAATACGATTTCAGTGAGCTAAGCGCTAGTTGACCGAGGCCGTAATGCTCAAGCTTTTGGAGGAGGGTCTCATGATTTACGCAATCAAATGCTTTTGAGAGGTCGCAAAAAATGCCAATGGCATCCTGTAAGTCCTCCCATGCATTAAAGATGTGCTTAATTAAAGTGACACCGGCGTCTGTAGTGCAACGCCCTCTGGTGAAACCAAACTGCTGGTCGTGTAAGGTGTTATTACAGTTAAAATGATTAAGCATTTGATTGAGCATCACTTTTTCAAACACCTTGCTGAACACTGGCAAAACCGAAACGGGTCTATAGTTATTAGTGTCTTTACTATCCCCGGATTTAAAAAGTGGTATAACTTTGCTGTGTTTCATTAAAGTCGGAAAAACCCCTTGGTCTACACATAAGTTAAATATTAAAGCTAAATAGGGTGCAACTGTCTCAATAATAGACTTACACACATTAGTAGACATGCCCCACATATCTTCTGTAACCTTGATCTTAAGTTGTTTGAAAGCCTTTATGACATCCACAGGGTTAATATGTCTAAATTTAAATTCCTTAGGACAGGCTGAAACATTCGCTCTTAATAAATCTATAGCAAGTGAGGGCGAGGAATCTAAAGTTTCTGTGGTTTTAATTGGGATATTGGTAAAGAAAGTTGCAAATTTCTGAGCCACATCGATATTATTGCTTATGAGACCTCGGGAAGTCTCCAGAGTGTAATCATTATTTTGTCTTTTATTTCTATTTGTTTCGTTGTTGATAATTTTCCAGACCATTTTTATTTTATTGTCTGCTGATTTTACCTTGTTGCTAATGTATAAGGCTTTAGCTGCCTTACATGTATTTTTAAAAATTTTAGAGTAAGTAGCAACATGCTTATTAAAAGTTACCGTATTTATATAAGGCTTAAGGCCATACAGCTCAAAGAGTCTCTCCCTACTTTTTCTGATACCTTTAGTCGCCCAGTCACTGAATAAAAATTTAGGGCAAATTGTTTTAGATTTTTTCTTAAAAATATTATTGAATTCCGTTTGCACAACTGAAAAAAATTCTTAGATATAGAGAAATTGAGTGTCCGTGGAGTATTTTTTTTTCGGCGTTTTGGAATGAGCAACTACCCGCAACTTTCTGACTAGCTTATTGTCAATTCAGAAGTGCCAAAGTTTATATGGTTCAATTAAAATAAATGCTTTGACTTTGACTTGTGTTCGCGTGCTTTCTTTTATCCCCCATTTTATTTTCTTGATCACTATTATTACGTTACACCTGCCAATATACACTGTAAGGCAATTACTTTACAGGCTTTAATGGCTTGTGTAACTTTTGCGAAGATTAGATTTGCTGTCCAGAATTTTCACAACCTCGACCTTTTTAGGAGCTGGTAATATTAAATTAAAGGTTTACTTTTATAAAATGTTGGTGGAATTCGGACAAAGGACCCTAAAGGAACCCAACGCGTGAGATAAGCTAACGAAGTATAAAGGAGTCTGCTGACTACACTGTACCATACCATGACCATGCTATTAACGTATCTGGAAAAAATCTACATACACCACACCTGTATTCTCTGAAGGGTTAGGCAGAGGTGTACCAATGTACACCCACAGTTCGCCGGTATATTTAGGTCCCATGTAGTAGGAGGCGAGCCTATAGTAACCGGGCACAAATCTTAACTACTACTTAGAATTTTATATAAAAACCCAATAACACTTGACCCGTCCTGGAAAGACCTCTAGCGTAGCAGTTCCGTTTAGGACCACTACGCTAACGAGGCAATCCGAACATGGAGACAAAAATTGTATCGAAAACTGTGAGACTATGGCCCACTCGATTAACTAAACTAGATTCAATATAATTTTTTTTCTCGTGTAATTGACGTTCAAAAGTGCCTTTTAATGGTCTCATTGAAATAAATGATTTGACTTTGACTTTAGACCGTTCCGTCACCAACTAACACCGTCGCGAATCATAATGCACGTAGGAAAATAAAGGATAAAGAGGAAAGGTTTTTTTATTTGTTTGTATCGAATAGGCTTCAAACCTACTGGACCAATTTTAACTATTTTTTCACCAATAGATAGCTACATTATTCCCGAGTAACATAGGCTATATAGCATCACGCTACGACTTATAGGGCGGAGCAGTAACTAAAGACGTAACTAAACGCAGGTCAAATATAAGCCACACGGACAAAATCATGGCAGTTCGCTAGTACATAATTATTATATTGTTGACAGAAATACTACAAAACAGGAAGTACTCTATAAATATGCTTACAGAACTACCTACCTATAGCTATAGCTACCTACATGTCTATTCACAACTAACTTCAATCCGTCCAAAACTACAATATTAATAGTAAAACTTTCCCAAAAAAAAAATGTTTCAAACAACCACCGATTGATTGATGATGTTAAAACTATCTAACTCTGACAGATTGATATGTATACATAGGTAGGTACTTTGGTACTTTTGGTACCCCGGAGACTTCGTTACGTACTTGGGAAGAAACTTGAACCAATATGCTGCTTTGTTTCGAGACAAGGAAGTGCTCTGTAATGGATCATTAAGGAGTTCCAACATGGTTAAGTGAAATTAGATTGTGTATGTATGTAGTGAAGTTCTGTTTTGCTTTATAGTTTGTGAGAATGGTAATGCTTTGTGGCTGTGTTGTTTTACTGATGTTAACGTGAAAGCTCTTCATCTCCCTTCAGATATAATGAAGAAGCGCTGCGTATTGTCGGTCGCCAGAATAACCAAGTCTATAATATTTAAATACAAATAAATAACAATGTAGTATCTGTTTGTAATAATAAATTAACAGCTGAAGAAAGGGGGGAGTATGTAAGGATCGAAGCAGGTGGCCTTCTGTGGTTTCTGCCTACCCCCATGGAAAAAAGGCACGAGTTTACGTATGTGTACAGTCACAAGCATCAACATGTATACACTTAGCGACATTCTAAAGCAGTTTCTGCCCAAAAGATCGATTAAAATATAGTGGTGTTACGAATATCATATTCTGGATCCTATATTACTATGAAATCGATCTTATCTCAACGTTGCAATTGTTCATTCACGAGAAAACTGCTTTTCATTTTTGCCAAGTGTATACATGTTTCTGCTCGTGACTGTACCTACTAAATGTAATAAAAAGTTGTCTTCCAGTTTGTTCCAGCTAATCTCCAAAATTGTTGGACTAATTTATCACTGGTAGATAGCTGATGATTTCTTTCTTCTTCAAAGATAACTGATATTCACGCGGACGCGGCACATAATAAAACACCCAACCTTACAAACAGGACCTATGATGCGAAGATGATGATGATGATGATGATGTGTGGTGATGATGCGTTAGGACGTAGTGCGTTACGTCGGACTCATCTTCCGACAGATATTCGTCCACTCTTAAACGCAACGCAACGTCTCTCAGACTGTCTGTCAGTGTGCAAATTACTCGAGAATTGCTTGTGCTATTTAGGAGAAATAAAGTGACCCAATTGTTTCGGGTCCGACAGAAGTATTAAAGTATCGTTACTCATAAAAGCTACTCTAAAACACTCTAAACGATTAAACAAAAGGTAAAAAGACACATCACATAGCCATTAATGGCACATACTGCTCATCAAACTAAAAAGCTTGAAGTAAAAGTTATTACCTCGTTGGCCTAGTAGTCCTAAGCACGACTGCTACGCTACAGGTCCTGGGTTCGATTCCCAGGTCGAGCAAGTGTTATTCGGTTTTTCTATGAAATTCTCAGTAGCAGCTCGGAGTTTGGATTTGTGCTCGGTTAATGGCAATAGGTTCGCCCCTATTACATGGGACCTAAATATACCGGCGAACTGTGGGTGTACATCGGTGCACCTCTGCCTAACCCTTCGGGAAATACAGGCGTGATGGCATATTATATTATTATTATTAAAAGTTATTGCTGGAAAACGACTTTTACTTGTAGTGTGAAAAATCGCTGTTTTTGGTAACACACATTGGAACGCTCGCAAGATATTGTGCTCAAAAATATTATAGAACTTTGACCTTCAATATCTTTCTCAGTAGGCTGTCGTGGGTTAGGTTTGTTCCTGTACAATTTAATGCTCGGCAAGGATAAGAAGAACCTCTAGGCTTGATTAAATGAGTGCGTTGATAACATTTATACAATTTATCTACGAAATAAACCTGATATCTAACACTGAGTGTCAATGGTAGTTCGAGTGCGGTGCTCCTGATCAGACGATGGCTCATTTACTACAGTACTTAAAGTGTCCCCTACACCTGCACTTCAGAGGACATTCCACACATACCACTGATGTCTCAATAAGCGTTGCCACCGATTGTGACTAAGCACTCCAACCAACAAAAATTCCTGCCAGATATATACCATCACGCCTGTATTCCCCGAAGGCTTGGACAGGGGTGTACCAACGCCTGCCAGAGTTGCGAAATTTATTCGAAATAGTTACCGTGGCCCTGGAACGCCAAGGGCAATAAGAGGAGCACGGATGGGTTTTAGTCAGTAAACGTCTGACACTCCCTTCGGTTCCACCCAGAGCGGAAAAAGTAATTTGATGAAATCTTGTCATATAAAAAAAAGTATGTAAATACATTATCCCAAGAAATACAAAACAGTTCTTTGATACGCCACGCCCTCTTTAAACAGCCATAATAATCCATCTCAAAATACTGGCAAAGTCAACATCGTTGGGCAAACACTCCGTGACGTCACACACGTAGGAAATTTGCAAACAGAATCAACTTGGCGATGTTAAAAATAATTATTTAATTAGCTCTAATTTGGAGTTTATTTTGACGTTTCAATGGCGCCTTTGTACTTGAAAATGTATTTACTTTAGTAAAAAATAATCTTACCAATTGAAAACATCGTTCTATTTCTGTCAATCGTTTGAAGTTGGTGGAGACAGAAAGATTTTTTACCTATGTTTAGCACTAAATGTATTTCGGCTGGAAATTTTTATAGCAGACTCTAAGCTATCTATCTAAGGATCCCAAAATTGGTCGTAAAGAAATATTTTTATACCCACAGAATCAATTTACCTGACGCTGAAAAGACGTTGGATCAGATCAATCAATCATTCTGTCAGTACCTAAATAATGATAGACAAAACCCACCAAAAGTTTATGAAAAAATGTGAATATTGTTATCGAAAAATGTTGGTTACTAGGTAGAATAAAATTGCTGAAATAGGTAAACGTATACCACTCATTTTTATTCCCACGATACATTTCTTTTACCGATGTTCACTGAAATCGGTGTCCAAGACATAATAAAATACCTACTTACAATTGAAATGGGAAAAGTCAAATTGGTAGTGGCCCGTGCCCGGTTGCAAACCCACAGCCTCGTGCATGACCGGTGGGCCCTTTAATTACAGGGCCATCACAACGATTGCATCATAATCTAACTTCAAGTTCCGTTTCTAAAAAACTGTGTGTGAGTATTCGAGATACTGCACCCTCTCAATAAAACCTGAAATTCCTATTAAACGCCCACATCAACTTACATTTCCATTAATTCTCTGCTTCCTCGAACTTCAGCTTCTAAATTTCCCCACGGGGTACACACTCCCTAGACACGCTCTTTAAACTTAACCTAATATATATTTATAGGTATTATCTAATATCTAATATTATAAAGAGGTACTGCCCCGTTGGTCTCGTGGTCGCAAGTGCGACTGCTGTGCAAGGGGTCCCGGGTTCGATTCCCAGGTCGACGCAAAGTGTTAGTGGGTTTTTCTATGAAATTCTCAGTAGCAGCTCGGAGTTTGGATTTGTGCCCGGTTAATGGCAATAGGCTCGCCCCCTATTACATGGGATCTAAATATACCGGCGAACTGTGGGTGTACATTGGTACACCTCTGCCTAACCCTTCGGGGAATACAGGCGTGATGGTATATATATATATGTCACCGGAAAATAACAAGATCCGTAAGTTTATCAATTTACTAGGAAGTTTATAAACTTTCGTAAGATTCTAAACGGGAGATAAATTGTAATATTTTACGTCCACATTTTCGTAAATTTATCAATTTCCGACGTCATACGGTAAATTTATAAACTAACGAATATCTATTCGTAAGATTTTATATGGTTCGACCAATCACAGAAACTCTTTTAAATATACGATCTTTGAAATACGTAAAATAACACACTGCTCTCTGATTGGTCAATGTTCATAGTGGCAATGCTTGTGTCCATAGGAGGAAGGAGAAGTGACACGTGACAGCCAACCAATCAGATCGCGCGTAGCGTTTGGTTACTGCTTACTTATTATTTTACGAGTGATTTCAGTAAGTTTATCAATTTACGAAAATGTGGACGTAAAATATTACAATTATCTCCCGTTTAGAATCTTACGAAAGTTTATAAACTTCCTAGTAAATTGATAAACTTACGGATCTTGTTATTTTCCGGTGACATATATATATATAAGAGGTAAGATTTGTTTGTTTGTTTGTAAGGCTCCGAAACTACTGGACCGATTTTAACCATATTTTCACCAATAGATAGCTTCATTATTCCTGAGTAACATAGGCTATATACCATCACGCTACGACTCACGGGAGCGGAGCATTAACCAAACACGTAACTTATGGCGGGTGAAATAAGCCATGCGGGCGGGCGGTAGTTCGCTGGTACTAATAAAGCTAAAGAGTTATTGGTTTGTTTGTTTGAACGCATTAATCTCTGGAACCACCAGTCAGATTAACAAAATTGTTTGTGTAAATTATAGCCAAACTAGCTTTTTCCCGCGACTTCGTCCGCGTGGATTAACAGTTCCCGTTCCCGGGGGATTTCCGGAATGAAAACTATCCTATGTCCTTTCTCGGGTCCCAGACTATATTTGTACCAAATTTCATTGAAATCGGTTCAGTGGTTTAGGCGTGAAGAAGAGACAGACAGACAGACAGACAGAGTTACTTTCGCATTTATAATATTAGTAAGGATTCATGAGGATTACAATAACTCATATAACATCACGCACACTCAGAAAAACGCGGAGGAAGACACGGGCAGAACCCAGTATGTGTATATGTATAAACTCTTTTGATCGCTTCCTGCACAACGCTGAAGTTTGATAGTTAAGTTGGTTGCAGTTCAAGCTTGCGCATTTTAAGTTGCAGTTAAGTTCGAACTTGTGGTATGGGAAAAGTTATAGAATATTGCCCTAGGGGACTCCGACATAGTTTGCGGTTGATTTAGTTCAAGCTCATGTATTATTATTAGACTCGAGGTCGACCTAAATAAAATTGGAAAATAAATCTGATGAAATTGAAACGTACCATCATCACGCTTGTATTCCCCGAAGGGTTAGGCAGAGGTGTACCAATGTTAACCTACAGTTCGCCGGTATGTTTAGGTCCCGTGTAATAGGGGGCGAGCCTGTTGCCATTTTTATATAAATATTTTAAAATATATTTAATATGAAAATAAATAAATGAGAATAATAATAAATATATTTATTTGATTAAACAGAGATTATGACACACTTTATATTTCTAATGTTGAAATGATCAAAGCCTTATTATATTTACCGATGTGAGCAGAAATTACTATTAGATTTCCGGGAAAAAAATATTTCCTTAATGTTTTTTTGATAACATCAAACCCATTAATACAAAAGCAACTTAGACACTTCCTCTGACAGAGATCAGAACTGTATGACGATATACCATTCCCAAGAAATAATAATTCACCAATAGAAAATTCTCGGAAACCATTTCATATCTACTGTAGGTGTCGTACCACTCTTTATTAATGGCTTTCGTGGAACAGAGAACTCAATTTTGCCAATATCATGAAGGTAGCAACAAAAGTTGATTAACAATGTTACTATTACATATCATTGAAATAGACAAATAACAAAATGATATTCAGAATTTTATAAGCCCTAACTTTCTATTTAGATCCATTTCGTATTTTCTTTGATATTGTGCTCTCAATAATAAGGATCTAAAAATCTGAAATGTTAATCTACTTTATTGCTGACTTCCTATGTACCTACTGACGGGTCCAGTTGGAGTCCAAACCAAATACAACAGAAATCAAGGTGTATTGAGAAAATTCAATAAATTGTCATATTGTTTCATATAAAAACTTACTGTCAGATCCACAGATTGACTGTAACGTATTATCCTGTATACAAAATATTAATTGAAAAGTACCTCTTGGTAGGGGCAACTAGATTCAATTTCTTCTTAAATTACATAACGTTAAAAAATAACTGAAAATAGTCTATTTGTAATAAATGACTTGATTTTGATTTTGGCAAGTCTGTATTCCATTCTGAAACTGTGTTTATCTCATTTTTATTTTAAGTAATAAACTATTAAAATGTGGTTATACGTGTTTAAACCAACCAGAGTCTCTGCAATACTAAAATCATCAAATGTAGAGTATATTCAGAGATGAACTCAACTATATCTACCGCTAGCGTCGTTCAGTCAAAGAATATACGAAAAAATACAAAATATCTAGCAAAATTATGACATTTTCAGTATAACAGCATGATGGAGATAATAGAGTCGGGACTTCAAAAGTCCGTCGGAACGAGTCTGCGAGTGTAATGACTGACAATGACAGCGCAAACCGTTTCATGGGTAGGGTGGCCATGATTTAAAAAATTGTACGGACATTCCTGAAATTAGATTGTAAAAAACATGTTTGTTTCTTTGATCGTAACTAAGTGATTTTTATACTTACTTAGATAATTATATCTTCTGATTGTATATTACTTTTGACAGATTACTTAACGCGAGGAAAGCCGTAGGTTTTTCTTAGAGTACCGATGGCAAATATAAATCTATACTAATAATGTTATAAGAGGTAAAGTTTGTGAGGTTATACGGGGTAATCTCTGGATCTACGGAACCGATTTTGAAAATCCTTTTACCCGTAGAAATCCACGATATTTATGAATGCCATAGGCTATAGAACATCACGCTAAGATCCATGGGAGCAGAGCAGTAAAAGTGGGTGAAATAAACCACGCTAAGCCAAGTCGTCGGTCGCGGTTCTGTTATTTTTTTTTGTTTGGCTCAGATTTTAGCTACGACAACACCATCTGCTCAAGCAGTCGTTAGGTTCTTCCTTTTAGGATCCACGTGTTATATTTGAAATATTAAAACAATCCGTGAAAGGTTAGATTACTAATTCAAAGGCTAATGAAGTGTTCTCACATTAAGTCTGTTGTAACTTCGAGTATAACAAACACTTAACCTTTACCAGGCTTCACGGATTAATTACAATCATTGTTAAATTCAGATTTAATTACAATATTCTCACCAATTGTGGTTTACGATTGTGTGTAATGTTAGTAAGATGATTATTAATCAATTTCCAATAGTAAATCGACATCGAATGTACACAGTAAGGATTACGTAATCAAGTTAAGTACCTTCCCTTGTAACGTGTCAGCCATTGATTTGGGACACTTAATCTTACTTAAACTAGACATTTATCAACGTTTCAGTATTGACATAAGGACACAAGTAGGTCCATGGTTGTTTAGTTGCCTGAAGAGGCAAATGTTAAACTTTTACTAATTTATTTGAGAAAACAAACAGTTACACAAAAGTTTCTTAGTTAATAATCCTTAGTATATACAGTTAGTAGTTTATGTGTAACTCACAACGTTATCCACATGCTACGGTACTTATAATTTTTTTACATAAGAACTAACAAGGGATGCGAGTTTTTTTTTCAGAAGTAGTTATATAGTAGTAGGTATAAAGTAAAGTTTAGTTTAGTTTGATAATTTTCTTGCAGTATTGTGAAAGGTGATAATGTAAATGGACATATCAGAAAAAAATGTAGGTATTGTAATTATTTTCATGATACTTAAAGAAATTTATTCTGATCAAATGAAATAGCTTTTTGAGACTTATTCATATTTAGTAGTAGGCTAAAAGGAATAAAGTTGTAATTGAACTAGTCGACCATTTTTGATCTAAATAAAGAAATAGGAAAGCATTAATTATTAAAGTATTCTTAAACTAACTCTAAGCACAATTACTTAACTAATAAATAGAAACTACATTTAAGTATGACATTACTTTGACCATAAACACAAAAAAATAAAAGTCTTGTCACCCTACACATGAGTTACTATCTCAGCTTTTCACTACTGTTTGCAGGCGAGAACGAACTATATTGCAATAGTTACAGGAGCTGTTTTGCTTTGTTTCGCTTTATATTCACCGAACTATACATGGGAACAACATGTGTAATGTTGTCTAGCGCTATGTTTTTATCTTTGTAAGGGCGTAGACAGGTCAGACCATAGTTTCTGTGATATAAGAGAATTAGTGCTTCAAAGGACATATAATTTTGAAACATCAATGATCACCATCGCAGTGTGGGAAGGCCCTTCGAAAGAGTTGGATCGCAAAGGGCATTAGGAGGAACACGGATGGGTTTTAGTCAGTAAGAGTCTGACACTCCCTTCCGCTCCGCCTAGGGCGGAAGAAGTCAATTAATGATTTCCACACCTTAAAAAAAACAAGTGTGGGAAGGCCCCACATGAATGGATCGAAGAGCTGATATAGGTCGTGGGAAAACGCAAGATGCGGGCAGCGCAGGGCCGGTCATTGTGGTTTAGGGGAGGCCAATGTCCAGCAGCAGACGTCGATCGGTACGGGAGAGGGAAAGGTGGGTCCCCCGTCCCAGCGGCCGCCGCGGTAGACGCTCCGGGCGTCGGGAGCCGCGAGACGACTCCCGGCCACCGTAGGCGCGGGTCTGTGGACGGTGAGCAATGGGTAGCTCGCCGTCGGTACGTTCACTAAACAACGACAGACCGTGTCGACGGCGCGTTCGTGTTCCACGCGCGCCTCAAAGAGATGTTAGCAAAAATTGGATGGGGCCACTGAGGGCCGATGCCTGCCGGGGCTGCGGGTTGTTCGAAAGAGATACCGCGTCCCCGGAACGCAAAGGGCACATGAAGGAACATAGACGGGTTTTAGTCAGTAAAAGTCTGACACTAAGGGCGGGGGAAGTTATTTGATGATTTCCCGTCTATAAAAAAAAAAGACGTCGATCGGTCGATCGGCTGAACGACGATGATGAATTATCACTTTATAAATAAACAGGAAAGGCGAAAGGAGTATATAAGGATCGTAGCAGGTGGTGGTCCGTGTTTTCTGCCTACCCCAATGGGGAAAAAGGCGTGAGTTTATGTAAGTATGTATATATGTAAATTATCAATGTACTCTTAAAATAAAATTAAAATAAGAAGACAATTTATAGACCTTGGAATGAGCTCGATCGTGTCTACAGCAAAACAAAATTGCCGTTTTGAAATAGTAACCATGAGGACGACGCAGTTGGCTGATCTATTGGCTACTGCGCTGCGTATAGTGGGTTAAATTCTCGCGCGGAACAAATATTTGTATGGCCTACAAGTTAAGTCCGCCTTTGTACGGTGTATTTTTACATTTGAGCGTAAAGTTTTAATTAATAAATAAATAGTGGTTTCGGGTCTAGTTGCACCCATAAATCAGGAGACATTCTTAGTAAAAAGAAAAAAATAATTGTTACACATGAAAGGCTTCGGGTTGCAAATGTGTTGCATGTTTAAGCAATTGAAATAAAAAAGGCTTACAATGTAACACAGTATAATCAGCACGATCGGAGCAGTGTGGTTTAGTGTACCACTTAAACCACGAGCTAAATTTCTTTTTAGAAGCCTAGAAGCCTACACTTTTCCAAATAATACATATTTAGTAGGTCTGAAGAAAGTCCGAAGCGGAGATCCGTAATTGCGATATTATGCACGCAAACAAAACATAATTATCGCGAAAGCAGACATTTGCATTCAGTGTAAACCTACCCTAATCTAACATTCATCTAGAACTACATAATAACGTAGATACAGTCAACAAAACTATTTGATATACAGGCAAAATTATTCATATTTCTACTACACTGCCAATATTCATTTTTACATACTATACCATCATGCCAGCATTCCCCGAAGGGTTTGGTAGAGGTGTACCAATGTACACTCACAGTTCGCCGGTATGTTTAGGTCATACTTTTTTATTATGTGCGTAATTATTTTTTAAGCTTATGACACACTTAAGAGAGTTTTTTAGAATTGACTGCTTTGAGCATACTCACAACATTATTTAAAAGTAATCGCAAGTAAGCTGCCTGTCCACTGAGGGCCGATGCCCCACTGAGGGCCGATGCCTGCCGGGGCTGCGGGTTGTTCGAAAGAGATACCGCGCCCCCGGAACGCAAAGGGCACATGAAGGAACATAGACGGGTTTTAGTCAGTAAAAGTCTGACACTCCCTCCCGCCCCGCCCAGGGCGGGGGAAGATAATAATATTTGATGATTTCCAGTCTTTAAAAAAAAAAAAAAAAAGTAAGCTGACTGTATACCAAATAGCTTTGTTGACTGTACATTCGCATACAAAAAGTTTCCACATTTTTTTCGACATCATTCCTTTTATATTTTTTGAGAAAGGTCTCGACAAAGGATTTCATTACGAGTCAAACGATGTATTGTTTATTTCTTTTCAAAGAAATTGTACATAATTGACTGATTATTAAGTCCAATGTGACTTATTTTTGCCTAAGGCCAAGTGGTTTTTGCCTTGTTTCGTTGAACAGTGGAAAGTAACCAGTGTTTGCTTATTATGGGCCTGTTTTAATTAGATAGGCTGTTTGCCGTTGCGTTAATGTAATTGTGATAATGAATAATGGTGCTGATCCACGTGTCATGTTCGTGAACGAGCGCTGTCAGTTGGGATTGGTAATCTCTTAACCATGGCTTATATCTTTATTTTATTTTTTATTGCTAGTACTCATTTACATTGTTTTTTACATTTAGAAGCAACAAGAAGTAAGTATGTAAGGATCGTAAAAGGTGGCGTTCTGTTGTCTTTGCCTGCCCCCATGAGAAAAAGGCGTGAGTTTATCTATGTGTGTAAGGAACAAGAATAAACTTACCAGGATTTTGTAAAAACTAAAATAAGGAGTGTCCTTGGAGTTTCATGCTCATTCTTCTCCATAGGCACCTACTTACGTTTTAGAAAGAACAACTAGCTTCATCTCTCTGACTATCGGACCGACTCCTTTATATTTCAAAAACCCCTGTAAATAGCTAAATTTAAATAAATGCAGGCTATTTTAAGCAAGAAAAAGTTCTACAATCCTTACTAATATTATAAATGCGAAAGTAACTCTGTCTGTCTGTCTGTCTCTTCTTCACGCCTAAACCACTGAACCGATTTCAATGAAATTTAGTACAGATATAGTCTGGGACCCGAGAAAGGACATAGGATAGTTTTCATCCCGGAAATCCCCCGGGAACGGGAACTATTAATCCACGCGGACGAAGTCGCGGGCAAAAGCTAGTATAAAATAAAACACAAACTGTAATTTAAAATAAACTCCCTGCAAATAGAATAAAAGTGTCCCCTACGTAATTAGAGTGCACAGCGCAGTAATAATGTGTAGTAATAGCATTATTAGCAATAAGTCTGCCATCTTGATCGAGTTACACACAAATTGAGTTACCAACTAGACGAGAATGCCGCTCGGCTCCATTTTAAAATGAACATGCAGTATACTTAGGTTCCATTTGTTGGTTCAGTATGAGATAAAATGAACATTATTTTTCTAAAATGAATTTAAATCTGTTTTATTGTTAAACCCCGACTCAAATAGACGGGTGTTATAAGCTTGAAGTGTCTATATGTCTGTGGCACCATAACTTTTAAACAGGTGAACCGATATGAACGCAATTTTTTATAATATGAAAGCAGGTTTCCTTGAAACGATTCTTAGACATATTTCACCAAAATCGGTTGAGCCGTTTCAAGGTTCTTTGTAAACAGCGATAGGGATCTTTATTCTTCTTTATTTAATTTTATTATTTGTTAAATATGATTTTAATCATTTCAATCATCGTTTGCGTGGACGCTTGAGATTTTAAGTGTGAAGTTTCCTAGACTATACCCAACCTACCTTTTGGAAAGGGCAACCAGATTCAATATTTTTTTGTGTCGTTCAAAAAAGTGCCTTTGACTTGTCACGTCACCGTGGTTGCGACTGATGTGTGTCGATCAATCGCATATGAGCCCGCCAGGCTTTTTGCCTACGCAGCATGTTCCACTGAGACCGGCCCTGAAAGAGGTGGTGATAGTGGATATGGCCTAAAAGCACACCTCGAAGGCTTAATACGATAAGCATATCTGGAAATTCTCCGCCTGAACATAAACTGCCATGGCCGATCTGGAAGTCTTTAAATAGACTCTAAACTCAGGTCAGTCAGAGCAAAGACAAAATGTTTAGGTGGGGATTCAGTGATGGTAGCGATGTGAGCTGTTTGTGCGGTACAGCACAAACGATGGCCCGTTTCACATCGTGGCGTAAGTGCAATAACAGCTGCATGCATGAAGATTTAATGGCCGTCACTAACAACGCAATAGAAGTGGCCATATTGTGGGACGCAATTTGCCTTTGTTCAGAGTGGAATATTACAGGCTAATAAAAAAATAAACATATTCACCATAAAATCGTGTTCTTAAGCAAATATTATACATCTAATTAGAATTTAATAATGAAATGTCTAGCCTGTCAGATAATAAATGTCTTATTTTAATCTTATAAACATTTTATGAGTATCTAACGAGATGTTTAGATTTTTCTTCTCCTTTTACATTATCTTTGATAATTTGATTCAAAAACAAGGATTTAATTAATTTTCTATGAAATAATTATATTTTGAATACCTAACGTAATATGAAGCCTGTATTTCTGGAAGAGCAAGGCAGAGGTGTACCTATGTAAGTATTAATAGTGGTGTAAGTAGTCGTTAATGATTCAGATCACGTGTCGTTATTTCTTATTAAACTAGCTTATGCCCACAATGTTATGCGCCTGAATGTTAGTAATCTAGTTGTATTTGTTTTGCGTGGAACGCTAATTATTTTTTTAGGATAAAAGTTACTACTTTAGCATCGGCTATGTATTAGTGAAAGGCTCATCAGATAATTAGAAAATTATTTTAAACTAGCTGTTACCCGCGACTTCCATCGCGTTCACTATTTCATTACTATCAATTTTGTTTTTGCGTAACCCTCTTTTGTATTAAATGTTTTTTTTTATTACATTAAAATAAATATTTTCTAAAATAAAAGTACCTACCCCTTATAATATTAGCTATCGGCGAGTGAAAGTCCTAAAAAAAATTGGTTCAGCCGTTTCAGACATAAGCCTGAAGACACATACAGAGAGACAAAATTGCTTAAAAAAATATTTTTTTCGTGTATGTACTGTGTAAGTATTAATTAATATTTATTTTGTAAAAAGCTGTTACTTTGACAATACAAACAGACTTAAATTATATACTTTAATTTTATTTGTTTTCATACAAGTTTTTTACGTAAAATAAACCAATTACAGAAAGATAAACTATATTTTTATTCAACCACATTTCATCCCGAGTTTGTTTAATTTTTTGCGTTCACCTAACTATGTTTGTTTATTCCAAATTAAAGTTTTCACAGCAGGAATTTTACCGCGTAGTTTAAAATTTACAGCTTTGTATATTTGCTTTATTGTTTGCAGTGTAAAAAAACTAGGTCAAAAAAGTTAGTTAGAATTTTAACATTTCTGTCTGTATCCTGACCTGAAAAGAAAGAATTTCAAAGCTGACGGAGGTTGTCGTTCACTGTCCACTCTATTAAACCCCACAAGCTTTTGCCCGCGGCTTTGCCTGCTTGAATTTTCTTACGGATCTCAATTTCTTATACGTTTAGTAACTATATTTTCAAACCGTTTGGAGTGGAAACCTTTAGCTTTAACATAGCCTTTTTAATGATTTATCGAAACGGTTGGTTGGCACTTCAACAACAATTGGCATTGCCATCCAACGTGGCAATGCCGCCAGTCTTTTGGGCACTTTTCCGATTGACGGCGATGCGGAGTTTTAGTTTTTGTTCTTATTAAGGGTTTTTCTTTTGATCTAATTCAAAGGTTATAAAATGTAGTCTATGTTACTCGCTGATAATGCTTTCCTTATGAGAATCAATTTTTTAAAATCAGTTAAGTAGTATTTGAGTTTATCAACTGAGTGTAACAAAAATAAAAATCTATTATCTTTATAATAATACATAATATAGATTTTATATTTCCCTGGCCTCGTGGTTACAAAGGATGGAAAATCATCACATTCTTTCGCTTTGGGCAGACCGGAAGGGACTGTCAGGCTCATACTGACTAAAATCCGTTCGCGTTTAGCGTTCCAATAACGTGGTAACTCTTTCGAACATTAATTTCTTTTATAGGTATATTTGTTGTTTCTTTATCGCATTATTTTTGTACTTATTATACTTCTTTTAATCTGTTATGTTAGCATAATTGCCTCAGCGAAATCATACCATAAATAAATAAATAATAAATCAATTACGCAACCCTGGTGAAAGCCCTCTTAAGCTCCAATATTCCCTAGAATCCAATCATTCATCACTAAATCATTACAAAGATTTAACTAGCTCATCATTCACTGTTATCATAAACATTAATCCAGACACAAAAACTAATACGTTGAATACTGAGAAAAGTAAATAAAAGCCGTTGTTTTATCATTTTTTGTTGAAACAACGTTATCAACGCGGGTTCAGATATTAAATGTGAAATGTTATCTCGTTACTTGATTATTTGTGTTTGTTCTCCGCACTTCACGGGGAGGTGTGTGTCGGCACGTACCTTCAGTTGTTTTAACCTATCTTATTGAATTGTTAAAATGTTTTAAGTATGCAGGTACATATGAAGTTAAATGGTTGACATAGACCAGTACAGCTGCCGGGGCTGCGGGTTGTTCGAAAGAGATACCGCCCCCGGAACGCAAAGGGCACATGAAGGAACATAGACGGGTTTTAGTCTGCCGGGGCTGCGGGTTGTTCGAAAGAGATACCGCGCCCCCGGAACACAAAGGGCACATGAAGGAACATAGACGGGTTTTAGTCAGTAAAAGTCTGACACTCCCTCCCGCCCCGCCCAGGGCGGGGGAAGTTATTTGATGATTTCCCGTCTATAAAAAAAAAAAAAAAAATAGACGGGTTTTAGTCAGTAAAACTTTGACACTAAGGGCGGGGGAAGTTATTTGATGATTTTCCATATAATTATAAAAAAATTAAAGGCTAGTAGAGTAAAATGTAGGTTTATGATAAGTGAAACGTTACCATGAGTAGTTACACTAGTTACCGTAAAAAAAATGATCAATCATAAAAGTAATGAAAGGAAAATAAGAGAAGATACGAACAGAGAGGAGATAAAAAGAGAATAGAGGAAGCCTGCATAATTTTTGAATCTGGTTTCTCGGTATTTTAAAGAAGCTTCATAAATCCATCCACGCCATCGCAACGTAATACCTAATATTCATAAAAAAAATACAAAAAGTCCTGCAGGTTGTACCCAAGTTGTACCTAATAATCATTATTTGTACAACAACGTCAAACAACTACGAGAAAACATTTATTATTTTGTCAAATACGGCTAATACATTAATAAATAAAAATTGAATTTATTTTCTTCCAAACATTCTCCCAAAGGATTCGTCTCATTGACAAAGGGATTGAAAACAATGTAAACAGTGGAGTCCTACGATATTCTTTTTGTTAACATTATTTATATTTTCCATCAGATGCTAAACCTTTTGGTATTTGTTCCACGAAACTCCGTGACGAATGCAAATAAGTACCGACTGTGGTATTGACGACACGGCTTATTGAAATATACGCCTCAATTTCGATTGGAATAGGGCTGCCCGAAATTTAGGGTGATGTGCCGAACTCGATTTCGAATAATGTCGTGTGTCGGTAATATAGAGAATTTGTGGGATTGAAGTAGTGTTGTAACGTAGAACTCGGGGTGTGAAAAGAGAAAAATATAAGAAAGAAAATCTATGCTTACACTGTTAAGGCAACAGTAACTTGAAAAAGATTTTGTTAAAACTTAGAATGATTAAATGTATCAATAGATATTATAATGCTTAGCATGCATGGAATAAGCATGGTATGGCATGGGATAAGGGCAGGAAGATGATGATGATGATGAGATATAATGCTAAAGACTTTCTTTTGTTTTTTTTTTGACTCAACTAATCTCAGAAACAAATAGCTTGATCCTGAAAATTATTCGCTAATAGGAAGCTACGTTATGCCGCAGTGCTAGGCTATATTTTATTATGAAAAAAATTGGAATTTGAAAGAAAAATCACGCGCACGAAATAGTAGGCAAAAGCTAGTAATAGATAAGTAGGTCCTTCGTCCGATCTCACAAAGTACTTGTTATACAATCGCGTGTTTATTCAATATCAATACATTTCTTTCAAAATTCGAATAGTAAAAGTTCGGAAATTCAATTATTCGTTCGTTTTATTTTCGGCAGCCCTGTAAGTTTAGTTGACACGAATACTGAATAGGGATTTAATGGTAGAATTACAAATATATTTTTTTTATATAAATATTTTGTTTGAAACGTTTTTATTCCAGTTATTGAAATGAAAAAATCAGAAAGCGTTGTGATGTGAATTTTTTGAAACCCAATCACGTATTTTTTCCCCTATTCTATGAATTGAGGCCTTAATGTTTTTTTTTTAAACTGTGGACGCTGGCTTTGTAAATGTTTTAATGAAATATTTATTTTACCTTCAATCATTTTTTATTTAATTTGGGTGCTTTTGAATATTGCAAAATTGCTGACATCAAAATTAATTGACCGTTGGTATTGGTTTAAAAAAAAAAATGAAACAATTAGATTTTGGAGTTAATTTATACAAAGTTATTAATTATTCTCCACCTCGCGTTTATAATAGTAAGGGTCCATTCATATAGAGTCGAAGCGCATTGAAGCATCAAATTCTTCACAGTTACTTTATTTGCGAACTTTAAACCGAAGCACTCGCTCAGTCGCACGACGCTTCTTTTTATCTCAGAAGAATTATATTTGCATAAAGTTGTGGAGTTGTGGTACACCTTTGTCTAACCCTTCGGGGAAGACAGGCGTGATGGATGGTGGTTGTGGAGATAAGGGTGAATTTGCTGTGTTAAGTTTCAGATTAACGCTTCGATGCGCTTCGACTCTGCTCTAGTATGAATTAACCCTTAGTAGGATTTACTTGAATTTAATAGCGTAGACTACCTCGTTAGCCTAGTGGTTCTAAGCGCGACTGCTACGCTCGGTCTTGGGTTTAATTCCTGGGTCGAGCAAAAAGTGTTAATGGGTTTTGGAGTTGGATTTGTGCCCGGTTTATGGCAATAGGCTCGCCCCCTATTACATGGGACTTAAACATACTGGTGAACTGTGGGTGTGCATTGGTACACCTCTGCCTAACTCTTCGGGGAATACAGGCGTAATTGTTTATATGTGATTGCGTGTCGTCAAATGGTATGGTATGGTACATGTATAGCCAAAAGTAATAATTATTTATTTTTATTTTTTTCGTTACTGTTTTTAGTATAACTCCTTATTACTTACGATACCAATCGGTTACAGCTTTTTAATATATAACATACTGTATCCATGAATAATATTAACCTATTAAGTACCTATTTGGGTCTCACACCCAACGGTTACAAATACTTTTATGTCCCGCTTTTTGTAACCTACTCATTATTTTCTTTGTATAAAGGTTTCTGTCATAAAATACCAAATTTTATGACGTAATAAACTTTTACATAATACTTTGTGGCATGTTAGCTATTCCTAGGTTGTTCAAGGTCTTGTAGGCATTTCTTTTGTGTCCTAGTGTTTATTGAGGAAGCAAAATTTTTTTATGGATCTTTTATATCGTAGCTTCAACCGAGGACAATAATTTAACCATTTTTAAACCCTATTACTAAGGATGTAAGGGTGAAAACTGGTTCACCGAGATTGCCCGCGATTGTACATTAATATTTGAGAGGTTACTCAAAACATTAATTATGTATACTCATTTACACACACGTAAATTCATTTTCATACAATACGCTATATTTTTAGGTATAATGTTGAAGCCAATTTTTGTTATTTTAACTAACTTATGCCTGTGACATCGTTTGAGCGAATGTCGGTAATCACGAGGATTTTATTTAGCGCCACCGAACCCTAATTATTTTTTAAAAATAATCTATGTTACTCTTTATAATATCAGCTATATGCCCGTGAAGGTTTCGTCAAAATAGGTTTAGCCGTTTCTGAGATTTGTCGGAAACACAAACAGACAGGAAAAATAAAAATAGAAGTGGTTTTTTTGTGTAAGTACGTACTGTATAATTAATTCATATTTATTTTGTAAAAAGCAATTATTTTGACATTACAACAAGACACTTAAATTTTTAATTATTCTGTAAAGTGTCATCATCATAATATCAGCCTATAATCGCTCACTGTTGAACGTAGTCCTCCCCCAAAGAGCGCCATCCATCCCGGTCCTGAGCAGCCCGCATCCATCGCCTTCTTTAAATCTTCGGTCCACCGTGCAGCAGGGCGTCCTACACTGCGAATACGTTTGCCACGTTGCGTTTAAGTCTGATGTGGTTTTCCCTTTTTTTTAGGATGGGAAATTATTAAATGCCTTCTCCCGCCCTGGGCGGGGCGGGAGGGACTGACTAAAACCCATTCATGTTCCTTCTTGTGCCCTTTGCATTCCTCTTTAGTACAACCCGCAGCACGTTTGATGTGGAAAGTTGAATCGACTATTTAGTACCGACACTCAATATCACTAAATTGCCCGCATTTACAACAACTTTTCAACAACTACGTCTTACTTCTTGAAAGATGCATAATATTATTGAATTGAGTGAGTGCGCAACTGAACCGGACCTACATGTTTGTTCGCATCAACGTCTAGTAAACATTGTATATTTCGAGTTGTGACGCGTAATCGAAAACAAACAGTATCTCTAATAGACAAAACAACAGTATGAAACGTAGTTCGGAATAACATTTCATTTCGATTTGACTACCCTTTTGGCCTCGTGCTAGCAACTGAGACTGCTAAGTGTCCTCGGTTCAATTCCCAGGTCGGGCGAAAAGTGTTATTGGGTTTTTCCATTAGGAATTTCTCAGTAGCAGCCCGGACATCGGGAGTTGGTGGTGTGACACCCCCGTTCCTCGGAAAGGACGCAAAGCCGTTGGTCCTGCGCCTGATCTCTCCCCGGTTGTGTCGGATTGCCGTCCCATCGGACTATGATAGTGAAGAAGGAGTGTACCAGGGTTTGCACTATAATATCTTGTTGGATCTTCAATCTCCATATATATTGGTGTCGACTCCAATATTCGGTAAAATATTTCGTGATGAAATCAACCATATAAATTCAATTCTTATTTAAAAAAAGTAACTCAATATAACGAGAACACGTTTTTCATCAGAATAGAATAATAAATTTAAACGTAGTATTACGCAATTTTCCGATGTAATAAAACATATGAAAATTCCTAAGTCTGTGGGAAACTCGAGTACCAATCTTTTATACTTTTAAGTTCTTTTCTGACGTTAAGAGAGCTCTCTTGGAGAACATGATAATAATATTTAAAGGAGAATCTTACTCGAATAAGTTTACAGTAAAGCTATGAAAAACTTTATTGTCAAATAATAATCAACTTTATGTACTAGTGGTTTAAGTACATATTGCCTTGTGTCTTGGATTTTATGAGTACTTCAAGGAGGTATTGTCTCGTATGTAGGAGTTTTTACTTAAAGAAAGAACGAATACTGTCTTTGGCTCACAATATTAATAATGTCTTTGAGAATTATTATTGTAAGACTTTCTTTGAACAAAGGTACGATGCTTTTGGATGATTTTATTAGAATATTTCATTTGTATATAATATGTAGTTCAATTAAGTTGTCATAATACTATTTATCCCCACACCGATGTCAGTGATGGCCAAGATAAACTTAGCCGTTAGCTTGTTTGCAACCTTCAGTGGTATAAAAAAAATTGCTACTGAGAATTTTATAGAAAAACTTTTGCTCGACCTGAGAATCGAACCCAACACCTCTAGCGTAGCAGACTAGGCTAGCAAGGCAGTAAAATTTAGATTAGACAATTATTATTGCCCTGAAGTCTGCCAGACAAGAGTGGTTATATCTTGTTTAAAAAATAAAAATACAACTCTCAATTATTTACTCCTCGACTTGTAAACACACTGACACTCCGCTCTCCCACGTAATGACGTCACTTGTCAAGTTTCATTAACTACATCCCAGTAGTTATTTGAGCTAAGTGTTTTAAATTAATTATTTGTTGTAAGTAGGTGTAACTCTCGTGTTTTATAGCACCTTCAGTATAAATAATGAAAGCGCAGTGCTTTACTGAAACTGAATTTGCGCAAATGTATTGTAGGTTGCATGCCATTGAAACACCCTCTTCAATCCGAAATTACAATGGCATGTTACTTGCATATTATATTATATTATTACTAGCTTCTGCCCGCGACTTCGTCCGCGTCACAGTTGATGCGTTATCCTACGGGTACCGTACATTTTATGTGTTATTCCAGACTATAATCTATCTTTGTGCCAAATTTCATCCAGATCCATTCAGCCGTTTAAGCGTGAAAGAGTAACAAACATCCATACATCCATACATCCATACATCCATACATACAAACTTTCGCCTTTATAATAGTAGTAGGATTACTATGCAATTGACTAGCATATTTTAATGGCTTCAAGTAGTACTCTTGAATGGCAAGCAGGCAAGCGAATATTCTCATAGTAAGCGCCGTAGTCATCGCCGTCTATGACCACGTGTAATGCCAGAAGCAATGACACTTCAGAGACAAAGCAGAAATATCTCATATGCCTGTAAATGTATTAACATCCAGCAAAATGAGAGTCAGGTAATAAAATGATTGATAGGCACAAAAAGAGAGAAAGATAGGAAAGAATAACCGTTTGCCAAACTTTTGATTCAGGGACATGTTGTGGTAAACAGTTAAGAACTCTTCGTAATATCAAGTTTAGGGACGGGTTGTCACTGTGGTTACCTTAGGCTGCGGTTACAACATAGTGTAAGGTTTTGCTAATATTAGTTTGACATTTTGGTAAAAATAGGCTGGCAACATATGAGGTTACGCGGCAGAATTGACACGTTTTAAAAGAAAAATAATTTTTGGTTTTGGAAGATGGCTACAGGGACGGAGAAAAGGTGGGTCACATTTGGTTTTGTTATGTTATTTTGGAGTTTTACCACAACATATACCATCACACCTGTTTTCCCTGAACGGCTAGGCAGAGGTGTATTTTTTTAAGTCCCATATAATAGAGGGCGAGGCTATTGCCATTAACCGGCAGAAATCCAAACTCCGAGCTGCTACTGAGAAAGGGTTTTAAGTTGGTGATAAATGATAATAAGATTTGATTAATATTGGTTGTTTACCTTGGAAATATTTTACAATAGCAGAAGTGAATGGAGTGACAACGATAGCGGGGAAATAAACGTAATGACAGTAAAATCGGGGCAACGAACGGAACATATTGGTTGAATGGGACCTTTGGCGACGCGTGACGTAGCGTCAATGTGTTCTGCAGTCCCTTCGCTTATCACTGCGGACGCAGCCTTATGAGGTCTTTATCGACAGCGCGCGCCATACAAAAGTAATCTAATCATATTTTCGTCAACAAGTAACTTACTTAATGTTTTGTAAATATATTTAGGTTTGTAGTTAGTCAATTTACCATCAAAGAACTTAATTAAAAATAAAACCGGTCGACTTGATGTTAAGTGGTCATCTCTGCCTATATACATCTGCAATACCAGAGGCCTTGCAAATGCGCTGCTATCCCAGGGACAAAGTTGTAATGTCTCAGTGTGGCTGTAATTTCGCCGGCTGCTAAACCCTTCAAACTGGATCACAGCACCGCTGCTTTGCGGCAGAAATAGGTATGTTGGTAGTACTTCCCCGGACGAGCTCCTTCACAAAGAGCTCTACTATACACTCTAGTTAGTCCTCTAGTTTGTGATTAGTCAATAATTACCATCAAAAAACTTATTTCAAAATTATACATACTTAAAGAATATTAGTGCCGCTACCCTTCCAACAAAATGTCATTGAGTTTAATTACTTAATGACTAAAATATGGCACGATTACTCTTGTAAAGAGCTCGACATCGCAAAGGTCCCTAAAACAACTTACTGTTTCTGAACTAAAACTACAAAACTGTAAGAACAACATGTCTGTACTCTCTTTGAGAGGCAAAAGACCTTTGGAACTAAACTACAGTACTTGTAGTTTAGTTCCAAAGGTCTTTTGCCTCTCAAAGAGAGTACAGACATGTTGTTCCTACATGTACTAAAACGCTTTGTCAACTTTGAACTGAATTGGGAAACTTGTGAAGAGACGCTAACTTTTGAAAATTATTGGGAACCTCTCTCGTAATTTTAAGTAGATTAAATTTCAAGCCTAGTTTCAAACAATACGAGTACTTAGGTACTAGGGAAATTGATGGGGAACGTTAATTAATGTTTAAGATAATTAATTATTATATTTTTAACTAGCTGTTGTCCGCGACTTCGTTCGTGTTCACTATTTTATTGGTTTCAATTTTGGTTTCGCGTAACCCCCTTTTTTATTAAAATAAATATTTAATTATGTCAAATTTAATATTTTTTTTAAATAAAAGTAGCCTAGCCTATCTGCAAGTAAAAGGCTCGTCAAGATCGATCTAGCCGTTTTAAAGATTAGCTGGAACAAACAGACAGACAAAAATTGATTTTTTTTATGTAAGTACCTACCTACTGTAAATTCTTTCATCTATGATCTGTAACTTAATTATTTATTTTTCTTAATTCTTAATCATTGAAATCTAATTTCATGTATAGTTGTACCTATCATAACCCATCTAGTGAACCTATGTTTTGAACAGGGAACTTTTCCGGACGCTCTGAAGACTGCCTTAATAACTCCCGTGTATAAGAGTGGAGACAGGTCTGATCCATCAAATTATAGGCCAATATCAGTTTTACCATCCATATCAAAGATTCTTGAGAGACTCATAAACTCGCGCCTAATCAATTATTTAAATAAATATAAAACACTGTCACCATCTCAGTTTGGTTTCAGGCAAGGAAAATCTACTGAGGATGCAGTCTTATCGTTAACGAATACTCTAGTAGATAAAGTAGATAAGGGTAGCAAATGCCTGGCGGTTTTCCTTGACCTTAAAAACGCCTTTGACACAGTATCTGTCCCCACTCTGTTACAAAGGCTTTAAAACATTGGCATAAGAGGGATACCCCTTGACATATTTAAATCTTACCTCAGTAACAGAAAACAAACAGTTAAAGTAGGGAATCACCTCAGTTTAGAAGAAACAGTAACTTACGGTGTCGGCCAGGGTAGTGTCCTTGGACCGACACTATTCCTTATTTATATTAACAGTTTGTGTGACATGAAAATTGATAGGGGACAAATATTCTGTTACGCAGATGACACTGCCGTAGTCTTTAGCGGCGGGACCTGGGATGAGGTCCGAGGGTCAGCCGAAAAAGGGCTTTCCAAGATAGCTGCCTGGCTAAATCATAGTCTCCTCACTCTCAACGTCTCTAAATCTAATTTTATATGTTTTACGAAGTATAACCACACACAACCTACGAATGACTTCCAAATAAAAATACACAACTGTTCCAATCTTTCGGACCACAGATGTCATTGTGTAAAACTAGACAGGCTACAGTACACGAAATACTTAGGAGTTATGATTGATCAACGACTATCGTGGCATGTACACACTGAACTTATCATGAAAAGGGTCAGAAAAATGATTTGGACCTTCAAAACTCTGCGCCACGTGTCTTCAAAGATCTTACTGCGGCAGATTTATGTAAGCTTAGCTCAATCGATCCTCACTTATTGTTTACCTTGCTGGGGGGGACTACAAAAATAAAATTTTTAGAACTTGAGAGAGCTCAGAGGTCTCTACTTAAAGTCATGCTTTTCAAGCCTTTTAGATTCCCCACACAAGAACTTTATTCGGAAGCTGACGTTCTACCTGCTGCAACTCGTTTTGAGGAAACATGCTTCTCTCCCGTATGATCCTTCTAAACCAAGAGGCAGAAGGAACGATACAGTTGCCCCTACTGTTGCGGTTAGATCCGCTTTCGCTAAAAGGCAATTCACTAAACAATCTTCTCGTCTGTACAACCTTTTAAATAAAGAATTATGTATATACTCTTTGAACCTACGAGAATGTAAGAAAGTTATAACCAATTGGCTAAAGACTAAAACTTATGATGAAATTGAGTCTATAGTAGTTGCGAATTAATAGCCTCTCAATACTAAAATAAAACACATAAATACCAACACAACCTACACACCTTTCACACACTCACACGTACACTCATCACATCACACAATGCGCGACGTCTTAGTGTAGTCTGGTATTACTGCTTAACATCAATAACTTTAAGGTTAGAAGACCCGCGTGGGCAGATGAAACAACAACATTAAAAGCAAACTTTAATAAAAATGTAAATCAAAACAAAGAAAAACAAATTAAGGTAGGTACCCAGTCTGCGTTTAATATCATAAAAGCTATTTTTAAGAGTATACCGTCTGCTAAAGCGTTTAGGTGTCAGTGTCATAAGCCTCTTGTCGGGCCTGGGATTAAAATCGTCTTCAGGCTGAAAATATTAAGCAGTAGCGCATGGGTTCAACATGCAAAGACTTTACGAAATATTATTATTAAAACCTTGAATGAAACATTTTGTTTTAGATGGTGAACGCTCGAGAAATTAATTCTTAGATTCAAATAAACATGATTTCGCCTATACATATCATCACGCCTGTAATCCCCGAAGGTTTAGGCAAAGGTGTACCAATGTAGCCGCAGTTCGCCGGTATGTTTTTAGGTCCAATGTAGATGGCGAGCCTATTGTCATCAACCGGGCACAAATCCTAACTCCGAGCTGCTACTGAGCATTTCATAGAAACACCCAATAACAATTTGCTCGACCTGGGAATCGAACCGAAGACTTCTAGCATAGCAGTCGCGCTTAGGACCACTGGATTAACGAGGTAGTTACTTAACTATTTTTTTGCTTTATTGAGATTTGACAAAATATTCGAGTCCCATTTGACAAGAAAGTTCGAGTGCTCGGAGTTAAGTAAATCCGATCAATTTTTAAAATTGGAAATACTTGCTTGGTGCATCTTATTTTTTTTTTTTCAAAGACTTTATTCACAATACTAAAAAGTAGTATTTCCAATTCAAAAGTCGACTTCAAGCGAATACGTTTAAGTCAGCGCGCTCGTGCTAAGCTTATAAGCTTACTTTAACATCTAGTCACTTTAAAAGTGTCTTGTGAATTTGTATCTGAAAGAAGGATAAGATCTTTGGAGCGTTTGCATACTGCATTTGATCCGAATCCGAAAAGAAACGCTCTGAAGCAGTACCTATAAAGATGCCACTGGATTCGTCTTCAGCCCGTTTGAATTTTTTTATCTCGCAAGTATTCTCTAGACCGATTCCGACCACGGCGGCTAATCTTAATGCAGACTAGATAATTATGCAGGAGATATGTATAGTGCACAAGTGTGTGCGCAAACACGAGTGCACTCCTTCTTTCCTTTCATAGTCCGATGCGACGACAATCCGCCACAATCGGGGAGAGATCACCAACTTCCAAACTCCGGCCTATTACTGAGAAATTCCTCATGGAAAAACTGAATAACACTTTTTACCAAAGTCAAAGTCAAAGTCAAATCATTTATTTCAATTAGGCCATTAAAAGGCACTTTTGAACGTCATTACATTAAAAAAAAAACATTAATATTGAATCTAGTTGCCCATTCCAAATGGTAGTTTCGTATGGAGAAGAACGGGCAAGAAACTCCATACATACTCTTTTAAAAAACAATGTATTACAATAAGTTGTATAGTTACATTCCTTCCATAAGAAAAAAATATAAATGTCAAAACGATCAATCAAAAAAATAAAAGTCACTCAAAGTACTACAATACGTACTCAGTGCTACAAATTAGAAATGAAAGCTAAATTAATCATATCATTTAACGCCAATATTGTGATCGTAGATGATTACTTCTAACATTTCAAAGACAACGAATCAGTGTGTGAGTCAAACTCAAATGTAGAATTAATGTCGAGGAGAAAAACAATTATTGGTCAAAACAAATTAGTTTTATGATTAAATAAGCAACCAGTTGATTTTGTCAAGACTTAAAATTGTCCTAAGGAGCAAGACCAGCATGTTTCCAAGCATTATTATCTTGAATATAATCCTCTAACTTGTAGTATGCTTGTTTACAATGTGTGCTTTTAATACAATTTTTAAATTTTCTTTCATTTAATTTTAATATATCATTAGGTATTTTATTGTAACATTTAACACAGTACCCCATGAAAGATGTGTGTACTTTGGACAATCTAAAAAATGGTTGAGCTAATTTGTCTTTATTTCTAGTGTTAAAATTATGTCTATCACTTATTTTATCAAAAAGATGTAAATTTTTTCTTACATACATAATATTTTCGTAAATGTATTGACAAGGCACTGTCATAACATTAATCTTTTTAAATAGTTCCCTAAGAGATTCGCAGCGACGGAGATTATAAATGGCTCTGACAGCTCTCTTTTGCAAAATAAATATGGATTCAATGTCAGCAGCCCGACCCCACAGTAGAATGCCATACGACATAATGCTGTGAAAGTAGCTAAAATAGACCAGACGCGCAGTATCGACATCTGTTAACTGTCTAATCTTCCTAACAGCAAAAGCTGCTGAGCTTAGCCGCCCTGCAAGAGATGTAATATGTGGTCCCCATTGTAATTTTTCATCTAGCGTGATTCCTAAGAAAACCGTTTTATTAACAAAAGCCAGTTTTTCGCCATTCAGTATGAGGTCACATGCGGTATTTTTAACATTTGGTAAAGAAAATCTAATACATTTGGTTTTCTTTTCATTTAGTACCAAATTGTTTACTGTGAACCAATTTTGAACCTGAAGAATACAGTTATTAACGTCGTCAAGAGTTCTAGAACGTCTGTCTATCTTAAAAATTAATGACGTATCATCTGCAAATAATACCATATTAGGTTGTGTTTGCAGTAATTGTGGCAAATCATTTATATATGCTAAAAAGAGAAATGGACCCAAAATCGAACCTTGAGGAACGCCCATTGTCATTTCAGACCCCAATGAGTTCACGCCGTTCACCTGAACTTTTACCTGTCTGTTTTTCAAGTATGATCTTATTAAATCAAGAGATGTGTTTCTAATCCCATAGTGCTCCAGTTTCAATAATAGTGTCTCATGGTCCACACAATCGAACGCTTTGGAGAGGTCGCAAAATATTCCAATGGCATCTTGTGCTTCCTCCCAGGCATTAAAAATGTTTTTCATCAAGGAGACACCGGCGTCAGTTGTACAACGCCCTTTGGTGAAACCGTACTGTTGGTCATGAAAGATGGAATTTTTATTAAAGTGACGTAACATTTGATTGAGTAATAGCTTTTCAAACACCTTACTGAGAACTGGCAGTATTGAAACAGGTCTATAGTTGTTAAGTTCCTTACTTTCACCGGATTTGAATAATGGAACTACTTTACTGTGTTTCATGAGATCCGGAAAGACTCCCTGATCCACGCTTATATTAAAAATGAAAGCTAAATAAGGCGCAATAGTTTATATTATAGATGTACAGACTTTTACCGACATTCCCCAAAGATCCTCTGTTGATTTCATTTTAAGATCTTTAAAAGTTTTAATAACAGCCTGGGGATTCGTATGTTGAAATCTAAACTCCAAGGGGCATGCCTTTACATTATTTCTAAGGAGGGCAACGGAAAGTGCAGGTGATGAATTTAATGATTCCGTTGTGACTAGGGGAATATTAACAAAAAAGTTTTCAAATGCCTGAGCTACTTCTACATCAGAGTTCACAACCCCATGTGAAGTCTCCAAACTAAATTTATTATTACGCTGTTTCTTCCTACCTGTTTCATTATTTATTATTTGCCAGGTAGTCTTAATCTTATCATCAGATGATTTTATTTTATTAGTAATATAAAGCGACTTAGCTACTTTACATACACTTTTGAAAGTTTTCGAGTATTTTGCAACATACTGATGAAAGCTTGTATTAATTGAATGTTGCTTTAGACCATATAGTTCAAATAATTTCCCCCTACTTTTACGAATGCCAGGAGTCGCCCAATCACTGAATAAAAACTTTGGATAAATATTTTTAGTCTTAATTGGGAACGTGTTATTAAATTGCGCGTCTAATAGTGAAAAAATCTCGGCATAGAACTCATTTGGGTTACTAATATTATTAAAACTCTGAACACATAATTTACTTGCTATGGAATCATTAAATTTTTCTAAATTTTTACATGTTATTGGCCTAAACCTTATTTGAATCTTTTGTACAGGTATGTAGGCGCAAAACGTTATCATTTGTCCACTGTGGTCAGATGGCAGCTTATTTACAATTTCTTTATGTGAGTAATCACAATTACAAAATATATTATCAATACAAGTGGCAGAAGAAGCTGTCACTCTACTTGGTTCTATAAACACATTTGACAAATTAAATGACCTAAACAGGCTCAATAATCTAATACTAATAGAGTTATTTTCTAACAAGTTTATATTAAAATCGCCACATATGATGATTGATTTACTGGAGGAACTAACTTTTTTCAACACATCTTCCATCACAGAATCAAACACAGATAGATTCTGGTAACTTGGAGGTCTGTATACACATACTATAACATGCCTATCAAGCTCAACACAGGACAATTCAATGGTGTGTTCAACTGATAATCCGATGATATCTTTTCTTTCTTTAGAATTAATTGAATTTTTAATTAATATTAATGATCCGCCATGTATCATGCGTTTTCGGCTGAAATGGCTAGCTACACAATAATTTTCATAATTTATAGACATTACTTGATGTTCATTTAGCCAATGTTCAGTTAAGCAAATAATGTCAAACTTAGTTTGTTCTAAAAACAATTCTATTTCTAATAATTTGGAAAAACAACCTTGAATATTTTGATTAAGTAATTTTAAAGTTTGTTGCTTCCCCTTTGGTTTTTTATCTACTGTATGTAAATTGCCAGAAGCTATCTTTGTATTATTCAATAATAACAATTGGTTATCTAAACTTGAAACTTCTGACTGGATAACTTCTGTTGTCTCAAAAGCTAGTTTAAACAATAATTATCCGGAGTGCCCTCCATGGCCACAATTGATGTATCTGAAGTCCCTGCATGAGTTTCAGCAGAAAGAGTATACCCTAACTGGCTGGTAGTGGCCTCCAAGGTTATTGGTATTATAGGAGGACCCTCCTTCGTACTACATGAGGATTCACAATAGTTAATCACTATGTTGTTAGTGCAACTAGACAACACAGGTTCGTCACTTAGCCTACAGTTTGTTATATTAACTATAACATTATTTAAATTATATGCTATCAACATAGCAATCATGTGTCTACATTCTCCCGACAGAGATAAACTTCTCTGAGTCAATTTAAAACCACTAATAAATTTATTAGTGTCAAAAAATAATAATTTGTCACTATGACAACATGTCAACATATGCATGGTATTATTCAATTTTAAAATATAATTATTTTCCTCAGCCGACATAGTCTGGGAATAGGGAAAAGCACACAACATTAGCTTTCCTATATTTAACGTTAATAAGGTGTTCACACCATCCACTATGTCTTTTTTGGTAACATCAGTACTATTACCAACAAATAGAACCATTGTAGAATAATGGTCTATGTTTGAGTTAATTACTCTTTTAATTATTTGATTATAATGTATATTGTGGTAACTATGGTTGGTAAAGCTATGGCTAAGGTAATTATGTAATATTTTTCCAAAGCCAGATCCTAGTTCATCACAAAATAAAATAGTTTTTTGAATATCCTGTGCATTAACACAGGTCTCTGCTGGAAGAGCCAACACCGGAGGAGACATGTCAGGCTGAGGCTGAGGAGTCGGTGCTTGGTTAGCACAACTGCATGAGACAGTATTAGTCAAAGACTCACACCTCTCAGCATTGAACTTCACCAAGTCCAGTAACTCCCCAGCCTCAAACAAGCGCTCACTCAGTTGTTGTTGTGACAACTCATATTTTTCAAAAATATCCTTCAGTAAATACTCCTTGTACAATAAATCACTATGGAGCTGCTGAGTATCTGTTTCATATTTATTCAACTCAATATTACAAATGGTTAATTTCTTAGATAGCATAATGCGTTCTTTTCTAAGGGAATGATTTAATTTTAAAAGATGTTGTTTTTTAATTACTTGCCGTGACCGTTTAATAAATTTCTTAATTTTAATGTATTTTTTTAATTTGTTATGACTCGTAATTATTGGGTGTATGGGGATGGTGTCATCACCAGTCAAATCTATCGTGACAGTTGACTCACACACTGAGTTTGCCTGACTACCTACTAACTCCTGGTATAAGTTATTAGTCTTAGCTACTTGTTCATTCACTTTGATCGACTCTAAGTGAGATAGGGCCTTATGGGCGGTACACAATTCTTGCTCAAGGTATGATATGCGCTTCAAAGCAATGTGGTGGGTAGTTGACTGTGTTGGTCGGCTAAGTCCATATGCTGTATGTGCAGCTCAGCCAGCTCATTCTTAAGGAATGTGTTCTTGTCTACAATGTTCTTAACTTCAACCTCACTATCATCTCTTTCCTGTAGCAGCTGTTTACACAAAGCCTTAGAAGCCTCGAGCTCCTTTAAGGTTGATCTGAATTTAACTTCCATCTCCCTAATTGTAGCACTGCGGGTCATCATTTTGGTTCTTGAAAGTGTTAGTTACCTGGAATGAGTGAAGTTGTGCAACTGAATAAAAGTGCAAGGGGAGATGTTTTTTTTTTATTGTATTAGTAGGAGGTAGTAAGAAAAAATTATAATTAAATGAAATAACAATTATAAAAAGAAAAATATCTACTAAGAATAAAACAGAAAGATGGGAATTAAATATAAGTACAAGTAAATAGGAATCAGTACAATAAACTAGTTTGAAAGTTACTTAAGTACCAGTTAATGACATCTACAAGATTGGACTAAGTTTAGTAAAGTGATAAGATATAAAGATAAGAAATATATATTGAGCTGCTAGTAGGTTTATCTTGAATAGTAATTCATGCAGTGTTTATTGTCTGGGCGAATGTTTTCGTCGTCGATTTTGCTTCCACAAGTTGTCAAGCAAAAGGAGACATAAACCGTGCCAGTGTGTGATGGACGAAGCTCAGGGACCTGAGCAGTATTTCGTGATGTTCAGTAGTGTAGTCTGTAAATACAGCATAAATAAAACAAAATACTCCCCGGGTTCGTTGGTAGTTCAAATCACAGAACATTTGGTTCAAATCCTTCACCGTTAGGTTAGTTGATTGACAGCCGGTTTTTGTCGTTTTGCTGCGCGAAGTTTTCGCAACAATAACACTGTACAAACACTGTACGTAGTACTTAACACTTATTTTAACTATATTACACTAAGTTACAGTAATTTTAAAGACTTTTATTAATTTAATAAGATATTAAAACTAAGAGATCGTAAATTTGACGACCGGCAACCAGTGTTGCCAGCAAAAAAAAGACCCGACCTGAGAATCAAACCCGGAACTGCACGCTCAACAGTCTTGCTTGCCACCTGACTAAAAAGGGGCATATAGGTACTTGTACGTCTTTCATATATTATCCCACGGGAACATTGAATTTTTATCTTTATAACAGGATACGCTATCACTGATTGCAATAGTCTATTTATTTGCATGAGGCATCCGTCAGGAAATTGATGCGGCCGAAGTTGCGGACTAAAGATATATATGATGCTAGCTACGCTCCCGTTGGTCGTAGCGTAATGTCCACGTATAAACCTTCCCCTTGAATCACTCTATCTATTGCTGAAAACTGCATTAACATCAGTTACCTAGTTAAAATAATCAGAGCATACATACAGCGGGGGGACATTGTTTTATACTATGTAAATATAACATTACAAAATGCAAAGAGGAAACGAAGAGCTCTCCTTTAAATTTAAATTCTTTGGCACACAGAAATAAATTAGGGATTTTCAAGGATGATTTATGCTGACCGTACCGGGTCCAATTCGGGGCTCGAACGTGGCGGGGATTCATAATACGAATATATTCTATACGAACTGATTCATGTTACACTAACAGACTGCGTGACAGATGATATGGCGAGTACCATACTGGGATGAAGGATGATAGATATTAATGGAAGAAGATGAGGATATGCTGTACATGCTGATGCTGTAGTATGTACCTGAGAAGAAAACTAATTAATTTACACACACAAACTGCCAGTCTTCGCCAAAGGGCTAGGCAGACGTGTCCCAATACTCACAGTTCACCGGTATGTTTTTAAGTACCACGTCATAGAGCCTATTGCTATTAACCGGGACTCTCATCTCTGATCTGCTACTGAGAATTTCATAAAAAAATTACACTTTGGTGACCTGGGAACCGAACCTAAGACCTCTAGGCAGAGGCAAAACCGTTTATTTTATTTAAATATTTGTTCAACAATTTTTTTCACCCCAAAACGTCAGAACCCTTTTGAAGTATGGCAAACAGATCGTTTGATTATAATTACTTAACAGAAGTCATATTACTTAACTGTTCTTTGACCGTGTTTAAGCTTGGGTTGTTATTGGTACAGAAACAATGAATTATGTATTAGTGCTAGATTTGATTCACTAATTAAGGACCAGAGTCTCGCAACCCTAGTTTTTCTACGCATTTGAACGTGTACGATCGCGTTAACGTTTGACTACAATTAGTTTGGAATGGAAATAGCGTCGTCTGGTGACAATATTGGGAAACACAATTATTCCATACAAATTGTTGTTAACGCCAGAATATAATTATTCTAATTGGTAGAAAAACTCACACTAGGCACTCTGCCGCAAGACCCGGCTTGCGTGCTTTTTGAAACAGCTGTGTCACACCACTAACTTCCAAATTCCAGGCTACTATTTAGAAATTCCTATTATACAACCAAACAATAGGCTCGCCCCCTATTACATGGGGCCTAAATATACCGGCGAACTGTGGGTGTACATCGGTACACCTCTGCCTAACCCTTCGGGGAATACAGGCGTGATGGTATATATATATATATATATATTATATATAGCACCAAATAACACTTTGCCCAGCCCGTAAGTTGAATGTAAAACATGTTTTTTAAAATTGAGTAAGGAAAAATATGTATATTTTCATACCAATACGCCTGTATTTCCCAAAGGGTTAGACAGAGATGTACTAATATACACCCACCATGTTTAAATCCCATGTAATAGGGGGCGAGTCATTTGCCATTGACCGTACACAAACCTTTACTCCAAGCCAAGCTGCTACCCAACAACACTTTTTGTTCGACCTGGGAATCGAACGCAAGACCTGTAGTTCAATAGGATATGTTCAATAGTACCTTTTAGTGGTCTTATTGAAATGAATGATTTGACTTTGCCTTCTAACCCAAGATCCCCCACGATCGTCAGTCGGGTTAACAAGATGAAAATTCTGCCTGGGTATTAGGAGAAGCCTAAGACCAGTAGTGCATTAAGAAAATCTGAGTAGAAAATCTATTCATATGACCTAAACTCAATCAGACAATTCTCGGTACTACCAAACACGCAATCTTCATCAAACTATGAGTAACAAAACAAAGCTTAATAAAGTGTCAGTAGTTCTTGTAAAAGGCGACAACGAGCGTGTCAGATCACTCCTGGCACAAACTACAAACGCGCGTCGCTCGTAACTGCAATCCACCGTGCGAGAGCTTCGGGCCGTCCGTGACGTCACATGTAGTCAGCCATGCATGCTATAAATACATTTGATACTATTTACTGAGTATTACTTGCTAAATTATTAGGAAAGTCGGTTTTCACCTTTATGGAGCAGACACAGCTCTTGGACAAAATTGGCCAATTTTGTCACACACCATTCCCGATATTCACAGAGGTGTACTAATGTACACCTACGATTCACCGGCATGTTTTAGGTCCCATGTAATAGGGGGCCTATGTAAATTATTCCCTTTAACCGGGCACAAATCCGAACTCATAATTTCAATAATGATAATTTCATAAAAAACCTTATCTCTTTCCAAACTCAAGATCTCTAGCGTAGCAGTCGGCTACCAAGACCACTTTTTTTTTATAGACGGGAAATCATCAAATAACTTCCCCCGCCCTGGGCGGGGCGGGAGGGAGTGTCAGACTTTTACTGACTAAAACCCGTCTATGTTCCTTCATGTGCCCTTTGCGTTCCGGGGGCGCGGTAGGCTAACAAGGCAGTTAGTTGCTTTATAATAAATTAGGACAATTAAACAGCGGGAAACTAATTAATTAATTGTAGGAGCCTTAACAGAAATACCTAAGAACTTGAGAAATGTATCTATTTGTTACTATTTTGAATTCTATTACAAGCTTGCCGGTTACGAGAACTGCACACCCGACCGTTCTGAAGAACCTCACCAATAAGGTCATCGTAGGTATTTCTAGGGCGTCCCCTCCCGGCGGTGCCACTCATATCTGCCATTAAAATTCCTTTTGTTAGTCGCCTTACACACATCCTCTCAAACAGCACAACAACATACCATCACGCCTGAATTACCCAAATGGTTAGGCAGAGGCGTGCCGATGTAAACCCACAGTTCGCCGGTATGTTTAGGTCTCATGTAATAGGGGAGGGAGCCTATTGCCATTACCGGGCACAATTCTTAACTCCGAGCTGCTACTGAATTTTTTTTTTTTAAATAATAACTCTTTTGCTCGACCTGGGCATCAAACCCAAGACCTCTAGCGTAGCAATCGCACTTACGACCACTAGGCCAATGAGGCAGTTCAACATTCACATCCATACGTAAGTGTAGGCACCAGCACGCCATTGTGCTCATCTGCCATATTAACTCACTCTTCCTCTAAACATGACCTCGACATCGACGGGCCTGTAATTGGTCTAGTGGTTAGCGGCCCTGACTGCCAAGCCGGAGGTCGTGGGTTCGATCCCACCCAGGACAAACTTTGTGTGATGAGCATGATTGTTTGTTCTGTGTCTGGGTGTGATTTATCTATAATATGTATGTATTTATAAATTATATAAGTATGTATATCAGTTGTCTGGTTACCATAACACAAGCTCTGCTTAGCTTGGGATCAGATAGCCGTGTGTGAGTTGTCCCAAGATATTTATTTATTATTATGACCAAATCATCTAAGGTATATAGGTATCCTCCAATAGTACACAGGAAATGCAACAAACAAGAGGTATTTAAGCCACAGTGGAACAGAGTTAGTTTTGTCCACAGTCCACAGTGGTACTAAATGACATATCACGGGCACAGTGCCAGCTATAACAATACGCTATGGCGTACAGTTGACACTTTATGAACCGAAAGGAATGTTAAGCAGTTGATATTTTGGATTTATTAAGGCGAGTGTCGATTTGATTGGTTTTGTATTGTGTTGTGTTTTGAGCGACTAAACTTCAAGTCGACTGGAACGGTGGAGGTCTTGGGTTCGATTACTAGGTCGAGCCAAAGTGTTATTAGGTTTTTCTATGAAATTAATGGCAATAGGCTTACCCCCTATTACATGGGGCCTAAACATACCGGCGAGCTGTGGGTGAACATTAGTTAACCTCTACCTAACCCTTCGGGGAAAACAGGCGTGATGGTATGTGTATTTTACAAGGCTATTTCACAGTACGGCTGTATTTAACAAAGGGACAAAAACGCGCATACTTATAGATTCAATACAAAATGCTAGACCCACCAGCATTTTTTTATTTCCCATCTTCCATCTATATTACAGATTTTTCTCATCAATACATCCCCCTAACGATGTCCACTGCTGGACATAGACGTCCCCCAAAGATAATCTAATGTTTTTTTACCTAATGCCTACCACCACATATATTGACCTTAGCTGTTATTTCCAACAATGTTTCTGAACTCTGCTGTTCCATAAAATGTGCAATACCTACTAGGTGTGAATATGTGTAACAACTTTTTTTTTATTTGCCCTGATAGTATTCTGTCCTTGTATCTAAGTAAGGCCTCTGGTTTTTCAAATGCGTAGCACCATAAGCGGGAATAACCACTTAATATCAGGTACTCCATAAAAACAAAATAAGATTCTAAAAAACATAAACCAAAAATTATAAAATCAAGGTAATACCGGATCAAAGATTAGGAAAATGTAATAACAATGTCTGATTACCGCAATCCATTCATCAAGTTTCTAATCACACAAACCAGTCTGAAATCACCTTAATGTTCCTGAATTAGCGCAGCAGTAAAGTACCAATTAGGCGTATAAATAAACATTAATGGTCATAGCCACTAAGATTTCTTAGTGTGGACGGTGCCATTACACATACAAATCATATGAGGGAACACATACTTGGAACAAGTACCTTACTATGTAGGCAAAGGGTATTCTATGGACCATCAGGAGCCATATGACGTCATAGCCTTCGTAATTCTAGTGTAAGAGAGAGATAGTACTATACAACAGTGATACATAACAATAATAGTATTTCTAGAAAAACTAACTATTCTAAGAACGTTTTCATGATCTGAAAAACCGGCCAAATTCCAACTGGTTCTTTTAAAAATCTATAGGGGATGCCTATGTCCAGAAGCGGACGTCCTGCGGCTGAAAAGAACGAGCTCAGAAAGGGTATTTAACACTATAAACTAAAAACCACGTTTCTTGTGTGAGGAACCCAATTATTTTTTAACTTTATTTTGCTTTTACTATTTCTTGCTAAATGTTAACAGTCCTGTGTCAGACGTACGGATGAACTGCGGAGCCTTAGTAATAGGGTCCCGTTGGCACCTTTTGGGGACCGAACCATAAAAACAGCGAAAACGTTATCTATGTATACTACTAATGAGAAATGCTATAAGTAGGAATGTATTTTCATTTTCGATAAAAAATAATATTTCAAAGGGTCAAAGTCGAAGCGTTTATTTCAATTATACCATTAACTGGCACTTTCAAATTGTTGAGAAGTTACAGTTTAAAGTTGAAGCTAGTTGCTCATTCCAAAACGTAGGTCTCTACGGAGAAGAACGAACAAGAAACTCCATGGACACTGTTTTCTTTCAATTTAGTTTTAACAACATTTTGGTTACAATGTATCTACTTGTTGCTTCGGTCTACAAGTTTTGCAAGACTTTAGTAATAGTAGATAGTAATTCCATATACTTATCTACTAAACAGTGACCAGTATACTTTCTTCTTTATCAAACTATAAATAACCCACACCTAAAATCTACATAATAAAACAGCAAAATGAAACCAATAAAATTCTACAAAACCTAACCTCACTACTGAAATATTGCCCCAATAAAGAAAGCTCAGCCCTTGCCCTACACGCACATCAAACCCTGAACACAATAACAATAAAACCACTGCGCCATATGGCCCTCATGAAACTCAAATACAATTTATTCAAAGGTAGGACTCGTAACTCGTAGCCTATTGGTATTCGTTGCATTCTCGATCCGTATCATGTGCGAGGCGTACCGTCTTCGTAGGTACTATCTCTAACAAGCGTGGATACATGAATGCTTTGTGGAATACCTGTGTACGTGATGTTTTGTATGCCTACGCATTCAAATTCTGGGATTTTTTCTTATTATATTCCGTAAAATACTGATCCGGAATACGACTTACTTACATGAAAAAGGCCCCAGCATTCGAACTAGCCCGGGTGTCACCATTGTGAGGATCGCCCCGAGGACACGGTGGAGCATACTTTGGCGGTGTGCCCTGCTTGGGCTGAGCACCGCCGAGTCCTCGAGGCGGCCATCGGCGGCGGCGCCCTCTCGCGTCCGGCACTGGTCCAGGCCATGGTCCGGAGCGAGGGGGAATGGGAAGCAGTTGCCTCCTTCTGCGAAGCTGTAATGCTGGAGAAGGAGGCGGCGGGACGGGAGAGGGAAAGGAGGGTCCCCCGTCCCAGCGGCCGCCGCGGTAGACGATCCGGGCGTCGGGAGCCACGTGACGACTCCCGGCCACCGTAGACGCGGGTCTGTGGACGGTGAGCAATGGGTAGCTCACCGTCCGTACGTTCACTAGCGACAGACCGTGTCGACGGCGCGTTCGTGTTCCACGCGCGCCTCAAAGAGATGTCAGCAAAACTGGATGGGGCCACTGAGGGCCGATGCCTGCCGGGGCTGCGGGTTGTTCGAAAGAGATACCGCGCCCCCGGAACGCAAAGGGCACATGAAGGAACATAGACGGGTTTTAGTCAGTAAAAGTCTGACACTCCCTCCCGCCCCGCCCAGGGCGGGGGAAGTTATTTGATGATTTCCCGTCTATAAAAAAAAAAAAAAAAAAAAAAAAGCATTCGAACTAGCAAGTACCTACATTTTTTTAACCAAAGATTTTAATCTGTAATGAATTGTGTTAAAGGATGGTGACGTTCTGTTTCATTTGTTTGGTAATGAAATTGTCTATTTATTTGGACAAGATGCGTAAGCGAACTTAGAAAATACATTAGAATTAAAAACATTGGTATTTGCCCGGTATCGAAACTTGACCTAATCACATTATAAATAATACCAGCCTATTATTGTTCCACTGCAGAGCCAAAGGCTCTTCTCAGTTAGAGAAGGCAGATTAGCGATTTCAGATTTAAATTAATATAAGTCCCCTCACTATGTTTTGTTTTCACCAATGTCAGTGTTCTTCATGATAAGAGCATATGAAATAAGCCCGTAACCACATACATAAGAGGCGGGCTCCTTAACTGCATAGGGGGTTGGCATATTCATGTGGATAAAAACTCCGTGTAATTTCATAAATACATTTGTTAGTTCCATAACAAATGCAACAAATTTCATATAACATACATAAAAAACCTAAAACTTTAAGTTTCTACAATGCATCTTACTAATCTACTATCATTTGCCAAAGCCAAAACGGCTAACAAGACCTCCCATCTACGCATCTAGTTGAATCTTAACGATATCACATAACGACTACCACAGAGATAGTTATCGACAGTTCTAATGGTACATATCCGGCCTCTTACCGCCCCTAATGCCCCTATTATCGTGACAGAACCCAGATAGGAAACGCCACAAGAACGGGTACGCTCCTAAAACCATGTTTTAAAAGGATTTGTCACGAAATTCGACAAAGAATGGGAAAAAAGATAAAAATAAAATATTTCCAGGTCTTTATTTTGCGATCTGTCTTTCGAAGTTGGTAAAATGGTAACGGAATGGGAAAATAATACGATTTTAAAGGGACTGTTTGAGGGTGTTCCGTACAAAAGTAGTCTTGTCATATTTTGGTAGTATTTGAACATTAGTTCCAATTACATCGAGTAATTGAGCTCGATGTCATTTTGCAGACAATACTGTCTACTACTAGGACACTAATATACGTAATTAGGCTTGTGATTAGTTACTTTCCCGAAAATTTCTATTATTAAATTTCTTGATTCGAAAATGATACGTATGTAATTCGAAATGATGAAAAAATATTGTCATTTTGAAATCAAGTATTTTGATGGAAAATCGGCTGTCCATATGTCTAGATATTAGCGCCCTTAATTATCTACAACATTTTGTCAAGTTTAATAATTTATTGACCAAAGTATAATAAGACTACTTTCCTATGGAGCAAGCTATCAGTACAGTCCCCTTAAGATACTTTTTATGTTATCCAAGAAAAAAATATTTAGCCGAAAAGGATCAGTAAAAGAAAGAAGGATAGGCCTACTAATGGACGAACAATGAGTGAACTCACACCCGCTGAAACTGATCAATTTCCAATTTGTTTTCGGAATGAAAATGTGATCAAGAACACACGACAGCTTTACTTTTCCATTTTATACAATGTGATAAGGGTTCCATACCCAAAGGGTGTCAAACGGAACCCTATTAGTAAGACTCCGCTCTCTGTCAAGTCTTTGAAGTCACTGATCGCCACGCTTACTCAAGATGGATTAAAAATTTCAGACTTAATCCTACTAACAAAAATAAATGCGAAAGTTTGTTAGCTTGGATGGATATTTGTTACTCTTTCACGCTTAAACGGCTGAAGGGGTCTCGATGAAATTTGGTACTCAGATTGTAGTGTGGAATAACATATAGGATGTTATGTACTCGTTGGATAATATATCAACTTTGACGCAGACGAAGACGTGGACAGATGCTAGTTATTTATAAGTCCAAGATTTCTGGTATTTTCCTTTATAAATTACTAGTGAACCGCCTTTTTTACTCGCCATAGGTGTCTTTGGTTAATGCTCTATTCCCGTGGGTCATAGCGTGATGTTATATAGCCTGTTTTACTTAGGAATAATGTAGTTATATATTCTTGAAAAAATGGTTAAAATCGGTTCAGTAGTTTCGCAGCCTATTCGTTACAAACAAACCAAATAATCTTACCTCTTTATAATATTAGTATAGATGTCCAATAAAAACTTAGAAACTAAAAAAGTTACTTTCGTACTTACCCTGTATAAAACCAGCAACCTTAAACACTGGCCCATCACATATAGCGTATATCATCCCATATTATGCATAAATATAAACAACTACAGCTTAACTCAATAATTCTTTCGCACCCAAACCCCCTAACCACAGCCATAAAAAATCATTACCGAACACAATTGGATTACCCATCAGCCATAAAAGCGAGACCACAGTATGCATGCTTGTGTAACCCATAATAAGGGACCCTCATAAGGACCCTCAGAGGTCAAGAGACCCTCCGGTCCTTATAAATACTCTCGGTATTGTCGAATGAGCGAAAAGGGTTCCTTAGATACTCTTTGGAAGGAAAAACGGTATTAGGGATGCATGAAAGCCGCTGAAAAGCCAGATCCGTATGATATTTTCACGATGATTTAGATACAAAGTGGTGCAGACGTAGTTTATATTCGGGTTCGGGATACAATAAGTTTTGTTGGTTGGCATTTTTGGGTTATGAAGTTTTGGGACTTTATTAATATCTACGATAGCAGTAGGGTTTTTCGGATTTTTTGAGAGCAAAGGCCTGTCAAACAGGAAAAGACACGAGCATTGATCATCACATGCGCTGAAGGATTATAAATGATTTCAGAGTTGTAATAATTGTAAGTCAGTACAGGTCTTGGGTTCGATTGCCAGGTCATGCAAAAAGGGTGTTTGAGTCTTTCTATGAAATTTTCAGTTGAAAATCGAAGTCAGAAATTGTGCCCGGTTAATGGCAATAGGCTTGCATTTACATGGTATCTGAACATACCGTCGAACTGTGGGTGTACATTGTGGTACACCTCTGCCTAACCTCAGGCGTGATGGTATGTAATTTAAATAATGCGTTTTTTAACTAGTGTTATTTCCCTATATGCTACTTACATAAATGCAGTAAAACATCTTTATAGTCGTCCCGAGAACTAACTAAAGACTGGATGTAACGCGGACATAATAAATAGTCCCGTGGGTACGAGATATAAAAGAAAGGAAAATTTATAAGGTGGCGAGCTATTACGTCAGATGTTTTTGATTTACGTGTCGCGCCCCCGTTTTATGTATGACAACCTTTAATAAATCTAGATTTAAGCAGGCTGTTGTCTAGACGAGACTTTACAGATAGTGCAATTCACGAAGACGCGCCCCACCAATTTTCCAACATCTTTCACTTTGACCATGACGCTCTCTCCTGACCGTGCTCCTGATGAGTCTATTCATTGTAGTGTGCGTGTGCACTCATAGGTAATTAGTGTGTACCGACAACACTCAAACATTGACGGAAGCTTGCACACATATAGGTACTATAAACGGTTAGAAGGAATAGTGGGGCACGTCTTCGTGGATTGCTCTATCTGTGCACTGGCATATGAAATAATACCAACTGACTAACTCGACTAACTATTAACTGCCTCGTTAGCCTAGTGGTCCTAAGCGCGACAGCTACGCTAGAGGTCTTGGGTTCGATTCCCAGGTCGAGCAAAAAGTGTTATTGGATTGGGAAATACAGGCGTGATACAAGTTATTTGATGATTTCCCATATATAAAAAAAAATGGTAGCCATAATAACCAGTTTAACTGGTTGGGTTAGTTAGTAGTTAATTACCTTTTAAAAAAATTTGACGTCAAGATACCGGTACCGAGACCAATACCGATACCAATACCGATACCAACAACGATACCGATATCGATACCAATACCGATACAGTTGACAGTCCAAAAATATCTTCATAACTCCACACAATCTGTTGTAATTACATATCAGTAAGACAAACATTTCCCAGAATAGTGTTAGGTGGTGTTTATGACCGGTACCTGATAAAAAAAGCAACTGGCTTATAATTTCTCTCAATATCAAGCTTTATCATAAACCCCAAGAAGGCATAGGGTTAACTTTCCCTTTTTCGTGTATCTAATAGACTTAACCTGTAACTAACTAATAAATTGAATAAGTGGCTCATTTGTATTCAGTGTCACGCAAAAATGTACCATGCGTGTTGTCATTAACATACCTTTTACCTTATCCCAGGTCACATAAAAATATATTATTTCTTTCTTTCTTTCTTTTTCTCAAGGGACGCAAATATGATGATTTGTTTCTGTGACACAATGGAAGCTAAGCTACCCCTTTTTAGCCTTTTTCCAATACAAAAGTAATTTATACAAATTGCACTTATTTTTCTCAGAAAATACCTTGATTTTTATAAGGACAATTGGGTTTAGCAAATCATTCGATAGCACATAAGCTCACACGTTTTTCCCATGGAGGTAGGCAGAAACCACAGTACGCCATCTGCTACAATCCTTACATTCTCCTTTCGCCTCGTGCACGTTCATACATCTGGTCATACAAGCACGCCGGTTACGAGTACGACCTTTCTGGCCGACCTTTCTGAAGAACCTCACCAATAAGGTCAGTGCAGGTCTTCTAGGACATCCCTTCCCTGCGTTGCCACTCACATTTGCCATATAAACCCTTTTGTTAGTCAATGGAAAGTAATAAAATAAAATATTTGTGAGGCAATCTCGATACGGATTCACTCGCCTTTTATTTTATATCAATGATGAGTTTTTTGGGACTATTGTTCGACTATTGTGATTTCTGGTATTCATAAAATGCTGATTCACTGCCTTTAATAAATGAGTTTTGATTCATATGTATGGGGATCTGTGCTTATCTACTGCATTTAATTTTTTCGTGTATTGTGCTAATGTGACTTTTCCTTTTTATATAGGTTAGTACTTTTATGTTTATTTTGGATATCACTGACATCGGTGAAGAAACATGGTGAGGTAAACCATAAATTATAATTATTACATCAAATCAAATCAAATCAAAGCATTTATTTCAATTAGACCATTTACAGGCACTTTTGAATTGTCAAGAAGTTACAGTTTAAAATTGAAGCTAGTTGCTCGTTCCAAAACGTAGGTCTCTATGGAGAAGAACGAGCAAGAAACTCCATGGACACTCTTTTCCTTCCATTTGGTTTTTACAAAGTCTTGGTTACAATATTCTTGTTGCTTCTATATGTGAAAACAATGAAGGTGAATATAAAAAATAACAAAATTATAATAACGATGTAAGACATGGCAGTTAAGAGATGACCAATCCCAACTGACAGCACCCGTTCACGAGTATGACGCGTGCATCAGCACCGTTTAGCTCAACCATCTTGAAGGGAACCAAACGATCCAACCCACGCGCCACCGTCAGCAAGACATTAAAGTGAGCATGACAAAGCTCTCTACTGCCATGCTCAGTGTCCAACACATAGTAACTTAACAAGTAAATGGCTCCATGGTAGTCACATTTACAAAATTGAAATAAATGATGTAAAATTATACAAAACTAAGGTCATCAGCGAACCTTTTCAAAAAATAAACTGTAGTAAGTAGAAAAAAAAAAACAGTTAAAATTATAATAACGGTATACGTTATTAAGGTCAATAAAAAAGGTGCTAATAACATCGTTATATTTAGAAAAAAAAAAATGTATATTAATTTGTGTGCCCAAGTGGCTGTGGAGCAGGACTAGCATTAAGCCAAGCATTTTTATCATTTATATAATCTTCTAATTTGTAATATGCTTGACTACATAGTGTGCGATTTATACATGTTTTAAACTTTCTCTCATTTAGTTCGAGAATATTGAGCGGAATTTTATTATAACATTTTACACAATACCCCATAAAAGAAGTGTGTACTTTTGACAATCGAAAACTTGGTTGCTCTAATTTATTCCTATTTCTAGTATTAAAATTATGTCTATCACCAACTTTTCTGAAATGATGAAGATTTTTCCGAACATGCATAATGTTTTCATATATATATTGACAAGGTACCGTCATGATATTAATTTTTTTAAACAATTCCCTTAGAGATTCGCGTCTGCCAAGATTATAGATGGCTCTGACAGCCCTCTTTTGCAAAATAAAAATAGATTCTATGTCTGCAGCCCGTCCCCATAGCACAATACCGTAAGACATGATACTATGAAAGTAGCTAAAATAGACCAGTCTCGCGGTATCCACGTCTGTCAATTGTCGGATTTTCCTGACAGCGTAAGCGGCTGAACTCAACCGCCCTGCAAGAGATGTTAAATGAGGACCCCACTGCAGCCTTGAGTCAAGCGAAACCCCCAAGAAAACTGTCTTATCGACGAATTCTAGTACTTCCTTATTCAATATAACGTTACATGCACTACTTCTAACGTTCGGTAAAGCAAATCTTATGCATTTAGTTTTCTTCTCATTTAACACTAAGTTATTTACTGTAAACCAATTATGAACCTTAAGCATAGCGTTATTTGAAAGTAGTACAAGTTTGAAATCGCCAATCTATCCTAAGCAGGCGCGGTGATCAATGCTCGTGCCTTCTCTGTTCGAGAAGAGACCTTCGCACTGCAGTAGGACAGTAACAGACAGGTAGAAGATTTAATGAATTTAATTTCAATGAAGTTACAATTGTTTTTTCTAGAAACTTAAGAAAAATCATTATGTTTTCTACTATAAAGAAAAAAACACAGGTCGGTACACAACGCAAGGTAATGAAATCACCCGTAACACACGCCTGATCCCCAAACAAAATGCTGTCATCACAATAACTCAAAGAAAATACAGTTTTTATCTCCAACGACCACGCGTGAAGCCGTAGAATAAATTTTAACAAAAGGAAATATTGCCAACTGTGGCAAAGACAACGGAATTACAAACACAAAGAGATTATCCAGACTGAGATGTGCCCACTGAATTTAATCAAAAGATAAACATTTTGTTTGTCGATTTAAACAAAAAAGAAGTAAACATCTTTAATCTTTGTTAAGAAAGTTTCTTTTCTATAAATACGATCTAAAGAAGCTCTATTTTTACCTCTTGCAGATTATTCTCGCTTACTTATCTACACTCAAATAATAATGCTGAAGGGTTTTTGCTTGTTTGTTTGTGTGTATGTTTACATGCGCTTATCTATGAAACTAACAGTTAAATGACTGTTAGTTTCATAGATAAGCGCATGGAAAAATCCTTTGGAATGTGATAGCCAGATTAATGAGGGATAGTGTAGGCTACGCTCATCGCGCTACGACAGACGGGAGAGGAGCAGTAACCAAAGAACGTAACTGAACGAGGTCGAATCCGCGGGGTGTGACTCCTAAAGAAAAATAAAGAAAGAAATGTCAAGAAAAATATTGTTTGATACTTTTTTGATATATATTTTTACGTACAATAAGTTACAGAGCTTTTTGTCAATGCAGCTTTAATACCGAATCAAGTCCTCACTCTTCCATTATCTTTCAAAAAGCATAATAAAAAGTAAGCACTTAACGCCAGAAGTTCCGCTCCATTCTCCGCAGCGCATACATTAAGGAGGATTCAAATGAAACGCGAACAAAGTACGTAATCCGCCCATAAGATATCTCGGAGGAGGAATATCGTACGAGGATACTGCGGTTAGCTACGATAAAAGAATGAGTTACTTTCATATCATATTGATTTGGGAGTTCAAGAAAAGCGTAGTCAGGGCAACGGATTGATTCTAACTTTTTTTTTCTATTATAATAATATGACGGAGGCAGGGACGGATTTAGACATGAGCTTTATGGGCAGTCCAGGGCCGCAAGGATATTAAGGCCCCCGGCCCCTATTGACAATGGTAGTAATAACTGTATGCATTAACCATTTGAGTGCCACAGTCATGCCACGACCACAATCCCATGACAGACGCAAATAAAACTCGTAAATTAACATCGATATAATTCCGAACTCACTACTATGTAGGTATTAAAGGATAAATTGTAGCTTGGCGCATGTTTTACGTTTTTTAAGTGGCGGTCAAAAGGTTAATATAGAAAACAGTTATGGCAATTAGTTTGATTAATTAGATAGGCCCCCAAATAGTGTTAGGCTAGGGCCCCACAAATTCACGGTCCACCTCTGGGCGGAGGGTATTAAAAGATTTCTTTCAGTTGCCCTTTCTCAAAATGTCGGTTTATCTATTATCTGTTTTGCGCACATTTTGTAAACATTTTTCCTTGTGAAACTAACCTTTTATTTATGCTCAGAATTTTTGGGAAAATAATCGGGAGGTACCTATGTACTCACACAGATAACACTCAGTAGGTATTTACTCGAAAATATCTTCACTGGAATTTACACATCACAAATTAACATCGAATTATGAACGTAACGGCTGAGCGAACACAATATTCGAAATTCGAAATCCAAGATGAAAATATGTAACCAATACTAAACGCTTCTCCCATTCCAAATTCGAAATACTCCAATCTTAATCCCGACGATTCGAAATCCGTGCACCAATAAGCGCGCTACATATAACTTCGAAGAAATTCACGCTTGAATTTGGAATCTACGTTTGATTAGAACGTAATGTTTACTAAACTGTGACTTGCTGCAGGTTGGAGGAAAACGTTGCGTGATTTGAAAGATGTATTGAAAGTTCGCAAATAAAGATTAAATATATATTTTTATTTTTAGGAGAGCATCGAAAAAAATATCAAAGTCAAATTATTTGTTTCGATTAGACTTGAAAGGAACTTTTGAACGCCCAGAACATGAAAAAAAAATTGAATCTAGTTGCCCATTCCAAAAAGTAGTTTCGTATGGAGACGAATGGGCAAGAAACTCCATACATACTCTTATGAAAATGTCTTACAATAAGTTGTACAGTTACATTAAATCCATGGAAATATTCAAAACAATCTATCATAAATAAAAGTCACTCAAAGTACTACAATATGTACTCAATGCTATAAATACGAAATGACAGCCAAATTAATTGTAATATTTAACACGTAAATTGTGATCATAGATCTTCTAACATTTCAAAGACAAGGAATTAGTGCGTGAGTCATACTCAAATGTAGAATTCGTTGAACAATGAACTACGGTTAATGGTCATAGGAAAATTGACATAATCATCACATGTGGTGCGTAGACAAATTAAGTGTTACTCAGCGTTCCCATTGCCAAACGAGTTTTTAACATCTTTTGATTTACAATAGCGAGATGCTTTCTTCAGAAGCAGGACATTTCATTTTGGTCTAAAAATCGGGACATTTCGTCAAGATCGGGTCTTCTGTTAACCCTTTTTTTTTAGCGATTGGAAATCATTAAATGACTTCCGCCGCCCTGGGCGGGGCGGGAGGGAGTGTCAGACTTTTACTGACTAAAACCCATCTATGTTCTTTCATGTGCCCTTTGCGTTCCGGGGGCGTGGTATCTCTTTCGAACAACCCGCAGCCCCGGCAGACATGGCCCTTCTGTTAACCCTATTATCGCTGTTCTTTAACAGTAGCGCAGCAGGTGCTATTCTGTATTTTTTTCCCTTTGATGAATTTAAGTGAAGTGAGATTGATGTGATCACATAAGCATTTCAGAACACAAAATCCTCACCTTTTACTGAATTTACAAGTGGAGAAAATGTGAGCTTTTATGTTGTTTACAGAATTATGTATTCCATAAATCTAATACCTTTTACATTTCAGTTTGCTGGCGTTCGATACAGTCAGGAGGAAAGTTATTGCATCTAAGTGGCGACAAATTGCTATGTTCGAGACATTGAGCGCTACAATGGGCCATTACTCTTTTGTAAGGCTTTAGAACTCGCAATGGAAGGCGAACAACAGCTTTAATAACAACTATATCTAGAACAAACTATTCTTCAATTGTGTCGCATAACGTCATGTTTATGTGTCACCAAGGGGAAATAATAAAAATATCGAAATCAAAGTTTATTTTATACGTTTCGTGAATAACTGCCTCGTTAGCCTAGAGGTCCTTAGCGTGACTGCTACGTTAGAGGGCTTGGATTCGATTTCCAAGTCGAGGAAAGTGTGATTGGGTTTTTCTATGAAATTCTCAGTAGCAACTCGAAGTTAGGATCTGTGCCTGGTTGATGGCAATAGGGTCGCTCCCTATTACATGGGACTTCATACCGGCGAACTGTGCGTGTACATTGGTACTCCTCTGCCTAACCCTTCGGGGAATGCAGGCGTGATGCCTTATTATGTTTTTTCTTATATTTTAGTTTTTTTGTCTATAAGGGGTAATCTATGGAAGTACTAGTAGTATGAAAAAATATTCACAGATAGAAAGCTTCACTATTGCTGAGTGTCCTATACAATATTTTTTATTAGTATATTTGACTTCCACGCAGAAGCTCAAGTATAACCTGGTACAGCTCACTCCATAACCAACAAGGTGACATAGTCACTTTCGGCCATCGAAAAAATCACAAGCCTTGTCTTTTTTTTCTAGTAACTTATTTAGTTCCAAGTATAGTAGATAAATTTGGGGTACTGCCACTGAGTTGTATCTATGTACGTGCCTTTACTATGGAAAAGCCCTATCCTTGAGACACAAAATGGCCGCCGAATAGTTCACGCTTCGATGCGTTTCACACGAATTTCTTTCTGTCGACTTGTAATTCGATTGATATTCAAAATGGCTTACCTCGTCCTGATAAGTATTTTGTACATAGATTTAGGAGTAGGTATAGTTATTCTACTTTAGGGAAGGCTCCGCAGGAGGTAGACCAACGACCTAGTAGAGGTTTAGGGGAAGCCTATGTCCAGCAGTGGACGTCGCGTCGTTCGGCTAATATGATGATGACACTGACTGTACGGCTATACTACTTTGAGGATTGTCTTACATCTGATATGTTTGATTTAAGTTTTATGACATGATTTGTACATTTTCAGACAATAGGAAAGCTGGTAATCGAGGCTGCCTTTCCAGGGTACAACACCTATGGGTAAGTAGAAGGTGGAGCATTTATACTGACACATATTATAAAGTGTACACCACTGCCTAACCCTTCGGGGAATACAGACGTGATGGTATATATGATGGTATTATAAAGTATGTGAATTTGTGAGGTTGTAGGGGGTAATCTCTGGATCTACTGAACCGATTTAGAAAATTCTTTTACCCATAAAAAGCCGCGAATTGTGAGTTTGCGTTTTGACACCTTATAAAAAGTATGTCAATTGATTATTGGTGTCATCTACCTTACATCCCAGTGACAATAAAAAGTCCTCTCTCTAAGACAAGAGGGCTTTGTCCTCCACCGGTCCAGGCCCACGTTATGACCTCTTTACTCCTAAGTGCGTCACCACCACCAATAGAACCACTCCAGCCTGTCACTTTAAATTAAACTTATTTAACACGCAAGATGGCGTCCGTTCGCCGTACCCTTTAGCCCCCATTAATATTCCATCAATAGTCGGCCTCGGTTATGAGGTATCTCGCGTAAAACGCAATTAGATTATGTATAGACTAGATTAAGTTCCCTTTTGCATACCCACGCGTGACAGCTTCAGAGTTTTGATAGGACTGAAGTTTTCAATTTGTGCTGAAGTTTTGGTTCAAGAATATTGGTTTAGGTATTTGTCTGTCTAGTGTGTTTCCAAATATACCGCGCCCCCGGAACTCAAAGGGCACCAGAAGGAACATGGATGGGTTTTAGTCAGTAAAAGTCTGACGGACGCGGGAGAAGTCATTTGAAAATTTCCCAACGGAAAAAAAAGAACTATGTACGTTGATGTCGAGTTCCTTTGCGACTGAGTAAGAGGTCCTAAGTAATCCCGATATTTCTATTGGAACGACCTAGCTCCTAGGACTCAGGAGGTACATCGGAAACAAGATACACCACCACACCGTGCCAATCATCATACTCATCACTATACACTTCCTTTCATCTAATCAAATTGCACCATCTATCTGATGATTAGATATTTGTATTTGGATTTAAAATAATTCTTATTGCATAAAGCCAGACTCATCATTGGAAGAAGGCACTGGCTCTTGTAACACAAGTAGGTACTATACATATAGAGCAGGATGCGGGGCTTCACTATTTTTTTAAAGATTCCAATGAAATAATCCGTACTAATATTATAAATGCGAAAGTAACTCTGTCTGTCTGTCTCTTCTTCACGTCTAAACCACTGAACCGATTTCAATGAAATTTGGTACAGATATAGTCTGGGACCCGAGAAAGGACATAGGATAGTTTTCATCCCGGAAATCCCCCGGGAACGGGAACTATTAATCCACGCGGACGAAGTCGCGGGCAAAAGCTAGTTTTTAATATCTAATGTTTTATTTTTCTATTTTTTACATATCTCGGGACCCTAGGGTCCCGGACCTTTGAAAGGCGTATGTAGAGCCGAAGCCAACTCGCAGAGGCCCCTTAGAAGGCTCTAATAGGAAACGAAACAAGTAATATGGGATAAGAGCAGGAAGATGATAATCTTACTTTACTATTATGTACAACTAAAGTATGTATATGTTTGTATACGTCTTGTTATCTATGTCACAGTTCAGGGGGCGTAAACTATTATCAATATTTCTTACATTACAGATTTATCGTTTCCGCATTATGCTCACGGAAATTCCCAAATGGATTCTATTCACTTAAATAAATTAAGTATTTTCCAGCATAGCACACCCACTTTTCATCACTTACATAATAAGGCCAGCTCCACACAAAAGGTATATCTGTGGCCGACTGTGAGCGGAAAGTTAAAAAAAAACATATATAAAAGAAAAAAAAAATACGTGCAAGTCGCACTCGCACACGAAGGGTTCCGTACCTACCCTTTTCTATAAAAATGGCAAAAAAAAACATTTTTGTTGTATGGGAGCCCCTTTAAATATTTATTTTATTTTGTATTTTAATATTTGTTGTTATAGCAACAGAAATACATCATCTGTTAAAATTTCAGCTGTCTAGCTATCATGGTTCTTGAGATACAGCCTGGTGACAGACGGACGGACAGACGGACAGCGAAGACTTAGTAATAAGGTCCCCTTTTACCCTTTGGGTACGGAACCCGAAAAAACAGCTGATTGTGATAACAGCAAGCGCCACGTTTCTTGTAAACGCGACCTAAAACTCCTAAGTAATTAGAAGTGATCCTATTGCCATTCGTCGAACACATACCCATTCTCTGTACAAGTACTGTGAATACCCGAAAATCTCAATATCACTTTTCCGGATCAGCGCCCCACGCACAGAATCATTGTGACCACTCACCTAACGAGACATTCTAGTCAACAGGATTCTTTATGTAACACAAGCCCATCCTCTGTACAAGTACTGTGAATACCCGAAAATCACAATATCACTTTGCCGGATCAGCGTACAAAATCATTGTGACCACTCACCTTAGGAGACAGTTTAGTCAACAGGATTCTTTTAGTTTAAAAAATACGCTACCCTCCTACACTAGGGATTTCTCCTGAACCGTGGGGGCGTTTACAAACATATAAACTCACATACACAAACAGCTAAACAAACGTAAGTTCAAACTGTTATTACTACCATACCTGGGGAAACTTATGTGAGCTCAGAGTACGTAATATACGTACTCGACTTTTCATAGGCTCAAACTGCAATAACACCGCTTCGTGACAACAATGAAAAATACCGTATAATTATTTACTATTTATTACTAATTATTTACTTTTATTTATTTATTGACTGCCTTGTTGGCCTAGTGGTCCTGAGCGCGACTGCTACGCTAGAGGTCCTGGGTTCGATTCCCAGGTCGAGCAAAGTGTTATTGGTGGGTTAAACTCCGAGCTGCTACTGAGAATTTCATAGAAAAACCTATGAAATTCTCAGTAGCAGCTCGGAGTTTGGATTTGTGTCCGATTAATGGCAATAGGCTCGCCCCCTATGACATGGGACCTAAATATACCGGCGAACTGTGGGTGTACATTGATACACCTCTGCCTAACCCTTCAGGGAATACAGGCGTGATGGTATTTCTAGAGTTTCTAGCACGAAAGCTCGAAGTTAACAATAGAAATTCGATCGAATTTTAAATTGAGAATATCCGTTTCTCACATTATATTAATTAAGTTTGAAGGCTTTATTCATGTTGATTGGGTAGTTGATACCACAACCCAATTTCAAGACACAACTTTATTTTAGCCCAGAAAGCCAATTAATTTTCAATTTATTGAAAAGTTAGATTTTTAGTTGCTCGGAAATCAATAAATATTTAGTCAATTGAGTAGGCCAATAAGTGACGTCACAGTTTGATATTGGTGTCCATTCTGTTATGCACAAGCTAAACTTAATTTACACTATTTATATCTTTTTCTCTCCAATAAAACAAGAAAGAGACGGGTATGAATAAGACTTGTCAATTTTAGTTGATCTAAAACCTCTCTCTATACAATTATAGTTGACATGTCAGAACGCATTGATTAAAAACACGGAAAAGTTCAAGGCAAAACTAATTTGACATCTCTAACTTAGTTCTAAAGTATTACCGTCCTTTTCTTTCACTGTATGTTAGTAAGAGATTTCAATTCTCCAATTTTAGTTTAGTTTGTGAACAAGGGAATCGACTCCATTGTCGAATCGCGTTTTGACAGTTCATAAAAAGTGTATCAATTGATAGTGGTGTCAACTACCCAATTGGTTATTATCGTCATGGTAGAAATTAATCTAAAATACTACACACTATTCAAACATCAACTCGTGCTAGAACAACAAAAATTGAAATAACGCCATCTAGCGACAACAACGAAGAACAAAACTTTTCCATACTAATTGACAAGTCAACGTACGTTATCGAAAAGGTTAAAAAACTGTCAGTAGGCACTTAGTGACATAGCAGCTATCACATAATCCTATAAACCAGTAGCGTATCACCCTCTTGTATCGGTCAACAGGAGGGACGACCCTTTTCACTTGCTAAGCTGTGTTTAAGTATTTGTACCGCACTATCATAGATGAGAGTTACAAAAGACTAACGGATTATGTGGGTGAGGCACCAGGCAGTAAGCGGTGTGTATCTGATAATAACACTTTAAATGTCATTGCCTATAGTGAATTTTAGATTAGACTATCTTTTGCCCCCGAATTCGTCCGCATAGAAAGACAAAATCGCGGAATTAAAAGTAGCCTATATGCTTTCTTGGGTTTCAAACTACGGGGGAGTTTGAAACCCAAGAAAGGATTACCTGGGTAATGGCAATAGGCGAGGGCAATAGGCTTGCCCTCGCCTATTGCCATTACCCAGGTACAAATCCTAACTCTGAGCTGCTACTGAGAATTTCATAGAAAAACCCAATAACACTTTGTTTTACCTGGGAATCAAAACCCAAGAGATCTAGCTCAGCAATCGCGCTTAGGACCACTAGGCTAACCAGGCAGACAATATGAAGGTTTTTTAAGTATACCATATCAACATAGTTAGTAAACCCGTCATTGTACAATATACAAACATATCATAATATTGTCCCCCATATCGGTTTCCAATTCCCGCATGACAACAAATATTTGTTTATCCCGCAGATCCTTCGAATCCCATGTACTATATGTTTGTATGGACCTAATAGCGTCCGAGATATATAGACCCACAAATGGGATCTATGTAAATACTTTAAATTGCTTTTTTAGGAGGCTATTGTGAACCAGTTGGCTTAATTTGGCTATTGAGGTGTTCATTGTCGTTGAGCAATTGACACTGGTTATCGTTAGATAGGTACCAGCTATGCTTGTTGTTAGGTCGTGTAGAAAAAGTAGGTTTTTCCCAGGACTTACGTCTTTGGTTACTGCTCCGCTCCCGTAGGTCGTAGCGTGATGTTATATAGCCTATACTATTCCCCACTAACTTGACTATCACATTCTTAAAGATTTTCTCCAATCTAAATAGACAAATAACGATTTAGCTTTCTTATGTATACTTATTAGTATACATATAACTGAAGGGATGTTTGTTTGTTTGGTAGTTGGTATAGATTTCTTGATCATTCCAGGAAATGCTTGAAAATATACTGCAATGTCCGATTTTCTCTAGTGGATGTCACAAGTACATAACTTCAGTAAGCAGAGAAGTATACCTCAGTATGACCGCATTTGCAACAGTACAACCAAAGTTAAAATTCCAAGCATTGCCATCAATCGGGCACGAATCCAGATTCCGGGCTGCTACCGTGAAATTCCTGGACAAACACAGTAGGTATAACACTTTGTCCGACCTGAAAATCGAACTCAGAACCTCATGATCAGAATTAGGGCTTACGACCGCTAAAACCAATGAGGAAGGTAACTAAATAAATTTTAAGAAAAAAATATTTAAACTTTTTCAAGGTTGCCTTTAGAAAAAAACATTTGGCTTCGACTTCGATTTGAAATATAAATATTAGAAAAAAAATAAACTAAATCTATAAGGCATCAAAAAATTCCTCCACATCCCTGTAAATCGGAAAAGTGCCCAAAAGGCTGGCGGCATGTTGGATGGCAATGCTTAACCTCTTAGTTGCTTTTAAATTCTTTTTTTTATTAGGATTAAAAAAAAATCTTTCAAGGCTGTAAATATTTAATAATAGTTAGAAAATAAATAATGTAATATTTTATTTATTAACCCGTGGCACGATAGTATATATAGACACAATAGTTAAACAATACCCTTATGATCAAGGTTTGATCATACGACGTTTGAAGGGTTAAAAAAGGTCTACCAAGAGCTTCCACGTATTACATGTATTGATATTGGTTAATAAATATTAGATAATTTGTGAAATATACGTAACCAACACAAGTTCTGCAAGTCATGGCCTTAACTTGACTTAAAATAGGTACCTATTCCTCTTTCAAGCATTCTCAATTAGTTTTTTTTTTTGGTAGTAGGTACTCAGTTTCCCTCTTGCGTCCTCCCACTCGCGTAGTTTATTGCTATCGTGCAGTCAATTAATACCAAACTAATGATTATTTTATTAGGATTGATTGCGTTAAGGAAAAACACTAAAATAGACAAAACTTTTTGGAGTTCCGTTGCTTGAAGAACTGATGTTTTATTTATACGTAGTGGTGAAAAGGAACTTTCTTCGTGGATTTTAGATTGCAAGCATTAACATTATTGCGCCGGTTATTTAAAAGGAATTATATGTTTCGTACACTTTGACTAAGTAGGTGTAGCTCTTTTGAATATAATAACGATAATAATTATCATCGGTTTGGTAAAGTAATGTAAAGTTTATCAACCATTGTTACAGAGGTTATTTATAATTAGGTTAATTAGTAAAAAACAATCGGTAACAGTTAGCGATTCGCATTTGTAGTAAAAAACAGTGGTCCCCAAACTAGGCGGGGCCTATATAGTGGGTCTAACACAACGAGCAGAACAACCAGGGTTGTTGTACTCTGTGGTCTAAAATCATGTGCGGAATTCAAAATAATAAAAGATTTTTACGTTGTCCTATTTTCAGGTTTTCAAATAACTGTACTATCATAAAATCTTATAATTGTGTAAAGATAAATAAAATAAACAAACTGATAAGGTAGGTATGCAGTTGATTAAATTTAAGTCAAATTCTCAGCCCAATTAAATATTTTTCTTTTTATAACTGATCTTTATTTTTCAAACATAAAATAAAAATATTCTTTTACAAACGAACAATAATCAAAAACTTTAATCAAAATTATTAAAGCTTTGATCTTGTCTTTGGGTGCACATTCTTTTTTTAATTTAAAAAAAGAATCATGGCCGTTGTCACTGAATGTTTGTTTCGATAAAATCCAATCGCGATATCGTTTGATTTTTTTCTACTTCGCAAAAAACCTGTTTTTTGTAAATTTCAATTAAAATCTTAATTTACAAAACACACAATTTGAAAGTTAAATATTATACAAGGTTTGGCCCAGTTTTAAAGGAAATTGTTACTACATAAATATTTAGTTTGCAGGATAGGTAAATTTTTGTTTGCAATAAAATGGTAAATCATTTTTGGAACCTAATTTATTTCCAAAACATTAACGTTTTGTGCCGTATTTAAAACTAATTTAAACCGTATTATTAAATACGTAACAATACTTTAAACGGTATGTTCCTGTCTATGTATGTACGACGTACGTATGTAAAAAATAATCTGCAAGTAAACGGTTGACGATTAAAAATTGCTCATATTTTTAAACTTTTTTACTTTATTTATTCATAATTACTGTTAAATTCAAACTATGTTTATTTTAAAGACAATACATTTTTTTCCGTAATATTAAAAATATTCAATAAAAAATTAAAATCCTAGGCTATAAATTAAAGCCTAAATCTCAGTCATAAAAGTTTCAAAATGAAACTCCACACATATGCTGAAAAGCCGAAAAAAGATAAAATTAACGCGACCACTTTCGGCCAGCAATAAAAGTTGGTTAATTACTCACATTACATCCTATTGAAGTCCCCACTAACGACCGCTGACAACTTCCACTCGAGTCAAAAAAAAAACAAAACACACACTAAATACACTTTTTATTTAAATCCAGAACACTTCAAAACTAAATCCAACTATCTAAAACTCACACGAATGAAAACAAAATCCGGAATTTGAAATTCGAATGTGTCGGACGTTTCGAGAGACTTGAGTAGTGGGTACGCGACGCACGACCGCTCACTCCGCCCTCCAATCAGCGACTGGCGACGTGAGATTTTCTACAGAGGAAGAAAAATTGGCCGGACGGATGGTGGTGACAAATATTTGGTCGAAATACGTGTCTAATGAAATATTGTTTGGATGACGGAAATCTGGGAAATGATACCTGAGAAAAGTATCTTTTTATTTTTTATAAATGAGGGATCTTTTGAGACAGCGTGAGTGATGGTCTGTTGGACGCCTCATCGTAAAGAAAAGGTGTTATGATCGACAATAATACTGTCGGATAAAGATGTTAGCTGTTTATTTTATTTTGTGTCTATGAAGCTTGCTGATGACAAAATTGGGATCGATTTTTTTACGACTACACTACTACTATATTCATTAATATATAAATGACATATTAATGAATGTAGGTAGATAAAATCTAACTCTCTAACAAAATTTTCTGAATATAGTTTTTTTTATTTACGCTCTGAGCGTAGTGGAGTGTCAGACTCTTCCTGACGTAAACCCATCCATGTTTTTCCTAATGCCTTTTGCGTTCCAGGGCCGCGGTAACTTTTTCAAACGAATTCGGCAGCTCTGTCAGGGGATACAGTAAGAAAAAAGAGTCAGAAGGTCTAATAACCTTTGGCCAAAATTACTGTTCAGTAATTTTGGCCAATGGTTATTAGTGACACGTCATACCATACCATCACGGCTGTATTTCCCGAAGGGTTAGGCAGAGGTGTACCAATGTACCTATACCTACTCACAGTTCGCCGGTATATTTTGTAAAGGTCACTTGTAACTATTTTCTTTCTTTTTTATCAAATGCAGAGCCTAAAGACATGTCCAACGTCACACTCTTTATGTTAAACAAAACACTGTCAGTGTCATAAAGAAACTCGTACTCGTACTAATGAGGTCATAAGGTATTCCCCTTGTATGAAGACGACACGTCGGCGAGACGTGTCACTCACACAGTGCAGCTATCGTCTTAGATAATGACGAAAAACAACAACATCTGTGTCGTTTGTGCAATTAATTTCACATTGCTTGAAAGGATAAAGGTATATAAAATAAAGAAGGAATTTAAAATGAACCTGTTTTGAACCTATGGCTATACTTGAATTGATTAATAAACATAACATAGCATACCATCATTGAAGCCTGTTTTCCCTGAAGGGTTATCGCCTGTCGGGGGAGCGGTGAATACTTATGCGAATCTCGCACCCCGGCCATGGGCAGAGGTGCACGCCTCTCCGTCACCCCCATGACGGAGGAAGTCCATAAGGATCTCCACCGCGAAACAAAAAAAAAGGTGTACCAATGTACACCCATAATTCGCTAGTATATTTAGGTCCCATGTAAAAGGGGGCGAGCCTATTGCAATTAACCGGGCACAAATCGCCAATCCAATGTCCAATTGATCAATATTAATGAAAAGGCGAAAATTGTGAAAAAGAATAATATAACACAACATTGCCCATATAGCAAATAGCGTGACAATGTATAAGTCTATAAATTGACCAGACAAATAGAAAATCTGCCAGGTAGTAATTGCATGATGCTTAAACATTCAGAGGTACCTTTTGTCGATTTTATGTGAGTACAATTTATAACATACTGAATGCATACCCGCCCCGTTGCCCGTATAACTGCCCCGTTGGTCTCGTGGTGGCAAGTGCGACTGCTGTGCAAGGGGTCCCGGGTTCGATTCCCAGGTCGAGCAAAAAGTGTCATTGGGTTTTTCAATGAAATTCTCAGTAGCAGCTCGGAGTTTGGATTTGTGCCCGGTTAATGGCAATAGGCTCGCCCCCTATTACATGGGATCTAAATATACCGGCGAACTGTGGGTGTACATTAGTACACCTCTGCCTAACCCTTCGGGGAATACAGGCGTGATGGTATGGTTATGGGTTTTGTAAATAAACCGTATGCTCTTTAAGATAAGGTAATTTTTGTTATATCTAAGTTTAATTGATTTTATTTGCTGCCTTTTAAAAAGCCTTATTACCTTGAGCTAAGATTAACTTTCGTTTGACTCCACTATTCAACGGAGAGGCGTCTGGTGTCATTGTTTCGGGAAAAGTCTATTTTAGAATTAGCTGAAATCGATTCAGTAGCCGATTCTAAGTATGTAACACGTTGTAAATAAGTTTCTGCGTACTAATACGACAAAAAAGGGGTTTTTATGTTGCTTGAAATTCAAAGAGGCAGGTTTATCTAAGTCTTAGTTTCCTCTTTACAGCATCACCTCAAGCACTACAACTATAATATAAAGAACACGAGAACAAACAAGTACATGTAAACAAAGTAATAAAACTCACGTGTACTGGTCAGCACAGACAGTAGAAACTAGCTCAAACAGAATTTCTTTGATTCATTGAAAATGAACTACATTGCAACAAAAATAAAGTTGAAAATTGCTAGCATTATTTAATTTCGTGTGCCTTTTTACAACCTTTATTAAAGAAAAACTGTTTTTATTTTTTATAATTGTTACCAAATTACTTCTGTATCGTAGATGCGTTTACAAACATGTAAACTCACATACACAAACAGCCAGATACTACACAACTATCTGTAGGGCACACAATATTTTTTTTTGGTGCGGTAATCGAACCCGCGATTCGCACCGCAACAGCCAATAGCTCAGCCCACTGTGCTAACTCGTCAAAATAAAAATTATATTTATCCATACTTATAAAAGAGACGCCATGACTTCTAATACATACACACGCACAATAACTCACGCCTTTTTCCCATGGGGGTAAGCAGAAATCACATAACGCCACCTGTTACGACCCTTACATACTCCTTTCGCCTCGTCCACGTTTTACATTACATTACACATATTTTATTATTTTTCTATTACATTAAAATAATAATAAAAGCAATGTAGAAGAACAACTCTTTCAATTTACATTAATAAAGAAAATACCTCCCTTTGTAGACTCTTTCACAAAATAAAATCATAATTAAATATTAAAGTTCAGTTAGAATTTCAGATTCGCTAGAAATTATGATGATTTGTTAACCAAATTAGCTGTAAAACTTTTTGTGAAAAACATTAGTCTAGATATTACAACAAGTTAAGCATAATTAGGAAACATTTAACCTTAATTTTCTATAGAATTCTGGATAAATTATAATGGAAGTTACTTCCAGAAAAGAAAATAATTGGCCCCTAATGACTATAATTATTGTAAAAGTTACTTCTTACAAGATGGAGTCTCATCAACTTAGACGATATTAAGAATATTTTCTTCCAATTAAATGTTCGAATTACATATACTTTCTGAGTTCGTGTTGGGATCACTGACTTCAAAAATCATTGTGAAGAAACTTGGACCTATCTATAACAATCACTATATAAATAAGCGTTGTTAAAAATGTCGTGATGTCCCAGTGGTTAAGGCGCCCAACTCTCATGAATGAGGTTGCAGATTCGATGCCGGTCTAGTACCAACATGATTTTTTCAATACATATACAGGGTGGAAATTTATTATGCTACCTGGAGGGAAAGTACTCTAAATACTTGTGTTAGCAAATTTTACTGAAAGGAAACATTCCTTTATTTTTAAAAAGAAACAAAACTGCATTTAAATAATTTTGAAAATATTCTTGCCACACCCAGGAATCGAACCGACTAAAATTCGAAAAAATTGCATCCTGTATTTTTATGGCACTAATCCATAGGGTCAATTATAAGGATCAAATCCCTGCAAACATAGAATAAATGTTTAAGAAGTAAATTAAAATACAATAAAAACATGCAATTTTATTGTTATTTTATTTTATTCGAACGAAACAAACGAGTAAAGTAGTTGCTGGAAATGAGCTTCATTTCTTGGATGCATGAATTTATTCCTTTAAAAAAATCATTTTAAGTAACTTTTGGTAGCGTAGTAAAATTTTCAATATTCACCACAACACCCTTTTAAAAGTTATTCAAAATGAATTTCTTCAAATAATGAATGTGTGCATCGAAGAAAGTGAAGCTCATTTCAAGCATGCAATTAGTTACTGTACTCGTTTTTTTCGTCCGAATAAAATAAGTTTAGATTGAAATTTCATGGTTTTTGTTAAATTTAGTTTACCAGGTTTGTAGAGATTTGATTCTTGTGATTGACCCTATCGATAAGTGCCATAAAAGTACAGGATGCTATTTTATCAGATTTTAGTCTGTTCGATTCCCGGGTGTGGCAAGCGTATTTTCAAAATTATTTAAATGCAGTTTTGTTTCTTTTTAAAAATAAAGGAATGTTTCCTTTCAGTAAAATTTGCTAACTCAAGTATTTAGAGTACTTTCCCTCCAGGTAGCATAATAAATTTCCACCCTGTATACGTTAAGTTACTGTTTATCTTAGACATCGGTAAAGGAAAAATATCGTGAGGAAACCTGGACTGTGAATATAATTAATAAGTCTGAAATCGTCAATCCGCCTTGAGCAAGCGCCCTGATTAATGCTCGTGCCTTCTCTGTATGAGAAGAGGCCTTTGCCCTGCTGTGGAATAATAATATGCTGGCAACATTTATTATTACAGTTATTAATACCAATTAGTAAAAATAATAATAATAATAATAATAATAATAATAATCGTTTATTTGGAACAAAAACAAGTACAGAAAGAAACAAATATGAAACGATGGTAGCTGCAAAAGTTAAAAACTGTGGCGCAGCCACAAATAAAAAAAAAAAAAAAAAAAAAAAAAAAAAAAATTGGCAAATAAATTGCCAATTGTAATAAATAATTGTAATTGTAATAAATAATTGTAATTGTAATAAATAATTGTAATTGTTAATTGTTAACTGCCTCGGCGGCCGAGTGGTCCTAAGCGCGACTGCTACGCTAGAGGTCCTGGGTTCGATTCCGAGGACGAGCAAAGTGTTATTGGGTTTTTCTATAAAATTCTCAGTAGCAGCTCGGAGTTAGGATTTTTGCCCGGTTAATGGCAATTGGCTCGCCCCCTATTACATGAGACCTAAACATACGGGCGAACTGTGAGTATACATTGGTACGCCTCTGCCTAATCCTTCGGGGAATACTGGCGTGGTGATGTGTACGTCCCTATGTATGTATTTATTACACGATCTTTGTAGATATCGTATCCATATTATCCTAGTGAAAACTGAACTTTATATAAATATGCATCTGATTATCTGATCCCTGCTCATAAGTTACATTTCCCATGAGATTTAACGGCCATCATATAAGCCAATATTAGCCGAACCTTTACGTATAACTCTTTAGTATTCAAGACTGGTTATAAACGTTTCCAAAATATGTGCAAGTATTAAATTAAGGTGAGCGCACGATAATACACACAGTTAAGAACGGACGGTCGGCAAAATAGGTCGCTGAATATATTTTGCACTAGCTTCTGCATGCGACTTCACCCGCCCTACGTTACGTCTTTGTTTACTGCTCTGCTCCAATGTGACCTAGGGTGATGTAATGTATGAGTAAAATATTTTTTGAATTCGGTTCAGTAGATCCAGAGATTATCCCTTACAACCTCTTTAACTTGACCTCTATATAAAATAAGTATAAATCTTATTACATTTTTAAATATTAATACATATAAAAACATTTAAATATAAAATAAAAATACTTATATTATTATTGTTCATAATATGCAAGTAAGAATGGAAATAGATCATCTCAACTGTTGATTGTATTTATCTTAGCTATTTAAGAGTACGTGGTACTTTGCCACATTAACCAATGTTAGTACAAAATTATAGTACATTTGTTCTAGCGGCCAAATAACAATGGTTATATTAATAAATATAAGAACTGCATTAGTAACATAAAATGCCATCATACTTATATTATTCCCTCAAGGGCAAGGCAGAGGTGTACTAATGTACACCCACAGTCTGCCGGTATATTTTAGTTCCCATGTAACAGGGGCGAGCCTATTGCCATTAACCGAGCACAAATCCTAACTCCGACCTTGCTACTGAGAATTTCATAGAAAAACCCAATAACACTTTTTGCTCGACCGGGGAATCGAACCCAAGGCCTCTAGCGTAACAGTCGCGCTTAGGACCACTAGGCTAACGAGGCAGTTCGCCTGCATTATTTATATTTTAATATTGTAATGGTAAATAGTTTGCTTCGGTTTGTATTTACCGTGAAATAACAAAGTTTATTACATGCTAACATTGAAATAACGATAGCGGTGTAATGATATTTGTCTAATGTCATAATGGATTGAATGGATTGCAAATATAGTAGGTCACATTCTTACATTGTATTCTGAAGATACTATACAATTATACATCATAACAGTTATAATTACAGGGACTATTTTTTTTTACATAGGGAGTGTCAGACTTTTAGTGACTTGAACCCATCCAAGCTCCTTCTTGTGCCCTTTGCGGTCCGGGGGCGCGGTATCTCCTTCGAACAACCCGCAGCCCCGGCAGGCATCGGCCCTTAGTGGCCCCTCCAAATATTTGCTGACATCTCTTTGAGGCGTGCGTGGAACACGAACGCGCCAACATGGTTCACGGACCATAATTGTTTCTATTTATTAACACCTGTATGTTCACATTACATACATACATAAACTCACGCCTTTTTCCCATGGGGGTAGGCAGAAACCACAGAACGCCACCTGCTACGATCCTTACATACTACTTTCGCCTCGTTATGGATTGCAAGAAAGATTGATATTTGAGGCATATACTATACATCATACGTCAGTACAACATATAAAATTAATTGACATCTCTCAATATTTATTATTTATACTCTATTCTAAAATATTATAAAGAGGTAAGAATATGTGTTTTTTTTATGTTTGTAACCAATAGGCTCCGAAAGTACTGGACCGATTTTATAATTTTTTTCACTAATAGATAGCTACTTCATTCCTCAGTAACATAGGTTGTATAACATTACGCTATGACCCATAGGAGCGACGCGGACGAAGTCTCGAGCAGTTTGCTAGTTTACTTATAAACCGTGTTCTAGAAAATAAACATTATTGTATTCATTTGATCATAAAATTATCTTATGCAGTTAGACCAAAATATTTAGTTCAGTTAATTATTAAACAAATTAAATATTGGTTTTTTGAACTGTCTTTTCTTCCCGACCATACAACGTTACCTCAGCCATTCTGCGCATGTTGTGATAATGCCCAAAATGTGGTATTACGTCGGTGAACGTTACCGGCGGTGGCAGGTACTTAGTTTAAATGCATGATACCGCCATTTCTCGAGAAGCTGAAGCTCATTTGTGGTTTGTTTCTATGTGGTAGAGTTTATTAGCTTTCAGTCGGCGGTTTTGAGGTGGAAAAACCATTTGTCCTACCCACTACTGTTACGCAGTCCGCCTACGTCAAACAATCGATGACTGATTTTTTTGTCGGAGGGAATGGGCATGTGAATTCTAATATACCAACGCGCTCGTACTACAAAAAGTCGATAATACAAATATTGAATCGGTCCGATAATCGGTCCTACATAAAGTCGAACGCGAGCGGAGGCCCATATCGTGTATTGTGTTTAAAAACACTTAATAATATTTGATTGTCTTTTTGTAGATCTTTTTTCCTTTACATGTTCCAATTAAAAACAATGTTGGTCTTATCGTATTGTGACACTAGCTGTTCCCCGCGGTTTCACCCTCGCTGCTCAGCACCTGTTGGTCGTAGCGTGATGTTACAGCCTATAGCCTTCCTCAAGAAATGGACTATCCAACACTAAAAGAATTTTCCAATTCCAACCAGTAGTCCCTGAGATTAGCGCGTTCAAACAAACAAACTCTTTAGCTTTATAATATTAGTATAGATGAAAATGCAAATCCATCAAACTGTCATCAAAACCACCAAGTAAGTTTATCTTCATACAAAAATTCAGCGTCTGTACGTGTGTCTGCAAAACTCGGAGAGTAGTCGATAGATTAACAATGTTTTTTTACACTACATTGCATTTCTATTTTAACTTTAAGCAACCTACATGGGAGACATAGTGCACACGTGTGTGCACAAATACATATGCATTTCCTCTTCCCTTACTATCATAGTCCGAAGCGGTAAGTCGATACAAAAGGAAGAAATTACTTGCAGGACCAATGTCTTTACGTGTTTCCTAAACCTCTAGGGCACCACCAATTTCCAAACTTCAAGCTGCTACTAAGCTAAACCAAAAACACTTTGCCTAATTTAGGAATTAAACTTAAAACCCTTTGCTTATTACTCGCACTTACAATCACAAGACCAGTGGGGCGCGACGCATTATCATAATGATATCGACCGTGACCAGACTTGCGTCCTCAGTTCTGAACGATTTCCGATGTAGGTACTTCAGTTTCAAGACTTCGGATTTATTTCCTGTGACATTAAACTTCGATTATTGGAAGCGTACCTGGCATAACAATTTGCTGCCTGATCAAGCAGTCAACTTTATCTTTATAACTTGAATAACTAGATTCTGCCCCCCAACTTTGTTCGCGTGGTATTTTCATCCGCGATAATTTACGTTTTTGGTTACTGCCTCGCTCCCATATCTAGCATGATGTTATTTACCCTATGTTACTTTATATATTAATGTCTATTATACTATCTACTGGTGAAAAAGTATCAAAAAAGTATTTCCTCTTTATAATATTAGTACAGACAAAGCTGAAGAATTCGTTTATTTATTTAGTCTATGTAACTACCAGTCGGATAGAAAAGAACCGTACAAGTGCGAGTCGGAGTCGCGCACAAAGGGTTCCGTAAATACCGGGGGTTCCGTAGGAGTCCATTATCAGTAAAAGGGAAAAACAATCACGTTTGTTGGATGGGAGCCCCTCTAAATATTTACTTTATTCTGGTTTTTAATATTTGTTGTTATAGCGGCAACAGAAATACATAAACTGTGAAAATTTCAACTCTCTAACTATCACGGTACATAAGATACAGCCTGGTGATAACGTCCCGTTTTACCCTTTTAGGTACGGAACCCTAAAAAAACCATGCGAACGAAGTCGCAAAATGTTAGTTTATACCTAAGCAGCTGCTCACCCGCAGGCCCGTGGGCCATAATGTGGCCCGCGGATGGATGGAGTGTTGCGTTACAATTCGATATAGTTACCTTTGATTTTTTTGCACAAGTCCCACAAGTAACTAAAATAGGAACTGTTTGTGGCCTGCCGAAAATTTGTAAATCGACCGTTTGGCCCGACTGTTAAAAAAGTTGAGCACCCTTGGGTTATAGATACGAACATTCAATATGTAAGCGCACCCTTAACGCAGATGCGTAGCACAACCATTTTGATTTAAAAAAAACAGTTGAACAGCTAGGGTCAGGCTTGTGCAATGTTATTTGTTCGCGACCCCTGTCAAGCTGTCCATTTGATAAAACTCAAGGCTGCCAACAATAACACAAGATCGAATGTAATAAAAGACAGTTTTATGTAAATGTAATCGCAAACATTTCTGATTCTCCATTTGTACAGCCAGCGTAATAAGTCGGTTAATATTTCGGTGTCATATATCTATTCATTAATTTTTCAGATTAGATTAATGTAGCATAATTATGTGTTAGTTATCAAAGTGGTATTAAAAAAAAATAAAAAAGTTAAAATATAAATATTGCAGCCTTAATATTAATTTTATAACTAAAATTCTACTTTTATAATTTCATTGATATATACAAAACTTTTAAATAATAACCAGGTTATTATGTACACATACATTACATACCATCACGACTGTTTTCCCCGAAGGGTGTATAGCAATGTTAATTCTTCGATCCAAGAAAGTGTAAGCCCTGTTCTAGTCAAATTATAAAGGTTGATATTGAAGAATTTAAAGTGCGATATAAACGGAAAATCCATATTTATGTACTTATATATTATTGTTGTTGATATATTACTGTATTAAATACATACCATCACGCCTGTATTCTCCGAAGGGAAAGGCAGAGGTGTATCAACGAACACCCACAGTTCGCGCGTATTTTTAGGTCCCATGTAATAGGGGGCAAGTCTATTGGCATATTGTATTAAATATTTTTGTTAATTTTCCACTTGCTTTACAGGTTGTCTGTACATATTAATATGAATATTGCGTATATTTTATGCAAGCAGTGGTTTGCATTAGCATGAGGTTTGAGGGTAAATACGAGTTAGGTTTAATCTAGGTTATTATGCTATTTGCTTAATAAGAACAATTTTTATTTTTTCCGGTAGCTAGAGTTCTGAAAAGATATTTATTAAGATATATATTTTTTTCTTAAATAAGCAATATTTAAGGCATAGTAGGAATAATTCTCTACAGATTCCTAGTATAACATAGTGGATGTTTATTTTTTGTAGAAATATTTTTTTTTGTGTAACGTGCCCGAAATGTGTGTGTGTTCCGACTAATCTCCGAAAGGGCTGGAAAAAATTGCACCGCCACATAACTAATGTTATAAGGAGTAACTTAGGCAACTTTTATTTTCGAAAATAAAATTGGGTTACACACAAAAAAAGAACACAGTGATAACCGAAATTCACGCGAACGAAGTCGAGGACATAAACTAGTTTTTGAATAAAATTGCACCAATAAATTATCTACACATATTAAATGCACTCAGTAATATACCGCTTATTAAGGTAAAGTGCCACACTGACAATCCAAAGCGGCAGCGTCTGAACGGTGTGTGATAGCCTTAATGTCTCCACATAGTTTCTCGTGAGCAAAACCGGTTTAATCCAGTTATATCCAATGTCTTAATGGATCAAATTGTCACATGACTTTGTAAGTAGACAGAGAAATCCATTCGGTTTACAACTAAGCAGTTCACAATTACGATAAAGAGTTATATGTGATATTAAGTCTTTGTTTGGTAATTAAAAAAGAAATGGCCACATACAGGTTTCAATATAATAGATAGCAAGATAAAGTTTAAGTTTGCGTTTAATATTGCGTATCACGCGTAGCAAGGGACAGGCGTGCGTAGCTCGCGTAGCAGCATCAGCTACGCCGTAGCAGCTGGTGAAGCTAAGTTACGGGCAATTAAAATGTATTAGTTACTTACTTTTGCCCTTGATTTTGTCCTCGTTATCACAGTATCGATTGTCGCGAACGCAGAAGAAGTCGCAGAATAAAAAGTAGCCTATATCTTTTTTTGGAGCTCAGACTTACCTCGTACCAAATTTCATCAAAATCGGTTCAGTAGTTTAGTTGTGAAAGTGTAACAGATACACCACTGATCGTTACTTTTAGAGAGATCTTTAAAAAAAAAAATAGAAGAAAGCATAACTTACTTCTTAAAATGTAGAAGTAAAACAAATCCTTTAAGTATAATTTTATTTAAACAGGTATTCGATGTACAAAAGCAAACTATTTGAAATCTGAATGCAGTTGCTTGTACAAAGATAAACCATTACCTTTCAGTAAAATTGTATTCCTTATATTCGTTTATCTCCATTTTGTTATTGTATCAAATGTACTAAATATTGACCATGAAATGTTAGATACTATAGCATAAGTAACTTTTTTTTTTTTAATTTTTTGTCCCACTCCTGGGTAAAGGCCCCCCCCCCCCCCACTCCTTCCAAGTGACTTCATAAACGAAAAATGTTGACTTGTTTTTGTAGCAAGTTTATTGATAAAACTGCCCCGTTGGTCTCGTGCTCGCAAGTGCGACTGGTGTGCAAGGGGTCCCGGGTTCGATTCCCAGGTCGAGCAAAAAGTGTTATTGGGTTTTTCTATGAAATTCTCAGTAGCAGCTCGGAGTTTGGATTTGTGCCCGGTTAATGGCAATAGGCTCGCCCCCTATTACATGGGACCTAAATATACCGGCGAACTGTGGGTGTACATTGGTACACCTCTGCCTAACCCTTCGGGGAACACAGGCGTGATGGTATATATATTTATTGATAAATTATAATTTTAAAAAATAAAGCGCATACGCACGTAAATAGTGAGCCCATACAAGAATTAGTCACAAGATCTATGTATGAAGAAGAATATTTCAGACCAGACGGAGGGTTTCCCTTCGGGGAATATAGGCCTGATGGTATATTTATTTATTAATTTTATTTTATATGGCAGACCGTCACTACCGCCGCGGTAGACGCTCCGGGCGTCGGGAGCCGCGAGACGACTCCCGGCCACCGTAGACGCGTGTCTGTGGACGGTGAGCAATGGGTAGCTTACCGTCCGTACGTTCACTAACGACAGACCGTGTCGACGGCGCGTTCGTGTTCCACGCGCGCCTCAAAGAGATGTCAGCAAACTTGGATGGGGCCACTGAGGGCCGATGCCTGCCGGGGCTACGGGTTGTTCGAAAGAGATACCGCGCCCCCGGAACGCAAAGGGCACATGAAAGGAATATAGACGGGTTTTAGTCAGTAAAAGTCTGACACTCCCTCCCGCCCCGCCCAGGGCGGGGGAAGTTACTTGATGATTTCCCGTCTATAAAAAAAAAAAAGACCGTCACTACAACTGACGGCTAACACATAATCTTAAAAAAAAAATCGCAAACAAGCTGACGGCCCATCGGATGTTAGGTGGTCACCTCTGCCTATACACATCTGCAATACCAGAGGTCTTGTAAACGTATTGCCATCCCACAGACAAAGTTGAAATGTCTCATGTGCCTGTAATTACACCGGCACCCAAACCCTTCAAACTGGAACACAGCAACGTAGCTTTTCGGGATGAAGTCCTTCACGAAGAGCAAAGATCTTTACTACTACTTAAAGGTTAATACAATTTCCAATTCATAAATACGAATCGAGTACTCAGAGCACTTGTTAAACGTCACGCCCTCAAATTCTAAAAGTGGGACAGCTGTAGACGCCTTTGAAAGTCGTTAATCATAATCTGTACACACATACACTCACACATACAACACATTCATTGCGCAACACATACGGGGCAATAATTCATAGCTCTTTGATTTATTGTTCAATGTGGGGATTAATTTTTTGCTGTGAAAGGTAACCGATGTGGTTTTATGTTTTTGTTTTTATTTTTGGCAACAGTCGCCAATTTTTTATCAATGGAAATACGGTACGTATTGTGGGTATTCGATATGTTTGAGTATGCTCGTAGCTGCTGATATGAAATTCATTCATTCGTAATAGCCACTCAATCGTGACGATAACCCATATCGGGTTTTTTGGAAACAAGCCTGACTTATATTTTCTCTTAATCTACATAATATACGTTAAGGATATACCTTCTTTTACTATGAATTCAGTACTAGAGTCAAAATTAATTGTATAACGATAACAGCCTATGTCCCACTGCAAGCCTAAGGCTTCCTCTTGTACATACACACAAACATAAGATAGTTCGGAATATTAATATAGAAAATACTTCTGAAACCACAGAACGCCACCTGCTACAATTCTTACAAACATATCTCCTCCTTTAGACTCGTCCGCGTTCAAATATCTAGTCATACAAGCACGCCGGTTACGAGAACTGCACACCCGACCTTTCTGAAGAACCTCACCAATAAGGTTAGTGTAGGTCTTTCTAGGCCTCTTCTCATACAGAGAAAGCACGAGCGTTGATCGCCACGCTTACCTAAGGCGAATTAATAATTTCATATTTATTTAATTACAAGTCCAGTTTGCCTGACGATTTTTTTCCTTCACCTTCATGTGACTTAAAACTGTCACATTGGTACCTAAATAAATATCAGTTCCATCATACAAAAGTACAGTTGGTAGACCTACCAGGGCATAAACTAGTACAGCATTTTTTTTTATAAGCTAATATATTTTTAAAATTTTGAGAAACGGATTTTAATACTGAGTAAATAGTAACAGGTTATCTATCCAACGAGAACCGAAATCGGGGCCTAAACAAAATTGCTCTTACGTACTCGTAGATCAAACCCTAAACCTGCCACTAGCATCCATTTCACCCCTAGCACTCATATTCATAGTCTTTCCAAATAAAGAATCATTACTGTCCGTTATTTATAGTGCAGCTCGTTTGCCATAGGACCTTTGCGCACCCATCCCCAATAATATTATGCACACAGAGCTTTTGTTTGTCTGTCCCACATTCTCGGCTCAAGTGCTTCATACGGGCGTGTCGTCAGGCGGAACCGCGGGATTCTGATAGTTACTGTGAAAACCATGAATTGGATCATTGTTTACTAAATACAACGGTTGTAAATTATTATAATGTTGTATTGTAATAGGAAAATAAATTGCAGATTAAGTTGCGGTCTTTTTATCAGAATAAATAGCAAGATTGGTCTTATAATCCTTGTAAATAATGTTTGTTTTGTAGCGTTGTAAGTATTTTACTTTGCGCCCTGCGGACTCACCGTCCGCATACCGGCCCATCGTGCTGCTCGACGAGGTGGGCAAGCTCTTTGAAAGAGTGATTGCGGACCGCCTCGTCGGGCACCTGTCTGCCGGACCGGGGGCCGGACCTTGCGGACTGCCAGTTCGGCTTCCGCAGGGGGCGCTCTACGGTGGATGCCATCATGCGCGTCAGAGCTCTCTCGGCGGGGGATGCTGTGTCCCGGGGCAGGGTTGTGCTGGCGGTGTCGCTGGACATCGCCAATGCGTTTAACTCCCTGCCCTGGTCCTGCATTAGGGAGGCACTCCGGTACCACCGGGTGCCGAACTACCTCCGTCGGGTGGTCGGGGCCTATCTGTGTGATAGAGCCGTGATCTACCCTGGTCGAAATGGTGAATGGAACCGGCGAGAGATGTCGTGCGGTGTTCCGAAGGGATCGGTGCTGGGGCCGCTCCTGTGGAACATCGGCTACGACTGGGTGCTACGTGCTGACCTCCCCGAGGGCGCCAGCGTAGTGTGCTACGCTGATGACACGTTAGTCCTGGCGCAGGGGTGGTCGCACGAGGCGGCGGCCGACCTTATGACACGCGGGGTGCGATAGTCGTCGAGAGGATCCGGCAATTGGGTCTCGAGGTGGCCTTGCACAAGTCCGAGGTCCTGTGTTTTCATGGGCCTCGGAACGCGCCACCGTCGGGATCCCAAATCACGGTAGGAGGGGTTTCCGTCGGCGTCGGGTCGACGATGAAGTACCTGGGACTTGTCCTCGACAGCCGATGGAACTTCGTTGAGCACTTCCGACGTTTGGCTCCCAAGTTGGCACGGGCTTCGGCCGCTCTTAAGCGGCTCTTGCCCAATTTGAGGGGGCCAAACGCCTCCTGCCGGAGGCTCTACACCGGGGTCGTGCGTTCGATGGCCCTTTACGGGGCCCCGGTGTGGGCGCGGGGCTAGAGGCGGCTTGCCGCCCACTACCTGAACGCGTCCCAGCGGGTGATCGCCATAAGGGTCATCCGCGGATACCGCACGATCTCCGGCGAGGCAGCGAGCCTCCTTGCCGGATTGCCGCCATGGGATCTGGAGGCGCTGGTCCTCGAGCGCCTACACGAGTGGCGCGCGGAGGCACTGGGCCGGGGGGAAACTCCGCTGCCGCGGCAAATTGCCGCCCAGCGGACGGAACTCCGGCTCGATCTCATGGCGACATGGAGAGAGCGACTGTCGCAGCCTCGTGCAGGGCACGCCTCGATTGAGGCGGTAAGTCCCCTCTTTGAGGAGTAGCTGGAGCGGCGCCACGGCGCCCTCACCTACCGCCTGACGCAGATCCTCACCGGACACGGATGTTTCGGGAGGTTCCTGCACCTCATCGGGCGGGAGGAATCGCCCGGGTGTCACCATTGTGAGGATCGCCCCGAGGACACGGTGGAGCATACTTTGGCGGTGTGCCCTGCTTGGGCTGAGCACCGCCGAGTCCTCGAGGCGGCCATCGGCGGCGGCGCCCTCTCGCGTCCGGCACTGGTTCAGGCCATGGTCCGGAGCGAGGGGGAATGGGAAGCAGTCGCCTCCTTCTGCGAAGCTGTAATGCTAGAGAAGGAGGCGGCGGGACGGGAGAGGGAAAGGAGGGTCCCCCGTCCCAGCGGCCGCCGCGGTAGACGATCCGGGCGTCGGGAGCCACGTGACGACTCCCGGCCACCGTAGACGCTGGTCTGTGGACGGTGAGCAATGGGTAGCTCACCGTCCGTACGTTCACTAGCGACAGACCGTGTCGACGGCGCGTTCGTGTTCCACGCGCGCCTCAAAGAGATGTCAGCAAAATTGGATGGGGCCACTGAGGGCCGATGCCTGCCGGGGCTGCGGGTTGTTCGAAAGAGATACCGCGCCCCCGGAACGCAAAGGGCACATGAAGGAACATAGACGGGTTTTAGTCAGTAAAAGTCTGACACTCCCTCCCGCCCCGCCCAGGGCGGGGGAAGTTATTTGATGATTTCCCGTCTATAAAAAAAAAAAAAAAAAAAAGTATTTTACTTACTTTTATATGGAAAAGCATCATCATCTGCCTAGCCTTTTCCCAACTATGTTGGGGTCGGCTTCCAGTCTAACCGGATGCAGCTGAATATCAGTGTTTTACATGGAGCGACTGCCTATCAGACCTCCACAACCCAGTAACTGGGAAACACGATACCTCTTGGTTAAACTGGTTGTCAGACTTCTTGCTTCTGACTATCCATAACGACTGCCAAAGATCAGCGAATGACAGCCGGGACCAACAGCTTAACGTGCTTTTCACACCACTAACTTCCAAACTCCGGGCTGTTACTGAGAAATTCCTAATGGAAAACCCAATAACATTTTGCCCGACCTGAGAATCGAACCCGGGACCCCTTGCTCGGCAGTCGGAGAGTTTTAGGTATATGGAAAAGCGTTTTTTTTAATAACCCACGAAAAATTTATTTTGAATATCGGGTGAAAAGGATAATGTAATGAAAACTTTAATCGTAAAAAAAAGAGTTTCACGAGTGTCACAAACTCAAAAATGAGGTGTCAGGTCTCAGATATTAGGAGAAGGAGTGTCGCATGTTTAGATACTTGAAGCTGAAGTGTCGTAAGTGTTAGACTCGAGTGTCAAAAGTGTCTGGCAATCGGAAATAGAGTGTTGCGAGTGTTGCAAATGTCACAATGGTCTGTCAATCAGCGATGGACCGTGACGAGTTTTAAAGTATTATTTCGCAAGTACTAGAAGATTGTATGTCGTTAGTGTCAGACAACTAATTAAAATTATCTACATACAACCTTCTACTGTTAAGGATTATTTTCTAGACATAAATAATAATAATAATTAATTATTATTATTATTTATGTCTAGAAAAAGATTCCTTTCTCAGGAGCCCTGACCACCGGTGGCTTGGACCCTGTTCCCGATGCCGGTGGGCTAATATTTTTTATATTTTTAAATGTTTTTATTTTTTTATAGTAATATTTAAAAATGTAATTAATGTGTATATTAAATAAATGAATGGAATAATAATACCATCACGCCTGTATTTCCCGAAGGGTTAGGCAGAGGTGTGCCAATGTACACCCACAGTTCGCCGGTATATATTTTAGCCTATTGCCATTAACCGGGCACAAATCCAAACTCCGAGCTGCTACTGAGAATTTCATAGAAAAACCCAATAACATTTTTTGCTCGACTTGGGAATCGAACCCAGGACCTCTAACGTAGCAGTCATGCTTAGGACCACTAGGCTAACGAGGCAGTTTCTTAGACATCTAAGGTGAAAATAAATGTTATTCAATATAACAAGGTCAGGTGCGGTGGTAACAAGAAATAAGACAAATTGGAAATATACCAGAACGGTCGTAAATATCAGTACGTCTCAAATTGGAATTTATGACCCCTTCACACGATGTACTGGATGACTGTCGCTGCTGTGTATCTGTGACGAATATCTAGATCTTGAAAGTAATGATGTACCTAGCCATTTTTCCTGCCTCGTTAGCCTAGTGGTCCTAAGCGCGACTGCTACGCTACGGTCTTGGGTCCGATTCCCAGGTCGAGCAAAGTGTTATTGGGTTCTTTTTTTTAATTTTCAGAGACATACCGGCGAACTTTGGGTGGACATTGGTACACCTCTGCCTATTCCTTCGGGGAATACAGGCGTGATGGAGTGTAATGTTTTGTTTAAATTTATTTTTATTAACTGGAAAAGCGCAACGCTGTTTAGCGGCTGAAGTAAATATAACCAACGAGACTTTAAAGAGCTCCTCCTATCAACCTAGAACAGCCTTTCCCAAAGTGGGCGATAACGCCCCCTTGTGGGCGCTGCAGGCCTAAAGGGGGGCGGTAAGAGACCCAGAGAAAAAATGGGGGCGTTGTGTAGTGGCTTTCGGAGCGATTTGTAATTTCATCTAGCTAGGAGGACTCTTAGACACCCTTAGAAGGGAAGTACGCGGAAGGCGTTGTTTGATTGATTTTAGTAGAGGACCCCCCCCCCCCCCCCCCCCCCAATGACTAATTTCTAATCGGTAACGGAAAAAGGGGGGCGCTAAAAAATAATTTATTCTCAAAGTGGGCAGTAGACACAATAAGTTTGGGAACCTCTGACCTAGAACATGATGTACGATTTCCACAAAACGGACGTCTCAGGAGAGCATTTTACCCCGTGATAAAAAAAAACATGTAATAGGGGGCGAGCCTATTGCCATTAACCGGGCACAAATCCAAACTCCGAGCTGCTACTGAGAATTTTATAGAAAAACCCAATAACACTTTTTGCTCTACCTGGGAATCGAACCCGAGACCCCTTGCGCAGCAGTCGCACTTGCGACCACGAGACCAACGGGGCAGTCCAGTCCTATTATAGCATGTGTCGGCGCATCACATACTCGCGTGATTCACCACGGGGCAGGCGCGGGGTGTCGGGGTACCGAACCCGCTACGAGAGGCCGCGGCAAGCGCGCCGCCCCACAGTGGGCTGAAAATCGGCTCTAGAAGACTTAGGGTTTTTAATTTCTAAGTGTCGGTTTTTTTGCCGGATATCGCTTCTATTAGTTATTACCATACACAAAAATGACACCCGAGTTAATTCTGCTCAAAAACGAAGGAATTATATTTTTTTTACGAAAAATTTGTATGGAGCTAGCATGATAAATCGGATTATCTCTGAAACGGCAACGAAAACCGTAATATCCTCAGAGGTGATTTTAGTACTAATTATTTATGATTTTTGACATACTTTATATAACGATTCTAGATGCCGATTTTTTTTTTTAAATCGTCGAAGTATTTGTATTTATTTTTACATATAAAACGGTTCCAAATAGTGTTTAAATTACGGAACATAGACTTTTAACAACAACTAACACTCAATAGTATCACCCCTATATCCCCGAAGGAGTAGGCAGAGGTTTATAGTACACCCACGCTTAGACAACTATGTTCGAGCTAGATATTTTTCATCACAAAATGAGTTTTAAAACTTTTCATTCATTCATATCAGCCTAAAGCCGTCCACTGCTGAACTTAGGCCTCCCCCAAAGAGCGCCACCCATCCCAGTCCTGGGTAGCCTGTACCCATCCGCCGCTTGCTAGCTTCTTTAAATCGTCAGTCCACCGTTCAGCAGGGCGTCCCACACTATGTTTGCCAAAACGTGGTCATCACTCTTACACGTGTTTGCACCGCCAACCGTCTGTCCGTCTGCAGACAAGACCGGCCCACTTCCATTTTAGCGTACTAATTCTGCGAGCACTGTCGGTGACTTTAGTTTTTTGTCGGATGACTTCAATACGAAATCTGTTGACCAGAGAAACTCTGAGCATTGCCCTTTCCTTGGCAAGCTGAGCGACCTTGAACTTGTGCCACAGCCTCACGATGAGTGCCCAAGTTTTGGCTCCATAGGTTATCACAGGTAGGACGCATTGGTTAAACACTCTGGTTTTAAGGGATTGTGGGATCAACGAAACAAAAATTTCGCGCATCTTCCCGGATGCCACCTAACACAAAACCTACTGTTGGGTGGCATCCGAGACAATGCGCGTAATTTGGTGTAAAACACCCGAAGGAGAAGGCAATGCTCGGGGTTCCTCTGGTGCATTAATTTCGCAATAAAGTCATCCGCCAGAGAACTAAAGTCACCGACATTCCTCGCAGAAGTGGAAGTGGGCCGGTCAGGTCTGAAGACGTAGAGACGGTCGGCGGAGCAAATACGTGTCAGAGTGAAGACCTAGTTAGCCCTAGTTGTAACTAGGGCAGTGCCAGCAGTGCCCAGGCACAGCGCGCAGGCCCTGGAGGGGCGCAGAAATTACCAAACCAGGACCAGATTTATTTTAAGGGCGCCTTCACAGAAGCCCGCACAGGACGCCGTTATAGAAGCTCGCACAGGGCGCACAAAAGGCTAAATACGGTGCTGAGACCTCGTTTTGGCAAACATAGTGTGGGACTGCTGAACGGTGGACTGACGATTTAAAGAAGCTAGCAAGCGGCGGATGGGTACAGGCTACCCAGGACTGGGATGGGTGGCGCTCTTTGGGGGAGGCCTAAGTTTAGCAGTGGACGGCTTTAGGCTGATATGAATGAATGAAAAGTTTTAAAACTCATTTTGTGATGAAAAATATCTAGCTCGAACATAGTTGTCTAAGCGTGGGTGTACTATAAACCTCTGCCTACTCCTTCGGGGATATAGAGGTGATACTATTAAGTGTTAGTTGTTGTTAAAAGTCTATGTTCCGTAATTTAAACACTATTTGGAACCGTTTTATATGTAAAAATAAATACAAATACTTCGACGATTTTTAAAAAAAAATCGGCATCTAGAATCGTTATATAAAGTATGTCAAAAAATCATAAATAATTAGTACTAAAATCACCTGTGAGGATATTACGGTTTTCGTTGCCGTTTCAGAGATAATTCGATTTTTCATGCTAGCTCCATACAAATTTTTCGTAAAAAAATTATAATTCCTTCGTTTTTGAGCAGAATTAACTCGGGTGTCATTTTTGTGTTTTGTGTGTGCGACAGAAGGAGGGTTATGTTTTTCGAGGGTATGTTTGTATGTATGTATGTATGTATGTATGTATGTATGTATGTATGTATGTATGTATGTTTGTATGTATAATTGTTTGGCACGCTCTGCAGGCTGAACGGCTCGATGGATTTTAGCTTGAGAGGTGTCGTTAGATTCGTATTTACTGTGAGAGTGACACTGGGTATATAAAAAAAAAAAACAAAATGGCGGATTTTTGGCGCCAAATTCAAATGTTTGGCTCGCTTTGCAGGCTGAACGGCATTCTAGAAATGGAGGATTAGTGAATTGAGAGCACATACCTATATTACATTGCAGATGGTTCCGAATGGGTCCCGACTGCTACAATTTATCTTGTTTTAGGGATTTTTAAAGAATAGCAGTCGGGTTTTTTAGTTTTTTAAATTACCGTTTTTTATTTTTTATTTTTTTAGTGTTTTAAAAAAGAAATTAATATACTCAGTATCACTCTTACAGTAAATACGAATCTACCGACACCTCTCAAGCTAAAATCCATCGAGCCGTTCAGCCTGCAAAGCGAGCCAAACATTTGAATTTGGCGCCAAAAATCCGCCATTTTGTTTTTTTTTTTTTATATACCCAGTGTCACTCTCACAGTAAATACGAATCTAACGACACCTCTTAAGCTAAAATCCATCGAGCCGTTCAGCCTGCAGAGCGTGCCAAACAATTATACATACAAACATACATACATACATACATACATACATACATACATACATACATACATACAAACATACCCTCGAAAAACATAACCCTCCTTCTGTCGCAGTCGGGTAAAAAAACAGACTTCTACATAATAGTTATATTTCATGTTTGCATGGAGTTTATACTACTTGGATCGTCATACGCGCGCACCTAACCGAATTCCATGCAGTATAGATTCCATGCAAACATGAACCTTACCTTTTAACTAGAAGCCTGAATTTACTTCAGCAAATTGTGAAATGCGCCCCATGGTTGGTTGAAATCGTACATAAAACTAAGCTGTCTATGTTCTAAGGCGGCACTATTTTTATGTGGCTGTCTACTTATGAATAAAAGAGTATAAAACAGAGAGAGCAGTGCGTTGCTCGTAAATATTGGTTTACCGCGTGATTTACGACACCCGCCATTCTAGGTTCTACTTTTCATCATAAAAACAAAAAGCTAAGGTGAATTGGTTTTATCTATTTACATTTAGGTTTTCCATTTTATTACTAGACTAGACAATGTAGGTATTTCTTACATGTATGTAAGAAATACCTAAATTGTCTAGTCTAGTAGTAGTAGTAGTATGTATACTATGAAACTTTATGTTCGACCACCTTTGTTTGACTGGTCGAGAATGTCTCAGACATTAAGTCTGCCTTTGTACTTTTTATATTGCATAAAGTATAAATTAATTAATTAATTCGGATTGTTCATAAAGCGAAATTAACATTAAAAGCCATCCTACTCAGGCGGTATAGACGACTAGCTTTTGCCCGCGACTTCGTGCATCCACATAAGTGTCGGTTATCGCGGGCACAGACAAAGTAGAGAAATAGTAGAGAAATAAAAAGTAGCCTGTGTCCTGTGTTGTGGTCCCAACTTACCCCCTACCAAATTTCATCAACATCGGTTCTGTGGTTTAGTCGTGAAAGCAAAACAGACAGAGACTAATCGTTAAATACAATATTATACTACTTCCCATTAAAGCCGTGGCAGATATTTTTATAGCACCTTATATACATTTAATATTATATTAAGTACGGATATATGGATTTTTAATAAGGCTTTCTCTTAGGGAAACCACATCTGCGGGTTGTTCGAAAGAGATACCGCGCCCCCGGAACGCAAAGGGCACATGAAGGAACATAGACGGGTTTTAGTCAGTAAAAGTCTGACACTCCCTCCCGCCCCGCCCAGGGCGGGGGAAGTTATTTGATGATTTCCCGTCTATAAAAAAAAAGGGAAACCACATAAAAATCCTGAATAACGAACAGTCAGAACCATATAAAAAAGTAGCAAAAGAATGCTCAAAGGGTATTACTAATGACATCTTACTAATGCATTCAAATTAGCTGTGTTCCCGCTCATAAACCTTGCATACGAACACAGTCAGATGCTACAGTTATATAATTAACTGCGAGCAGCTGTTTGAAGAGACAACCAGGCTTTTAACGGCACTAAGTAACATTAATTAATTTGGTACCGTCGACATTGGGTGCATGAAACTATTTTCAATTTTGCAGAAATTACACAGTAGGTATTGTATTCTCTAAACCGACTTCGGGTACGGCGGCTAATTTTAATGCAGACTAGCCAAGTACGCAGGAGATATTATGGTGCACAAGTGTGTGCGCAAACACAGGTGCACTCCCTCTTTTCTGGCTCTCATAGTCCTATGGGACTGCAATCCGACACAAACGGATTATGGTTCTAGGACCAACGGATTTTATGTGCTTTCAGGGACACAGCGGTGTCACACCACCAACTGCCAAACACTCCGGGCTGTTACTGAGAAATTCGTAATGAAAATTCCAATCACACTTTTTGCCCGACCTGGGAATCGAACCCAGGACTCTGAGCTCAACGGTCGTGCTTGCCACCACGAGTCCAACGGGGCAGTTATCATTGGAATATACATATTATCAATAAAAGAAGGATACATGAAAATCAACAACCATAAATGAAGGCAATTTATGCTAATAAATAAATACGTATGTTCTGTACCTACTTTGTATTTTTTCGAGTATATTGAACTAGCCAACTAGGTACCTGCGATTTCATTCGCGTGGCCTGTTTCACAGTTACGTCTTTAGTTACTGCTCTGCTCCCGCGTGTCGTAGCGCGATGTTACATAGCTTATGTTACTCAAGAATAATCTAGCTATATACAGGAAAAGTTTTTAACCAGTGCGTAAATTTTTTTTGGTAGTTCAGTGTCAGTAATAGAACACATTTCCGTGATTATTTAAAAAAGAAAAAAAAAAATCATCCTTATCCGAGTTTGAAATAAGCAAAACATGGACATAATCTATTCGCCATACTATCAATGAAAACTCGCGGCCGCCGCCCGGGCGCATGGCTGGGGTGAGGGGGTGGGGAATGCGCTAGCGCCGAGTGACAATAAAATATGGTTTTTAAGTAAACATGTTTCGTAAGCGATAACTTTTTTTTTTAGTACTAAGACATATCAAAATAAAATATACGTGTTTAATAAAACGTGTTGAAGTTTATTATGGCAAAATTTACGCACTGGTTAAAATTTTTTCCTGTATAGCCTATGTAAATCATGAATAATCTAGCTATATATTGGTGAAGAAATGGTTTGAATCCGTCCAGTAGTTTCGGAGCCTATTCGTTACAAACAAACAAACAAACAAAAAAATATTTCTTCTTTATAATATTAGTATAGATATAGATAACAAGAACATGTTTCGCAATAATGAAAAGTGTAGATAGTTGTAGTTCAAGATGATATCAAATGAAGCATCAGATAAGGTCGATATTTCATGGATCACCTACCTGCTGCTAAGAATAGAGCGCGACCCGCACAGCGGAAGATCAAAGGTAATGTCAGTGATATGAACTTAATATCTTGAAGTTTCGTATTGAGGTTTGAGGTTATGAGGGTAGAGTACATACGCGCTGAGGAAAAATTATTTCATATGATTTCCGAAAAACTGCCGACTGCCTCGTCTTAGATTCGATTCCAAGGTCGAGCAATGTGTTATTGGGTTTTTTTATGGATGAATTCCATACAATAACACATTGATGACATTTTCTGTTAATGGCAATAGGCCCGCCCCCTATTACATGGGACCTAAAAACATACCGGCGAACAGTTAATGTATTTGGTTACAGCTCAGCCTTACCCTTTTGGGAAAACAGTCGTGATGGTATAATGGTATGAGTTGATTTTCGAATTAGAAATACGACTAACCATTAGCATTTGGTTAACATTTTATTTGACAAAATCAATCTTGTTCATTTATTTTTAAACTGGGATATTTTTAATTTGACAGTAGGTGTTTTTTTTTGTTTTGGCGTATAATGCCCACTGCTGCGCAAGGGCCTCCCCCAAGTCCTACCAAATATTATTTTCTTACACCACTTCGAACAGAAATATTAAGCATGCAAACTGTCCGCGACTTCTGCACACTGACTAATTTCACCCACCTTATGTTACGTCTTGGGTTACTGCTCCGCTCCCGTGAATCGCAGAGTGATATTATATAGCATATGACACTCACAAATAACGTGTCTTTCTATGGGTAAAAGAATTTTCAAAATCGGTTCAGTAGATCCAGAGATGAACCCCTACAACTTCACAAACTTTACCTCTTAAAAAACTCACATAGATAAATAGTTGAATTTGATCCCGCATCATTGTGTCTTACAAACTAGTTCAACATTATCTGGGTCACTGGGACATAGGTACGTAAAATAAAGGAATTATTATCATTTTCGTCTCTTTTGGTACTCAGCACAATGTTAATATATTCAGCCAAGTAGACAGAACAAAGGAGTTCCTAATACATCTTGGAAACATAAAAGGAATCAATCATAATACGAGACATTGACGTAATAACAACATTGTCTCCAACCCATCCAGATCTTGACCTAATTCCCCGTCGCTTAACCTCAATCACAATCACGTAACTGTCGCCCCGACTTTGATAGAGTTGCGCAAATATAAAAGTTAGTCGAGAAAAATACAATCGATGTTAATTCCTAGGGGGGGGGGTTACGTAAACAGTTGGCAGATTGCCGTCCCCCATAGCTCAGTACCCCATCGGTGCTTATATAGGCACCATGTCACACTTGTATCCTATATTCGCCTATTTTGGAGTAAGATTTTCTTAACTAAACCGTTAAAAAAAAAACAGTTTTTTATGTCCAAAAAATTTCATTCAAAATTAGAACAGATTTTTTTTTCATGCATTTTCATTCTTAATTCAATTGTTTTTATTTACGCATGCGTGCTTGTTGTTTTGTATGGGATGACGTCAGTGTTTACCCGGCAATGTGAAATAGGTCATTGGATATTTGACGTGTGGTGTCGATTGGTGGTTTTATATTCGGTCGTGTTTTATTCATGTGGTGACAAATTGAGTGTTGTGTTGCTGATTTAAGGGTGTAAAGGAAACCTTGATTTGATAGAGAGTTAGAGTTTGGTGTCATTTTATTATCGGGTTTTCATTACCTACAACAGTGTACAAAAATAGTAAAATAAAGTTAGAAAAACATCGTGAGCAAACTTGGACTTAAATTTAATATAAATCTAAAAGCGTAGTGATCAATTCTAATGTCTTCTCTGTATGAGAAGAGGCCTTTACACTACATTGGGACTATGTTATTTTTAAAATAGTGTGTGTACCAGCTGTTTTTGCATTGTTGTATTGCATTTTGTTTTCGATTAAAATTAGTTTACCTATTACTATTAACATACGATGAAAGGGCCTAGCACAAGCGCGTGGATTAATCGTAGCGTAAATTATCATTATCTGTTTTACATTTAATATTTATTTACTGTGAAAGCTTCGTTTATGTCAGTGGGTGTGATATTTGTTGTGCTTATGGTATAAAATAGTCATACTTCAATTCAAATGTTGACCCGAAATTATATATTTTTATGTTTGCACGGGTATTTAGCTGCCAGTCGATTTTCAAGTCGAATGCTACAGTCTAACTGGGAGCAAGGTTAGGTTAGCATAGTTGGAAAAAGGCTAAGCAAAGGATGATGATGTTGTCACGCTAGGAAATCATAGCGTTAGTTGCTCCTTACTACTCCTTAATTAAACACTAAGGAGCAACTACAACAACCTTCAAATCACTGCAAAAATCAACATAAACCACATAACATTTCGTTACACTAAGCTCCACATGAGCTCAAAAATATTTACGTTTGTGTAAAGTTCAATATTTTTCTTACTCACTTTGATAAACCAAGTGGGAAGGTTTCACTTACCATAAATATGCAGATTTAGTAATGAAAAGAAAACAATGTGTGTGTGTGTGTGTGTGTGTGTGTGTGTGTTGAGACCTTTGGGAGTTTCCGAGCCTTTTATAATCTGTTGTTTGGTTAGGAAGGGTAAGTTGGCAAGTTTGTGCCTACCTTTAAGTGAGTTCCGAACCGAAGAACGCCTGAATCTTTAAGTTTTAAGTGATATTTGTGTTCAATTCTTGGTAAACGTTTTTTACAGAAGATTTTCTGAGCCTGCACGTGAAAATTGTTTATTTAAAAATGGTCATACGATTCATTATAATGGGTAATCAGATTTACCACCATCGTGAAAATCCAACAGTGCACAAAACAAAGTAATATTAAAATAATACTGTTTCAAGAGATGCTAGGTGGTAGAACTCCAAAATATCAATTATATTAATAAAAAAACGTTTAAAATCTAGTCGCAACATTTTTTGACATTGATAGTCGCTGAATAAGATTATTCAACTATCAATGTTAAGAAATGTTGGTTACTTAGAGTAATTTTTGACCGATTGAGTCTGAGATTCATCATCGTCATTCAGCCGCAGGACGTCCATTGCTGGACATAGGCATCCCCGCTGCGGGTTGTTCGAAAGAGATACCGCGCCCCCGGAACGCAAAGGGCACATGAAGGAACATAGACGGGTTTTAGTCAGTAAAAGTCTGACACTCCCTCCCGCCCCGCCCAGGGCGGGGGAAGTTATTTGATGATTTCCCGTCTATAAAAAAAAAAAAAAAAAAAAAAAAGGCATCCCCCATAGATTTCCAAAAGGACCGGTTGTAAGCGGCGTACATACTTGCGGTATTAATCAGTCTGATTCGAATGCGGTTATTCCTTCTACTTAATAAAATTTCCCTTTATGTAGCTATGATTTAGCCATGACGTACCGAACTTTACCATTTCACAACATAATTATTTCTGCGTTATGTTTAACTTAAATATTATTAATTACATTTTCTTAATGATAGTAAAAACAGGATTCTGGGTTCGATTCCCAGGTCGAGCAAAAGTGTTATTGGGCTTTTTCATTAGGAATTTGTCAGTAGCAGCTCAGAGTTGGGATTTGTGCCCGGTTAATAGCAATAGGCTCGCCCCCTATTACATGAGACATAAATCCTAACTTTGAGCTGCTTCTGAGAAGTTTATAAAAAATACCCAATAACACTTTTTGCTCGACCTGGGAATCGAACCGAAAATCTCTAGCATACCAGTCACGCTTAGAATCACTAGGCTAACGTAGCAGGTAAAACGATAATGACGAAACGAGACGAAAATAATAGTAAAAACGTTTTAGTTAAACAAAAACCGTCTTTGTTTTATTCCATTAATATAAACCAATGTCGAAATGTTTTAACACTATCTACCTCTAGCCAATATATTGATTGATTGACTGCCGATGGATCTCCAGTAATTAAAAGAAAACAATGCATCCCACGTTTGTTGTTCTTGTTAACGTAGTTTACAATATTCACTGAAAAGTTTGCGTGAAATATTGAACAATGCTTTTTATTCCGCGAGGTGGAAGCGGTCAAATGTTTCCTTCAACGAAGCTTAATTAATTGTATCCGTGCCTCGGAAAGCACGTAAAGCCGTTGGTCCCGGCTGTCATTTGTAGATCTTTGACAGTCGTTACTGTTAGTCAGAAGCCAGAAAGTCTGACAACCAGTCTTACCAAGAGTATCGTATTACCCATCACTGGGTTGTGGAGGTCTGATAGGCAGTCGCTCCATGTAAAATACTGATATTCAGCTGCATCCGGTTAGACTGGAAGCCGACCCCAACATAGTTGGGAAAAGGCTAGGCAGATGAATTAATTGTATGAACATTAATGAAGTGTGTAATGTTTTGTTTTATTAATACGGCGCTATTTTTGTAGTAGGTACAGTTATTTATTGACATACACACATATGTACCATCACGCCTGTATTCCACGAAGGGTTAGGCAGAGGTGTACTAATGAACAGCCATAGTTCGCCGGTATGTTAAAGTCCTATGTAATGGGTGGCGAAACAAAAACTGGAGTCATCGACATAATCATAGATAATATTAGCGACATTACTTTGTAGATCTGCGAGGTCTCTAAAGTACCCATATCCCATTTCTTAATTTTGCGCAACTTTTTCAATAACTCCCTTGCTGTCAAACTAATTTTGTTAACTAACTAAAATGAGTAACTAACTAACTGCCCCGTTGCAAGTGCAACTGATGTGCAAGGGGTCCCGGGTTCGATTCCCAGGTCGAGCAAAAAGTGGTATTGGGTTTTTCTATGAAATTCTCAGTAGCAGCCCGGAGTTTGGATTTGTGCCCGGTTAATAGCAATAGGCTCACCCCCTATTACATGGGACCTAAATATAACGGCGAACTGTGGGTGTACATTGGTACACCTCCGCCTAACCCTTTGGGGAATACAGGCGTGGTGGTTTTTTATATTTATTTTTATGAGTAACTACAAAATTTATTATTCACAAAGCGTGGCAGATATTTCTCCGAACTTCTTACCCATATTCTCCACACATGTCACAAACCTCATCATCTTCTCTTTCCAGCTGTACCTCCTCTTCATGCTGGTGTTCTTCATAATCCTGTGCCTGATCTGCATCATGGTCCTCCTATGGTACAACCGTCGCAACAACCTGGAGATGCAATCCTCCACCGAACCTCGCGAAGACACTCCCATGAGAAGACCGTGCCTTAGTGACTTCTAACCTTGTGCCTACGGATTAAGGTGTATTTTTGATTGTAGCTCAATTTAAAAGTGATGGAAATCCTGCCAGACATAATATGCCAGATGAATATATTTTTGGCGAAGTTATTGTTTATTGATGAACTAAGAGATGACAGTACTCAAAATCAGATTTATTTTTCAAAATGAGTACAATGTTCCTTAGAAATAATATGTGATATTGTAAATCTAGACACACGGCAGTGTTTTAGCCAAGTTCGGAAAATAAATTAGTATTTACCATTTATAATTTGTATAAAGAATCGAACAGTAGGCCAAAGTTTGATGATAAACTTAAACAACGAATATTAAATAAAGCTTAACCGTTTTATTTAATATTTGTCTATATTTAAACATTGTTTTACGTACATTTAAGTCCAAATATACTTAATTCACTTAAAACTATTTAACAAAACGTGATACGTGCAACAGTGCCATTTTACAATGCATTTTAATGTAAAAAACAGCGAAGTGCCATTTTGAGTCTTAACTGTTTAACTTAAGGTTCATTTTACAACGACTGATTCAGTGCCAAATAAAATTTAATAGCAAATAGTATGGAGTTTTATTTATTATTGGAAATCCGTTACAAACTGTGCATTCTCGTTTTAATTCCATTTGGGAAGCAGATACAAGTAATTAAGGTAGTATTAATTGCAAATACGGTACAGATCTGTTTGTCGATGTTATTTAATGAAAATTACATTTATTTCATAGATCTTACATTTAATTAGAATGGAAAAAAAAACTAAATAATAATTAAATTACAAACTATGTACAGTTAAAAAAAATAAAAAAGTAAGGTCAAAGGGCGTCAAAAAACTCATCCGCATCGCTGTCAATGGGGCATGTGCCCAGAAGGCTGGCAGCATTGCCACGTTGTATGGCAATGCTGATTCTTTGGCCAAAGAATAGGCCAGCCCTCTGGTCACGTGAAGAATCGACCAGTCGCTTCGCGATGTCGCGATAAACTAGATGAGCGCTCGGTCCCCATGGCCCTAGTGTTTCAACCCCAAACGGCTCAAACATATAACTTTCATGAAGGTTAATATATTTGCGCCGTTTGAGATTTTCCGCACTAGACGCAGCCGCCCCAGCACAACACGTCGTGCAAGGAAGATGGGATGGCGCAAGGGTGTCGACGCATGTTGCATCCCACACCAGAGGTCTACCCAACTTCCAGGGCATTATAGTCATCCCATCTGGTCTCTTCCCATCGTCGCGTGCCAGGCCAATTGGCTCCAAAACAGCTGGCACTCCGGCGGAGACAAGAGCACGACGGATGATGTCATTAATGCTGGCGTGCCGTGCCATGCGGCCAGCGCTCTTTTTGCATGACAGGCCATGGTGTCCGAGGCAGTCGACAGCTTCACCGCACTGACAGCGGTGCGGAGCCCCACAAGGTGCACCCAGGCGCAGGCATGTTATTTAATAGACTTGAAAATAAATTAATGATGTATACTCTGTACTTCTACTAATGGGGATTGTTTAAAAATTTTAACCACTACATTTTATTTTATTTTTTAAAAATTTAGACCATTTTGAGAAACTAATTTGAATATTTTGATGATTGGATCAATGGTTATTTTTAAAAAAAATATTTAAATATATATATTTTTTAAGATAGATGACGTCATCATTGGCTCAAAAGATTGTGTCTTTGCCCAACTATTTACATAATTAAAAGTTTAAATCTGTCAACACAACGTCTGTCAAGCGTCAATAGGCGTCATAACATAACTCATACATAAACGAATCTAAAATTGGAAAAAAAGTAAAAAAAAAAGAACTCATCAAAGTGATCTTCGCAACAATACATTGTATAAATCTTATAATATTCCGCACCTACATAACGACACCACTTTTGTCGTAAATCTTCCCTTATACGGACAAAAATTTTGTTTGGACTATTATTGCTATTATTACTGCAAGTTGGACCAAAGCACTTCCTGTATTCCATAACTATTACACTATAAAAATTGTCGAGTGTCGGAATAATGGAACAAGATTATTAGGAAAGTCGCAGGAATAATATTATTTTTGAAAAACTTTAAACTGTTATTATGTTTCATAAACTTTTGACATTTGCATTATAATTTGACACCTGACAACTGGTTGACAATACTTGCCACTTACTTTTTTTATTTTCTGAGGCAACGATACAAAACTGTAGGGCCAGCGCTGACCTAATTTGAAGGGCAATGAAGGTCAATCGTATTTTATCAAAAATATCAGTAAAATATGAATATTTTTCATTATTAATTTAGTCCATAATGCTCAGTGACGCTATTCCTCGAAACGGGTTTTCAATTACAACATATAAAAAAAAATGAACAATGCCCTTTAAAATTAACGTCATTCTTAATGTTATAGGTACCAACATTATTCCTGAGATAATATTAAAAAAAAATACCATCACGCCTGTATTCCCCGAAGGGTTTGGCAGAGGTGTACCAATGTACACCCACAGTTCGCCGGTATATTTAGGTCCCATATAATAGGGGGCGAGCCCCATTAATCGGGCACAAGTCCAAACTCCGAGCTGCTACTGAGAATTTCATAGAAAAACCCAATAACAATTTTTGCTCGACCTGGGAATCGAACCCAGGACGTCTAGCATAGCAGTCGCGCTTAGGACCACTAGGCCACCGAGGCAGTTCCTGAGATTCCTGAGTTATACAGGCTTATATAATATCACGCTACGATCCACAGGGGTGGAGCAGTAGCCACACGGACGAAGTCGCGGGTAGAATACAGTCTAGATCACAGTCTTTACATAGTATAACAAAAAGTCTCTCCCGCTGTATGTACAGTCAGCAAAAGAGATAAGTAACCAGATCGTCTAATATAGTTGAAGTTTTCTTTCAAACCGATGGTCATTTTTAAATGAAATTTAATTAAAATTAATAAACTGTTTATTTTCTATTAATAAAAATAAAATTCATTCTTCTTTATCGTGTGGGCAGTAAGGTCTAACGACCCCACACACACCCTAGTGTCATAGTTTCTAAACCGCCTTACGGGCCTCTGACATGGTTACCGGTGTCAGTGATGTCCAAGATACACTTAGAAAGTACATATGAATTAGAAAAAGTCACATTGGTACTTGCCCGTGCCTGGTTGCGAACCCACAACCTCGTGCATGAGAGGCGGGCGCCTTAACCACTGGGCCATCACGACACTATAAAATTCATTAAAAAACTTCTATCGGTTTTTGAATAACTTTGTGTTTATTAGGCGACCCTGGTTACTTATCTCTTTTGTTGACTGTACATACCTACGCTTAGATGTTTTAAACGCAACGGATTTTAATGTAGTTTTCAGCAATAGATAGAGTGATTCAAGAGGAAAGTTTATACGTATAGAACATCACGCTAAAGACGTAAAAACGGGTGACACCGCAGGATATACTAGAGCTAGTGTTATACCCGACTACGGCGAAGCAAAAAGGAGGGTTATGAGGTTGACCGGTATGTATGTATGTATGTTCATCTGTTCCCTCATAACTTCTAAACCATCTAACGTAAATTAATTGTTTTTTTTTTTTTTTTTTTTTTTAAGTGTAAGTACATAGTTTTTAATTTAATTATTATTATTTAACTAAGTTTTGTGTTCGAAAAATAAATGATAATTTAATTTCTTGACGTAAATTGACAAATGAGGTGTCATCGGAAGCGTCTAAATTGACGAGAACAACGTTTTCGGCGAAACGTGCAGTCTACGAATAGTGATTTCTATGAACTCTGCTTTCTGTGTATAGTCATATCGAACAAGCGTGATTCTATCCTACGTTCTACACTCGACCGACCTACGTAAGACCACGGCTTTCAGATGAGAATGTTTTCTTGTTTCATACTTTTTAGAACGTGATATTTTTGTAGTCGGGTTTTAGTTTTTTAAACTTCTTTTATATGTTTAGTAAAGGAGCAAAGTTTTTTTTTAATGGTTTCCCTCATAACGATCGTTGTTGTGTTTTATTCATAGTTTCTAGTCTCAAAATATAACTCGTTTACAACGAGATATAAAGGCAATTCAAACTCGTCACAAATTACATTACTCATGACCGACAAATTATACAAACTGTCTCAAATGATATTGCTCAAGATGCTGACTACAATTTCAATTTATATTAGGCTGTGACTCTTGAGACATCGTAGCATGTAATTTTCATTCTACGGTGGCTCCCTCTGGATTGCTCTTCGGAAATTGTCTGAAGATGACGGCGTAAACTGCAATCATGTTCCAATTTCGTAATAGGAGAAAGGTTTGCCCAGCTGTGGGATGGTGTGGGGTAACAAAGGTAGGTACATAAGAAGAATGAAACATTTTTCTTTTTTTACATTTTAAATTGTACTGGTGCGTATTTTTTTGAATTTATAAAAATAGATAAAATTTAAGTTTGTGTTTTTTCACTAAATGCCTATGAATGTATACACAGTACGTACATCAAAAAATCATTTCTTGTAGCTTTTGTCTGTCTGTTTGATCCGGCTGATCTTTGAAACGGCTGGACCGATTTTGACATGGCTTACTCGCAGAAAGCTTATGTTATACGGGGTAACTTTAAAAAAAATGAACTTTGTTATGTTTTATAACCACAACGAAAATTTCAAAAAAAAAACTCTATAACACTTTTTGCTCGAACTAATCAAACCCAACACCACTAGGCTTACAAGGCAGTGTTTACAATCATGTCGCACCAAACTTTACACCGGCGACGGTGACAAAGGCCCATCAAACAGAAACATCCCCTAACCAGGCTATAAACCCGTCAAATAATCGGTATTACTTTACATTTAACTGATAAAGTACGCGTTAAAATTAAACTAATTAAATGTTACGGCTTTAAGAGCGGTGACGGGTTTATTGCTTATATAAAATGTTTGGAAGCGGCGTACTAGCAGTGACAAGATGAATAAATAGGGTAATGTCTATATAATGGGGATATTGGGGTAACGCGGTCGGTCTTGGGTTCGATTCCCAGGCCGAGAAAAAGTGTTATTAGGTTTTTTTTATGAAATCTCAGTAGCAGCTCGGAGTTTGGATTTGTGCTCGGATAATGGCAATAGGCTCGGTACCTAACAGTGGATGAACCTATCCCTTTCAACTGGACACAAATTCAGACTCGATTTCAACATTTAATTAATCCACACTTTTCCTACAATGTTTTTCAGCCCAAAATAGCTTCCAATCTAGACCTATCTAGTAATTCCATAGTCGAATCAGTATCACAAAATACTATTTAAAGGTTAAGGTCCTGTTTCACTATCGCTTATTTACCAAAAACACATAAACAAACACACAAACAACATGTTTAATATAACAGAATTCGTCTATATACCAATATTAGTTAATAGGCTCTGTAACTACAAGGCAGATTTTAACCATTTTTTCACCAATGGATAGCTTTATTATTCCCGAGTAACATTAGGCTATATAACATCACGTCTTTAGTATAAAATAGTCAGCAATTTAATCGGAACTAAGGTGATGAAACAAGCCCTTGTAAGCGTTAGAGATTAGGTGATCACAAACCTGGTCGTAGGCATGTTTCAAAATGTAACTGATTCTATTTAAATCCCTTTGAGTTTCCGTTTTATTCAGAATTTTAAAATGTAAGTGCCCGGCCGGTCTGAGCTAAAAAATTCAGCATAAATTAGGATTTATGGAAATGAGGCGCTAATTTGAATATAATGGGACCCGGATTTTTGAGAAGAATTTATTCTTCAATTTATTCTGTGCTTCTGTTGGTAACACTAAAGACCAATTTAATAAATTGGGCACGTCATACGAGATAGAGAAACATAACATACCATCACTCCTGTAATCCCCGAAGGGTCAGGCACAGATGTACCAATGTACACCCACATTTTGCATGCTAAGGCCCCATGTAATTGGGGGCGAGCATAAAGCTATTAACCGGGCTCAAATCCTAACTCCGAGCTGCTACTGAGAATTCCATACAAAACCCAATAACACTTTTTGCTCGACCTGCATCGAACCCAAGACCTCTAGCGTAGCAATCGCGCTTAAGACCACTAGGCTAACAAGGCAGTTTGTTAAAACATGTTTTGCGGTAATTAGAGTTGTTCTTGGAACTCTGCTCACCCCGCAGCGACACGAGCGAGCGTCGCAACGCCGCATGCTCGCCTAGCTTTTATTATATTAATTACCTTCTAAGTTATAACTATGTTTCGCGTTAGTCAGACTTGCCGCAAGCACTAGCGGGTCCTCGAGTATGTTTTGCACATGTCTATAAGGTAATTATTATTATAAGTACTGTGTATAACTCAGTTGTTACAACATAGTATAGTTGTTTTTTTATAATAATATGGGTTATCCTACATAGCAAGAAAGTCTGAAACTGGGCTATGAAACTACTAATATTCTTATTTTTTTTTGCTACTTCGTGTGTGTTTATTTATACTTATATTATAAAGGAGTAAAGTTTGTAAGTTTGTATGGTTTTAGGGGGTTCTTGGTTATAAAAGTACTTATTGGTTATTACATAGAAAAACCCAATAACACTTAGCTCGACCTGGGAATCGAACCCAAAAACCACTAGCGTAGCAGTCGCGCTTAGGACCACTTGGCTAACGTGGCAGTCTAATCTAGTTGTACAGAAAATAAAGCTTCAGCAGTGATAATTATCTTCTAGTAACAATATAATCATTAATTGAGCAGCCATTGAGGGATTTTAACGTATTAATTTATTATCATCACCTAATCTTGACCCCCCCCCCCCCCCCCCCTATTCAAATTGCCTCGGTAATCTCGTGGCCCTAAGCGCGACTGCTCGCTAGAGGTCTTAGGTTTGACTGATTCCCAGGTCAGTAGCAGCTCGGAGTTAGGATTTGTGCCCGTTTGTGGCAATAGGATCACCCCCATATTACATCGGTTAACTGTGGGTGTACTCTGTTTACACCTCTGCCTTACCCTTCGGGAAATCTGCGGGTTGTTCGAAAGAGATACCGCGCCCCCGGAACGCAAAGGGCACATGAAGGAACATAGACAGGTTTTAGTCAGTAAAAGTCTGACACTCCCTCCCGCCTCCCGCCTCAAGTTATTTGATGATTTCCCGTTTATAAAAAAACAAAAAAAAACCCTTCGGGAAATACAGGTGTATTGATATATTTGTAGGTTATCTTTTCTTCACGATATTTCACTTAAATATTAGCCCGTTATAATATTAATAGGTATATTAGTCAGCGTTTTTCTTCCCAAATTATAATTTACTCAGCACCCTTCTTCCGCGACATATGCTGCTTCTGGTAATTCCTAGAAACGAGTTAAAGTTAATAAATTATGGTTTATAATGTGTGTTCCTCGCGTTCATAATCGTAAATCCCAAAACTCCGCTTCCCACATGTTATAATTAATTGTTGTTTAATCTTTGTTTACTGTTTTGCTTACACTAATTAAGGAATAAACATGGATCTAAAGTTAATTATATATAAGATGAATTTCAAATTTGAAAGTTCAGTCACCCTGGAACTTTGAACTGCCGGTCGATTCTGAAAAATGTGAAGTAACCTTAAGGCGATTCGCACACTGCCCCGCGCTACGCTCCGTGGTGCGTGGCGACGAAGCTCTGGTGATCTGCAACGCTGCGCGTTAATGCCTATCTGTGTTGGAAACTCACTACGTGTCATCATCATCATCATCATCTCAGCCATAGGACGTCCACTGCTGAACATAGGCCTCCTCTTTAGATCCCCACATTTGGACTACGTGTGTTTTCTATATAAACACAGATACATGCAAACAACGTGCTCCCGCGCTACGCTCCGTGATGCGGGGCAGTGTGCGAGTCGCCTTATGGTGAGGTATCAGTTCTACGTTCAGGTAGTATGACAGTCGAGAGCTGCGAATCCCGCACCCCAGAACATAGGCAGAGGTGGAACACCGCGGTGTTTTTTGCCACTAAGAGTCACGGCATGCCTCTCCGTTACCCCCACGACAGAGGCAGTGCATAATAGTTTCCAAAGAGCGAGCACCACAACAAAAGGTGGAATGACACGTTCCCTACGTTCACCAAGGAAGATTTTGCCTGAATAGCAGTATAAGCTTTCGTTGATAAGCTAGTAGGTCCTGAAGGCCATTACCACCTGCAGGATATACCAGGGGTACCTATTTGGTTACCATCCCACAGATAAGGATCAACCAACCAACAGGAAATCAGGATGGCAACCAACAGGTTGTCCTTTAAAATTAAAGTCCGCGAGCACATTCGTAAGAAGCTGGTAGTATCGTCATGACTTTATATTTTCCCACTGCTTCTCTTTATATTTTTGTTTATGTATTATGTATATATGTACTTATAAGTATGTATTTATATGTATATATGTTTGCGTATGTATATAGTCATGTATTATTATATTTTATTTCAGTTTTATTTTTTTTATATTTTTATCTTAATATTGATTAATTTTAAAGTCATTTTTCTATTTGCACCTACCACAATTTGTCTCTGCATCACCCTAAGGTTGACTGGTAGAGAATGCCATTGGCATTAAGTCCGCCGCTGTACATTTTGTGTGCATAAAGTGTTAAATAAATAAATAAATAAATAAATAAGGCTGATGTACCTCATGTACCTGTAAAACAGTACGGTTGACGCAGTGGCAGACCGATTAGCTACTGCGCTGCGTGTCGTGGGTTTGAAGCACGGAACAAATATTTGTATTGCCTACAGGTAGTAGTCCCGGATCTGGCTGTTTGTGTATGTGAGTTTATTTTTTTGTAAACGTACCCACGATACGAAAAATCCAAGAGTAGGGCAATATTAAAAAAGAAAATCTTCACCTGTACTTTTCAATCCTGAACACGGAACAAGTCTTCTTTTAATAAAAAAATCCATCTAAAGCATCTAAAAGTAGTTAAAAGATATTATCAATGATCCATTAACCTGCCAACGTTTTACGGAACCCTAAACTTCAGTTTTACCCTCTATGCATATCTATGACTAATTTCAAAGTCAAATTGAGTCGTGAAAAAGTGGAGCTCAGTGAAAGAGCCACTTTACAGTCTGCTTCCTGAAATTGAACGCGTCTATTGAATTTTAAATACCTGAAAATACGATTTTTTTCCTTTTTTACTCGTGTGGGTAGAGGCACTCGGGGTTTTATTCGATCAAATTTTCATTGGTCAATTTTAGTCGCTCACATGTAGGGATATATGACCGGTGTGTTCGGCTGATGTGATGATGAAGGGATTTGCAAAGACAGTTTTACTAGTAGTAGAGCTCTTTGTGAAGAAGCTCGTCGGGTAAAGTACTACCAAAATACCTATTACTGCCGCAAAGCAGCGTTGCTGTGTTCAGGTTTGAAGGGTTTGGGTGCTGTTGTAATTATAGACACATGAGGCATAGTAAATGTCAATAGGTAGCGGTGACCACTTAACATCATGTGGGCCTTGGACTTGTTTGTCATCCAAGAATGGCATAAAAAAACTTTTCGGTAGCCATTTTGTGTCCCTGGTGACACGGTGGAGCACACGGTGGCGGTGTGCCTCGTTTGGGCGTGTCCTCGTGGTGGCTATCGACGGCGGCGAACTCTTGCCTCCAGCCCTGGTGCAAGCCATGGTCCGGAGCGAGAGGGAATGGGCAGCAGTCACCTCCTTCTGCGAATCAGTTATGCTAGAGAAGGAGGTTGCGGGACGTCAGTGACGTAGATCCTCTCGTACCAGAAGTAATTTGATGATTTCCCAGCCGGAAAAAAAAGACATTTTATGTTTCAATTCTGCAACTTTTTTGTAGTCTTTTTGTACCTATTGATCGGATCCCTCCATTGATGTACCTAAGTCAGTGGTCCAAATGTATCTCATTTCTTTTGACAAACGTGCCAATATACAACGGCGCTTTGTACGCCAAATGAAATAAAGAGTTTACCGACAGAGGTCAAGTTGGCAATATCGGCGACTCTTTGAAGGTAGGTACGTTTTATTTTATCTTTTTGGATGTGCAATATCCAAACTGTGAACTTTTATGTTTGTTCGTGTTTTAGGTAAATATTTGCAGTATTTTCTGTTTCTGATATGTGATTTTTGTTTACTAAAATAATACACGTAAGTTTACAAAGAAAATGGTAGCATGATTATTATTTTAGTAGTCGTTTTTTACTTGTGTGTAACCAAAGCTTAACTGAAAATTCTTTTTTATATTTCATATTTTTAGAAAATTAAAATACATACATTCATATTTTTAAAATAATCAACTGAAAATATTTTGAACTACATTTTATACAGTGTTTGGCTATTCGTTTTCAAATTAATAAAATGATGCTGAAAGCTTATAAAATTTACTCTCATGTGTTATGCAAACAAATCTGTAAACAGAGCCGCGTCAAAATGTTAGCGATATTTTATGAAATACCTTTTATGAAATGCGATATTGTACAAAGTGCGCAATGTTTTTAAAAGTTATTTCGTTCACAAAACTATTGTAAGATTAATGTTTAACAAATAAAAACAATCTGAGTATCTAAAACCTATACTAGTATTATAAACCTGAAAAGTTTTCTTTATTTTAAACACCCTAATCTCTGGGGCTACCGCTGGGATTCCGCTGTATTCCCCAAAAGGTTAGGCAGAGGTGTACCAATGTACAATCACAGTCCGCCGGTATGTTTAAGGTCCTATGTAATAGGCTCGCATTGCCATTAACAGATCCCCGGGCCAGACCCGGGAACAGATCCTAACTCCGAGCTACTACTGAGAGTTTTTATAAAAGAAAAAAAATATGACTGCTCGACCTGGGAATCGAACCCAAGACCTCTAGCGTAGCAATCGCGCTTAAGACCACTAGGCTAACGAGGCAGTAAGCCAAGTTCCATTTTTAAAAAATCATCGCCGATTGTCTAACGTCGGCGGACAGCCTACATGACGTCTGAATTTAGACAGCATTGCCACTCCTCAAAACAGCGCAATGCAACACATAATGTAACAATGAACACAAATCTGTGTTTGATGTCCATCCGTCTGTCATTACGTACTAACTACATAAGGTCTGTGCAAACACGCGTAATGGTGCGACGGACGGGTGACCCTTGTAATCAAATGTACCCAGGCCTAAGCGAATTTTAAGCAAATTAGACGCTTGTTTTACGTGATTAATTTGGAAATGGGTCATACAATGGTGTCGATTCTGTTATGCACAAGCTAAACTTAATTTAGACTATTTCTATCTTTTTCTTTCAAATCAAACAAGAAAGGGACGGACGTGAATAAGACTTGTCAATTTTAGTCGATCTAAAACCTCTATACAATTATAGTTGACATGTCAGAACGCGTCGATTAAAGACACGGAAAAGTTCAAGGCAAAACTAATTTGACATCTCTAACTTAGTTCTAAGGTATTACCGTCCTTTTCTTTCGCTGTATGTTAGTAAGAGATGTCAATTCTCTAATTTTAGTTTAGTTTGTGAACAAGGGAATCGGCAACAATGTCTGTGAGCGAAGGCTGCCGTACCCTCAGGAGAGAAGGTGGTTTATTGTACACTAGCTTTTGCCCGCAACTTCGTCTGCGTAAATGTCGGTTACTTTTAAAATTCAATCAAGAGTAAAAAGACACGTGGCGCCATCAGTTATCATAACAACGTTATTGTTGATTTTCTCGGGAATAGAACTTTTTCTCGCGATGAAAGGTACCCTATGTCTGTTTCCGTACACCTCACAATGTATATACAAAGTTTCATGATGATCGGTTCAGTGGTTTAGACGTGAAAAGGTAACAAACAAACAAACAAACTTACTTTCGCATTTATAATATTAGTTAGGATAAGTGTAACCGTCACGAACTTCTATTTAACTGATCCACCCAAAAGTCTATCTCAAACCCTTTTTCCAATTAATGTTGTTATTGTTATGTAGTTTAGTAATATTATTAACACAAGCTTGATGCCCAAAATGGCGAGAATTGGACACGGTAGACCATGAAGGACATGACTTGGTTGGCTTCCTTGAGAATTCGTCGCGACAGATGGAAGGAATAAAGAAGGAACACCTTTGCCTAGCAGCGGCATCGGGGACTATAATAATAACTAGCTTTTGCCCGCTGCTTCGCTCGCGTTAAGAAGTATTATTATTAATCTTTAATTTCATTTTAATCGGTCGAAAATCTAAGAAGATTTATACAAACTTTCATCCCCTATTTTATCCCCTTGGGGATAGAATTGATGAAAATCCTTTCTTAGCGGATGCCTACCTCATAACATCTACCTGCATGCCAAATTTCAGCCCAATCCGTCCAGTGGTTTGGGCTGTGCGTTGATAGATCACTATGTCAGTCAGTCAGTCAGTCACTCAGTCACCTTTGAGCTATATATATTTAGATAAGATAATATATTTAGATAATTGCAACCAACACCTAGGAGGCTCTCGTTGGGCGGTTGGATCAAGGGCTTGATTCAGAAAGCGGTTCTCCTAGACACGGCGCGTATTATAAGGAGATTCCTTTCTCAGGAGCCCTGACCACCGGCAGCTTAGACCCTGTTCCCGACGCCGGTGGGCTACTATTTTTTATATTTTTAAATGTTTTTTTTTATATTAATATTTAAAAGTGTAAATAATATGTATTATAAATAAATAAATGAGAATAATTATAATGCATATTAATTCTCATTCGAGAATAATTGCATGTAAGTACCTAGCAGCCATTTCGGCTTTTGAATACAACTAGTAACTATCAACAGACAGTCAAATACACAATCGTGTTAAAAAATCTAACAGTTAAACAATTTCTTAGTAACAGATCACAAAGCAAGCTTATTTAAGTTTGGTCGAATTTACTCGAAACTCGTTGAACTCAGATAGGAATACGGCCCATCGCCCTAGTCACTGATCTATTTGGTGTTTACATTTACACTGTGTACCTACTTTGAAGTTTAATTGCTATTCCTTTCAAGGGTAATCGTTTTGGCCTATGCTAATAATTGGGTAGATGACATCATAAAATAATAATTTCAAAAACAACTTCACAAAAAATCGGTAATTTAAAAAACTAAAAAACCCGACTGCTATTCTTTAAAAATCCCTAAAACAAGATAAATTGTAGCAGTCGGGACCCATTCTAGAAATAGAGGATTAGTGAATTGAGAGCACATACCTATATTACATTGCAGATGGTCCCGAATGGGTCCCGACTGCTACAATTTATCTTGTTTTAGGGATTTTTAAAGAATAGCAGTCGGGTTTTTTAGTTTTTTAAATTACCGTTTTTTATTTTTTTTGTGTTTTAAAAAAGAAATTAATATACCCAGTATCACTCTTACAGTAAATACGAATCTACCGACACCTCTCAAGCTAAAATCCATCGAGCCGTTCAGCCTGCAGAGCGAGCCAAACATTTGAATTTGGCGCCAAAAATCCGCCATTTTGTTTTTTTTATTTTGATATACCCAGTGTCACTCTCACAGTAAATACGAATCTAACGACACCTCTCAAGCTAAAATCCATCGAGGCGTTCAGCCTGCAGAGCGTGCCAAACAATTATACATACATACATACATACATACATACATACAAACATACCCTCGAAAAACATAACCCTCTTTCTGTCGCAGTCGGGTAAAAAAGCAGTTTAATTTAAACCGGGTACAAATTCTAGCTCCGAGCTGCTACTGAGAATTTCATAGAAAAACTCAATAACACTTTTTGCTCGACCTGGGAATCGAACCCAAGACCTCTAGCGTAGAGCTCGCGATTAGTATATTACTGGTTTATTTATCAAGGTGGGTGGTACATTAAATTTTCATTGAGTTGTCTTTCATCATAAAAACAATTGTGTAAGCCGCCATTGGCCCAAATGGCTTTTCAGAACAAAGTCTGGGAAGTAATTAACTTTCAAGCTTTCTCTCGGAAACTTCAAAATAATGTTTTGTTTGCGAATTAATTAAGTAATGTCTGTTGGTACAAGAAAAATATGAGAACATGGAGCAACAAGCGATGGGAGGTGTCGGGATTAGAGCTTATTTATATACATACATACCATCACGCCTGTATTCTTGGTGTTATTTGCTGATGACACTTCACTGATTTTTAAAGTAAATAGAAAGGCACAACATCTTGACGACGTAAATAACGCTATGTATGAGGTTCATAATTGGTTTACTATAAATAACTTAGTATTAAATGAGAAGAAAACTAAATGATTCGCTGATTCGCAGATTCGCTGTTCGTATAAATTAAGCGCGGCAGCCGCGCGAGCCAATGTTCGTCCAGAGTTGACGTTCATTTGCCGCGCGAGCCAATATGTAGATATAAATTTAGTTGGACGTGACAGCCGCGCGCGGCAGGCGATCCATCACGAACAGACCGCGGCGGATAGTCAATCCAGTTCACTCTTGTAAACCTGCGAGTATGGTATTTCATTGTGATTCACCATCTTATTTGTTGTTTGTTGTTTGATTAATGAACTGTGCAAATTAAAAATTAACGGTGGAAAAATATATTGCTACGCAGACGATACAGCAATTGTTTTCCATAGCGAGACATGGGAATCTGTACGGGAAATTGCTGAACAAGGTCTAAATTACATATCTAGTTGGCTGAAGACAAATTTATTAACTCTAAATGTATCAAAGACTAATTATATCTGCTTTTCACCCAGTAAAAGATCTAAGCCAGGGTCCGAATTCAATATTATTTTGCATGAGTGTAAAGACCGTAATGATGCATGTAACTGTCAACAAATTGAACAGGTTTCCTCAACAAGATACTTAGGTATTTACGTTGACGAATGTCTATCCTGGTACGCACATATCGAGGTCGTAATGTCGCGCGTTAGAAAACTTATATGGCTATTTAAAACTCTTCGCCATGTGATGCCTTCCTCAACACTAAATAACATTTATACTGCACTTGTGCAACCAGTAATCGCATATTGCTTACCTGTGTGGGGAGGAGCAGCAAAAACAAAATTTCTCGACTTAGAACGAGCTCAGAGATCTCTCGTCAAGGTGATGTACTTTAAGCCATTCAGATACCCTACTATTGACCTATATAAAATAAGTGGTTTACTGTCAGTAAGAAAATTATATATTTTAAACGTGATATTGCACCTACATAAATCAACTCCTCTAAATTCAAATTATCAGGAGAAAAGACGAAATGACATAGTAGCTCGGTGCCCTAGGGTTCGCACTGCATTTGCAAGACGACAATTCACTACTCAATCAGCCTACATCTATAACAAGGTAAATGCTAAACTGAAATTTCATCCCAAAGTTTCATACGATTGTAAAAAAATTATTAGTAATTGGTTGAATCCTCTCACTTATCATGAAACAGAACTAATCTTATCCAGGATGAGCTAGCACAGTGTCACTTTGAATCTAAAATAAGAATATTAACGTCATTAAGGTACCACACATACAAAAACATACTTTCACATTCGCACACATACTCACACTCCACATACACAACTCCACCATTTCACAAAACTTACACACACTCGCATACTTCATTTATTTATTTTTTATTTTAATTATTTTCTCTTATTTATGTGCTTAAAATATTTTGATTTCTTGGTTTCTTTATGTTTACTTTTCATTTATCATATTGTTTTAGTTTTACCATAATTATCTTGAATGTTTGCATGAGTTCTTGTCTCAATATAGATACAATTAAGGGAATGAGCGAAGCCGCCCCAACACAAGTATCTTTGATAACTTAATGGGGATGTTTCATTTTACATGTATTGTAATAATTTTGAGACACAATAAAACTATTTTTTTTTTTTTTTTTTTTATTTTTTTTTTATTTGTAAAAAAAATAAAAGAAAAAGGCGTTGGTGGATGAAAAAAATATATCTGAATAGATCTCTATATGGCGTAAAATTTCTGGAAGACATAAGATATGAAGCCGTTGAAGACACTATAAAAAAATTACGCGAGTGTCAACTACAGAGTTCGAATTAATAAAATCATTAATAGAACCAAGTGTTATGAAAATGAACACGCAATTTCGAGAGGCAATATCAGTTACGGAAAGATTAGCAATAACTTTTGCGGGATCTGGATGCCATCAACAATTGGTCTGACAGATTTGGGGTGTCTGTGAACCCCACAAAATGCCAGGCCATTATCATAGGAAGTTCACGAATGATGAGCAGAGTGGCGGTGTCACATCTTCCTCCTATAGTTCTTAATAGTACTATCATCCCAATTAGCCCTTGCGTGAAAGATCTCGGTTTATATCTTGATTCAACGCTTAGCTGGCAAAATCAAGTTTCCAGTGTTTGTCAGCGGGTCAACGGTACCTTGCGTTTCTTGTATCGTCTGAGGAACTTTTTGCCTGCAAAGACGAAAACAATGCTTGTGCAGTCTTTAATCTTCCCTATAATTGACTATGGTGATGTGTGCTACTTTGACCTGCATGCTGTCCTGTTGGATAAACTGGACAGGCTGCTAAATAACTGCATTCGGTTCATTTTTAATTTGCGGAAATATGACCACGTGTCTAGCTTCAGATCGGAGCTTAAGTGGTTACCCATTCGTCAAAGAAGAAATTTACGTGCGTTGACCACGCTTTATTCCCTTCTCAATTCTCGCTCTCCTCCTTCTTATCTTACTTCTCATTTCCAATATCTTTGTTCTACTCATGATAGGAGTCTACGTTCCTCTAATAATCTTCTACTTAACTGTCCTTCTCATACTTCTGATTTCATTCATTCTTCCTTTCATGTCCAGGCTATTCTTCTTTGGAATGCGCTTCCTCTCGATATCAGGACAGCCATCAGTCGGTATGCTTTCAAGCAGAAATTGCGGACTTATTTTTCGGAGCAATTGTAAGAGTTGTCTCTTAATCTTCTTTTCTGAACTTTCATAGGATATGTATTTTATATGTAAGTATACAGTTATGTATGTATTTATGTATGTATATATATATATGTATGTTTGTATATATGTAAAATGTATGTATATGGAATAATATATATTGAATTATTATAATATTATTGTTTTTGTACATTTAGAGTATGGAGTATTTTAATTTTTTTTGTACTTGTGTACATTTCATTGTTATAATACTCTTGTACAGTAATTTGCACCTGCCATGTTATCTCTTCACCACCTTTGGTTGACTGGTAGAGAATGCCTAAGGCATTAAGTCCGCCTTTGTACTTGTTTTGTGCATAAAGTTTAAATAAATAAATAAATAAATAAACTTTAAGATTTCTGGCAACTGGGGACTCCTATACTAGCTTGCAATACCTTTTTCGAGACAGTATCAAAACAGTCAATTTCAAGAATTGTTCCTGATTTTGACGTATTCGCCGCGCGAGCCAAGTCACCAAAACTACAAACCATCCCCACTGCGCGCGAGTGCACGACTGATGCCCCTTTGACGCGGTCTCAAAAACCGACAGCGAGCGGATCCCGTCTACATAGAGCGCGGCCGCCGCGCGCGCCAATGTTCGATGGTTTGCCGCGCTTAATTTATACGCGCCTTAACGTTACATTAAATAAGGATATACTGGAATTCGTCGAAAAGACAGTTTTCCTAGGGATTACGCTTGACTCAAAGCTGCAGTGGAGTCCTCACTTAACATCTCTAGCAGGGCGGTTGAGCTCAGCCGCTTACGCTGTCAGAAAAATCCGACAGTTAACAGACGTGGATACCGCGAGGCTGGTCTATTTTAGTTACTTTCATAGCATTATGTCTTACGGTATTTTGCTTTGGGGGCGGGCTGCAGATATAGATTCTATCTTTATTCTGCAAAAGAGGGCTGTCAGAGCCATCTATAATCTTTGCAGGAGCGAGTCTCTAAGGGAATTGTTGAAAAAAAATAATATCATGACGTTTCCTTGTCAATATATATATGAAAACATTATGCATGTTCGAAAAAACCTTCATCTTTTCAAAAAAATTGGTGATAGACATAATGTTTATACTAGAAATAGGAATAAATTAGATTAACCAAGTTTCAGATTGTCTAAAGTACACACTTCTTTTATGGGGTACTGTGTAAAATGTTAATATAACAAAATACCGTTCGATATTCTCGAACTAAATGAGAGAAAATTTAAAACTTGCATCAAACGCACACTATGTAGTCAAGCATATTATAAGTTAGAAGATTATATTAATGACAAGAATGCTTGGCTTAATGCTGTTCCTGCTCCACAGAGACACGCGCTCACAAATTAATAGATATTATTTTTTGGGTATGTTTCTTACCACTTTTTCATTTTGATTGACCTTAATAACGTCTACCGTTATTTTATTGCTATTTATTTTACATACTATGGATCATCAATCGAATAGGTTCACTAAAAACCTTAGTTTTATATAATTTAACATAATTTATTTAAATTTTGTAAATGTGAGTACCATGGAGCCATTTATTTGTTAAGTTACTATGTGTTGGACACTGAGCATGGCAGTTGAGAGCTTCGTCATGCTCTTTTTAATGTCTCGCTGACGGTGGCGCGTGGGTTGGATCGTTTGGTTCCCTTCAAGATAGTTGAGCTAGATGGTGCTGATGCACGCGTCATATTCGTGAACGGGTGCTGTTAGTTGGGATTGGTCATCTCTTAACTGCCATGGCTTACATCTTTATTATAATTTTGTTATTTTTTATATTCACCTTCATTGTTTTCACATATAGAAGCAACAAGAATATTGTAACCAAGTTTTTGTAAAAACCAAATTGAATGAAAAGAGTGTCCATGGAGTTTCTTGCTCGTTCTTCTCCATAGAGACCTACGTTTTGGAACGAGCAACTAGCTTCAATATTAAACTGTAACTTCTTGACAATTCAAAAGTGCCTGTAAATGGTCTAATTGAAATAAATGCTTTGATTTGATTTGATTTGATTCCCCGAAGGGTTAGGCAGAGGTGTACCAATGATACCCACAGTTCGCCGGTATGTTTTTAGGTCCCATGTAATAGGGGGCGAGCCTATTGCCATTAACCGGGCACGAATCCAAACTCCGAGCTGCTACTGAGAATTTCATAGAAAAACCAAATAACACTTTTTGCTCGACCTGGGATTCGAACCCAGGAACTCTAGCGTACTTAGGACCACTAGGCTACCGAGGCAGTTAATAATAATTGTATAGAAATAAAATAAATATACAATATATATGGAGGTATATTAATAGTATAGAAGACAATAACTATGAGTATGCTTGTTCTAGAAGTCTACACAAAGACAAAGAATAAAACGTCATGCTATAATATTTAAATTTGACTGCACACCCCCTTCGCAATATTATGTTTGCGTTTCATCACTTGTAATGTAATGCAATCCTCCAGACCGATTCCGGCCACGGCGGTTAATCTTAATGCAGACTAGCCACGTACGCAGGAAATATTATAGTGCACAAGTGTGTGCGCAAACACAGGTGCACTCCCTCTTCCCTAACTCTCATAGCCCGATGGGACGGCAATCCGACACGACCGGAGAGAGATTAGGCGCAGGACCAACGACTTTACGTGCTTTCGGAGGCACGGGGATGACACACCACCAACTTCCAAACTCCGGGCTGGTACTGAGAAATTCCTAATAGAAAAACCCAATAACACTTTTTGCCCGACCTGGGAATCGAACCCGGGACCCCTTGCACAGCAGTCGCGCTTGCGATCACGAGACCAAAGGGGCAGTCCGAGGCGGACCAGTGTCGGGGGGTGTCGGGGTCCGGGGTCATCACTTATCGCTTTAGTATAACTTATCTCCCTGTCTTCATACATTTAAGTTAATATACTCCCATTTATTACTGTTAATAACTCGAATAAGTCAAAAGGAGATAAATTCATTACAAACTAGCTTTTGCCCGTGGCTTCATCCGCGCGGCTTATTTCTCCCGCCATAAGTTGCGTCTTTGGTTAATGCTCCGCTCCGGTGGGTCGTAGCGTGATGTTATATAGCCTATGTTACACAGGAATAATGTAGCAAACTATTGCTGAAAAATGGTAAAAATTGATTCAGTAGTTTTAATTTAAATACATTTAGCGCTACATAATGTTTAGTGATAACTGCCCCGTTGGTCTCGTGCTCGCAAGTGCGACTGCTGTGCAAGGGGTCCCGGGTTCGATTCCCAGGTTGAGCAAAAAATGTTATTGGGTTTTTCTATGAAATTCTCAGTAGCAGCTCGGAGTTTGGATTATATGGGACCTAAATATACCGGCGAACTGTGGGTGTCAAATCAAATCAAATCAAATCAAATCAAATCAAATCATTTATTTCAATTAGACCATTTACAGGCACTTTTGAATTGTCAAGAAGTTACAGTTTAAAATTGAAGCTAGTTGCTCGTTCCAAAACGTAGGTCTCTATGGAGAAGAACGAGCAAGAAACTCCATGGACACTCTTTTCCTTCCATTTGGTTTTTACAAAGTCTTGGTTACAATATTCTTGTTGCTTCTATATGTGAAAACAATGAAGGTGAATATAAAAAATAACAAAATTATAATAACGATGTAAGACATGGCAGTTAAGAGATGACCAATCCCAACTGACAGCACCCGTTCACGAATATGACGCGTGCATCAGCACCGTTTAGCTCAACCATCTTGAAGGGAACCAAACGATCCAACCCATGCGCCACCGTCAGCAAGACATTAAAGTGAGCATGACAAAGCTCTCAACTGCCATGCTCAGTGTCCAACACATAGTAACTTAACAAGTAAATGGCTCCATGGTAGTCACATTTACAAAATTGAAATATATGATGTAAAATTATACAAAACTAAGGTCATCGGCGAACCTTTTCAAAAAATAAACTGTAGTAAGTAGAAGAAAAAAGTCAGTAAAAATTATAATAACGGTATACGTTATTAAGGTCAATAAAAAAGGTGCTAATAACATCGTTATGTTTAGAAAAAAATGTATATTAATTTGTGTGCCCGAGTGGCTGTGGAGCAGGACTAGCATTAAGCCAAGCATTTTTATCATTTATATAATCTTCTAATTTGTAATATGCTTGACTACATAGTGTGCGTTTTATACATGTTTTAAACTTTCTCTCATTTAGTTCGAGAATATTGAGCGGTATTTTATTATAACATTTTACACAGTACCCCATAAAAGAAGTGTGTACTTTTGACAATCGAAAACTCGGTTGCTCTAATTTATTCCTATTTCTAGTATTAAAATTATGTCTATCACCAACTTTTCTAAAATGATGAAGATTTTTCCGAACATGCATAATGTTTTCATATATATATTGACAAGGTACCGTCATGATATTAATTTTTTTAAACAATTGCCTTAGAGATTCGCGTCTGCCAAGATTATAGATGGCTCTGACAGCCCTCTTTTGCAAAATAAAAATAGATTCTATGTCTGCAGCCCGTCCCCATAGCACAATACCGTAAGACATGATACTATGAAAGTAGCTAAAATAGACCAGTCTCGCGGTATCCACGTCTGTCAATTGACGGATTTTCCTGACAGCGTAAGCGGCTGAACTCAACCGCCCTGCAAGAGATGTTAAGTGAGGACCCCACTGCAGCTTTGAGTCAAGCGAAACCCCCAAGAAAACTGTCTTATCGACGAATTCTAGTACTTCCTTATTCAATATAACGTTACATACACTACTTCTAACGTTCGGTAAAGCAAATCTTATGCATTTAGTTTTCTTCTCATTTAACACTAAGTTATTTATCGTAAACCAATTATGAACCTTAAGCATAGCGTTATTTACTTCGTCAAGGTGCTGTACCCGTCTATTTACATTAAAAATCAGTGAAGTATCATCAGCAAATAACACCATTTTAGGTTGGTTTTTCAGTAAATGAGGTAAATCATTTATGTAGACTAAAAAGAGAAACGGACCCAATATTGAACCTTGCGGAACTCCCATCTTTACTTTCAAGCCTGATGAATTTACACCGTTTATTTGAACTTGCTGTAGTCTATCATTTAAATACGATTTCAGTGAGCTAAGCGCTAGTTGACCGAGGCCGTAATGCTCAAGCTTCTGGAGGAGGGTCTCATGATTTACGCAATCAAATGCTTTTGAGAGGTCGCAAAAAATGCCAATGGCATCCTGTGAGTCCTCCCATGCATTAAAGATGTGTTTAATTAAAGTGACACCGGCGTCAGTAGTGCAACGCCCTCTGGTGAAACCAAACTGCTGGTCGTGTAAGATGTTATTACAGTTAAAATGATTAAGCATTTGATTGAGCATCACTTTTTCAAACACCTTGCTGAACACCGGCAAAACCGAAACGGGTCTATAGTTATTAGTGTCTTTACTATCCCCGGATTTAAAAAGTGGTATAACTTTGCTGTGTTTCATTAAAGTCGGAAAAACCCCTTGGTCTACACATAAGTTAAATATTAAAGCTAAATAGGGTGCAACTGTCTCAATAATAGACTTACACACATTAGTAGACATGCCCCACATATCTTCTGTAACCTTGATCTTAAGTTGTTTGAAAGCCTTTATGACATCCACAGGGTTAATATGTCTAAATTTAAATTCCTTAGGACAGGCTGAAACATTCGCTCTTAATAAATCTATAGCAAGTGAGGGCGAGGAATCTAAAGTTTCTGTGGTTTTAATTGGGATATTGGTAAAGAAAGTTGCAAATTTCTGAGCCACATCGATATTATTGCTTATGAGACCTCGGGAAGTCTCCAGAGTGTAATCATTATTTTGTCTTTTATTTCTATTTGTTTCGTTGTTGATAATTTTCCAGACCATTTTTATTTTATTGTCTGCTGATTTTACCTTGTTGCTAATGTATAAGGCTTTAGCTGCCTTACATGTATTTTTAAAAATTTTAGAGTAAGTAGCAACATGCTTATTAAAAGTTACCGTATTTATATAAGGCTTAAGGCCATACAGCTCAAAGAGTCTTTCCCTACTTTTTCTGATACCTTTAGTCGCCCAGTCACTGAATAAAAATTTAGGGCAAATTGTTTTAGATTTTTTCTTAAAAATATTATTGAATTCCGTTTGCACAACTGAAAAAAAATCTTCATACAAAGTATCACCATTATTCATATTAAAGCTCTGAACACATAATTGACTCATTAAAGTGCTATTGAATTTATTTAGATTACCAGATGTTATTGGTCTTGACTGTATCTGCACTTTTTGTGATGGTGTGCTGTATTCAAAAGTAACGGTTTGTCCACTGTGATCAGAAGGAAGGTAATTTACAATGGCTTTATCTAAGTAGTCGCAACAACAAAAAACATTATCAATACATGTAGCAGTAGTTAAAGTCACTCTTGTTGGTTCTAGAAACACATTTGATAAGTTGAATGATTTAAAGAGATCTAAGAATCTACTGCTATTCGAATTATTTTCTAAAATATTAATATTAAAGTCGCCACAAATGATTACTGATTTATTACCAGTTGCAAGTTTTGCTAAAACATCTTCCATAATCGACTCAAACAAAGAGTAATTTTGATAATTTGGGGGTCTGTAAGCGCACACTATGACATGCTTATCTAGCTCAACACAGGACAGCTCAATAATGTGTTCAACCGATAGTTCAACTATGTCTTTACGTGGCTTTGATTTAATACTGTTTTTAATTAAGATTAGGGAACCGCCACGCAGCATGGATTTGCGGTTGAAACAACTGCCCACACTATAATTATCATAATTAATTAACATTTCGTACTCTTTTAACCAATGTTCAGTAAAACAAATAATGTCGAACATGGTTGGCGTATATTGGTACACCTCTGCCTAACCCTTCGGGGAATACAGGCGTGATGGTATGTATGTATGTATTTATTTATGTTTAGTGATTTTTGCTAAAAGTGGGCCTAAATGGCATAAAAAATCCCTCCAAGAATATAACACAACAAAACAAAGGCGCTGTTTTATAATTACGACAATATGACAATTAATATTTAAGAACATGGGGTTCCGCACCTTTCCACATCACCCCTAACTAATTTCTTTATCTTTATACAAAAGGGTCTAATAACAACATACGCTATGTAAAATTCCCTTATAATTGTTTACATACAGGTTGGTTTCTTCCTAAGAGTAAAAGTAATTTTCGATTAAATATTATGTACACAAATAATTAATTCGACTTCTTACTGAAGCATTAATTGGATGAAATTAATTCAATTAATTGACCCTATATTGCTGTTTAACAATGAGAAGTATTTATTTTACGAAGCCAGACTTAAGTTTGGGTAATCAGGCATTTAAAATAGAATAGAATAGTTCAGCTTTGTTAACTGCCTCGTTAGCCTAGTGCTCCTAAGCGCGACTGCTAGGCTAGAGATCTTGGTCAAAGTCAAAGTCAAAGTCAAATCATTTATTTCAATTAGACCATTAAAAGACACTTTTGTATGGAGAAGAACGGGCACGAAACTCCAAACATACTCTTTTAAAAAAAACGTATTACAGTATATTGTACAATTACATGCATTCCATAATAAAATATGCTAATGTCAAAACGATCTGTTAACAATAAAAGTCACTCAAAGTACTACAATACGTACTAAGTGCCACGAATTAAGAAATGAAAGCTAAACCAATTGTAATATTTAACACCAATATTGTGATCGAAGATGATCACTTCTAACATTGACACAAATGACAACGAATCAGTGTGTGAGCCATAGTAATCATAAAATGTAGCATTATTGTCTAAGAGAAAAAAGAAATAGTAATAATAGTCAATTGGGTTCGATTCCCAGGTCGAGCAAAAAGTATTTTGGGTTTTTCTATGAAATTCTCAGTAGCAGCTCGGAGTTCGGATTTGTGCCCGGATAATGGCAATAGGCTCGCCCCCTATTACATGGGACCGAAACATACCGACGAACTGTGGGTGTGTATTGGTACACCTCTGCCTAACCCTTCGGGGAATATAGACGTGATGTTATGTATGTACGTAATAGAATAGTTCTTTATTTGCACAGAAAGTAGGTACGAGTTAAAGATGTTAAGTTTAAAATGATCCTTAAACTGGCATGCAAATAAATAATAAAAACACATAATTAAACAGAAACGTTATAGTTTTTTTACTTATGTATCACGAGTACAAATACAAGTACAAAAACAAAACAGGTGATCCTTAATTTTTTTAGAGAAACTCTATGTATTTGCAAAATTATTTGGAATATTATTCCAAACTAGCTGTTTCGCGCGACTTCGTTCGCGTTTTTAAGTTAATAGTGTTCATACTGTTTCTGTCTAACCCCTATGTGACATAGCGTGATAAATGTTACTGTGTTACTGCCAAAACAGTGCCAAAAGTTTTGTTCAAATCGGTGCAGGAGTTAAAAAGTTATACGCGTACAAACAAACAAACAGACAAAAAATTCTAAAAACCATTTTTTTGGGTTCAGTATAATGTATTTAACATGTGAGAATTACTCTTTATAAAAAATATTGAATGTACAGAATTGGCCTCGTTACGATTTTATTGTATGTATAGATAATTTTGTAATTCCACTCTACGTTAAATCTCACTGAAGTACACACCCTGTATATAGCCTCACATTTCGATGAGGGTGCATAACGAGGCCTTTCCTTTCTCCCGACTTGGAAGCGAGACAATCCAATATGGCCGCCGGATGCAGCCTCTCCTGGACCCTTCATTTCCGGTCCGTCGGCCAGAGCCCAGGCTGTATCAACGTCGTTGGATTTGTTACATCCAAAGTACTCTAGGTATTGTTTGAGATTTTTCATATTTTGATATTTTGTTGGGTCTGCTTTAGTGTGGAAACGACTTTTATACAAGGTGTTGATTTGCATTCTCGTCAAATTTTAGGAGCTTGTCATAGAAAAAAAGAAGTAATCAAATATAATTACGATACCTGGCCAATATTTAATAAATACTTGTTTTTTTAGTTGCAACTATCCAGAATACTCCTTTTGCAAAAATCAGCATTGTCCAGTTGCGTATGCGGTAGGCAGAGTTGTCGCGCGGCTATATCAATGCGTGCATAGCGCCCAAACCCTCTGGCGAGATGGCTAGTTCGAATTGGAAACTAACGTCAAAAAATATAAATTTAAAAAAAAAATTGATTCGTGTTAAGAATCACGAGCATAGTTAACTCCTTGAATTTGACGAGAATGCAAATCAACAGCTTGTATTTAATCTCTTACATAATACGTTTAAGAGTTTAAACATTATGACAGAATATTTTGAAACCAATATACAGGCGTAGGTATGTTTAAACAGCTTCGTTAGTCTAGTGGTCCTAAGCGTGACTGCTCCGGTAGAGGTTTTGGGTTCGATTTCTAGGTCGAGCAGAGTGTCATTGGGTTTTTCTATGCAGTTTTCAGTAGCATCTCGGAGTTAGGATTTGTGCCCGGGTAATGAGGGGTCTACAATCATGTACTGAATCGTGGTTAAATTTTAATTAACATCCATTCTTTATTAAATTATATTCTAAAGGCGAAAGTAACGCTGTATGTCCGTCTGATACGCTTTCACGATTACACCACTGAACCGATTTTCATGAAATTTTGTATCATGGACACTTGAATCCCAAGAAAGGTCGTAAGCCACTTTTAAATTCGTCACTTTCTCTGCACCCAGACATTTAGGCTAATCGCACACTGCCCCGCGCGTGTTTGCGTGGTGCGTGTTTCTCCGCATGTAGGAGCGTCATCTTTTACACTGCGCGTGTATAGTTTTTCAGTGTGTTGGACTACGCGTGTTTTCTATAAAAACACAGATACTTGCAAACAATGTAAGAACACGCACCCCCGCGCTACGCTCCGTGATGCGGTGCTGTGTGCCAATCGCCTTACGCGGCTGCAGTCGCGGGCAAAAGTAAGTCCAGACAACGCAATCATTATTTAATGTGAAACAACTTCACACAAAACGGTTCATTGAACTTTCACTAATTAATTCACCACTGTTATCATTCGTCTATTGTGGTTGATATCTAAAATTTAAATTAAATACACAAAACAGAAATGTAATAAAATACGATCCAATAATTATGTGAATTTATTTGTGACAAATTGTTTTAATTTGTTCCCACTAATTAACAAATAAGTCTGGTGTTGTTTTTCTTTTTAATTGAACTTTAATTTGTGTAGGCGTTGCACCACGAATTATATATGTGTAACATTGTAATTGTTGGAGGAGCTCGTGGCTAAATAATTACAGCCGCATAGACCGATCTTCCGGGTTAGGCCACGCTTGCCGAGGTTGGTCTGTGGATGGGTGACCATTTACCATAGCGAGTTTCCTCCGTGCCTCGGAAAGCACGTAAAGCCGTTGGTCCCGGCTGTCATTTGTAGATCTTTGACAGTCGTTACTGTTAGTCAGAAGCCAGAAAGTCTGACAACGAGTCTTACCAAGAGTATCGTATTACCCATTACTGGGTTGTGGAGGTCTGATAGGCAGTCGCTCCGTGTAAAATACTGATATTTAGCTTCATCCGGTTCGACTGGAAGCCGACCCCAACATATTTGGGAAAAGGCTAGGCAGATGATGATGAACGTTCATTGTAATCGTAATTCACATTTAAGTCTTATTAACGTACTTAGAGACTTAGCATTATTGTACCATTTACAACAACCGGGCGATGCAGGAGCGCATTTCACACTGTGCTAAAGAAAATTTAGGCTTCTACATAATAGTGAAGGTTCATATTTGCTTGTAATTTATACTGCCTTGAACTCGCCAAGCAGTGCAAATTCCATGCAAACATAAACCTTAAGTATTAGGTGGAGGTCTGAATTTTCTTTAGCACGTGCAAAATGTGATCCTGCGACACCCGTTTACTGAAAAATGGTACATAATGGATCATAAACTGAATATCCCGGCACGTGGTGGTGATCAAAGAATATTTTCAATCATTATAAATGCAAAATTAATTCCAATTGACGTTATATTGTTCTTGTGATGTTGTTATTTAATGTTATTTCCATTTAAACAAATAACAACTCAACATTGGTGTAAATTAAGCTGATTTCAGAATGACTATAGATCAGAATGGTGTTTGAGCATTTTAATAGCTGACTGTAATTTTTATTTTTTAATCTGTGATTGTAGTTCACAATATCTTAAAAAGTTATGGACGGTTTCCTAGGAACGTTTCCTGTCCTTGGTGAACCGGCTCAAAAATTATGAAATTCAAAAAGTCTGGCAAGCTAAGGGAACCAGGTCAGAAGTTTCTGGCTACTTGGAAAAATCTTAATATTCAGCTTATAAACTATGACGTGAATTCACCACTTTTTTGCGAAATTAAAAGTGCAAAGTGTCTGGCAATGGACGACGTGACATCTAACATCACTACGAAGAAAATATAAAAGATTACCTTTATAGTGTCACGTAATTTGGCAAGATTAGTCACATCACCTTTGCTTTATTTTCGGATGCGAAATCATTAAATGTCGTCTGCCACCCTGGTCGGGGCGGGGAGTGAGTGTCAGATTTTTACTGACTAAAACCCATCCATGTTCCTTCTTGTGCCCTTTGCGTTCCGGGGGCCCAGTATCTCTTTCGAACAACCCGCAGCCCCGACATTTGCTGCCTGCTCCCTGCCAAAGCTACCATGATCCAAACTTCGCAGTAGCCAAACGTTGCTACCCATATTAAGAAGCTGAGAAAGCTGAGAAAGTTTCAGCTGATGACGTAGGTCTGACAGTCACTGGCTCTTAGGCTATAACTAATTAAATGCGTGGGAATGCCTTTACCTCTTTTTGCGAGGTCCACAATCAGACAAGGGAGCATAAGCAAGCGTACCTATATTTCCGTTTCTGTCTAACTTCCAGGATTTTTATAATCTACTATTTAACGCTTTCGCCACTTCGTGGTTCTGGAGTCGAGGAAGACCCTTCGCGCGAAACGTTGCTGTAAAGACATTTACCACTAGTCCGCTAGATTCTGGAACTGGAAGTCCGGTGGAAGCCGGAACCGTCATCACCTTCGGAGACGTTTCAGGCCAGTGTTCCTACCCTTATTACGCTCGCTCTGCAATCGGGACATGAGGTGGGTGCGGAAGTTGTAGGCCAATAAATAATAGGTGTACATAGCTGTTGTCTCTTATTATTTTCGAATCCCTACTTAATCACCTGCTGGCAACCCCCGCTAGGAAGGGTGTCACAGTGGAGGAAGTCATTTGATAACTTCCCCCACTAAAAACAAAGAAAAGCAAAAAGACAGTTCTTACTTGCGCATGTGCCCATCTGGCAGTCGTCAAGTAAAGTTGACGGCTCGGCTGCCAATGTGACGTGCAGGACGTAAATAAACAACTTTGAATTTGTATTTTCCATTTTTATATTCTACGGGCTTAATATTTTGCAGTGTTTGTGTGATCATTGAGAAAGCAAAGCGATTTAAAAATGCCTAAAAAACGTTCCAAACCAGATATCTCGGAAACCTCGGAAATATTAAAATTAGTTGAAACGCGACCTGTCTGTAAACCTTTGAATACTCTCGCTGAGATTTTGTTGTTTTTAGAAAATCCACCACCTTGGAAGAGTTTATGTAAAGGATTGACGCCTCACAGTGAATTTGTAATAAAAAATTCAGACATAAATGCACAAAATGATCCGCCAAAAAGACCTGAAACTTTTTGTCATTATGAGTCTGAGGCGGCAGAAGTCCAACGACATGAATCAAAGAGTTTACCGAAGACATTGGTATGCCATGATATGGGCAGTGGATATCACGACGACAGGTACTAATAATTCTATATTATAATGGCGTACACACACCGTGGTGGTGTGCCTCTCTTGGGCGAGGCACCGCCGTGTCCTCGTAGCGGCGAACTCTCGTGTCCGGCCCTGGTGCAAACCATGGCCCGAAGCGAGGGGGAATGGGATGCAGCCACCTCCTTCTGCGAAGCAGTTATGCAAGAGAAGAAGGTGGCGGGACGTGCGAGGCGCAGAACCTCTCATCCCAGCCGCCGCGGGAGATACTCCAGGCGTCGGGAGCCGCGAGACGAATCATGGCCACCGTAGACGCTGGGTCTGTAGGCAGTGGGCAATGGGTAACTAAACAACAGACCGTGTCGACGGCGCGATCGATGATTTCACATCGGTAAAAAAAAACGTAATGAGAACATTGGAAATTATAGTAATTCAGTTTTGACCTAAGTATTGATTGTATTGTGCTGTGCAGGGTGCTGCTAAACAACAACCAAAATAAAATGCTAACATGTATTTGTATTATTTTTAGTATTATTGATGGAACTATTAATTCATGTGCATACACATTCTACAACTGGGCTGGAATAGATATATTTTGTTACTTCAGCCATCACTTGGTAACAATACCTCCTATAAGCTGGATCAATGTTGGACATGCTCATGGTGTTAAAGTTATTGGTATGTGGTACATGTTGTAACTAGTCAGTGGCTAAGTTTTGTAAATATTGTTTGATATAATAGGACTGGTGTAGTAAACGTGACATCCACAGACTGCACTTTGACTGAGCTCTGTAAAGTAAGCATCTTATTACAATACGAACCTTAGTAATGTGCAAATTATGGTTGTAGCCGTTAAAGGGAATGTGAACAAGCATTATATTTTAATTAACCATCTTGATCATAATGAAAGTGTTGTGAAAGTACGTGTTGTGCTGGGGCGGCTGCGTCTGGTGCCGAAAATCTCAAGCGGTGCAAATATATAAACCTTCATGAAAGCTATATGTTTAAGCCGTTTGGGGTTGAAACATTATCGCCATGGGGACCGAGCGATCATCTAGTTTTTCGCGACATCGCCAAGCAACTGGTCGATTTTTCACGTCACCAGAGGACTGGCCTTTTCTTGGGCCAAATAATCAGCATTGCCATACAACGTGGCAATGCTGCCAGCCTTCTGAGCACATGTCCTATTGACAGCGATGCGGATGAGTTTTTTGATGCTCTATGACCTTCCTTTTTATATCCTACTACTATTATAAAGGCGAAAGTTTGTATGTATGGATGTATGTATGGATGTTTGTTACTCTTTCACGCTTAAACGGCTGAATGGATCTGGATGAAATTTGGCACAAAGATAGATTATAGTCTGGAATAACACATAGGCTACTTTTTATCCCGGGAAAATGTACGGTACCCGTAGGATAACACATCAACTGTGACGCGGACGAAGTCGCGGGCAGAAGCTAGTTAACTATAAATAGTTTGTAATGAAAGTGATCAAAGTTGTTATTACCCGATTTCCCTCGCCATGTCAAAGTACGCTCAATCTGACCAAGCAGTCATAATAAATTAAGTCATATAAATTCCTTATCATGTACGATAGTAAACGTATGTTGGATCGACCAACACTGTTTCACTAGTATAAAAGTAAATATTACCAAGTAAGATTTCTTCAGAACCCTCTTAATTAATATGACAGTGACTATTGTTGAATGTTTAGCACACACTTTATTTAGGTACCTGCTGCCTATAACCAACAATACACAGACACATACACATATATACATACATATACATATATATACAGTCTTACACAACATTGATTTCTAGCTGCTGTTGTCATATTTAAATGTTTTTTGATAGACACAATTTGACTAGCTGGTTAGAAAGCTGCTAGAAGCTAGGTAGCTAAGAGCTACTGTGTTTTGTCAAAAATTGGTCATTGTTTTCCACAACACTATATGGTTTTAACTATTTGATTGTTTGGAAGAGCTTAGTAATAAGGCTGCCTCTTGTACATTGCCTTGCTTTTTTAGTATTTTTTTTTGTAATAAGAAATGAAATCCTATTTAACAGGAACTATAATAACGGAGCGTGCAGAAGGTGTATTGTTTTGGGATGAGGTGTTATCTTCTGATACACAATATCAGACCCTTGCTAGTAATCTGGTGACTATTGCGAAAACCTTAAAGTTCGACGGCTATCTTCTGTACATTGAAAACAAGGTTTTTTTTTATTATAAATTATTTCGCTTTCATAAATGATGACTTGGTAGTTGTTTGATAATCTCTATTATGCATATAATGTATGTTTGTATTACTTACATGGTAACACACGCGAAACACACACACACACACCCTCACACACCCTCACACTTGGTACACTTGCGCGAAATACATTTCCGCGAAAGGCACTTACTTGCACGAGTCCCTTTGTGCGAAAGAACAATTGCGCAAACGGATGTTTGCGCGAATAGGCACTCCCGCGACAAGACACTTACGCGAAAGTCATTTCCGCGACGAGACACTTCTGCAAATCCCTTTGCGCGAAAGGATACTTGCGAGAAAGACATTTCCGCGAAAGACTTTTGCGCGATTACACTTCCGCGAAAGATATTTCCATAAAACACATTACGCGAGTCCCTTTGCGCGAAAGGACGATTGCGCGAACAGACGTTTACGCGAATAGACACGTCCGCTACAAGACACTTGCGCAGAAGACATTTCCGCGAATGAATTTTGCGCGAAAGATATTTCCGCAATTCCACTAGCGCGAATAGACACTTGCGCGAAATATAATTTAAAAATCTTTTTGCTAAGGAGAATGGGCAAAATTCGAAAAATGAGATTTAATACAAACATAACGTCGCGCCTGTTTTCTTAGAAGAGTCGGTGAATATGCAGTACAAATTTATAACACCTGTACACCATAGACTACCGCAGCAAACTCTACAACTTGAGGATGTTAGATAGTGACACTATTGTTCTGGCGGGCAGGTATCGACGCCGGACGCGCTGCTGTCGTTCGTGAGTCACTTCCACGGGCTGCTGCACGAGGAGCTGCCGCACGCCACGCTCTTGTGGTTCGACAGCGTCACCGTACACGGCAAGCTCACCTGGCAAAACTCACTCAATGACAAAAATAAGTTAGTCTTGTGTTGAAGTTTCCAGAGAATTAATAAATATGATAAACCTATTCATTTGTTAAATTGACTCGCTTAACGTATCGGAGTTAAGCGCAGGTCTTATTATTGTACATTAAATGTATAACACACTTGTGTTCGGAAGTAACCAGCACGCCTCGTTCTACTAACAGAAGTGAGGCACAGGTTTTGGTTGTAATAGTAAAGTGAGGCCAATGAAAATGGCGTTCTTTAGTAGTTGATGGTTGTAGGGCGTTCTTCGACGCGTGCGACGGTCTGTTCACGAACTACTCGTGGAGCTGCGAGGACGTGGCGTCCAGCGCCGCGCTGGCGGCGTCCCGCCTCACCGACCTCTACATCGGCATCGACGTCTGGGGCCGGAACTTCTACGGCGGCGGCCAGTTCAACACACTTGAGGTAAAACCCTTCCATACATAAAATAAATAAATAAATAATAAATACATTATCTGAGCACTAACAATGAAAGTAGAAACCTCTATTGGAATTTCTAATATTAATACAGAAAGGTTTTTTTAAAAACATAATCTTGCTGTCAGGATTGTTATTAGTCGGGCTAGAGTTCGATCGTCTCATCAACACTTCAAGAGAGGGCTCGTCTGTTACCGTCACGGGGCAAGAATAATGAAGTACTAACTGGTAACTCTAGTGTATGTGTCAACCCAGGCAATAAAAGTGGCGCGCGCTTCGGGTTGCTCCATCGCGGTGTTCGCACCCGCGTGGACGCACGAAGCGCTCGCTGCCGACGGCAGCGCCACCGACGACGTGGCCATGGCCGAGGAGCTCAGCTTCTACGACAAGTTCCTGCTGCGCGACCGCGCCCTCTGGGACAGCTTCTGGCACCTACTCAACACCAAGCTGCCCTGCCACATACCCTTCAGCACGTTCTTCTGCAGAGGACAAGGAGAAAAGCGATTTTTGTACGGAGAGGTATGTTTATGCTCCCTGTGTATACTCTATCGTTGAGTCGCAATAATGCGTGACGTAGGAGTGTCCCAGCAGGTGCTGAGCCAGTCGCGATGGTTCAACCTGCGCCACCAGCAGTACCAGCCCAACGCGTCACACGGCCCGCACGGCTACCTGTTGTCCACCATCAACAAAATTGACAAAGTGAAGCGCGAGTACAAGGAATCCAAGGGCATCATGCGCATCCGCCACTCTTTTCTGGAGACGCCGAATGATGCGGCGCCAGCGGCCGTGCCAGCGTCCGAGTCGGACGCCGAGGCGACGCCCAGTAAGGATAATATAGGGCCCAGCAGTGAGAACGTGCATTTGGAAACGAATGAGGGGCCAGAACCGTCCACGGAATGGTTAACGGAGGACCCTGACAGCATGAAGCAGGCTTCCGTGAGCGTGCACCTGGGCCGCAAGGACAGGTCGCGCTACGGGCTGGCGTACGTGGCCAACGAGCACCCGTGCCTGGAGCTGCACCTGGCGGACGCGTTTTCGGGCGGCTCGTGTCTCATGGTGCACCCGGGCGACAAGCCAAACCCCGAGCACCGCCTCACGCGTTTGTTCCACTGCGACTTCCACTGCGACTTCGGGCTAATCTTCTGCGTGGTGACGAAAAAGTTGTTTGAACATCCTCAGCAGACATTAAATGTAAAGTTGATGATGATTAATGCGGCGAATGAGGATCTGACGGTGGTCCTGTCGGGGCGCGGGCTGTCGCAGACGGCGCAGCTGGACGGGCAGTCGTCGGGCATCAAGTACGTGTACCCGCTGCGCACGAGCAAGGAAGAAGTACTGCACGAGCTGCGCACCTACCTGCTTCTCACGCAGCCCGACTTCTTCGTGCCTGTCGACAACGCATTCGGGTGGAATGTCAGGTCGGTCTCATTACTTGTACTTGTAGCACTATGACTGACGCCTTTTTGTGCATAGAAACCCTGGTAGACGCACTGCTTGACGTAAGTGATCACAAACAACAGCTGACGTTGTGTGCCCGCGCAGGTACTACGAGATCGTGGTGCCAGGCTCGCGCATCATCGCCGTGGACCTGCAGACCGGCATGGCGAATGGACCCATCTTGCTGGGACACTTCGGCTTCGCCAGGAAATTGTAAGTTAGCATTCATACGCTACTTTGTAATAATAATTATTAATTAATAATAGTTCTACCCGCGACTTCGACCTGGTGTTTTTAGGGTTCCGTACCCAAAAGGTGAAACGGGACCCTATTACTAAGACTTTAATTTCCGTCCGTCTGTCTGTCTGTCTGTCTGTTCGTCTGTCACCAGGCTGTATCTCGTGAACCGTGATAGTTAGGCAACTGAAATTTTCACAGATGATGTATATCTGTTGCCGCTTTAACAACAAATTATAAAAAAAACACAATGTCGCGCAATTGCCCTTCCGCGCAAAAGGACTCGCGCAAGTGTCTTTTGCCGTAATGTCTTTCGCGCGAACTTGCGCGAAATGACTCTAGCGGGAAAAACATTTTCAAAAAGGATTTTTTTTGCGCGATTACGTTTGCGCGAAATATATTTCCGCGATTCCCCTAGCGCGAATGGAGACTAACGCGAAATATATATTTTTTTTCTTTTTGCAATTGAAAATGGGTAAAATTCTGGAAATGAGATCCCAAACTTATCATCACGCCTGTTTTCTTAAACCTAACCTAAAAGGGTTGGTAGATAAATATACAGTACAAATTTAACACCCGTTTAAAAAAAAAACAAAGTCAGCAGCCGAGAAATTTTACCAAATATGCGTCATGGATGTCATTTGTTGGGTTGGGTTAGTCGCTCTATGTAAAACACTGGTGTTCAGCTGCATCCGATTAGACTGGAAGCCGACCCCAATATCGTTGGGAAAAGGCTAAGCATATGATGATGACATTAATCCAAATTGATCGCATTGCTATTATGTATATGTACAGCATCGGTGCATAAAAAAACTACAAAAATAAATAAATTTGATGTAACAAGTGATTCAATGTTATAATAGATAAGCGATTTAGATATCAGAGTAGTCATTATAGTTGACTGGAGTATAATATGAAACATGTTGCTTACATAGACTTGAGAAGACCTCGATGATGAAGCTAGCAGCTACCGTGACTCCGAACGCGCCGGCGGGGTACACCGACCAGTGCGTCGCCCAGTGAGCGCGGGCGAGCCTCGCTGCGGGCCGGAGTAACATTGTGCCCAGACTGTGCCCAGACTGTACAACACACTGTTGCCAGTCAAACATTTATAGTCGCACTAATTTGTAGAATTTTGCGTTGTATATTTACGTAGAATTATAATTTTAATTTAATATTTCCTGAGTTTAATTTCACTCAAGCATTGGTCAATAGAACATCTTGGAGACTTATGGTATGTCCCATACATCTGTGATTACAACATGAATCTGAAAAGGGGTCATTGTACTTATTTATGTGAAAAGCTTTTGCCTGTTCTGAAATGCGTAGGAGCACCTGCTGTTCCTTAGGTACCTATTACATTTGTGTTCACATAAATCGACAGACTACTCGTATATGGAACCTTTCGAATGGAACAGCGAATTTTTTTGGTTGGTTTATTTAATTGGGTTGGTCTTGGTTGCGCTGGCTCTAGGTTCTAGGCTCGCGTCACGATAGTGTGTTGCTCTGCAACTACGCTTACAGGTGCGCGTGTCACGCAGCTGTGCTACTACGCAACATATTGACTACCGCTTCAGAGCAGCACAGCACCCGACCTTTCTGAAGAACCTCACCAATAAGGTCAGGGTAGGTCTTTCTAGGGCGTCCCCTCCCGGCATTGCCACTCACATTTGCCATATTCATACCTACATATTTCCTTTTTTTTAGTCGCATTTCACTCATCCCCTCAACATGCCCAAACCAGAAACAACTTATTACAAACTTATTTATTTAAATTAATTTGAGGTAAGATATATGATGATGATACATAACGCCAACATATTAGAGTAAGTGTGTTTGAGTGTGCCCGGCAGATACGTGTGGCGGCGACGTCAGCCACAGCTGCTTGCTGTACCTCGTGGCCGCACTAATCTGTTAAATGAGGCGCCCCTGACGCCAGTGCTTCACACTTTCAACGTTGTCGCAAAGGAGATAGACACTTTTTTTGCTTGTACACTGAGTGAATCCACAAGGATAACATTACACGTAATAAGTTCTAGAAAACAAGTTGTTATTATTAGATTTGCTTCGCTATTGCATTGGGTTGTACCTCTAATGATAGTTGTAAGTGATGATGATAAATAAATAAACAAATAAACTTCAGGTTCAATTACCGCACGGTGCAAATATTTGTATGCCCTACAGATAGTTGTTTCGGGTCTGACTATTTGTGTATGTCAGTTTATATGTTTGTAAACGCACCCACGATATACCGTAGAAATTCCTAGTGTGTGGCAACATTTTTAATTTATTACGGATCTTCAATTCAAGGAATTGGGGGACGCCTTTGCCCAGTAGTGGGATAGCACGACAAGTAAAAAATGAACTGATATTAATAAAATAATATAGGAACGCAAGTACGTACTATATTAATAAAATTGGCTTAATCTTGTTAATAATCTGACTCGTATCCTGACTTCGATCTACGTACACAAATATTCTAACAGTATTTGGTGATTGGCGTAGTAATTGATTTTACTCGTATATTACGTAATTTCCGATATTAATACGATAAGCTCAATTATACTCCAACTAATATGTGTTATTAATTGGTTATTATTTACAAATATAAGCAATATTTTGTACGAGACTGCGTTATTTGTCGTATTAGTGTTTATTGAATACTAGCGACCTGCCCCGGCTTCGCACAGGTACAATTTACTAAAAAATATTCATAAATCCTACTATACTATTATAAAGGCGAAAGTTTGTATGTATGGATGTATGGATGTTTGTTACTCTTTCACGCTTAAACGGCTGAATGGATCTGGATGAAATTTGGCACAAAGATAGATTATAGTCTGGAATAACACATAGGCTACTTTTTATCCCGGGAAAATGTACGGTACCCGTAGGATAACACATCAACTGTGACGCGGACGAAGTCGCGGGCAGAAGCTAGTACGTAATATTTTTGATGATAGGTAAGCTAAGAAATGCGAATATTTTGAAACATAATATCCACCTTCTGTCTCATTAGCCTAGTCCTCCTAAGCTCGACTGCTACGCTAGAGATCTTAGGTTCGATTCCCAGGTCGAGCAAAATGTGTTATAGGATTTTTCTATGAAATTCTTAGTAGCAGCTCGGATAGGCTCGCTCAATATTACATGGGACCTCAACATACCGTGAACTGTGGGTGTACATTGGTACACCTTTGCCTAACCGTTAGGGAAATAAAGGCGTGATGATATGTTATGTTATTTAAACATCCAGAAATCTCCATCACACTGACGCTACGAAGGTACTACGGCGTAGCAAAACGCGCTGGCTGCAACAGCTACGTCGTAGCATATGCTACGAAAGTCATGGACAAACTAGCAATCTTGATTTTAAAACAAACCTTGTGCGGATAATTATGATGTACAACCACCCACCAAAGTTTATATAAAATTTTCTATACAATTCTATACAATATCGAGGAATCAATGACAAACACACAAACATTTATTTTTATTAACCGACTTCAAAAAAACATAACCCCCCTTCTGGCGCAGTCGGGTCAAAAGAAGAGGTTCTCAATTCGACTGTATGTTTTTTTCTCATGTTTGTTACGCGATGAGTCCGCCATGAATCGAAAATATGTTGTGCAAGTACGAAGAAGCGTATTCTACTTTCTTGTGATTTTAAGTGGAGAGTCTTGTTAATTTACGTAGTATTACCGTTACTTCATATATTTAGTTTTTTTTAGGCATGGGAAGTCATCCTATAACTTCCCCCGCCCTGGGCGGGACGGGAGGGAGTGTCAGACTTTTACTGACAAAACCCATCTATGTTCCTTCATGTGCCCTTTGCGTTCCGGGGGCGCGGTATCTCTTTCGAACAACCCGCAGCCCCGGCAGGCATTGGCCCTTAGTGGCCCCTCCATTCATATATTTGGATGACAGGAAGTTGGTACTAAAAAGCGAAAAATAAAACCTTTTAACATAAAAAAGACAACTGCCTTCAAACACTAAACAGTGAAAAATAATCGAGTTACTTATTTAAAAAAGAAAAGCACTAACAGGAATATACTAACTTCTACTAAGTGTCGTTATGGCCCAGTGGTTAAGGCGCCCGCCTCTCCTGCGTGAGGTTGCGGGTTCGCAACCGGGCACGGGCAAATACCAATGTGACTTTTTCTAATTCATATGTACTTTCTAAGTTTATTTTAGACATCACTGATATCGGTAACCATGTCAGAGGCCTTTGAGGCGGTTTAGAAACTCCGACACTAGGGTGTGTGGGGTCGTTAGACCTTACTGGCCCACACGATGAAGAAGACTAACTTCTACATATCAGAACGTGTTAGCACGAGAATAACTTTATTTATAGAAAACCATTTAAAATATCAATAAAAATAAGTCCTCGAGTGTTTCCAATCAATTTGAGGAACGTGTTGCCTTCATATGTTTTTCATGGCAACAGAGGTGTGATCAAAGACTTTCGTTGAGGCCCAGATATTTAAGTGAAACTCTTTGAAAATATAATTCAGTTTATGGTTCATTTGAATATACGTTAGACGGAATAGATTAGTTTTACGTGGTTATATGTACTTAATTGAATTGTATTTTGAGGTTCTATACTTTTTTGGGTTCCTTAGTCAATTAAGAACCCTAACAGTGTCGCGATGTCTGTCCGTCTGTCTGTCTGTCCGTGGCTATGCTCAGAGACTCTTAGAGCTAGAAAGCCGTGATTTGGTATGAGTTTATAAATAAATAAATAAATATCTTGGGACAACTCACACACGGCTATCTGATCCCAAGCTAAGCAAAGCTTGTGTTATGGTAACCAGACAACTGATATACATACGTATATAATTTATAAATACATACATATTATAGATAAATCACACCCAGACACAGAACAAACAATCATGCTCATCACACAAAGTTTGTCCTGGGTGGAAATCGAACCCACGACCTCCGGCTTAGCAGTCAGGGCTACTAACCACTAGACCAACAGGCCCGTCAAACTAGTTTAAAGTTTAAAACTACGGTACTATATACTGCGTTCTATAATCAATGGTAAAGTTGTAGTTATCTTTACAAGTGTTTTATGTGGATGTCTAAACTTGTGCTGTAGAAGATGTACGTATCTGCTTCAATTTAAAAACAAACACAACAACAGACCATCACGCTTGTGTTCCCCGAAGGGTTCACCGGTATGTATACGTCCCATGTAATAGGGGGCGAGCTTATTGCCTTTAATTAATCTGGCACAAATCTTAACTCCGACCTGCTACTGAGAATTTCATAGAAAAACTCAATAACAATGCTCGACCTGAGAATCGAATCCAAAACCTCTTTTTTTTTTTATAGACTGGAAATCATCAAATAACTTCCCCCGCCCTGGGCGGGGCGGGAGGGAGTGTCAGACTTTTACTGACTAAAACCCGTCTATGTTCCTTCATGTGCCCTTTGCGTTCCGGGGGCGCGGTATCTCTTTCGAACAACCCGCAGCCCCGGCAAGCATCGGCCCTCAGTGGCCCCATCCAGTTTTGCTGACATCTGTTTGAGGCGCGCGTGGAACACGAACGCGCCGTCGACACGGTCTGTCGCTAGTGAACGTACGGACGGTGAGCTACCCATTGCTCACCGTCCACAGACCCGCGTCTACGGTGGCCGGGAGTCGTCTCGTGGCTCCCGACGCCCGGATCGTCTACCGCGGCGGCCGCTGGGACGGGGGACCCTCCTTTCCCTCTCCCGTCCCGCCGCTTCCTTCTCTAGCATTACAGCTTCGCAGAAGGAGGCGACTGCTTCCCATTCCCCCTCGCTCCGGACCATGGCCTGAACCAGTGCCGGACGCGAGAGGGCGCCGCCGCCGATGGCCGCCTCGAGGACTCGGCGGTGCTCAGCCCAAGCAGGGCACACCGCCAGAGTATGCTCCACCGTGTCCTCGGGGCGATCCTCGCAGTGGTGACACCCGGGCGTTTCCTCCCGCCCGATGAGGTGCAGGAACCTCCCGAAACTTCCGTGTCCGGTGAGGACCTGCGTCAGGCGGTAGGTGAGGGCGCCGTGGCGCCGCTCTAGCCACTCCTCAAAGAGGGGACTTACCGCCTCAATTGAGGCGTGCCCTATCCAAAACCTCTAGCGTAGCAATCGCGCTTAGGGCCACTAGGCTAATGAGGCATTAAAAATATAATAGGTATAAAAAGTCTAGACAGCCTTATACAATACCTAATTCGGCCAAACATATTTACAATATTACCTATACATCGTCATACAACACAACCAATAATCCCAATTACCCACATAATCGAAGCTCGTGAAAAAAAGGAATAAATATAAAGATCAATTTGTTCAGAGCAGACACGTAGCACTAATATTTGTCCGTCGGAGCTGTGATGACGTCGGTGTGATTAAACCGTTATTTCGTTTGGTCAGGGGAGGGTAATTACGGACGACCTTGGAGGTGGACGAACCCACGAACCCCTTTGCAATAAGCAAGTTCAGGTGATAATTTGTTGTAAGATGCACTTTGAATTTTATTTAGATTTTGTTGTTCTTTTTTACGTTGCTTTGCTTAAGAAAAAAGTTGCCCTTCACTAAGAATGCAAAATTCTGTGTCGCGGGTGTGTTTAGGTATGCAAAGGATAAACTCACATACGATAATAAAATAATTTATATTTTTCTATAAAATTCAGGAGCAGCTCGGAGCTAGGATTTGTGCCCGGTTAATAGCAATAGGCTCGCATCCTATTACATGCGACCTAAACGTACCGGCAAACTGTGGGTGAACATTGGTACACCTCTGCCTTACTTCGGGGAATACAGGCGTGATGGTATGTTATTTTATTTATACGCCTAGAAATCTCTATCACACCAACAGCTAGACCCGGAACAACTATCTTTAGTCCATACAAATATTTGTTCCGTGCGGAAATAGACGCCGCGACATAGTTGATACTAGACAAGCTCACTTATTACTCCGCAACTGCGCCAACTACGAAGAAAGTCTATTTTTAACCGACTTCAAAAAGGAGGAGGTTTTCAATTCGTCGGGATCTTTTTAAACTATTTTATCACCGACTTCCAAAGCTACCCTTCTAGCTTACCTTCGGGGAATACAGGCGTGATGGTATATTTATTTATTTATTATTTATTCCAAAGCTAAAGTTATTTTTAAAAGCTTTTATTTAACTGGCAATGTATGTATGTTACTTTTTAGTTTTTGAAGGCGGTTGTCTTTTTGTAAAATCCGTACTAATATTATAAATGCGAAAGTAACTCTGTCTGTCTGTCTGTCTCTTCTTCACGCCTAAACCACTGAACCGATTTCAATGAAATTTGGTACAGATATAGTCTGGAACCCGAGAAAGGACATAGGATAGTTTTCATCCCGGAAATCCCCCGGGAACGGGAACTATTAATCCACGCGGACGAAGTCGCGGGCAAAAGCTAGTTGTTTTATAAAGCGCAACGTTCTTGTATAACCTTATTATACCCGACATTCACTTCCATACATAAGTGTAGGCACCAGCACGCCATTGTGCATAGCCAGTGAAACCTTTTTGGACATCGACTGGTTGGTCACAACCAGCATTTACAAGTCATTTCCGGCATTTACTCTCTCTCTCTTTTTAAATAAAATTAAAGCTTATATTCTATTAAAATAACTATTTTGTAACTGTAGGGTTTAATCGAATTAAGAAAACCATATTATTGTCCTAACAGGGCAAAGACCTCTTCTTATTCAGAGAGAGGTCCCGAGCTAAACCACCCCTGCTTAAGACGGATTGGCCGTTTCAGACTTTATTAGAAGTCCAGACGTAGGAAATATTAGTTAATCTGTTACCAAGGATTCCTCACGATGTTTTCCTTCACTGATGTCAGTAATGTCCTAGATAAACCTTGTCTCATTAATACTTGTCTGGTTCTCTGTCACCTCATGCATGAGAGGCAGGGGTTTGGAGGTATGAGAAACAGGGTGTAAAGTTTCTCATCCTCCATAGAAAAGGGAGGATCCTCCGACCAGACGGGTGTTATGTCTGGTGGGCTACTGCCCGGCGGTAGTCGTCGGATTTTGTATATATTCTAATGTCGCGGAAAACTTTGATAGCGCGATCTAGGCATCGTCAGTTTTGCCGTCGTAGTTCGCAAGCTGTGCGATAGATGTCGCTACAGGGGCTTAGACACTGGATCATCACGACATGCGTTCTAATTAAATAACTACACTCAAAGTACAGTAGCTTAAAGCCTGTTTGTAACATCTATAACACATATGGAATGCAAATAAATACTTGAATACTTGAATACAGTTTACGATAGCTATTATCCCTTAACAATATGAATTACAAGTCCTAGGATACTAATACATCGACTAGCAGCTTGTATCCACGTCTTCGTTCGCGTGGCTTGTTTCACCCTCGTTAAGTTACATATTTGGTTACTGCTCCGCTCCCGTGTGTCGTAGCGCGATGTTATATAGCGTATGTTACTCAAGAATAATCTTGCTAGCTATTGCAGAAAAAAAAGTTTAAATCGATTTAATAGTTTTGGAGCCTATTCGTTACAAACAAACAAAAAATCCCATCATAAATACCATCACGCCTGTATTCCACGAAGGGTTAGGCAGAGGTGTACCAATGTACACCCACAGTTCGCCGGTATATTTAGGTCCCATGTAATAGGGGGCGAGCCTATTGCCATTAACCGGGCACAAATCCTAACACCGAGCTGCTGCTGAGAATCCCATAGAAAAATAACACTTTTTGCTGGGAATCAAGCCTAAAACCTCTTGCGTAGCGGTCGCGCCTAAGCAACTTATAGATAGATAACCTAGGTTCTAGGTCTTGCTAAGTCACGTCTAACTGTAATCATTGGTCGGAAATGCGAAAGACGTGATTACGTCACGTCCGTAACAAATAACAAAGTAATCACCATTGATTGTAATCGGCGGGAATTAGACTAGGTCTTTGTAATAAGTCTAATAATATCGATACCAGAAGTATCAATTAATGTAAGGGACAAAACACGGTTTTTCAGGAGAGCCAAAAAACGATTTTATTTTTTTAAATCTGGGTATAACTTTACTGTCTGCTCCAATTTTAATTGTTTCTAGAGCAAAGTTTCTTAGAATTTCCTCTTCTTTTATGCTCTAAACGAAAGATTTAGGAATACCCAGCGGATTAAAATATAGCATGTCCTTTACATTAAAAAAATATGTTTAGTTGTGCCTTACGTTACTAATATTTTATGTGTAAACCGTCAAGCATAGTGTAAGCAGCAAGAGAAATAGAAAATTATACGTAATCCTATTGTAAAGGACTTTTACAGTGTTGCAATTTGATGTAACTATAGATTATCTACTAAAATTATGGTATTTTAACACCATGGAAATAGGTTCTTTGCATGATTAATGTTAGTTTCAGCTTAGCTATCACAGATTTAAATGAAAGGAGATGGCTAAATGGAAGTATAGACCACTGCCCCATGTGCCAGGTACCATGTATAAATATGGTACTAGGTACAATGTAATGCTGAAAGGCTAAATATTAGTATTTCATGTAAAAAAGATTCAGATACTTTTTGGGAATAATATAATGGTAAAATAATATTGCCTAAAAAGGAAAAAAAGGTGTGTGACAGTATATAATTTTCTTCAACTGACAAAAAATAAAACGAAAAAGAATAAAACTAAAAACGAAAATGAGGTTGTATATTTATAAGCGAATATTTGTGATGAAAAAGTTTTTTTTTTAGATACTTTATTATGTTTAATAGTTCACGAAAGTGCTAGAAAAATATTAAACACTACATAATTCATGAATGATTTTTAAATATGAGGCTATGTAAGATTCATATACATTCCAGAATGTATCTGGCCCGGGGCAGTCATTTAGCCATCACCTTTAGAAATAATTCTTAAAAAAATCTAATCATGAATTAAAGTAAGGGATATGCTATTTAAATCGACTGAGGTTGTAAATTATTAACACTATGACTTACTTTATTTTTCAGAGAAAAAAAAATGTAAACGTCCGTTACATCATTTTTTTTTTCATAAATCGTTTTACGCAGGCCAATTTTTTTTAACGTAAGGGATTTTTTTTTAACGATAGAATTTTTTTAATAATACCAATCGATAGAGCAGAAAATTCTGAATCCAATGATGTATATAACTCATTTTCGCCAAAATGTCCCTTACGTTAATTGATACTTCTGGTATCGATATACCTAAGTATTTATAATGCCTTGTTTAGCATACCTATTTCCGCCGCAAAGCAGCGTTGCTGTGTTCCAGTTTGAAAGGTATGGGTGCCGGTGTAATTACGGGGCACATGAGACTTTTCAACTTTGTCTCTGGGATGGCAACGCATCTGCAAAGCTTCTGTTATTGCAAGTGCCTATACGCAAAGGTGACCACTAAATATAAGGTGGCCCTTCGACCCTTCACGAAAAGTAGTTTTGTTAAAAACCAACCTGCTGGGGAAAACACTAATGACGCGCGCCTTGCAAACACTGAAAGGATAGATCTATTTTCCTATTCCCTGAAAGATTTCACAAGAATTACATTCCATGAAATATGTTTTTAATATTTCAATATGTTAGTGGAAATTTGGAGAAAGCCACGCTACGGATTTGGGGTAACAATGTTAGCTGTGGATAATAAATGAAAAAAATAAAAATCCACCGCTGATAACCAATACTCACGCGAAATAAGTATAAGCTAGTAAACAATAAATATCCTACTTCCTACTACTATTATAAATGAGAAATTTTATGAAAATGGATGGATGAATGGATGTTTGTTACTCTGTCACGCTTAAAATACTGAACGGATCTAAATGAAATTGGGTACTGAGATAGATTGTAGTGTGGAATAACACATAGGATACTTTTTATCGCGAAAAAATGTACGGTTCCCGTGAAATAATAATTCAACACTGACGCGGATGGAGTCGCGGGCAGAAGCTAGTTCTTACAATATTTACGTGAGATATTCCATTCTACTAAAAGCAAAAAAGACGTCTTCTGCGAAATAAAATTGTAAAAGGCGTAATATCAAAAAAGAAACGAGTTCTGCCTCACCCTGTACTACAATATAGCGTGTTCAATATTAACACTTGCCAATATTAATTTTGAAAAAGACGCATTTCTATAGAAATAAATTCTAATGTCGCGTTTATTGCTATTTGCCTTTCTGGGAAGTGGGTATATTTCAGGATCGGAAAAAATATAATAAAAAGAGAAACCAGTAGGCATTATTGTATGCATGAGTGTTCAGACTCCAGGCCCTCTCGCCAAGTCGCAAACGATAATCGTAAACGCTCGGTAGGTACCAATAGATTTTAAACTTTATACCCCAGAGCCTTAAGTTAAAAATCTATTAAAGATTCCTAAGCGTTCGCGACTGGACAGAACGAAAACGCTATGCAATCTTCATTAGATCTCCAACTTAAAACCAAGCACATAAAGTTGAAGATCTATTAAAGCCTACTCAGCGTTTGCGTTTATCGTTTGTTACATGGCTACAGGTGCGGTACTGGTAGAATAATATTGCCCCGTTGGTTTCGTAGTTGCAAGTGTGGCTGTTGAGTGTGGAGTCCTGGGCTCGTTTCCCAGAATCGGTGTGTTATTCAGTTTTTCTATTAAGAATTTCTCTTGTTTGAAGGGTGAATGCCGGTATAATTACAGGCACATAAGACGTTTCAACTTCGTCTCTATGATGGCGACGCATTTGCAAGGTGTTTCGAGTTTCGCATATACTAATTATAATGTTGTATATACATTCATACGCTTTTAGTGTTACACTTCAATTTTATTTATTTGTATGTATATATAAAGATATCTCATCAATAAATCAAGATAATATTACCTCTGAAGTAAGAAGATTAATTCCAAGAACCCAGTCCCGATGTTCTTTTGATAAATACATTATTTAATGAACATAAATATGAACTGTTTCAATATTTATAGACGTTGAAAATGGTTAGAATTTTAGTTATAATTTACAAATGACGAATAATTAAATACACAATCTCAAAGGACTAACTTACTATCAATCGACTGGTCGATTCTTCACGTGACCAGAGGGCTGGCCTTTTCTTGGGCCAAAGAATCAGCATTGCCATACAACGTGGCAATGCTGCCAGCCTTCTGAGCCCATGTCCCATTCCCAGCGATGCGGATGAGTTTTCTGATGCCCTATGACCTTCCTTTCTTTTTGTTTTTTTTTTTTTAACTGTACATAGTTTTTAATTTAATTATTATTATTTAACTAAGTTTTGTGTTCGTAAAATAAATTGATTTATTGTTTACATCTCAGCAACATTAAATTTATTTACTATCAATATATTAATGTCATGCTACCATGATTGTTTAAACATTTTAGTTTCCTAAACAACATAGCAATAAAAATTTATAATTAGAATAAATAATAATAATATAGGCAGATAAGTTGTCTGAAGTTAGAAATTATATTAGTTTAGATTATTTATATACAATTGTGTTGTCTTATTTTTAATAGGGTTTAGTTTGGTATTTTCAATTTTGTTTAAGTATGTTGTTTAGTATTAGCTTGTAGTAGATAAGTCTAGTTTTAACTAGCTTTTGCCCGCGACTTCGTCCGCGTGGATTAATAGTTCCCGTTCCCGGGGGATTTCCGGGATGAAAACTATAATAATAAATAAATATCTTAGGACAACTCACACACGGCTATCTGATCCCAAGCTAAGCAGAGCTTGTGTTATGGTAACCAGACAACTGATATACATACTTATATAATTTATAAATACATACATATTATACATAAATCACACCCAGACACAGAACAAACAATCATGCTCACCACACAAAGTTTGTCCTGGGTGGGAATCGAACCCACGACCTCCGGCTTAGCAGTCAGGGCCACTAACCACTAGACCAACAGGCCCGTCAAATTCTATCCTATGTCCTTTCTCGGGTCCCAGACTATATCTGTACCAAATTTCATTGAAATCGGTTCCGTGGTTTAGGCGTGAAGAAGAGACAGACAGACAGACAGAGTTACTTTCGCATTTATAATATTAGTACGGATTGTTGTTTTTCTGGGAACCACTATTGGGTTCAGCCTGTAAGATAGTGTGTGTAAGTTAAATAAATAACTTAACTCTCTTATAACATACAACGTCATCCAAAGTTCCCTCAAATTGTTTGCTAAGTGAGGTCAAGTTTAGTCTTAGAAAGGGCCGCAAATACCAGACAAGACCTAACTTTAAGTGTAATCATTACTTAAGCCAAGTGACCCTTAAGTTAAATTGTTTTCAAACTTAGGCGATTCCTAGAAACGAATAATGCCATTGAGTAATTACTGTGCATTGTTTTGGTCTCTATCAATATAGGTAATGTAGAAAATATATGTTTTTTTTAATAAAAATTAATATACCATCACGCCTGTATTCCCCGAAGGGTTAGACAGAGGTGTACCAATGTACACCCACAGTTCGCTGGTATATTTAGGTCCCATGTAATAGGGGGCGAGCCTATTACCATTAACCGGGCACAAATCCAAACTCCGAGCTGCTACTGAGAATTTCATAGAAAACCCCAATAACACTTTTTGCTCGACCTGGGAATTGAACCCAGGACTTCTAGCCTCTAGCGTAGCAGTCGTGAATTAGAACCACTAGGCTATCGAGGCATGTTTTTTAAATAATTTACAAATGGTATCCGGACTGGTCGGTGACGACGGATGGTGGAGGCTTAGTAAAATAGCAATGTCCCAAAGTATTTTTTCTAAACTTTGAGTGTATTTACAAACATACAAACTCACATACATAGACCAGAACACCTACCGAGTAATGTATCTATTATAATTTCTTGACGCTTTCTATCTGTACTTGCAACCTACCATCATTATCTTCCTGCTCTTATCCCATATTACTGGGGATCGGGGTAACATGTTTTCTTCATGGCCGTCTCGAACCGTTATTTTTATTTTTATTTTCCTTACCTTTTTTAATAATGATATATGATCTCATAAAAACTTTAAATAATTTCTAAAATATAAATATTGTAAGTAATTTTTAAATTAGTGACTTTAAAAAACTATAAATGTTACGATTTTATAAGAAATATTATTTTTTTATGTTTTTAAATTTTATTTTTAATTTGTATTTTTCAAAGTTTAATTTTAACTTAAATGTTGCTGTGCCCTAACAGGGTCCATAACTGTTCTTTTAGCTTTAAGCCTTATGTAACACCTTTATACACATTATGGTATGCAAATAAATAAATATGAAAATAAAGTATGAAAATAACCTACCACATTACATATTTATTATGACCAAAATGTTTCGGACATTAAAAAAAGTGCTTGAAATGTGTAAAACAAAAGAGCATTTAATTTAACCGATGACGAATTTCCGATCAAAAATAAAAGTCCATTTTAAACGATTCGAAAGCTGAACACGATCTGTTTCAAAGAACTGAAATGCTGAGAGCAACGGAGCATTAACAGATAGGAGACTTCACTGTGCCATAAATACCAGTGATTACACACAGAGCACTGAAATAAAGTAATACTTTACGTACTACTTATACCATCACGCTTGTATTCCTCGAAGGGTTAGGCAGAGATGTACATTTTGTACTTCCATAGTTCGTCGATATATTTAGGTCCCATGTAATAGGAGCGAGCCCTTTGCCACTAGCCGGGCACAAATTCCAACTCCAAGCTGCTACTGAGAACTTCATAGAAAAACCCAAAAACACTTTTTGCTCGACCTGGGAATCGAATCCCTGACCTTTAGAGTAGCAGTCGCGATTAGGACTATTATATCATCAAAACCGACATTACGTTAATATAAAACAACATTAAGATATAAATGTTTATATAATTAAGGCAAATTACACGCAGGTGAAAAAGGTCGCCGGTTCGTGATAAAAAAATATGTAGATTTGTTCCTACGTTAGATAAAGTTATTATTTTATCATTACGTACCTACATATTTTATTAAAAATGAATGTAATGGTAAAAATAATAAGCTTCATGTCGCAACGTTATGTTTTTACTAATTCAAGCTGTAATGGTGGGTCCACACGATACAGACTTTTGTATGTACAGATATCTGCACAGACTATAAAGTCTGAGTAAAAAGTTTTACTCAGAGGTCTTTACCAAATGTCTGTGCAGACTTTTCATCAATTCAGACTTCGATTTTAATGAATAAATTAAGTAATTCAATAATCATGAGTTTTGCTCCGACAATCGTACAGACATGTACGCAGACTTCCGACTTTTCTGGTACACCGACATTTGTCTGTACTGATTTGTTGTACAGACAAAATTCAATAGAAGTCTGTGTTAAGGCTGTATCATGTGGACCCACCATAAGTACCTACGTTTTGAAGCATTTGGGAGTTAAAAAATAAAACAGCTCAATATTGTTTTATTAGATTATAATTGTTTGAGATTCACAGTTAATTGCAGTTAATATAACTTCTATATTTTAGGCCAACTTTCACCACAAATCACTAAACATATTTAGCGGTAAATCTGTTTAAATTATCATTCTGTCTCTGTCACCTTCTAACAATGTGACAGGGATGCAATGATGTACTAAATACGTGGCACTAAATGTATATATACCATCACGCCTGTATTCCCCGAAGGGTTAGGCAGAGGTGTACCAATGTAAACCCATGACAGTTCGCCGGTATATTTAGGTCCCATGTAATAGGGGGCGAGCCTATTGCCATTAACCGGGCACAAATCCAAACTCCGAGCTGCTACTGAGAATTTCATAGAAAAACCCAATAACACTTCTTGCTCGACCTGGGAACCGAACCCAGGACCTCTAGCGTAGCAGTCGCGCTTAGGACCACTAGGCCACCGAGGCAGTTAATGTATTTAGTAATTTAGATAAAAGTGGGTCTTAAATATTGTAACATTATAAATGAACCATGCATTTGTATGATACTATTTATAAATACGGTTAAATTTATAGCTAAGTGCACAGCTCTGTTTACAACAATGGGTCTGGCACAGGTTCAAATTCACAATCTATTGACCGGAATCCCAATTAGTCATTGAACTAATTGTAATGACACTAATCAGAACTTATTTAAAGATTAATTTCAACATTGTCTTTACTAGTACTATTAATAAGGAATGATTAACTAATATGAATTTGTTTTCGTTTAAAATAAAAATCGTGATAAATGCTAAATACGATGAAATTTGAGCATTAAACATATCACAAGTGGAATGAGCTCTACACTAATGTAGTCACTCATTATAGTCACTCACTGCCTGTCCGTCAAAGGACTTGGCTAGAGTAACAGTAAACATGTTAAAAGATAATGAAACCTCTATCTTTCGTTATTAGATTCAGAATTTTCCAAATTCTGTCCTTCGTCACTTAAAATACTATCTAATATGTTATTGTCCTCTTCACTTCTAGTTGCACTGTCACCAGTTTTTCCGAGCACTTCATTTAAAACGTCATCATCATTGACTTCACCGTTCACTTGATCATTGTCACCATCAGCTGCATTCTCCAGTTGTTCACCTTCTTCGACTGCTTGATTATTTCCTTCAATTATTTCAGGAACGGGAATAAGAATGTCAGTAACGTCATTGTTGTTTTCATCTACTTCTTTAGCGGGAGTATCATCTTCTTCATTATTATCTTCGTTCACTTGATCATTTATTGCTTCGTTAATTTCCTCATTTACTTCTTCATTTGTTTCTTCTTTTATATCTTCATTTATTTCTTCATCTTCTTCATTTTTGGAAACTTCTTCCTCTTCTTTTGATTCATCTATTGTTTCTTGCCGTTCTACTTTTAAAGTCGTTCTTCTCGATTTCTGAGTTGTTTTTTCTATAATTTCTTCTTCAACATCAGCCTTAACAGCATCAGCCTTAACATCATCAACATTAGCTGGTTCAGTAGGTCCACTGGTGACGTCACTTGAGGCATAACCTTTTTCTAACCGTTCTTTTTTAGCCTTTCTGGCCTCTTGTTTGACTTCCCATAACGAAGGTATACGTTTAGTGTTATCTTGATTTTCTGGATTTCCATCTTTGCTGAAGTGTACAATGTCGTCGGTGAATCTTAGTGTTGGTAGAGGTGGATATTTTTGCCTAGAAAGTAAAACAAAAACATAACTTTACAATGCAAAATATTGTGAGGAATGAAGCAGAAGGGTCTTCGTGCAAAACATTTTCCGGACTGCAAAAATACATTTAGCTTTTTTTCAAGCGGGGTCTGGAAGTAAACCTAGTTTAGAAAGAGAAGTGTTAACAGGAATATTATTTAGGTGATATGAATCTTAAAATAAAAGGGTCGGAGATCACAAGGTTTTGGACCGGGTGTAAATGAATGCAGTGAGCTGGCACCTTTACAAGCGCGAGATGACAAGCTGCTGACAGATTGATGATGATCCTACATTCCTAGACCATCAGAGTCAGTGTCGTAGTCCCAGCTAAAAACAAAACATGAGCAAGTAATAACAATAACTACAATGAACAAAATATCGATAATTTCTCTTTTTTTTATATTTAAATGCAGAATACGCTAACGCCAGCTGCAATGACTACGCACTAAATACTAAAACTAAAACTAGAACTTAGCAAAAGACTAATTGTAAGTGATTTAAGAACTAATGAAAAACAATGAACTCTCGAACTTGAATTTCGAAGGTTTATCCTTATCACATGTTACTTGGGGTCCGCAATACACGTTTTCTACTTCCATGCCGTCCTGTCAACCGTCATGCTATCACTGACTTCCTTCTCTTTCATATCATTCTTCACACAATCCATTCATCTTTTCTTTGGCCTCCCTCTTTTTCTCCATCCATCATATTTATATTCACAACTCTTTTTGTCACTGCGTTTCATCCCGTCTCTTTAGAAAACATTAGTATCCATTACTATTTATATTTAACCCGTTCTGTTTAACCGCTGGAGAAATTTGGTTTGTACTTTTGCCAGTATTTACACAACACAGTTTAAAAATAACTAATAACATCCCTTTCACCATATTCATGTCTTTTAAAAGCTGTCAAGGTAATTAATTTCAATTAGTTTAGCTTAACTCACCTGTGCTGATCTTCATATTTGCTGGGCACCATGAAACAGTTTGATTCTCTGTAAATTAACCTCTTCTTACTAACCCATGGCCATTGCAGACTCCAGAAGTGGCTCTGAAACATGATTAACAATAGCTAATTAATTTGTGGTTTGCGAAAAGAGTGAAACGGTAATTTAAAAGTCAAAGAGTTAATTGTGAACAAAGAATGTTGGTGCTAGGTTCAGTAGGCAGTTATTACTCATCAAACATGTAGAAGCATTGCAATATCATCATATTTTAACCCGTATTTTACATTTATTACATATTAAACAAAATTATGATTACAAAATAAAGTCATCCGCCAGAGAACTAAAGCCCTCTGGCTCTTTAGATAATATGAATTTAGGTCCCAAAATGCGTCACAGACAGTATTGAATTTTGTATGAGTGGTAATCTAAATAAATATTAGATTATAAAAAAATAGAAGTATTATAAATAGATGGTACATTGTAACATATACTTGAATGAGTATTATTCTGTTATTTTAGTTATAATGCCGGTGGCATTTGAGTGGGATCCGTATTTCTTGTCCCTGGTGGAATTATTTTGCGTATTGTCTTCTTATTGTTATTTACTGTATTGAAACAAACAAGCTTATTTGTCATTATAAGTTACAAACAGAAGTCTTTCTTCAGAAGTGTTTTTGCTGTGTACAATCACAGGCAAAAAGCTGTTAACCAAAAATTCCGGACGGATTCGTAAAACAACTGTAGCAACTTTGAGAACTATTTGGTCCTAGTATTTAATTTGTCAATCCATACTTTAGGAGAAAATTAATTGTTAAAGCTCGCAAGTGTACATAAATAGTTAATTGAACAAATAAATAAAATGGTAATTAAGTGTGATTTATGTGTATTTTGTCTATACTAATATTACAAAGCGGTAAGTTTTTTTTTGGTTTCTTTGTAACGCACTGGCTCCTAAACTATACAGGACCGATTTTAGAAGTTTTTTCACCATTAGATAGCTACATTATTCCTGAGTAACATTGTATATTTAACATCACGCTACGACACACGAGAGCGGAGCTGTATCCAAAAACGTAACTTATGGCTGGTGAAATAGGCCACGTGCACGTAATCGCGGGCAGTTCGCTAATAAATTATAAAATCATAGTAACAATACGAACCACTCTGGCGCACACTCTCCTTTTCTTAGCCTTTTCTTCTTCAAGTCTTCTCTCCTCTTCACTGTCGTAGCCATCCATCTGGACAACAAGATTATCTTTGAATAATTCATTCAAACATTAATTAATTCATTTATAAATGTGCCTTTCACAAGTTAATGTTTACGTTGGATTATTGGAAGTTGAGGTGTTGTGAACTTAGAATAATTGATTCACAAATGAAAATCAATATTTAAAAGGTAAGTTATACTGCTCAACAATTACTTCACCGTTGAAAGTGAAGAGTTTCTAACGCACTAAATGAAGTGGCAAATAAAAAGCAACATACATTGTAAAATTAAATGTTAATGTTAACTGTCTCGTTATGTTTAACTATGTAAGTATTTCTGGAAAACAACTTATATGTTCGGTACAAAAATTGGTTTAAAGATGAACTCCGAGTTGCTACTCAGAATTTCATAGAAAAACCCTAACACACTTTGCTTGACCTGGGAATCGAACCAAGACCTCTAGCTTAGCAGTCGCGCTTAAGACCACTAGGCTAACAGGGCAATTAAATTTATATATAGATAATTTGTTCGAGGTAATACATACCAACTAATTACATAAATCAATGTATAATTAATTAGATTAACGACAATGCAACGTATTACTTAGTCTACCATCACGCCTGTATTCCCCGAAGAGTTAGGCAGAGGTGTACCAATGTACACCGACAGTTCGCCGGTATATTTTAGGTCCCATGTAATTACTTAGTCTATTTTGATTTATTTAAATTCCTCAAATAGAAACCCACTATTCTCAAAATAGTCAATTGTTTGGGCATAATAACTGCTAACGAACTGGTGTGCTAGGAGAGTTCCACGTGATACCCACTTGAACAAAGGAAATCGTTATTTCAATAGAAACTTAATTATACCCAGACATTTTGAGCGACAATATTGTTCAAAATATCGCACCGAGTAACCCTTTCTACTCACTCTAGGAATGACAGAGAGAGACACAGTGATATAATACTCGTTTTGTTACGTAAATCTTAATTTATAATTATTGTTTTGGTACTTTACTGTGTTGTAATTTTTTTAATTTTTGAGGAAACAGCTTTATATTTGCACGTGCGCTTTTTCAACACGCGGTAATAAATCGATTTTAAAACGCACTCTAGAAGCATGCGTTTGAATGAGGATTCATAAAAAGATCCCTAGTTCAGCTAACAAAAGAGCTGATAACCTTAATACGGCTGAACCGAATTTGATAAAACATACCTGAGAAACACCTCTAGGAAAACTGTTTTCAAATAAAAAGAACCGCATCCAAATCGGTTCACCCGTTTAAGAGCTACGGTGCCACAGATAGACACACAGACACGTCAAACTTACCCCCCTTTACCCCTCTTTCTGAGTCCGAGGTTAATAAAAAGCACAATATGTTCCGTTGAAATGACCGAATACTTACAAGGGGGTCTTCATAGCAGTAATACGCATCTTCTTCATCGTCAGGCCTGAAAACAAAACAAACGCATTACACTATTGGTGTACATTGGTACACCTCTGCCTAACCCTTCATGGAATATAGGCGTGATAGTATGTATGTGTGGTTCCTCATACACCCATGAGTCGGAAGAATGGTATTCGTTTGACGCATCCCTGCTCCCAACTAGAATTGTGCTAAGATTGATGAGCCCACTGCCCAAAAGTAACATCAAAGAGAAGATTCCCAAATATTCTTTATTTTTTAAACATCTTTGGGTGGCAAATAAGTCCAAAGGATCTTAACTGAGGCCTTGCAAATGCGTTGCCATTCCAGAGACAAAGTCGAAATGTCTCATGTGCCTGTAATTCCAGATATGGTTCACATACCATCACGCCTGTATTCCCTGAAGGGTTAGGCAAAGGTGTACCAATGTACACCCATAGTTCGCCGGTATGTTTAGGTCCCATGTAATAGGTTGCGAGCCTATTGCCATTAACCTAGCACAAACCCTAACTACAAGCTGCTACTGAGAAATTCATAATAAGACCCAATGGCGCTTTTGCTCGATACAGGAATCGAACCCAAGACCTCAAGTGTTGCCGGGGCTGCGGATTGTTCGAAAGAGATACCGCGCCCCCGGAACGCAAAGGGCACATGAAGGAACATAGACGGGTTTTAGTCAGTAAAAGTCTGACACTCCCTCCCGCCCCGCCCAGAGCGGGGGAAGTTATTTGATGATTTCCCGTCTTTAAAAAAAAAAGACCTCAAGTGTAGCAGTCGCCCTTAGAACCACTAGACTAACGAGGCAGTTATATATCACTAATGGGAAGAATATCTAAGTTTCGAATCCATGAAGAGTCTTGAAACAGCTGTTATAATCTGCTACTCAAATGATATAAGTTAGCTACTCACGATGTAACGGAGATCTTCAGATGAATGCCAGACTCTATGATGATGTCGTGAGCCTGCTGGATAGTGAGCTTCGAGGTGTCCAGGTCGTTGATCCTCAGCAGCTTGTCTCCGGGCCTGATCCCGGCCTTTTCCGCTCGGCTGTCGGGTTTCACCTGGACAAGGAAAGAGAAACTGGTATCAAGAACAATAAACACTGGAAGCTTTGACTTTGACCATGTTCCGCACACAGGTAGATACCATTTTTTCAATATTATTTACTTACATACTATCACGCCTACATTCCCGGAAGGGTAAGGCTATGTTGTATGCCATTAACCGGACACAAATCTTAACTCCGAGCTGCTATTGAGAATTTAATAAAAAAACTCAATAACACTTTTTGCTCGACATGGGAATCGAACCTAGAGTACTAGCGTAGTAATCGCGCTTAGAAACACTAGGCCAATGAGGCAGTTAATATTATTTAATACCTTTGAATTGTTTTTAAAATAATTCTTTGGAATGATGACAGAAAAGTCTCAGCGGTCTCCAGTAATGAATTGGTAGGAGTGGTTAACAAATTTATTACTGGGTAGATTTTTACTCTTACTGAAAGCATTAATCATGAAGTCTGCTGTTATATAATACAGTATTTGGATATCTATTAATAATATTTTAAAGGAGTCAAGTTTGTTTGTAAAAGATGATCAGTGGAAATACCCGATTATAAAAATTCTTGAGGTTTTATGGTATAATTGGCATGCATTAAACGAAGTCGCGAGAAGAAAGTTTTTTTCAAATTAAGAGGTTGTGGGTTGGGTCCATGTGGCAGAACTAAACTCAATTATTCTTTCAATGTAGTTTATACTTACAAGAGTAACTCTCAACGGAGTATTATAAAACACTCCACCAGCCAAGTCGAAGCCCCAGATGGAGTCTTCAAAGCTGACTCTCTCGTGGATGCCCTCATTCCTGGACTGCCATGATGGCTTGCTGATCTCGCCAGCCAGCAGAGCCGCCTCCTCGGCCTTCAGCTTCGTGTGCCTCATGGAAATCGCCATGTCTGGTGGCATAACCCTGGAGAAGAGAAGATAATAAGAAGAATAGAGACGTGAAATAGTGGGAAGTTATGTTTTTTTCGTTTTTTTTTAACGCGATATGCTCCGCTGGCCTGCTTGTCCGGTTCCGAAAATTCTTTGGTTAGAAGAAAGTTACGTTATATAAATAAATAAATAAAAAGTAATTCTGGGATAACATAGCTTCCAACATAATGTATAAAGGTTTTGTACGACTATATCTTATATACATAAAAATTCTCGTGTCACACTGTTAGTTACCATACTCCTTCGAAACGGCTTGACCGATTTCGATAAAATTTTGTGTGCATATTGGGTAGGTCTGAGAATCGGCCAACATCTATTTTTCATGATCGTAAAAATAAAAAAATGGAGTAACAACGTTTGCCCGGTCAGCTAGCTTTATTAATATAAAGTTAGGGACCCGTAAGAGAATTCTAGTGGAGTAAGTCAATGGCAGATGCTAGGAAAGATTTTCCATACAATAAAAAAAACTTAGAAAATGGAAAAATATTTTTCATTCTAAGGTATGGAACCCACAATGCCTGAATCCGAATCGCCATTCGTCGGTTTATTTCAACATTACAAAAATCAAAAAGAGGCCTCCCTAATAATTTAACAGAAATAATATTAACAAGAAAAATACACAACAAGAAAACAAAATTTTAAAATAAACCATGTTTGTAGAAACTCGACAAAGTTGACATGCAAATAAAATTCTCAACATGGGGGTTGAATTTAATGACAATATTCATAAAAATAATGTTGTTCGTCCTGTTTGAAGGCCAAAGATGATTATTAGACAAAGCGTGGTGGGCGCTGCTCCTTAAGGCAATAAGGCGATGACCGGTATGGCTATGAATTGAGCGATTAACCTTTTTTTTTTTGTTTCGCTTATTTGCTTCCTTGACTCTGTTATATGTAGATAGAAAAAATAATTTAAAAATATAAAAATTACGCTTTTTCTTTACGTGACGAATTCTACGGGTTTATATTCCTACAGCAAGACACGTTATGATGTTTTAACTGCTGATATTATGGCTGTTGATCTTAAGTACCAAACTAATCCTTAAGGAACTGGAAATAGGTATGGTAGTAGTACTTCCCCGGACGAGCTCCTTCACATAGAGCTCTACTACTGAACTACTTCATTCTTCTTTAGTAAGGTCTAACGACCCCACACACCCTAGTGTCAGAGTTTCTAAACCGACTCAAGGGCCTCTGACATGGTTACCGATGTCAGTGATGTCCAAGATAAACTTAGAAAGTACATATGAATTAGAAAAAGTCACATTGGTACTTGCCCGTATTGCCCGGTTGCGAACTCACAACCTCGTGCATGAGAGGCGGATGCCTTAACCACTAGGCCATCACGACACTTCTACTGAACTAATGTACCCTATATTATGTCCCGTGTTGAATAACCGCTTATTCTAAAGCCATACCAGTAAAAGCTTGGTACGTAAATCGGTCCATGTATAACATTCAGCCTACTCTCCTGACTCCGGGCCATTGCTACTAAAGAAAATAACTCTCTTTGACATTGCTTCTAAAATCCTCGAAGTCTATTTGTAGAATAATGCTAACATGGCCATAATAAAAGGTATTTAAGTATTGATTATCGTGTTAGTCTATGGGTCGGTTTGTACCGTTTATAATGATAAATGTAATTATTGGTTGATTGCTTGTTTTGCTTGATTTTGGTTAGTAAGTAGTAAAGTAGCCTAAGGTACTCCTTTTAACATTACCTATATGCTAGTGAAAGATTTGTGACGACACGGGTGGCCGAGCGATCGACTGCTGCGCTGCGTGTCGCGGGTTCGTTTCCCGCACGGAACAAATATTTGTATGATCTACAGATAGTTGTTCCGGGTCTGGCTGTTTGTGTATGTCAGTTTATATGTTTGTAAACGCACCCACGATACAGGAGAAATTCCTAGTGTGGGGTAACGTTTTTTAAAAAAAATTAAATAAAAAAAATAAAAAATAAAAATTTGTCAAAATCAGTCCAGCCGTTTTGGAGATTAAGCCGAACAAACACAGTTAAAAATGTTTTTTTTGTAATTTCTGTGTAAACATTCACATGCATTTAGTAAGAAGCTATTATTTTGATATTACAAACATACACTTGAACTTTATTTATTTGTAGTACGTATATCGGTAGAGTTTTGATTCCACTCTGATCCCTAAACTAGATGCATCTTTTATTAAACCGTCTCAGTGTGTCTAGACAGTTGGGTAGGGCTCAACTATATCGCATAGCTTAGAAATCCAATGCTACGGGGATGCTACGGCGTAGCGGAAAGTGCTACGAAAAAGGCGTATCTACGCTTCAGCGTAATGTTAGGGAAACAGACAAGGCTGCTTACTAATAGGCCTAGCACAAATACACTACATGTGAATCTATTCGATTCGTGTCCTATGTGATCCTAAAGATTTACTTGAATGAAATATTTGATATTAGTCAAAGTATTAGGCTCGCCCCCTATTACATGGGACCTAAATATACCGGCGAACTGTGGATGTACATTGGTACACCTCTGCCTAACCCTTCGGGGAATACAGGCGTGATGGTGTATGATGGTGTATAGTCAAAGTCAAAGTCGAATCATTTATTTCAATTAGACCATTAAAAGGCACTTCAGAACATCATTTGCAAGAAAAAAAAGAAATTGAATCTAGTTGCCCGTTCCAAAAGCTAGTATGGAGAAGATAGGGCAAGAAACTCCATACTTACTCCTTTTTTTACATAAACGTTGCCCCACACTAGGAATTTCTCCTGTATCGTGTGTGCGTTTGCAAACATATTATAACTCACATACACAAACAACCAGACCAGAACAAATAGCTGAAGGCCGTACTAACGTTTGTTACGCGCGGGAATCGAACCCGCGACACGCAGCGCAGCAGCCAATCGTGCCGTCAAAAAATGAATACATTTAAAAAAATGTATGACAATAAGTTGCGCGTTAGTACTAGATCCACAGAAACGTATTACTCCCACACGCTTGCTATATATTTTAAATCAATCTTCTAGCTCATTCACAACTAATGACAACATGTCAATGATATTTATAAACGGTATTAAATGTTTATAAGTAGTATTGAATGTGGCGTCTGATTAGTGCCAATGTACTGTTCGACATCGCTTGGACTCCTGCCCGACTTCAAAAGGAAGAAAATGATGACAAATTATAGAATTCATGTTCGAAGCCAGATTATCCAGAAAAGAATTTATAGAGACAGAAGCTATTATAAGTGCGTAATCGAATGATAATAAATCAAATGTTTATGTAATAATGTGCTGTGTCTACTTCCTAAAACAATTGGAGGCGTTGTTTTAACTTGTTTTTGGAGTTATCACCTCCTCTCACTCGCTCGCTATAGTGTTAGAGTGAAATGGCACGATAAACCCATGTGTTTGGCCGCCATTTTGAATTCGTTTTCTGGAATGGGCGCTAGTTATAATACCTATAAACTACAGTATGATATTACCACTTTAAAAAAAGGTTTTTGTTTTTGCGTATAAAATATTTTATCTATTTATACAAATATCATAAAAAGAGTAGAGTAAGTTTGTTTGTTTTTATTTTGTTTGTAAGAAGTAATCTCTGGATGTTAAGGTCCGATAGGAAAAAATATTTTACTTATAAAAAGCTACATTATAGCTGTGTGTTTGTTATGCATATTGTTATTTTTTTATAATGGGAAAACATCAAACGACTTCTTCCGCTCTGGGCGGTGCGAAAGGGAGTGTCAGACTCTTACTGACGAAAAACCATCCATGTTCCTCCTAATGTCCTTTGAGTCCCAGGGTCGCGGTGACTCTTTCGGACCAATTCTGCAAAAGTACTATACGTATAGGATTTGTTTTATAAGGTATACTTGATTACCACGCGTACGAACGTACGAACAAAACAAGATATTGCAAAAAGAAAATTGCTGTGAAATTGGCAAACAAACCCACGGCCCACCATGTAAGTGGTCACCGCTGCCTATAGACATCTACAATGCCAGAGACCTTGCAAATGCGTTACCATCCCAGAGACAAAATTAAAATGTTTCATTTGTCTGTAATTTCACCAGCACTCATACCCTTCAAACCGCAACACAGCAACGCTGCTTTGCGGCAGAAATAAGTACGAATGGTAGAACTTCTCCGGACGAGCTCCTTCACAAAGAACTCTACTACTACTCATCGATCATTGTAAGATGGACAGAGTATTCTGACTCAGTTCGTCCCCAAACAATGTCTCAAATATCAAATCCTAAATATAGTTGTCATTTACAATGCCCAATGAATCAACGTCTGTTGAACAATAGCCTATTTAGGGACGAGATTGATTAACTATGCTAATTGTAAGCCATAAATTTTGTAGCTCAATGTTACGTTATAACTAGAACAAAAGAAATGGACTGAGAGACTTAGAGAAGCTGATGTCATTTGGACGGGTTACGCAAAAAGGGTGCAACCCAAAATAACCCTAAAATTCAATTTTCGTTCAGTAAAAATGACCAAAGATAAACAAACATGTTTATGATTATGTTTACGATGTCTTTAGTATGTGGAACTCAGTTTTGTAGATTTTGTGGGTTGAATGCTTTTTGCGTTACTACGTCCATTGGAGCATACATGAAAATTTGACGGGTGATAAATAATTGTACGCGTATGTTTAAGTGTGCTCACTATACCGTAACATGCCATAACCGTGCTATAAACGTGTTAGATAAAAATATATTCCTTGTATTGAAAATACCAAATGTATTACATTACTATTCAACAGTTTTAAATTATTCGTTGTTGTTGTTGTATGCTAAACTTAAGCTTATTGTTATTTTACGATTTTAGTTTTAGTAAAACTAAACCCATCTAAAAAGGTGTTAAGACTTCAATTAATTGACACTGACTTAAGTTACAGGGATGAGTTTGATTCATATTTTAGGTACGTATAGGCCTTTGCTTTCTAGTTCTAGTACTCCTCCATCCTTGTTCGAAAGAGATACCGCGCCCCCGGAAAGCAAATGGCACACGAAGGAACATAGATGGTTTTTAGTCAGTTAAAGTCTGACACTACCTCCCGTCAATAGATGATTTCCCATCTTAAAAAAAAAAAAACCTTTTCCTTCTTGCCAATGGCCTTAGTATGACCCTATGTGAATTGAAGAACCGATTGTGTTATGAATAAACTATTTGATTGTAAAACCTAAACAAAGAGAGTGGAATTTCGACTGGTATGTATTTTCCTACAAAGACAATATAGTGTGCCTTATCGCCTTCACCCCTTAGCGCTAATATTTTCCCCGCACTGGGACAAAGCAATGCATCTTAGCCACAACGCAGCTGTTGTTTTATGTATAAACAATAAAATTAAGAATTTTAAAACATGCCCTATTATTGTAAGCTTTGCAAATAAATACCTACCTTCAATGTTTTTTGAATAATACAAAATAGTAGTCGCACAGTGGTTGAAATTCGAACGTATTTTTATAATTGACTTTAGCTTGATTTTAGCTTTCCGCACTTCTTCTTCATATAAACTATCTATACCTACCATATTTCAGACGGTATGCGTAATATTTTTAAAATGAGATACAAAATTCTTTATTCACGTGTAATATTTAGATGAGTACTTAAGTTGTAGCCAAGAAGTCTGACAACCAGTCTAACCAAGAGGTGTCATGCTGCCCAGTAACTGGGTTGTGGAGGTCTAATAGGCAGTCGCTCCATGTAAAACACTGGTATTCAGCGGCATCCGGTTAGACTGGAAGCCGAGCCCAGCATATTTGGGAAAAAGGCTAAGCAGATAATGATGATTTAAGTAGTAGTTCATAAAAAGTAGAGGGAGTCTTTGCCCAGCAAATAAAAAAGAAGTTGATCGTCAAAAAAAAAGAACTTAAAAAAGGCGAATCCTTTACCTAATCGCAGTGAAACACTAAACAAGTATCTTCAACAGATCCGCAAGAAGAGTAAGAATCTCTTATCACAATCACAGCTTCCACTAATCACTAAGTTACAATCACAGACACAATGACATCTCGCGCTCACCTCACTGCGTCTCGATGGCTGAATCACTCGATACAAAGAACATTAACACACTGAGCCAATTAATATTGATTTAGAAGCACGTGGGCGTCCAATCAATACTCACTGGTTAATCAGAAGGGTCGGTTGCACCGCCAACTCTTCGGTTATTTTAAACAAAGGACTGCCCCCCTAGCGAAGTCACAAACGATAATCGCAAACGCTGAGTAGGCTTTAAAAGATCTTCAACTTTAAGTGCTTGGTTTTTTTAAGTTGAAGATCTAATGAAGATTGCATAGCGTTTTCGTTCGTTCCAGTCGCTAACGCTTAGAAATCTTTAATGGATTTTCAACTTAAGTCTCTTGGGTATTAAGTTGAAAATCTATTGGTACTTACCGAGCGTTTACGATTATCGTTTGTGACTTGGCTAGGGGGGCTGATCAGCCAACTGTAAGGGTAACTCGCGCTAAGGGCAGTAAGTTTATAAGTTGTCACGCTACCAACGAGAGCGAAGCAGTAATTAAGACGTAACTTAAGATGGGTGATTAAAAAATAACGTGGAGGAAGTCGTGAAGAAATATATTTTTTTCTAATTCGACTAGTAGTTCCAAAGATTAACGTGACAAAAAAACTCTTCTCGGTTCAAAAGCAAGTACCAATAATTATTAATATGAGTACTAGCTTTTCCCACGACTTCTTCTTAAAAACTCTTGCGCTTTAATAAGCTGAACAGTTGTTTCGTTAAGCGCGCTTATCTCTAGAACTACTAGCCTGTTTCGAAAAACATTTTATAGGTATATGATAGCCAGATTAATGAGGAAGAATTTAGGCTACAAAACATAACGCTACGACCCATGGGAGCGAAGCAGTAAATAACGACGACAGGTAACACAGATAAAAACATCTAATCTATTATATTTACTTACCACCTTTATTTAGATGACTCAATATTTTTTAAATTTTAAAATGTAGAAATTCTTTGCTATTTTATTTTTTTATTTGTAATGTGTTTGCTAATTACTCTAGTTTAGGTCAGAGGTAACAAAGCCAAGTCAACGATAGAGTGAGCTTACCCAGAAGAAGCCTGTTCTAACTTAACTTAGACTTAACTTCTAGTGATGCCGCTAGCCCTTATCACGACATATTATGAATGGAGAGGGCTACGAAAGCATGATCAAGGTAGTACATAAATAAACTGCTTGTAGTGATACACTCAATCTTTAGATCGTAGGGTGGATGGTCTGATTGATGGCAATGACATTAATTTAAATTGTTTGTGGGTAATTTCGGGTTGGCCCAGTGCTTATGGCACATGTTAACGCGACGTTATCAATTCATACTAGTTATTTTAAGATATTCTTGTACATACCTGTAATTAGTGAAGGAAAGACATTACGAGAAACGTAGATTTACATAAACTCACGCCTTTTTCCCATGGCAGTAGGCAGAAACCATAGAACGCCTGCTACACCTCATCCACGTTCATATATCTGATCATACAAGTTCATACAAGTTAGGAGTACAACGTACTTTTTGAATAATAACAGTTTTCTTTTATAAGTCTGGAACAGCCGATTTACCTTGAGCAAGCATGGTGGTCAGTGCTCGTGCCTCCTCTGTACGAGAAGAGGCCTTTGCCTTGCAGTGGGACACTACTAGGCTGGTACTTATATAGTAATTGAGTATTCGACACCACAAATCACAACTTCTCTAAAAAAGCACTTTATTTTTTCCATAAAAATAAATTAATTTCCAATTTATAAAAAAAATAGATTTTTACTTACTTTAAAATCAATAAATAGTCAATTGAGTAGGCCGATAAGTGACGTCACAACGTGCTATTGCCATACAAAATGTATCGAGAGAATCGCGTTTTGACAGCTCATAAGAAGTATGTCAATTGATGGTGGTGTCAACTACCCAATTGTAGGGAGTCCCAAAAATAGTACCAATAAAAATACAAAGAAATTAACTAGTCAGGCGCGCAACAGGTACACTCACCTCGTTGTTGTCCGTGCGATGTCGCAACGGTTTCGTGCGCCAACTACATCTACTTTTACCCCCTCTGTCACGTGGATGTACACCCATGAATGTGTTTCCCTGTCTGTCATTGATTACTTCGAAACTTATGATGTGTCGAAACGAAAACTGTCTCTCCGTGGGTGGGACTTGGACATACTTTCTACTAAACCTATTAAAAGTACGACTGATATGATGATGATGATGATGATGATACTTTTATTAAAAGTCTTCAGGGGCGTGATTGATGACTAAGGTGTCTTAATGAACGGGGGGGGGGGGGGATTATAAGTACTTGTTTCTTTGTTTCTTTTTATATATCTAATGGATTTTTGTATTTCTTCTTTATATACATGTGTGGTTTAGCTACGGTAAGGTTAATATTGTGGCCTGTTTTGCTTAAACACATTCTTTGAATAATCCGGTGATCAATTAATATGTTATATTTATTGCTCTTTTTGTACATAACAGATAGACAGAACAGAAAGGCATTACATAATTCCCATAATTGAGTTTTTTTTTTGTTCAAGACCTTGCTTGGGAACCTCCCCATTAGAGAAATATTGAAGATGACAGTTAAGTGACTTTTTTTAAGTCTTACGCACAATGATTTGTCATAAACAATATGTTTTCACACCAAAAATAAAACTCTGTTCCCAGCAATGATTTTTGTTCAATGTTACTAAGTTTTGTAAACAGTATGCGTAGTAACGATTATGTGATGTACTTATTTATATTCTGTACAAAAATGAGTTTAATTCGCCTCAATCATATTTAGTCACCTAACCACGCCGAGTACGAGTACTGCGAATCCGACCTTTATGAAGAAGCTCACCAAAGTACAGTTGACGGTCTGCTGTTTCTGCTTACCCCATGGGAAAAAGACGTGAATTTATGTATGTAAATAAATATATATATATATATATATACCATCACGCCTGAATTCCCCGAAGGGTTAGGCAGAGGTGTACCAATGTACACCCACAGTTCGCCGATATATTTCGGTCCCATGTAATAGGGTCCCATGTATGTATGTAGGTATGTATAAGTTTATTTATAGACAACATAGCTAAGTACGTGCGAACCGTCACAGGAGGTTGTCAATCACCCACAAGCATGCTCGCTATTCGATGTATCTTTCATTCATGCTCAACTTGACGCGGAGCATCAATGTGCGGTGTCAACCAACCATACTACTCACGGGGAACAGTTTGATTGACGGCTGTTTTTACCTCCGCCAAAATATCTTATGCTTATATCTTGTGCTCTTACCTATCTGTGAAATAGATATAGCCGAAGTGATAGTAATTTATTCATGATCTCTGAATTTTGATTATTCTTGAGTTATAACCTATTTCTATAAACAACGTACCTACTGATCATAATATGTCACATGTTCCCACCTATATATTTTTTTCAATTTATACTTAAAAATAAAAATAAAATATACCATCACGCCTGTATTCCCCGAAGGGTTAGGCAGAGGTGTACCAATGTACACCCACAATTCGCCTGTATATTTAGGTCCCATGTAATGGGGGCGAGCCTATTGCCATTAACCGGGCAAAAATCCAAACTCCGAGCTGCTACTGAGAATTTCATAGAAAAACCCAATAACACTTTTTGCTCGACCTGGGAATCGAACCCGGGACAGTTATACTTCTACACTAATATTATAAAGCGGAATGATTAGTATTTTTGTATGTAACGAATAAACTTCTGGACTGATTTCAAAAAATATTTTCCTGTTAGAAAGCTACGAGTACATTATCACTGAGTAACATAGGCTATATAACATCACGCTAAAACCCACGGGGGCGGACCAGTAACCAGAGACATATTTAAACGCGGGTGAAATAAGCCACGCGGAGGAAGTCGCAGATAGTCAGCTACTTAGTAGACAAATATAATAAAATACACACAGCCCTGGGGATCCTGGGTTCAATTTCCAGGTCGGGCCAAAAGTCTTACCGGGTTTGGAATTATCAGTAACAGCCCGGAGTTTAGAAATTGGTGGTGTAACACCCCCGTGTCTTGGAAAGCACGTAAAGCCGTTGGTCCTGCGCCTGATCTCTTTCCGATTGTGTAGGATTGCGGTCCCATCGGACTATGACAGTTAGGTACGATGGAGACCACCTGTGTTTGCGCACATCCTTGTGCACTATATCTCCAGCGTACTTGGCTAGTCTGCATTAAGATTAGTCGCCGTAGCCCAAATCGGGCTGTAATACATACATTATAAAATACAAAACAGGCCTACCTAAACAGAATATAACCAGTGTACAATTAAACTAACGGTACGAAGAAGACAACTAAATAGCTAATTACAAATTAATCTAATTAAACCACAATCAAATCTAAATAGAAATGTTTTGTAACAAATTAGTTGGTATTAAATCAATCGGGCTATTAGACACACGTCAGGATGGCTGCCGGCGGCCAGGCATGCCACGACATCCGCATTGTCGGGTGACATACAGCTATGTCGCTGCAACAGAAATAAACGAGATTCGATCATATTCTCCGTTCGTACGGAGGCCCAGCGCAAGCGGTACGATAAAGCATTATTTAAATAATATATATATATAAAAATATACCATCACGCCTGTATTCCCCGAAGGGTTAGGCAGAGGTGTACCAATGTACACCCACAGTTCGCCGGTATATTTATTAAAGCATTATTTATTTATTTATTTTTTCAAGTAACCAACGGCGATACATATAATACATATGTTACAGATTAATGTATTACAATATTGTATGGCTAATAACAGGTTACCCTGTTTAACGTGGATGTATATAATACATGCGGGCAAGTACCAATGTGACTTTTTCTAATTCATATGTACTTTCTAAGTTTATCTTGGACATCACTGACATCGGTAACCATGTCAGAGGCCCTTGCAGCGGTTTAGAAACTCTGACACTAGGGTGTGTGGGGTCGTTAGACCTTACTGCCCACACGATGAAGAAGATGCGAACGGACTACTAAAAAACAAATTCAAAAGACGCTACATCAAGCATCTAAAGTTAAATATATAATTTTATGACTATTACATTTATTTAATAATAGCTGATTATAGAGCCTTTTTTTATAGACGGGAAATCATCAAATAACTTCCCCCGCCCTGGACGGGGCGGGAGGTAGTGTCAGAGTTTTACTGACTAAAACCCGTCTATGTTCCTTTCATGTGCCCTTTGCGTTCCGGGGGCGCGGTATCTCTTTCGAACAACCCGCAGCATGATTATAGAGCCTAGGTGTCTACTATCTCTCTCTGTTTTATTCATTAAATTATTAAATTAAAATTACATTTGTATGGTAAAACTAGCTTTTAACCGCGACTCTCTCCGCGTAAATTTTGGTGATATTTAAAATTCAATCATGATTCGAAAGACACGTGGCGCCATCTGTTATCATAAAAAGGTTATTGTAGTTTTCCTCGGGAACTGTACTTTTTTTCAGGATTAGTTGGAAAGATGAAATTGTCAATTAAATGCCATTTTCACAATATGGCGAGCGGTGAAGATACGAGCTGGCAAAATCGAAATTTGGGAAGAGTACATTGAAATCTATAGAATAACTCATTTTAGACTTTACTGTTAAATATATCTATTTTTAAAGGTATAAGGAACAGCGGCTGATAAGCGTGAGGGGTTCGATTCCTAGGTCAAACCAGGTCAAAACCAAAAACCAAATTGAAGGAAAAGAGTGTCCATGGAGTTTCTTGCTCGTTCTTCTCCATAGAGACCTACGTTTTGGAACGAGCAACTAGCTTCAATTTTAAACTGTAACTTCTTGACAATTCAAAAGTGCCTGTAAATGGTCTAATTGAAATAAATGCTTTGACTTTGACTTTGACTTGACTTTGGTCGGGAAAAACGTGTTAATAGTTTTTTCATTAGAAGTTTTCAGTACCAGCCCGGAGTATGGAAGTTGGTGGTGTGACACCCTCTGGCTCGCAAAACACGTAAAACCGTTGGTCTCGACCGGACTGCCTGACAAGCCGGGAAGTCTGACAACCAGTCTTACCAAGATATATCATGTTACCCAGTAACTGGGATGTTAAAGTCAGATAGGCAGTCGCTCCATGTAAAACACTGGTATTCAGCGGCATCCAATTAGACTGGAAGTCGACCCCAATATATACGTAGTTGAGAAAAGGCTAGGCAGATATACGAGGTATAAGGAACAGGGTGGGAAGGGGATTAACTAAGTAATCCACTTTGTTCCCGTGATGGTGGTACGTTTGCATTGAACAACTAGCACGGCTTGTTTCACTCCTTCTATACCAGGGCTGGCCAAGTGGTCGACTACGGCTATTCGTTCAGTCAATCGCAGGCGCAATGCTGTAATCTCTTAACTTACATCTTTATTATTATTGTTTAATATGCACCTTCATAGTTTTCATATAAAAAAGCAACAAGAATATTGAAACCAGGAATTTGGAAAAACCAAATTGAAAAGAGTGTCCATGGAGTGTCTCATTCGTTCTTCTCCATGGATACCTAGGTTTTGAAACGAGCAACTAGCTTCAACTTGCTATCTAACTTCTTGACAATTCAAAAGTGCCTGTTAATAGAAATACACGCATGTGCATTTGTGCATACATGTTCCATGTTAAGTTTATGATCACGTACATTTACGAGAGAAGACGGTTGGTCTTTTCTCCATAGAAACGCTCTCACCTGCTTTTTCTTTCTGTTTTATGACTTTAAAGCAATAATTTTTGACAGTACAGTAAATACAACCTATTTCTATATTTTCTATGTCCCTATGTTTTCCTTTTTAACGATACATTATTTTGATAAGCACTAGAGCCCACTTTTTTTTTTTTTATAGACGGGAAATCATCAAATAACTTCCCCCGCCCTGGGCGGGGCGGGAGGGAGTGTCAGACTTTTACTGACTAAAACTCGTCTATGTTCCTTCATGTGCCCTTTGCGTTCCGGGGGCGCGGTATCTCTTTCGAACAACCCGCAGACTAGAGCCCACTGGAAATGCTCTAAATTACCTATTTATACCGCTGTCAACAGAGGCCTAGTGTGCAAAGTTAAAACCTATTAATGAAAAAAGGAAAGCATAGGGACACAGTTTATACCCTTCTTATTTAGTTAACGAAATATCTTTTTAAATTGTTTCAATATTGGAGAAGGAAATGGGCGGGAGCCAAACCCCGAATTATAACTTTTTACTTAGTCTATTTAGTCGGATCTGCAGTAGTCCTTTCCGTTTCTTCCGTCCGTTTCTTCTAATACCTCATTTTCAAAAATCTCTTCGCACGTTATTTCTCTCAAGCAATAAATAAATCGCACAGAATCGGGTCATTAACCAGTAGACCTTGGATCAGGTTGGCTACCCCTGCTCTATAAGATATCGTCAATGTAGTTAATCAATTTAATTTATTCAAGCCGTAATTTCTGTTTGCTATTTAATTTCATTTACTTCATTATGATTTCGCCTCTTGATTTAAAAAATCTTTAGCGAGAAGGGCTGAAAATAATTAGTTAATTAAACTCTGATTACGTAAGTTGTTAATCTCTATCTACATTGCTTTTATGAGATAATATTGTTAGAAATCTATCCTACTAATAACATTATACATGCGAAAGTTGATGAAGATGGATGGATGGATGTTTCTTACTTCTTCGGTTGAATGTTTCTGGATGAAATTAGACACTGAGATAGATTGTAGTGTGGAATAACATAAATTATGATTGTTTTAATCCCCTAAAAATGTACAGTTCCCGTGCGATAATTGTACCAAAGTTGCAGACGAAACCGCGATCTAAAAGCGGCAGTTACGCTCGCACGACTTAACCGCTGATGCGATATTGAAATTTACGGCGTGGTGGTAAGGTGTTCCAATGTACACCCACAGTTCGCCGGTATATTTAGGTCTCATGTAATAGGGGGCGAGCCTATTGCCATGAACCGGGCATAAATCCAAACTCTGAGCTGCTACTAAGAATTTTATAGAAAAAAAAATAACACTATTTGCTCGGCCTGGGAATCGAACCCAAGAACCTCTAACGTAGCAGTCACTTAGGACCACTAGGTTAACGAGGTAGTTAAGGGAGTGGAGATTACTTTTATTCAATTAAACACGAATCATGGACCCGATACTCATTTAATTACCTCTGATTAATTCTATATTAATTGTCAAAATGAGCTGTGTCTACCTGTTGGCACACGTAGATAGATCATGTTGATGGACAGCTGGACTCCTGCCAGCCCCGCGGCATGTTGTGAGCGACACAGGTAAACAATACATGATTGTATCACACTATAACGCGGTGACAAGGAAATGAGGTGCATCCCGGAAGTGAAGGAAAGAAAAAAGATAGAGTCAAGTAGAAAGTCAATAGAGTGATAGAGCCATTTTTTAAATGGGACAAGCCCCAAACCCCTGCAACTCCTATAAGCCAGAATCAACAGTGGCGACCACAAGAAAAGCGCCGAGGCAATGAAGCTCGGCGAGTCCCAGAGAAACGATTCAACTGTCTTGGATCCCGCAACGAAATTAATCAGAAAAGCTTAGCGGAGGAGTAAGAAAAACATAATTTCCACTTCCAGTGATAGAGTCAATGTAGATAGATAGGTAAACCATTTATTTGGTGCACTATTGCTAATCTTTAAAATTAGACTTATAAATAACACTGCAACACATTGCCCGATCTGCGTTTTATTTTTAATTTATTTGTTTGTTTGTGTACCTACACTCAAAATGATGCAAACATAAACTTGTTATAGTTTTACCGTGCATCTAGTCATCGACATTATATAAATGCAAAAAGTAAAGTAAAACATAAAGGTACAGCAAAGAAGCAAATTTAACAATTGTATATTGGAAGGCGAACGTCGGAAATAAATGAAAATAAATTAACGACGAAAAGGTTGGCGCAGAGGCTAAGTGATGGGCTGCTGCGCAGCGTGTCACAGCTTCGATTCCCGCTCAGAACAAATATTTGGTTGTTTGTGTATGTGAGTTTATAAATGTTTGTAAACGCACCCACGATACTGTAGAAGTTCCTAGTGTGGGGCAACGGCTTTTTAAATAACTAAAGTGTTTTTTTTTAGTGTTTAAATGACAAGTCAGTATGTATATTTATCTTGGTATGGGCATGTGAAGAGGAGGGATGACACACATGTGACCAAAAGAGTAATGAACATAATTGTGGATGGATGGAAAGGAAGAGGGAGGCCAAAGAAAACATGGATGGATTGTGTGAAGAATAATATGAAAGAGAAGGGAGTCAGTGATAGTATGACGGCTGACAGGACGGCATGGAAGAAGAAGACGTGTTGTGCCGACCCCAAGTAACTAAAGGGTAGGAAGATGATGACGATGATGAAATGATATGTCAGTGATACTAGGTAGTTCCCGATATCACTTGCTGTGGTACATCGCATGCGTTGCACAGCCTCATTAGCTTTTCAGTGCATGGCGACAAAACCTCGAACTGTATGGATTTGGAAGATTTTTCACAGACGAACGTAGCTTTTACCCCTGAAGAGCTTACATCGTCCAAGTTGCCATTCCTAAGAAAAAGCACTCGATTCTGGATGGACCTCAAATTGTCTGGCTGACCGGGATTCCACTTGTTGTACACATCTTCTAGTCTCTCGCCTGAAAGAGACAAGGGTTATAAAGAGGGTATTTTATCATCATCATCATCATATCACACTCACTTATTGTTTGTCACTGCCTCGTTGGCGTAATGGTCCTAAACAGGGGGTCTACTCTGAAATGACAAAATCCAAGACCTCTAGGGTCTTGGGTTCGATTTAGGTTTGGGTTGGTTGGATTTTCCATCAATTGAATTTACTCGAACTGCCTCGTTAACCTAGTGTTCCAAAGTGCGACTGCTACGCTAGAGGTCTTGGGTTCGATTCCCAGGTCGACCAAAGTGTTATAAAATTCTTAGTAGCAGCTTGGAGTAAAGGATTTGTGCCCGGTTAATGTCAATAGGCTGGCCCCCTATTACAATATAGGGCCCGTCTGCCTAACCCTTCGGGGAATACAGGTGTGATAGCATGTATGTACGTAGTAGTCATTATTATCAAAATAGTATCCTACCGTGTATGGTTGTCCAAATACGCTCGTTGCCCCAGGCTCCAAGACCTATGTGGATTTTTTCAAAGGGGTCAACCTTTCCAGAACTAATTGGGAGCATGTCCTTTACAATGTGAGCCTCTTCTTCGTCGTTCAAGATGACCAGGTGCCCCCCCTCCGCGGCACACACCCTGTACGCACGGGTCCAAGTCTGCTTCTCATGGTGGACCTTGTAACAGCTGCCTGTATACTGATTCAGGTGATAATCTGGAATATTAATAATTTTACGTATAAACGTTACCCCACACTAGGTATTCCTCCTGTGTCGTGAGTGCGTTTACAAACATAATATATAAATTCACATACACAAACAGCCAGACCAGGAACAACTATTTGTAGGCCATACAAATATTTGTTCCGTGCGGGAATCGAACCCGCGACACGCACCGCAGCAGCCAATCGCTCAGCCGCTGCGCCAACCGTGTCGTCAAAAAATTGAAAAGAGAGTCCGTGGAATTTCTTATTCGTTCTTCTCCATATAAACCTACTGTTTGGATCAGCTGGAACTTTCTGACTATCAGACCGACTCCTTGACAATTGAAAAGTGCTTGAAGGTAAATGTTTAATTGAAATAAATGCTTTGACTTTGATTAAAAGAATAAAACGTTTTAAACACGCTTCTAAATGGTTTTAAATTCAAATTCTGGGCCGCAACAATATAAAATACCAATAATATAGTTTGCCATCGAAACGCTAAGAAGAATGGTTTTAAATTATTTTATTAAACGTAATAGTACCGTGGAGTTCCATAAAATTAAGGATAAATCAGGCTCAGTGGCGCACCTTGGGAGAGAGAGGCCTATGTCCTCTGTCAGTGGACTGCGATAGGCTGATGATGATGATGGAAAATTCGAATACTGCTGTACCTAGCCTTGCCTAACCCAAGACACTCCCACTTAGCAGCCGATCTCGCGGCCGCTACATCAAAGAGACATTCGAGAGAAAAAAATAACCTTATCAATAAATCATTGCTCCACACTGTAACCGATCTATCTCGACTGTATCAGGTTTGTTATTCTGTTATGTCAGAGTTAATTGATAAGAATGCCATTTTATGTGATAGTGGAACATAATTATGCGATTTTCCAGAAACAGCTCGCTCACATAGACTATGACTTAATATTTGTTTTTACTGATTTCAAAAAAGGGGGAGGTTCTATGTTCGTCTGTAGTAGAATACCTACGTTCATCGAAATTCCGTATTTATTTTTTAATTATATTTTTTGTACTTCTACCTTATTCCTTTTGGAAAGATGAATTGCATTCCTTAGGACACACATTGTAACTTTGTTATTATACAAAAAACTGCTGGCTAATTTCTGAAGGTGGTTGTATTTTTGTAAAAACGTTTTATCTTATTTTATTATTTGTCAATATTATTGTATTTCAGTGCAAGTCAAATCATTTATTTTAATTAGACTATTAAAAGGTACTTATGAACAACATTGAATCTACCAACCACTATCAAAGGTACCGCACTCGTTCATCGTTTGGTTGTCGAGTTTCCTGTAGCATATGAAGGGTAGCGGCTCCTCGCAGGAGGAGTAATGCGCGCGCCCGTCGCCGGTCAGAGTGAGACAGTCCCCGGTGTGGGCTCCGCCGCTGTGTGCGCCACATCTTATGTCCATGTCGGACAGCGGCACTCCTGAAACACGCGCCACACACATTCGTCATCATACTAATATTATAAAGGCGAAAGTTTGTGTGTGATGAGGTGTGTATGTTTGCCTTTTCTTCACACTTAAACGGCTGAACAGGTCTGGACGAAATTTGGCACTGACATTGATTGTAATGTGGAATAAACACATAGGCTATTTTTTATCACGGAAAATGTACGAAATCGCGGGCTGAAGCTAGTGATAAATAACCGCAGTATCGACACGTAGGCTAGGTTTACATGCGGCTAGGGTACATTAACTCGTGTGAAAGGATTGCGTTGACGAAGCTATCACATACAGACACAGTTTTTTAATCTTAGAAATGTAGATCCGGTGTAAAAAAAGGATATGATAAGATTGATAAATGATAAATGCAAAACGAAGTCTGTTTCCGCTGCAATCGACCAGCCTTTTGAAAGAAAAGGAAAAGAAATATAAATTCTTCACTAATCGAACTGTTATTTTCTCTTAGTTATCTCCTGCCCGTAACTTTATATCATCATTATGATGATAATATAAACTCCTAATCGTGCCCTGTGTGCCCTAACAGCTGCACGCAGGAAGATTTAATGGCTGCCACTGACAACGCAATCAAGGTGAAATATTATAGTTTGTCATCGAAACGCTGAGAAGATCATAATCATCATAATATGCCATAGGTACGATGTTCAAAATGTATCTTATTATACAAAACTTGGACTGACCTTCTACGGAGACGTAGTCTCCTTTAGAGTACAAGTCGTGAGTTCCCAGGAACACGTGACCCTCCACATTGTGTTGTGTGATCAGCGAGTGAAGAGCACTGGCCAGCTGTTTGTTCAGCGGAGACGCCAGCACCGCGCCTGTAACACGACACGCCTGTAACATGCGCCAGTAGGGGCTCACATCACTGCTGTCCCCTGTCGGGGGCTACCTTCATCGTGGCACTTGACGAAGGCTTCCTCCCAGGAGGCCGGGCAGGTGTGCAGCTTGAGCCAGCCGCCCGCGTCGTAGCTGAACAGGTAGTCAGCCTTGCATCGCGCCACATCTACATATTACACATACACGTTAGTATAATCTGTACACGTGGCTAAACAGTACGTTTAAGAAAATTGTTTTTATTGAAGTTTTTAATTTGTTTCTTCTACCTACTACCTACATTATATAAACCCATATACCTATCCTCCATTTCATATAGCATTAGACAAAAAGTCGCCAAATAATAATATTTATTAGATAATATTATTGATTCAAACGAGTTTTTTTTAAGGTGGTTTGCTCTTGACTCTTGTTTAGTTTTTTTGAGTGAGCTTACCCAGAAGAAGCCAGTTAACGCTAACTTTTTTAAACGCTAATGGCAAACAGTTTACTTCACTTATAACATGCTAACATATACATGTAATTGAGAACAACGTTACAGACGAATAAAGGACAGTAATATATAAAGTTGCTAAGGGCATACAAAATAAAATAACAATCTACAGGTAGGTGTTTTGGAAACCTCTTTTGTTCCTAATAAAACCCCAAAATATATATTCAATATTCAAAATAGGTAATAAAAAAAAGTGAAATACTCACCAGTCGCAGTTAAGAAATATGTTAAACAAACCAAATATATGTTTAACATTGTTGTGGACTAGTTTGTTTCACTGTTGCAGATGTAATGCGTTGAAGTGAGGATAACTAGCGATTATATACATACAATGCGTAGCGTCGTATCGTGTGTCGAGCATCATAATAATATAGTATGCTTGTTCGGAGGCAAGTGAAACTTATATTTTTGCTTCTTACACTGGACTATGACTCAACCGAAAGCTTACTATCCTAAAAATGCATGTAACCCACATATACATACAAACATACACAAATACACACCCCCACTCCCACACACACATTTTATATATCAATAACTTATTCATATATATGAATATATATATAAATAATAACATATACATATATTAATCTATATTATATATCACAAACTTGCACAACATTCATACAAATGCTTTATTTGGGGAATCTTCTTATTTTGATTTTGTTACTTTTTTAATTTTTTTTTGTATTCCTTGTTTTAAGATTACGAGTACTATCTTTAATTTAAGAATTAGTTGTAACAAAAACTTGTAAACGGAGCGAAGGAGCCTGGAACTCACGACACAGGGAATCCTAGTGTGAGTTTCAGGAATCAATGCATTAACTGTATTTTCTTGAAACAATAAATTATTCTTATTCTTATTCTTCCTCCTGTGCTAATCTTTTGAGGGATCCAAGACACTTGAATCGTTTCTCCGGGACTCGTCGAGCTCCATTGCCTCGGCACTTTTGATTCTGGCTACAAGGAGAAACGGGCTTGTCCCATTAAAAAAAATAGTATGCTAGTTATATATTTTACCTGACTGTTTTAGAAGGACAGACTCGGGATAATTATTTACAATAATGTAAGCAACTTTACTCCATTCACAGTTTATATAGCATTAGGGAAAATATCGCTATCTTTATTTCAATGTTACTATGAAATAAGTATGTATTATTATATACATCAGATAGATGATGTTATAAGGAGTAACTTAAGTCACTTTCATTATAGAAGAGGTCCACCTATGCGGTATATTCCACCGGCTCTCAGTCTTCCGACAGACAAAGTTATCCCGCTGCCACTTTAGCTCGCTGAACTCATCAATGAAACACTGATTACAATTCACTCCATCTCCTTCATCTGTTCCAGCGACTTCACAACTTTAACGATGACATCTACTAACGAAGATACAAGATATAGACAGGGAGCAGCGTCGCTGTGCTCCAGTTTGAAGACTATGAGTGCCGGTTTAATTAAAGGCACATGACACATTTCTACTTTGTTTCTGGAATGGCAACGCGTTTGCAAGGCCTTTAGTATTGCCGATGTCTAAAGGCAGCTAGGTGACCACTTAACATCTTATGGGCCATCGTCGGCTTGTTTGACATCCAACGAAATTTAAATTTACAAAAGATTGTTTAAGTTGATGCCCTACACGCGACTCAAAGATCTGCTACTTCAAAAATTGGACGATGTCACATCTCCCTGTCTCACCCCTCTACGCAATAAGATGGACTTCTTTGGGTTAATACTGCGAAAATCCATATAGAGAAATCCAATAACACCTCCTTGCCTAGGTATCGAAACAGGGACTACATGCTACCAACAAAACAGTTAAAACAAGTTTCGATTGTTGCATTAAAATATATTGAATTTTTTAAAAGTGCTCAAATGACTTTTCGCTTATACAAGCTACTGGTTCACGATATCACTTGCTGTGGTACATCGCATGCGTTGCACAGCCTCATTAACTTTTCAGTGCATGGCGACAAAACCTCGAACTGTATGGATTTGGGAGATTTTTCACAGACGAACTCAAGATTCACCCCTGTTACACTGACGTCGTCCATTTTTCCGTTCCAGAGAAGAGCCGCTCGATTCTGGATACCTTCATAATTGTCAGGCTGACCGGGGTCCCATTTGTTGAACACGTCTTCTATTCTCTCACCTGAAAAAAGCATACATATTCAAAGTCCGATCCGCATTTTGTGAGAAATCTTTGGAAAGTGATTTAAACCGGTTTGGTGTCGAGCGGATAAGATGATGATGTTATAAAGTGCCCACGTGCGAGTGTTCACGGAGACAGACACATAAACACGCACACTGTTCCCAAGGGTCTACATGCCTTAAACCGCCTTCACGTTGATTTATATTTGATAAAACTAGCTTCTGCCCGCGACATCGTTCGCGTCAAATTTGAAATATTATTTCACGGGAACAGTACATTTTTCATTGAAAGATCGCATCTGTTATTCCACACCACAATCTATTTCAGTGCCTAATTTCATCCAGATCCGTTTTTCAGCTTAAGCGTAAATGTAATTCTCCAGGCCGGCCACGGCGGCTAACCTTAAGCAGACTAGCCACGTACGCAGGAGATATTATAGTGCACCAGTGTGTGCGCAAACACAGGTGCACTCCCTCTTCCCTAACTCTCATAGCCCGATGGGACGGCAATCCGACACGACCGGAGAGAGATCAGGCGCAGGACCAACGGCTTTACGTGCTTTCCGAGGCACGGGGGTGTCACACCACCAACTTCCAAACTCCGGGCTGCTACTGAGAAATTCCTAATGGAAAAACCCAATAACACTTTTTGCCCGACCTGGGAATCGAACCCGGGACCCCTTGCTCAGCAGTCGCCCTTGCGATCACGAGACCAGCGGGGCAGCTTAAGAGTAAAAAAGTAACAAACATCCTAACTTCCATTCTCTCAAAATAGGATAGTCTAATACCGTGAATGGTAGTCCAGACGCGTTCCTTGCCCCAAGCTCCTAGACCTACGTGAAATCTTTCCCATGGGTCGGATTTGTCGGTACGAGCAGGGAACATGTCTTGGACGACACGAGCCTCTTCTTGGTTGTTCAAGATGACCAGGTGCCCCCCCTCCGCGGCACACACCCTGTACGCACGGGTCCAAGTCTGCTTCTCATGGTGGACCTTATAACAGCTGCCTGTATGCTGATTCAGGTGATAATCTGGAATATTAAAACTCAAAATGTACTGAGTGTTTATCTAAATTGTGCTTAAATAATTTAATTTAATATGTTTTTTTTTAATGGCAGCTTTAATATTATTGAAAATCCTAAGATGACTGAGTGACCAAGCTGTCACCGCGGTTGTTCGCTCGGCGGTGATCACCGAAGATTATACAATTGACAACGTATGTGACGCATCCAATTCCAAGAGTTGGTACGATCAAAATGTTCTAACCATTATCAAAGGTACCGCACTCGTTCATCGTTTGGTTGTCGAGTTTCCTGTAGCATATGAAGGGTAGCGGCTCCTCGCAGGAGGAGTAATTGTAAAGGCGCCCGTCGCCGGACAGAGTAAGACAGTCCCCGGTGTGGGCTCCGCCGCTGTGTGCGCCACATCTTATGTCCATGTCGGACAGCGGCACTCCTGAAACACGCGCCACACACATTCGTAATGACTAATATAAGTATGATTACAGTTGTACCGTAACTACGACGCTTACTTTACACATTAAAACAAAAATAAAAGAGAAAAAAGCGAATGGTATATTCCATTCTTATACAGGGTGGAATTTTCGAAGCGTACCAGGAAAGTACTCTAAACACCGAAGATAGCTTTTACTCAAAGGAAACATTCTTTATTTTTTTTTATATAAATAAAACTGCATTTAAAGATTTTCGAAAATATGATTGCCACACCCGGAAATCGAACCAACTAAAATGCGAAAAAAAACCTGTGTACAAGGTGCAATTTTGCATCCTCGGCAATTGAAAGTAGGTAACTATGCCAGTGATATTAAGGCATCAGTGATAATATAAATGGCGGGGCGATGAACCCGCACGCACACAGCGATATAGTCGCACAGCAGTGCCTATCGCATACGCAACGGTGCGATTCTGTTCTTTGACGACACAGCGTAGGGGCTGAGCGATCGACTGCTGCGCTGCGTGTCGCGGGTTCGATTACCGCACGGGACAAATGGATGTTATAGAGATAGTTGTTCCGGGTCTAGCTGATTGTGTATGTGATTTCATGTGTTTGTAAACGCACCCACAATACAGGAGTAATTCCGAATTTGGAACAAAGTTTAAAAAAAATACTTAAGAAAAAATAATAAAGAGGTGTTTGTATTCAGAAATAAAACCAAACATAAACAACAACAAAACAAATATTTATTACTGACTAGCCGACCTATGCCCACGTCTTGGGCGGTAAACAGATTAACGTGTTATATATGAAAACACCCGTCTGATAGAAATATCACTCAATAGACTAAGAGTTATACGTAGTATTATCTCTTAAACCATTTGTGTAAATAATATACAGTAACAGGAAAAAGACTTTTTCCTGTTGAGAACTTGAGACGATAAATTTACATATTTTGATAAGAATTCATCATTGTTGATAATATGACCAATAAACAGAACCGATTTAAATATTTTTTTAAATATAAAACGCTACTTTTTGTGACTTACATGTAAAAGTTAGACAAATACATGGAAGAAGAAAACGTGTTGCGCCGACCCCAAGTAATATGGGATAAGGGCAGGAAGATGATGATGATGTAAAAGTTACACATAAATGCTGTCGCAAATTTCTTGTCGTAATCGATTTTATATAATGTGTTGTAGGACAAACTCCTGTTTAACGAGATTTTTTTATTTGTGAGTCAAACGAGTCGCCGGGGATTTTTGTTGTTGTACTAGCACTGTTCATTGGTTTAACCAAACTAAATGGACAAAACTTGGACTGACCTTCTACGGAGACGTAGTCTCCTTTAGAGTACAAATCGTGGGTTCCCAGGAACACGGGACCGTCCACATTGTGTTGTGTGATCAGCGAGTGAAGAGCACTGGCCAGCTGTTTGTTCAGCGGAGACGCCAGCACCGCGCCTGTAACACGACACGCCTGTAACATGCGCCAGTAGGGGCTCACATCACTGCTGTCCCCTGTCGGGGGCTACCTTCATCGTGGCACTTGACGAAGGCTTCCTCCCAGGAGGCCGGGCAGGTGTGCAGCTTGAGCCAGCCGCCCGCGTCGTAGCTGAACAGGTAGTCAGGCTTGCATCGCGCCACATCTACATATTACACATACACGTTAGTATATTCTTTAAATCTGATTTCGCTCCAAACTAAAGACACAACCCTCTCTGGGTTGTGTTTTAGCAGTATAATAAATATATGTTTGTATTTACATTTATGTTCTGGCAGTGCCTAAACTACTCATCCGATTTTAATAAACAAGTTGTCAGTCGATTTGTCATTTTGGTCCGAGTAGATACCACACAGTTAACCAAAATATGCCCAACGTTACATCTAAAAAAGTTCGGGACTTTGAAATTTTCTATTGTATCGATTGGGGTGGCATTGATATAAATTAACAAACGAAATAGAACGACAAGGCGTCATGCGTCAGTTGTTGATTTTTGTTATGGTCGGATTTAAGTTTTTTTTTTCTTTTCTTTTTCTTTTTTCGAATTAGTTATTTAAAAATTCAGTTGCTAAGATATAGACCAAGTAACATTGTGAAAGGTTATAATGAAATGAATCTGCATCGGTTGATTTTAAATTGGAAAAGTTAAATAAGTGAAATACTTACCAGTCGCTATTAAGAAATATGTCAAACAAACAAAATATATCTTTAACATTTTTGTGGACTAGTTTGTTTCACTGTTGCAGATGTAATGCGTTGAAGTGAGGATAACTCGCGGCTATATAATATTGCGTCATGCATGCCGCCGTGACTGCGACGTCACCTACTTTATGCATGCTTACCTAAACAAAGTGCAGTTTTGCATCGTCTTCAAATTTAAGAAGGTAACTATTGTTTGCCGGGTTTTTTAAGACGGGGCGATGAACCCGCACGCACACAGTGATAGTCGCGCGACTCTCCTCCTCCCGCCAGTACAGCGATTCTCTAAAATGCAAACTCGAAAACTAGTTTTACTCAAGTGACCGCGCTCACTTCGATAATGAACCCAATTGACCTTGGTTTAGTATTCGCATGCCATGGTGACGTCACCGGCGTGATCGTGTTTAACAGAATACCATTTTGTAAACTGCGGATTCTGCTTTCGAATAATGAAGTGAGGCTTAGAGAATTGCACTACTGTTTCGACCACGTCGGCGTCACCAGGCTGCTGAAGAACATCACGTCTCTGAAGGAGAGCCTGGCCAAATTGGAGTCTTCGGATATCACCACTGAATGCGAGCCGAGGAAGCGTTGTTGCGCAATGCTATTCTGTCAAGAGTCGTGATGGCCCAGTGGTTAAGGCACCCACCTCTCATGTACGAGGTTGTGCGTTCGCAACCGGGCACGGGCAAGTACCAATGTTACTTTTTCTAATTCATGTATACTTTCTACGTTTATCTTAGACATCACTGACATCTGAAACCATGTCGGAGGCCCTTGAGGCGGAATAGAAACTCTGTCACTAGGATGTGTGTGGAGTCGCTAGACCTACCCACTCCTACGTGTGGGCAGTAGCCCACACGATAAAGAAAGACAATTCTGACGAGTGGGTCACAGGAAGCCCCCAATGGGGATAGTTTAAAAATTTTAACCACTACATTTTATTTTATTTATTAAAAATTTAGACCATTTTGAGAAACTAATTTGAATATTTTGATGATTGGCTCAATGGTTATTTTTTAAAAAAATATTCAAATATATATATTTTTTAAAATAGATGACGTCATCATTGGCTCAAAAGATTGTGTCTTTGCCCAACTATTTACATAATTAAAAGTTTAAATCTGTCAACACAACGTCTGTCAAACGTCAATAGGCGTCATAACATAACTCATACATAAACAAATCTAAAATTGAAAATTTCAAACCGTAACTGTTAATTTTAAACAGAGAGTGCTTTTTTAAGGTGTTCACAATCGACGAGGTGACATTATTGTTCGGTTTCCTAAACCACAATGAGCGATGATAAACCACTTTTCTCGTAAATCTTCCCTTATACGGACAAAAATTTTGTTTGGACTATTATTGCTATTATTACTGCAAGTTGGAACAAAGCACTTCCTGTATTCCATAACTCTTACACTATAAAAATTGTCGAGTGTCGGAATAATGGAACAAGATTATTAGGAAAGTCGCAGGAATAATATTATTTTTGAAAAACTTTAAACTGTTATTAAGTTTCAAAAACTTTTGACATTTGCGTTATAATTTGACACTTGACAACTGGTTGACAATACTTGGCACTTACTTTTTTTTATTTTCTGAGGCAACGATACAAAACGGCCAGCGCTGACCTAATTTGAAGGGCAATGAAGGTCAATCGTATTTTATCAAAAATATCAGTAAAATATGAATATTTTTCATTATTAATTAGTCCATAATGCTCAGTGACGCTATTCCTCGAAACGGGTTTTTAATTACAACATATAAAAAAAAATGAACAATGCCCATTGGTACAAAATGCTTCTCTCTGCAGTTTTCAGGCGAGTGAATTTAAGTCCGTCCGCAGTCTGTCAAGAATGCAAACGTTGCGTCGTGCCTGCCGGGGAGATATTAAGTACCGAGTTTAATAGGTACATTGACACCCAAGCGTACCTACTCTGCAATTGTCGCTAAAACAAAACCTGCTGTGTCGCAAAAGAAACGATCAGCAGATAAGCAAATGGGGGAAAGCAGAGTCGCTCAGCATCGAGCGCAACTAAAGGTGCTGGGTGATAAACCACGAGCAACTGGTTCCACCGAAGAGCACATGCGATGAGGACGGCTTCATCAAGGTGGTAAGAAAGAAGAGGAAGCCTTCTTATCACAACCAGGGTGAGACGGCACTGGCGGGATCGAACATGCAGCTACGTTCTGCATTACCGGCGACGCTGCTATACGTGTCCCGTTTGCACCACTCTACGAAGACCCAGGATATCGTAGAGTACAAACGGGTGAAGACCAACTGGACCCTGAGGGAGAAGACCTTGCGAGGCGCACCATAACGCCACAAGGAAAAATGTTTTTTTTTTTTTAAATCAGTCGTCATTTATGTAAGAAACAGTTTAGTGAAAGATTTTTTTGAATAACTATAATTCTAAAAGATATAAGCCATCGAAGATTTGTTTCTATCTTTTTCTAGCAAAACGAAAAACACGGAGTTTATATGGCCGTCGTAACAAATGACGTCATTGGTCATATCGGATCTCTCTGTCTAATCGGTGCGTAATTAATAGTTTTAAATGCTTTTATCGGCCGTATTTGGGTGTATGTGGGATCCCGCACGATTGCGGTATTGAAAAAAAAATATTATACCGTCACGCCTGTATTCCCCGAAGGGTTAAGCAGAGATATATCAAAGTACACCCACAGTTCGCCGGTATATTTAAGTCCCATGTAATAGGGGGCGAGCCTATTGCCCTCTCTGCGGGCAGAAATCCAAACTCCGAACTACTACTGAGAATTTCATAGAAAAATCCAATAACACTTCTTGCTCGGCCTGGGAATCGAACCCAGGACCACTAGCGTAGCAGTCGTGCTTAGGACCTCTAGGTTAACGAGGCAGTTAAAGAAAAAAAAATAGTAGTATTAGAAAATTTTCACCGATTAAAAATGAAATATTAATCGGTAAAACGGAACGTAATCAATGTCAGTTTAAGTAATCTATGACCAGGGGTTTCCCACTCGGCACAAGGATACCTTGAAGTCCGGTTTTAGTTGGGAAATAAGGAATTCCCTCATTTATATGAGTAGAGATTCCCCCACGGTACGGGGTACTTTTGTGCCTATTTGATATTTATGGAAAGTTGATAAAAAAAAATGACGTATGTAATGTGCAAAATTTAAACATTCCAGTCAAATAAATAATATGGATTAAACTTATTTTAATCCATTTTTAGGATTCCGTACCCAAAAGGGTAAAACGGGACCCTATTGCAAAGACTTCGCTGTCCGTCTGTCTGTCACTAGGCTGTATCTCACGAACCGTGATAGTTAGATAGTCGAAGTTTTTACAGATGATGTGTATTTTTGTTGCCGCTATAACAACAAATATCCTCGGATTAAGCGATTTCTCGAGAAATTTCGCCTAATTACCGTACCCATTTTTATTTTTCACTGATTTGACTTAAACGCATAAAAACAAATTAATTAAACAATAAATTAATGAGGCGTTAAATGCCTCGTTAATTTATTGAATTTGTTCTTTGATGTGTTTCATGTTTTAATGTGTATATGTATAAAAATGGGTACGGTAATTAGGCGAAGGACGCTTAATCCAAGAATGACCGACCAGAATCAAATAAATATTTAGGGGGGCTCCCATACAACAAACGTGATTTTTGTGGAGAATATAATGTTATATTTATATTCACTTTAAAAATAAATTATTAACTTAAAATGAAAAATATGCTATGAAATTCTCAGTAGCAGCTCGGAGTTTGAATTTGTGCCCGGTTAATGGCAATAGGCTCGCCCCCTATTACATGGGACCTAAATATACCGGCGAACTGTGGGTGTACATTGGTACACCTCTGCCTAACCCTCCGGGGAATACAGGCGTGATGGTATATATATTTTTTTTTAATAAAACGAATATTTAAGGGGGGGTTCGCATACAACAAACAAGAGTTACGGTGCCACAAACAGATATACAGACATGTCAAACTTATAACACCCCTCTTTTTGAGTCGGGGGCTAAAAACATTACTCTCCTGCTAAAGCAGTTGGGTAAAGACGTAGGTACCTACGAACACAGGACTTGGTGCCATTAAGATAATGTGAGATAATGAGATCAATTATAATAGTCTTACTTCATAAAACAAATTAATATTCCGGTAGCTAAATTTAGTTTAATTCATTACAACTTGGAAAGTGAACCGATGCAGTCCACAAAAATGTTGAAGATTTATCTCGTTTGTTTAACGTACTTGCTGATAGGGAACGGTAAGTTTATAACTTTATTTATATAAACAAAGATAAATTAACTTAACAACGATTTGACTTTTTGTGTATAAGTCAGGACAAGAGTTTGGTACTTATAAATAATTATTTTTTTAGTTCGAAAAATTTGTATGGTGTATTTGTATGCACCGTGCAAAGTCGGGCGGGTCGCTAGTTTTATTTAAAGCTAATATTTTTTTATTAGCGCAAGCTAAGGCCTGATCCCGCCAGAGTATCTTCCTGGAACTTGGAAGATATTATAATATATATATCTGCCTAGCTTTTTCCTAACTATGTTGGGGTCAGCTTCATGATAATGAATACCTTTGATTTTTTTTATTATTCTGTGAGTAGAATCTGTTCAGACTTTATATAAAACAAGTAATTCCCAATTTTTTTTTTTAATATAATATTTAAATTTTTAAATGTTTTTATTTTCATAAATATAAATATTTAAAAATGAATTTAATGTGTATTTTAAATAATAGTCGCCCACCGAGAAGGCTACTATTTTTATATTTTTAAATGTTATTATTTTTATATTAATAGGTATTCAAAAATTAAAATTTTAACTTATGTGTGTATGTAATAAATAATGGTATAATCTCCATTATTTATTACATACACACTTAAGTTAAAAAAAAAATTTTTATTTTACTATTTTCTAATTATTAATGTATTAATGTCACTTTTTCTAATCGCATACGGTGATTTCTAAGTTTATCTTGGACTTCACTGACATCAAGAAAACATGGACTTATAATTGGTAGGTATAAGTCTGTATTCAGTGGCAATCCGCCTTGAGCGCCGATCAATGCTCTTTCCTTCTCTGTTATGTGAATGTCTTTGCCTTGTAGTGGGAGAATAATGGGCTGAAAATATTATTATTTATTATTCTCATTTATTCATCAGTATAAACAAATAATTTCCATTTTTAAACATTAAAATAAAAATAAAAACATTTTAGATAAAACATAACAAGCGGCGTCGAGAACAGGGTCCAAGCCACCGGTGGTCAGGGCTCTTGAGAAAGGAACCTCCCGCTTTCTGAATCAATACCTTGATCCAGCTGCCCAACGTAAGCCTCCTTAGATGTTGGCTGAGGCTCTTGGCAATAAATAAATAAATAAATATCTTGGGACAACTCACACACGGCTATCTGATCCCAAGCTAAGCAGAGCTTATGTTATGGTAACCAGACAACTGATATACATACTTATATAATTTATAAATACATACATATTATAGATAAATCACACCCAGACACAGAACAAACAATCATGCTCATCACACAAAGTTTGTCCTGGGTGGGAATCGAACCCACGACCTCCGGCTTAGCAGTCAGGGCCACTAACCACTAGACCAACAGGCCCGTCGAAAAAAGCTATTGGATGAAACGATCACTGAGTCTACATCCCACATGTCGACAACCTCGCGAGCCAAGTCAAGATACTAGATCTTCTTATCATTCTCAGCCTTCACGAGGTTCACGTCATGTGGGACTGTTATGTCAACAATCATTGCGCGCTTCTCTAAGCGATCAACAACCACTATATCAAGCTTATTGGCTACAATAGTCCTGTCAGTGATGATGGATCGGTCCCAGTCAACGAGGTCCCATTTTTAAAATTGCTATTTTCGGGCGCATGCCTATAGTAGGTACGGTACTTCCTATTCCACAAGGCGGTATTATTATTAATAGAAGATACGAAATTTTTAACCGACTTCAAAAAAAGAAATTCGTCAGGATATTTTCTTAGTTTTTTTTCCCCTATTACTCAAAGACGCCTTTACCGATTTGAAAAATCTTTTTTTGTTTGAAAGGGAATACCTCACAGGTAGTCCCATAAAGGTTGGATTGGTGAAGATCGAATGAGGATGTTCAGAGTGATGAACATAATTGCATCCCGAGCGTGCAGCAAGATTCTCAGTTTTTTTTTTTTGTAAAAAAGATTTTTTATAAGTTACATGTTCAATATACTATCCAGATGTGGTGCGATGCGAGCCTGAGTACGTGTTCAAGCCTGAAGCTAAGGGCTGGCTCAAACTGCACACCACGCCCGCCACCTGGGAGGAGGCCGTGGTCACATGCTACTATGAAGGTAATCATCATCATATCAGCCGCAGGACGTCCACTGCTGGACGTAGGCCTTCCCCATAGATTTCCAAAAAAGCCGGTTGGAAGCGGTAATGAAGGTAATGCCAACTGTCATTATTATGTTCAAGCTGTTTTGAACTCTCTTGTTAGCCTAGTGCTCCTAAGAGCGACTGCTACGCTTGAGGTCTTGAGTTCGATTCCCAGCTCGAGCAAAAGTGTTGTTGGTTTTTTTTATGAAATTCTCAGGAATTGAAATATTTGACATCATTTTACTAATACATAGTCATAATTACATGCTTGTTTAATTTAATTAAAATACACATCAAAATAATTCTGAATTCATCACATAATAATAAATAATTAATTTCATAATATGAATTGCTACTTGGTTTTTCGTCCTCTCTCCTAGCTTTGCTGTGCCCGACAGGATCCATTATGATCTTAACAATATTTGATAAAACCTATATGAACAAACGGAAAGCAAAAAAGTATTGAGTATTGACCTGCAACAAACTTATTTGCCCATTTTGTTTTTCACGGCTTAACCACGGAACCAACCATGTTAAAATTTGTATTTATACGATATCAGGTGTACGGGATAGGGATACCTTTCATCCTGGAAAAAAGTACTGTTCCTAAGGAAAAAAACAATAATGTTCTTGTGATAATAGATGGCGCCACGTGTCACTCGACTACTTGACGCGGAGAAAGTCGAAGCGAGATAGGAATAAGTGTTTCACAAAAATTGGTTTATGTGTATGTGTGTGTGTGCGTTAGGTTATCATCGTACTCACGTGCTTATCCAAACTTGTTTGCACCTTCTTGTAAGGATAACATGAAAATATTAAAAGTAAAGTTTTTTCCTGCTAATTCTTAGTTTAAGTGTGATTGGGTTTTTCCATTAAATTCTCAGTAGCAGCTCGGAGTTAGTTGCCGGGGCTGCGGGTTGTTCGAAAGAGATACCGCGCCCCCGGAACACAAAGGGCACATGAAGGAACATAGATGGTTTTTAGTCAGTAAAAGTCTGACACTAGGATGGGGGGGGGGGGGTCATTTGATGATTTTACCATCTCAAAAAAAAAAAAGCTCGGAGTTAGTATTAGTGCCCGGTTAATGGCCTCGCCCCCTATTACATGGGACCTAACATACCGGCGAACTGTGGGTGCATATTAGTACACCTCTGCCTAACCCTTCGGGAAATACAGGCATGATGGTGTGTATGTATGTTTATTAATACCGGTCAGCAAGATTCAGGAATGGGGCATACTACAGTAGCAAATACGCTCAGATTTTAAAATACAATCTTTATAAAACCAAACGTTGGTGTTAGAAAAAAAATCATCTAGCATTATGTTCATTATTAAATTGCCTATCTATAAGTGTAAATACCAAATCAAAATAATAGTTACTTTACGAGGAGATGCATGTTAGCAATAAATTTTTCTCATTTCTGTGATTTCTTTGTGGAAATTAATAAAACATAAAGCATTTGGAGTCAAGACTATGTAGAAAATGTATTTTTTATTCGGTTGTATTTCTTTTGGTTAAAGAGTAGATAACTCTAGATGAGGCTTTCGGGAATGCTTTTGCTTATCGGAAGACGAGCTCGGGAATAAACAACAAATTTGTCATCGCCTGTACAAGTACCTACACGATACGGCCGCCCCCAAAAATCAGAGGTCAACTACTATCGTCTGCCATCCAGTGAAAATGGTGTTCTTATTGTGTTTGCAGATAAAATGTGTTTAGTTCTGCCATACACGCCAACTCAATTCATTATTTTATTTAAAAATTGCATCTAAATGACGTCAGACTAATTTAATATGCCAAATGTCTTATATTACTATCCCACAAACACAGTTCAACATTCAACTTATAATGCTTAGAATCAATTTAAAATAGTAAAGTTTTGTTCAGTTGAATTTAATCCTAATTACATTTACAAGCGCAGCGGCAAGCGCAGCGACAAGCGCAGCGTAGAACGTCCACCCACACGGCAGACGGACGACCTGATTAAGACCGCAGAAAGACGCTGGATGCAGGCCGCTTCCAACCGGCCTTTTTGGAAATCTATGGGGGAGGCCTATGTCCAGCAGTGGACGTCCTGCGGCATATATGATGATGATTTTATTTTATTTTTTTTATACCACTGTAGGTGGCAAACAAGCTAACGGCCCGCCTGATGTTAAGCAGTTACCGCTATGGACACTTGCAACACCAGAGGCATCACTCGTGCGCTGCCGACCCCGTAAAAACCTCAAAACTCCTTTCTTGAAGAACCCCATGATGACATTTACAATGAAAAATGGGACAAATTTTGTCTTTGTCTGGTTTATTTTGGCAAAAATAAAGAAATATGTAGAAAACGTGAAAATATGTCTACGGCATAATTAGGTGCAACATAGTACTCATGACTGACTATGAACAACTTACACAACTAGCGACTGTTGCAGGGAACCGACATTCATTTTTTAATTTGTATGTTGGTTCAGAAGGTTCCTAAACTGACGTTTTTTTTAAAAAAATTATGTTGGTTCAGAAGCTTCCAAAATCTAGATTGTGATCGATTGACGTCATGCTGGGCTCAAAACATATTCGATCAATGGACGACCGACCATTTATCGACAGGCACTAGGCAGCTCTGTCGACATAAGCCCGATGATGTCGACGTTGATTACTGGTACTCCAGCGAGGCCGTACGGTGCAAGGTCATGTGTGCAATGCTTACCGTGTCCCGCATGTTACAGGCGCGGTGTTGGCGTCCCCGCTCAACGATCTGCTAGCTAGTGCTATTTCCTCAATGCAACAATCAGTAACAACGCATCGTCACATTTTTCTGGGAACACATGATTTGTTCTATAAAGGAGACTTCATTTCTTTAGAAGGTTAGTCAAACTTTTGAATAAATAGGAGAATTTCTTTCATTATTGAGATTTATAAAAAGTTCCGATTTGTAGAGCCTTGTCTGTGTCACTCAGACGCTAATATGAGTTACGCTTCGCGAAGTAGTGTTAAAAGCAGTATATTTTTATTAACTTTCAATATTTACGCTCAATTGCATACTTATTGACCGACCCTGCAGGTATATAATACTGCACCCAGAGAGGTACAAAATATTTTTTAAATTAAATTATGAAATCCATTATATGTAACCAGGCTTACTAAGGCGTCATTGTTTAAAATTCTGATTGTTTTTATTTCTACAGGAGTACCACTGTCTGGTTTGTCAACAAAATTTTTAACACCTGATATAGGAACTGAGGACTGCCTAGTTTTGTTTTATGGGGGCAAAACATATGACACGATGACCACGTCATGCAAGGAGACGCTACCCTTCGTATGCTACAGGAAACTCGACAACCAAACGATGAACGAGTGCGGTACCTTTGATAGTGGTAAGCAAGCACTGAGGCCGTAATCACACGACGTTTTTTAAAAGCGCATTTTACATTTCAGTTGGATTTTTGTTTGACTCGCGTGCCTTTCGCGTGTCTATCGATACAAATGCGTGTTTGAAATACGCCGTGTGCTTACGGCCTTATATTTAGAACTGAGGTGGGCGCTAATGACTACAGTACAGTTTTTAAACTACTGTAGCTTTTTAGTTTCAACAAAATATTAGAATTTTTAATTTGAATTTATCAAAAACCTGCGCTTCATACAACTGAGGAGACTGCACGACCATTCTAAGTGACTTATACAGTTCTTGCTTGTCACAAGTAATGTAGTACTGAGACCAAACTAAATTACTAACAGAAGAACAAATACTGATGATGAATCAGTATTGTACAATGATTATTGATACTAATGCAATGACATACGTATACAACTGATTGTTGTAAAATTTAATTTGACTTTACTTATAATAAATCTGTAGAGATTTGACTGTTTCTTTGTTTTAACGCGCTAATTTCTGAAACTACCAATTGATTTGAAAAAATATTTATGTAAATGATAACCAAATTCATGGCGAATACTACATATATAAAATCACGCCACGACTCACAAGAGCGGAGCAGTAACTAAAGACGTAATATAAAGCGGGTGACAATTATCCGCGAAATAATTGTTGTTAATTGTTGTTGTTGTTAATTGTTGTTGTTGTTAATTGTTGTTGTTGTTAATTGTTGTTGTTGTTGTTTTTTTTATTTTTTTATTGTCATGGTTAGAGAAATATATATTTCAGAGTATCACCTGAACCAGACTACAGGCAGCTGCTACAAGGTACATCGTGAGAAGCACACTTGGCACCGTGCGTACTCCATATGTGCAAGGGAAGGAGGTCACCTGGTCATCTTGAACGATGAGGAAGAGGCACGTCTCGTGCAAGACATGTTCCCTGTTCATGACGTGAATCCCTATATAAACGACAGATTTCACGTAGGTGTGGTAGCCTGGGGACATGACCAAATTTGGATGACTATTCACGGTACGTCAACATATTAATATATGTATAACCTACAAAGAAACATATGCGTTCCGGGGACGCCCCTCAGGACCGAAGTCCTGTATGAATTATAACAAATACTAATTCATACTAAGTAGACTTTGTTCCTCTTTCAGGTGACAGAATAGAAGATGTGTACAATGACTGGGATCAATACAGGCCTGGAACCGAACGCTATGGCACGCTTCTCGATACGGGCTTCTTGAGCGAGATCAATGAAAATGTCAGATTTATGTTCGTCTGTGAAAAATCTCCTGATTCAATACTTTTCGAAACGCCATCGGTAGCCATCGCGGAGGGGTCGCAATGAACCTAGTGTTCGCTTTCAGTTGAGATTAGTTGTCTCACTGCTACGACTTCTATGTTTATTATTATTTTTTACAAGCTTTTATTTAGTTTCCTCTCCCGATGTTTGTTTGTCAATCATCAAATCCTGCAAGTTCCATTTGACCCACTTCCTAGTGTTCGATTAAGCTTAAATTTTGCACACACGTACATTTTGCATGACAATACAATATAATGATATCAGAGAGTTGGTATGACGCTGGAGCCGGAAAGTGGCCATGGGAACTTAATCAAATCTACAAGTAAAATTACACCTACATCCCAGTGTTAAGTGACAAAGGCTTACATGGTAAAGGATTGATTATTTTTTTATTTATTTTTTTGAAAAAACTTGTTATTGTTTTAAATTCACCTTCACATATATAAGCAACAAAAATAATCAAATTCAATTATTTGTATAGAATATAAACTTATCATGACGTGAACATATTTTTTATTGCTATCCAATCCTTGTTCTTTGCACTATTATAAACGCGACAGTTAACTGCCCCGTTGGTCTCGTGGTCGCAAGCATAACTGCTGAGCGAGGTGTCCAGCAGTGTGATTCTCTAAGCTTCACTTCGTAATCCGAAAGCTGAATCCGCAGTGAGATTACAAAATGGTATTCTGTTAAACACGATCACGCCCGGCGACGTCACCACGGCGAACAAATACTAAACCAATGACAGGTTGGTTCGTTATCGAAGTGAGCGCGATCCCTTTAGTGAGGCTCATTTTCGAGTTTGCATTTTAGAGAATCGCACTGCTGGGTTCGATTCCCAGGTCGGGCAAAATGTGTTATTGGGTTTTTTAATTAGGAATTTCTAAGTAGCAGCCCGGAGTTTGAAAGTTCGTGGTGTGACACCCCCGTGCCTCGGAAAGCACGTAAAAGCCGTCGGTCCTGCGCCTGATCTCTCTCTGGTCGTGTCGGATTGCCGTCCCATCGGACTATGACAGGTAGGGAAGAGGTAGTGCACCTGTGTTTACGCACACACTTGTGCACTATAATATCTCCTGCATTCTTGGATAGTCTGCATTAAATTGCTCTTTCACACTTAAACCACTAAACGGAATTACTTAGCTTACTTTCTCGTGAATAAACTGTTTTTCTTTCTTTCTTTCAGCTGGGTACGTATAGTTATAGATTTTGCTCTAGCTCAACACAGGATAATTTTTAAAATCGTTTTCGTGTTCCCGAGGGATCATTTTGGAGTCTGTGGTGACGACGTCGCGGACAGGAGCCACTCTAACATATTTTTGGCTGACAGCGATCTGAATGTTTGTATCTCATTGTAGGGGCGGACTAAGCCTGTCGGGGTCCCGTACTGTATTTGTTGTATTTTAGTTAACATTTTATAAATAATAGCGAACTATCCGCGACTTCGTCCGCGCGGCTTATTTCACCTACGTTAAGTTACGTTTTTGGTTACTGCTCCGCTCCCGTGGGCCGTGGCGTGATGTTATATAGCCTATGTTACTCAGTGATAATATAGCTATTTATGGTGAAGAAATGGTTGAGATTGGTCCAGTAGTTTCGGAACCTTTTCAATACAAACAAACAAATCTTTCCTCTTTATAATATTACTAGCTTCTGCAAGCGACATCGCGTGGCTTTATTCATCCGCCTTAAGTTACGTTTTTGAATACTGCTTCACTCCCGTAAGTAGTAACGTGATGTTATATAACCTATAACCTTCCTCGATAAATGGGCTATCCAACAAAAAAAGTTTTTTTCAAAGCGGACCGGTAGTTCCTGAGATTAGCGCGAACAAACAAACAAACTCTTCAGCTTTATAATATTATAGTATAGATATAGCTTCTACCCTACCCTCTAAGCTAGACTAGCTTCTACCCGCGTCAAAGTTTATATACTGCCCCATGAGTTTCTTAAAAAAATCCGGGATAATAAGTAGCCTATGTGCTATTCCAGACTATAATCTAGTTCTGTGCCAAAGGAGATGGCTTAATGGAAGTATAGACCACTGCCCCACGTGCCAGGTACCATGTATAAATATGGTACCTAGCACAATGTAATGCTGAATGGCTAAATTAGTATTTCATGTAAAAAAAGTTTCAGATACTTTTTGGGAATAATATAATGGTAAAATAATATTGCCTTTAAAGGAAAAAAAAAGTGTGTTTGACAGCATATAATTTTCTTCAACGAAACGAAAATGAGGTTGTATATTTATAAGCGAATGTTTGTGATGAAAAAGTTTTTCTTTTTTTTTAAGATACTTTATTATGTTTAATAGTTCACGAAAGTGCTAGGAAAATATTAAACACTACATAATTCATGAATGATTTTTTAAATATTATGAGGTTATGTAAGATTCATATACATTCCAGAATGTATCTGGCCCGGGGGCAGTCATTTAGCCATCACCTTTCATCCACACCCATCCGCACAAACTTTCATTGCATTTATAATAGTGGGACTCAGTTCTCTGGTAGATAGCTGAACTCACCAGATCGTTTTGTATCTATGGGGCCTCCAAGTTACTCCAAACAGCTGATCTAGAGAACTTAGATTACGTGATTTTAGGTCTGATTGATTGAATAATCACTAGGGTGTGTGGGGTCGATAGATCTTGCTGCCCACACGATAAAGAAGAAAATTGGTTAATTATAAATATTTTTAGCCACGTGTCTGAGTGCGGCTGATAGAGCCTCATGTCCCATTTGTCGGTAATCAAGAGGCTGACTGCCGACCCCCAACTGCTACATCACTGTCTATTGAAGAGGCAAGTCTTGGACGCGTTGAAACTGGATAACATCGTATTCTGATCTTTCTAAGTTTCGTTAGCGTAAAGTTAAAGAAAACACTGCCTCGTTGGCCTAGTGGTCCTAAGCGCGACTGCTACGCGAGTCTTGAGTTCGATTCCCATCAGCAAAACGTGTTATTGGGGTTTTTCTATGTAATTCTCAGTAGCAGCTTGGAGTAAGGATTCGTGTATACCAGTGAATTATGGGTGTACATTGATACATCTCTGCCTAACCCTCCGGAGAAAACAGGCGTGATGATCAAAAAAAAAATTCAGTTTCTTTATTTATCGCAGACGATAGTTTGACTTGACGACTATCTTGGTACCAGAATAATTTGTAAAAGACTTGCCTTTCAGAGATTGGACGTCACTCATGTCGTTATAAGATTACAGCATTAAAGTGAGGCTGCCAAGCCAAATAAGTACTTATACTTGGTATTTAAGATAAGTAGTTACGTCCAAAAAAGGTATAGAGGTTGATAGATTTGCAACAAGCTTAATCAAATCTCTTCTACGCTCATATCCAGTATTCTTAATTCTAAGTGCCCGCACCCAGTATGTAGTCTTCAAGATGAGCTGTGCATATTTTAAACACCATTAACCCTTGCTGTTCACCAAAGTCCTATTTCTAAGCTGCCCTACATTTCGACAGAACACAACCTAATGTGAACCTTAGCTTACCGCTGAAGAGTAGAAAATGCTACACGGAATTTTCGGTAGTTTGAATGTTTCCAAGCTACCTAGTCCCGTCGCCAACATGTTGAGTTAAGATTCTTATAGATCTTGCATACATGGTCTGACCAGTGATCAGCCGGATTCGTAAGCTTTGTACAGAAAGCAATGTATGTCACTACACCTAATTAGGTCGCATTCACCAGTACTTTTGAACTTCGTGTATGGAGGCGTGATTTGTAATTCATGTTCGGAAAACAGTGGGCTACTTATTATGTAAGTATTTAATTAATAACAAAACAATTGAATCGAATTTTAAATATCTTATATAATTAGTTATATTTTATTATTTGCCATCGATACGCTAAGAAGAATTGAAATAAACTGCCCTTCACGGTTAGAATACAGTTGATGAGAGGAATATCCACAGACATTTTATAGGAACTGCCTTCTGCCAGCAACTGCACTTTCAAGTTTCAGATTTGCAACCTGCCTCGCGCTGCCAGAAAGATAACTAGCCGGGCCTAGCCGGAAAGTGATTTATATTACACTTAGCTTAATTCCGTCGACTGAATTCAGTCGCTAGGTACTGTATTTAGTAAAGTGTAATCGCATTAAGTAAGTTACTGAATGCGATTACACTTTACTGAATTTAGTAACGACTGAATTAATACGTCTGAATTAAGCCTAGGTGTTTAGTACTGACAACCACTGATTTGTATCTATAAACAAGCCCTAACTACTCAATAAAACTGCCTGCCATCTTTAGACACAAAATGGCCAAATAGTACGCGTTTTATTATCAACTTATTTAAATCAGACAACAATTATACCTACTCAAAATGCATTTCATGGTCTGACAGGCATGTATGATAAATATTATAATAAATAGGGAATAGGCATGGGGTATTTTTTCTTTTTATTCGATCCATTGTTTACATTGCTATTAAACACAAAAAATACCGAACACCAATAAAAAAATAAATAAAAAATTACCAACCCACACGGGCACTTTAAACGCTCGTCATTTTGGCGCGCTTAGTTAGACGTCATAGTTTATGACAGCAAACAAAATTTGAAGTCATATTCGCTCTGATCAATGGCGACGCTTTTCAAATATTTGAATGAACCAAATTTTTTTGCACGTTTTTTAAATTTAATTTCTTGTTCTTAAAGAAATTATAGTGAAAAATGTTGATGGAGGTATACTATCCTGAAGTAATTAAGTTTATAAAAAAATATTTCACTCTTATTTGAATCATATGCATATTTGCCCTTGCATATTGCAAGGGCGTTGTGAGGGTAACTCTATAGGTATATATCTATGCTGACAAGTAATCCATAAAGATCATAGAGATTTTAGTTTGATTTTAATCAACGTCAATCAGCAAAAGAAAATATTTTCAATTTATAACTATTGTACTGGAAACACGACAACTCTATAATAAATAATTATTTAAGATAAGTATTCGATAATTGTTGTAACTTCTAAAATAACGATGTCATTTACTATGATCGCGGAGAGCGAGGGCGATATCATGACGCAATCTTCGCGTTGTAAAGCACGCAGCAGCGTAGGAAACGATCATCCTAAATTAATGGAAGAATTCAGTAACTTTGGGGATGTTGCGTGTGGAGAACCGGCAGCTGCCCAACACCTCGTACTGGACTTCACTCCTGATCCCGAAGTTGATAATCAAATTATACAGAAGAAGGTGTGCGATTTCTGGGCTTTCATCAACAGTGTGCCAGAAATACATAATTTGATGGTGAAGCCGGTACGGTTTAGTTGAACTTAGCCTAGAGTTTAGATTAGTGAGTGGTTAAGGCAAGCCCCGTTGGTCTCGTGGTCGCAAGGGCGTCTGCTGAGCAAGGGGTCCCGGGTTCGATTCCCAGGTCGGGCAAAAAGTGTTGTTGGGTTTTTCCATTAGGAATTTCTCAGTAGCAGCCCGGAGTTTGGAAGTTGGTGGTGTGACACCCCCGTGCCTCGGAAAGCACGTAAAGCCGTTGGTCCTGCGCCTGATCTCTCTCCGGTCGTGTCGGATTGCCGTCCCATCGGGCTATGAGAGTTAGGGAAGAGGGAGTGCACCTGTGTTTGCGCACACACTTGTGCACTATAATATCTCCTGCGTACGTGGCTAGTCTGCATTAAGGTTAGCCGCCGTGGCCGGAATCGGCCTGGAGAATTACATATTACAAGGCAAGCAAAATCATGGTAGTTCCGTAGACGGCTATGGCTCCGTTTATAGATAGGTTTACAGGTATAACCACGATCACCACGCATCATGAGAAAGCACGTCTTAATAAAAAACAATCTGAAAACGTGTGACATCTTCCTACCAGTACAGGGCCTATGTGGTAGATAACAACCCAGGCCGTTTAACAGAGATCAGACCAGTGCCTCAGCGGTGAAACTCTCAAACACTTCAGAACAGGATCTGGGTCAGTAAAGCAGACTCGGTAAAAACACACTAGTTTAACGAGTTATGTATGTGCATTGCAGCGCCCCCTGACACATTAACACCATAACACCTATCTAAGAATCATCGCCGATAAATGACAAACCCTTTACTGAAAACCGTATCTTAATCAGTCAAACCGATTTGGAAATAAATGCGAAGACTTGTTAACAGAAACAAAGAAACAACTGTCACCCTAAACCCATACACCTTCTGCGTTCCGTCGCGTCGCGGATAATAGCAGTACAAGCGATGTATGCTTATGGTAACATCATAACTGTCCAAATATTGATTTACTAGCTTCTCCCGCGACTTCGTATGCGTCAAATTTGATATAATCTCCTATGGGAACCGTACATATTTCCGAGTTAAAAAGTATCATTATGTCTTTATAGACGCTGTGCTTACGTGGCGCAAAAGTCGCGTTGTCGCGGCAACAATGCTAAAATAAATGAATACGCTGAAACGACAACGCAATTGTGTGACATCTGCGCCGCGTTAGCCCAGCGTTCAGTTGACTCCAGAGGAAACGCCGCAACAACGTGACGCCTGCGCCGCGTTGTCGCGGTGTCTGCGCTGCGCATACGTTCATCGAACGCCTACGCTGGACAATCGCTAGTGTGAAGGTGCTCTTAATGGTCAAATCGAAATTGCCAAATAGTTCCTTGGCATATTTGAAAGATAATGCTATACAGATAAAGTTCGTAGCTGATGACTCAAGCTATGATCATTGTTGAAGCGTGAGCTTTTCCAAGCGCAGGAATTTCTCGTGTTCATCAAACTTTTTAAAATTTACAATAATTTGTCTAGGAAAGACGCGACGTCGCTCCAAAGCCGACAACGACTTCTGAAGTCCAAGTAGAAGTCGTTAAGTATCAGCCAGAAAATAGTGGTATAGACATGAGCGCGACGGCTTGCTCCATGCTCGAGGCTATCGACCAAAAAGGTATGAGCAAATATTATCACTAGTTCAAAGTCAAGGAGTCAATGATTACGCACAAGCAATATATAACACGATGTTGGTTCAATACAAACTGCAGTTTTGCGTCCTCTTCTTTCGAAGGTTGTTGAACTGCTTCGTTAGCCTCGTGGTCCTAAGCGCGACTGCTACGCTAGAGGTCTTGGGTTCGATTCCCAGGTCGAGCAAAAAGTGTTATTGAGTTTTTCTATGAAATTCTCAGTAGCAGCTCGGAGTTAGAATTTTGTGCCCGAATAATGGCAACAGGCTCGCGCCCTATTACGTGGGACCTAAGCATACCGGCGAACTGTAGGTGTACATTGGTACACTGCCTAACCCTTCGAGGAATACAGGCGTGGTGTTGAATAATTAATAAATAATACTTCTTCGCCGCAACATTGCCTGCTTGTCGGTCTTCTACAGACTCACTACAAGAGCTCCATGATGTCATCCCACCGGCCCCTTTCCACCATCAGACGTCTCTAGACGCACTGCAAATCACCGTTCTTACCTGTTACCATTCCACCAATTCGCACGAAGCGATTCTCGATTTCTCCTGGCCAATTTTTTTTAACCTACTTATAAAGCGGAGGAATTTCCCAATTCAACTTCCGCTAATTATGAACGGTTTTTTTTTAAATTTAGTACGTGCACTTTTCTTAGGTGTGTTGCATGCATGTGTCACAGCAACCTTCATCGACAACAAAGTTTTGATATTATGTTTTTCTGTTTATGTCATGTCGCATTACCATTATATATATCATATTACACTATCATTTTACTCCTAAATTTAAAATATTGTTTTCCAAAAAAGGATACTAATACGAAAAATATATTATGTAAATAACAATACCCAGGCCAAGGCTATCATCATCATATCAGCCGTAAGACGTACGACATAGGCCTCCCCCATAGATTTCCAAAAAGACCGGTTGGAAGTGGCGTGCATCCAGCGTTTTCCTGCGGTCTTAATCAGGTAGTCTAGACAGACTAGCCTTACTACCCTAGCCTATGCCTTATTAGCCTTATTTTGACTAGCCTTAATAATATCCAAAGGTCCGGGACCCTAGGGTCCCGAGATACGTAACCATATAAAAATAATAATAATAATTACCGGAGATATATTGTGAAGGACGGTACGGTTGACATTTGTCGGGCATGCCATCGTCCCGGGGAATCAATCCGTCACATTATATCTGGTTGTTCTCGTCTGGCTAACGGAGACTACTTGCATAGACACAACCTTGTAGCCAGGATTATCCATCAGCAACTTGCTCTGAAATACAGTCTTGTGGAATCGGAAGTACCATACTATAGATATGTGCCCGACCCAGTTCTTGAAAATGGTCATATCACGTTATATTGGGACCGATCTATCATCACTGACAGGACTATTGTTGCCAATAAGCCTGACATAGTGGTGGTAGATCGATTAGAGCGTCGCGCAATGATCGTTGATATTACTGTCCCGCATGACGAGAACCTCGTGAAAGCTGAGAAAGATAAACAAATTAAGTATCTTGATCTGGCTCGCGAGGTTGTGGACATGTGGGATGTGAATACGGCAATCATTGTGCTGATAGTCGTGACGGCCAATGGCATAATAGCCAAGAGCCTCGACCAACACCTGAGGAGGCTCTCGTTGGGCGGTTGGATCAAGGGCTTGATTCAGAAAGCGGTACTCCTAGACACGGCGCGTATCGTTAGGAGATTCCTTTCTCAGGAGCCCTGACCACCGGTGGCTTGGACCCTGTTCCCGACGCCGGTGGGCTACTATTTTTTATATTTTTAAATGTTTTTATTTTTTTATACTAATATTTAAAAATGTATTTAATATGTATATGAAACTAATAAATGAGAATAATAATAATTCATTTATTTCAGGTCTTAAACCCATATAAATTTAAACAAATAATAATTTTACAACTGTCATGCTTAGGCTGCTGCTGTCTTGTTGCCTTAGGTGGACACCTAATGCTATGTATAGCCTCAAACATGCATCCTTCCTGTTCACAGGGCTGATAACCAGAACGTTCGAAACTAAGCTGCCTCAAGTCTACTGTCCCTTGGACTCCAATGGAAGCGAGGGCAATGAGGACATTCAGCAAAAGGACAGGAAACGTAAGTTGTAACATTTTCAGTTATTTTCTGTGTACGGACGAGTGAACGGACTGTCAACTGTACCTTGGTATAGGTATATTATGTGTTTATGTCTATTTAGAACAAATAAACTTAAGATATGAATTTATTTAAACCTTACACATGGAGCCTAACATATCGATTTTCTAAATATTCTCATAATATTTCCAGATGACCCCATGCACCGCAGACGTAGTAAGCCTTGCCTTGTCAAAAAGCTGCCCTCCTTGGAAGCGAAGACATTATGTATGAAATTAGAAGAATGGGACAAAAAGAATCCTAAGTACTTAACGCTTTATTTAACCCATAGTCATGTGTACGTAGTACAAAATAACTGAACCGATTTCAACACTCGTAGAGAAGATGTAGGTAACAAGTAGTAATAAACACAAGATCATTGTGCCGCGAGTGGAGAAGTTGTCTGTGCTCCACACCGTGTACTAACGCATGTTGTTCATTTTTCTTTAGTTAGCATCATAAATATGCACTACAAAAATCTTAAATTACTTATTTCGTTTCGAACAAATATTTACATTCCTTAAAAATTAGACTTAACACACTGACTGTACTTGGTGCATGCAATACACCACTATAGGACTATATGTAGCGTTGCGAGTCGGAAGCGTTACGGATCGGGCCTTACCCGTAAAATCGTCATTTTTTCGTCTTGTTTAATAAATTCTCCATGTTTATTCCTCAGGTGTATGGACCCGCCGGGGCATCCACCAGCTCTACAACACTGTATCATACAAGGTCAAGAATTCGAGACATAAGACCTTAGAATTATTTATATTTATATTATTTATAATGACGTAATTTTAATAAAACTGTACGCGTTTGTAGTCTTAGATAGCATTTATTTTTATGTTATTATTTTAATACTGTTATGAATAATAAAGATGATGAAAAACTAGGATTTAAACATGAGTATTTTTACAATAAAATATACTTATACTTTGGTATCGTGATGCCCCAGTGGTTAGGATGCACCTCACAGGCATGAGGTTGACATGTTCGATACTGGATAAGTACTTGCCAATGTTACTCTTTTGAGGATGATAAAAAGTTTCTTTTTTAATTAGGTACAGAATCCTGAGGGGGGTGAAATAAGGGATGAAAACGAAAGGAAAATACTATTTTTTTATCGCACCCGTTTAGACGCGGTAAAGTAAACACATGCGTACCGGCGTACGCGTCTCTATTCTAGAATAGTGTTTTCTATAGACCTGAACGGTAGTCCCTAATACTACACACTGTAACAAATGTTACAGTTTACGCTTCTGTCTTACAAACAATTGCTATAACTTGCAACCATTAAAGAGACGACGGGGCGGGGCAGTCGTTTTCACCGCGAAGCAATAAAGACCGCGGCTGCCATCACCGCGAATATACCTCACAGATATGCTAGTGCCCGCCGGCGCTGGCGCGGGCTTTTTGCCCTCCAAGTGCTTTGGTTGTATAGGATTCCCTTAGTACTGATTTAGATCTACTGCACTCGGTGGGACTCAGCACTCACAAGTTCATTGGCAACGTAACACTGGTGGCTGCCAAGCTTGGCTAATCGCCGCATGATTGCCTGCTTGACGGTCTTCTACAGACTGTTCTTCCATGAGTGAGACCTAGAACCCTACGACCTCACCCCACCGCCCGGCCCTTTGCCACTATTGGACACCTAAACGCACTGCAAATTGCTAAATACCCGATGGTAAGTCACCCGATGGTGAGTACTTATAGTCCGAAGTAAACTTTGTTTGTTTAATTTCTTTGTAAGCGATCAGGTATAGTAAAAAAAGTGGACCGTTTACAAAAAAAAACTAATGGAAAGAAATATTATTACCCAGAGCCATAGGCTATGTTTTATAGTATAATTGACTTCCGTTGCAGATAAAGTTAAGCGCAGAACTAGGTAGTATACGTCTGAAATCTCCGATCCGCCTTGAGCAAGCGTGATGGTGTTGACACTTACCAATAAAGTTTGTACTTATTTTCTGGCGAGATGCTGGCGAGTACGTTTACAAAATCAGACGAATGGATTATTTAATAACTGTCACATTATGACATAAGATTTTATCTAATGTACAAGTATTTGATGATTTCCGTATAAACAATTACATTGATAATTTTATACTGAATTTATTTTTAATATTTTCAAATGATTACCGATGATTCTGATCCCCGTTTGGTCCGTCACAGTGACACGACACGAAGAGCATCCTCTAGCGGGACCAGTAACCCGCAACTAAGCCCGCAACTTTCCGTCACTTTCAGCGAGTTCGGAGATGTCGCCTGTGGAGAACCCTTAAGTCATCAGCGCTTGATCGTAGACTTCACTCCGAATGATAACGACACCGACTTCCTGCAGAGGAAAGTCTGTTCCTTCTGGAAGTTTATCAACAACAGCCCGGAGATACAGAGCCTAAAGGTGAAACCGGTATGTTTCAATCTAACACAATACTTGTTTATGAAGGGCGAGACAAGGCGAACAGAAGCGTAACTACTACTTTTGAGCGGCTGGTGTAGTCTTGTATCGTATGACCACGTGACAAGTCGTATTGTAAGCTTTGTGGGCTCACGGTGTTTCAATGTCATTTCTTCTTCTAGAAAATCTCCCTTTATCTTTGTATTTTAAATCTCTTTGATGTCAGCACAACACATAGCACCATCATCATCTATATGTCTACGGTAACTTTTGCTGCCACTTGAAACCCCCATCAATGACATTAAAATGGTAATGTATCGTCATTGCCGTTTTAATGCCATTTTTGGGGGTGGAAGGAATTTCTCGTTTCACATATCAATCTATAGCCGTCCACTGCTGAATGAAGACCTGCCCCAAACAGCGCCAACCATCCCGGTCTAGGGCAACCCGCATCTATCCGCTACCCGCCGCCTTCTTCAAATCATCGGTTCACCGTGCAGCAGGACGCCGTTTGCCTTAACGTGGTCTCCACTCTAACACGTGTCTCCACCGACTGTCTGTCTGTCTGCAGACATGACTGGCCCATTTTCACTTAACATAGTTCTGCAAGCAATGTCGGTGATTTTAGTTCTCTGGCGGATGACTTTATTGCAAATTATGTCCTTCAGAGACACTCCGAGCATTGCCCTCTCTATCGTACGCTAAACAACCTTGAACTTATTGACCAGCCCCACAGCGACTGTCCACGTTTCAGTTCCATATGTCATCACAGGTAGGACACACTGGTTAAAGTCCTTGGTCTTAAGAGATTGTGGGATCAAGGATTCAAAAATTTCGAGCAACTTCCTGAATTCCGCCCAGCCCAAGAGTAACTTTTGTTCGCCGCCTACTCGAAGTTGTCCCGCCCCAGTTGTATAGTTTTGCCAAGATAAATGTACTCTAGCGCAACCTCGAGAGTAGCACCGTTTACGAAGTGTTCATCTAAGTTTTTGCCTAATTTGTCTAGGGAAGAGGCTACCCACCAATGCCACCACCAACTCCTGAACTTGAACATGAAGTCGTCAACTATCCAGAAAACAAATGTGTAGATATTTTAGAGGCTATTGAAGAAAAAGGTATGAGTTAAGCTCTCACTTGTTTATAATTTACAAGTTACCAGAAATGTATGAAACCTAGAAATTGTATACTATTCCTAGGAAATGTGCAATTAATTACTTTAAAGTAATATAAGTAGTAGTAAGTATTACTTCTTCATCTTTGTAGACCATTTTCCTAAATAAACATTTGTTTAAAAAGATATATTGCTCTACTTGTTTCTTGTTTACAGGGCTGATAACCAGAACGTTTGAAGCTAAGTTGCCTCACACCTACTGTCCCTTAGACTCTATCACGAGCGAGGACAATGAGGACATTCAGCAAAAGGACAGGAAACGTAAGTTGTCATATTTTCAGTTATTTTCTTGACAATTTCTTCATTTTTTTTTTTTTTTCTTTTTTTCTTTTTTTTTTTCTTTTTTTTATAAATTATATAAGTATGTATATCAGTTGTCTGGTTACCATAACACAAGCCCTGCTTAGCTTGGGATCAGATAGCCGTGTGTGAGTTGTCCCAAGATATTTATTTATTATTTTATTTTTAATTACGTAAGTTGGAGTATAAGTATATGTTTTTAAGTTTACTCAGAACAAACAAACTTGCGAAGTTAATTGATTTAAACTTTGCCACATGGAGGCTACGGTTAGGTAATCACCAAATGACTTCTTCCGCTCTGGGCGGAACGGAAGGCAGTGTCAGACTCTTACAGACTAAAACTTATCCGTGCTCCTCCTGATGCCCTTGGCGTTCTAGGGCCGCGGTGACTTTTTCAGACAAATTCCAACACCCAGCTTTCCAGTCTCCGTCGGACCAAGGATTGAACCAGGTCCGGACGCGAGAGGTCGCCGCTACACATGGAGCCTACCGTATCGATTTTCTAAATATTCCTCTAATGTTTCCAGATGTCACCAGACGGTTCCTGACTCGTAAGCCTTGCCTCGTCAAAAAGCTGCCCTCCTTGGAAGCGAAGACATTGTGTATGAAATTAGAAGAATGGGACAAAAAGAATCCTAAGTACTTAACGCTTTATTTAACCCATAGTCATGTGTACCTACGTAGTACAAAAGAACTGAACTATCATCATCATCATCGACTCAGGGATCGAACCCAAGTGCTGCCGCACACTTTGCTGCTTAGGCCGCGAAACGATCATCTCGGCGAACGAAATATTTCCTACATGTTGTATGGTATCGATCACATGGATACGCCACACAGGTACCTATTCAATCTGTGACACAGGCGCTAGTCGCCCGGTGTGCGGGACACGCTCGGCAGTAGCCCATGCTGCCCACGCGAACACTAGCGCTGTCATGTGACATTGCTCAACATTTGAACCGTTACATGTTGAATGTAAAGATACGCCACTGTTTCGTCTTGTTTAATAAATTCTCCATGATTATTCCTCAGGTGTATGGACCCGCCGGGGCATCCACCAGCTCTACAACACTGTATCATACAACGACAAGAATTGGATCCATAAAACCTTACAATTATTTATATTTATATTTTTTAATTACGTAATGTTTTTTTGCGTAAAATGTCACGATGGCCCATAGGCTGTTAAGTGTTATTCTTATTATTTATTTATAATTACGTAATTTTAATATAATTGTACGCGTTTGTAGTCTTAGATAGCATTTATTTATTTTTTACGATCTAAATATTGTTATGAATAAACGTTATGAATAACTATGATTTAAAAATGAGTATTTTTACAATGACACTAGCTGACCCGGAAAAGGAAAAGTTGTTTTGCCATTTTCTTTTTTTTTAGGTTTATGCAAAATAGATGTTGATTGCTTCTCAGACCTACCCGATATGCATACAAAATTTTATTGAAATCGGTGCAACCGTTTCAGAGGAGTTTGGCAACAAACACCGCGACACGAGAATTTTATATACATACTAGCTGACCCAGCAAACGTTGTTTTGCCATATGTTTTTTTTTTTAGGGATATGAAATATAGATGTTGGCCGATTCTCAGACCTACTCGATATGCACAAAAAATTTCATCAAAATCGGTCAAGCCGTTTTGGAGGAGTATGGCAACGAAAACTGTAACACGAGAATTTTATATATTAGATAATACTTATTACACTGTGTCATGATGGCCCAGTGGTTAGGGCACGCCTCACATGCATGAGGTTACAGTTTCATTATTGGACAAGTACCAATGTTTCCTTCTAAATATCGGGTGTAAGGGACATCTATCCTTGCACTGAAACCATGAATTCGCTAATCTGGACTGAGTATTAGACAACAAGATTTTTTTATAGGAAAACCATAAAAATAGATATGGAGGTCTTTAACACTTTTCCGCTAAGTGAAAATTCACTCTTACTCCTTCCGTATCGTCCTCAGCGGCTGGTTGGACATGGGTAAAGCGGTCTTAGTCTGCTGGGAGAGCGTAGGTAGATCTTATGAGTAAGTACCTACTTACCTCCAACAGCTTACGTCGCCTACTTACCTAGGGATTAGGTAGGTAGGAAATTCTTTTGCCCTTGTTTTTAGGTCAACAAATATCGTTATTGCCTTTAGGGACGACTCAGGCAAGCGTGTAGTGTTAGGCAAGCATGGTGGTCACGCCACAACCCCAAGGCAGCTGGAGATTTAACCTTACCAAAAAGTTACTGGCCTTTAAAGAATCAGACAAACAGATTATTTAATAACTGTCATTTATTGACATAAGATTTGTCTAATTTAAATAGGTTATGAATTTCGTATAAACATTTTCACAGATTATTTTCTACGAATTTATTTTTACTATTTTTAATGTTTACCGACGATGCTGATTCCCGTTTGTTCCATCACAGTGACACGATACGTCAAGATTCCGATGGGACCAGTAACCCGCGACCTCTGGAGGCTTTCAGCGAGTTCGGAGATGTCGCCTGTGGAGAACCCTTGTGCAATCAGCGCTTGGTCGTAGACTTCACTCCGAATGATAACGACACTGACTTCCTACAGAAAAAAGTCTGTTCCTTCTGGGAGCTCATTAACAACAGCCCGGAGATACAAAACCTAAAGGTGAAACCGGTATGTTTGAATCTCAACAATATACTTAATTATTAAGAACGAGACAAAGCGAACAGAAGTGAATATCTACTACTTTCAGGCGGCTGGTGTAGAGCGTCACGGGGACAACAGCACGTCATAAAATTTTATGGCCGTTGTCCCCCTTACGTACAGTCAGCAAAAGAGATAAGTGACCAGGGTCGCCAAATGATATCAACGTTTTTGAATGAATTTTATTTTAATTAATAGAAAATAAACAGTTTATTAATTAAAATTAATTTCATTTAAAAACGACTACCGGTTTGAAAGAAATTTTTAACTATATTAGACGGTCTAGTTACTTATCTCTTTTGTTGACCGTACATACGCAACGGGCACAGCGTAGAGTTAAGTTTTCACGTTTTGTTGTCCACGACAATATTAGAATTCCGATTTGACGTATCTCATTTTACATGTCGTGATAACATTGTATGAAAGACTACGTAAGAAATTACAAAATCTAATTTATATTCTTAATATACATAATTATATTTCTATTTAGACTGCCCATACACTGTCAAAAACCTTCGTAAGCATTGGGTTGGTTGTCGCAGTGCTGTGACCGTTATAAGTTTACTAAGTACCTACTCAATTAGGAAACAAATACAAAATTTAATTACTATATGATTACTATTACTTTACTGTAACATAAAATACTGGTTTATATTAAAACGGGATTATTCTCAATCCAACAGAGCAATATTTGTAAAATATTTAAATCAGCTAACCAATAGTGACGTCCATAGCTGCTTGGATGCGAATTCTGCCTATAACATATTCCATGGTAATTTCATTATGTTATTTAATCTTTGTTTTCCTATTAAGAAAGTCAAGATACATAACAGATCTAGACCGAAATGAATTTCACGTGGAATAAAAATATGTAGCAAACGTAAATGTCAACTACTGTGGCAATATAGACACAATCCAAATCAAACCACTAAAACTGCTTTCAAAGCATACGCAAAGAAATATAAAACTATAATTAGGCTCACAAAAAAATCTCAAAGCGACTATTTTATTAAATCTGCTCTAAATAAAAACATGGCTACTTGGAAAGTAATAAATGATATTAAAGAGAAGTTTCCAAATGAAGGTGTGGCTCAATTAATTATAAATGACATAACCATAAATAATCCTCAAGACATTGCTAATTCGTTTAATAACTTTTTTCTTGACATCAACAAAAATAATACTAGTATTCCCATAGAATCATCCAATAAATTGACATATAATTCAAATTCAATCTTTATGACACCGACTATCCCTGATGACATTTATAAAATAATAATTGCTCTAAAAAATAAAAACAGTGCCGGTTATGATAACATTACGACAAATATTGTTAAAGATGTAGCCCACATTATATCAGAACCACTTAGCTTCATTATCAATTTATGTATAGAAGAAGGCACTTTCCCCGAAAAGCTAAAAATATCGGTTATAAAGCCAGTGTTTAAAAAAGGAGACAAAACTAACATAAGCAATTACAGACCCATTGCATTAATACCTATTTTTGGGAAAATCTTTGAAAAGGTGATATTTAACTGTCTTTATAATTTTTTTGAGGCAAAAAACATCTTAGCGCCCAATCAATATGGTTTCAGAAAAAACAAATCCATAAATGTAGCAGTATATAACTTCTTACAGAAGGTAATGAATAACGTGGATAAAGGGTTGCCAGCTGTCGCATTATACATGGATATGTCGAAAGCTTTCGATCGTGTCGATCACAAAATCCTCTTAAGAAAGTTGTATGCATATGGTGTAAGAGGAAATGTGTACAACCTCATAGAATCATACCTTAGCAACAGACAACAATTCACAGAAGTAAGGAGGGTAAATCTTAGTACTAAAACAGAAGAACTATATGTATCCGAGTCTAGAATAGTTGAATTCGGTGTTCCTCAGGGGAGTATTGTCGGCCCCCTGTTCTTTCTCATCTATATAAATGACATGCCTTCGGTAACAACTCACGACATTACACTGTTTGCTGATGATAGCACCGTTTTATTTGCTAATAATAATCCAACTAATTTAGAATCTGACATTAACCAAACAATATTATTGATTATAGACTGGCTTAGAATAAATAATTTAATGATTAATATTGACAAAACTAAAATAATGGATTTTAAAATACGAACCCGACGTACAGGTGCTTTAAAAATTAATTACCTAGATAGCGACATTGAGGAAACGGAGGTAACGAAATTTCTAGGTTTACATATTGACCACAAACTTAACTGGAAATTTCATATTGAGCACGTTTGCAAAAAGCTGGGGAATTTTTCATATGCATTATATAGATTAGGGAAAATAGCAAACCTGAGTACTTTGCTAGCAGCTTACCACGGCTACGTTGGCTCTATTCTCCGATACGGTGTATTATTTTGGGGCAACAGTACAGAAAGAGAGCGCGCTTTCATTGCTCAAAAGCGCTGCATCAGGGCTATATTCAACCTATGCGAAACAGACTCCTGTAAGCCATTTTTTAAAAACAATAAATTATTAACACTACCATGCATCTATATACTTGAGGCTGCAGTATTTGTTAAAAACAATATCCACATGTTCAGCTACTACACGCGTATACGGCGTAAGGATATACTACGCACGCCAGCCAGTAAAACTCATCTAATGCATGAGAGCATCTTTTGTTCAGCTTCTCGCATCTTTAATAATATACCGGGGCCTATCAGAATAAATACGAAAAATAAGGATTTCAAAAGGACTCTCCATGATCTGCTAGTAAACAAAAGCTATTACTCTGTAAAAGAATTTCTGTCCGACAAATCTTTACTAAAATATAGGCCCACCCAGTCGTGATGTGTTCGATGACCTTTAATATCATTAACTATAATCTAATTTTATTTTATACTATGATTTTGCAATTTCTCAATTTAGCTTGTTGTGATTAATTTTATTTTTTGAATCTTATGTGTATATTTGACATCCTACCTATTTTAATCCGTTTTGACTTTATTTTTATTTTTTTTATTTTTCTTGAACCTTTATATAATAATAATTTGAATTTGAATCTGACATTTCCATTATTGTTTAATAATTGTGATAAATTTAAAAAAAAAGGAAAAACATATAATCTGTAATAATGTTCATTGAATTCGTAGTTTGTCTAAATGTAATTATTGTATGCCCTACGGGCGGGACATAGCTGATCAAAACTTACAAATATTTAAGAACTGTACTATACATACCTATGATCCACAATAAACGCTGATTGATTGATTGATTGATTGATTGATTGATGATATAAACGACTTATTTTTAAACAAATCTGACGATATGGTTGGCGCAGTGGCAGAGCGATGGATTGCTGCGCTGCTTATCACGGGTTCGATTCCCGTACGGAACAAATATTTGTATGTCCTGCAGATAGTTGTTCCGGGTGTGGCTGTTTGATTTATTATTTTGTTATTTTAATGAGGACATGCCCGACGTTGACAATGGGGTTAAAAAGTCTTTCATTCTTTGCTGCTCCATTCATCGTCTCCATTACAATTATTGTGAGGTCCTCCAAGCGTAGGAAATTTTCGTGTTCATCTAAGTTTTTGCAATTTACAATATTTTCTCTAGAATGCTAGCGCTACTTCAATACCATCAACGACTGCTGAACCTCCACTTGAAGTCGACAAATCTCAGCCAGAAGGTAGTTTTATAGAAATGCTCGAGTCTATGGAAGAAAAAGGTAAGAGTAAAGTTCTCACTTGTTAAATAGAATGTGTTTACGTTATACCAATACACAAACAAACAAACAAACAAACAAAGAAATAATATAAATACTATGTGCATGTGGTCCCGACTGCTATATTGTTAAGTGCAATCGGGTACAACGACTTTCTTTGTTTTAAGGCTTTTTCATGAATACTCAGAAAAGCAGTCGGGTTTCTTAGTTTTTTAAACTACCGTTTTTATTTTTTATTTTATTTTGGTATACCCAGTGTCACTCTCACAGTAAATACGAATCTAACGACACCTCTCAAATTAAAATCCATCGAGCCGTTCAGGCTGCAAAGCGAGCCAAACATTTATGCATACATACATACAAATATACATACTCTCGAAAAACATAACCCTCATTCTGGCGCAGTCGGGTAAAAAGGGGAGACCTCATAGGGCATCAAACAATGGGACAAGTGGCGAAAAGGCTGGCAGTATTGACACGATGAATCATAGCGCCGATTATTTAGCCCAAGAAGCCAGCCCTCTAGTCACTGCTGCGGGTTGTTCGAAAGAGATACCGCGCCCCCGGAACGCAAAGGGCACATGAAGGAACATAGACGGGTTTTAGTCAGTAAAAGTCTGACACTCCCTCCCGCCCCGCCCAGGCCGGGGGAAGTTATTTGAGGATTTCCCGTCTGTAAAAAAAAAAAAGTCTCTAGTCACGTGAAGACTTTAACCAGCCACTTGGCGATGTCCCGCAAAAGAAGGTGAATGCTCAGCCCCCCTAGCCAAGTCACAAACGATAAACGCAAACGCTGAGTAGGCTTTAATAGATCTTCAACTTTATGTGCTTGGTTTTAAGTTGAAGATCTAATGAAGATTGCATAGCGTTTTCGTTCGTTCCAGTCGCTAACGCTTAGAAGTCTTTAATAGATTTTCAACTTAAGGCTCTTGGGTATTAAGTTGAAAATCTATTGGCACCTACCGAGCGTTTACGATTATCGTTTGTGACTTGGCTAGGGGGGCAGGTCTCATGGCCCTAGTGCTTGAACCCTGAACGGCTCAAACGTATAGCTTCCAAGAAGATCACACTAATATTATGAAGGTGAAAGTTTGTGTGTTTGTCTCTTCTTCACGCTCAAACGGCTGAGCGGACCTAGATGGAATTTTGCACTGAGATAGATTTTAGTGTGGAATAACACATAGGATACTTTTTATCCCGAAAAACGTACGGTTCCCGTGGGATAATAATATATCAACTTTGACGCGGAGAAAGTCGCGGGTAATGTGTATCACATTTATTAATGTAATTCAACATTCAACCGTCATTGACACCAAAGTTTTGATATTATGCGATTTATTAGAGCATAGAGTGATTTGCCCCAAACTAGAGAAGTATGTATCTTGTCCTGGATGTCGAATGTGTTGCGCTACTTGGTTCTCATTCACAGGGCTGATGGCCGGACCGTTTGATAGTAAGATGCCCCGCGGCTATTGTTCCGTAAGCTCTTATGGCAGCAAGGATAAGAAAGTGACGGAAAAAGAAACAACTCCACGTAAGTTGTAATATTTTAAGTTAACATCTTTGTAGTTACTATCACGCCTGTATTCCCCGAAGGGTTGAGCAGAGGTGTACCAATGTAAACCCACAGTTCGCCCGGTATATTTAGGTCCCATGTAATAGGGGGTGAGCCTATTGCCATTAACCGGGCACAAATCCAAACTCCGAGCTGCTACTAAGAACTTCATAGAAAAACCCAATAACACTTTTTGCTCGACCTGGGACCCTTGCACAGCAGTCGCACTTGCGACCACGAGACCAACGGGGCAGTTGACGGGGGGAATACAGGCGTGATGGTATATATATATATTTATTTATCTTTGTAGTTAACGGACCTTGCGTATACGAGGTGTAAGAGACATCTATCCTAAACTTCGCCAGTGCACTCATAATAATATTGAGCGATTTTTCACTTAGCGGAAAAGTATATTTTCCTATAAAAAAAAAATATATTGTTTCATTTTTTATTAGTTAACATTAAATAAAATAATAAGTCATCATCATCTACCTAGCCTTTTCCCAACTATGTTGGGGTCGGCTTCCAGTCGAACCGGATGCAGCTGAATATCAGTATTTTACATGGAGCGACTGCCTATCAGACCTCCACAACCCAGTAATGGGTAATACGATACTCTTGGTAAGACTGGTTGTCAGACTTTCTGGCTTCTGACTAACAGTAACGAACTGTCAAAGATCTACAAATGACAGCCGGGACCAACGGCTTTACATGCTTTCCGAGACACGGAGGAAACTCGCTATGGTAAATGGTCACCAATCCACAGACCAACCTCCAAATAAAATAAATAAATAAATAATAATAAATATATAATACATTTTATGTTAGTAGGTATATGCATATTATACACATGTTAATTTAAGTTTGCCATCCCATGACAAGGGTCAAGCTGGCCACCCCTGGTATAGATTTTCCAAATATTCCATTAATATTTCCAGCTATTTCCATACCCAGTAGAAAACGTTCCACTCGGAAATCTTGCGCAGTTCGAAAGCTACCTCCTTTACAAGTGAAGCTACTATGCGACAAGTTGGAGGAATGGGACGAGCAGCATCCTAAGTAACACTTTATTTACTTTTATTTTTTTTTATTTTTAACTGTGAACTACTACGTGCACTTATTTATGTGTCATCAACTACCTCTTCTGATTCGTTGCGGGATCCAAGATAGTTGAATCGTTTCTCCGGTACTCGTCGAGCTTCATTGTCTCGGCGCTTTTCTTGCGGTCACCACTGTTGATTCTGGCTTACAGAAGTTGCAGTGGTTTCGGAACAGTGTGGCGGGCTTGTCCCATTAAAATAAAATAAAAATATAATCTGTAAGATTAAGGCGTTCTCTCACCGGCAGAATTCCCCTCATCATCATCATATCAGCCGCAGGGCGTCCACTTCTGGACATAGGCCTCCCCCATAGATTTCTAAAACGACCGATTGGAAGCGGAGTATTGGAGTACCTATTCGCCTATGATGTAATAATCCAACTGTTACAATAAGTTGCGTGTAATATGTGACAATTCGAAGCTTTTCTATAAATTCTCCACGATTATTCCTCAACCTCCTCTTCCTCAGTTAACTGCCTCGTTAGCCTAGGGGTCCTAAGCACGACTGCTACGCTAGAGGTCCTGGGTTCGATTTCCAGGTCGAGCAATAGTGTTATTGGGTTTTCTATGAAATTCTCAGTAGCAGCTCGGAGTTTGGATTTGTGCCCGGTTAATGGCAGTAAGCTCGCCCCCTATTGGCTTACATGGGACCTAAATTTACCGGCGAACTGTGGGTGCACATTGGTACACCTCTGCTTAACCCTTCAGGAAATACAGGCGTGATGGTAAATATATATATTTTTTTATTATTCCTCAGGTGTATGGATCCGCCGGGGCATCCACCAGATCTACAACATTGTATCCTACAACGACAATTTTGATTCAAGAACCTTCAATAATTTGTATTAACTTTATTTAACAATTTTATTCTTAGAAAATTTGTATTCTTAGATAGCTTTTATTTTTATGAATAAATATTATTATTTATTGTGTATTACAAATGAGTCTTGTTATTTACTGTGTTATATACTTATACACTGTCTCATTAGCCTAGTTATCCTAAGCTACGCTGCTATCCACTGCTACGCTACAGGTCTTGTCTTGGGTTCGATTCCCAGGTCGAGCAAAATGTCATTGAGTTTTTTATGAAATTTTCAGTAGCAGCTTGAAGTTAAGATTTCTGCCTGGTTAATGACTATTGTTTGGCCCCTATCACATGGGGGCTAAACATACCGGCGAACTGTAGGTGTATAGTGGTAGCCGGGTGGTAGCATCTGCCTTATCCTTCGGGGAATACAGGCGTGATGGTATATCATGTAGGTACTTATACATTGGTGTCGTGGTAGCTCAGTGGTTAACGCTTCCGCCTCTTATACCGTGCAATTCCCAATTTCACATTTTCGACTCATAGGTATAGGTATATACCTACTTTATGAGTTTATCTTGCACATCGGTGAAGGTAAACGTCGTGAGTAAATCTTGGTAAATCTGGACTAAATATAAGTGTGGAGTTGTCAACCCGCCTTGAGCAAGTGTGGTGAATAAAGCTTGTACCATCTCTGTGTGAGAAGAGGCCTTTGCCTTGCAGTGGAACAGTAATAGGCTGGTGTTTATTTATATTTACTTATAAAAATTCGATGCAAACAAACGTAATTCACTAATAACTAGACCTTTCCGTATAGACTTTTGTTGGAGAGAGTATAGAAAGGCTTCCGGCATGCCCCTCCGTCACTCCTGCGACGGAGGAAATCCAAGAGGATGTCCACCACGCAACAAAAAAAAACATTGTACCGAGACTATCAACTATAAGAAACTATCAGCTCTTTGGTTATGTTCGGTGTAGCCTTTCTTCCGTAGTCTGAGGGTGTAGCAAAGAGTTTGTAGTAAAGAACGACTCCTTGACTTATGTTCCCGTGACAGATGACAGGACTCATCTCAAGTCAGAGAAGATTGCTTGTTAGTAGAGCACTGTCACTGTCATAGCTTTTAACACATTATTTCTGTCATATTTTCCAACTTTGTTTAGTTATGTGTACTCATTTTTTACACTAGCAGACCTCACTACTTAAACTGTTGTATGAAGCAGCTTTTCTAAATACTTTTTTAAATTCCTTCCTCTCGTAGCATCGAGGAGGTCCAAATCTTTCCACTTGCTGGTTGATCTTGGGTTCCAAATGCCGTCTATATGTTCACGGTGAGCTGCTACGCGTTCCACCCCCTGCTCCAGCGGTTCGTGAGGATCTGGAGGTATGTGCAGGTGGTGTCGGACGTGATTACCTGCTTGCTGTCCATGATCTGCTGCCAGTGCAGCGACGCGTTGCCTCTATCGAGCAGCGCGTCCGAGGGAAGTAAGCCATCTGTGAAGGTTTTTGAGGTGTGTTCATATTTACTCTTAGGGTCGGTACATATCTGACGGAAAATGCGTCGCGTATTATCGGTCGCGTAACGCCAAAACAGTCAAGTAAATAATAAAACATTCAACCTTTCACACCTAACCGATGATGCGTTAGCGCATCTACTTAAGAGCGACGATACGCTCGACGCATTTTCCGTCAGATATGAACCGACCCTTAGTCTCTTGATTCGTCTTGGCCCCCTGGGGCACCACCGTAACAAGAGTCTTATTCATCTTCCTCATCATCATATCAACCGCAGGACGTCCACAGCTGGACATAGGTCTCTCCCATAGAGTCTTATTAATCAAAGAATATATTTGAATGTGTTCGTTTTATATTGGCGTTATGTTTTATCAAATTGTAGTAACCCGATACTGAAGTTAGTTAGCTTTCTGTTGTACTGGTCCTTGTAGCTCTAATCATTAGGTAATATTAGGTTTGGCTCATAAACATCACGATATAACGAAGTATATTTAATTTTATAACATAAAAAATGGTATAAATGGTGTTACAGTTTGATTTACAGCACAAAACTACATTCCACTAATTGTGGCACTATTTTAAACAATTATTTTGTTATAAATTATGAGAAAAGTAAAGTCGATATCTCATATTTAACTCTTATTAACTTAAGTAAACTAAACGCGGGGAGGGGACGTCATAGAAAGACCTACCCTGACCTTATTGGTGAGGTTCTTCAGAACGCTCGGGTACTCGTAACCGGCGTGCTTGAATAGTCAGATGTATGAATGTGGACGGGGCGAATCAAATATGTATTTCTGTGGTTTCTGCTTGCCCCTAGGGGTAAAAGGCGTGAGTTTTTGTATGTATATCTTCAAGTATTCATCAGGCCTACGCAATGAATCGAAGAAGCAAGCAGGTAGACTCAAAGCAGTACAGTGGTGACCACGTGGAGGAGCAGCACCTGGTGATAGACTTCACTCCAGGGAGGGAGGACACGCCAGAGATACAGGCGAAGTGCCAGGAGTTCTGGCAGCTTGCCAAGAACCGGGCAGAGCATCAACGCACCAAGGTACCGTTCGAACTTCTATTATGATATGACGCAATAACATAATATAGTATAGTATAATAGCTAAGAGTTACAAGGGAGAGTGCAAAGTTAATATATAATCCCACGGGAACCGTCCATTTTTCCGGGAATAAAAGTATCATATTTATTCCACATTACAATATATATCAGTGCCACATTTCATCCAGATCCGTTCAGCCGTATAAGCGTAAAAGAGTTACAAACATCCATTCATTCATCCATCCATCCATACATCCATCTATCAATCCTCACAAACTTTTGCATTTATAATATTCGTAGGAAATAAGAAGTAGGATAAAATTTAGCCTACGACGGCTGACGCTGAAAACCAGCGCTGTGGTTCCGTGTTTCGTGCACGGACCATGGCTTTATGCTGAGCGTCAGCCTTTTCGCGCGGTAGTGGCGTATACACATTATTATTATTGTTATTTTTTTTTTATTTTTTATTTTTGTGTTGTGCGTCGCTTTCGCAAGAATAAATGGTTTTTCTTTCTTTCTTTCTTTCTTTCTTACGATACTCACAGAGGGAAGGTCACTAGTTTAAGCGACTCCAAAATAGGGACCTCGCTCGAGACCGACAGTAGAAACCTCAAACTTGAACAATATACCTATTTCACAGTCCTCGAAGTCACTGACCAAGCCACCACCACTACAGACCATACAATCAAGCGATGCTGTACTTAAAGAAATAGTCATAGAAACGAATAACAAAACTAGCAACTTGCCAGCAGTCCACATGGGGAAGAAATCAAAAAATAAAGGTAAATACTAGTATCCATAAATAATGTTGACGATTTATATATTATTTCGTAGTTCGGGTTAGGCAGAGGTGTACCAATGTACACCCACATTTCACCGGTATGTTTAGGTCCCTGGTAACAGGGGGCGAACCTATTGCCATTAACCGGGCACAAATCCTAACTCCGAGCTGCTACTGAGAATTTTATAGAAAAACCCAATAACACTTTGCTCGACCTGGGCATCGATCCCAAGACTTCTAGCGTAACAGTTGCGCTTATGACCACTAGGTTAACGAGGTGACACGAGGTAGCTTCTTTGAACATATTACTATAAATTACTTTTATTATTCCAGGTGCTGTCAAAGAGACTTCACAAACTGGCGTAGTGAACAAATGTTGCGTTTGATAGAATTTGTAATTTTTAAATTTTCTTTTATATACCAGTCTGCGTTTTTTTTTTTTTAACTAACTAAGCATTATATATTCCTTTTGTTTATTGTGTGTTTTTTTTTATTATGCTATTACACTGCATTGCGGAAAGTACTTTTCCCTTGCATTTTGTACGTAAAAACGATTAATCAAATCGAAATAATGTTTTGTTCTTACCTAGAAGCAAACGTGCGTACTGCTTACGTGAGCTGCATTGAAAATCTTCTACAACATTAAAAGTAAAAAAAAAATATGATCTACGAAATAAATTGCTCACAATGACCGCCGTTTTCACTCGTTTTTGTAGGTAGGTACTGAGATCGTTATTCCGAACAAAATGTATAGTAAAACTTTTTGGCGATTAAATGGATTCATAGTATTTTTTTAACGAAATAACCCCTGCTATTTAAAATTGTAGGCATTACCTAAGAGTTCATTTTATCGTATTTTTAGATCCATTTCGTATTTACTTTGATATTGTGCACGATAATAAGGATTGGATAGGTGTCATGATGACTCAGGGTTAAGGCGCCCGCGCGCCTATCATGCACGAAGTTGTGTAAATTATTTGTATGAAATATTGTAAAGCGCCCCTAGTGGTCACAGAAATAATTAAAATTCGTACCATGAGTGTAATAGATTTCGATAGGTTCAAAACCTAACGTAATCTATTCGATAGTCACAAACGTTTTTCAGCTGTCACCATACAAAATGGTACCATGAGTCACTAATTCGATAGAAGCTATCGAATAATATACTTACGATAGTAGTAACGTAGCTCACTAGCATTTTGACGTGTGAAACATACGTTGACATTAAAGTAATATACGTTTTCGAGTCTATAAAGTCAAAATAATGTCTTCAAGAGCTTATTTGGCATGGAATATGTAAGTGGCCGCTAAAGGAGATGGAAAATGGTGGGCCCAATGAGGTTAGAATTATGTTCTAAAAAATTTGTCATATTTTTTTTTTACTTAGAAATAAGAATGTCCCTTTAATAAGATTTTTTTTATGTTTTATAACCACAACGCGAACGAAGTCGTGGGCAACGGCTTGTCATCATCTTCCTGCCCTTATCCCAAGTAGAATAGGCTAGTATGGAGTAAAAATTAAAAAACCACTGGATACCATTCCAAATATTTCACGAACCGTCAAGTTTTCTATTTAGACGGTTTAGGTATTTTGTGATATTGACTATATTAACATTGTTAGCATAGCGAAAACACTACATTTTGAGCTTACGAGCCGTTCTCTCTTCATAATACTGAGAAAGAAAGAAACAAAACATAAGTGAAGCATAGACGAAAGTATTCTAAAGTGTAGAGTGAAGTTAGCTAGACGACATGATCTATCGAGCTTACCTTAGCGCCTGCGTTAGTCTCCGTAAATCTCATGGTGCAAGCGTTATCGAAATCTATTCGATCCACGTTAGCACGCTAGCGAGCTTTACGCTAGCGAGTAACTTTTCGATGACAACTCATGGTAGAGGTACAGAGGCCCTTGAGGCGGCTTACAAAATCTGACACTAGGGTGTGTGTGTGTGGTCATGAGACCCTTACTGCCCACACGATAAAAAAGAAAAAATAAGGATTATAAATCTGAAATGTTAATTCCTTTATTGCTGACTATACCCATACCAGACATACGTTGTCCTGCCCAAACTTCGCCTTGCAGCACCTGATGCCGGAACAAACTGTGTGTCTCAATCATCCAGAGACCCATTCGAATACAAAACGTTAATGATCGTTTCATCCGTTCGATGTCGAATCGATTCAGCCGTTCAGATAAATAATTAAATCTAAAAATATCTAAACTCCAGGGTTGATGAAAAAAAACGCGTGTATGGGATGTAAAAGAAATTATAGATATTTATTTGTATAAAAATAATAAAAAATTTAAATGTGTAAAATATTTATCAAAAAATAAAACAAGAAAAAATATATTGATTGGTGAGTTTAACACCCTTTCTGCCCAGTTGGCGTTAATACAGACATTTGTTTTTTCTTTTGCTACATTATTTTGTATAAAATGATTTACTGTTCCGTTTAGAATATTATTCAGCTTATTTTTAATTCACTGTGATTTTTTTTCCAGAGGAAGCATCACTTTTACAATGGCACTACCCCTGAAATATGAAAAAAAAACTATTCGCAAAAAAATGTACAACACGATGAAAATGTATGGAACAGCCGATATTTTTTTTTTCATTTTACATATACGGTTTTTTTAATAAAAGTCGTTCGTATGATGAGTGTATACGAATAAACTTAAAAACTCCTAGACCGATTTTAAACATTTCTTCACCAAACCATAGCTACATTATTTCTGAGTAACATAGTCTATATAACATCACGCTACGACCCACGGGAGCGCAGCAGTAAAAAAAGATGTAACTTAACACGCGGACGAAATCGCGAGTTGTTCGCTAGTATCCAATAATTCTAATTAATCGGTACATGACGTCATCAGATCTTGTCATACATGATGCGCATGAGTTGGTAGTCGGTCTTGACGCGGGAGTCGAAGCTGCGCATGTCGACGCGGCGGCGCGCCTTGCGCTCCGCGTCATGCAGCACGTAGTCGCGGATGCCGCACGGACAGCAAGCGCCGCACTCGCAGAACGCGCAGCATGCCTTCACGGCCTGCCATGCGCCTGAAATACAAAATGTACGTATTTATGTATTTTCCAGACCGATTCCGGTCAGTAGCAACTCGGAGTTTGGATTTGTGCCCGGTTAATGGCTATAGGCTTGCCCCATATTACATGGGACCTAAATATACCGGCGAACTGTGGGTGTACATTGGTACACCTCTGCCTAACCCTTCGGGGAATACAGGCGTGATGGTATATTTTTATATATTTTTTAAGCTGGTAAAATGAAATGTAAAATTAAATAAAATTTAATTGACATTGGTTGTTTAGAGAAATTTTACTAACTTGAAGGCCAATACTACTAGGTAATAACACCGGCTAAAAATGGCACCAAAGCTGCGTGTGCCTTAAGACTAGTGTTCTTACCAAGATCCTGGGCCATCATCGCGTATCGCAGGTAAGGTGTGTCCACCAGGTCGTCGATGGGCGCCTGGCAGATCCGGACCACGTTGGGTTTGCGTATCTTGTAGCGCTCGTTCACGGTCACGCGGCGAGTACGCTTCAGCAGTGGACACGGCCCGTTGGGGTACACTTCCTGTACATCACAAAACAAGAAACTAATGTAATCATACAGATCATCACGTCTGTATCCCCGAAGGGTTAGGAAGATGTGTACCAATGTACACCCACAGTTCGCCGGTATGTTTCGGTCCCATGTAATAGGAGGCGAGCCTATTGCCATTAACCGGGCACAAATCCTAACTCCGAGCTGCTACTGAGAATTTCGTAGAAAAACCCAATAACACTAATAATAAATTCTATATCTTTAACTTATGTAATTGGCCAATGGCCGTCTTCATGTTAAAGTAAAATAAATAAATAAACACTGCTCAACCTGGGAATTGAACCTAAGACCTCAAGCATAGCAGTCGCGCTTAGGACCTCTAGGCTAACGAGGCAGTTCGATTCTAATAACACTTTATTATTCATGTACATACACGTCGCCATCTTCTGAAGCAGTCAGGGAGTGGTTTCCTCTCGAGCAGCAGTTCTGCTGACGTGTTCTGGATCTGACCATTCCATTCGCGTCTCCGGCTCTTGCAGATTGGTCGGCATCTACAGGAATATAAAGTGATTAATGAAGGAAGGAACCGCTCATGTAAATGGATATGGAAAAAGCAACCCTAAATAAGTTAGGATAAGATAATTAATTAATTGGATAAATAATGTATATATACTCATACATGATATACAAAATATATTTTTGTTAACAAATCGCAGGATTGTTGGGCTTTGTGTGTAAGGGTTGTTCTTTTATATTGTCAATAAACAATTTCTTTTTTTTAGGTACTCTTTCTCAGTTTTTTTTTTTAAACTTTCGGCTTCTTTATTTGTAGGTAATACACCATGTATAGTTAACTATATATTTTGATAATGCGGTTAGCAATCACCCATCATCATGACAGCCGATAGCCATCCACTGCTACACGTTGGCCTCCCCCAAAGAGCGCTAACCATCCCGGTCCTGTGCAGCCCGCATACATCTGCTGCCCGCCACCTTCTTTAAATCGTCGGTCCACCGTGCAGGGGTGTCCCCAGTACATTTGCCTCAACATGTTCTCCACTCTAACACGTATCTGCTCCACCGACCGACTGTCCGTCTGCAGACATGACTGGCCCACTTCCAGTTCAGCAAGCAAGGACAAAAGCATGGGCAAATACTTGCAAAAGGTTAAACGAATACTAACTTGCACAAATGTTCAGTTTCTTTCGGATCTCGTTTAGTTTTCGGTAACTGTAGCATGCCGTTATTGCTTTAAAAAGTCCTAAAATAAACCTGAATATACACGGAATTCTTAGAATCAATTACAAAAAAATAATGTTGATTTTTCAAGACGTTTACTTTGACATTACGTTTTTGTGTTTGGTTTTTTGTTTTTATTTAGGAAGCGAAGGAGCAAGGATTCATTTTGAAATATAATGCAAACTATTTTTACTGCCGCTTCTTTGGGTCGACTGTATGTCTGTGGTGTGATTCGACGCAACGAGTTCGGTTTGCAGACGACATTTTATTTTCGTGTGTAATATAGACACGCGACTAACGCATCAAGACGAATCAATCTATGTTTTAAGGCAAATTTAGCGAATTAAAAAGATTCAAAATCTCATTTATTTTATGTCATTGGATAGCAAACAAACCGACGAACCACTTAAGGTGAATGCTCCGACCAGCCCGCGAAATTTAAATTTTCTTACGTTTTTTGCAATTTGCAAGTCAGTATTAGGTTTAATGTTGATTAAAGTATGATTCGCGGGCGTAAGAAATATGTATTTTCAAAATTTCGCGGGCTGGTCGGAGCATTCACCTTAATCTTAAGTGGTCACCGCTGCCTAGAGATATCTGCAATACCGGAGGCCTTGCAAATGCGTTATCATCTCAGAGACAAAGTTATAACGTGTCATGTGCCTGTAATTACACTGTCACCCATTCCTTTTAAACCGGAACACAGCAACGCTACTTTGTGGTAGAAATAGGTAAATTGGTTATTCCCCGGACGAGCTCCTTCGTAAAGAGCTACTACTAATTTCATCTCAGCGGCAATCAGTGTCAAAAAATGTATGTCAATTTGTAATATACAGGCATTTTTTCCAGTTTGAAATTAGATTGCGATCGTCCTTAAGGGTTAGAAGAATTCCCCCCAGTTCAAATTCAAATTCAAAGCATTTATTTCAATTAGACCATTTTACAGGCACTTTTGAATTGTCAAGAAGTTACAGTTAAAGTTGAAGCTAGTTGCTCGTTCCAAAACGTAGGTCTCTATGGAGAAGAACGAGCAAGAAACTCCATGGACACTCTTTTCTTTCAATTTGGTTTTTACAAAATCTTGGTTACAAAATTGTGGTTGCTTCTATATGTGAAAACAATGAAGGTGAATATAAAACAGTTCTACTACTTACTACGAACTAATCGCGTTAAACATCAACTAATTAAAACAACCTGCGAAACAAATACTCCCTCCGTAAATGTAAACAATATAAGCCATTTGTTATCACATTTAGTACGCAGTCAAGTCTTCCCTTTAATAAAGAAAGTGTTGTTTAAAGCAACACAGAATTCGTAATTAAAAAGTTTTTAATTCTACTCCGGTTTAAATGATTGTTAGTAAGGCGTCTCAACAAGTTTAAAAGGCTCGCTTTTCTCTTTCATCGGAAAATTGGATGGTCTTCAATTGACGCGGAGTTTTAATTTTTTCAATGGCTTCAGTGAAATGAGTTTTTTCAGTCTCAGTTCTCGATAAAATATAATCTTAAGTGCTTTCAATATTAATTATTTCGAACAAAGTAAATGGAGTGGGCGGCCATTTTTAGAAAAAGAAATAGGAAAATGTTTATTAATAATAATTCTTCTAACCAAATTTTACGGTGGCCGATCTCAATAAAATCTAGCTAAGTACGCAGGATGCTATATGATAGAGTGCACAAACGTGTGCGCAAACACATGTGACTCCCTCTTCCTCATTCTTAAAGCGCGATGGGATGGTAATCTAATAAAACCGGGAAAATATCAGGTGTCGACCAACGGCTTTACGTGCTTTCCGAGGCTCAAGATGCTCACACCATGAGCTGTATTGAGAAATTCCTAATGGATAAACCCAATAACACTGCCGGATCTGGGAATAAAACTCGGTACGTCATTGTTCAATAAGTATGTAAAAAGAAGCCGAAACTTACATATTCTTTGCATCATTACGATTATTTTTTAACACACCGTAAAAACTATTTCTGTTACGGATCGATAAAGGCGGAACTATCACAGAACATACCTATCCTAGCACACACACATGTGCACATTGTCATAGCTGTAGACTCTCGTGTTAATGAAATTTAATCTCTCATAATGACATGCGGTGCTGGGAGCCAGACTGCGGCGTTCCCGTCAATTTCCTATAATTATCGGTCGGGAACGCTGGAAATCAGGTTTGCGGTTGCCTCCGCCGGCGCCACTGTCGCAGGAATGTCATTTGAGTGCGAGATTCCGAAGAGATGCCACGTTCAAGCTATCTTCATTGCATATTCTTTATTTATTACTAGCTTTTGCCCGCAACTTCTTCCGCGTGGTTTTTTTATCGACGTTAAGTGACGTCTTTGGTTACTCCGCTTCAGTGGATCGTAGCATGATGTTACATAGCCTATGTTACTCAGCAATAATGAAGCTATCTATTGGTAAAAATTGTTAAAATCGGTCTAGTACTTTCGGAGCTTATTCGGCACAAATAAACAAATAAAACAACTTTCCTCTTCTTATTATTACTATAGATAAATAATGTAAACCCACGACGTTGTCTCTTAGAGAATAGCTTAGCTGGAGTTCCAGCATGCCGGTTACAAGTACTGCGCACCCGATCTTTTTAAAGTGCTCGTACCTCACCAATAAGGTCAGGGTAGGTCTTTCTAGTGCATCGCCCCCCGGCGTTGCCACTCACATCTGCCACATAAATCCCTTTTCTTGCCTTTCACTCATCCATACACAATCGAATGACATCTAAACAAAACAAAACACAGCAACCGCAGACAGCTTCACAACTTACAACCACAATAAACAAAAGATTCGCTTTCAACCAAAACGTGATTACAAGTTCATGGTTCTGAACCCCGTGTGGGACAAATTTCGGGAAGGTAATTCACGGTTCCACGGCTAACGCTGCCGAATCACTCCCTGGGGCTAACTTGAGGTAGTAGGGTTACCGCACATCCATTTGCGCTCAAACAGATCAAACGCTTTTCCAAAATGTTCGTATGTTATGTGGGAACTTGCGATGTTTACTGTGATTTTAGGTTCAGGTACGTAATATGTCGTTTGAAACGGTTGAATTGGTCTCAAAACCTCGAAGTTAGTGTTGCGGAGTTACTTTGTTGTCAATTAACCGTTTTACCTTGACCAGAGGCTAAGTATTGCCATCCAACTGTTTGTCCCGGCTAATCTCCGAAACGGCTGGACCAATTTTGACGAGAGTTTCACTGGTAGGTAACTGATATAACTAACTTATATTAAAAACTGCCTGCTGCAACTTCGTTCGCGTCCTCGTTAAGTTACGTTTTTGGATACTGCTTCGCTCTCGTGGTTCGTAGCGTGATGTTATATAGCCCATGTTACTCAGGAATAATAAGGCAATCTATAGGTAAAAAAAGCTCATTCGTTACAAAGAAAAAATATTTCCTCTTCATAATATTAGTATAGATAAATAGACTAAAAAAAAACCGTGATAATCGACATTCACGCGTACAAAGTCGGGGGCATAAGCTTGTATACCTTATACGGAAATTGACCCTGCACTACCCTTTACAAAGATATAATCTTCAACACACACAGGCACACTTCAGCAGCAGACGGTTCATATTCACCGAGAACACACGGTGTAACATGAAATAACAAATTCAAACTTGCAAAAATATTTAAAAAAAATTCGTTCGATTGTAGTAATTGAAAATACGTAAATTAAACCTCACAGAAAAGTAGCAGATGGAAATGAAACACTCGACAAAGGCTCATTGTCCTACCGTCCACCAATCCGTATTAAACAACTCACAAAAGAGATTCAATCAAAAATCTTAATAAGAGTTCATTTTCAAAGGCCTTCCATTGTTTGTCCTCCAGATAATTACTGATGTTTTATAGTTATAGGTGCGTGAACGGACTGCCCCGTTGGTTTCGTAGACCAAGCGCGCGGGTCCTGGGTTCGATTCCCAGGTTGGGTAAAAAGTGTTATTAGGTTTTTCCACTAAGAATATCTGAGTAGTAGCCCAGAGTTTTGAAGTTTGTGGTGTGACACCCCCTTGTCTCGGAAAACACTTAAATCCATTGGTTCCGGCTGTCATTCGTAGATCTTTAATAGTCGAGGATAGTCAGAAACCGGCAAGTCTGACAACCAGCCTTGCTAAGAGGTTGCCAGTGTTACCCAGAAACTGGGTTATGGAGGTCAGATAGGCATTTGCTCCATATAAAACACTGGTATTCAACTGCATCCGGTTAGACTGGAAGCCAACCCCAACATAGTTATTAATGGCTTGACAGAAATTTATATTTTTTAGGTGTGCGTGATATATTACTATTATAATACACATTATAATTATGGTAGGTATCTATTTAGAAACAATGGGAACATTCCTGTTTTTTTTATTTGGTATCTTGTATGGTATGGTATGGTAAAATGACCCACCCTGGGCGGGGCGGGTGTCAGATTTTTACTAACTAAAACCCATCCATCTTCCTTCATGTGCCCTTTGCGTTCCAGGGGCGCGGTATCTCTTTCGAACAACCCGTAGCCCCGGCAGGCATCGGCCCTCAGTGGCACCTCTAAATGTTTGCTGACATCTCTTTCAGGCGCGCGTGGCACACGAACGCGCCGTGGACACCGGTCGTCGGTAACTCCAGCTTCCGTTATATGAAGACGCAATTCGCTGAAATATCGATAATTATGTTTTCTATATAAATAATAAAATCAAAAAGTAAAAACAGTTTAACCATTTTTATAAAAACTAGGTACCTCCTTTGTTCTCAGTCTATGGTGAGGTAAAATTATTGTCAAAATAAAATGTCTATAAATAAGGAGAAATGTTTAATGTGCATTATTTTGCGTACATCTATCTAGTTCTATTTGTCTCAATAATACATGAAGTTCTTGCCTTCATCACAGTGTTAGACCAAGGTATAATTCCTATAGATCGTGACTCCATAGGAATACAATTCTTTATTGACATTGAAAATAGTCATCATCTCGACGCGTGCAGAGTCATTTCGATGCCAAAAATGTGTTATCTATCTGACGAAGAACACAAAGACTGTTACTTAGATACTGTTCATGGCGACAACGTGGAGGTGATCAGGCCTAAAGACAGGCAAACATTGATTCATGTGTATCCTACTTTATATCAATACGACCAAGTCGGGTACTGCGACTTTATCATCAACTACAAATGTAGTAATATAAGGCGCCCTAAACAGTTGGCTATTCATATTCCTTTTGACACGCAATTAGCTCATAAAGAACAAAACCAGTATCTGAAGACATACGCTAATGTGCAAGGTAGCGACTGTGACTCTGTAGACGAAGATTCTCTACGTGAATGCCAACCAGTCAATTGTGACTTAAAATATGCTGGCAGAAAGCCGTACTATGAAGGTAGCCGTGGCAAGTGTGTAATTGCACCAATATGCGTCTCAGATGAAATAAAGACGTTCCCAGACATAGTTTATGTACCTAAAATTAATATTTGTAGAGACCTCGACGAGCCTATTTCTATTAGTGACATTTACGCAATTAACACTGGCTTAGGAGTTGTTACTGTTCCAAAACCACGAGCTGCGATTGATTATAAAGTACTTTTAAAATCAAACTGTTCAACTATTTCCCAAAACTTGAAAATGCTTAGGGATATGATGTTTGGGAAACTGTGTGTATTCAACGCAGACACGTCAGACTACAAGGCATGTTGTGAAGATGCTATGATCTCAATATTCATGTACATTATTGCTATATGTGGCTTATTGCTCTCACTCGTCTGTTGCCTTCAGACCACGGTGTGGTGTTACTTGAAGTGGTCGTCGGGACAACTAAAAAATGCATTTTTGGATTGGAAATCAAGTAAGTGTAAGAATAAAGACTTTATGCAAAATCCTTCAAGACTCAATAGAGACGTGACAGACAATTTGTTAAAGGAAGTAATTGTGCGGGACTTGCCGATCGAGATGAGACTGAGTATGGTGGACCTCTGCCAGAGAATCAATAAAGAAATAAAGCGAAAGAAGAGATACAGAATGGTAGATCTCGGTAATCAGGTAAATCTTCGACAAAGCAACAGTCCTGATGCATCTGAAACGTCTTCCGAAACATTTAGGCCTGACGATGACGATATAGCAGAATTGACAAAGTAAATGTTCTGACAGAAACATTATTTTTTGTAAATATTATAAAAAAATATTATTAGCTTTATAGAATCTATTATAGCAAAAACATTTGAATAAAAGAAACGTGTTACTCATTTTATTAATATTAAAAAAAAAGGTTTGTACAAAATAGGTATTTCATTTTTGTCACTCAACTTACTGATCTCACTGACCGGTGCATAAGCAAAACTGGGGATTGACTAGCATAGCATTCAGCTATTTTAATTAATTGGAACCTAACACATGAAACTAAATCTACAGTTCATCCTTTTTATTATCTTCTTTTAGATAATCTTCTTTAATAAAATCTGCTGCCCTTTCAGCAATCATCATAGTTGGTGCGTTAGTGTTTACACTAGGTATCGTAGGCATCACACTTGCGTCTACTACTCTCAAGTTCTTGACTCCGTACACTCTTAGTCTACTATCAACTACTGCCTTAGAATCCTTAGCTTTGCCCATCTTGGCAGTACCCACAGGATGGTATACATGGTATGTGACAGTTCTAGCCATACACTCCCAATAACTTTCACTTTCAAACTCAAAATCATCGCAACCTTCGAAATTAATCCTTTTTATTTCAGCTTTCATGTTTTTAAACGTCGGAGTGTTGACGATTTCCATTACTTTCTTAACACCTTTTACAAAAGTGTCCATGTCCCGTTTGTCATCAAAGTACTTTGTGAAAATCTTTGGATGTTCCATGGCATTCTTTCCGCGGATCTCAATTTTGCCTCTAGAGTGTGGCCGGCAGAGGGCAACGTAAAATATAAACATTTCTTTTTCTTTATTAAAATCCACAAACTGTTTACAGATGCTGTCTTTAAAAGAAAGTGTATCTTTACATAGAGAATATACGTATGAAGTGTTTGGTAGAAAGTAGTTGTGGTCTATTTGTACGTCGGGAAGAGAACTGTCACCTGAGACGGATAAGAAAGCATTTATATTAGGCTGGTCATAATTTGTAGTGTGGGGTCCTGTCTGGTCTATTAAGTATTCGGCATCAGCTTTCTGCCAAAACTTCTCTCCTCTCCTTTCAGCTCCTGTGTCTACTGTCACCGGAATAGGTATACGTACATGGTCTTGAAGATTCTCTCCGACATCTAAGTCACTGATTACATTAATATCGTTGTCTTTAAGATGTGCTCGAGGGCCGATGCCTGACAGCATTAGCAGTTTAGGAGTATTCACTGTTCCAGCACTAACTATTACCTCTTTTGATGCAAAGTACGTTTCTATGTCACCATATAAAAGTGAAAGTGTGACTCCAGTAACGGTTTTGCTGTTTTCATCAATCTCTAATTTGTTAACATAAGAGTACTTCATTACTTTCAAGTTTGTGCGCTCCCTAATAGGATTTAAGAATGCAGTAGCGGTGCTCACCCTTCTTCCCTTATGGATTGCACCTCTGAGTTTTCCGACACCCAACTGGGTCGGTCCATTTAAGTCATCCAGGTATGTTAAACCTAATTCTTTGTAAGCGTCAGTCAGTTTCTCAGCTATGCCTGCGTGGGTGAAGTTTAATTGATCCACAACAAATTCTCCTTCTGTTCCATGTTCTTTTCTTAGTTCAGGGTTGTTAAGAATGAAAGGGTCTACCATTTTTTCACTCTTTTTGAAGTATTCTTTCAATGTAGGCCAGTCCCAGCCATCATTTTCTTTGAGGTGCCAAGGCTCATAGTCACCCGCACTGCCTCGCATGTGGAGATGTCCGTTGATGGAACCGGTTCCCCCGAGGACCTTGCCTCGTGGCCAGTAGGAGCGGTCGTCGATGCTGCCTCTATTGGTATTTTCATCTTGCTCGGTGTAAAATTGGAATACGTTTCTAGTTCTGTGCGTTGCGCCTGAGAAGTTGGGAATCTGCAAGTACATGAAAATTGTGGTATGATGATTTATTGAGAAACATAACACACATAATGCGTATCTACTGCGTGAGGGTAACGTCGGACAATTGGCAATTTTTGTCAAATTTTGAGTTTACATTGTCCAGTATAATTGTAGGTTTTTTTATTATAATAAGTCTATGCAAACTACTCACAACGCTCTCCATAGGAGGGTCTCCACCAGCTTCTATCAGCAGCACCTTCCACTCCGGGACTTCGGACAGCCGGCTCGCCAGCAGGGAGCCTGCCGTGCCGCCGCCGACTATGATGAAGTCAAACCTGTCACCACCTGGTGATAAACATACATTCATGTTGTAACAGCAGGCAGAATTTATCATTGTTCAAATGGTGTGATTACGTCTCGCCGTAGCCTTTCATAGTGATGTTGTGCTTTAAAGGATTTCTCACCTCTGCTTTGATTAATGGCACGAGGTATATGAGTATTATTCTTGAGAACTCGCCTTTGTAAAAATGGTCAATATAAACTTTGTGTGCGCCCCATTGGTTTACCAATTTTTTTCGTGTATTAGCAAACATAAAAACATTCGCTTTGGCAGGGTTGCGGAATTTGTTCTAAGGAGTTACCACGGCTCTGGAACGCAAAAGGCATTAGGAGGAACACGGATGGGTTTTAGTCAGTAAGAGTCTGACGCTCCCTACCGCTCCACCCCACGCGGAAGAAGTCATTTGATGATTTTCCATCTTTAAATGTTTATTCACTTGTCCCCTTAAAAATAAAGGCACTTCACTTACTAGTAAGTCCGTAAGAATAGTCCATAGGCCATGGTTCAGTGATGAGACACTGTGTGGCAAGGAAATGCGTCACCAGGTTCGTGAAGGCAGTGCCTGCTGTACCCTGGCTGTAAGCCTGGCACCCCAACGATAGACACTTCATGATTTCTGAAACAATTGAAAAACCGGCTCGTTTAGTATGTTTGTGATCTAAAAGCATGTTTACTTGTTATTAGTGTTTGAATAAGTTTAGTTGGCACATAGTTTAGGTACCAATTTATAGTAACCAGGATTATGTACAAAAAAAAACTGAAAAGAGTGTCTGTGGAGTTTCTTGCTGGTTCTTTTTCATTAAGACTAACCTAGGTTTTGGTGCGAGCTACTAACTTCAACTTTCTGTAAATTGAAAACCGCCTGCAAGTGGTATGATTGAAATAAATGCTTTTGCTTTGTTCTAAATAAGTGGCACACACTTAACCAGTCGAAATTTGGACAAACAAAAACTGGCATCACGATGCTAGAAATATGGGAAACAACCTGTTCATATCCTCAAGGCGAAGTCATCCATTCTTACTAACCCGTTTTAAACCACTGAAGAATGCAAAACATTGGAACTAAACGAATGTTTTGAAACTGAATAGTGTGTTTATTTGAACGCGCTAATCTCCGGAAATACTGGTCCAAATTTAAAAATTCTTTCGCTAATAGGAAGCACCATTTTCCCCGAGTGCTATCCGTACTAATATTATAAATGCGAAAGTAACTCTGTCTGTCTGTCTCTTCTTCACGCCTAAACCACTGAACCGATTTCAATGAAATTTGATACAGATATAGTTTGGGACCCGAGAAAGGACATAGGATAGTTTTCATCCCGGAAATCCTCCGGGAACGGGAACTATTAATCCACGCGGACGAAGTCGCGGGCAAAAGCTAGTAAGCTATATTTTATTTTATTCAAAAATATAAGGCATCCATAACAAAAAACACATAACAAAACCTAGTTATTAGAAAAATCAAAAAGGCCCGATTCCTAAAACTTACCGACCGGTATTTATGAACCATAGTAACAAACAAATGCTTTCGTATTTTTGCTGTTATTGAAGTTTATTTTTCAGGTTTATATCCATAATTTTTGTAAACATTTCTAACATTCAAAATTGTCACGCGAATTTCCACAAACGACAAGTCAAGCATTCAAAGGAATTACGACTGGTAAGATAAACTATCCGTTTTGTATATAGGAATCGAGCATACAAAAGTACCACAAGCCCTTGGCGACATATAGAAAGTAGAACTTCAACATTAGCATGTTAACAAACGAAGTTCAGATCGTTGGACAGCCACTAGGAAGCGTACGCGATGAATATTTAAGTGTTTTGCCTCAAAGGGACTTGTAGGCTTTGAACTAAGCGGTAAATGGAAAGCAAAACAATTCAACTTTAATTATAATTACAGAATTAGATTTCGGTAACTTTTGCCTTATTAATGTAAGACAGTTTAGACCACGTCTACACCAAAATTTACTTAGCGGTGACGAGGGTAGTAATAGCGAGAAGTTGCTCTGCTGATTAGTCTAGTGTAGGTGTGTGCTGTCTACTTTTACAGGCTTTTACCCGGGACTTCGCCTGCGTGGATTTTCCAAAACCAATCTTCCCAAAAAAAAAAACAAATCCCCAAAACCTCTTCAATCTTTTTACAATAAAATGTAGCCTATTGCACTTACCTACTGATAACATATAGTTTCCTATTACAGAAAGAATGTTGTTAAAATTGGGCCAGTAGTTCCCGAGATTTAACCGTTCAAATAAACTCCTCAGTTTTGTAATATTTGTACCTACCTATAAATGTAACACATGGTAGTTATAATGTCTACTGTTTGGTAAAACCCGTTACTAAGCGATTACAATTTGATAAACAGACACAAACGAAAGATTAAAAATAAATCACTATGAACGATAAGCTTATCTAATTCATTGATAGATTTAGATACCGCACACCTCTTGCTAATCTTTTTAAATACCCATGAAATCACGAAAAATCCAAAAAACCCACAATAGGTTACGCTGCCCATCTGACTATAAGCTTGAGGCGAGAGGGAGTGCATCTGTGTTTTTGCACTCACTACTGCACTATAATATTTCCTGCGTACTTAGCTAGTCTCTATTGAAATTTATCGGAATATAATATGTATTAAGTTGAAAATAATATAATAAAAAACAGCCTTTCACTGTCATACTACAGAGCAAAAGCCTCTTCTCATAAAGAGAAGGCGCGGATTGGTGATTCGATACTTATATTAATTACTAGTCCATGTATTTTCACTATATGTTTAAATATCTATTTGTTCTTTTTTCTACATGTTTTCTTTCACTTGTAAATGATGTCCAAGATTAACTTAGAAAGCACCAGAAAATATGAAATGGACACAATAACGCATATGTCGACAATTAAAGTAAAAAAGATGTATAAGAATGTGAACGAGGCGAAAAGTGAATGTAAGGATCGTAGCAGGTGGCGTTCTGTGGTTTCTGCCTACCCCTATGGGAAAAAGGCGTGAATTTATGTATGTATGCATGTATCTAAAGTAAAAAAAAAAAATCTTCTTCTTTATCGTGTGGGCAGTAAGGTCTAACGACCCCACACACCCTAGTGTCAGAGTTTCTAAACCGCCTCAAGGGCAAAAAAAAAATAGTAGGTACTTACATTTTTAAACCAAAATAAATAAAATAATTAAATCAGATCACAATCGTATTACATCACTGTTGACGGCCGACTGCTCGGTACTACTATCAACATGTGAAAACATTACTTATGTATCAATCGCTTAAGTCTACGATAGCAGTGTTTTCCCAAATCCTTAATAATACGATAAAGTACGAAACAAACGGCAGCGTTTGTTTGTTTGTTTGTGTTGCATTTACTTATGAACAAACACTTAGATTTTAGGGTCCTAGAGTTGCGAAATATAGTATGCGGCCCTGGAACGCAAAGGGCATTAGGAGGAACACGGGTTTAGTCAGTAAGAGTCTGACACTCCCTTCCGCTCCGCCCAGAGCTTAAGAAGAAAGTCATATATACAATCATAAAAAAAATTGAGTGTTGAATTTCTATCACGTTTTTTAAATAATTATTTTTTTGGTTTTTGTAAGCTATGTTAAAATATTTGGTATTATTTAAGAACGTATGTGTGTTCCACGCTACATTTGAAGGCATTTGACGACAAATAACTTACCAATACCATTGATGCGAAACTTTGGATGGATGGATCTTTCTACTCATTCACGCCAAAACGGCTGAACAGATCTGGCTGAAATTTGACACAGAGATAGATAATAATCTGAAATATAACGAAGGCTTTTAATCCCGGAAAAATGATAAGTTCTCGTGGAATAATACATCTACCTTCTTTACGCTTACAAAATCGCGGGCAGAAGCTACTACATAAACTTTACTCAAAAGTTTACAAACGCGTACTTACCTACTTAAAAAAAACGGTAATTTAAAAAACTAAAAAACCCGACTGCTTTTGTAATTATTTATGAAAAAGCCCTAAAACAAGAAAGTCGTTGTACCCGATTGCACTTAAAATTGTAGCAGTCGGGACCCATTCGGGACCATCTGCAATGTAATATAGGGTGCTCTCAATTCACTAAGCCTTCATTTCTAGAATGGGTCCCGACTGCTACAATTTTAAGTGCAATCGGGTACAACGACTTTCTTGTTTTAGGGCTTTTTCATAAATAATTACAAAAGCAGTCGGGTTTTTTATTTTTTTTTAAATTACCGTTTTTTATTTTTTACTTTTTTTATTTTTAATTTACCTGTTGTCACTTTCACTGTAAATACGAATCGAATGACACCTCTCAAGCTAAAATCCATCGAACCGTTCAGGCTACAGAGCGATCCAAACATTTGAATTTGGCGCCAAAAATCCGCCATTTTGTTTTTTTTATTTTGGTATACCCAGTGTCACTCTCACAGTTAATACGAATCTAACGACACCTCTCAAGCTAAAATCCATTGAGCCGTTCAGGCTGCAGAGCGTGCCAAACAATTATACATACATACATACATACATACTCTCGAAAAACATAACCCTCCTTCTGTCGCAGTCGGGTAAAAAACGCGCACGTGTCATCGATAAACCAAGAAGAATTTACACTAGTACTTTACACAAGTACGTAGTTATATAGTAGTACTGAATAAAACTGTTATATTTACCTAGGTCTTATTGATGTTGCACGTGGCACGAGGCAGCCAGACCACCCACGCCTCCGCACTGTGACTTTTATACCCCCTTACACTTTTAATCCACCTAGTACCAAGTTGTGAGCAAATATTTACTGTGCTTTTACGCTAACTGAACTTACTTAATTGACAAATGTACTGTTGTCGTGTATATATGGTGGATCAACGGAATCAAGGCGAGGGATCTTATTGATGTAAGTAGGTACCTCACATAATAATATATTCTCCAATATTCCTTAGTTTAAAATCAACTGCCTCAAAAGCCTAGTGGTGTTGGGTCCGATTCCCAGGTCGAGCAAAAAGTGTTATTGGGTTTTTCTAAGAAATTCTCCGTAGCTGCTCGGAGTTTGAATTTGTGCCCGGATAATGGCAATAGGATCGCCCCCTATTACATGGGACCTAAACATACCGGCGAACTGTGGATGTACATTGGCACACCGCTGCCTAACCCTTCGAGGAATACATGTGTGATGGTATGGATTATTGAATATTTGTCAAAAGTACCAATCTGCAGTTTTATAGTGCAGTAATCGCCGAAATTAGGCGAAGTTACCTTGAGTTAGATTCCAATTATACTACACCTTCTTGGACTTAATCTTTCGATATTTTCTTCAATAAAAAAAAAAACAAGTGACGCCTAATGATTTTATATAACGTACCGATAATTCCGTTATCTTATTAAAAAAAACACGGTGTTATCTTAGGACACGTCGCGCCTAGGTTAAAGCAACTAATTATATCGTAAACATAAGATAATGCATTTACTTTATTACCTATATAAGTTTTGCTCTTAGTAAAATCGAGTAAATATTATATGGAGTGTAAAATTCATATGACGTAGCCGTCAACTATGCATACTACCCACCAAACTAAGTAACATTGAGCAAAAATAATTGCTGGGAAACAACTCTTGTTTATGGTGAGAAAAAAACTGTTTTATGTGGAATGTAACACACGCAAAACATTATCCTGACAGATGCCATGGGCCGTGTGGTTATTTAAAGTTTACTTGAATTCATAAAAAAGCTGTTAAAACTTTGACCGTCAACATCTCTGAAACCAGAATGTTTTAGAAGTAGTAGAGCTCTTTATAAAGGAACTCGTTCGGGGAAATACCACACCTATACCATACCTATTTCTGCCGTAAAGCAGCGTTGCTGTGTTCCGGTTTAAAGGGTACCTAAGAGTGCTGGTGTAAGTACACCCGCATGAGATATTTCAACTTGGTCTCTGGGTTGGCTACGCATTTGCAAGGCCTCTGGTATTGCAGATGTCTATAGACAGCGGTGACCACTTAACATTAGGTAGGCAAACAAGCCTACAGTTTTTGCCATCCAATAATAATTTAACCTCGCCATGTAGGTAATAAATAATGTGAAAGGTAAATTCTGTATTATCAATAAATAACTGTCAGTATAATATAGTTATGAATTATATATAATTATGTCCCAGTTACAAAACTACGTCATGAATTACTCTCGGTAACAACCCGGGCGTACTCGATCTTGCGGTCTGCAATAATTCATTAAACACTGTTTTCGAATTAAATCTCCGCTGAAACACATTATTACGTAGAATTTCGAAATGTTATAATATTTAAGAGAAAATACAGACATAATTTCGCCGCCACAACACCTGAAATTTCACAAATACCCTTAATAATACTCAATTTTGTACTAAGAACAACCAAGAACAGACATTTAGAGTATGTATCTCCTGTAGGTAAATCTTTGGAGTTGACTTCTGACAGACGGAATTGTACTAACTGCTTAAAAGTTATTTAGTGATTGCGCAGTCCTTCTCCCCACCTGGTAAGGAATATGAGGACCACGGCCACCCTTTACGGCCTTACGGTCTAGAATACCGTTAGGTACATTTAGATAACTATTAGGAATGTATTTGTGGCTTGAGTCCGCCATAACAGTTACCGATAATCTAATTGCTAATTGCTAAGCAAACGTCCGCTCTGAGACGGTATACACAAAGTAGAAAATTGTGCAGAAGGTCAGCTCCCGGTCACACACATAAAGAAAGCTGCATATTTATGTGTGTGAATGTACAATAAGCACAAACGCACTAGTGAAGGCGCGACTTTATTTCATCAAAGGTTGGTTTACAATTCCCTTTTTTTATTATCGGAGTGGAAACATTGATGCCCACGGCCGAGGCCGAAGGGATCTGTCAAAGTGACCCAGGGTCTGACTTTTACTTTGGCCAGAGGCTAAGCATTGCCATCTAATGTGGCAATGCCGCCAGTCTTTTCGGGACATTTTGCGAATATGCGAAAGAAGTTTTTGATGGCATTTGGTTTGAATTTATTTTTATGTAATCTTATTGTAAGTCTGTAAATATTTACATACAAAGTTTAAGTACTTAATTTAAGATCACCACCGTACGCTTATTTACTCATGTGGACGCGCTTATTCTCGTTCAATTGGAGCCGACCTTCTACCTATAACTTGCAGAACCAATTCCAGACAGTATCTACAGTAACTAAGTACCTAATACGTGATTGTGTAGGAGGGTCCAATCAGCTTGAGTTTAGAAATAATCACTTCGCTTTGGCATTAGCTCGTTTATAGAGCGTTCCTCGAAACTCATAGCTGTTTGAGTAAGATATTTTTACATACGTTCATTTCTACCAAGTTAGGTAGACAATTGCTACTCAGGCTGAGGCATTAGTAGGCATGAGTAGACATTTGCGATGCGACTGAAAAACTGAAACGAGATTAAACATGGTATGGCTACATAAGCAAAAATCATATTGCGTATTGAATCGACTTGTTTTCCAACAAATTCGCTTCAATTTCGCCGATATGTTGATGGATACGAGACGCCGTAATTACAGTAATGTTCTTCCTACCGTATAAATAAATAAAATAACCCAGAAAATCTTATGACTATGTTAGTAAAGCTTATTTGTTATTTTATTTTAAGACAAGGTTATTCTGAGAGATACATCTCTTAATAATGCCATGCATATCGAAGAGTCGTATCTCCCAGCTATGATTTTCAGGATGGAGTTAGGGCTCCTCTATAAAGAAATAAAAAATCGCTGGTAATATTTGATGCACGGTGTAGCCATATACGTGAGCATTAATTTATTTGTTTTAATCGCTCATGTGTAGCAGGACTCGCAGGTCGCGTTGCGGCATAATGTAGCTTCAGCCACTTCAGCCTCAAAATTATTTAAAACAGGAAGAGCACAGTGATACGTAAATTGCGTGTACGGTGTATCTACAAGTCCGGATTGGTCGAGCTAGATCAATCCAGCGATTGGTGGATATTAAACAATTAGCCCCAGGACGAAACAGGCCGCTCCTGATAGCTCCGCACTGATTACTCGGTACCTCTTTGATCACACACTGCGAGATTGAACGATTTCGGACTGAAATAGTACTGATATTGGTGGGCCCACGTTGGGCGCCAATTAAGAGAGTACTTTAGCCACAGGACTTGGGATCGGTTTCCAGGACGAGCAAAGTGTTATTGGTCTTTTCTATGGAATTCTCAGTAGCAACTCGGAGTTAGGATTTGTACCTGGTTATTGGCAATAGGCCCACCCCCTATTGCATGATACCGACAAACTGTGGGTGTACTCGTAGGTACATAGGTACACTTCTGGCGGAAGTGTGCCAATGTACACCCACTATTCGCCGGTATGCTTAGGTCCCATGTAATAGGGGGCGAGCCTATTGCCATTAACCAGGCACAGATCCTAACTCCGAGCTGCTACTAAGAATTGCATAGAAAAACCCAATGTCAGTTTTTGCTCGACCTTCATGTTCAAACTTCGGTAGTTGTCCCACTATTCACTTGTAAACTAGCAACTTAAACTTTTCAAAACAGTTACCATTCCATTAAAGTAGTTAAATAATTGTGATTGTGGCATGGAAAACAAACAATATACTTGACCTTCAACAGTTCTTGCAAATAATGTTTGTTTTTCAACGCTTCAACGATCAATTTGTTTAATTGCGATGACTTACTGACCTAGGGGATAAAGTAGAAAAGACACACTATCATTGAAGCTTGCCTTTTTGCCAATACTTTTATGAAGAACTAGCTTCTTCCCGCGTCATCGTCAGCGTTATGTAATTATTATCCCAACTTTTTATCATGGAAAATGTATTTCCATGATAAAAAGTAGCCTATGTGTTATTTCACATTACAATCTATCTCAGCGCCGAATTTCGTCCAGATCTGTTCAGCCGTTTAAGCGTGAAAGAGTAACAAACGTCCATCCATCCATCCATCCATCCATCCATGCATGCATCCTCACAAACTTTCGCATTTAAAATAATAATTATAAAATAGGATAAGTAGAACAGACTTACAGCGACCTGTTGTTCAATGAAATCTAAGTCACTAGATCGATGAGTTGCACCAGCTACGTGTTTGTAATGCATAAATCAGGGAGCGATATTATTAATATACTCCATGTTATGCAGAGGTGCTCATAACTCACGGCTCTTGATAGTGAGCGCGTGTCACCAGTTAGAGCGGTCATACACGAACTATGGGCACTAGGGTGTCCCTTATATGGGTGAAAAAAATTTGTTTTTAGATATCGAAATGCATACCCTCTATTTCTTTTTATACTACTTAGACTTACTTAAATACAAAATTTCACCTTTCTACGTCAACGTTAACCCGTGCCGACAGAACCCTGAAGATTTTGAAAATTTCTATTTCAACCCTTTCCGTTACATAGCTAAATCAAATGAAATATTATTTTTAAATTAAATATTTAGTAAAAGAAAATAAAATTACAGACCAGGCAGGATATTTTCTATTGAGGGTCTCTCTTTTACAGTCTTAATACAGATTTCTATGCTCCTGAACACAGCGTAGCAAAAATTGATTTTGCTCTTTCTTTGCAGTGATCAAACCATGAAAATCTTGCATAAGTTTTACAGCTCTGTATCATTAACTGCTCTTAAAAAAAGCACTTTCCTTTTCGCTTCTGAAAAGAAACATCTTCATCCCATGTAGACGCGGGCCTCTGAAGAAAATTCTTATTAATTTTTAATCGAGAAAATTTCATGCCCTTGACAGACACAAAATCACTTAATGATTTTCTTATAACAATAAATAAGGCTGTATTATTAACAATTTATTGAAAACAGTATAAAAAAACGGTAATTTAAAAAACTAAAAAACCCGACTGCTATTCTTTAAAAATCCCTAAAACAAGATAAATTGTAGCAGTCGGGACCCATTCTAAAAATGGAGGATTAGTGAATTGAGAGCACATACCTATATTACATTGCAGATGGTCCCGAATGGGTCCCGACTGCTACAATTTATCTTGTTTTAGGGATTTTTAAAGAATAGCAGTCGGGTTTTTTAGTTTTTTAAATTACCGTTTTCTATTTTTTATTTTTTTAGTGTTTTAAAAAGAAATTAATTTACCCAGTATCACTCTTACAGTAAATACGAATCTACCGACACCTCTCAAGCTAAAATCCATCGAGCCGTTCAGCCTGCAGAGCGAGCCAAACATTTGAATTTGGCGCCAAAAATCCGCCATTTTGTTTTTTTTATTTTGATATACCCAGTGTCACTCTCACAGTAAATACGAATCTAACGACACCTCTCAAGCTAAAATCCATCGAGGCGTTCAGCCTGCAGAGCGTGCCAAACAATTATACATACATACATACATACATACATACATACATACATACATACATACATACATACATACATACAAACATACCCTCGAAAAACATAACCCTCCTTCTGTCGCAGTCGGGTAAAAATAGTATAATAATAAAATTAACAGTAAACAAAAAAACAGTATAATAATAAATAACTATTCATTGTACTCCTACTTACTATACAAATACTTATTGTCTTCGGATGGAATGTATGTCTTCCCAGAATCATACAAACTTTCTATTTGGAAATTCTTTATAATGTTCGTTTTGGTTTGTTCATTAACTTCATAATAAAACAGTAATAAAACGGCGATTTCTTCTGACAAGTACCAAAGATGTTGACTAAACTTGCTCAGGGCTGCTTGGGAGATAATTTGTCAACAGTTCCATATTCGACGATTGCTTTATCGGAAAATCATCACAGCTAAGATCTAGTGCTTCTACTACAGCCTGAAGCATATAGACAAAATCCCTTATGCTTAATTGACATCAATCTAAAGCTGCAACTAACTTAGGCGTGATAAAGTCTTTCCTTCCTCTTTTTTTAGTAGCTTCAGAACTTACCATTTGGGAGGTGGACGCCAGGGGTTCCTTTAGGTTTTCATTAGAGCTGGTATGTTGATAATGATGTCCTTGCGTCTAAATATAATCTTGCGTAGTAACAGATGACGATAAACCTCCTAAACACATTTGCTCACATCTTTTTTTCCCTTCAATTAATTTCCTTTGTCTTGCCTTTTCTTCTTTTTCGGCTAACGGTTTGTCTACACCCGCTAAACACCCTGGATGCCCTGGTTCTCTAGCCTGGTTCTCTAGTTTTTTCCAAACATATAATACACTCCCGAATAACGAGATTAGCGCTTTCACTAAAAGTCAATTTAACTTTGCTGATGTTAAAAAAAAGTACTGAAAGAACTTGACGATTAGACGGTAACTTTGCGCCTGTTATTTGATCATTTACGTCACCAACTAAGAAAAATAATTTTTTATTGCTTCTTAATGCCTCTGCCATCATTTAAATGTAAAACAATATGTGTTAATTGCGAGAATAAATAAGAACAAATAACAAATGCCGTGAATACGCACCGCTACTGCCGCGCAAATGTATGAAACATGATTCGATGCAAGTCGGCACGGGTTATCGTACTCCAAATAAGGTAAAAGTTTATTTCCGAGTGTTTCAGAGGTAAATGAACAAAACTAAGACCTATGCGTTAGAAATTTAAAACTTTGAAAAATAAGGGACACCCTAATGGGCACATATAAAGCTGTTATAAATAAATATGGATGCAAAGATTGTTGATCAAAGGTGCTAAGCTGCGTTTCTGACCTCAGAACTCCGTCATTTATCAACCGATTTTGAAAATTCTTTATTTATTTCAAAAGTCTTACTATCAGCTTGGTCCCATAGAAATTTTATCAGAATCGGTTTAGAAGCTTAGTTTTTAAATCAAAACAACTGTTAGAATTTGTAACTAAATAAACGAAATTGCGTATTTTGTTTTCTTGTATCTTTGAGTGGTGTTGTTTATCTTATTAATCTACGTAGTGTTACCGTTTCTTCATGGATTTGGGAGATAGGAAGTATATACTAAAAAGTGAGAAATAGAGTAGGCTTCATCTTTGTCTAATTTAGTTCTCAAGCAGACAGCAGCTGGATTTTGATAAATCAATCAGCACATCTTTTTGGTAAATCAAAAAGTCTTTAATTCAAATAGATCTTTCGCCACAAATCATTAGCTTTTTTAATCTGATGACCAAATTCTCCCACTACTTGGAGACGAAATTGAGGTGCGATATTAGAGATGTGCCCCCTAAATATGTCCCTCTTGACATAGGCGTATATAGGGGGGGAGCCGGGTGGGCCGTGCCCACCCCAGAATGGTCTTGTGCCCACCCCAGGCTGTAGGGCTCCCCTTCCGCCTGACCGCATTGCATCGCATCGGCCATGGTATCTTAGGGGCCAGGCCCCCCTTGAAAACTAACTCTAGATACGCCAACTCTTCTTCATCTTTTCGAATTTCATTTTAGGCAAACCCTTCTTATTTATAGTACTTACCCTCAAGAACAAATAACACCCGTGTGCCCAGCACTAACGATGCGACCCGTACAAAGCAAATGCATAAAGCATCACGTTGCTCGGCAGAACTCGATCCACTCTCATATTTATGAGATCCAACATGTATTGATGACAAGTTTTATAACTATCTTTTACAAAATTGTTACTCGCTTGGGATTTCATTGTTCAAATAGGATATTAAAGTGCTCACTGCGTAAAATAGTTTACCTATGTTTGCAATATGCATGCAAACGTATTGTAATATTAAACCTTCCTACTCACACTCGTAACATTTATTGTTTTCCTATAACTTTTAAACCAATAAACTAACCTTGTTAGTCTAGTGGTCCTAAGCGTGACTGCTACGCTAGAGGTCTTGGGTTCGATTTCCAGGTCGAGCAAGTGTTATTGGGTTTTTCTATGAAATTCTCAGTAGCAGCTCGGAGTTAGGATTTGTGTCCGGTTAATGGCAATAGGCTCACCCACTATTACATGGGAAAAAACACGCGAACGAAATTGCCGGCAAAAACTAGTAATTTCACATATATTATTATAGGAATACAACAATAACATACCATCACGCTTGTATTCCCCAAAGGGTTAGGGCAGAGGTGTACCAATATGTACCCACAGTCCGCCGGTATGTTTTAGGTCTCATGTAACAGGGGGCGAACCTATTGCCATAAGCAACAGCAGCTTTTGCTGAAGTAAGTATATTTTGAAACATTTTCAGGCCATCAGATACCAATTGTATTGAATACATTTCCCAAATTAGAATTTACCTGGTGTACCTACTGTATTCCTGTTACAATTGGTAGTCTTTGTTTAGCCTCGAATATTTATCATAAACAATAACATACACCCAAAATACACTTAGGAGAAGTGAATTTTGGGCACGTCGTTCATTCGTGTACTCGATTTTCATCGATAAAATATTCAAACTCACGTATCTTTCTTAATTGAGACTAGAATTTCAAGTGTAAATTCAGTGATTGTACTTATCTATAATTTCTAGTACTTGATGGCCCTTTTGAGCATGTGTATAAAAAGATAACACGTAAATGTAAAAGTCACGTACAATTGCTGGAAGTCGGACAAATATAGAGTGAAGGCAAATCTCCAGATATCTATGTTGCACATTACCTACGGGCAGTCAGTTGTGTTGTTTGGTCTGAAATTCTCGCAGACTTCTCTATAATAAAATCAATAAATTTCCGTTTCAAACTATGAAGGACAAAAAATTGTTCACTATTGTCTTCGTACAACAAGAAGATCAAACATTATTAGGTCTCAAAAAGCGTGGTTTCGGTGTAAACAAATGGAACGGATTCGGTGGGAAAGTGGAAGCTGACGAAACAATATTAGAGGCTGCCGTACGAGAATTAGAAGAAGAATGCTGTCTAAGCGTCAAACCTAATGATTTGAACTATATCGCACATTTATTGTTCACGTCTGAAGGGCAGCCAATTCTGACGGATATTCGAGTTTTCTCAACAAATATTTTCGAAGGAACTCCAAAAGAAACTGAAGAAATGAAACCAAAATGGTTCAAAAACTATGAGGTACCTTTCGACGACATGTGGCCCGATTTTATATTATGGTTTCCCTACATGCAGCAAGGGAGAAAAATCTTTGGAAGCTTTCATTATGATGGTTCCGAAAATCTTTTGAATTATAAAATTGAAGAACAGGAGTCTATTGAAGCTATACGCAACTAGAACATCAACGTAAGAATACTATTTATTTATTTAAACTTAATGCAATTAATCAATCAATATAATTATAATCTATTCTGTTTCCACTATTTGTATCCTGCAGTGTTATCGAGCTTTAAAATGAAGTTTCTTCTGCGACTCCATTTTACAGCAGTACATAAACGGTGTATTAAAAAAAAACTGAGAAACGAAACGTATTGGTAATAATTTTTTTTGACGGTGACTTTTTAATTCACATTGACATTGACATTTTGTTAGAAAAGGAAGGGAAGGGAGTCTGTCATCTGTCAGTCAATCGACCGGTCACGGTCAGCCGTCAGTAAGATATCAATAGATAGGTGTATTATTTGGTCTCAATTTCTTAACTTCAAGTTAAAATACATTTCTGTGATAAAACCAATATAATTTCCGCTTCAAAAAATGCTGGCGAAAAAGTTATTTACTCTCGTCTTCATTCAAAAAGAAGACCATATATTATTGGGTTTCAAAAAGCGTGGATTCGGTGTAAACAAATGGAATGGTTTCGGCGGGAAAGTAGAGGCTAACGAAACAATATTAGAAGCTGCAGCACGCGAATTAAAGGAAGAATGTTGTCTGAGCGTTAGACCTGATGATTTAAAGAATATCGCACATTTGGAGTTCACGTTTGAAGGGCAGCCAATGCTGATGGACGTTCGAGTTTTCTCCACGAATATTTTTGAAGGAACCCCGAAGGAAACTGAAGAAATGAAACCTACATGGTTCCAAAACAACAATGTGCCTTTCGACGACATGTGGCCTGATGATAAGCTATGGTTTCCCTACATGCTGAAAGGTAAAAAGTTTTTCGGAAGCTTTCACTATGAGGGGTTTGAAAAAATATTGAATTATAAAATTGAGGAGCAACAGTCTATGGAATCTTTTTATGCAAATAGAAAATCGACTTAGGTCTTTAAAATTTCTATTATTTGTTTTTCTAAATTATGTTTGTGATTTGTTCTAAGGCTGTTAGTGAAGCCACTCTTGTATACACACAATAACAATGTGTCGTAACTTAATTATCATGTTAGATGTATAATTACTTCTGTGATCAATGTGTGATTTATAGAATAGTTAGGAGAACATTTCAAAGGCATTTCAGAGCAAGTTAAAATTGCCTGGTTTCTGTTGCCCAATACTAATTGACACCTAAATGTAATGTCTAAATAAAACTGCACTGTTACATTTTCGAAGCTCAGTTCAGCATGCAGCATAAAGTTTAAAATTTAATGCAATAATATTTTGGCATTATATTTAAGTGCCGTCTAATGTTCACCAAATAAAAAGTTGTCGAACTTCATTATGGTGATGACCAATAAACAATACTTAACACATGATTGCTTAAGCATTACACCAATTGGATCATAACTACAATGCAAAGCATGTACTCAGTAACTTTTGTTTATGTTAGAACATTCTATGTACTACATATTCACAAAACAACTACTTAGTAGATTAAAACCTCAAAAATTACTGACAAAACATTTGATTAAAGAATTGTTGTAATGTACATTATTTTAAGTTTTTAACAGAGGCCATACAGTATGCTTTTATGTATTAAGCACAGAGCTTGCTTAGTTTATTGTTAAGAATGGTAGAAGAGATAATACTCTCAGACTAAGTGCCGCTTGGAAATAAGGAATAGAAACACTTATTAGCTACTACTAATTATACTCCATTCAAAATAACAATTAAATAATAGTGTCACAACACTATAATAATCTCAATATTAGTATGTAATTAAACTCTGTTTTTTCTCTATTAATAAATGAATGTAAACCTAGCCATTTATGAAAATAGTAAATTTCAACAGTATAACACAATAACTGTATAGGTTTCTGTTTTTTTTTTCAATGTTGTAATAAGTGTATGTAGAAACAAATATACTAGATATATTATAAATACCTATAAAAGCAAGTTTTTAACTTGGACAATACTTGTAGTAAGTAATCTCATTGTAGGTTTGTCTTTAGAAGGTGAAAAAGTATTATAAATACTTTACTTAGGGTACCAAACATAACCAAAATGTAGGAAATAATAATTAAAAATCATGTTTGAAAAAATATTATTCTTTTATTTACTAGTTTTTATTATTACAAAAAGTATGTTAACACACATCACATACATTACTTACATACTGTTACTAAATAAGTGGTCTACACTATTAAAAATTGTGTTATATACAAATTAATTAATTAATGGCTGAATAACAAAAACAAAATAATTTTTGGTTAAACATGAATTACAATAACATTGTTTTGTCCACCTTTTCTTGACATTTAATCTTTCAATTTGATCTTATTTAATGAGGTTACATTTTTGGCTAGACATGTGGCCGATTTTATTTATTTTGAAAGAGGTGGCCAATCTTAAATCCTTGCGCTGACATCATATTATTATAAAAGGCATATCAAATTCTAATTCTTGATATAAATATGCAATAACTTAATTATTTAAACAGATTGACCACTATCCCCTGAATAATCCTGATCAACAACTTCAGGAAAGATTGTAACTATTTCTGTTGCTCCATTATACCCTGATGTGACAGGGATGGCATGAAACTAAACAGCCAATTCATTGTATTGGTTGTTCGCACGGGTGCTTTTGCAACGCGAGATGTTTTGTCCGGCGCGTCGGATTTTTCACTCGACTTAATTTTCTTTTTAATTGATGAACTACGTAAATTTATATAAGAGTGCCGCGCATGATGAAGTTTACGAAAACTGTATGAAAAAAGGGCAAAAAAAAATTCAAAAAAATTCCAAAATTTCGTATAAAATGATTTATTCTAATTAGTTTTGCCAGCAATTAAACACATAATACACCAGCAAGCCTGCTTGTGGTGTGTTCACCGTTATCAGTGGGATATTTTATAATTCTTGCAATTAAAAGAGTGTTATTTATATTGTAATGAATGACGCCATTATTCAATGACCCAAAATTGTTTACAGAACTATAGAGGCCATTGATTCGGAACTGTTTTTGTAAGGTCTGCATTATTATGCTGCGATAAGGCGTGTGACAGTTAAGTTTACTATTATCGTTTGTGGCGGCCCGGGACTAACCGGAAAATAATATTCAAAAGTATCAGTGGTTCTGCTGCGCTTATTATCAGGCCCTAACACTTACGTATGGAATTCATTAGACAATAGGTGACATGACAATCATTTATTGATTCAGAACCATGTGAAATCGTAGTTCAAATATTACGTCTGCAAAATAAATTGAGTGAGCAAATTAGAACCTTGAAATTTAAATAAATCAGAGTGCACTTCATCTTCATCGTTAAGAGTGAGTGGAAAAGCAATATGGGTTCATTAATGTTAGATAATCTAATAGAATTTTTGAAGAAGCGAGCAGATTTATTGGAGACTTGGAGAACAGCCCATGCAAATAACTGCTTAGTCTTGTTCACGTGTTCACGTACACTAGGGAAAGTGACCTAGTTCTGGTTCTTATTACAATAATACACTAAAGTCCAATATTACATGGGTTTAAATATCTTACATTCATTCATTATTAATAAATTAGTGTCTACATTAGAAATAGGTTCCATTCATTCTCAAGTGTAAGATATCTTGTATAAATTGCATTAATGGAATTGTATAAAAAATGGAAATTGTGGAATGATCATTCAAATGCTATTATGAAAATTCCATAAATGCCTTTTATTTTCATGAAATCTTACTACAAAATCTCATATCTTCATTCAAGTCCTGCCTACCCACTGGTAAAAATGTATGACAAACACTCCTACAATTTACGATTAAGTATAAAAAGATAGAAAATACTCATAAAACTTTTATACAAGTTTATTAAAAGTCACTAGTTTCTCCCATCTGTGTACACAGGAGCCTGAACACAATATTATTTTATTTTCACTTAGCAACTAACATTTTCTATTTTATAAAAATAACAGATAATTATCACCATCACATATTATTACAATATTGTCCTTACCTTTCTCTTTTCCATTACAATCAATGGGACTTCTAACTGAAGTGATCAGTTGTAATAATTGTTTATTCACTTCACCAATCAATATTTCTGCAAAAGTATTTTGCTCATATTTGGCATATGCTCAATTTAAGCTGTATGTTCACAGAGAAAGAAATGGATAAAGGTACTAAATAAACAGACCAGATGTTACATGTTTTGGTAATCAATAGTAATAAAGGGTAGCAACTGTATTATCCCAGCTTTTGGATGTTTCAAACTAGCAGTAACACTCAAAAATCATCTTGCAACTTTGCCTCACCACTAAAAAAATCACTTGAGAATCACATTAGTCCATCTCGATCGCATCCAACACAATTTGACTATTCTTGTGCTTAAATACGGAGTTCCAAGAGCGGTGTCTGGTGAACAATCATTGAGCTTCGTCCACGCCGTCCCCTTCCGCCAGGGCGGTCCTGGCGAGGTTCCGCGCCAGCGCCAGGCGGAGCAGGTCAGCCTTCTCCCCGTCCAGGGTGGACGAGCGAAGCTCTAGGCACAGCATGATCTCGTAGGTGTCGTTCGAGGTGAACACTGGCTCGTCAGACTCGAGGAGCGGTAGTGTGTCCAGGAGAAGGGTTTCCCAGAAGCTGTAAAATAACAGTTCAAATGAAAAATAAAAGTAACAATTAAAATGTGCCTAACCTCGGCACATATTTAATTGTTACTTTTGAAGAAATCTTCAATAACATCAAGATGGATGGATGTATACTTACTATTCCGGCGCAATTTTTGATGTTATCAGAGACACAAGCAGCTGTGCAGCTTTCTTAAATTCCCTGGTTTTATACAGTCTGTGGAAATCGCAGTATTTACCTGAAGAGAAAGAGTAAAATGTTACAAAAGGCATTTGGTAATTATTTAGTAGTTATTATTTAGTTATTCCGGGTCGGACGAGTGATGCCTCTGGTGTTGCAAGTGTTAGATAGTAGTTAGATAGGCAGCAGTAACCGCTAAACATCAGGCGGGCTGTTAGCTTGTTTGCCACCTGTGGTATAGCACTAGGTGGGCATTTAGATTCAATAGTTTTAATTAATTGACGTTCAAAAGTGCCTTTTAATTGTCTAATTGGAAAAATGATTTGACTTTGACTTTATAAAAAAATTAAATAAAATCCGTAATCCTACAAAAAATGTAATGATACCTAAGAACAGCAGCGTATCAGACAGCAGCATAGCGGAGCCGGCAGTGAGCAGCAGGTCCTGCGCCGGCAGCGCGGCGTGGCGCAGGTAGTGCGCGAGCGCGGCCCGGGCGGCCCGGCCCGCCGCCGCCGGGCAGCGGCCCCGCACCGCCCAGCACAGCGCCGCGCCCAGCCGCCGCCCCGACAGCTGGCGCGCGCACATGCAGCGCGACACCGACTGGGCTGCAAACAACATACATTATTAACTCACGCCTATTTCCCATGAGGGTAGGCAGAAACCACAGAACACCACCTGCATACTACCAAAAAAATAATGATATTATTTACACAATGTACGTTTCAAACTTAATAGCGGGTCGGAAGTTAGCTGCGCGTGCAGGGTCGCGCTGGTTTATTCGAGTTAATAATAATTTAGGCTCATTTAGTCAGATTGACAGATTCTTCAATTAATTTTAAAACATTCTTCACTTACCGACCCCCACCAGGCCATACTTCTTGGCCTCTGCAATGATCTTCATCGCTTTAGCCTCAGTCTCCACTGGTATCCTCTCCAAGATCAGCTCGGCTCTCCGTAACCCCTCTGGTGGACAGGTGGCCAGGTAGGAAAGACCCACTGACCAGAGCGACTTGTGCTCCGTTAGTAGACAACCATATTCTAGAATGAGGCTTTCGCGGAGGCGGGATGTTACGCTGGAAAAGTTGATTGGAAATCTCATTATGATTTTGATAAAAATTCATGTATGTACTGTTTCTGGATCAGAACGCGCGTCTCGCGTATTCTTATAGTGGATAGTATATATTATAATACATTACATTCGGTACCAGGTCAATTCAATTCAAATTTATTCAGAAACAATTTAAATTGTATGTGAATTTTATAAAACTTAAAAAATAAAAAAGAAGCAGCACTAAATAAAAAATAATATCTTGAATTAGTGAGACATAATTAACTTAATTATTGAGAGATTGGCATTAAGGTGATTCGCACACTGCCCGCATCACAGAGCGTAGCGTGGGCGCACGTTGTTAGCAAGTATCTGTGTTTGTATAGAAAACACGCGTATTCCAACACCCCAAAAACGCGTTCACGCGCAGTGTTGCAGATCACCAGAGCTCCGGCGCCGCGCACCCAGGAACCTAGCGCGGGGCAGTGTGCCTAAATAGGTTTCTAACATAAATCTTATGCTCTTAGTAATCTGTATTTCTTTTCGATAAATTGAAAAGAAATGTCTGTATGTCAAGAAAATTTAGCAAGCTCTATAATGGAGAAAATTATAACTCACTTGTTTTGGTGCTTATCTAAGATGTTAAGTTTGCCACAGTGGAATAGCATGTCTGTGAGATGCGTCGCGAACCAGCCGTTGTCACATATCTGTTGTATCTCGTGGATCACCTACAAAACAACCTCAATTGAAATTACGCAAGCTGGGGCAATGAAAGTCAACGAATCTCGAAAAACGATTCAACAGTATTAGATACCGCAACAAAATAAATCAGGAAAGAACAGCAGAGTAGGAAAAAGGATAATTTCTACCTGCTTCCCGTCCCAACTTTCCCCTTCTCACTACTACCTTATTGACTGCGGTAATTGCCTATAATTATATAGATGGCCAACAAATAAGATTGGTTACCAAAGCAACAAGCAAGCACACCATGGCAACTACAGCAAAGCTGAAGCAATCGCCTTGGCCGAAATCAGTCGGAGCACATCTACAGCACCTTATTGACTGACGATAAACCACATCTCATGATCACCCTTCAAACATCCACCACATAATTACCAGATGCAGGTCTCCGTCGAGCAGCGCGCGCACCATGTGGTCGAGCTGCGAGCGCGGCGCGGGCGCCATGCCGGCGCAGGCGGCGGCCGCGGCGCCCAGCTCGTGGCGGCGCGACCACGGCGCCGTGAACATCACCCAGCCGCCCAGGATGTCGAACCACGACGAGTACTTGCCGCGTATGGCCTCGAACGCGGAGTAGTCGCCGATTATTATCTGGGAATAACATAATTATTATAAAACTATACTAATATTATAAAGATGTAAATGAGGTTGTAAGGGGTATTCTCTAGATCTTGAAAATTCTTTTACCCATAGAAAGCCACGTTATTTGTGAGTATAACATCATCATCTACGACACACGGGTGCGGAGCAGTAACCGAAGACGTAACTTAAAGAGGGGGTAAATAATTAAGCCATTCTGATGAAGTCGCGGCCGGAAGCTAGTAACATATATGACTAGTAGAGAATGCCTAGTACATACTTTTCTGTAGCATAAAGTATAAATAAATAAACTTACATACACAAACAACCCTGCCCAGAGCAACCTATAGGCCATACAAATTTTTGTTCCTTGCAAATATCAAACTCATACCACATCTTATTTTCCATACATCAAATAAAAGAAAATGATTACCCTTATAATAAGCTCAAGTTTGGGCTGTGAAGCCAGCACCCTGCTGCTGAGTTTGGACCTGCACTCGGCCTGCCAGTGCTTCCAGGATAATGTGAACTCCCCTGTTGATATGCCCCCATACACCTGCAATCAAACATTAGAAAAATTCCTCATGTTTTCTGAATTTCACAAGGATTCATACATTTAGAAGTTACATTGATGTTTGTGAGCCTGACAAAGTAGGGAATGAAAACAGTAATTTAATCCTAATACATATTGTGTTGTAAAATAAGATACTGCCATCACTAAAAGCCAGAACAAAATCTACAACAGACATTCCCTTGATCATTCTGGCACAAAATTACATATGGGATAAATAAAGGAAAAATACTTACACTATAAACTGGCATACTCCTCAAAGAGTTATCAACCAGTTTGAACTCATTGCTCTCCACAGCAGAATGTAGCTTCAGCAGTGCTCTAGCCACATCCACTCTGCCCTGGACCACCATGCCTACTACAGTGTCCCAATAGTCCTCATTTTCCTCCGATCCCCTCTCACAAGCCTCCAACAATTGGGCAGCGGTCTGCTCGTGGCATGGAAAGTGGAACCGCACCCATTCCAACAAATATGGCAACACTATGTCTCCTGGAATGTTGTCTATGTAAAGTATCTCACACAAATGCCATACACATTCTATAGAGTAGAAAATCGTTATGTAAGATAATAAATAGTTCTTCTCAATTCCATTTTCTTCTTTCGTAACAGCTTCTTGAAGGTTTTCAATGCACACTCGGATGATTGAGCGGAACTGACGGGACAGTTTGAGAAATTCAACATGGTTGTCTGAAATTTTGGCAGCTTCGGCAGCCTTTTGTAGTGATAAGTATGTTCCATTGGATTCATTGACGAGTTTCCTGAGGATCGGGGTGAAGAGGAGAATGTCTTGGCGGATGTTGAGGAGTTTGTTATCTGGTAAGTTTGTTGGTGCTTGATTCACAGTTTGGCTACGAGGGTATATGGTAAACTTGTTTCCTCGTCCCCATGCGCATCCAACATGTTTTTGGAAGCATTTGTCCGCTAGAATCTACAAAAGAATAAAAGTTTTTCATTAAATGATCAAGTTGAAATAATTATGGCTACTATTATATTTAGATATATGTAATGTTTGTTTGATCAGTAACAGGATACTTTGTCGAAGTTCTCACTTCTCTGATTTGGATATATGAAGGAGACATTTAAGCGGCACCGAAAACAGAACGGGTAAATACTATGGACTATAACAACAATAGAAACCATTTACACAAACGAGTTGACAATAGAATAATTAAACAACAAGAAGCTTAAACAACGATGATATGTACGGAATTGTTGTGTTTTTACTCTAATTCAAGAACAAACATAACCTATAACTTTTCAATATTCTACTTACAAATGTTTTAGCTGCGTTTGTTGTGTTTCCACGTGAAGGGTCTGCTGAAAAACTTGAAGTATTCATGTTTTCACAAATGGTAATCCTATAAATTGTTTGAAATTCTTATTTGTTGATTCAGAAAGACCGTTTCATTTCGTTCGTCTTTAGAATTTGTGATTTTATGTTCACAATTGATTTTTTAATTTTTTTTACCTGTGCTTGACGGTGTTGCCACTTGCGAATGAAATGTTTTATACTTTTACTACTTACTTACTTACTTACGGTACGGTAGTTTAGTTTTTGAACTCTACCTAGTACCAAGGAACTTATAAAAGCCTAGTACCAACAGCTTTTGTTTGTAACCCTGTTTTGAGTCTTTCTATCTTGGACAGAGATGAGTAGCCGTTTCAATTTCACTCGCATTGAGTTTCGTTGCGGCTATCTACAGCATCTGCATACAAAGAAAAAAGATTACTATATTATTGAGATTCTGAGTGGAGCTTGGCTTTGATTATCTTTGGATGTCCATCCATCATTACCGTGAATAATGCAGGCCCTCGTATTCATATCCATCCGGAACATCTTATTCATCATCATTCTGATTTATTGTCATTTATCTCTAGAACCTCAATTGCTAGTTATCTCAGTTCAGTACTTAAATTCACCTAATGAGCATGAATTAATTTTAGATGAATTAGTTGTTGCATTATTAAAAACTAACTTGAAATAGATTATACTAACATCCCATGCTCAAAAGTACAGACGCCAGCACATCAAGCTACCCAAAACTGTCAAATTTTCGCAATCAACTTTGAACCATACGTTACGGCGATAAAGTTGAAAATCTATTAAAGAAATTTGACAGATTGTAGTAGCTTGATGTGCTGGCGTCCGTACATAACTCTCCTTCCTTGTTAGGATCCACAAATACAGGCACACGAGGTTAAAAGATGAACCACTCTAACCGGATATAGCTTGGAAATACGTCTAAAACTCCTGAGGATAATAACATAGGCAGGCACGAGTTTGCGAGTTATCACGACACGCGTCTCATCATCTCATGGCATGTTATAAGTCTGTTCACTGCTGACACCAGTGTTGTGAACTTCGATTGTTACTAATCAACTTAATAGTCTTGTGCCTGCTCGGTCATTTTTAAGATCGCTCCGTACTAGTTCATTTCGGACAGTGAACTAGTTCATTCTACTAGTTCTAATAGCTCTAATCGGTCTTCGCTCTCGGTAAGCATTACAATACAATAGAGCATAGCGCGGATCACTCACAGACAGCAAATACGCATTCCAAAGACATTATTATACATGAACCACTACGTATAATTAAAAAATAATATAAACGCAACATCTATAATTATTTATCTCTAATTGTTAGTTTTAAAACAATTAACAGGCACGAAGTTTAGGCTAGGTATTAGGTAATAAGCGTCCCATATCCAAAACTATCCAAATTATAAAAGCGTCCAAGATCGCAAACAGTTTTAAAAGAGTTATAAACAGCAAGCAAAACACTACAAAAATTTAATACTTGCACGATCAAAAATGCGCGCCAAAAACATCGGTTGTTTGTATTGCACTACCTAGTACTAGTAAGCACGGGTCGCACATATTATTATTATTATTTTGCGAACGCAGCTCGTCTCCCGTGTTGGGGCGATAAGCTAAAATAGACACTAAGGCATTGAAATAACGCGCATCTCATCACATTCTTGCGAACTCGGTCGGTCGGGTTCGGAAAGCATGGTCAGTCGTCGGCTAGTCTCTCTCGTTCTCATTCATTCACAGACATCGAATGAAAACGTATAACGTTTCTGATTCATTTTCTCGTTCGGGAAATGTACGAGTTCGAAAAGAGCTATTAGACCTATTAGACCGGTTGCAAGCCAGCGTTCGGAAACGTTTCTTTTAGTACAGTGCCAAGATACGGCTCCTATTCGTTCATCGTTCATGAACTACACAAGACTAATCAACTAAAAATAACATACTATTAGAAAAGTAGTTTACGTCCTATAGTTGTTAATTGAGAAACTTTCAATGATGTGTTTGTAACTTTATATATATTACTACTGGAGTTTTATCTTGTGCTACAAATAAAAACGGAAAACTTTTAAAGGTAATTTTTGTTGCTGTATTTATGTTAATTTCGTATTAATCAAATAAAATTATGACCGGATGACCTGTTGGAAGACATGTTGATTTTGTCACGAATAAAAACGATAATAATTGTCAATTCGTCAAAAACTGTTTTGTTTAGACGAAAAATTTACAAAATTCTATAGTAATTCGTGTGATACCGTGTTGTGTAACGTGATAACAGTATAATGTGTGATATTTATTTACGTAAATAAGTCTGACTGAGGGATAAACATTCACTACAACGTCAATCCTTGTTATTTGGTAAGTTTTTGATATTGCACCAATGTTTGCCTGTCACTAACTTTCTATGTAGCGAATGCTGATGCTGACTGTGTGACTGTGCAAGTTAGACCTTCACCCCGCTGGATGAGCCGTAGTACACCGTAGTTAGTTACTGTAGCGAGTCTGGGCTGACGTAGCGCGCCGCGTAGTTATCGTATTTAGGCCGCGAGATTAGTAACTTTATCGGATGTCTGTGTTGTGTATTTGCGAATTGGGTGGTTGTTTTGTGACGTCACGTGTATGCAAGTTGGATATTCTTCGTGGTAACGTTACCTTTGATATGATAAACATTATCTACACATGATAGTAGTATCAAGTAGTCTGCGGCTGATTCCGTTATTCGTGTGCACACCGTACGATTCGTACGAAAAAAGTGTTATTTTAGTGTAGTCGCTATAGAGCCTCTTTCAATATTGTGTAAGTTTTTTATGTTTTACTTCATATAACCTTAGTTTTTACTGTTTCTCGTCGGAGACCTCGCCAATAACCTTGTCCCAGCCACTATTTACTTTAGGTCATGTTATATTCCACTCATAAAGAATGCTTGATCATATTATTTGCTCAAGTCATTAGATAAACAAGTTTGTAACCAATAATATTGACAATAATTTGACTGACAACCCTAATTAATTACATTTAGTATAGTTCTCATTAATAAAGTCAGTCATTAATTCACTAAACATAACTGAAGAATATTAATTGACATTGAACATTTCTTAAACTGTACATAAGTAATAGTTGAATCAATAAAAACAAACCTCTAAACTTTTTTTAATTATACTCGTTTAGAAGTCAACAAAAAACCTTTTATTTCAATTAGACCATTAAAAGGCACTTTGAACCTTAATTACTAGAAAAACAAAAAAAAATAATAATATTGAATCCAAATGTTCCTAATTCCAAAAGGTAGACTCAAAACTACTATTGGGAATGCTATCTACATCTATAACATATTGAAATCTTTACAGTTTCAATTCTTATTGAAAAAACTTACTTTCTAATGTATGAAGAAATTGATTTTATAGAATGGCTTACTAGCCATCAACTTACTTTCCAAGTTTCCAGATACTACAAAGAAATTGATGACTTAGGGCCTTATTAATAAACGTGAAGTAAAGTTACACCAGTATTAACTTTGATTTAGCAATACATTTTTCGAAGGTTAAGTTTAGTGTAACTTTACTCCGAGTTTATTAATAAGGGGGTTAGTGTTTCATTTTATTATTGCCTGTCTAAGATCTGTTTAAAATACTTTTAGCAATTAAACAATGTTTATTACAAATCCTAGGTTATCCCACAGAACTACGGTACTGATTGTGAATGTCTGTAAGAAATAGTAATGAAATTATAAACAATTTTGAGACCATCAAACTTTCTTATTTACAACTTTATATAACTTGATATGATAATAATCAGATGACGTTAACCCTTATCATAATTTTCTCTTATCAGAAAGAAGGTAGGTACATTAGTAAGTTCAATCTAAATAAAATTATACACAACAATAGGTAGATAAGAAAATAATAATGACAAATTTATTTGTATGTATCTAGTGCACATAATTAAAGGTCATTTCTAATTTTGTTTTTATAAACTGCCCTGTTGGCCTCGTAGTTGCAAGCACTGATGAGAGTGGGTTCGATTCCCAGGTCCAGCAAAAAGTGTGTTGCTCCATGTAAAACATGGGTATTTAGCTGCATCCAGTTAGGCTAAGAGCCGACCCCAACAAAGTAGGAAAAAGGCTTGGCAGTATATTCTACAGTATATATCATAGTTTTGTTAAATGAAATAGGTAGGCAACCTTGATTCAACACCACACAAGTAACAAATTCCTGTTTATCGCAATGAGATGGCTACTGATAATTTATTTGTATAGTCATTTGTTTCAAACGTCATTGTTATAAGCTCTGTTGACCTTTACTGTGGTTTATTTATAACTAAACACAGGTATTTAATTGTTAACAGATAAGTACTGACATGTTGTCATTATGTTATCATTTTTAGAACCATTATTGTTATTTGATAAATATAAGGTCATTGAAAATGGCAATAGGCTCTCCCCCTATTACATGGGACCTAAATATACCGGCGAACTGTGGGTGCATATTGGTACACCTCTGCCTAACCCTTCGGGGAATACAGGCGTGAGTTGTATGTATGTTAACCCTTATCATGTTGCTTTATTGGGAATTTATGAACTTATTATTGAGCCTTTCCATGTTTTGGATATAATGTAATTTTGCGTGAATCGTGATTGCCATTAACCAGGCACAAATCCAAACTCCAAGCTGCTACTGAGAGTTTCATAGAAAAACCTGATAACACTTTTTGGTCGACCTGGGAATCGAACCCAGGACCTCTAGCGTAGCAGTCGCGCTTAGAACCACTAGGCTAACGAGGCAGTTAATAGTCTTGTCTTATTAGATTAAATTATTAAACTTTGTAATTGCTATATTCAAACAATACAAACAGCATATTTTAATTCTCAAAATGGTGCTAGCCAAATATAATCTTAGCATAGGTCAAAGATCCCATATTTTCATTCAAAAAATTTATTCACTTGATAGGTACTAACTTTTTATCTCAAAAGTACCTATTGTCTGTTTACGTATGGGATTTTCTGACACTCAACAACTTGGTATCATAATTGTGCATTTTACATAATACTTGAAACTTGGTAATACCTACTGATAAATGTATTCACTTATACAAATGACGATATTGATAAGCCTTAATAGGAAGAGAGGTGTAAAATATATAAAATAAATATACCATCACGCCTGTATTCCCCGAAGGGTTAGGCAGAAATGTACCAATGTACACCCATAGTAAAATACCTATAACAAACAAAAAAAAACATTAAAATAATGGGCGCAAAATTTAAAGGCATACGAAATTCCGCTTTACAAACATACATACAACCGTAGCACTTGAATCGCGAACTATGTATTTGGAATGTTTTACAATTACAGTACCGCCATCGACAATGTTCGACTAATATTTACTTTTACATAATTATTTAAGTAGACACGAAATAACACTTAAAACTGCTTCTCAGCATTTCAGGTAATATTTAAGAGATTATTTTATCCTTATTTTACATCCATGTTGTAACTTATTTGATACTGTACTCAATAATTAGAATTAAAAAATCTGAAATGTTAATCGCATTTTGGTGCTGACCGTTCGATCAAGAAATAAGTTAGCATAATGGCCAGTGACTATCATTATAACAGGTATAAAGGTCGTTTCCTCAAGCAACCATATCGTTCGCGACTGTACCTACAGACCTACTTGATATCGTTCCACGGACCTTTACATTATATCGCGGCGGAAGTACCTAACTCACTTAGATACAAGGTTCAAAGTTCTTTGAATGGGCCGAAGTCACTAGCTTCAATATTAAAAATGTTTATCTTATAATAATTGACGTTCAAAAGTGCCATTTAATGGTCTAATCATCTAATTGAAATAAAAGATTTGACTTTGAAGAATATAATAACAGAAAGTTCTAAGTACCGAGTAATTTAATAAGCCATCTTGAATATAAGACGCCGTACAAAATCATTGATTACGAAGGACGATGAGCAGATAGGTAATTGTTTTAATTATTTTTCATTTCCGCGGCAAAATCACATTACAGCAAAAAAATCTTATTACAGCTATGATTGGGGACTACCCCTGCCTCTTAGAACAGTATTATTTTAATATTACTTTGCCTTGCGCCCTGTTGGATTTTCAAAGCTTGCTTCAGCGCCGAGAGTCGAAAATCCAACAATTAATATTAAAAAACTGTACTGTTTTGTTTTGTTCTGTGTGTTTGAGATGAGAAAAGAGTGTCCATTAATTTTCTTGCTCGTCCTTCTCCATCCATAGAGATCTACGTTTTGGAACGAGCAACTAGCTTCAATTTTAAACTGAACTTCTTGAAAATTCAAAAGTGCCTGTAAATGGTCTAATTGAAATAAATGCTTTGACTTTGATGGTGGTATAGGCCCTGGTCTACCGAGCGAGACCCGGCGCAGCTATGCTATTCTCAAATAGGCAAATCACTTCGAAAGTCATCTCGCAATTATCTCGCAAGTCACGCTTACTTCTCACTTACATCATCACGCGGAGGTGCTAGTGTGTCGAACTCATTCATTTTAAGAATACGAAACTAAAATCTCACCGCGGATTCAGAAGTGATTTCGCAAATGAACTTTTTAGAATAGCACTACTGGTAATCGCAGTACTCGTAGTATTTGCATCTATCCCCGATCATACAAGTGGTCAGTTTATTTACAATAATAACGTCAGCTTCCTCCTGGTAACATGAACAAGGTTGCCACTCAATGTCAATCTTTGTCGTTGGAACAATGTCGTTTCCTTAATATGAATGTCAAATATATTTATCAGCTTATTGTTACATAGTATCTTCAAGCTTTGTTCAGGAGCTTATCAGAATGACTTGCAGTATTTCTCTAAGCGTTGTTTTTGTGACAGCAACGTAGGGCTTTCATTCGTACAAATACTATAATCGCGAAAGTACCTCATCACGGCAAGATTACTGAATGGATTGTAATGAAATTTGGCAAAAATATAGCTAGGAATCTGCATCAGGCTTTTTTTAAGGTATGAAAACATCAATTGACTTTTTCCGCTCTTAGTGGAGCAAAGGGTGTCTCAGACGACTGACTAAAACCCATCCGTGTCCCTTCTAATGCCCTTTGCTTAAGGCCCCGTTCCCACTACGCCGGACCGGCAGATTTGCCGCGCCGGTAAATCTGCCGGAAGGGCTAGTGGCTGTACAATTTATATGAAGCTGTTCACTTTATCCCGGATCCGGCATTTTTGCCGAGCCCGGCATTTTTACCGAGCGTTTTGTCACTAGGAATTGCCGGTAAAACGACCGGGCCCGGAGTAATGTGAACGAGTTTTAAAATAGGGTGTACCCAATGTTTTCTTTTATTTTACCTTCTATTAAGATACCACCACAACAATTTCGTCGTCCATTGTGCGCGCAGGTCCAAATTCAACTGTGAATTTCTTCCGGTATCCGGTGTAATTTGAACACTCTGTCCGGCATCCGGTTTTCGGCAGATCTGCCGGTCCGGCGTAGTGGGAACGGGGCCTAACTCTTTCGAGCAAATTGCGCAACGGATAAGGCTGGTTTTGAATCCGCGTGTGTTCTATGTCTGCGGTAACGGGATTTCACGTGGACGTAGCCCCAGGCAAAATATAGTGTTTGTTATAAACCAATAACGTTTCTTTGATGCAACTGAGTAGCAGATAGATCAGGCTACGGTAAATGATGATGATCCACCTTTGGAGCACTTCAATATCATGGTCTTTCAATCTCAAAATTGTTTGCAACTGAAGTTCACTTTTACCACGTTTCTTCTGCAAATGTCTAGAACAGCAGGTCTGTTCTGTGAAAATCTCCCTAGGTGAATTTCGATGGAGTGTGCTTTACGTGATCGACCTTTAGTTACGATCCCAATCTACTCTCAGTCTCACTCCATCGAAATGCCACCAATTTCCTTACTTTGAGATGAGATTGCCACTAGATTTTAAATGTTTTTAATTAGTACAGTTGCTGATTCTGAGCGTTGATAAAAACATGGTCTATTCTGTAAAAATGACTCCCAGATTTAAACAATTTGTACCTATACTTTGGGATTTTACATATTTTTATCATTATCATAATATAAAGGTGACTTTTATCCGCAATTAAACCACCGATATCCTCCATAAACTGTACATGTATCCGGGATAAAAACAATTGTTCTGCCGTCACAAGGGGCATACGTGTTCAATCTCTCACACCGACAGGTAACGAATATATAATGTCTACAGTGAGTTCCAAATGGCGGCCGAAGTCCTTGATAATGACCTATGTGAGTTGATTCAGAAGTTACTTGTGTATAGCTTTTAAACCGGCTCCGCGAATGTGTGTCAGCTGTGGCCCGGGGTAGCCACGTGGTCGGGTTTCATTGAAGTGCGTTTAATGATGGATCTCTGAGTCTGTTATGTGTGGTGTCTTGATAATATCCGAGGTTGTTTAATGTCTTGTCTGCGTCGTCAGTTATCAGTAGCTCGCGTCTCGTTACAGTTTGGTAGACCACAGCAAAAACGGATAGACCAACAATGTCCATATTGATATTTTACTTTGTTATTTCACATGTATTAACATACTTAGATGGTCTATTTTAATACATGTGGAATACAATAAATAATTGAATATTGAATTTTAGGCAATGGACTATGTAATTTCTGTCACACTATCTCGCAACTATACAATATCGAAAATGCGTTCCCCTTTGTGACTGGTCCGTGCAAAAACTAGAATGAATTCCGATTACAATAAATTCATAAAACAAGACAATAAACAAACAGAGATAATGAGACGAAATTAGGGACTTGATCATACAAAACAGTATCAAATACGTTGACCTCTGATAAGTGCAGACACTACGCTCTTTACGTTTTATCAGAAGTAGGCTAGACGTTCCTTGTTTACACGCACTTGTAGCGTAAATCTTTGAAGTCTCCTTTGTAAAAAAGCAACGTAGCATCATGGTTGTACAAATGTTAATTTGCTCTTGAACTGTTAATTCTACCTTGGTCCCCTATGCAGTTTTGCCGTCATGTAGGTATTCAGTTTTAGAAAACTGTCGTATTAAGAACGTATATTTATTGTATTTGCGTAATAATCTTTAACTTTTCTGGGGAAATTCGAGTCATATATTTTCTCAAACTAATGCCATTAGACATGAGTCAGTTTCTATAGGTTCGATTAGATAGATCCGGCGCCTACGCACTTTCTCTTCTGTCCATCTTAAACTTCGCCGTTAAATGGAAATATTATGTCCTTCTTAGTAAAATCGACAAAATGGCTATGTTATTCACCTTTGTTTATCATCGCGAACATGTTATCAATGTCCTTCCTTTGATAAAACTTTAAATACCTCGTATTAGTCACAGATTTGACCTTGCCGTGGTGATTGCTAATTAAGTGAATTAAAGAGAATTCGTTCGTCGTTTTCTTTCTAAAAATGCTTGTGTTTCTCGTAAATTAGAACTTGAGGTGAATGCTAGAAATGGATGACATGAATGGGTTAATCCTATTGCCATTATTGTAATAATTCATGAACTTACAGCCAGATATTTCTAAATATAACCTCTTTCTAGCTCTATCAAACAGGGTATAGTCATCAAAAATATTATCTTTTTAATATTCAAATTAAAAACTTATAAATTAATCAAGTTATCGAGGTCGAATTGGGTTTAAATTAGATCTAGATTCTCCCATTTCAAGGAATACGTCAAAGTCAAGTCATTTATCTCAATTAGACCATTAAAAGGCAGGTTTGAACGTCAATTACTAGATAAAAAATCAATATTATCGAATCTAGTTGCCATCGAATTACCAATCAGCTTGTATATTTATGAAATAGCAAATATTTATATATCGTTGCGGTATTCGGTCCTTACATCCGCGGGCCGACAATTCATTCATTGATTCATTATTTCATAACTTTCCAAAAACATGACATAATATAACTGAAATAGCGTTTCACAGAAAACAGTGTTGTTGTCAAAGTGAACAGTGGCATGCAGTAACGTGTTTTCAAACAATTGTATCTTCAAACATGCTACTCATTCGTCACGAGGTTCAAACTGAACACGAATGTCTTGAGCAAACCCACGCATTGGCTGTACATTACTAGCCGATGAGATGAAGTTATTTCCCATGCCGAATTGCTGATATTTACCTATTTCTATGTGGAACTGCTACTTATATTTAGCTGTGTCTTGAATGTTTTATTCAATGTTTTAGGCGTTGTGTTGGAATTGGAACAATAACTTACGTTTTGATTTTTACTATTTTTTTATATTAACTTTAGCCCGCGAAGTAGTACACGTGAATTTTCTTCCGGGCCATTTTTTTTTGTATAAATATATCCTATGCCACTCAGGGATAACATAGCTTCCTATGAGCGAAATAGTTTTTAAAATCGATTAGATGCACCAGAGAATGGCGCGTGTAAACAAAAAACAAACTTTTCATTTTTATAACATCACTATAGATTCTGACCATAGCAAAATGGCGCGCCTTGGGAGAGGTTCAGCAGTGAACTGCAATAGGCTGATGATGATGATGATGATGATGAGAAAATCTCCTAATCTTGAAGATACTTCCATCGATTCCTCTCCTGCCCATGTCCACATCTGCCAAATCATCAACCAAAACCTAAATGACTAACTAGCTGTCTCCACTCGCCCCATTAGGAAGTTCGCCGTGATATCTCGCACGTAATTAGCATCAGTACAATAACATAGGCTGCATGCCGCACAAGGCCGACTGGTTAGCTACACCGAGCTATGCGGACCTTGTTCGATACAGCTTGAACTGATTATATCAGCTGATGCTTGTCCCATATTGGCAGTAGGGTCTGTAGAGCATCTATCGAACCACAAACTGACTAATACAAAATCCCGACAAAAACCATCAGGCCCACTAAACAGAACAGTCGTTTGATCAGAGGATCCTCCCCTTTCAAAGGAGGATCAGGAACTTTCCATCTTGTTCTTCATATCTAAACGTGTATCCATAAAAGTACTTACTCCGTTCTTCGTGTACCTATGTGTAGTTTAGAAGCCGCTAAGTTTATACCGCCACATTCTACTAGACGGTCTAAGCCCTAAAGCATATGACCGTTTCTCGTATGGTTAAGCAGTATATGTTACCTGGTATGCTTGACCTAGTATCGGAGAAGGTCAAGTTTTTTAACACTGCCTTTTGTCAGTGGGTTTGAAGATCATCTTAGAAGCGTTTGTACGCCGCACGGTATCTCATACAGACTTTGAATTCCGTAATCTTGGAAATTAATAAGCCGATTTTAAATCCGCATTTATTTTTTAGAGAACATTATAGCCTATTCAAAGTTAACTATAAAAAAACACTGTTACGATCACTTTAAAACTAATTAAGAAAATTGTTTAATATTAACAATCTATATATATAAAAGAAAGTCGTGTTTGTTACAACACTTATAACTCGAGAACGGCTGGACCGATTGCCATGGTTTTTGATTTGTTGGATTTGTTTCCGTCCCGAATAGCAGAATACATCTTAAAAACAATGAAAACTCGATATGTGTAATAAATAATTAATCATTTCAATAGATGCTGATTTGTTTATTACATGTCAAACATTTGTTATCCAATCCTGTCAAATAGTGTAGCAACAATTTTTTTTTTGGAGCTTATGGCCTGTTTGCTGAGACCTTTAAGCCACAACTTTATTTTTTTCTGAAGACATCATGTGTGCGTTCAGAAATTTATTTTTTGTAAAATGTCTACAAAGTTCAGGTACTGGATACTTTTTATCCCGTCGGTAGGTAGGCAGGTAGGGTAGGTATGTAGGGGTAGGGTAGGTAGGTAAGTAGGTAGGGTAGGTATGTAGGGGTAGGGTAGGTAGGTAAGTATGTAGGTATGTAGGGGTAGGGTAGGTATGTAGGGGTAGGATAGGAAGGTAAGTAGGTAGGTGGGGTAGGTATGTAGGGGTAGGGTAGGTAGGTAGGTAGGGTAGGGTAGGTATGTAGGGGTAGGGTAGGAAGGTAAGTAGGTAGGTATGTAGGGGTAGGGTAAGTAGGTGGGTAGGTAGGTAGGTAGGGTAGGGTAGGTATGTAGGGGTAGGGTAGGAAGGTAAGTAGGTATGTAGGGGTAGGGTAGGTAGATAGGTAGGTAGAGTAAGTATGTGGGTAGGTAGGTTGATGGAGTAGTTAGGTGGGGTAGGGTAGGCAAGAACTGGACTTTCAGGGCAAGACAACGTCTGCCGGGTCCGCTAGTTTTAATTAAAATCACAGCGCATCAGAAACGTTCGGGTTTCGAAATTAGACTTTATGCTTCAAAGATACCTTATAAGTTTCAACGTTTAACTTTTATTTATGTTTACTCTGGTGTCAATACATATTATAACTAGGGAATGCAAAATCCGGAGTTTTTTCAAATCCGGATTTCTGATTTCTCGTCCGACTAAAATCCGGATTTTCCGGAGTTTTCGAAGTTTTCGAAGTTTTAAGTTAATTTGATAAAATTGAAATAAAATAGTATAAATTAAGTAAAATCTGCATTTATTCGCTCAATTCACAGCACGACGGAATAAAATCACCTAAAAATAATCAAAAAATTTTGGGTATCAGTAATTTTTCTCGTTATGCCTAACCCGTAGGGTATTACAGACGTGATGACGTCTGTAATACCCTACGGGTTAGGCAGAGAAAGGATTAGAGCTAGGCTTTTCTCGGTATAAATTTATATAATCAACATAACGTAAACTGTACTTAAACATTGGTACTCCAGTAAGGAATCTCCGTTTGGAAAAGCACTTTTATTTAAATCGAAAGAGCTCAAAGAGCCGTCATCAAAGTGATGCTTAAAAAGGTTTTCAGGTTGGTATTCGATTAGTTTCCCATCATCCGAGTACGTCAGCTATTTATCCTTATTGCCACACTGCATGTTCACAAATCCTTAAAAAATAGGCGTAACTACCATAACCTACTCTTGAGACGTATTCTACATATCCCTTTTCATAATGCTAACAGGCCAGACGATCTTACTTACTCACACATATCTACAATAAAGCAAGCAAGTACTGTGATATCAAAGATCTCACCTCCCATTCATGCAAAAGGACCACAAAAAGTTGGTTTCTCTCCCTGTCTTAAAATGAAACCGAGAAATTGCTAAATTAACAAACAATATTTTTCGTACATGTCCTCTCACACAAGTTCCCACTCACAATAACCCCAATCTTACCATTACACTCATAAACCATTTCACCATCATACATCTCTTCTCACCATTACAATATTTACAATCACATTCATATCACCATCACACCCACACACCTCATTACACGTATTCCTCATACTATCACACACCTTAACATTGTAAAACAACATTTTTTTTGTTTTTATTCTATATTTTATTTTCACTTATTAAATATTGAAAATTAGGTTGCCTTGTATGTCTAATCTTATATAATGTCTTAATTTAAAAGTTTAATAAACGCAACTCTGGCTCCCATGATACGGGCGATTCCTATTATGGGGACAGCCGTATATTTAGGGTTCCGTAGCCAAAAGGCAAAAAACGAAACCCTTATGGATTCGTCATGTCTGTCTGTCTGTCCGTCCGTATGTCACAGCCACTTTTTTCTGAAACTATAAGAGCTAACGAGAAAGCTAGAGCTAAGAGCGAACTTAGTAAGTAGATGTATTCTGTGAACCGTATTTAGATTTTCACACAAAAATAGAAAAAAACAAACGATAAATTTTGGGGGTTCCCCATACTTACAACTGAAATTCAACATTTCTTTTCATCATACCCGTACGTGTGGGGTATCTATGGATAGGTCTTCAAAAATGATAATAAGGTTCTTTTTTTTTCTAAACTGAATAGTTTGCGCGAGCCAACCCTGTAACTTCTAAAATAAGAGAATGATAAATCTAAAAAAAATATATATGATGTACATTACTACGTAAACTTCCACGAAAAATGTGATAATGGTACTGTTATAAGCATACACTGAACCCTAAAAAGCTTAATCATCATGGCTTACAGCCATGTCAGTATAATGCAGTAATCAGCAATAATCATTGGTACTAAAGTCAGTCTATTTAAAACCTTTGTGGTGATCGGTTGCATAAGGGTCCCTTTAACATTTAATGTAGTAATTAATCAAATAAATATTAATTAACTTTTTAATCATTTCTTTTTTTAAAAAGCCTCTTCGAAGGGACCCTATAACATTTGGTGGCAGCGGTGGGATACGGAAATCCCCAGTGCCGATTCGCGAAAACTACATTTGCGTTAAATCAATAAATAGACTCTCCGTATCCTGCAATCCTATAAAATAAATAAAATTTAATAAAACCAGTGAAGTGTTCATAAGTAGCACGTTACGATTCTGTGAGTGTACATCCTGAGCGCATAAAATAAGTGCAGCCTAGTGAGTGTCCTATGGACATCCTTTAATCGTCCTGCGAGTATCCTGTGAGCGCCAGTCGCGTCCTTCAGCTGCCTGGCAGCTTCACATTCTTCTGGCATCCTACGAGTCCTCCGAGCATCCTGCGAGTCCTCCGAGCATCCTGCGAGTCCTCCGAACATCCTGCGTGTCCTTCGAGCATCCTGCGAGTCCTTCGAGCATCTCACGAGTCCTTCAGAGATCCTGCGGATTCCGAAACATCATAAGTGACGCGAGTGTTTTGTGTTTAGTCTAATAAGTGTTCCGTGAATCAAAGAGTGTCGGTTGTGTTATCTGTGTGTGAGCGTCGCTATGCAGCCGTTCTTAGCTCTAACTCTTATCGCCGCCTACGTATTCCTGTAAGTCAATGAACAATTGTTAACTGTAAGCTTATCCCTGCTAGTTTAAATTAATATTTTGTTATTTGTCGTCTAGAATTACATGTTATGCCTCCTAAAGTGCCAAAAAACGAAGATAGTAAATTACAAATTGATATTCCATCCGAACTTCCAGACCTGAAATCTCCAATCTTATCACCAAGAATTACTAGGCAAACAGTAGAAATGGATCTCAATACTTTATTAAAATTTGTAAAACCATATGACGGCAGTCGCGAGAAACTGAATTCGTTTATAAATAACTGCAATAACACTTACGAGCTAGCATCCGAGGCACAAAAGCCAATTATATTCAAATACATATTATGTCAACTTACAGACAAAGCCGAAATTGCTTGTTCAATCAAGGAATTCACATCTTGGGAACAGTTAAAAGAATTTCTTAAAACTCAATTTTCAGAAAGAAAACACTATACGCATTTACTTAATGACCTCCAGGAAAGCAAACAAACTTCGTCTGAAAATGTAGGACAATTCGCCCTTCGTATGGAGACTTACCTTTCTCAATTATTAACAGAGATATCACTCTCTAATTATAAGGCCAAGGAAATACCAGGTCGCACAGCGGCCATGGAGGACCTAACACTCCACCACTTCCTTATGGGTTTAAACCCTCGCGTATCAAACATGGTAAGGTGCAGAGCACCTAAAACGTTCAATGAGGCCGTTAACTTAGCCATTTCCGAAGAAAGGATTTTAGAAACTCTTTATAGGCGAAATCACAGCTCACAACATGATAAACAGGCTAGCCAAAATAGATCTAAACCTAAAACCTTTGCTCAAAACAATAAATACTCACAGAAATCATCTTCGCAACCGAGTACGTCGGGTAACAATCCTAAACATGACTCAAACCTTACATGCAAATATTGCAAAGAGATTGGTCATGATATAAATAACTGTCAAAAGCGACAGAAACGTTACCCGAATTCCCAATCTCAACAGGATCAAAGTAAATCCTCTGGGTCGCAACCCAATCCTAAATCTCAAGTCAATTTCATCGATGACAACGATGACTCTGATGAATCTACCCACGATGACGAAGATGAAAATGTCGAAGTGGAAGATTTAAACGAATAAACGTCCTGCAGCCGTGCCGAACAGGACGTCAAGTCAAGGTCGGCACACATTCGAACCGCATGAGTTCAGCCCTCCAAAATTCCGAGGTTATACATCAGGGTAACCAGTCCCAAAACGGCAACCTCAATCCTCTCGAGGTTATACATCAGGGTAACCAGCCCCAAAACGGCAACCTCAACCCTCTCGAGGTTATACATCAGGGTAACCAGCCCCAAAACGGCAACCTCAACCCTCTCGAGGTTATACATCAGGGTAACCAGCCCCAAAACGGCAACCTCAACCCTCTCGAGGTTACACAGCAGGGTAACCAGCCCCAAAACGGAAACCTCAATTCTCCTAATAAAATTTATGAGGTTAGTATCGATACCTCTAAAAAGCTACTACCTCATGTGTTGGTAGAGTCACAAGTCTCTGATATCCCACTAACACTTCTTGTAGACTCAGGGTCTGCAATCTGCTTGATAAAAGAGTCAAGTGTCCTAAACAAGCCTAAAATCGTTCATAAGCCTATAAGCATTAAAGGCATTGATCCTGGCGTTGAAACCACTCAAACTGTGGGTTATTTTAATTTAAAATTAAAAGTTTCCGATTCTAAGTCAATCAGCCATAAATTTCACATGATCAAGGAAATTAACCTACCTTACGATGGCATTATAGGTAATGATTTCTTGACGGCTAACAGTTGCAACATCGACTATAGTCGTGATATACTTAAAATAACTCGCAATGAAATTAAAATTCATTTCTTTGACTCTTGTTATATCATACCACCACGCACAGAGACTGTAATAGAATGTACCGTCACAAATCCAGAATTAAAAGAAGGCGTGATTTTAGATCAACATCTTTCTAGTACTCTTCTAGTTGCTAATTGTATAGCAAAAGTTAAAGATAATAATAGAGTCAATATATCCGTTGTTAATACCTCTAATAAACCTGTTAAGATTAAACGTAACCTTAACCTTAAACTAGACCCAATTGTCGCTTATCCTATTCAATCAAACCCCCTTAGTGAAAACGTAGTTGAACGTACTAGAAAAGTTTTGAGTTACCTCAGAACCTCCCACCTGAACGAGGAAGAAGCTCAAGCACTTTTTAATTTATGTTCAGATTATTCCGATATATTCCACTTACCAGAAGAAGCGCTATCTTTTACGCCAACCATTCAGCATGAAATCAAAACCACCAGTAACACTCCAATACATACAAAATCCTACCGTTTCCCTGAGTGCCATAAAGAGGAGGTGGACACCCAAATTAATAAAATGTTAGACCAGGATATCATCAAACCCTCAAATTCTCCATGGTCTTCTCCTATATGGATTGTTCCTAAAAAAACCGACGCTTCTGGCCAAAAGAAATGGCGCATCGTAATTGACTATAGAAAGTTAAACGATGTCACAATAGGTGAAATCTATCCTATCCCTCAAATTACCGAGATTCTTGACCAATTAGGTAAAAGCCAATATTTCAGCACTCTCGACCTTTCATCAGGTTTTCATCAACTATTGATATCACCGGAAGACGCACCTATAACAGCCTTTTCTGTACCCCAGGGTCACTTTCAATTCAATAGAATGCCGTTTGGATTAAAAAATGCCCCGAGCACGTTTCAGAGACTTATGAATACTTGCCTTGCTGGACTACAAGGCTCTCGTTGTTTTGTTTATTTAGATGACATAGTCCAGTATGCATTCGATTTAAATTCGGCAATCCTAAACCTCAAGGCCATTTTCGACAGACTTCGAGAATTTAATTTAAAACTTCAACCAGAAAAATGCGAATTTCTCCGGAAAGAAGTTACTTACCTAGGTCATATTATCACCCAAAACGGTGTAAAACCAAATCCAGATAAAGTGAAAGCTGTAACACAGTACCCCGTTCCAAAATCTGCTAGAGACATTAAATCTTTCTTAGGCCTCGTGTCATACTACAGGCGTTTTATTCCTAATTTTTCGAAATTAGCTAAATCACTTACCTTGCTCCTGAAAAAGGACGCCCCGTTTGATTGGACGAATGAACAACAACTTAGTTTTGAAACACTAAAAAATAAATTAGTGGAAGCACCAGTATTAGCTTATCCTGACTTTAATCAAACCTTTTTGTTAACATGCGATGCATCTAACTATGCTATATCAGCTATCCTGTCTCAAGGTCCCATCGGGCGCGATCTCCCAATTGCTTATGCGTCCCGCACCTTAAATAAAGCCGAATGTAATTACAGTGTTACGGAAAAAGAATGTTTAGCGATAGTATTTGGAACTAAAACCTTCCGACCATATCTATACGGTCGCCGTTTTACCATCGTAACAGACCACAAGCCGCTCCAATGGTTATTCAATTGCAAAGATCCCGGATCTAGACTTATTCGATGGAGATTGAAACTAGAAGAATTTGAATATGATATTCAGTATAAAAAAGGTAAAATAAATGTCAACGCAGACGCTTTGTCTAGATTCCCTGTTAATCCCGTTCAACCTACTGCTAACGAAATAACAACACCTAATCTTCTAAATTCCGAAGCTGATGTTACACCTGAAAATGCTGATAGTAATTCAGATAGAGATTTGTTCGACTTCATTTCGTCACCTACTTCCTTTCAGTCGGATGAACTTAACCCCGACCATCTCTTAAAAATTCCTACCCCAGACCTTTTAATTACAGGATCTCCAAATCCTACCTCTATAAGAGTGCCATCAGAAAGCACTATTAATCAAGACACGCACCTCAGTTCCGTCCCTGACTTATCCACGGTCGACTATCCCAACTTCCTGAAACAAATAGCAGATAAAAATAAATCATTTAATACACACATCATTGAACATAATGATAGCTTACTAAAATCAACTTCTAAGGTTGTCTTAGTGCCCACATCAATTGATTTGGATGAATCGAATCCATATATAGAACACATATTAAATAATTTAGAAAATAGAGAACAAATCCGCAGTCAAGAAAAAGAATTACATAACTTCTATAAAGTCCAATCAGGAAATAAAGATTACTACTTCCTGTATGTAAAAGTACATCACTTCGACCAGACGTCATATGACGAAATATTTAAAACCCTCAAAAATATTCGTAATGAACTTGTAAAATTGGATCAAATTAAAGAAATAAGCATATCCGATTTTCGTGACCCTTTCGAAAAACACAGTTATATAAAAATTTATAATATTATAAACTATCTATTCCATAATACTGGCATACAAATAGACATCTATCATAATAACGTTACTTACCCATCACCGTCTGAAGTTAAGAAAATTCTGTACGATAACCATGACTTACCCATAGCTGGTCACCTTGGTGTCAGTCGCATGTATGATAGATTGAAACAGTTATATTATTGGAAAGGTATGCGCAGTGATATAGAGTCCTATGTTAAAAGCTGTAAATCGTGCCAAGAAAATAAAGCTTTACGCAAAATAAATCGCGCACCAATGCAAATCACAAGTACGTCAACTAAACCGTGTGAGCGCGTATCGCTTGATGTAGTAGGACCCCTTCCGGAATCCGGTCCGGCAAAACTTAAATTTATATTAACACTACAAGATGATTTCACTAAATTCTCTGCCGCGTACCCCGTGCGCAGCACGACAGCCGAAGAAACATGCGAATGTTTACTACACTTTATATCAATATTTGGCCTTCCAAAAATGATTTTGACAGACCAAGGCACTAACTTTACAGCAGACCTATTTAAGAAAACGTGTGAATTTTTAAAAATTAAACAACTATGGTCAACACCATACCACCCACAAACACAAGGCGCCCTTGAACGGAGCCACTCAACCTTGAAAGAATATCTAAAATCTTTCGTTAACGAAGAACAAACAAATTGGCCCCGTTATGTATATACAGCCATGCTTACTTATAATACTACTGTTCATACCGTAACACACTATACTCCGTATGAATTAATGTTTGGCAATAAACCGTTTATCCCAAACTCTATATGTGACGAAAGCCTTGGCGCCACATACCCTGAATATATTCGTATGCTACAAAACCGCTTAAAGTATTCTCGCGATAAAGCCCTTGAATACATCCACAGATCTAAGATAACGTCTAAAACGTATTATGACTCCCATAGTCGGTCAGTACAATATAAAATTGGCGACTATGTTTACTTAAAGAACCACCTTAGAATGCGAAAGGCCTTATCACCCATATGGAAAGGTCCGTATAAAGTCATAAAAGTTCACGGCAATAACACTTTATCACTATTGATAAACAGACGACACGTCCGTCACCATTTCGACCAAGTGAAACTTGCAGAAGTCACCAACAACCTGTAAAAGAAAACTTCAAATTAGATTCTAATCGAATCGATATTTTAAGTATAGTTAGACTATATATCTTTATGTAATGCTTATAGATTAGTTAGGTTAGTAGTAATTAGTTATTACAACAAACATTTAGTTAGTATTCATAATACATACATACCTATGTACTTACAGTGCCTCAGCGGAGCTCCAATCATCTAACAAGTATGTCCACGCGATAACTGCAAGTCCTGGAATATACTTCGATTACATAGGAAAATTAAAAACCAATAATGGCATCCTAAATGTCATTATGCCGTTAGATATTTTACATATTAAACCGCATATAGAAAATATAAATTCAGCATTAGAAACAGTAATTTATACATGCAAGCAAACCGGCTATATAAAACACTCAGAATGCCACAATATGGTAGAACCATTAGTAATCCAACAACAAAATTTAATAAAATTATTTAGTTCCATATCTTACCTTACTGATAATAGTGATCACAGAAACAAACGAGCATGGATTGGAGGAATTGGGATGATTCTAAAACAAGTTTTTGGTACTTTAGACGAAGACGACGCCGTTCAATATGATCTAGCTATTGAATCAATGCAAAACAATCAAGATAAACTTACATCTTTGATTAAAAATAATATTTTAATAACTAAATCTGTCATATCAACATATAATAACACGTTTCACAAGATTCAAGAAAACGAAGTAAAGTTAAATGACGCTATCAGCAAACTCTCGAGCAGTATTCAAAATATTTCAAAAACTACGCATATTTTAGAACTAGATTTTGTCCGTAATACCTTGGAAACTTCCATGGTCACCCTAACATTTCAACTTGAAGACATAATAAACGCGATAACGCTCTGTAGTCAAAACATACTGCACCCGTCCGTTATGTCGCCTACCGCTATGTACCGAGAATTAGCTGATAACGTAAGGCACCTGCCGAATAATTTAAACTTACCTGTACAATTAGATATAAGTTCAGTTCACACTATTATAAAAGTGTCTACTTTATTCTGTTATTATTTTAACAATAAACTAATATTTCTTTTGCGTGTCCCTTTGATATCTAATCAAGAATATTCTTTGTTTAATAATATTGCATTACCAACACCTCACGACGCCAATCAACCAAACACATTTGGTTTAATTGTACCTAGTGCTAAGTATATAGCTATAACAAAAGATAAGTCAAATTACTTTAAATTAGAATCATTGGAATATTGTAAACTAATACGTTTGGCAGAATATTTATGTGAAATTCCTATTATCTACAAAACTGATTCAAGACCAAGTTGCGAAAGTGAATTGTTATCTAAAACAATAAAAGAAATTCCCGCGGCATGTAATATTAAAGTTATTCATGGTAACCTAGATATTTTTAAATCACTCAATAATAATAAATTTATATACGTTCAATCTGAATTAACGAAACTTTCACTAGACTGTCAAGGTCACAATCAGATAATAGAAATAAATATACTTGGTATTGGCATCTTATCTATACCAACCAATTGTATCGCCTATTGTAGAGGTACCACGCTGTTACCGAGATATAACAATGTTCTAAACCTAACTTCACCTATCAATCTGCCAGATTTCAATTTAATAAATAGTAGTTGTTGTAAAACAAATATTATAACGAATAATATGTCCCCTATCCACTTAGAGCAGATTAACTTAGATGATATGAAACATATTGGCAAAGCAATTAACAATCTCATATCAGATGTTGATAAAATTCAAGAGACACCCCACATAATTAAATATGGGACACATTATTCAATAATTATAAGCTTAATTGTATGTTTTATTTTGTTTTACTTAGTTTATAGAATTGTAGTTTTTTGTAAACCCAGTTGCAACCTTCGCAAATATAGTTTCCGCAAATGCGATAAACCTAAATCGGTATCTATGGAACTGGAGCAAGTCATTCAAGAAATTCCAGCTCCAACCCTAAGAACCTCTTTCTAGGGTTAACTTTGGTAATCATCCCCAAAGTTCACTCTGATAGGGGAGGTGTTATAAGCATACACTGAACCCTAAAAAGCTTAATCATCATGGCTTACAGCCATGTCAGTATAATGCAGTAATCAGCAATAATCATTGGTACTAAAGTCAGTCTATTTAAAACCTTTGTGGTGATCGGTTGCATAAGGGTCCCTTTAACATTTAATGTAGTAATTAATCAAATAAATATTAATTAACTTTTTAATCATTTCTTTTTTTAAAAAGCCTCTTCGAAGGGACCCTATAACAGTACGCAACCCTACGTGCGCGAGTCCGATTTGCACTTGGCCGGTTTTTTATAACACATTTATTTTATTAATATATTGTTACATAACTTATAATAGCATACCATAATATGAAGTACTTTTAAGTTTATTTTGTCTTGTAACAATGCACCAATAAATTATTTGTATTCTTATGTTCGTATTAAAGTAGGCAATATCGATATACCGATTAATTACAAACAAAATTTGTGGATAAACACAAATATTATCAGTTATATTCAGTTTTGACTCAAATCCGAAAAAATCGAATTTGGGTCCTAAAATCCGGATTTAAAAATGTCAAGCAAATCCGGAGTGTTCAGTCATTTTCGAATTTCGAAGAATCCGGATTGCAATTCCTAATTATAACGGTTCGAACATAGACTTTAATAAATTAAAACAGAAGGTAGATACAAGACGCTTCGGCCAAGGTCGACGGCTACACCATAGCCTTGCCTTGCTGATTATGTATGCCTTTACGTGCTGTATCGATCTGCAGGCAATCGAGGCTATTTATAGGCTATGGTGGTCGTAGGGGGTTTGATGTCAAACCCATTATTATGTGAGGGTAAAGTCAGAATAGAATTACTGTCCCCGAAATAGTTTTATCAGATACGATTGGAACCGTAATTTACCTAGGTCCATTATCTTGTAGTATAGATGTTATTAGGGTTACATTGCAGTTTATACTTTTGAAACTGTAACGATCTGATATTTGTGTTGATTAAGAATACGTTGCAACCTTTAAGCCAATGAAACACAGTCGAAGTTGATATTTAAGGCGAATTTCTCATAAAAATTGCATTTGCAATTTGAGGTCGTGGGTTCGATTCCCACCCAGGACAAACTTTGTGTGATGAGCATGATTGTTTGTTCTGTGTCTGGGTGTGATTTATCTATAATATGTATGTATTTATAAATTATATAAGTATGTATATCAGTTGTCTGGTTACCATAACACAAGCTCTGCTTAGCTTGGGATCAGATAGCCGTGTGTGAGTTGTCCCAAGATATTTATTATTATTATTATTATTATCATTGTCTGGTTAGTTATAAGCGTATTAGCAACTCTTAGCTTAGCTTGGATTAATAAATTAGTTTTATTTTTATTACCTTCGTAAGCCTCGAAGCCTCTTGCCCCACATTATTTGCCCTTCATCTTGACACCCTTGGCCGCTGACCAACCCCATGCGACCTGATTCACAAATTGTGGGTAGTCTAACATTCTGCCAAAACATGGCGGGCGCGTGTGACGTCATCAACATTAAACTTTCATCGAATGGGCCTCATAAGTTCAGGCATTTTTAAGGCTACTTGTGTTTGGTAAAGTTTATGCGCTTTTTATAGGATATTCCCTTGTAGCGGCGTTTTAGGGAGGTCCATTTTGTGTAGTAGCCTTCTCTGTAATAAAGTTTTACATGTGAGGACACATTATGTTTAGTATCTATTAGCTGGAGTGGGTTAAGAATAAAAATAAAATGATAGGCAATAATTTATTAACACTTTCTCTTGAAAAGTATTTCCCTTATGCTATTTAAAAACCTAATTAAAAATTATACTTGATAAAATTCGTAATCTTTTTTTTGTAGTTAGATCCGTTTTATCCACCGATATGTAATCGGTAGGATTCATACATTTTTCAAAGAAATATGAGTCATGGCTTACGCGTTGGAGATTCTACTCCAAACAGAACACATAGTCATGGTCAAGCGCGGTCCTTTATACATAAAAACTTATTACATAACTAACTAAATAGTAAATACCTGTTAATTCAATTAACGTCATACTTAACTTCAAGGTGTATAGTTGTAGACTCTAGTAAACCATTATTAGTAATAAAAACTTGAAGAGTATTTATGTTTTCTTGGGCGCGCTAAACTCCGGAAGTACTGATACGATTCTGAAAACTATTCCGCTAATAAGAAGCTACGTTATCACTTAATGCAATAGTCTTTATTTTTATTATCACAACAAAAAATAAGGGATGCGTAAGAAATTTCATGAACGCTAGTTCTTATAATAAATTACACAGCTAAGTCACACGTCATCATGTTCCAGTGTTCTTCTTACCTTTATGACGGTACAAACATCTAATGTATCATCCAATTGAAGAGTTTTTGTCTGTCTACCACTAAACATATCCTGTCGACAATTTTTTTTATTTTGTTATCTGAATAAAAATGAATTTGAATTTGAAATTTAGTCTAAACGTATGAAATATTTTTCTGGTCCTTTTCTCCATAGCCCAATAGGACCAATTTTCGGGACGTTTAGCAACGTTTATTTGATCTGCAATAAAATTAAATCTAGCTCTCAGCTCACTTTTCTCAGATCATCGGTCTAGACTGGGACGAATCTGGGACATTATCTAGTTGAAACTAGATGTTGATAGTGTAGTACTAGGTGTAAGTGTTGTTCAACGTTGTGAAAGTGAATTAATTTAGCCGCAGCTCCGTGATGTAACCACTAAAATATGTAAATGCTGATGCAACTGTTCTAACGATGTTAATCTTGGAAGAAAACAAAGCGTCGAGTGAGTAGGAAAGCCACAGACACCATAAAACTTGACGGTTATACGTCAGTGCGCTCGAGTTACTGAGATAGTGGCTATGGTGGGTTACTTTCCTCGTTTAGTTTGGATTTTTTCTACCTGATAAATGAAAGCATAAGGTTTTTGTATTGAGTTTATTGACGGGGCATTTTACGATTTTTAATATTATTATATGGCTATGCCATAAATCATAGTAAAATACTCTTGGCGTAGCCTTCTATCAGCGAAAGTACCAGTAGTTCCTGAGATTACCTCTTACACATACTAAAGTAAATAAACGAATGCACTATACCTGTTTTTAAAATCAATATAGATTTATCATTAGCATGTTCTATTACTTAGTTAATAACTGATCAAGAGGAGGAAAGAACTTCCTATTTTTAAAATAATTTTGCATTAAAATACCTCTGATTATATCAATTTATTCCCTGGTCTGGCATATTGTACCGGTTGACAGCGTACTTCAATTCGATCAGCTGATGATGGCGTGCGTGGGATGATAAACGCCAAACGCATTAACTGTTTTCTTTCTTCACCGGTACTAAACAAAATACGGACTAAAAATAGTACCGTCAAAACATGTTTACGTAAACATTATAACGTTGTTTTTTTTAGTAAGCCGACATTTCTAATACTTTTGGTTAGGTGTTTTACTCACTTCCCTGATGCGTAATACTAAGGCCAATACTGAAATATCGTTAGTCTTTATCCTAAAATATACTGAATGATATGGGTTAGGTTAACACTTGCATCTACGTTAGGCTTTTTCGGAAACAATGGTCTATCATCATTATAATAAAATTATGAGCCCGTAAATGCTTACGAAAAAAAGAGAAAAAAATAACATGTGCCTTCTTAGCGCCAGCATAAGTACTACCTACACATAAAATAAACATTTTATTTCTTTGAACCACTTGCATAATCTCTCTGATAATTATAAACTTGAATTTCTTGCGATCTCATCACAGCAAAGCGAAAAGATTACTAGTCAAAAAACAGTGAGATAACACAATCAACACATCATTCATATTCAAAGTCGGAAACAATATCCCGCGCCGATAGGATGCGGCGGTCAGCGACCTCGAGCATGCGCAGGAGTGTCCCACCTGTAACACACAAATAAACAGAGAAGTTCCAGTGCGCACGCGCGTAAACAAGGTCAGCCATACATTGACACGGAATTAAATAAAAATCTCGTTTGCGCTGGTTCTTTTGATGTTGTACGCGGTAACGCGCATTTCCGGGAAGGCAAACAGGGCATTGACTGCTGCCCTGTTACTGAACCTAGAATTTACAATATTGGTCTCCGGAAAAAGAAACAGCTGTTGTCTTTGGTCTCTGCTAGTGGTACACAAAACTCTGATGATTTGAAATCGCAAAATATCTTGCCCAAATGTTTGCTAAAGCTGCAGATATCTATCCAGTGTATACGCTAGCACTTCTATAGAGTATCTCCGTATTCAGAAAGTGGGATAGGTTATGGGTTAACTTGTAACTCGAAAATTCATGATTCTGTGACGGAGGGAAATAATCATATCTTTTACTCCGTAATAGTATTTGGTTTTCGTATTCGCAGATGCTTGCGAAGTGGAACTACTGTGATCTATTTTGTATCACGATTTCAGCGTCACAGTGCCACTACGTCACTCCGACGTATCTCAAGTTGTCATTCCAGTCACATTTTTGGCTAATCTTTGACTATTAAGTTGGTCTAAAACAGCATTCGAACGTATGCAAATGTATTGGAATCTTAACGGCTAACTGTAAATTATTTAATAGGAGTTCTCGTATACCATTCTGTCATTTACTTTTTTTACGGGACTTTTCTATGTTTGGGCAATAAGTCGCTTGAAGTGTTTCGTGTTGTAGTGTAAGAGATTGATTCAAGGCTTTCGTTCTTATGGGTCTTCAGCAGGTGTCGTTTGTCAGTCATCATTTAGTCACTTGTATGTAGGATATAACGGCTTCCTCTAATCCATGACATATTAAAGCCACGTTCGAAGCTAAATTAAATGATTGTAAACTTCCATAAATAATGCATGTGTAAGTCGATTAATGATCGCGGCACGTGATACGCTTCCTTCTTAGCTTCCTCTTTGCTCAGAGGAACTTATATTAAACAGATTGTGAATGGCGAGACTAGTTCCTTACTTTGTACCTACTGAACTAGGCGTTGAGTTCCTACTATGTCAGTGCACGTTATAGAGAGAATAAAGGCAAAAACCATCAATGAAATCACACATCATGCTGCAAAAAATACATCCGATCTGTGTCTGTGCCTTTGACGCAGATAAAACAGAGCAAGCCATTGTAAATCACACATGCAAATCTAAACCATAGCTAAATCAAAGTTCAATGAACGACTCGGTCCACGGCCAGGCGTGCACTATCATCACTATTTAATACACCTTTAACGAACAAATACATACAATATTCTACCTTATGGTCATCAACATAGGAGTTAGTGAGGGGATGAGTAGAAGAACATTCAGAACATTCTATGCTGTCAAAAATACAGTTAGGAGCGTGCATAGCGAATTGTATTCATATTTTAGTATAGATTTTTTGGTCGGAATTTGGGTTTTCGATGAGTTTGGTGGGTTTATCTTCATGCTTATTACCTGTGGTGTATGCAGTTTTAACCATATCACCGTTTAAATCTGTAAAATCGATGGGTACAAAGCAGAAATACCTCTTTTGGCTTCTGTCTTTTAATCCTCATCATTTTATTTCTATGGGAAATGAGACTTAAAAATGAGTTTATTCATGCTATAAATAATTCGGGAGTCGAATTATCAGCAGTAAACATTCGCTGCTGAGCAAGGGTCTCGTATAATGAATAGCCGACCGTTCTAGGTCTGCAAATATTACGAATATCATGTCGCTATGATATTGGCAATATTGCCAAGGTGAGGTAGGTTATATTAGCCAACTTATTGCGTCCGCACGTGGCAATGACCGGCGACTCCTGTCAACCGTATATAAGCTTGTAAATAAGTAATTTGTTATGTCGCCCTCCAAACTCGACTTATTGGCAAATCTTTAGCATTACTACGGCTTGATGTTAGAGTTTTCTTGTATCGTGACGAAAATAATGGAAACAATATTTATGAACAAAAGATATCGTAATAATGTTTGAAATACGATAAAGGGCAGACAGAAGCTTGAGAGTCTGAAAATGAATGTAACCTTTGGATTCCAGTATCCTGAAATAGGTAATATGATTACGGAGTGGTAAATAATGAGGGTAATATCAATGAAACAATGTTCAGTCACATTCACATATGCCTTTATTGAAAGCTGATTGAATTAGATTCTCAAAATAGCTTTAAAATGTGATTTTTCAGATCCACATGGATCTGAAAAATAATATGAGTTGATATCTCTCAAGGGTAGAAATATTATTACCTATTAATTAAGAATACTTGCCGACTACAAAGATAATTAAAATGAATTGAATTGATACTTACAACTGCATAATTTCAATGGCGTTGCTTGTCTAATGTTGAAACAAAGCCTTTTAACTCAATTACTAACATAATATTGACACTTGCATCTAGAATCTTCTATGCAGTATTAACATACTCCTTAAAAGTCACTATCTGATAACGAATGTCGTCAGCACCTGAAAGAGGTGTTGTAAACATTCATTGTCTTATGTACAAACATGTTACGTGTTTACGCTGACAGAATTGCGAGCACTGAATTCTGGACGAAAAAAGGCTTTTTATTTAGAAATAAAGATTCAAAATCTTAACATCTTCGTTATATTCTCAGTACTCACCATTATAAAGCCTTTGTTGCTTTTAGGATTCATTTTGCGACTGCTTTTTTCTGGTCCTTCGATCCACACAAAAATTTTCTAAGAGTAGGCAGTGACTTCTTACGTTCCTAAAGCTAAGGTCTTTTCTAAATCTTTGAATAGCTTGTCATCTTTAGTTGATGCTACTGTCATATTCTGCATACTGTATTATTCTGCTGGCTGTGCCGGCGAGCCGCACCGTGGCTCGGGCATCATCCCCAGTTCCTCGCATTCTATCTGCACGCAATGGTATCGTGGAAGCCAACCCGAACTGCGATCTATTTGCGGACCAAATAAAAATTGTCATATCCTTGTGTCTAAGCTTTTGCGAAAGCAAGACTATCTGATATATTTGTTTTTACTTTATTTTTATTGTTTTATATTCTTTTTTTATATGTATAGGTTAAATCTGTTGTGTTAGCGTAATTGGCTCATCAGAGCCGTGTTAGCATAAATAAATAAATAATATTGAGTTAAAACAACAATGGTGTCATCTATAGTTCAATTTGATAAACTAAAGAAACAAATGAAAACGCTTCCATTAAATGAAATTAATCATCTCAATTTCCCCTCTTTACCCTTTCTCTTTTTTCCCTCTTGCTCTTCGAAACTATTACTACATTACAATATCCTATAATTTATTTTATCTATAAGTATCGGCATCCAAACTAATATCCGGTGTCATAATTCTCGGAAATCCTGAAATAATATTTTCATTAGTGTACATGAAAACGAATAAATTTCACAGTCTTCCCAATACAACACATAACATTTCATATAGCCCGTGTTTTAGCCGCCGTGTAGTGCTTCCTCCCACCTTGTTACTCAACCTACCCTCTTAGTTAGTGCCCCTGTACACGATCCAACACGCACATAGCGACTTGCCTGTTGACATTGCTATCTAATCACAATCTTAAAAGTGACGAAGTGCGATGACACACATAAGTCATGAGCTTGCTATTTGTTATTGAATTAGTTAGAGTTGTTCGTTTTTGTGTATTTGTAGAGCGATTTGGTTGTTTGTTAATGTGTAGAATTTCAACAATCTAGAATTGACGTATGTTAGTGTAAGCTGTAGATTCCTTGGCAACGGTAACACATCCACGTAGTTTTCAGTTAGTGTTGGAGTTGGAATATTGAAAAAAGATAAAATACTGCGAAATAGGCAATCTTTTTATCCTGCACACACTTACGAATATCATTAGCAAGAATATTTCAACAAACAGAAATCAACAACATCTCTGTGCGTTGAGCACGATCTTTCCTCGTAATTATTCACATGTTGAGTCATGTGCGGGCACTCTAACAGGCACATTACTGCCTCGCCTAGACAATGCCGAGCCGTGCGCGCCGCGAGACGCGTACGTCGCGTCTTCACTAATATCCTACTCTTTGTCGTTATTACTCTTTGATGTGTGTTGCTAAAGTGTAAATATCAAAGTAATTAGTGAAATTAAAAGAATAGCGTAGTCACCATCAAAAGTTCGTTACGTAGTGAAGTTTTAAACGTTAATTAGTTGTTTTTCAGTGTTTAGATGTGTAATGCTTAATTAAAACGTAGTTTGTGTGTGTAGTTTTATCTGCTTATTAATAAAATTATTGTGCGATAAATGTGAAAGTGCAATATCGTGTTTAAATCGAAGTGAAAAGGATCTGAAATTAATAGCAGTTTTATAAAGAGTGGAAGTGATCTCATAGCCACGGTGGGTACCTGCTTCTGAAGCGTTGTATTTCTTTTTTACTATTTTGTAAAAGAAAAGCTGTGTGTATCCTCTTTAAACAAAGAACTTATTTTAATTTATGAAAATGCTGTCGTAATTAAAAGTGCACAAAACGATATTGGACTTAACATTTGAAAAAATCTAGTATCTAGTTAAATTAATTGTTTTGTATTTTTCGAATGTGTATAGTTAGTTACTGGAAACTATTATACTAGGCCACGTTACGAATAAGCGATTTGACAGTACTGATTGTTAAATATAATGAAACAATTCAATTGAAACGTGAATTGAATGGACAATTCATCGAGAACTAACTGCCCCGTTGGTCTCGCGGTCGCAAGTACGACTGCTGTGCAAGGGGTCCTGGGTTCGATTCCCAGGTCGAGCAAAAAGTGTTATTGGGTTTTTCTATGAAATTCTCAGTAGCAGCTCGGAGTTTGGATTTGTGCCCGGTTAATGGCAATAGGCTCGCCCCCTATTACATGGGACCTAAATATACCGGCGAACTGTGGGTGTACATCGGTACACCTCTGCCTAACCCTTCGGGGAATACAGGCGTGACGGTATATTTTTTTTTTTTATTTTTTTTTTAATTCATCGAGAACGAAATACTTTCGTTTGTATATTAAGACATTTTTAAGAGTGTTAATTATTCAATAAAAATGTGTGCCAGTGTTCAGTGTCGTGATTTTTAATTATTCAGGGATTTTATTCACGTTATTGTATATTATTTAAAAAGTAATTTGAAATAGTAATCAGCTGTCAAAATGCACACAATATAATAAGATATTATTAAATCACCATCAATATGCATGTACTAACATAATAAGTTTGTATGTATATCTTTATGTATTTATTGTCGGCAGACGAGGCGACTAACCACGCAATCTTGGCTGTTTTTGTCTAAAATTTAAACAAAATACAACATTATTGCACATCAAAGTAAGTTACAATAGAAAAAGGTCAATTTTGTTTTTTTTATTTTGCTTGCCCCATCTTACCTCTGTGTTGTTCCGCGTTTTCTGAAAGCGTTTTCAATTTAACTCTGTTGTCAAATATCATGGAAACTTTTGTGATTGATTACTGTTCATTTGAACAACCAATCATTACAATTGACATGAGATCAGTCATCAGAACATTTATTGATCAGTTTTCCTAAAACTCGGGACGAGTTTTGTAAGTTTAGGCGCTACCACTTCAAACAAACGTTCAATTGGTGTATTTGTACAGTAGTACACTTAATAATCGCGTTAATTCGCTGTAACAAAACAAACATTCTTTTGTTGTATCGGCCAAATGACGTGATTATTTTGACAAATTCGCCAAACGCATTGCCAACATAGCGAAGTGGTAACGCAAACTTGGAAAATTGACACTCAGAGTGCATTCTTTTGCCACGCTTGGTTTGACAATTCACGTACTCTTCTGGTACACATCGTCATTCGGCTATCCTGGTCAGCGGTCCACATGACGACAATGATGAACCGGATACGCCTCATTTTGACATTGACACCGTTTTATTTTACATTCCGTAGTTGCTCGGACTTCAGACACCATGGTTTTTTTTTTGTTACAACGCTAGTGGTCCTTTTATATTGGTCCTTGGCATCGCATGCTCTAAAATCCAAACCATTTTTTTTACTTTTTAATGCTTAGTTTAATTATAAACACTGGAAGAATGAATGGAGAATTTACATCATCATCAGGAAAATGGAAAGAGGTATTTATATACTTACCGAGATTTAAAAAAAACGTACTACCAAATAACGAAAATGTGATCTTGAATAATAAAATATGGAAATAATATAAAACGTTCATGTTTTGAATGAAAACACGCGAAAGTCGATACAATGTAAATTAATCACGTTCAGCATAATCTTGTTCGTACATCACGCCGCTTTTCCGGCCTATTTCAAGGACTGTTTTATATAAAGAATTTGATGAAACTTTTCCTTATTGATGAGTTAATGATGAGTTATAGATTTTACGCGGAGCGACAACCCTTAAGGAAAAAACAGCAATTTAAAGACGTTTTACGTAGTACCTGATCACAATGCAGTGCCAGATTTAGGTGTTGTTACTTGTTCCTAATATTGGAAAACAGTTGATCTAAACTGTTAAATAAACGTCAAAAATATCGGAACACGGTGACTAATAATTAAAACATTAATATCACATACCGTAATATAGAAAAAAAAAGTTTAAAGTATTAGCTACCTAAATGGTACTCACAATGCATTGCCAGACACAGGTATAGTCTCCAATACTGAAAAACAGTTTATCTAAACTGTAAAATAGACGTCAAAATTATCAGAACACGATGACTAACAATATCACATACCGTAATATAAACGTACTAATATAGCTGATTCAGTGTTATCATCTCTTGATAAGCCACCATTGATTTACGTCGCTAACAAGCAGGTTTTGATAACAGATAACACAAGTTACAATAAAAATTGCTACACTTTTGTGTACTTATAAGATTTTGTGAAACAATCATAGGTGGTGGTATTAGTAATGAACTCCTCGTTGAATGCCTCGTTAGCCTAGTGGTCACAAGCGCGACTGCTATGCTATGTCTTGAAATAAATGTGTTATTGGGTTTTTTTTATGAATTTCTCAGTAGCAGCTTGGAGTTAGGATTTGTGCCTGTTTTGAGGCAATAGGCTCGCCCCCTATTACATGGAACCTAAAACATACCGGCGAATTGTGGGTTTACATTAGTACGCCTATGCATAACCCTTCGGGGAATACAGGCGTGATGGTATGTTATTTCATGGATTTTATAATGTAATTTTACATGGTTTAATAGAACCTATATGTGGCTATCCAATTAGTGTGGATAGAGAATTAAAGTAATAAACTCATCTTCTTACTTGCCCAATCATGCTCTAGCATTATAACTGAGTGTTATCAACGTTTAAAATACTTTATTATCTGTTGTACTCTTATCATAGTCATTATCACACAGAATTACGCCACACTAATATTGACAAAAATAGTCATTCAAAATGACTATTTTTGTGACGCTTTTGTGTAACAAGGTGATTACTTGTAATGGTCGAAGTCCGAAAACTTCCTCTACAGAACTTCGTAAAACTATTGCAATCGCTTCCGAAGATATCCCTATTGCTGTGATCGACCCTAATCATACTATATTTCAATCGCGCCTGTAAATGAGCCCGCAGTATACAAGCCACACACTGCCAGCGAACTAATATACTTATCATGACATTATCACGCTAATTCAAATAAATCTTCAAAGTAAACATTAACCAAAATGTCTTTGTGCGTCGGGTCAATCGCCGCAGATAAAAATATATTGTACCAAGCGTCACATGTTTACGAGGCATGTAGCGTCCAAAATAACAACCATTGTATGTAACAAATGAAGATCAATGTTGGTCCTTTGACGCTCAGGAACAATGGGTTTGGGAACAAGAACCAATGTTCTGCCAAGTTTGGTCGATTGGGAATAATGTTCCTTGTGTCACTTTTACGTGCCGATTACCTACATAACAGAAATGAAAGTGTTTTCGTCTTTGTTATTTGTGAATGATTGTTAATGCACTTTTTTATCAAATTTAAACAAAAAGTATACTTGCAACATCAACGAGGCAGGTTAAAATGGAAACTAAACGTTTTTTTTTTCAAAGATGCTGACTTCTTTTTTATGAGTCTCATAGAACCGAGTATGGGAATATATCAAACGTCAGCAGCATCCTTCCCTGCTAATAAAACCGTACACAACCATCAGCAATACGTCTGCCAGACGCTGATAACATTTACTGCGTCCCGAGCCCCATCGATTAGGGATGTTTAAAGTTCAATGTTGGTCGTTCCAGCACGATAAAGAAGACGTTTATTAGCAATATCCATTAGCACAATCACTTACCGATCCAAAGTACTCGACGCGGCCATACGCCACATAAGTATGATTAGTACACACGTCCATAGTGATATGTATGTCTGTATGTTTGAAAATAGTTGGTGTCACGCCGGTTTGTATCCAATTAGTGCGCGCCCGTAAATAGTTGGAAGTCAATTAGATGGCTGCCGTGTCAGTGTCCTCGTGTGTATTGAAAACATACATGTGTTATGTACATGTACTCGTTCCTTCACTGTGATTGGAGGTGACATGCTTTGTCATTTGAAATTCAGTAGTAATACAAACTAAAGAATAATTATTGGAGAAACTTATAAATGTCAAAGCGTTAATAAGGAAGGGGTCAAAAGGACAGCTGTTTCGCAAACAAGAATTTACTACAGATGTTTCTGAGTATGCGACTTGAACAAAAAACTGTCAGGTGTTTACCTCGGCACCCTAAACAGGACAGTTTTTAATTTTAAAAGTCGTGTTTCTAAAACGTTTTAATAAATTGGTAGTTTATTGGCAACGTACGGTTTCGAAACAAATACCAAATATATTCCGTATAGAGCACGGGTTATTTCCCTGTAATTTCCTTGAATTAAAATAATTAATGTCAAGTTTTCCTACCGACCGAGCAAATGAATACAACATAAGATTTTAATATGGACGTCTGTGGCCTTTATCTCGATTGAGTCAATAGCAATGATAGAAATAAATCAAAGTGCTACAAGTTTTATTGAGTTGATGATATGTAATGATAAGGCCAAACGTATCTTCAATCAAGTGCAGCTAGTAAAACGTTGCAAAGCTGAGCATTTGCGTCATGCATTTAAGTATGCCTTGGTTTTTCTAAGAATTATGGGATACTCTTCCATCAGTCAGAAGCTTGCTTGTGGTTTGTAAGACCTTGACATAATTGTATTATGAACCACTGTTAATTACCTGCCAGTGAGCTATGTAGGAAGAAAGTCTGAAAATAATGTATCGTAGTTTTAAACAATACTCCAAAATAAAGAAAATTTATATGAACTCAAGACGTAATATTAGGCGCATACTGCCATAGCAACAAAAAGGAAAAAATAATAATGATGTGGTTATTAACTCACCATTGCGGCGCCAAAGAACTTACTAATGCTTGGGATTTGCATCCGTTGCTATGTCACCAAGAATTCACAGTATTTAACATTGCATTCAACGTAATACTGTGGTACTGCATGATCTTGATCTCTCTCATTTCATTCGCGTTATTCTATTTTCAAGTGTATATAGTTTTTTTTCTTTTTACCCGCCAGCTCTTATCTTTTTATAAAACTTTTAGTCTTTTTTTGTCGCAAAGAGGTTTATAATAAAAATTATGGAGATTACTATTACAATGTAGTGTTTATTGTTTACGAAACATCGTTTGTCAACTTTATCTGTGTCACAAGTATTTTGCACGATAAAGAACGTTTATCAATATTTACAGATAAACAATCTCTTTGTTTATAAGATCAACATTAAAAAGTGCACAAGAAGTCCCAGACTGTCTCTGCTATCTAAAAGTTTTATAACGTGACGTGTGTCCTTTGTAACGTGAATAAAAAGATAAAAAAGAAAATAAATAGATTGCCATCTAGTATTACGAGTACTTAACAAGAGTGGATCCAAAGCCATCGCGTACATTAATAACAATATCTATAAACTTATTTTAAATATTGCGCTTATTTCATTTCGACAGGAATGACAGTCACAGGGGTCTATCACATCGTATGATTTTTCTTTGCATTTTTCATCATTTTCTTTATCACGAATGAGCATTTTTGTTTAAAAATAATGTTAGTGAAATTAGCTTGGTATTCATGTATCATGTTTGTGTTTCAGATGCCCCGCGGCCGGGACGAAATGCAAGTAAACGTGGCAGGGCTAAGGAGAAATATTAAAAACCTCGCGCACAACTATTCCGATGCCCAGGTATGCTCATATTTCGGCAAACGGTGATCACCACTGTGAACATAGTCCTCTTTTCAAAAAATGTATGACAAATATTTAATGTTATAAAACGAGTTGGTCCTACACATCGGCAAGCGCAGCGTAGGATGTTCCACAAAGTGGACGGACGACCTGATTAAGACCGCTGGAAGACGCTGGATGTAGGCCGATTCCAACCGGTCTTTTTGGAAATCTATGGGGGAGGCCTTTGTCCAGTAGTGGAATCTTATAAAGTTCTTAAAATAATTACAAAATATCTAGGCGCATTTTGTGGGCTCAGGGTGTCTTGTCACAAGACACCCTGAACCCACCCTACACTAGCTACTACTAGTACTACACTAGCTGTCCATCACCACAAGAGTCTTGTGGTTATGGACAGCTAGTGTAGTACACACGCCATACGTATAGTCAAAGAAACTGGGAAATGTTTCTTATAAGAGCCCGGAAAATTATTTGGAGAAGCCCCATTTCTTTTTTGCCATTTGCAAATTTTCGGGCATAAGGACCAGATTTGCCACTCTCTCCCATAATCAGTCAATGTTCATTTTCAGGTAAAAGTGCGCGAGGCAACATCAAACGATCCATGGGGCCCCTCCAGTACATTGATGGCGGAGATCGCCGACCTCACGTACAACGTGATGGCGTTCACAGAGATCATGCAGATGATCTGGAAGCGCCTCAACGACCACGGCAAGAACTGGCGGCACGTGTACAAGGCGCTGGTGCTCATGGAGTACCTCATCAAGACTGGCAGCGAGAAAGTGGCGATGCAGTGCAAAGAGAATATATTTGCGATACATACGTTGAAAGATTTCCAGTATATGGAGGAGGGGAAAGATCAGGGTAAGCTTTTTGGTCTTTTATGAATTAAAAACTTAACTTGATCTGTCAAATTCTTTAAATAGAAAGTCTACAGGTAGCTCATAGCTGGAGTTCTAAGTTCGAAGATTTTTAAGACCAAGATCTACCTTGTGATACTTACTATAATGCGATTAGTATCCGTAACATAATCGGTCTATAATGTACTTTTTGGTCACTGCAATTGTTGGTTTTACGGCTAGCCGTTTATTATTTATTTATTTATTTAAACTTTATGCAACAAAACGTACAAAGGCGGACTTAATGCCTTAGGCATTCTCTACCAGTCAACCAAAGGTGGTGAAGAGATAACACGGTAGGTGCAAATAAAAAAACAAAAGAACAAAATTTGATACTTTCAAAAACAAAATAAAAATTAACCCAATGCAATTATATAAATAACTTAATTCATACACAAGTACAACATATCTAAAATTATCCACACTAATACATAAATATATTTACTGTATAAAATCCTATACATAAAACATAAATATATATATATACATACATACCTATATACTTATATACAAAATACATAATATCATAAGAAAACATAGAAAGGAGGATTACGAGACAACTCTTACTATTGGTTCTGAAAATAGCTCCGCAATTTCTGCTTGAAAGCATACCGACTGGTAGCTGTCCTGATATCAAGAGGGAGCGCATTCCAAAGAAGGATAGCCTGAATATGAAAGGAAGAATGAATGAAATCAGAAGTGTGAGAGGGACAGTTAAGTAGAAGATTATTAGTAGAACGCAGACTCTTAGCATGAGTAGAACAAAGATATTGAAAATGAGAAATGAGATAAGAAGGAGGAGAAGGAGAATTAAGAAGGGAGAAAAGCGTGGTTAACGCACGTAAATTTCTTCTCTGGCGAATGGGCAACCATTTAAGTTCGGCCCTGAAGCTTGATACGTGGTCATATTTCCGCAAATTGAAAATGTACCGAATGCAATTATTGAGAACCCTGTCCAGCTTATCCAACAACACTGCATTCAAGTCAAAGTAGCACACGTCACCATAGTCGATTATAGGAAGGATTAAAGTCTGCACAAGCATTGCTTTCGTCCTTGCAGGCAAAAAGTTTCTCAGGCGATATAAGGAACGCAAGGTACCGTTGACTCTCTGACAAACACCGGAAACCTGACTCTGCCAGCTTAGCGTAGAATCAAGATATAAACCGAGATCCTTCACACAGGGGCTTATTGGAATGACAGTCGTATTCAGAATAATAGGAGGAAGGGCCGTTCTTATTCTTTATCATTTTATCGTCTATTCTAATATTATTAAGAGATCAAATTCTTTCACTGATAAAATATTACACTTGCAAAGTGTCATAAGATATGTTTTATGCTTTATGGTATACTTAAGTTCAACGCGCGCAAAGTCGCAGGCAGAAGCTAGTTATACTAATAAAAAGAAATTATATTACAAAACGTCACTATCGGTTGTATGAGCGGTACTTTCTACAACCCAAACCCACCACATCCATGTTCAAAGCAACCTTGCCACATCTTGGGCGACCGGCCCCGAACCCATGCTAATGGTTACGACACCCATCAGCAGTGGTTTAGCAATGTGGCGACTCATTTATTAATAACTAGTACCATGTGCTGAATGTTAATGATATGTGGGATTGTAGGCGTTGCGCTATCTACTGATTTGATAAGGATAGGGGTTGCGCACCTGTGGGTAGTGGGGTACTATTAAATAATTGACTTATTGGGATAGTAAATAAGCTTAGATTGCTTGCTAAAATAAGCTAACCCACAATCTATCAGTAATAAAAGTAATAACGTTAGATTAATTTAATATGCCAAAGGTGCTAAATTACTATCCAGTAGTATCAGCTCAATGTACGTCTCAAACTTAAACCTAGAATAATTTTAAAATTAATCAGCGATAAAAACCCATTTTTTTTTTATTTAAAAAAAATAGAAAATTTAACGTATGTTGGTTTGTTTTGGCAGAATTAACTCCAAATATTATTAGGATATACAGAAAATAAAATACGTTTCTTATGCAGAACACTAAGACACACCACATTAAGGACTAAAATGCTGGAATTGTCGGTTCGTCTTGGTCAAATATTATATTACACTTTGTGTATGCACTTTAGGGAGGCACGCAGGTTTGTTATCCCTGTGACAGATGATACCGATGTGGAATGCTAAAATTCTGCTCAAATTATTGGATCAGTTGGACATTGATATTTGTCCCGTTCGCAACATTTAAATACATTACACACATTTAATGACTGTGTTGTACAAAAGTGGGCCGCACTCGAAGTCGTAGTGACGTGACGACGACTGGATACTGGGTAATAGACAATTTTTATTTAAATACGGTCGCCTATTGAATTAAATACTCTTATCAAGAGCAAAGTTAAGGTGACTAGCATTTTTATTTAAAAGGGGGAAAAAATTGAAAATTTTACCCAATTGTTAAAATGTATACTTCTATAAGTACTAATATTATTAAGAGGTAAAGTTTGTGAGATTGTAGGTGGTAATCTAAACCGATTTTGAAATTTCTTTTACCAACAGAAAGCCACGTTATTTGTGAGTGTCATATGGCTGTATAAAATCACGCGGCTGTACAAATACGTGAGCGGAGCAGTGACCAAAGACGTAACATAACGCGGGTGAAATAAGCCACTCTGACTGAGTCGCGGGTAGTTTCGCTAGTAAATAATAATTTGATAATGGTGCCGATTCACTTGTTCACAAACTAAACTAAAATTAGAGAATTTACATCTCTTGCTAACTATACAGCGAAAGAAAAGGACGGTAATACCTTAGAGCTAAGTTAGAGATGTCAAATTATTTTTGCCTTGAACTTTTCCGTGTTTTTAATCAACACGTTCTGACATGCCAATTATAATTGTATAGAGGTTTTAGTTCAACTAAAATTGACAAGTCTTATTCACGTCCGTCCCTTTCTTGTTTGATTGGAATGAAAAAGATAGAAATAGTCTAAATTAAGTTTAGCTTGTGCATAACAGAATCGACACCAGTATAAAAAATGTTTTAGGTACTTATTCATTTTTAAAAAGCATCAAAAAGCAATGGCGGATTGACACAGCACAAATTAAAAAAAAAAGAATAAAGAAATCAATACTAACAACAGGTGGCAACGTCGAGTTAACTTCAACACCGATTTTCGGATAAGAGCTTCAACGTTTCGAAGTAAAACATGCATAAAACATGTAAAACATGCATTTTCCAGGTCTAAACGTCCGCGAGAAGGCGAAGTCACTAGTAAACCTCTTGAAAGACGATGAGAGACTAAAAAACGAGCGAGCGCGAGCGTTGAAGGCGAAGCAACGGTTTGCGCAGAGTGCGAGCGCGTTCGGGAGCGACGGCGCACTGGACACGCCTAGCAGTCCTACCTACCCTGCGGTGAGTAGCGCGTACATGCAACGTGAATATGGTCATTGCTTCACTTGTCACCTCCAAAGCAGCAGTGCGATTCTCTAAGCTTCACTACGTAATTCGAAAGCTAAATCCGCAGTGACATTACAAAAGGGTATTCTGTTAAATACTATCACGCCGGTGACGTCACCACGCCAAGCGAATACTAAACCAATGTGAAATGGGTTCGTTATCGAAGTGAGAGCAAGCACTTGAGTGAGACTCGTTTTCGAGTTTGCATTTTAGAGAATCACAGTACTGATAATTTGCGGCCGGGTGGGTATAATACTAAAAAAGCTATGCGAAGTTGTCTCTTCATTACTTGTATAAAACGTTTGCTTTTAATTATGTAATTCCTTTTTATTTTTTAAATTATCATCACGGGAATTTCCTAACTCCGGCTATAATTGCTGTGGCTATAATTACAGTTTTATTATTTGCCATAATATATTCTGTACATCGTGGTTTTTGTGAACACACTCAGTATCTGTATGTGTCTTGTTCGTTTTACACCTTTTAGTTAGAAACGCTTGAAGGTTTTATTATCTTTTCTTTCTTATCACCGTCTTCTGCATCACATTTATCACGGACATCATTATAATCTTTTTTTTTTTTGTATAAATAAGTGGTTTTGTTCGATACACCATTCTCACCAACCATGTTTGGCACCATCTGTCACTGTCACGTGTTAACTTTCTATATCTTCCGTTAACCTAACCTAGCTGTTGTGTCCCTTGCAGTTCGGCAGTGACGGCGCGCTAGACGCCACGTCCAGCCCTACCTACCCTGCGGTGAGACCTTTACCTTGACACTAATTAATACAACGATACAGGAGAAATTCCGAGACAAACCAAAGCGGTCCAAATATTCTCCTGATTCCCATACCCCCAGCCCCATAGGCACTGGTAGTAGCAATGAAAATGCATTTTGCTTTGTAAAATCCCGCCAATATTATAAATGTAAAAGTTTGTTAGAATGGCAAGATGGATGGATGTTTGTTACTCTTTCACTCTTAAACAACGGATCTGAATGAAATTTAGCACTGAGACAGATTGTAGTCTGGAATAACACATAGTTTACTTTTTATCCAGGAAAATGTACGGTTCCCTTGGGATACTCAATGAAATATGACGCGCACGAAGTCGCGGGCAGAAGCTAGTATTCTATTGACTTCCTTATCGTGTAGGCAGTAAGATCTAACGACCCCACACACCCTAGTGTCAGAGTTTCTAAACCGCCTAAAGGGCCTCCGACATGGTTACCGATGTCAAAGATGTCCAAGATAAACTTAGAAAGTACATATGAATTAGAAAAAGTCACATTGGTATTTGTCCGTGCCCGGCTGCGAACCCGCAACCTCGTGCACAAGACGACACGACTAGTATAACAGGCGCTTAATAATATTGCAGCTAAGCGGCGATTCAGCGGAGTGGTCGGGCGGCGGGCGCGAGGCGGAGCTGGCGCGGCCGCTGACGGCGGGCGAGGAGGAGCTGCAGCTGCAGCTGGCGCTCGCCATGTCGCGCGAGGAGGCCGAGCGGGAGGAGAGGCGGCGTCGCTCCGACGACGTGCGTCTGCAGCTCGCCATCAGCCAGTCGCAGCAGGACTTCCAGTCAGTACCACCACTTACACATTAGGAATACCCTTAGCAATATACTAAGCTCCCTCTTGATTAACTCATCACTATAATTAACCATATTGGCAGTCGCGTCATGTAAAATACTGGTGCATCCAGTTAGACTGGAAGCCGACCCCAATATAGTTGGGAAATAAGGCTGAGCAGATGATAATGAATTAACCATATGATCGTCCTCTGCTCGATGGTGGCGCGGACCGCCTGTCGAAGAGATTTTCTGCAAGCCGATCCTCCCTAACACAACTGAAACCCAAATCCATTAGTATTCCCTACACCACCCACATTCCCTCCTCATATAAATCCCATCCCATCCCCTCCAGACTAGAAGCCTACCTCCGCGAAGAAGTAATCCGTCTAAACACATACAAGCGTCGCGCGCCATCCGCCCCGGATTGGACCATCGTGAACACGACCACGCTTCCAATGTGGCCCACTATGAACCGGACCGTGGCCCCTGCCTGGCCGGGCCCCGCGTGGCCGGGGCCCGCCAAGCCGCCGGGCCCCCAGTGGGCCCCGCCCGCGGACGCGACGCCGCGCTGCTGGTTCTACGGGTGCATGGAGTGTCTCAGACCGAATGTAATACAGTCAGTGCCGAACACGTCACTAGTAGGTTGTTGTAGGACAAGATGTAGCTTGCATATAGTCGTAGTGATGACGAGGATTAAACATAAGGTAGTTTGTAGTGATTTATAGCTTAATGGATAGTATGATTAGGTGGAAGAGTCTTTATCTTTTTTGTGTGGGCAGTAAGGTCTAACGACTAGGTCTAAGGTCTAGTGTCAAAGTTTCTGGAAGTGTTTGATGATGTTTTCCGGGGTGGGCGAACCTTATGGATTTTCCCCGCCCTCTACAAGAGGGTCTGTTACACTCTTGGTGACTACAAATCTCGGTGGTCCCTTCCCACACTCAAACTGGAGATCCATCGCCAACTTAAAGTGACCAACGTTATCTTCCACAGGACGACGGACGGTCTCCCGCCCCCTAAGAAGGGCCAGTCGTCGCAGCAGTCGCACCTGCTGGACCTGCTGGACGTGAACCTGGGCAGCCCGCCCGCCGGGGCCGCGCCCCCGCTCGCCGACCCCTGGGGGGGCAGGCATGAACAACCGCGACCGGTACGTTGGCATTTTTCTGAACAAAGAAATTAAAACTGGTATGAAGAACGACGACCTTACGACAAACAACAATGGCTCATAGTAGCTTAATTATGGCATACAAACAAGCAAAGATTCTGATGCAAAAAGCAATTTTGTAATTCTTAATTTTGTCAATTTCATTTTTATGCAGTCGGATTTCGGCATATTTGCCGATTCAATGGTAAGATGTTTAGAGAAAGATCATAGTAAAGCTAGAAGTCTTTGTAACGCTGTGTGATATATTGAATCTAATTCTTTTACTACAGATATGCAGATATGTAAAAATAAGCTAGTTTAGCTATCACTTGTGTTCCTATATCCCAGCACACGTAACTAATACGTTTCTATAAAATAATGTACTGTAATCACACGTATATTATGAAGGCGAAAGTTTGTGTGTTTGTCTGTTCTTCACGCTCAAACGGCTGGGCCTATTTTGATAAAATTTGGTATGAACATAACCCTGGATTTACACATAGGCTACTTTTTATCCCGGAAAATGTACGGTAGCCTTAGGATAATCAACTAAAAGCTAGTACATTATAAGTATAAAGCTCTGTATACTAATTTAATCAGTAGAATGAAAACGCCAGAAGAAACATTTAAAACAGTAATTAAAAATTAAAGTACAAATGATTTAATGAACCGCTAACATTTCCAGGAGACATCGTCCGACGCGTGGTCGGCGGTGGGTAGTCCGGCGAAAGATCCCTGGGCCCCTGCGGCCGCACCGCCCGACCCTTGGGCCCCTGTCGCGAGCATGCATGTAAGTATTCACGTTATTTACTAACAGGCAGAATTGATACAACCCTATAAATGTTTGTAACATGTGTACATGCTGAATGTAAAAATTCAAGGCGTTTTCTTTTAAATAATATGTAATAGTAGCCTATCCACTAAATAGCATACCTTTTTGTTGTTAAAACATTTACAAAAATACAATGAATATCTTTTCCTTATTCTTTATCATAAATCAATTATTAGTGTGACACTTATGAATCTCGTAAAGAACAACTTCTGTTCTTTTATTTATTTTATACTAAATTCGACAAAACTTTGTTCTCTCAGTCTTCGCAGTTGGATTTTGGTATATTTTCCGACGCAATGGTAAGATATACAAAGAAAGTTCTTAGAATAAAGCTAGAACTGTAATGTAATGCTATGTTGCAAGTATACTGACCATACCAAGACAATGTATGAATTAAAAACGAGATTTTGACCACTGATTTTTTCTTGTGTTTCTTTTAAAACTTGGGTTAGGAGACACCAAACTTGTCTAAAGTGTTATTTTTAACCAATTTACAGAGTAACAATAATTTATTATTGTTTTACTACAATTTTTTTCCCAATTATGTACGCAATACTCTTGGATACGTGTGACATAGGCTCTTTTTAATAAAAATATGCACTAATAGTCTAAGCTAAGTTGTTTGTGTATTCTAGTAAAAGGTAATCTCTAGAAATATTAATCCGATTGCCCAATTGGATTTGTGCCCGGTTTATGGCAATAGGCTCGCCCCCTATTCCTTGGGACTTAAAGATACCGGCGTACTGTAGGTGTACCTTGTATTGGTATATACCTCTATCTAAAACCTTCGGGAAATACGATGGTATGCGTGTACGAATCCTATTACAAAAAATAATTGATAGCAAGCTAGCACGTTTCCAAGGATACTTTTTATGCCAGAAAATGCTTTTGCCAATCTCCAGCTAGTTTGCAAAGCTTGAATATCGTAACGTTGTGTTTCCAGGGCAAGTCTCCTGTGTCCGTGCTGTCGTCGCCGTCGTCGTCGGAGCTGGAGCAGTTCGACGCGCTGTCGCAGCGGCCGCGCACCAACCACAACAACAACGCCGACTCCGACCCCTTCGACCTCACCGCCTTAGGTAACGCGGCCAGCGACCTCACGCACGTTATGTACTAGCGAATTGACGACACGGTTGGCGCAGTGGCCGAGCGATCGACTGCTGCGCTGCGTGTCGCGAGTTCGATTCCCGCACGGAACAAATATTTGTATGACTTACAATAGGATACAATACAGGAGAAATTCCTAGTGTGGGATAACGTTCTTGTATTCAAATGACAAAGATTGCTTAAAACAGGGATTTGAAAGTATTCCGTCGCAAGGGTCTGTATATTATTTTGCTACGTTATACCGCTTGGGCTTGTCTGATCACTCTCATTTAACCATCCATAAAATGTTGTTCTAAAATTCAATACTAGAATTACTTTTCAAAATCTATATTTTTTTTATACCCGAGGAATGATATCAAAACAACTAAAATAATTACTTACTACAACTTTACTAATTCGACATTATTATCTGTATTTCAGGCGACAACCTAACACCGAAGCCTTCATCCCCGCTAGTGGGCAGCCTGGGCGCCATCAAGAAGTCCCCGTCCGCGTTCCTGGGCGAGAACTCGTCGCTGGTGAACCTGGACCGCCTGCTGCAGCCCGCCGCGCCGCCCGAGCCGCCCGCGCCCAACCCCTTCGCGCACGACCCGCCGCCCAGGCCGCAGCAGATGTTCGCGCAGCCGCAGCCCGTGAGCATGCTAGTTTATTGTGCTGTACAATGATCTACTCCAGAGCTTTTCATTCTTATATTATGCAAAATTGCGCAAAATATTGTTCACGACCGTAGGTTATTAAGTAGTAAGCAAGTGAGCCATATTCTAGACAGACCCGTTAATACGCTTACAAGTTAAACTGATGTACCTTTTTAAGGATGAGAAATCATCAAATGACTCTTTCCGTTTTGGGTGGAGCGGGAGTGTCAGACTCTTATTGACTAAAACCCATCCGTGTTTCTCCTAATTACCTATGCGTTCCGGAGCCTCAGTGACTCTTTCAATCAAGTTCCGCAACAAAAAACTGATATAGGTACCTAATGATAATATCTGTCGCACAGGCACGGCTAACTATGAACGAGCTCAAACAGCAGCAGATGGGTCTAACGGGTGTAAACTTCGGCACGGCATCTCCTTCGTTCGGCGCGGCGGCCCCCGTGCCCATGTCGGTGCAGCTGGGGGCCGCGCCGGGCCCCCTGGCGGGCCCCCTGGGCAACGGCGCGGACCCCTGGGCCCCCGTGGCGGCCCCGCGCTCCACCTCGCCGTGGTCTCCTCCGCACACGCGTCACACGCCCAACCCGTTCCTCTCCTAGCCACTCACCACACAGGTGAGACTATTATCATCTAAGTATGCATATATTTTACAAGTAGATAGCAGTGTTACTTACCGTTCTTCTCCATTAAAACCACGTCTGGATGTTGATTTCATGTCTATTAAATATCCATTTGTAATGTTAGTAATGTTATTGGCAGGGTCCAAGGTAACACGGGGCACGGCGGGGACGCTCCGGCCGGCCGACGCCGTACGCGCGGCCCGCGCCGGGCCGGGGCCGCGCCGGTGCCGGGCCGGGCCGCTCGGCGCCGGCCAGGCCGCGTCCGCCCGCCCTGACAAACTGTTCTACTTTCACGACTACGTGTACTTGACCAAACCATAGACTGTACGCTTGGCGCGCTCTCGTTGTGAACCCGAGTGACATCGCCCACAGTGACGTGCACCGTGTAGTCGGTACGAACAATAGTTTATTCCTCAGTCTGCGCTTGTACGGAAATAGTATTTTGGTTTCTTTTATACGTCCTATACACCATTTTTGATTACCAATAAAATGTATGTATATTAATTGTATTTGTTGTAATAACTCATTTACGCAAACGGTGTGTGGTATAATCATGTCAAATTATGTTTTAATAATAATGTGGACTCAATATGGTGGTAGGTAGAAGTCTCGGGTGTCGACGCACTCGGCGTACTGTATTGACAAAACAAAAAAACAAAGAAGAATTTGTTTAATAAATAATGTATTTAAAATAAATGGACGATATATTAGAAATATACTATAATAAGAATAAAAAAATATTACGAAAAAGAATACGTCACGAAATTTTTTGCTTTTATTTGCAAGAGAATACTGTTAGCGATTAATGTTAGCGTCGATGTGTCGATACCCAATAACTAAACGCAGTATACATAATGTAAAATGAAATGTTTTTTATTAATAGACTGGATAATGCTGTGAGCTGTCGTTTATATGTAGCTGACGATTCTGTGTGTTTGTGTGTGCAAATATCGTAAATAGATGTAATTTATAAGAAATTATTCGTAATTTTATATTGTACAAATGTCTGATTAATTCATATTTCGATATTGTACAGATTCCAAATGAATGAAATATAGTAAATAAAATGATAGTGATTTCGTGCTTTTATGTATTATCGTAAGGACTGGGCGGCTAAATGGTCTTAAAAGAGATATTTATATGTTAAAAACTCTTGAACGCAAATAAGAAATAAGCAATAAAATTAACTGTAATCTACATAATTATAACGTCTACATCTACTTAATATTCAGACGAGTCTGTATAGATCAGATGCGCGCGGGCTAGGCTGTAACGACTATGTAATAGAGTGCACATACAAACATACAGAAGAATAGACCGTAGCATAGAGAAGTAGCGTCAATAGTCTCGGGTTTGGGGCCGTCGATAGCGTACAAACAAGTATTCGAGATTATTATGTAGTGAACGCGAACTATGCAATATTCGCAAATACTTGTTTATGGCGAATCTTAATTTGACGTGAACTGTGGCGATGCTCATAGCTTATAAAAAATACCATGTTCAAATCTCGATGTTCCCAACATAATTGTAAAAATAAAACACTTCAATTATGAAGGCACATTGAAAACAAGTGTTGGCTATGAGCATCGCCGCTGCTCGGCCCCAAGCTTACTCGGGTGTTAAGGGTTATGGTAAGGGTCTCGGCGAGTTTCACAGAATGATTACACTGACTAACATATTGTTTGTATATTTACTGAACACGTTATTACACATAGTGGTGTTCTCGTGTGGTTTTTGTAACATATTCACGTACGCTCTTTCAAGTGATCTTTTAGAGTTCAATATCTTTTCTCCACGTGCAAAGTACAGGGCATGTCATTCTGTGACACTCGCGCGAGACGTCGTCGCGACGACTAAGGTGACAAGTTGTTGATCGTGCCTTAGTAAAGTTTTGTATTACAGTAATTGTATTGTACGTCGCCCTCCACTTCTCTTCTCCCCCTTCCCTCGTCGTCACGGTCATGGGGGTAACCTGCCGGCTTCTCGTAAGATAGTCATTAAAATAAGGGACCGGGATGGGTGTTATTCGGGATAGCATCGAGAAGCTGGGTGGCGTAGCCTGGGTACCCTACTAGTATTATAACTTTGTCCAATCATACTAACATAGTTATTAACAATTCTTGAGCCTCTAGGTTGTAAGCCCCTTTCTAGTTACACCCATGATCACTGATATCTGTCCATACCTTTCATTTAGATTACCTAAAGTCACAACATTGGCTTCAAGAGCTACCTCTTGAGGTCTGCTTACCCAAAAAGGAGATCAAGCTTAAACATTAACGATTTCAAATGGAAATAATTCATGTTATTTTGTCATAGAAAATATGTTGACTACTTTTATTGCATTTTATTTACAAAATTGACAAGATTTAAAATATATTTATATATTTGTCTTTTTTTCGATACAACCTCTAATACACACCCGGACTCACAAACCGAGCCAACCCGTGCATTTCATGTTAGGTGTAAAGGCCTAAGCCATCAAAATACTCATAAGTTAAAGATAAATATTTATGCAGTATGAAACCGACATAGTGACCACCTTTTTGGTGTCATCATTGTTCCAAATTTAAATACACAGCCTTTTAAAAATATATTCGGCTAGCTCGATTTACGAGCCCGGGAGTGTAGAGATACATTTTTTTGTGAATGTAATACCTTTTTATGTTTAATTCCATTGGGAGCTAAAAAACTGACCTAAACGTTTGATGTTACTTAGATAAATTAAATTCGTTCACAATAAAATCTAAGTTCACTGCACAGTAATGAATATTTTTTTGCAATACTGGGAGGCAGTGGCTTGTATCACATTATAATTTGAGCTTCAATTCGTATTGAGTTGATAAGCGTCCAGGCCACTCGAGTGCGTTTGTAACGTACTAATTATTCCAGTTTACAGTAATGTGCTGAACTATCAATATGTATGTTATAATTTGCTATCTTCTTTAGTATTCAACGTATTAGATAAATTATGTACGATTAGTTAACACGCTAACTGTGTTGCCATGCGCGAAGCACACACGACTCCTTGCCAGATAAGTAATCGCATTTATACATAATTATTATTATCCATTCGATAATGACTGCAGTTTTTCTAACGGTTTTTCGCGCTGGCAACATATTTAACGTTGGTTTATTTTCGCTTATTAACTAGCAGGTTGATGTGGTTATTGTTTATCCGTTATTTAGATAAATTATTATTTTTTAATATTATTTCCTGACCATTAAATGCATCGATGCTAATTCAACGTGTCACTAGCTAGGGAGAAACTGTAAAGATTAATGTAACTATTTAATTAAAATGTATAAGTTTTTCAATACATTTACTTGTATTTATTAAAGCCGGTATCACCCATCTTCCCCCAGATCACTTAGTACTGCAGTCGAGCAGTACAGGATTCATGCAATAAGCTATATTAGGTAGACGTAGTGTGTATATCAACGAAATGTAAATAAAACACAATCTTACAATATGATTATAATTTATTCATTAATAGTTTACAAAGACGTTATCGTACAAATATTTCAGAATCAGCATTGCATACAAAATACCCTCAATAAAAAAATCATATTTCTCGTTTTGTTCTTTATAAAAAGGAGTCAACGCTTCCCAAACGTTTTCGTTAGTACACACTTATACGCAATTGGAAATCGTTTATATACAAGACTATGCACCAGTTACAAAAATCTCCGTTTTTTTTTCACGTAAAAAAATAATAAAAAAATGGTTTAATTCCCATGTCGTAATTCTAAAAGCATGGAATGGACGATTACATAGTTGGGAGCGGATCAAGCTTACCCTAACGTGATAACTTACAATAACTTACCTACCTTACATGTTCATTAATTAGAAGCCAGACTCAGTGCAAAGTACACCTCCTACACACTGGCGACATGTCGCGACTAAAAGTCGCAAGTTTACTACGGTGTTTGTAGTTGGTGTGCGGTAAGTTCACCTTTGTGTAGGAAATATTTGAGTCTGTCAAATTAACTATGCACAACGTAATGGTCGCCTTATTCATGAGTTTATTATGTTTATATTACTTCTTAATGAGTAAATTGCACTCGTGTGCAATCTTGATATTGATTTATTTTCAGTAATTGGGGATAGTGTTATGCAGAGTTAATGTTGCCAGACTATTATATTGAGCAATGTACCGGTACATGTGGGGCGAGGGCAGCGCCGGGCACTCGTCTGGTATTGCGTCAATCCCTGTTTTAACTTAAATTAATTACGGTACAGTGTTACTGCAGTTATGTGTTGTTTGTAGGCATCAGTCTCACGATGTTAACATTTCACTAACCTACAGGAAGCGACGGTAGTACAGTACTGGGAGCTGATAAAAAATTGTATAAAAACCATCGACTAGACACTACAATATCCAATAAATATTTTTCGAAAAATTTCAGAATGTCTTCCGTACTAAATTTATATACCATACAATCTAGAATAAATAATTCAAGCGATACGAGTAACGGTCACAAAATATTAAATATAAAAATAATTCGACATAAGCAACGTGACGGCAGATCTACCAGTTATAAGAAAAATAATCTATGATTACAATAATAAGTGAAGCGATATTTTCATTATGATCACATTCGCGCTATACCGCGCGACACTATCATCTTAATCGTACTAAATGCAAAACAGGGCGGCGCCTTGTGGTGACGCAGTTTCAGGTTTGTTTTTTTTTTTAGTACGAAATGTGTATCGTCAATGCAGAGGCATTGACTAACATTCCCTTTTTTATTCATTTAATAAAACCATTGGCAGCGGATTCCGTCTCAGAATTGGCTGATTGGGTCGTTCGTCGCCGCCACACTTCGACAAGATGGCGGCTAAAGGAAAACTAAAATGGCGTCAGTAAAAGCGCGCGCCCTCAGAGTTGACATTCTCGATATGAAATTAAGTCCCACGCCAATGTGCAGCGAGCGCTGCGTCGTGAACAAGACGTGCACATGATAATGGAAGAGTATTGCGAATAGGATTTGTATGAGAGACCCTTTTGAACGTGATTGTATGAATTGGTGAAATGACGATGAATGACTGCCTCAAACTAAAGGCTTCTAAATGAGCCGTCTTAGGCCAATCTGCGCGCACTGGTCACTAGTTGAGGACGAATTAGCAGTGTTACGAAACCGAACATTTAAGACAGATCTGTCCTATTCGGGCAGCAGTATGATGATGGTGTGTTGTCAAAAGGATCCCCTAATGTAGTGAGGTGTGGTCTAGTACTCCCAGTGCGTGGCGGTGCTGAGGTCGGGCCCGGCGAGGCGGAAGTTCCCGTTCTTGGCGGCGGCGAGGTAGTCGCCCCCCTGCGCGGCGCGGATGGCCAGGCGCGTGGGCTCGCGCAGCTCCAGGTGGAAGCCCTGCGGCGAGTCCGCGTCGCACGACACCGACTCGCTGTCCGCGTGCCAGTACTTGCCGTTTTGTCCTGCAATTAGGGGCACAATGTAGATCGTGGTGAACACTTACTATGCCTGTAAGTGTTTATTTCATCCAGCTGCTGTTATCTATCATTTTGGGAGCATCAATCAGCTTCTTACTGCCAAATACAATTTGAGGTGGTGACAACTTGTAGTAACTTTACCTACTTGAAGTACAGGCCCCAAAACATACTTTACATTGCAGTTAGAGGGTGGCTGCTCAGTGTAAATAACAAGAATTTGTATGTCCTATAGTTTTGGTGTAACTTCATTAGACCTTACCCTTGAAGTAGACAGCGCCCTTAGGGCCGCGGATGACCTGTATGGTCTCGTAGTTGGCCTTGTTGCACTCCAGCCGCACGCCCTTGGGCCCCACGAATCCCTGCTCGCACTTCAGCACCAGGATAGGCCTGCAAACAATAGCTTATTAACCTACTGAAGAAACTGACTAATCATAGAAGTGTACCTAACACAATTTTTGTGTTTTAGTATGGGTCGATTCAATTTTATTAATTGTATGTAAGTACCTAATTGTTTTTGTAGTTATTGTATGATATGTCTTTCCTCGTCACGTATTACATAATACTTACTATTTCTGTCACCATATAGAATAGTTAAAGAATAATAATTTTCTATGAACAACAGGCTAATTTCGTGCTTTAGTAATTATAATTTTTCCTTCCTTCATGCTAATATGTATGTTTTTTTCGTGTGTAGACAGATTTTTATAAGTTTTACCCAATAGATAGCAATATTATTCCTGAATAACATAGGCTATATATGATATCACGCTACGACACACGGGAGCGGAGCAGTGACCACAAACGTAACTTGACGCGGGTGAAATAAGTCACGCGGGCGGGAGCTAATATAATCCTAAAGAGGATATTATATTTAAAAGTTGTGTAACAGTGTAAGTGTATTTAAGTGTTGTGTGTGTGTGGTGTGTAAGTTGTGTTGTGTTGGGTTTGTGTATCATATTTCAATTTATTTTAAATCTTCTATGTTCTATAACCCACCTGTTGATGAGATAGAAGTAATATTTGCAGTTCTCCTCGATGGCGTCGGCGTTGGCGTACAGATGTCCGGAGCGCTTGGTCATCAGGTACTTGCCGTTGTTGGCACGGAACGCCACCGCGCCGTCGCCCTGCCACTCCAGCTCGAACAGAGCGTTCGATGACCTGGTGGGAGGCGGAGTTGATTGTATTGAATATTAAACCTTATTGCTATTAGTATAAAGTGCAATTGAGCTCAAGATCATATGGTCTAGGAGGCTCACTATTTCTTCATAGACTTTGTTTTTTTTTGTAATTCGAGATGGGTAAGCTACTCTAGTCTTGGACAGAGGTGACATAGACAAAGTCTACGATGGAGTGAGCTTACCCAGAAGAAGCCTGTTCAATCTAGCTTTGAAGAGATTAGGGTTAAATACGTTCCGAAATACAGACACAGGTAGAGAGTTCCACTCCTTTGCAGTGGGCATTATAAAAGAACATTGAAAACGCTTAGTGCGAATCGATTGAATGACAACAAGGTGGGTTGGCAGTTAAATGTGCGTCTGGATGTCCGATGGTGGAAGGGGGCTGGTGGGATGAGGTCATAGAGGCTGCTTCAAAAGCTTTGAAGATTGACTAGAAACAAATGCCAGCCATCGTAGCTGTCCTACAGTGGCTAAGCAGTTCCCAAACCTCATAAGGTCATGTCGGTTGTACGTACTTGTTGTCACCGGAGGCCTGGATGCCGCCGCCGGTCTCCAGCGTCCAGTAGCGGTCCTGCATGGTGCGGATGTACCAGCGCCGCGTGGCCCAGTCGAACTCCAGCTGGAACGTCTCGTGAGACGAGATCTCGTCCTGGTTGGCCGTCACGTCCACACCTGGAAGCAATGGAGAACGTCAGGTTAAGTTATGATTGTGGATGGAATTTTATCCTGTATTCCCCGAAGGATTAGGCAGGTGTACCAATCTAGCCACAGTTCGCCGGTATGTTTAAGTGCCATGTAATAGGCGGCGAGCCTATTAATCGGGCACAAATCCTAACTCCGAGCCGCTACTGAGAATTTCATAGAAACATCCAATAATATGCTCGATTTGGGAATCGATCCCCTAGCGTAGAAGTCGCATTTAGGACCAATATGCTAACGAGGTAGTCCGTAACGAGGTAGATATATTTTATATACCGGTAATTAATGAATCCAATTTATACGCATTTATGATTAAAATATAGTCGTTTTTATAATTTCCAGAAATAACCAATCTTAGCGAAAATCAAGTAAAATCTGTCCGTTCTAAAAGTCAAAGTTGCCTTTTGTCAAATGAACAACATATTCTGCCCAGGAATAATTCAAATAATAGCCCGTCCAGAAGAAGCAAACATCTTGGCGTTCCAAGCTAACTGAACAAACACACACACTCGACCTCTCCGTGCGACCTCCGTGCACTCAAGTGGGCAGCTCACCGCCTGCTCTGTTGGTGCACCACTTGAGACCGGCACCGTATGGGGCAGACTACGGCGGGCATCGGGTCATCGGGCTTCAGTTACTAGTCTTAAAAGACTTAGGAAGTCATTTCAAGTGCCTACCTACCCTCTTTATTTTGGCCCCAGTGCGTGCCCAAAATAATGACTAAGGTCTAGACTCTAAACAGCGCATTTGCTTTTTTTATTTTTCCACTGTGCTTGCACACCAAAGATAGATTTACAAACCTATACCTACTTATTATTTATATTTTTAAATGTTGTTGTTTGTATATACTTAAATATTTAAATTGTATTTGATATGTATAGTTAATAAATAAATGAAAACCTATACTTATTATTAGACGCCAAAAGCCACACTATTACTTGTAACAAAACATAATAAAAGACAGGAAGGAAAACGTTCAGCGAAAAGTCAGACTTAAGTGTCAAACAGACTATAAATATAATAATCCTGTCTGTGGTTGTAATATTGTAAATTATGTTTTCTAATCAGCCGGCTTATTCTGTAAGAAATCTCCCTCAGTGAATTAAGGTGAAGTGAGCTAAAACTGGGCCGTCACTATACGATGCTAGGGATTGACACGCTCACTTCACGGAAGGAGGGTTTTACAGAATAACACCGCTGGTCAGAAATCGTTTGATATTTCCATTATACTCATAACAGACTCATCAGTAATCACAACAAGACTCCGGGCAATCTCTCGAACGCATGGAGTATCGTTAAACTTCAGTCCCACGAGGCTCACGTCATGTAAGTATAATCACGCTTCATGTGCGGCCCCGAGGGGTGGGTAGAGATCGTAATTGAGCGGTGCATAGTAATGAATTGGTTCGCGACAGTTGGAAATTAGATTAGTTTTGAGAGAATTTCATAAGAAAATGTGTTTTTTAATACCACATGCTATTTTTTTTAATACATTGAATTATTACTAATCCTTCTTACAATTTTACTGGCGTCCTCCCGCGACTTCATCCGTGTCAAATTATAATAAGTATAAATATTATCCTATGAGAACCGCACATTTTCCGGGATAAAAAGTATCCTATGTATTATTCCACACTACAATATTATCTCAGTGCCAAACATCCAGATCCGTTCAGCTGTAAAAGTGTGAAGAGTAACAAACATCCATCCATCCATCCTCATAAACTTTCGCATTTATAATAATATAAGTAGGAGTAGGACAGTAGGATATTCGTCTTGATTACAACCAAATCCCAATATAATATTAATCCCGTTGCTTTCGATATTACAGCAAATACCCAACAATTCTTAACTTATCCTAATGGTCCCGGAAGCTCCGCAGATAGTTGCAAGTAACGTACAGCTTGCAGCCAGGAAGCGGCGCAAGCGCATCAGTCCGGCCGGTGTGAGGTAAAGATTAGCCGCGCGGCTGACGGGCGATCGTGCGCAACGACTGCCACGCGCACTAGGGGTGCCTGTGCTTTATATAAAACTAGCTTCTGCCCGCGACCATGCTATAAGTAACGTCTTTGGTTACTGCTACGCTCCCGAGTGTCGCAGCGTGATGTTATAGCTCTCCTCGATAAACGGATTAACCAATAAAAAAATAATTTATCAATTCGAACCAGCAGTTCCTGAGATTAGCGCCTTCAACCAAACAAACGAACTCTTTAGTATATGTAGATAAGATTTATAATGGTTCGATGTGGCGGGCGCAAGAAAAGAATATACATACATATAGAAGGACTTGGGAGAAGCCTGTGCCCAGGAACGGGACATGGCAAATAAAAAAAAAATAGCAAAAGAGTCTATCTTTTTATGAGATGTGATTGATAGTCATACATAATCATGATACCCATGTATTGACTTGTAACATTAGTTACGGGAACAGTACAATGCATATATTGTGTAAGTGCCAAGCGACCCGATGAACCACGACCAGTAACCGTTAATGATAACAATCCGTTATTTTTTGTGAACAGCAAGTAACTGCTATAAATAGTTGTCATTAGCGTTTACTATCTATTGTATAGGCTTTACAGTTTCCATAATTTGCCTTTGAAGTCTTCCAATTGGATATTTTCTCGAAACGGTAGAGGAAATTTATTTATTCATAAATACAATTTCTACAAGTAAAAATGGTGCTTATAACCTTCAGGTTATAAGCACCATTTTTACTCGTATTTTTTACGTTGCTACCCAGCACAAAAATCTATTCCTAATAATAATATGTATTTAAAATCAAGGTAGACGAGGCGACAGAAGTATATAAGGATCGTAGCAGGTGGCGTTCTGTGATTTCTGCCTACCCCCATGGGGAAAAGGCGTCAGTTTATGTATGTATCAAATAATTTCGATAACTTCTGTAAACGTGTGGTTCGATGAAGATTGGTCTTTTTCAAATAAAGTACGATTTCAATACATTTAGGTCGCTAGGCAGCCCTGTACAGCTTCGTGCGCTATCACCGGGCTATGACCGGCGCGCGCGCAGTACCGCTAGCGGCTCTCGGCGCAGATGCATTGCCAGCCATTATTTGTTGGGTAACGGACATGCCCAGGCGATTCGATATTACACTAAATTCCATCTATCTGGATGGTAATACCGTATTCGTAAATATCGTTCAAACCCGATCTGTGAATGCAGTACCTCCAGTGCATGGGAAGATGGTGCTAAACATTATCTTGACAAATTATATCCTTTCCTAGACCTGAGAGCCTGTGTGGTGTAAGGCTAAGCAGCATAGGATAGGTTCGGATTTTGTTCTTTTACGATAATCTGTCATGTTATCTTCACCACTCTTGGTTGACTGGTATATAATGCCTGAGGTATTAAGTCCGTCTTTGTATCTTTTGTTGCATGAGCTTAGTAAAAAAAAAACAGGTTCCGAATAAGGACGCAAGCAGGTGACTAATGCTTACTGTGACTTGGCAATTTGGGGATCATCAACCAATTTCGTATCCAATTGTGCCCATTTCAGTTAGTCCCTTTAAGCTTTCTGTCATTTTTTTAGGCCACGACAAGAATTCTTCCAATATGGTTTGAAGAGCCCGAACAAACACAAGAAAAGACAACAAATTTTGAGGAATTCTCTTTCAAACAATGAGAGAAGAGGCCTTACAATAACGGTATGCAAGCGTCAACCATTCATCACCATACCATCAATCCGTACGCATTGACAGGCGAGGTGGTGGAGCGTGTAACGCAGCCGCGCCTGCGCACTCCGCACATTAGCTGCGGCCGCTGTAATTACAGATGTTATCCGCGCGCGTCGCTCTGCTGTCTGACAGACGAGTGACAGGAGTGGCGACACGTCGACACTCGTGTCATGTGCACCACTGCACTCGACATATTACACAGTTTGTATGCTATACGGAAGGCTAAAGGTTCAAAATGTAGTCACAATCTCATCTCTGCGACACGAAAAAATGTTGTTAAACATGTACGTGAAATTAATAGAGGCATTTTTGATAGATGAAGACTTGAGATTGGAATGCGAATGCGCCTAATTATTATTTTTAATGCGATTGTGAAGTAATATTCTAAATCATGTCCAACGGGCTCTGATATTTAAGAATGGAAAATATAGTTTCTCCTAGATTTAAATTGACCATATATAATAAAAGTATCTACTTGGCCAGCTGAGCTATACCTGTAGTCAGATATTTGACATTGTCTGTTGGCGTATCTAACCCGTATCTAAAACTCTTTATAAATAAATAAATAAATAAAATAAATAAAATTCGTTTATTGGGAACAGAAAACAATACAGTATTAAACAGATATAAACGATGGCAGTTGCAAAAGTTAAAAACTGTGGCGCAACTGCCAACGCCCGTCTCCTAGCAAGAGGATAAGTGTTCCTGATTAAGTGAAGGGTACTAGAAAAGGTTCGAGAAAATTTACTTAATACTAAGATTAAAAATAAAATAAAATGCAAATATCAAATCGTAGGGTATCCGTTTGTAGGTATGCGTGGGGGTGTGTGACTGTGTGAGAGTTTGTGGGTGTGTGAGGGTGTCTGTACAAACAAGGGTGTGTGCGTGTGTTGCTTTGTGCTAAAAAGTTAGACCTTCATGAGAGTTTCTGTTGAGTCGTAGGTTTGAGATTTCAACCAGAGGCAAAGTGTTTTCTTACATTGACTAATGGTATTGGGGTAAATATTTATATTTTTATTAATTTTATTGTAAAGTTTTGAACTTAGGTATGCAAAATGGTGACGAGCTAGGGCTGTTCTGCGAGGTTCAGTATTGCATACACGATCAGATCGCCGTGTACTGGTACACTTGTCAGGATCATAATTAAGGTGTGAATGCGTACGTATTATTGTCCTAAAAATAAACAATTGTCTCACAGTTAGGACCTGGCAAAGAGAGTAGAGTGACGCTGTGGGATATAGGATCGGTTTTTTAGCAAGGACCTTCAAAACTGCTCTCTGTGCTCTTTCGAGCCGCAACATCACTGACTTATGCGCCCCTCCCCATACTGTGATGCAGTATCCCATTACTGATTGGGCAAGGGCAAAGTAAATATTAATTAGGGTATTAAAGTTGGCTGCACCTCTGAGTTTCTTAAAAACATATAAGAGTTTTCTTAGGCGACTTACTACAGAGTTGATTTGTTGGTGCCATTTGAGGTGACGGTCAACTATAACACCAAGGTATTTAATTGACTGAGTGGCTAATATAATAGCTAGCTAGTATAATAGCAGCATGGCTAGTATAATAGTTTGCGTGTAAATATATTGCTTGCGATCACACCAATCTCGTTTGCTGTACCGGTAGTACGTACCTAGTGTGTAATTACAAGGTGTGAGAGCTGCATGCCACACACCGCGGGTACACCTAATTATGTAGGTGGTAGGTTGTTGCTAGGTGTTACCGGCGCTTCCGGAGATGGACGGAACAATAATAGCAGTCTCTGATTATCTCCAAAAATGAGGATATCACTATTCATTTGTTAATGTTTGCGTCTCATTAATCATGACTCGTACGTAGCGTCTCATAAAGAAGAAATGTTCCAAGTAAAGTACTTCTTTTTTATAATCATATTTCTGTATTCTTCTCAAGCTTGATTTTTAATTCGTATTGTTCCGGCAGTTAGAAGAGAAATATAATAACTTTAAATAATTGCTTTTAATTTGGGACTAGCCACGAAACTACGGGTTTTTTATAGTCAAATTATGGTTATTATACAATTCCAACTTTTCCATAAGCTACCACTTGCATAGCTAAGTAATCACCTAAGCGGGGTAGCCCCAAACTACTGCCAATTATTATTTTTGAATAAAATAAGAAATCACAAAAATAACAATTTTACGTCAGAACCCGTTATCGCGAGCTACTTGGAGCATAAATTTAATTAAAACTATAAAGTTTAGTGATGTGGCGAGATCACACGACACTGTGCAGGCATCCGTGCAGTAGAAACGGTAGAAAGCATAGCGCGCATTTTTTGCGCGGAATAGTTGCGCGCGCCGCACTATCATCCAATTCCGTTGACAATTTGACGTTGTTGAATACCTCTTAATTGGCTCGCTTTTGAATGGAAGTTATCATGCATATCCGATGATTATATGCGTTTTTCTTTGTGTAATAGATCTCTGTATGGACGGTTAAGCCGTCACACGTCGGACGCGGCGACACCTCGCTCGCGATATGTTTTGAGCTAATGACATTTAAACAATAGCGATGATTAGCGACCAAAGACAGAAGTGGAAAGTTTTGAACAGTGAATATTATGAAGATGTATGTAATCTGCATAATACGTGCACCTGAGCATATAGTTTTAATTCTTAGTGATAAAATAGAGAAGACGCTACGCCCAATATAGCACGCAGCGGTTAACGAGCAAATTATTATAATTTAGCATCTTAATAACGAATTACGCGGTCCTTGCACCTCGTGGATGCGATCTCGAATGTAAATGTGATGTGTAATTAGTAACGCGGCCTGGCTCACAGACACACGGCTATCTGTCACTCTGATGCCCCGTTACGCATACCTAATAACTCAACACATGAAAACGGTAACATCTATTCACTAGGTAAAAGTTAATTACAAAAAAATCAGATGAAAATCTGATATTGTTATTTAAATTTGAGTGTAGAAATTCGAGATACATGTTGGTATATCTCAAAGCACAGAATATGTTTTAAAAACACTGTCTGCTTTTGTCAATACATGTTCGATAATCCCCAATAACGCCAGTCAATGCGAGAAAATTATTATTTGAGCTAATAAAGCATTTTCTTTACATCAACACACCGAAAATCCAGCAAGATATTGTACTATTTTATTTATTTATCAACTATCATCACAGTGTTCTACCTAATACAATAGTGTTGTAGATACTTAATAATATTAGACAAACAAGTCTATTACGTACAATTAAGAGCTATTTTACAATATGCATCCAATGTGACAGGTATATTTGCTTAACCGGGCTCCTGTAATACTGTAAATATTTCTAGCGGCGGCGTCGGTAACTCGATAGACGCTCGTGACCGAGTGATACGTACAACGATAGCGAGGTCTAGATCGTGACAGAACTATACACTAAACCACAAGTTAGATGAGGCATCACTGCAGGAATTGACTGCAAAGTAACTACCCGGTTATTGCATTGGTAAGCAAGTATAGACAGTGATTTTGTAATCAAAGATGAAATAGCACGTAAAATAGTTTCACGGAGAATTGAAGGAGCATTTACGTGAACAGGAGGTCTACTCGTGTACCAGCATCTCTTAAAACAGTTTTATTTTAATATTACCACTCGCTAGATTTCAAATATATTTGAGGTGCTTGAAAAAATTTACGAGAACGAAGTTGCGGGCAGTGTTAATTTAGCAATAACGTAAAAGATACGTACTCGAAGTATCTATAACTAAGTATATTGTTATTGATAGTTTGAGTGGCAGATTGAGTCAACTTGGTATTGTTGATGACCTGTACATGGCACTGGACAATTTAATACCTTCCAACTCAGACATCAATATTGTGACGGGCGTCAATAGTTCAGCATAAAAACTGTGCCACTTACGTGAATTGATCTGTTCAGTTAAAGCCCCGTTATTTACCGAAAACAGCAGTTATCTAGCATTTTGGACCTACTTCTGGTAAAAAAGCCATTTTGATTTGAACGCCCTAGATTTGAAGATTGAGCTGTCAAGTCACGAACAATAAAAATAAAACAACGGAAAGACTATGACTAGTTCGTGATATAAAACCGTGAGATTACGTGACTAAGGTCCTCTCTTCATGCTTTTTCAAGAACCTTTGGCACATTTTCAGTACATACTAGGTACTGTAATATTTACACAACATTTTTTTCATTGAGTCTGCAAGGACAGTCACGCGGACAAACGTGTACACACTTGGCAACTTTTAAAAGGGATTTTCTCCTGGTTGGACGATTGCAACATTGGGATAACACCGATTTCATAGTAATATGGGATCCAAAATCTGATATTCGTAACACCATTATATTTTAATCAATTCTTTGGGAGAAAATTGCATTAGTATGTTGCTATGTGTATACATGTTATGGTGGTTACTTTACATAGGTACTTTTATTTTAACACGTCCCCCCCTCATCTTCTCAGCCTCACGGTTACCGTGACTCTGCATATTGCAGCTCTTCATTATCGCGACGCTAGGTCTCTTATTATCACACGTATACAGCTATTCCTCACAGTGTACCATCCGTACACTGTCGTTCATACTCAAGTGCACAGTTAGCGTGACTGTGCATAGTGTGGCGTGCTTATTAACGGTTTGGTGCTGCGTTCCTTACAGATTTAGGTTCATGTCAGAGGTCGTGATACTTGTGTGTATAAACCGAAAGTCATTCTAAGAATCTTTGTTGCGTGAAGATCACCTCGGTTTCTGGAACCCAAGTTATTTGATTCATCTGTTACTATTGCGGGTCTATCGAACATGACTGCTTATATGAGATAAGACAGTGGATTCACATAAAAAAATGGGTATCCTCTTTATAGAAAATATTTAATCAAAGGAATTAGGGTTCTGTATTACGGTAGACCAGTGGACAGGGCCATTCTGTTGACTGTTCAGTGTATTTGTTTCCGAATCCTGATTGTGCTAAGCCGACTAGCTCTTGACCGATTGTTCCGCTGTAAATCGGCCGACATCTCATTCAAGCAAAGATAAATATGTTTGGGCGAAAAAATAACTAGGCTCCATAGTAAATGGGCGAAAATGACTACACTAAACTACTGCCTCGGAGAGCTGCAAATTACCGTGAAAATAACACATCTACAAAATTTCTCGACACTCGAGAAATGTTGTTTTATTTTCCTTACCTAACGGCTTCATGAATGGATCTTACTCGGCAATAATATAGACGCGCTTCGGATCGCATAATGTACGTGAGGTGAGGGCGGGTCGACACACCGTTAGCTCCTCAACGATCCTGACCGCCTGGTACTCGCCCTCGTGATCTGGGCAATATGGCTTCCTTATAGCCCGGCCTTTCATCGTCCGGAGCTATAACGTGTTGGAAGAAAAGGCTTGTTATACGATAAAAGCTTTCTAGCTAGTAAACCTTATTATTGTGCAATATGGCTAGGTATTCAGCAGTATCGCCTATGAAGATTGTTTTATATTTTACTTCATCTTCTAAAAGAGTACCTAATTATGGAGTTTCTTGCTCATTCTTTCTCAAAACTGCCTTGGTCTCATTGAAATAATTTATGATTTGACTTATTAATTCATCGACTCCTGCTTTCAACAAAAACGTGTAACAGTCAACAGCCCCATATTTTTTATATTAGGTATAGTATTTTCATCAACTCTTTACAAGCCCGTTCGCGATGACGCCACTCTGGCAATAGGTAAGTATGCAAACACAGCACAACTCTAAACAATACAGGTCAACAGTCTCCGCTTCCCAAGTATTGGCACACCTCTCACAACAGAGCGGTTCGCAGAACTGAGCAACAATCCGCACGCGTCATCGTGTGCCTGAGATGGCGACAACACTGGGAAATGCCATACGTATGTGTCTCAAAAGGGTTTAGCAAACTGCGATCGTTATATCGTGTAAGAAAGCAATATTAACTGAGTGAATTATATTAGGCTTTTTTTAATATCCTTGAATGGCAAACAAGCCAAGGACTGCGACGGCCTACCTAATGTTAAGTTAACACCGCTGCTTATAGACATCTGCATTACCAAGCCTTGCAAATGCGTTTCGATCCCAGAAACAAAGTTGAAATGTCTCATGTGCCTGTAATTACACCGGCACCCATACCATTCAAACCGGTATACAGCAACGCTGCTTTGTGGCAGAAATAGTTATGGTGGTAGTAGGTACTATCCCGGATGAGCTTCTTCACAAAGAGTTTTACCATTAATCTATGGCTTTATTACGACTTGCTGGGCTTGGATTTACGTTACAATAAAAGGGTCAAAGATCAGCTCTTATACTAGAAAGGTATAGCTTTTTTTTTTTATAGACGGGAAATCATCAAATAACTTCCCCCGCCCTGGGCGGGGCGGGAGGGAGTGTCAGACTTTTACTGACTAAAACCCGTCTATGTTCCTTCATGTGCCCTTTGCGTTCCGGGGGCGCGGTATCTCTTTCGAACAACCCGCAGCCCCGGCAGAAATGTATAGCTTGACTTCATAGTCCATGCCAAGTAAATTGTGACCTTATTTAAAATAAGAATTCTTTGTATATAATAAAATTACAAAGCAATTATTAGTAAGACGAATCTCTATCAAATAACGATTCAGTATGAAGTGTCAGTAGAAAGCCCGTGTAATGGCGGTCCCGTCCCACTGCCAGCGAGTAGCGAGCTGCGAGCGACGCTATTAACTTTCACCCGGGTAGGAAGCAACACGGCACAAAGGAAGTGTTCATTATGTGAGTTTATGAGTCCACACGAGCGATAATGTCCATCCGCATTTGATTCGGAAGCGATTCGGGTTTCGTCTTTAATCTTGTTGTAATTACATGCACCCGGTACTTACTGATTGGTATTACGGCTATCTCTCACTCCCATTAATACATACAACGAAGTCTGCAAACTCTACACCATCAAAGACATAATTCTAAAGGAAGCATAATGGGATCAATATGCACATTTACACATATCACACAACAACAAACTTACTAGGTATACCATCACACCTGAAAACACCACTGTAGTATCATCTGTAGAAATCGCATCCCGAGCCCTAAAACCCATATTAACTGTCTGGTTTGAGGCTCACCGGCAAAAAACACCGTAACCTAGCTTAAAATGTTATTTCAACCGGCTGAAAACGATTTATTTTTGTACACACTCATTTTCCAGGCCATTGAAAACGAAGACCAACTCCAGTCTTCTTTAGGTAAAACATGGCATACTGTCTAAGTGTAAGAGGAACACTTTTTACAATCAATATTAGAAACTCACCTTGCTTAACCGACACGTATTTCTCGTTCAAGGCCGCAACGAAGGCCGCCTGCGGCAGACTGTCCTCCAGCGAGAACAGCTCGTCCCTGGTGACGGCGGTGGAGCGCGTCTTCAGCACCGCCTTGGAGCCGATGGGGGCGAGGTACGCCCCCGCGCCGTCGCGGAGCGCCAGGGCTCCCGCGTGGTACTCCGCGCTGAACAGGCACGTCGACGTGCACTGCTCTTGGAGCTGGGGGAAGAGATGGCGTTCAGATTGGAGTGTGGACAAAATAGGGGTCTTGTTTCCTTAATAATGTTTGGTGTGTTTATTTGGGATCAGTAAATTGACACAGTGTTTGATTTGCTATATTATCCTCCTTGATGTTCAGCTTAGCAGTTATTAACCTGGTACATTAATGCATGAATAACATTATGTGGCCCATAGTAGGCCCATACTAAAGGCTATAGAAACTAGTATTGATGTAAGAATGGTTTGGCCCATAGATACCAAGGTTGCTTTTAGCTAAACCCTTGCAGCAATCCCATTTTGCAATTCTTACTAAACATGGTAATGGCAATTCATTAGGTATAGCTTGGACACACCGTTCGCCTCAAAAGTCCACATTATTTTTAACGTACCCTAAATAGCAACTTCTGCCTCATTAAGTAATTTACATAGGCAATGGTTCGGCAGTTTACGTACTAAACAGTTTGATTTATTTCGCTATTTGTCCTCAGAGCAACATTGTAGCGCGGTCCCACGCATGCGCCGTACGTTTACTATCGACGGTTCCCACGTGTGGTGGTGCCTTGAGACTCCGCCGAACCGCCATTGTTTGCAAAATGAGCAATCTGGGATGTCATTAGGGTTGCTTACTTAATATCATCAATACATGAGGTTTCATCATCTGCCTAAGAGGTTTTACGCTTTTCATCCGATCTGGATCTTTCGAGATCTGAAATTTTCCGAATACCTAGAAACTTTAAGTTAGGATTAAGTGTGCGCGGTCACTTCGGACTGTCAGTTTTCGGATTCGGATCTGATGCTGCGCGCCACGCTCTTAAACTAAATATTAAAATGTTGGTCTTCAAATTTCGTCTTACTAGACCGTCTCTGAAAACCCGAGCTTTGTCAAGTTTTTCTCGTTTTATTTAAAGTAAAGACATGTTTTTATCATAAAAAGTGCAACATTTAAGAAGACAGTGAACAAGTTGAAGGAACTACTTAAATTCTGAATAATTTTAATACATCATTTATTTATTTCAAGGGCAAGCAACACCGCTCTACTTTCATTATTTCTTACGCGGCAACCCTGGAGAAATGCGCGTCGTACGCAATTTGCGACTACAAATAACGCGTTGAAGAAGTGTTGAGCGCTCCGACGTTTTGTTCTGCGTCTGCCGTGTCAGTGAGTTGTATCTTAATATTCACACTTACGGACTGACGTATTCATTATTGTTCTCTATAACATACCTTGTATGCTAACATAATGGTATTTTTAACAACTAAGTATTAATTCATCGTATCTGGTAATTAATAAGCAGTGAAGAAGTGCTGTCACGTCTCGCGCTAATTAGTGGTTAGACGTTCTTTCGATCAGGTTTAAAACCCGATTGTGGCACTAATCTTTTGATGGTTAAAAGATTTACTTCTTCTCAGACACAACGAACGAAAACAAATACTCAGATTGAAGTCAACTCAAATCAATTTGAAGCCCTCGATAAGTCTAATAGCTATCCTTCTGTCACTTAACACTGTACCTATGTAGGACCAGAGAGACTTGACAGATAACGATAGAAAATCTGAGGTTCGAAATATCGAATATGTACGTTCTTGACTCACCTTTCCTCCAGCGCTCAAGTACTTGTTGTTGCAGGTGTGCAGCGCATACTTGCCGCCCTCATCAGCTCTGAACTCCAGCGTGAACAGCGTGTCCTCGCCCCAGGGCACGTTGGCGTCCACGTGGATCTCGTCCAGCGACTCCGACAGGTGCGCGAACCGCTTGCGCCCGATCGACCGGAGATTCACCTGGAACGGAGTTCTGGTGTTAGCGCCTGTCCTACACTACTCTTCTCTTACTTTGTCTTGTGCACTGTTGGATTTTCAACACTCAGATCAGTGGTGAGAGTTGAAAATCAAAAGAGCAAAGTTATATATTATGTCAAAGATAATGTCAAAAAAAAAAATATGTCCCCGTTCTTGCTTATAACAGTCTTTGTACACTAACAGCTAGTCATTCCCCTCTCTCTCGGCGAGATCGTCGATACGGCACGGAATCAATCCAGCGCACATTAAGTTTATGATATGTCATTCAGATGATATACACGCAGATTGCAAGTCTGAGAAATGTAGGACGGGTGACGGGATATAACAGTATCATCATACTCTACGCTACGATCACTTTTAACATCAACGTTGGTTTATGCATTTCTTGGTTGAATACATTTTTGGAATTTTTTCCAGTTGTAATGGAAACTCAATCTGCATTTTACCGTTAAATTTGCAAATTAATGTCTACCAAATTTTTGATATTTTTTGGCAAATTGAGTGTGTTGAAAATAAATGAGCATTCTTGTTTACAGCCATTTAAATCCTAGTCTAGCAATCCCCTTTCAAAGCAAGCCACTTTGAGTACCTATTTACTATCCCTTTGAGAAACTTAATCGACTTGAGTTCTCGTTTGGCAAGTCATCGACCTAGACGTAGACATCGGACGAATTCGGCTAGTAAACAGTCTAAGGGGTTTGTACTTTGAAAAGTCTGCTCTAAACGGGCTCTGGTAAGGTAGGGTACAGAAAGCAAAATTACATATTGAAAAATACGTAGTACGCAAAGTTTTAAATCGAAGTACCTAACCCTTTAATAGTTTAATTCTAATGTCGTTGATTTGGATAAGGTCAAGACAATCCCCTGGATAAGGCATAGAGGTCGAACTGATGATGAATATTTACCTGTGGCCTGGCAGCCAAGTGCACGTGCCAGAGCTCGGCGTCGCCGGGCACCTTGGCGGTGCAGGTGAGCTTGTCGGAGCTGGAGCCTAAGAAGTAGCCTCGCTCCACGTTGCGCAGCGCCCAGCGCCCGCTGTTGTCATCCGACACGCTACACAAGGGGAGAAGAGAATACAATTAGTATAGAACATCTTTGGTCAAGGCGCCCGCCTTCCCCTCATACACGAGGTTGTGGGTTCGCAACCGGGCACGGGCTAGTACCAATGTGACTTTATCTAATTCATATGTACTTTCTAAGTTTATCTTGGACATCACTAACATCGGTAACCATGTCAGAGGCTCTTGAGGCGGTTTAAAACTCTGACACTAGGGTGTGTGGGGTCGTTAGACCTTCTTTATAAAGAAGAAGAGGAGCTGCTCACAAAGAACTGCTATTTTTGTTGCAGTGTTTATTTTGTATTCAATTAGGTGTTATTTATGGAGCGTAAAACGAAATTCAAGTCGAAAATGCGTCATAAGTACATACCAGAATTTACATTTTAAAATACAATTTGTCTTATAACACATTCAAATGGCACATAATGTTATTTATTTTGATTCGTCCCATTAATTCACGAAATGGGCATGAAAGCGATCCATACACTTTTATGAACACTTTCCATCACAAATTACGATATACCTCCAGCTAAATCCCGACCTTAAAAACTAAGCAATAAACACGTTATTCCCGTACAATTACGGAGTTATTTTCTTTCCAACAATGGATGCCTGGGATGGCTTCGAGGAAAAAGCGCGGGCGCCGAGACGGTCGCCAATTAGGAATGCCGTGCAATTATTTAATTAATGGTATAAACAGGGAGTCATGGCGATGAGTGCGGAATGCTTAGAACTGTTACGAAGACTGATGAAGTTCAGATAGATCTGTAGAACGACAAGTGATAGATTTTGGATGTTATCTCGCGTCGTCACGAGGTTTACGCGGATTGCGAAATTGTCATATATGATATTCATCATCATCATCATCATCATCATCATCTCAGCCATAGGACGTCCACTGCTGAACATAGGCCTCCCCTTTAGATGTCCACATAAACCGGTCGGAAGATATATGATATTGATAATAGTGAATTAGTCACAGAAATTTCGTACTGGGGAGTCACTGGGCAGTTTAAAGTATCTGTATGTATCGGTGTTGGGGAATCATCAAATGACTTCTCCCGCCCTAGCCCTTTTACTGACTAAAGCCCATCCATGTTCTTTCTTCTGCCCTTTGCGTTCCGGGGGCGCGGTATCTCTTTCGAACAACCCGCAGCTCTGGATATTAGGTACCTACTAGTACGTTGTAAACAAAAAAGTTGCTGACTTCAGTCGCAATTTCTTTTTTCCCCTGAAATCTTAATATCAACTGTCTAAGAAAAGGTATGAAGACACACCTGCCACAAAAGGGAGCTTGTACGAAATATGCATAATAATACAAGACGCATCCACAACACGTAAGGGACGGAGCCAGGAGCCACCCTTCACACTGGAGGTGAATTTTAATTAACCACTCTACGTACAACACTGGGGGAAGAGGGACGACTGTCTTTTGTTTTAACTGCCAATACTGCCGGGTGTCTAAGCTCTCGGTTGGATGAATATGTGCAGTGAGACGAAAAGGTACGGCCTGGTATGGAAGATCGCAGGAATATACCAGACACCTATACACATTTACGATGTAAAATAATTACAAGTCACCATTTTTTTTGTTAAAATTTAAAACGTTAATATAACTAGAATTCAAATAGTTTTTCTACTACTATTTGTGCCTTAGAATTCGTAGAGAGGAACAGGATTATATTTGGTATGTATTTAGCTAAAACACTTGTTATAAATTTCGATGTGAAAGGATTACATAACATTTCACATCGTGAGAAAACCTGGACTTTGGACTGAAATCGGCAACCGCCTTGAGCAGGCGTGGTGATCAATACTCATGCCTTCTCTGTATGGAAAGAGGCATTTACCCTCAAATGATGATAGGCTGTTATAATAATGATTAATATCATTTTAGTATCTTTACTGATCCTAACATATGAGACACACGTGACATTTACTGCATAATGCAGCTACTGGCCGCAACGCATCGGAGTCAGCCAGGCTAGCTTCAGTTGTATGGCTTCTACATTCTTCGGTCTAGATCTGACTGGATTCCTTTTGGCCTACTTTGAACAATGAGGAGGGAAATACCAATGAACAATTTTTATGTTAAACAATGAACTGGAATAAATAGGTAAGTACTTTGATGTCTGGGAAAAAATGACTACACCGAACTGTATAGGTATCCTGAAATGTGGTATACACGTTGTCAGGTAGGTACACAGAAACGGACATAGGAATTTTGAGGAAAACAACAACAACGTTCTTGTAATAATATAGATGGCGTCACGTGTCTTTCTAATCATGATTGAACATGCAGACTACCTACAACCCGAATTTATTGTCAAATTCTAAATGAACACGAACGAAGTCACGAGAAAAAGCAAGTCTATTATAAGAGCCTATTCCCTCCACGTCCACAAAGCGATAGCCACTAAAACGGTATGTAAAGTAAAAATGCCAACGGGTAAAGGAAAAACAACAATTATATCAACTTGTAACATGCGCATCAACACACAGTTGAAAGCGACATTCAGTTTAAATGCCAGACGCTTTGAAAGCACGAGGGAGTTGCAGTTGAAGAGCGCACGATTTCAAATGTCGGCGAAATGACTCGCTAATGGGATAAAGGTGGTTATTTCTGTGTAAAAGAACAAGGGACAAGAGCAGGTTGCATAATATGTGACATTTTATCAGCCCATGATGACGTAGCTGTAGTGGCTCTGGGATCTCAGAATATTGAACAATTTGTTGATAGACGAACATCATTTAAGGCTAAAAGAAATGTATATGTCACCGGAAAATAACAAGATCCGTAAGTTTATCAATTTACTAGGAAGTTTATAAACTTTCGTAAGATTCTAAACGGGAGATAAATTGTAATATTTTACGTCCACATTTTCGTAAATTTATCAATTTCCGACGTCATACGGTAAATTTATAAACTAACGAATATCTATTCGTAAGATTTTATATGGTTCGACCAATCACAGAAACTCTTTTAAATATACGATCTTTGAAATACGTAAAATAACACACTGCTCTCTGATTGGTCAATGTTCATAGTGGCAATGCTTGTGTCCATAGGAGGAAGGAGAAGTGACACGTGACAGCCAACCAATCAGATCGCGCGTAGCGTTTGGTTACTGCTTACTTATTATTTTACGAGTGAGTTCAGTAAGTTTATCAATTTACGAAAATGTGGACGTAAAATATTACAATTTATCTCCCGTTTAGAATCTTACGAAAGTTTATAAACTTCCTAGTAAATTGATAAACTTACGGATCTTGTTATTTTCCGGTGACATATACAAGTTTGGAATAAAAGCATTGTAATAACACCAATGCGACAAGACTGATATTCCATTATTAGCAAAAGGGACCCTCAGCAGCATACATTACGGATCCTATTTAAACAAACAGTTTGTAATTCTCCGGAGTTAAATAATTATCTTACATTAGTTCGCTAAACTTCTCCGTATCAATCGCGGGTCATCCTAAGTCAACAAAAACAGTGCTAACATAACAATAATTTCCATAACCATTGTGAACACCCTTCAAAACAATTTGAAGACGTTATTTCGGCACGCGCTGTTACCAGCCTTACAACCTTCATGTAACCTTTAGATTGACAGGCTGAAATAAACTTTATTACTGAAATTTAAGGTTGAAAGTGCTTTGCGGTCGTCTCGTTGGCACCCTCTTTCACTCCCCTCTAAACGTTCGTGTGTTTTGTATTGAAAGATCAATAATTTTGGGGTTACCTCCGGTAGCTCCAGTAGCTTCGGTTAGAACTAACATGCTTCGAAAGTCCATTAAAATGTTTTGTGAAGCTTTACAAGTGTTCCCGTGATTGAGGGCTTGATGTTCGAAGAGTTTTGGGTACTTGAGTTATTTGCCGTTGAATATTATCGGAAATAATAATGAAGATCTTCTAACCTGATGTTTTTTTTCCAGATTCAACAACTTCGAGTTAAGTTTTACGAACAAAGGATGAGGAAATCAATCTAACTTTACGGCAAACAGCAGCAACCCACGTATTGTAAGCATTTGGTATTGTCTTTCAAGACTTGCACAAACACTACCGATCAAGACATGGGATATCTCGTGAGGATCTGAAAGTTCGCCAACAAACAATTCGCAAGTTATTCGTGAAGGCTGAGTCATGAGTCTGCGTCACGTTTCATCCCTTTTATTTGGAAAGCTGCAAGCAATGTGAGTCAGGATTTGTTTTCTCCTGAAAGTGCTCTGAACAAAATGGCGTCATTACACTCCAAGAGACGTCCATTATAATGACAGCGTCTTGATTTATTAACAACAATATCAGCTTGTTAACTGTGCCACTGTAGGAATTGAAGAAACATTCAACTTAAAGTAAAGCCTTTAAAGAATAAGAACATTTTGCATTTTATTATCAAGCATTGGGCAACCTCCAAACATGAATGTGAGTAAAAATGATGAACTTCCATAATCTATTTATCTCATCACGTGACTCAAACAACATTAACCCACACCAGCTTTAAACATTGTTTTGGTGATTTGATGGTAAACATGCCGACGGACCACTCGCTGGTAAGTAGTCACCGCTGCCTATAGAGATCTGCAATACCAGAGGCCTTGCAAATGCTTTGCCATCCCAGAGACAAAGTTAAAATGTTACATGTGCCTGTAACTACACCGGCACCAGAACACAGCAACGCTGTAGAGATAGATATGGTGGAATATAGTACTTACCCGGACGAGCTCCTTTATAAAGAGCTCTACTACTACTACTACTACATAGCACCTATACCAACCACAAATACTATCAAAACCAGCTTATCATTCAGTAAATGTACCACGCGTACCTGTTCAAGACACCGCGAAAGTTTTCGGCCATAAATCGTGTGGTAATAAAGCAAATAATATTATAGACTATAGAAAAAAAAGGTAAAATATCGCCGGCACAAGCTCCCCGGTTCCGGTGAGTCACGAGGATTAGCATTAGTATGCGAGGGGGCTCCGCCTTTGTATGGTGTCTTAGACTTAACACGGCTTGCGATAAGCGTCTGCACTGAATAGATTTGTGTTTAGATTGGTTATTGTGCCATATATTAGAACAATGACATTTTATGAAGAGGATTAGCTTTGGCGAAGGTACCAACGCCGGCCCACCTAACAATAAATGGTCTTGTGGCTTTCTTCTCGGACGGAGCAAGCGTCTAAAAAGAAAATTGGCTTTACTAAAAACAACGCAGATGCCTTGCCTACCCAGACATAAAACTGAAACTATCATTTTAATAGGTGGGTAATATATTTTTTAAGGCAATCATTAACAGTCCTCATTAAAGTGCGCATAATTTTCATTTGCGAATTAGTTATCTCTTTCAAAATCTTAACATGAAGAATTCATACAAACTCAGGTTATACAAAAACTTGGTATTCCATGTCGGTTGCCGTCAAAGCAACATGGCAAACCACTACAGAGTCAGATGAATTTTAATAAAGCTCTGTCAGAAATGTCCAGAGCTTGTTAAATTACATTCCGTTTGTGAATTTTAAACACGAGTGTTTTATACACAGCAGTCGCGCCTTTGATCTCATCAGGGTTAGTCAGAGGTGGTTCATAAGTTTATATTATTTTACCAGCAATTTGTTCATTACGATTTGACAGGGCCTTCGTGTAGATGTGACAACAGTCTCACAAAATATTAGGACCCTAACAAACTTATCTCACTCCATCTTTCAATACATAGAAGTCTCAAAATTTACAGCATGAGTTCCATTGGGAATTCGGTCATCTACAGGTAGTAATTGATTGCTTACCTGATATGAAACTTGCTGCCAGGCTCCTTCTCCTCAGACTCGCAGGTGACGTTCCCGAACGAGTCCACAGCCAAGTACTTGTCCAGGTGGGAGCGCAGGTAGATCATGCCTGCACAAAACAACCAGAATCGTGAGATACAAGAAAATTAAGAGAAGAGGAGCACTTTGAAGAGTGGTTGACGCAGTCGTATCATTTACGTCCCATCTTAGTAAACATAAGCCGGTTACAATGGTGTAGCATATTACGTCTCTGATGTACTATACAATAAGAACAATGCATAACACTAAATACAAAACACGGTCACATCGTATTAGTACCTACAGTCATGCTCTGAATACTATTGATTGCCAAAATAATGTCTTGAAAATGTTACCATTGATCGCACGGCAACTGCTACCGCTATTAAAGAAAGCTTAATTTCCATTTCTACTAAGCACTAAAGTAACTAATAACTTATTGTCAAGCGTTATTGTACCCAATAAATAACGAGCTTTTCCTCAAAACACGATTATCTAGCCCTAACCCAAATAGCTGGCTGAAGCACTACTTTGTTCAGGCACTTAACCGTTGAAGTAGAAAGCTTTAATCGAAGCCGGTGCTAGATAACAGGAGATTAATCGTGCCGCCACTCCGTCAGCCTCGGAGCCGGCCGGCGAAACACTCCATCTGGCCCGATTGATGGTACAGTTCGATGTGCGGTACACCTACATTTGTATTGAGGCACAGCTTACTAGCCGTCTTAGTTGAAGACAGTTGTAGAACTACGACAATATTGATGACTTGCACGTTATAAGTACCACACAGGGTCATAAAACTCGAATAATACATTGTATTTACGAAGATCTTTAAAGATTAAATACCCTGATTATTGTCACCACACACAGATATTTACAGCTTGCCTCACCTACATTTCACAATCCAGATAAATTGCATTAGATAAATCGCATGAACGTCTTTCTATTAGTCATTTTCCATACGTTAAAGATATGCCATGAAAGACATATTAATCATCCCCGAAGTATTTTTGGAATCAGTACAAAGCTCGAACATGGCCTTGATAAAGTGAATTTGATAGTCGGGAAAGTAAGTGTGTTGAAAGCTAAGCACTATGCACACATGAGGGATGTGACGTCGATCAGGTGAGTGAGGGCAAGCTCACAGCTGGCAGACCTTGAAACTTGTCAGGGGAGTGGGAGCGGGGGAGCGACCCTCTGATTGGATCGTAATTTGGCAATCGGTGGGGTAGAATACATGCTGTTTTTATACGGAATTATCTTATATCTATTTTAAGCTCACTGCTTAAAATAGAATTAAAAAAAACGGTTTTGGAAACATTTGGCCGATTACAGATTACTATGTTGAACGGGTTTCGCTACTAAACATCCTTTTTCTATTATCCTACAGGCTTGTGAACAATTTGTTTAAAAACTTTTCAAATTCCGTTACACAGAAAACAAAAGCACCAATTAGAAAACGGGATGAAGAAAATGTTAAAACTGCTATCAGAATCGTCGATAAAATGCACCCAGCTAAGTTATAGCTATGATGTGCACTGCTCATTTCAAAATGTTATTTTTCTATTTTTGCAATACAATTCAATTTTAGAACAATTGTTTTAAACCCTCTTCATTCGTTCGTATCTCCTCCGGCATGCCCCATGCACACCGGTGTAATTAAGGGATCGAATGCAGGGGACTTTTTGCGACAATTAGAGGCAGAGGGGAGCGCGACAAACCTGTCGCTATGGCGACATACCAACGTTTTTGTGACATGAAATGAATTTAGGTGTCATGTTTAATTTGTAATCGGTAAAATTGTGATGCATCACTGTCTTTATTAAGTGAGTGGTTGATCAACTACATATCAATTAGTTCAATTACACTAACACCCGCCTTTACACCGTAATTTACATGATACATAAACAGAGTCCGAACACTTTTATAGAGCAAAAGTTTATAAAAAATTTAAGGTCTGTCACTTCCTTCCTAAATAATAATATTGTTTCGTCAGGCTAGCCTGGGCTAGCCCAAGCCGGTAGCCGAGTCTTTAAAATGAATAGCACCTGAGCTGAGTCACGGATTGCTTTAGGATTACTAATGGTATCGTTAACGACCAAGTTCAATGCTCTGGCGCCAATGAAAGAAGGAACTATAAAGAAATTAAAGAATGGAGTTCGAAAGGACGATTGGTTTTACAAGTTTTTATACGATGAGTGCGGAACTTTCCGAGACGATTCCCAATAAATACAGTTAGGATACTATGTTGCAGATGAAAGCCCGGGCAGCAGCTTTGCACTGAATAATTAATTGACTTTGCTATGAGGATAAATCAAAGTGTAGCATTTATTTATTTATTTACACATGCATGCCTTAAAGATAACGGAAACATGATTTACTGACATTTGCGGGTAAGTTTCTTCAATTCGTTTTGTATTTAACTCTCACAAATAATAATATAAGTATGCCATAAAGAGAACTTTTCGAAAGGAACCGGATACGATCGCAAACAATTTTGGACCTTATTTATTATCAACTCTTAACTTAGAATATTGATTAAGGAAAAGTGAGGTTTTAAATCCCCGTCTCCTATAAAATCTAAGATTAAGATCGGTCGGACAGAAGTCCAGACCACCCATATCAGGATATAATACTGGCTGTAAAACAGAAGGCGTTAATGTGGTGTGACACCATTAATGAAGATAACAACGTATAATCTCATGTTCACACATCCAAAACCGCTCATAAATCGATTCAGTAAACCATCAGATTGCCACCTTTAATGCACCGTAAAATACTACAATCTGCCTTCCTTAGGACATCAAGCCACGAAGCGAATCACGATTTCACGAGCAAGATTACAAATTGCCTGGATCCTTTATATTGGCCGACACTACCGAGCTTATTACAGAGAATCGCTAGATCAGATTTGCCATCTTTCGAACGTTAAATGGATAGATTCCAGGAATATCCGATAATCTTTTCCGGATAGCAATAACAAAAGTCGGTAGCTATCTAAAGGCTGTATTTTTTGGGCTCAAGGATACGGCTTCCGATTTAGGGAAAAAGGATAACATTTTATCCGGCTTTCACGAAATTCGTACTTTTGCTACTAAAATGCTACCCTGCAATTTGGTCAAGAATTTCCAGAATTTTATCAAAGGGATTACGTTTACTATGTAGGTACTTGTTATGCATAACATAAGTACTATACTCGATACAAATTTATCTTTACACGCAAAAATTACGACACAAAATATATTAGAACATGGATGTCGTGCTCAGATTGTTAAATATTGAAATAAATCTACTCACTATCATTAGCATTCCCGGAAGCAGGCTCCAAGGTCCATATCTGCTTCTTCTTGAGGCTGGTGCCGTTGGCGTTGATCTTGAAGCCGAAGGTCTCGGCGGTGAGGTAGCGGTAGCGCGAGTTGATGAGCCCGATGGTCCACCAGCCTCGCTGCTGGTTCTGAGTGATGATGTCTCCTGCACTGCTCATGTCGCCGTTGCTGTGGCCGTTCATTGTCTAGTCTGTGGAATAAAGGATGGTGGTGAGACTCAGGCGGTTGAATAAACAAATAACATAGAAAATGTAGCGGTTCACAATCACATGGTCAATTACATAGCAGTAATGTCCTCTAGTAATTTAAGAGTTTCATAACACAATACTTTTGCACTTTTATCAAGACCAACAAAAACAAGACAGTTTAATATGCCCCGAAACAGACCATTACAAAAGCACTTTTGCCACATAATAACAGCAATCTGTGAGCAATCTTGTGGCAGTTGATATGAAAGATGATGGGCGCGAAATCTGTGCGGAAACGATTCATTCGCCTCGCAGGACGCAAATGAAGCAAGAATCGTTCATCTCGCAACTGTCTGACACCTCATTTGTTTTGGAGACAATGCTTGACGATTAGGCCTCCTCGTTTGTTGGGATTCAATTCGTTTCACAAGTGATTAAGAAGAGAATAAAGGGTATACTGCTCGTGAATAAACAATATCTGATGAAGTGGAAATGGAACTCGTTTATTGCAGAGATAGAGATTTTTTATTATATTTTTTATATATATTTTTTTATAATATTTGGAAAGGCATGCTAAACTTGTATTTTGGAGAAGTCACGTGTGAATGTAAGCATAACTTGACGATTAAAATTTATGCCCTGAGACGTAATGATGAATAAAATTGTAATTTGCATGAGAAGAATTATTTTCTCTCCATTTATCTCACAATATAAGTAAAAAGATGGCCAAGAGATCGTTAGATTGAAAATTCTAAAGCATATAAACATTTTCTAGACAAGTTGTCATGTCCTGCCACTCTGCCAGCCGTTGCCAGGTAGCTTTACTCCCGTGTCAGCTGCCAAGCTGTCCTATTACCTACGTCGTATCTGCCACACGCATCTGATTCATGTTATCGGTAGGGTCATCAGCACGGTCTAGACGAGCAGTTGGCCCATTTTACGACTGTTTTACTGACTGCCTACCGAGATTAACAGCGTCCGGCTATTTATCTGACCGGTTTGCTTCCGTATTACTTCGGTTTGATATCGAATTCCGTTCGGGAATGGTTGATTAAGAGATCTACGTGTTCTATGGAGTCAGAAACAAATAAAAGCTTAAAAATTCCAATATTATTATTCATTTAGTTTTGTTCGAAAGCTTTATCCTCAATAAGTCACAAGCTGCTATATCTCGGTACGTAATTGTAAAACGCTTCGAAGAACTAGTCGTCAGAAAGCTTATAAGAATCTTAAATTATGCGCCAACACGTACGAGATGTCGAGAAAATAACGCTCGTGTTTCTACAAATCAAAGTAGATGTAACTTGAACGAACCACCACTGTGATATGAGGTTAACGGGCAATAAACATCAGGTTTCTGTTCCCTTTAAGTGAAATAGCTTTTACAGACAAACTAGAATTTGTTGCACCAGAGACTAGCAGTTAGTTCATTTTAATCCGAATTATAGCTTTATGTGCCCACAATAGTAATTAAATACTTCAATAATACAACTGAAATACGAATTAGCTCGGGTTATAAACGGCTACAGGCTGGCAGGATGCAACCGTCACGGTGGAAGCCCAAGGTGCCCAAGGTCCCACTAGGTCAAAGCCACCGCGCCTCGTCCGTATAATGTTACTTGCGCACACGCATAGGTGCGGCGCGGCGTTTGAATGAAGATACGATTGTTGTGATTGTGGATTGACATGTTAGTTGCTTCATTATTAATTGTACGCAAATAGGGAATGGAATAGGAAATCAAGGCCCTTAACATTGTTGTGGTTTACTTGATCATGGTCATTCAGTTAGTCATCATTGGTGCTGCTTGACTTTATTGTTTGATTTAATAACAAGATGGAAGTCAAGATAACCGGATCGTTTCCGAAATATGAATCACAAAATAACAGTCTTGTCTACATAGCTACAAAGTTAAGATTATTTCCCACTCAATCTTAACCAACGAACTGAAGCCAAAACAAGATTTCGACAAAATCTTCACTCAAAACAAACTCATAAAGAATCCGTAAACTGCTGTCAAATAAACAATAGCCACTTATCTACGGTTCGCGCATCATTTACATACTCGCAATTGTTTTGGCGGCATCCAGCCGAACGCAATTACTGCGACATCCATCATCATCCGAGGTAGGGCTGCCCATGTGAAGGTGTGCCCAGGAGGGACCGTGAGTACCCTCGATTTTATGCAGAATAGGCGCCGTGAAGTAATAGGCCTTTTAGAGAATCAATAATGTATGTTAACGCATGTAGAATATTTATGTCAAGAGTGATATATCCTGACCACTATTCCCTTATTCGGTTATATGAATATTGATTAACGTAAATAAAGCAGTTGCATGTCAATTTATAGCATTAGCTAGGTAGTTGTCAATGTTGGAAGTAGTGACCTAGTCCTTGCTGCGGCTAGTATATTTCCAAGGGCCTGACTTGACACACAGTCATTGAAACAATCCTTATTTTTTTGTACTAGATTGCAAATGTCTCAATTTAACCCAGGCAAAGAAAGACTGGATATTTTTCGCTATAATTTCTCTGATAGTATAACGTAACAATGACAGTTGTCAGTAACGCTAGTAGTACTATCAAGTATTATATAAGCCATTACGATACGTATTGTTTGTCTAAATATTGTCACAATCCGATGTCTATAAACAATACCAGCGTTGTCTATGTTTGTTTTAGAAAGTAAACGGTTATTGTACCTACACAAAGAGCTTACCGACAACCGTTTTTCGTGTTTATTAGATACAAGATGAAGCTGCCGTTAAGCTACCGAATACATTATGCTTGGAAACTTCCGAAACAATAAAGTAAAATCTACGAGTTATAATTTGAAATCTCCGTCACTATATCATGCGTCTGCTATTGTATATTTCCTAGGCACATAAGTGTTCTAAATAACAGTTAAATGCCAGTACATTCCACAAACGATAGGCAATATCAAAACTAATAGGAAGTTAGTATCAGTGACTCAAATAAAATCACGCGTAATAACAATTGTTTTACCATCCATAGTATTTATATACTAATGGTTGGGAATCGATAGAAATTCACGTTGTCATTGTTAGAAGTTGGACTAATTGATATCACATTTGTTATAGTAACCTATTCAATTATTTAGCTATCAAACTACCATTCGTTGATGTTTATAGATACCATTAGTTGATGTTTATAGATGACACCAAACATGGTGTCGTAACCATCACCGAAAGCAATTTAATTCTCATAATAATTGGTGTGTGAGTCTCCCATAAAGTCCACTAATGATTAAGAGTAGTGCCATAATATCCTTTCATTCTTCATCATCATCATATCAGGCACAAGACGTCTACTGCTGGACATAGGCTTCCCCCATAGATTTCCAAAAGTTGAAAGTTTGAAGGTTTCATTCTCAGGCGAACATAAAGTCTGCACACAACTAAATAAACATAATGGCAAGACATAACCGCAGCCGCGTGATGCTGTAACACTATCTGGTCCATCACACGGTGATTCACCGACTGACAATCGAGCAGATTATATGTATCTTACAGGCACGAACTAGCCATGCCGCCAAGTAAAAAGTCGTGTAGCTTTGCACGACGATACAATGATAAGCCTGCTAAGTCTGCGTTAGTCATTGGCTTGTGTTCTACTCAAACTGATTAGCTAAAACTGATCATGGTATTAGGGAGCTGAAAGATACCATGTAGGAGGATGGTGATCACCATACGGCATGTCGCATGACCTAGTATTATTATTACGATAGCAAGAAGGTCAAGCCACGGAAGACACTCCTCTTCCCTCGAGTGATTTAATAGACGGAGGATGGGCAGTAATGTGACGGCATCCGGCCTGTCGCCAGATTATCATTTTATGGTTATAATAATCGAGTAGACGAGAACATAAACTGAATTAAATCAAGTGTTTAAAACCAAAACGCTTCAGGAAAATCAACAAAATGACCGTAAACGCAGCGTTTACCGCCAAATCGATTATAAATCTTTACAAAAAAGAGTTCCTGCATTAGTTTTTCTGATGTCTAGACTAGCCCCGTTATAATAATGGTATTTATGACGAAGTGCGCGGAGGTTCCGCCTCACCGCTCCGCAGTACCTGGTAACATTATCTCGCATCTGCCGGCCGGTACGCGTTTGAAAGTTCATTAATTAAGCTTTTGTTTTACATTCAAAATGATTATGGTAATTTGTGACAGGTTTTGATGGATGTTGATATGATAAACAATGACAAAAAGCCGTGGTTTCCACGAATAATTGTATTGTTTTTGTGAATCGTGGCTGGTTTTTGGTTAGTCATCTTTTCATGGATACAAAATTATGTTACCAGGTACCTGGACTGGACAAATATATAACACTAAATATGTACCTACTATAGACTCATAGTTTTTGTACAAATAAATTATCTTTTATAACATCACGTCTGTAGACACTTAAGACACAGGTGTTACATAGAAAAAGAAAAACACACACACAGTACACACTGTGTTTACCAATATTATGCTTAAGTTTCATGTAATCAGGAGTCCTTCATATGTAAATACAGATATTATTGTGAAAAAGGTATAAATGTAGTGTACACTTTTACTTCTTTTAGCTCAATGCTTCTTTTTATTCTACATACGAGTATATATATAGTACCTATAGCTGCCAGTGGCTCCCAACCCAAGACTGCTGTCATGTCGTCATTGTATGAAGTTAAGATAACAACTGTGACAGAAGCCTGTGACTGTGAACCACCCTGATAACGACGAATACAGATAACTTACCGAGTAGTGACGTCACCAGACAGCTGTGCTATCACTGTATCCTTACAGAATAGATAGTAAAGCGTGGTAAAAGTTTACCAAAATAGCTTTATCATGTTCCTATCCATTTAGTTCTGTTGCAGTAGGACTTGTTTGTTGTGTCAAATGACAGGCCGGTCAAGGTTATTAACTCTTAAGGAGAACACGTGCCATCACGTTTAAAAAAAAAGCAGTTATTTAGTACTTAAGTGCATCTTCGTAAAAGGAGGTCTGCTGCAATAAGTTTACATGATTAATGAGTTCAGTATGCTTTTAAAGACAGCCTCCATTTATTTTTCATTACAGATAGTAACTAAAATAAACAGGAACGGTACCTACCTACATAAAACAAACTGTTATTTTTAATCATGTACCTACTTACATAAAAACAATATTTTCCTGCGTGTCAAAAGTAGTCAAAACGAGGCTTGGGGTATTAAAGTTTACGTAAAAAATCGTTAATAAATCTATGTAAATAATAAAATAAACTTCCTTTTACGGCCATCAAATTAATCCTAATCCTATAAACAATTTACATATGGATGACCTAGTAAAATATTTACATTAAAAAAATTGCGGTACTTTGTAGGGGGTTAATCTCTGTGCGGTCAGTTCAATGACCGTTCCCGCGTTTTTTGCAAATTAAATATGGCGGCAAGATAATGGTGCTATTGTGTTGTATGGGGTACCTACTTGTGTATCACACTTACGCACATGTACCTATTACGCGGTTGGAAGTTAAATTGAATCAAATGTGTAAACAGCAATTGTATCAAAAGGAAATATCATGTACCTACCTATTTATAATTACAGATATGTTTGATTGTGGTATTATTGTACTTATAACAGTAAATTAAGTTGGCGCTGTACTATAACTTATGAGTGTTAGTAAAAAATAAAATAAGTACTTAATTAGATAAACTTAATTAGAAACTTTCCTACCTACTTAATTAATAATTTATATCGTTAATAAATAATCATTAAGTCTTAGCCATCGATAAGACGCGACCAATTTTTAAACTTTCAGATTTCGCACAACCTCGGCAAAATGAAGGTACAAAATTAAATGTTGTTGAACTCTCGCTTGTCAATAAATGATTCATGATTTATAAATAAGCTTATCAATGAAGCGCGAAGCTCAGTTCAAAGGTCTTCGGCCGCGTAAACTTGCAGCCAGTACATAAATCAGCATAATATAAATAAACAAAGTGCAAGGCTGTGTGGGCGCGCTGCCTGTGCCAACACCACTTCAACTTCACTTTCTTGCAAGTTCACTCACACAGTACCATAGACACAAGAGCATGCGACAGATAATGTAACCGGAAACACCCGGAACTAACAATTTTAAACCTGTTCGGTGAAATGTTTTACTAGCGATGCAAAACTTTTATGTTTACTATACAAAGCGTAGTTCATAAATATTTTAATGGATTGGCTAATTTGAAATCTTGTTTGGATTTCTCTGTTAACCGGATAATAGTAATAAATAACAAGACATAAATTAACTAATTAGATAATCCTTACGTAGCACACTTGCTGGGAAAGTGGGGAGCGAATTAAAGAATACTGCGAAACTACCATAAAAATATATGTTTTTTTAATTAATTCTATTCATCATAGCTGTGGAGGCTCTATAAATCAGTATCAGTATATTTGTTATTCTTAAATATTACCGTGAACAAAGTTAAGTTGTGCTGTTATGAAAATCAAGTAGCCATAAAAATAAAGCCCAAGTTCACATTCCAAACGGAGCTTATACTAACTACAAAGTTATCAGCTAACTCGTTTCAGTAAGCCTGCCAGTCGAACCGGAGTGTTACGAAAATACGGTATTTTTGCAGATGCCGTTCATTTATTGTCTGTGGTTAAAAGGTGCTCGCTCTGTGGCTGAGCCTTTTGTCCACTCACTATCATCAATAAGCTTTATTGATATGCTGGCCGATAAGTATCGTAAAAAAAAAGAAACGGGATCAATAAGAAGTGTAGTTTAAAAATAGAACTTATTTTTTTGTAGCTTTAGCATGATTAATTGGTTTCAGACATTTGAACAGTCAATGCTTTCAGTTATTTTTCCTATGGCACAAAATTGTACTTTGATCTAGGTGAATTAACTTTTTCATCATAAACATAACTTGTTTACCGAATTTTTTTATAAATTTTTCTGAGAAAAGAAATAAAGATTCTTGTTAACACGTAAGTTGTATGAATAGCTTTCTGAGAAACTAATTCTTGTTTACAACCAAAAAAGCTTTTACACTGCAACAAGCTACAGTTATTTATATTAAAATAAATAAACCGAGAAAACGGAAATGGCCATTTGATTGAACTACATAATTAAGTTATTATGTCAAGTGGATTGATTTACTTAGTGCAAAATGTTATTTTTAAAATAATTTCGCCAAGCTACTACATCCCTGTGCTCGAAATAAGTTCAATGTTAAGAACAAATTCAGCCTCAATTACTGTCGTTTCACTTAGATTTTCGTTTAAATTATGCGAAAAGAATGACTAACCGGTGTAAGTAATTAATTGAAAACATGCTTCAATCAATTAGCGTACGGAAATATCATGTAGACAGAACGAGTTGCGAAGGAGTGGCTGCAAAAACAAAACACGTTTTTTACGACTACATCACACAAACACTGCACACGATAAGCATTTTGCTGACGGTTTGTTTATTTGAATGTAATTAAAGGCTTTGATAAACTCCAGAACCCACATCACAGCGAATCTCTTTAACAGAGCGGTCCTAAGGACCAAACGATGCGGAACGGAAGACCACGTCAAGATAACGTCATTTTGTGTAGCACTGTCCACAGCGCCTCTCTGGTAGGAAATGGTTGAGCAGACATCATATCATGAACATGAACATTTAAGCTAGATAGACGTCGGGAAAGTTATTAACACTTAACTTATTTAACACTAGGTACCTAGTTATGTTATTTTGACGGTAAAAAGAAAACTAAGTTAAATCTCTGATTGTTTAGTTGCGAAATTAACATGAAATATATGCTAGTCGCGCTTTGGAAAATTAGATTATATTACGATTATATTATGTTTGGTTTTATGCAGAAACTAGATCTTTTAGTTCTAAATTAATTTGCCTTGCATATTATGTATTTGTTAAATTCCGAATATAATATATTAAACAGTGAGTGGCAAGAATTGATCTCAAAGATTAACAGTGAAAGTCGGCGCTCTTTGTGTTCGACATTTAACTGTTATGTGAATCATGTTTGCATCTCTAACCTACTTGTGGTCTTAATCGCCTTTCAAAATTAGGACTCTACGGTCAAAAAAATAGTAAAAGTAGCTTAGACGGCTGTTTGAAATGCAATAAAATAGACATTCTTACTAAAATTATTCATTTAATTCGTTCGTTTCCGTTCTAGTTCATATTAATTGTTTTATTACTTAAAAATTGGTGTGTTTAGTTTTTTAGTTCCGTTATTATTTTAATAACTGGGATTGTATTAATGAAAATAGCATTATTATGTGCAGATAGCGGCCGTTGACGGGCAATAGAGCAGGGTTATCAGTGCGAGAAGCTTTGCTTCGCGGACAACAACCTGCTTTTTTGGAGAGCTTCAAGCAAAGAAATGTGCTTCGATTAAGTTGCTCACGCAAAACATAAATAACACTTATCACGTTAAATGATGTGTTAGCAGCGTGTTGTGCTGTCCCTTCGCATGCAGTGTGAAGGCGATCACGCGAACGTGAAGCGCCGTTAGCACGGTTCGACGACCCGGTTCGGTTCACTAATAACGGATGAACGAGGAAAAGATGCACTTCCAAGATAGATATTTAATAAGTAATAACAATTTGAGGTTAGACGCGCGTTGCACATTATTGGTGTAACTTGGGTGGGCTATGAGAAGTATGAGCGGAAATAAGTGAAGTAATTAGATAATAATGGAAGCAAGAAGCTTGAAGAAAGTAAGCAACCATCTTGAACAAATGGTGGTATGCTCTATTTTATCTTGATCTCCAACAATAAACACCAAGGTAATGTTTATTTTTCAAGCAAGTTTCTTTATCTGGCTGGCCCAAGGAAAAAGCTAAGGAATTATATATTTTTTGTACGGAAACATTAGCAGAGCATGAGTAATGTTTGACCATTTGCAACTGAGAAAAGGCCAAAATCCCGCCAAGTGACCAGCGCGAGCGCAGAGCCTCGAGCAAGCGGCGCGTGACAGCAGATGCCGTCGCGCTTGTTACACACAGAAACAAAAAAACAACGCAGTAATCTAGCAAAACATATTTCTGGATTAATTACCAGACTTCGTAAGGTTGCTGGTCTTTGCCTTTTATTTGTAAGAATTATAAAATTAGATAAAAATGAAGCAAAGTAGGTAAGAAGTAAGAATATACCGTTAAATCTTATTGGATTGGAATTGGAACTGTCAAAATGGCCAATTTCAGTCAGAAGTTTCCATTGGCCCATGCAAAACCAGCTAAATAAATGCGATTCTTTACTGCACAGCGTAATAAAATGTACTTTAATCATAACCAACAAAACCTAACTCACAAATAAAGAAACTCAAAACAAATCACAGCTAACAGTCCCAAAAATAAATCACGTCTAAAATAAAAGGAATATAAACAGACACGCTGCTTGTCTAATTAACGTTAAACGTAACTGTTCCGGGCGTGTGTAGACAAATTAAATTATCTTAACTATGGCCGCTGATGACAGACGCCATGTTGTTTTGGTCCTTTTACTTTTAACGTGATTTAAAAAGATTTAGGGGAAGTCGGGTGTTTTTTAATTTAAAAGATAAATAAGCGAGATGAGAAAGCTATTACAATAATCAGATGAGCTCCAAACATCCGGAGAGAAATTATCGAAATCGGTGAACGGGAGCAGTTGACGTCAATTTAAGAAAATAATTGATAAGAGATTTATGATACTATTTGAGTTCGTACCTATCACATAAACATCTCAATCATCCGACCACCGATTACAGAAAAACAGCTGATTTAAATTTCCGCTTTCCAACCGGTTTTTAACTTCTCAATTTAATTACGTATGTCAAATAATGTTATGTGCATTCCTACGGAGCATTATTATTCCGGATCGAAAGACCAGCATCAACTCGCGTCTCATTCGTAACGCTTGTCTAGTTAAGATAGGTCCAAGTTGTAAAAATAGATTAATGGCTTGTTCACCATAATAAATGTCATATCGGTGGACACAGAACATAATGACTTTTATGGAATGACGTTTGAAATCCATCGATAACAGAGAAAGTAATAAAGACAAAAATAATAAAAATGGTTGTAATTTTCATTGTTTAATGATGTGAGATATTCTGATATTCCAGAATTTATAAATACAGAGATATGAATAAAGACTTTGGAGTTACCTTTTCTTTTGTGTGTATTTATTCGGTTTTACAACAAGTCTCGTTGCCGTACGTTCACAAGCAATATTTAAAAAGGACCAGAATTCCATGCCCAAAACTGCAGATGACTAATTGAACATGAATCTAACTACCAGCGTAAAAACAAAAACACTCATGCATGTGCAGCTGCATTCTGAGTTCAAACTTTTAAAAATAAAATATTGAATACGTTCAGTGCGGCAGGCGCGGCGGCGCGCGGAGCGGCACGCATGCGCCCGTGACCTTGACATCGGTCGCGCCGCGACACGACCGACCGAATCGACACGCGTAAGTTTACGTGTTACAAGCCGCATTTGGTAGAACACTGTTCGAAAACGGAAAGCTTAAGTAGGTACTTTTATCGTTGCATTATTGCACTTCTTTACATACCTACTTAATTAAGAAACATTTTAATTTGTGATACTGACTTAGAAAGCTTTTCTATGAATAAGAAATTAAGCATCCGTAATGCGTCCGTAAGAATCAGAAACTAGATTTTAATGCAGTATGTAATTAAAAAAGGTGTATTGAACAACAAAAATATCCGGTTTTTTTTTCATTACTACCGTTATTTTGCTTTTCCTTTACAAGAACCGGAACCTAAACTCAAAATCTTTTTTTACCGGTTGCTCTTTTTCGAAGCGGTTATTTTAAAAAACCGGAACCCAAATTCGTCAATCCCTGGTTTAAGGGGTGCACTTACAGGACTCCGCAGTCGAGTGAATTAAACAATCTTATTAATAGTAGAGCGGTACCTAACCTTTCAATAAAACCACATTAAAGTTGACCACCAAAGTTCAATAAACTCGGATAAATAGCCAGAGAATCCAATTTCTAAATCACACTTAGGAAGGTACATTAAATTAAATCAGATTTTAAAATTTACCCGACATTTAACACATTTCCACGTACCTAGTGAAACTACGAAGACGGTTTTTGACAAACTTTCGCTTGTTATGACAAAAATGTGGAAGTTTTAAAACGAAACGAGAGCGGTTTGAAAGGTCGGCCATCGTGTCGATTATCATCATAAAGCGACGGTCACGAAGGTCGTAAACTATGTCTATGTCACATAAAATATGGTTTATGGTTTGGAGGACCACAATAGTTCATTAGTCGCTTGTTGCGCTGTCGAGATTATTTGTTTTACGAGGTTTCATGACTTTTAGTTTATCCACTTGACTTGTAGGTAGCATATCCTGTTTAAGTGATAGATTAAAGCTTCTCTTGAGACCAGACTCATTGGGAGTCTGAATTCGCCTGACGTGACCACGTCAAGTATGCTTGTCCAACGTTTTTACTCCATTGGTACCGAAGGACCAACAAACTCATCTTCGAGCATTTTTTTCTACACTTCAAAAACATGTGAACATGTCCGTCCCATTCCGTTCCAGTCCCACACACACAAGGCAAGTCCTGCATCACAATGAAGGCATTCATACGAAGAGCGAAGCATTGTGGACACGAAGATGGGAGATTACGGCGACACAAGTGTTTTGTGTTTGTATTTTTCTTTTACTTTGCAATAATTACATGGTAGGTATGATAGAACATTTCAATGACAAGTGTATTCACTGCGTTGTTCTGTAAATTATCAATGGATTGTTTTAACAAACAGAATTTATGGTGTGTCGACACAATTTGATAAGCGATAGTCTCTTGTGATAAGTGCATTCACATTTTTATTCATCTTAGTTTATCTCCCGTTGAATGGAATCCCGATCATTAAGCAGAACTTGTGAACATGGAAAAAGTCATAAGTAATTTTAATCACAAGAGTGTATACCATTATTAATTATTCCGTTATTAATTTGTTAAATGTCTAAATTGTAATGGTGACAAATAATGTATAGATAAATGGACCGAAGGACTAGTTCTGTCTGAATCCTGCAACTCTGTATTGGTAGGTACATTAAATAAACATACAAGAGCATACAAGATGGCATCCATAAAAGGAAAACCAAACAATCCAGGGCCATCGTCTGTGCTAAAATTAAACTCCATTGCACCAATCAGTGTTGCCCGCCATAACGCTTTGTTTTACTTTTTAAGGCATTCTATTGCGATTATCCAGATAAAGTATTGTTATTATCTGTGCTGGATCGATTTTAAACTCCGCGAATTGCGGATTCGTCACGATTCTTGTTCGGACTGCTAGTTGCTTATATTTAATTGAGCTTTGATAGAAAATACGTAGGTATAAAGTAAGAAATCCATTTGACTTGAGAATCCGCATTGGTAGTCCTTACAAGACACTAGATTCTATAATCCAAACGATTAGGTACTAAGTTCTTCATAATTTTCCTTCCTCCTTCAATTACACAAATTTTAAACAGGACCTTTTAAAAATAGAAACTTCTAAAATCGATACCACAAAAGCCATTTATTAAAACTGTTTGTAGCAATCCCAATTGTTCCAAGTTTCAATGTTAACATTCGAATCTTCCTCATGCATTAATTAATACCGATTTCCAACACTTCATTAGTGACTAAACGGGAAGATACGATACCAAAGCGTATGCACAACACGACTGTAATGGCGACGCGTCTCACTTGGGTAAACAACTAAGCATACACAGTATACACAGAGCACACACTAGCCATACAAAAATAGTCTCTATAACTAAAGCAGTTAATGTAAATCCGGTATCTGCAGTGGCAGACACGATCTTCGCTGAAATGTTAAAAAGATCCATTTCAGCGGAGATCGTATGTTAGTTGATTTGCTTAAAGTATTCCATTGTTTAGTTTAAATGTCTACTTTTCAGTTTTATGATAGATATTTAAATGAAACACTAAGAGGCTGATTTTGTAGTGTCTACCATTTTAGAACTATCAATTGTAAAAACGGTTGAACGAACATTTATATCCCAAGAATGATGGCGGGCAGATGCCTGACACGATTAAAATGTTATATTGTTTATTTAAAGGATCGCTGAAATTTTAATGGAGTCCTTCGATTAAACGTTCCATTGTATAAAGATGTACTCGTAGCTTTCTAAAAATAAACCCCAAAATGCAACTCCTAATACAGACTGCATCGTATAATGTAGTCTTATCAAAAAATGTTCACTGCCTATTTGTGGAATCATAACTAAGATTGGATTTGGATTAACTTCCTTACGCAATTAACGTAATAAAGCTGCTTATCTTGTCTCAACTAAGCTACATGATAGATGAATGATACATGGATTTACGAACGTATCTATAATAATGCACATAATTATGCGTACGAACTAAATATAGAGCGATGTTATCTGGTACGATAATAGCTTAATAAACGTTTTATGAAGATTTAAGGATATTAACATTATCATAATCTTAATTTGCATAAGTAGTAAAAATCCAAGGTTGGCGTCAGCATAATTTGGTATTTCCGATAATGAGAGGAGATTAACAATAATTAATTTGATACGTTTCGAAGTGAAAACAGCTGGAGCCTGACGTTAATTCTTGTGTTTAATTGTCTCTAATCCAAAAATTCATAAGCGAACACGAGCATACAGATCCGATGTTGCACATTGCAGATAGAGACCAACGAGGAGAATCCTCTTCTTCTTAGAAAGGAAATCCACCAATAAAGAAGACCGACCAAAAAGTACTGGTGCTTATGTACGAAATGTTTTCTTTTACATTCTGCCCACAATTTTCACATGGTCTCCGTGCCCGTACAGACCATGTCAGCACGAATACAGCCTCGCATACGCAAGTGATGTGACAACAATGGACGGATGTCTGGCTGTAATCATGGGGCATTGTCGCCTGCTCGAGCACTAGGACCATTCCATGACATGCTTTAACATTCGCTTATTGATGAGCAGAGGAAATTCGGCGCCTAAATGTGACTTCATTAGAATATAATGCGATGACAATGACTAATAAATAATCATAATTATCTCAACATCACATTTTAGAGAAAGATGTATGACGTGGGAGGGTCCTATCACTCGGTTCTAGTGCATAGGACATGTTATTAAACAAAGGTAAAGAACAACAACATGTACACAATGGTTGTTAGGAAATTGATGCAGCTCAAAAAGACTGACCCAGAAAACACTCAATGTTTAACGTGTAATTTATCTCGGTACGCATGGAAGGCAGTAATTGTTAGTACATAAGACCAGTATATTTGTATTTATTGGTATAATATCTCTGGTAAAGCTATCTAGAGATGTAATAATCATCTATAGCACCTTCCACGCCATTGAATCCCCTGGCGAAAATCCCAAAAGCAAGATAAGCTAACCTCATTGTTGACACTATCCATCGGTTGATAAATATTCGACTGTATCGCTATGAAAGCCTCTCGAAAATGCTAATAACCGACGTAATACATGAACTGATAGTGGAGATACCTTATCAATAGATATCGATATGTCAGACGCGGTGGGAAAACTTCGAGATGAAAAGTACTAAACAAATAATTTGGGTATCGGAACCTTATCGGCTAAACAAACTGATACGAGAATGTAAGTCATTGTGCTGATGACGGAATTTGTTTCCATAGCATGCAAACCCATGAGATGTTAGCTTGATAGCAAATGATACACTCACCTCGCCTTCACCTAATCTCACTCGAGATGGAAACAGCGAGAGAGATAAATCACACGCAAACAATATTCATCATAATTTAGTTCATCATCAATCACACAAAGTCGGACTTATTCTGTCTGCCACTCACAAAACAATCACTGGAAGATGTTTTAAAAATTCTGAATTTGGAATTAAGAACGTGAAGCATGGCGGCTACGTTCGGATACACGTTCCGGTGTCCGCGTTACAGAATAATTAAAACCAAAGCGCACTTAATTACTGAAATGGCCACATATCTGTTGCTCGAGCTAAATGAGCCTCATTTTTATGAAACAGATAACATCGACGCCTGTTGGAAAGTCGGCGCGATGCCGTGTCTATCACGGATTTGGGAAAGTATAGCAATGATGTTCGAACGCATTCTTTTAATATTAAACATTTATTTTAAATTGTTACGTGACTTTCTCCCCGCAAATAATATAGATAAAGTGATGAGTCGTATGATTAGATGATTACTAAGCACAATTTCAATAGAGGTGATCGTTCGAAGATTTTTTCCGCTTAACCTCACATCCGATATCGCTACACAGAGTGATTTTGCAGACCTCATTTATAGGCAATGGAACTATGTGCATGAACTGAGGATTTTAAAAGTAAATCGCCTTTGCAGCATTACATGCTTACCATAGAAAGTCCTCAAACTGATTTTATAAAAATATCTGAGCCTGGTACTTCCATTAGATAGCCTTGCATTAAATATTATGTATATTAAACAAAGAGAAAGCGTCTGCAAACGGAACTTGTATTAAATATATGGCGTCTAGACTTAACTTCGTATTCTCTATTGATTCGAGCCAGACGTGGAGCAGTGAGTTCACAAACGCAGTGCCACTCCATGTTGAAAGTTAAGAGCAAATTGCTTTGAAAACTATTCAATATTTACTTACCTAGTACGTGTGTCTTTCACAGAGAAAGCTCTTTGAACGGAACATTCTACAGTTTATATTGTACTAAAAGTCGGCTCATTATTGGGCTCATCAGCACACAAATATGAAACAGTCACGATCACACAAGGCTTTCTTAATGTAATAACTCAATTAGTCTTCAAATGTAATCGTTACTAGCTTCAACAAATTGCATTTACCAGTAATTGCTGTTTCTGATTAATTGGAACTGTCAACACACGTTTTGTTAACACTAATTGTTTCGATCAAGCCATGAAAATTTGTCAATAGTCACTTCGAATGTAAGACTACACGCGATGGTAATGAGGTGCGAACATGTCAGATGGACACTTGATACAACGCAGGAGGACATGCGCACGCGCCGCGGTCTGATTCTGCGCGTGCGCTAGACGCCCGTAAATCACACAGGCTAGATCGCAGCTCAATTTCTCTGACCATTTATTAGCCTCCTCAGCCATTTCGTGTCTGTTCAAATAATTTGTGTACACGCAACGGTAATTTAATAAAAATGTGGCATGTTTGGAGTGTTGTAGTCACGTCAGCGGAAATGTTGCGTTTCTGTGGGTGATCATTAGAATTCTTGGACATTGCATTTTTGCTTGCTCAGCGGGAAATTAGACATAAATGTTCGGTATTTACGAGTAAGATGAAATGGTATTTTGAGGTCATAATTCATGCGATGGTGATCGAATACCAAGCAAGAGACGAAGCATCCCATGCTTGGTACGAGACACATTCGACAGTCACAAACGGTGTGTTTATGGTGTGGGACCTTACGATTAATCGAATATCAACAGGGCTCATAATTTACTTCATTATATTAGATTTTATCAATTTTGTCGTTTTTCTTTCTACTGTTTGTATTTAACGCGCTAGGGAAAGATGGATTCCATAGAGTCGGAATATTCCTTCCTTTATTAGGCTTCATGATAATGCATTTTTGTAAACCAAATCTTTGTTTAACAGGTCAGACGTAATTTAGCTTAATGATAAGCTCCATAAGACTTCGAAACAAGCTTTAATTTTGTTGTCCCGCACTAATATCTCAAGTTGCCGCATATTTCTTCCACCGATTTCCTCCTTTACACTATACCTACATAAACTTGTCACAAGGATTCAACTAATTTAAATCATCACACGTTTGTGCAATGTTTATGCGTTCATATTGTTAACGCTCATTTTCTTTTACGAAAACGAGGTGTAAGTACCTGTTCCAATTTCCATTCTTAGCTAACTACGGTGTCATTTTTGGTCCTTTTGTCCACACTTTACTCAGTGCCAGAAAGGACCAGAAATTTTAATGGTTCTAAACTATTAAGTAACTAACCAAACGGACAGACCTGGTCCATGGATTATGAACAAGACGTAATGTCGATCGTCGCATTCATTATGAATAATTCAAAAACGAAAGTATAAAATAACATAAAGTATAGACGTGTAGAACGATCTATTAATAATTCATCGATGTATTATGATTAATACTTGTGAGCGGTTATTAAACTCATTATTCAGTGTAATGCAGATGTACGTACTTTCACGTCAGTAGCAAATAATATGTGAGAATGTTATTTCAGCCGGCTTCTTGTATTCATTATGTTGTTGCTGACTTTAGTAGAGAACTCACTGTGCTCGAAATTTCTTTTGCAACTCTGCGAGCTCTCAGTAATAAACCCAGCTTTACGCACATTTGCATAAAGATCTGTAATACGACTTTCCCGACCGAATGCTACCTCTGTAAAACGTGTTATATTATCTAAATATCTTTTAATATGTTTTGTAAAAGTTACAATACTGACTAAGTATCTATAAGCCAGTATTTTTGTAAGGACCATCCCAATTATTTCGGGATTTATTTTTATATTTTCCTTTATGAAACAACCCTCAGAAATGGTTAGGTTCCGATTCAACATTTTCCAATAAATCAACTTGAATAGTTAATTTAAATCAGGAAAAATAGATAAAAAAAATAAAGCAAGGAAAATGCGTATAAATATTGAGTTCAGTCTGGTTAACATTCATAATTTTGAAATTTGATAACGTTGTTTATTTTCCTGCTCTGTCTTTATGGTACAGACAGCATCATTTGTTTACCTCTATTGCATTAAAATTCGTTCGAAAAGGGGGTAACCCTAACCAGTTGATGACGCTGACCGTACATAGGTATGAAACCAACGCGTGTCTTACTCGAACGCACTAGCCAGATTATTTCAAAATGTTGTGGTGTACCTACCTACCTATTGTTATGGGTAAGTACCTCCAATTGTTTTTTGGTTTTTTATCTCATGGTTCAGCACTGGTACTAAGGTATCTACTTACTAGGTGTCTATAACATTTGATATCAAACTTACCTAGAAACGTAAGTATAAAAAAAAGAAATGAAGTTAACAGAGCACCCAAACGCAACCTTCTGATTAGAATTTTGAATTAAATAATCTAGGTATACCTACTTAGTGCCTATTGTACCCACATAACCCACAAAAGTACATGAGATTCTAATACGTAGGTAACTACACAAATAGGTTCCAAAAATAAAAAATTGTGGGTAGAATCAATCATCAGATCATATTATAAACGTAGTGGTGTTCATCCACGTAGATAGCGTTACCCACCTGAGTGCAGCTGAAAAAACAACAGCGGAGTACAGAAGAATGTTTATAAATAATTCATACACATAACAAAACCGGCGGGCGCGCCGCGTCTAGCACTCCTGTAGGTACTAGTTCAAGATCACCACATGAAACGACAATACAGCGAGTGGCGGGCACGAGAGAGCGAGGGTGAGTGCGCAGCCCTAGAGCTCCCGGCCGGTCCCTGTTACTAGTACGTAGCTATACCTACCCATCCCATGGCGGGACAATCGATTCGCGGGAGTCGCTCGCTCCCCCAACGGCGCGCCCGGCCGCCCGGCCCGGCCCGGCCACCCGACCGGCACATTCTACCGATAATAGCGTAAAAACTTACCTTTTTACACTTCAGCAAACTCACACCGCCAAAGAAATGCAGCCACGGAGATCGCGAGATCAAATCACAGGGTGCACTATATTCGCGAACGGCGGATTCAGTCTAGCACTTCATCAATTAACTTGACACTGATTTTTAATTATAATATCTAATTTATATATATAGTAGTGTTTACCGGCACGATTTGGTCCGGTGTAGATTATTAACGTGAATCGTTGCAACAACAACGTTACCCCCACGGTAGTTCGCGGCGGACTGACCGGTTTGAAGATGGCGCTTTGCGTGCGGTGGCATGGACGCGAGTGAATGCAGCTGCGGAAGCCCCGTTAGAAATTGGTCCAATAAGAATCCAGTATGTGACTGAGCGACTGTTGTCAACCAATAGTTAGCGCGCTTGCGAGCTTTATCACTCACATTTTGCCCGTGAAAGTTCAAAACGCTCATTATTATTCTAGTTTTAATGATATTATTAAAAATCATAAAATAGGAAGAGCAGTTTGTACATTAATTAAGTTGTTAACGGTTTATAAACGCACAATAAAACTATAAAATTATTCTCACTTAGAGAGTTCATAAAATAATAATATTTTAAAGAAGCATCTTCACAGCTTTCATTGAAGCTTTTTAGCTTAAATTGTTTCTGAAAACAAAATTCGTTAATGTTACGTCAATCATAAGTCAAGTCAAGTATAACAGTCAAGTATTTGATTGATTGAACTTATTATTTCAGGCATCCAATCACATCAACTGCTTTGGAAATTTAATTTTCGTGATGCCTAAACTTTCAAGAACTGAATCAAATCCAAACATACTCATTTATTTGCCTGATAGTTTGCATGGAAGTAGTGTGTACCACACCTAAAGATCAGCAGTTTTCAGTATGTAGTAGGTACTACCTAACCCGAACCTACTTTGGGCTTGAATAATCACGATCTTGTTACAGTACCACTAGGTCTCCTCAACAAACCAACCTAGCCATAAACTTAAATGAATTAGTTTTAGTCACGTCACCATCGCCTAAGTTCTACGCAGTGCTTTTTTTTATTAGGCAAAGGAAACGTGCGTGTCAAAAGCCGAGAAGTAAATTATTCTAAGGTCTTTAATCGGTTTCACGGCGCCTTTTGTTGGAAACGTCGACCTGGAGTGTTAATGTATCTTTTGGCAGCAAACAACACATTATTGTAAACTCAGGTCTCATATTTCAAAATGGTGGTTCACGGAAATCTTTGGAAAGTTGTGAAATGTGAACACTCATTGAACACTAGCATTTGCATTTGTTTAGTAGCGGTAGTGGCGGAGGTACTTAACAGCCTTTGTGAGAACAATCTCTCTTACGGTTTAACTCTCGCGGATACGCACGGTAGGCAGACCTCCCAAGTCGAGCTAGTAGGGGTTCCAAGATGTCGTTCATGATGATGTTGTGCCTTAAGCAATTGAGAATTTAAAAAATGATTTTGGAATTCTCCTTTTTTTGAAGTCGGTTAAAAATCAGAGAAAAACTATGGCAATTTTGTTAGGTTAATATGTCTGTATCTTTGTTTGTTAACCTAAACGATTTGACGAAAGAAAGATACCTTAAGCAGTATTCATCTTTAGGTAACCCTAAAGTATCCATCGTGTCACACACTAATACTCAATTCAGAGAGACACTTAAACTACATCAGTCACCTAAGTAACCTAACATGCAGGATATAGAAAGACACATAGAGATTGTTTGTCGACATTCTCAATACCTTTTTCTAGCTGTTGAACCATGACTGAAACAGTTCCACATGAAGAATTGTTTCAGTAGTGTAACGTGTTTCTTTGCGTTGCAGCAGACTGTGACGTCACGAGCACAGTCACAGGTCACACCTAGTTAAACGCTGCCACTCCTAGCCTAGGTCTGCCGCTAGACTCAGGTCATAGCATGTAATGAGTGCCTAACCCACTCCACACGTCAGCGAAACCACATTTTAGGTAATTCATTACCATGAGAATGATAAATGGCTGTAACATTACATTCCTGTTGGTCTTTACATTTTCCATATTCTACCACAACTAGGACAAAACATGTAAAAACAAATAAATAAATCCGTACCTACTTAATCGATAAGCAATGGTTAGTTAACTCGTTTTCATTTTAGATGACATTTTCGGGAATGCACTTCCTAAAAGAGGGAAATTCAAGCTTTTGGATAGCATTAGCGACCAGTGACTTTTTGATTTACTCTTATTCTAGTAGAAACTCAATTGAATTTCTAACATTTTCTGCTTAACGTATCTTAACAATAAAATGAGGCAATCTACTTAAAGGTTGGCCTTTGGCGTTTGCTATGCCACAGCTAGCAAGTACCTAGTATTTCATATTTATCTACTTCCTAATGGCCCTATTTAACTCCAGCCAAGGAGAACGGTGTCTATAGCTAAACAGATAGTCCTGTTAACAGCTGCGAGCCGTAGCGGTTAGCTAGCGGGAGCGACCGCAAATATCTACAGTTTAGACTAACTTGTGGGTAATTATGTATTCAGTATTATGGGACACTGCTTCTTGCTGCTGTGGTCTTAGATACGTAATTGTTCTTAACTGCTAGTTTTATTGAGAAAATGTGTGTGTACAAGAATCTTCATCGATTCTGCGATCTACGTATCTAATCTCATGCAATCGTGGAAGCTATACGAACAGCCGTAGGGTAAAACACCGGTAATGTAGAGATTGCGTGACGCTTATCGAAGTCTAGAATTAAAGGCACTGCTGACGAACTAAGAGCCCAGATGCATAATACACTCTGCTTCCATGAAATTAAATTTGCATACCCATATGTTTGAAAACCAAGTTCTTAGTACGGTGAGGCACCTTGTAACATGCCTTGCAAAAACTCCATACTGTCTGTAACAAGCCATTAGAAGTCCATTGAAGCACAACTGGCATCACCGCGGACATGGGCCCGATGGAGCGTGCTAATTTACGGCCACATTAAACGTGTCTGATGCAATTTGCCTACTACTATAACGTTATGAGAGGATATTGTAGCGAGTAACTGTGTGGCTTGACGGTTTGAAGTATCAAAATTCAAAATTCAAAGCATTTATTTCAATTAGACCATGTACAGGCACTTTTGAATTGTCAAGAAGTTACAGTTAAAGTTGAAGCTAGTTGCTCGTTCCAAAACGTAGGTCTCTATGGAGAAGAACGAGCAAGAAACTCCATGGACACTCTTTTCTTTCAATTTGGTTTTTACAAAAACTTGGTTACAAAAATTGTGGTTGCTTCTCTAAATGAAAACAATGAAGGTGAATATAAAAAAAAAAAAAAAAAAAAAAAAAAAAAAACGATTTCAATATTGTGTATGGGCTAAAGAAGGTTGGAATGAAGAACCAAGGGCACATTGAAAGACTGCGTGTTTCATTTTGTGAATCTGTAAAATCATCAATTATATCATAATGTCTAATGCTACCCATATTTTTAGCGATGGATGGATGGATTTTTGATGGAAAATGTTTTCTTCTTACAAACTCAATCAAGAAAAAAATGGCACCATAGATTCCGATATGCCGACCATTTTCGTTTGGAGTTTCTTTGTGTGTCTTACCATATAAAGTTACTGCCAATTACTATGGTATATCCAACTCCTAATGCTACAGAGTCCGGAAATAAAAAAATAATAATTCAAAAAATCTCTCCACGTCCGCACAGATTCCTGGGATGCTCCGTAACTTGGCGCATTACTGCGAATTCCTCATCCTCACGCGTCGTGATATAAATCAGAGACGATCGGCCATCAATCGTCGCATTCATGCTCTATGCCCACGTCACCGACCGTCTTCGGATTTCAAACACTGCACTTTTTTCTAAATTGAAATGAATGGTGTGCATTTTTTATCTTGACGTGCACTCATTAGCGAGTTTACCTGTCCTGGAATTATTTAACCTTTTGGCCGCCACGGACGGCTATAGCCGACAAACGAAAACGTGTCAAATACGCCACCGACGTCTACAGCCGTCAAGGAAACGAAATTTTTAAGTACTTATTTTCTACTTAAAAATGTCCTAAATTAAGCTTTTTTGTGTTTCTCTTTCCTATTATTTAAAACTACATTAATGAAATATTGTAAAATAGCACAAAGATATATTCATTTCTTACATTTCATTAGAAAAAAACAATAATCAAAAATTGCTAATCGAAATGCTGAATTTGTAGCTTGGCGTAGCAGTGGCGCCGATGTGTTTACGCTCTGGCGTTCAAAAGGTTAATAAAACTTTTAGAGGCAAGTAAATGCTGTATTTTTGTTGTCAGGAATATCTAAACAGAAACCGCTATTATTTTTCTACTAAGTATTCCTCAGAATCGTATAGGTACTAACGCACAAGAAACCAGACAGTCTGCAGCCGTGTTGAGCACACGGTTATCCCACTTATCCCATCTCCGTAAAGATAAAATAACAATAAATTAATTTTACGGACAAATTATACAAATCTCCGTCTGATCCGATTTCTAGTGCAGTGCGTTAGTTCCACGCGTACGATAGCATCGCCACGTGGCTGAGCGGAAAGATGGCCAGATAGCACGCAGGCGCAGCGCTGATGCTGCTGATAAACGGGAGTACTCGACGTGCTCGGAATGAAGACACCGATTATGGAGATGACAATGTAAGGTAATGAACCTAATTATGCGCAGCAACTTGCGAAGTGATCTTAAAGGGGGGCTAAATATTTTGCTACAAGCCATTCGCTGCTAACAGATTTGTAACAAATGGATGAGTCGGGTATCTAAAGGAAGTTCGTTGGATGCAGGAGACATAGGACCAATCGTTGATGTAATACATGAGCGATGTCTATACCCAATGTCCTGCAGGATGTCTTACATCTGAATGACGATGATGGGGATAGACGTTGCCAATTTATTGTAGAACAGGTATATAAAAAATATTGTTATTTTTTTACCTAGTACAATCAAAAAAGAAAACTCAATTTGACTCAATGATGAAAAGTTGTGCTATTCGTCAAGTTTGGAGATTAAGATATGGAAAACAAATTCTATATAACAACTCTTAAAAGTTGCAGGGCAAAGGCCATAAGCCAAGGAATCCGGTGAATGTCTGACATTTGGTGTACCGACAATTTACCAATAATTCCCCTTTCTCTAAAACCCCGTTAGGTTTGAATTGCACGCACAATTTCAAAAGTTCGTGCTAAAGCTACTAAAAATCACCATCGCCATCTTCTCGCAATACTCATGCAAATGTCAACAATTAGACGCTACAAGTCTCGATCCGGAACAATAAGCAGTTGCAAATACTTAGGTAGAGAAAGGCACTAATTACGTAACTATCTAATCTGTTATTGTTTCCAACGAGAACGAGGAATATCATTTGTATGTCGTCGGCTGTCGTAACTGACGTCTCTCATCGCTGTTTTCCGACTTGTCTGGCGTGAAACAATGAGCAGGGTTTGAATAAGTAAGGGTGATATCTTCCTGTTGAATCTATAAGAGAGGTTTTTCAAGAGACATCGTTTTTGTTTCTCCCATGAGTTGATGCATGATTGGTTATACTTAGCTCATCAATATTTGGATTCAACACATAGTAAAGATTTTATAAACATTATACAGACAGACGGTTGTTGGCGATTTTTTTGGAACAAAATTATCTACTGCGCTGCTAATCGCTTCATTACCGCCAACAACCGTCTGCCTTACTGTTGGTAGGTACCTTTATAATATCTATTGTCCTATCTGTCAACGTAGTTTTTGATTTATTAAAAGTAAATATTATATTTATATTTTCTAAACCGATTCTTTAAAAAATTCTTACTTCCTGTAAATAACTTAGGTATATTTTTCGCGCTTGACAAAATTTCATAACTTAAGTACCTATTATCCCTCACGGTAAATGTCACTCACTAAGTATAGAAGCCAAGTTTCAAATTCCCACCAGTCTTGCTAGACAGGTCCAAATGTTAGTTATTATTTAAACCCGAAATCATCAGAGCACAAGAGAAAGTTCAAATTAAAATGAAGCATTTTGTTTAATTCGTCGATTGTTGAAAAGTGTTATTGACACGTAAATTATTGACTGACCTGTGTTAGAGGTTTAGTTACATAATTATTGTATAACCCGAGCCTGGGAAAACGGAACTTCTTCGTGTTATGAAACTGGATAGATACGTCAGGTATCCACAGGTATACCACTACTTATAGGCTGACCAAAACATCAAAGTTTAGTCAAACACACGTTTGTTTATTAGGTATTCATTGCACTTACTGCCTCGTTGGCCTAGTGGTCCTGAGCGCGACTGCTACGCTAGAGGTCCTGGGTTCGATTCCCGGGTCGAGCAAAAAGTGTTATTGGGTTTTTCTATGAAATTCTCAGTAGCAGCTCGGAGTTCGGATTTGTGCCCGGTTAATGGCAATAGGCTCGCCCCCTATTACATGGGACCTAAAATATACCGGCGAACTGTGGGTGTACATTGGTACACCTCTGCCTAACCCTTCGGGGAATACAGGCGTGATGGTATATTTTATTTTTTTTTCATTGCACTTATCGACGTGGAACTAATTAGGGTGTACCTACGTGACTACTTCAGAAGACTTAGTCACGACTAAGTCGTTCGTGACCTGTTCTCCCAATGTTTACATCAGCTGCAGAACCTTCCAGTGCATATGCAAAAGAGTGGTTTTCGGGCTTGACTCAGAGTTATCATTCTATACTGTTCTGTGGACTCGTTCGACGTCCAATCTACGACTATCGACGTCTATCTGAATAGGTACGAGTTTCATTCACATGTAACTAAATACCAGTCTTTAAATAACAGTTGTAGGTTTTACCAAAATCAACACCCGATCACTTTTGCGAGTAACAAAACAAGCACTAAATACTACCGAAAGCGTAGCGGGATATATTATAAAACGTCTTCATCAGACACCAATTATCACTGCTACTTCTCCCGTTAAACTTGTAAAATGTTCTCGTTTCTCAGTAATTACATCACCAGCGTTACTTGGTCTCCCTCACCTCGACTACACACACCGAAAGAGGAGAAGAGAGGGGGTGGTCGGAAATATTTTCAGGGGTCAAGTTATTTGCCTGTTTATTGTAGGCCAACCAACAAGAGCGTGAAGACGCCGCAATTTCGGTATGTGAGCGATTTAATTAAGAATGTTTAATGTTCACAATTTTAATTTCATTATGCGCTTTCATTTTGACTTATATGATTCATAGAAATGTTTCTATGCTTGGAAAGCGGAGAGATGGCTTACAAATATAACGTTTAAATGAATTATATTTGTTATAACTCGTTTATTCTAATACTGTTAGCAACCTCGCCTGCGCACGGTTCCATAACATAAAATGATTTTAGTGTGTAACCTGTACAGCTGTACTGAAAGTTTATCGCCCATTACAGAACCGTTAATACAGCTTTAGTCATAATTTGTTAATACATAGTCAAGTAAGTAGGTACCTACCTACTTACAGACGCGATTCGTAAATGCAAATAAAAATCAACATAAAGTCGAAAATCTGTGTTGACAGTTGCATGACGAGCATCTTTGTGCACCTCTTGCGATCAGGAAAAGTTTTACTAACAATCAGTTTTCTCCATAAGTAGGTATCTAGGTACTATGTTAACCGATCATGACTTTAAACTTACATTTTACACGAGTCATAAAAAAATAATGTACCTTTCTCGACTCCAATAATTAGAAATCTCGCAAGAACAGAGCAAATGTATTCGTGAATTGCAAACCGCTCCTAATTTCTCGCCTATTAACACCTTGACGACAAATCTCATGCAATTATAATCGATATAACATCGAATTTACGATGACAAGCATCGTTAAGCCTCGGAATTAGGAAAGCCGATGGCGTGCTGTCGCGTGCGCCTGCGCTCCTCAGCGCGGCATTATCATAATTGATGAAAGCAGTAGTTGGCGTATGTATTGTAACGCGAGTTTTGTGCGCACACACTACGCTTGAGATTTAATATCCACTTAATTAGGGGCTTAATGAGAAGTAAACTTCAGATTTTTGGGCCCATTTAGCAGACATGCTATTTAGCTATTCAGTGATCGGCGATTTTGCGACTGTATCAGCGCGATCACGTTTTAGCGACTTTTGTTGCGCTCTGTTGTACCTACAATAGGCACTTCATTCCGTGTCCGTGTCCTCGGGGCGATCCTCGCAATGGTGACACCCGGGCGTTTCCTCCCGCCCGATGAGGTGCTGGAACCTCCCGAAACATCCATGTCCGGTGAGGACCTGCGTCAGGCGGTAGGTGAGGGCGCCGTAGCGCCGCTCTAGCCACTCCTCAAAGAGGGGACTTACCGCCTCAATCAAGGCGTGCCCTGCACGAGGTTGCGACAGTCGCTCTCTCCATGTCGCCATGAGATCGAGCCGGAGGTCCGTCCGCTGGGCGGCAATTTGCCGCGGCAGCGGAGTTTCCCCCCGGCCCAGTGCCTCCGCGCGCCACTCATGTAGGCGCGCGAGGACCAGCGCCTCCAGATCCCACGGCGGGAATCCGGCAAGGACCTATACACGCCTATGGCTCAGATGCTGTATCACCCTGCGAAAATCGTAAATATTAGCCTGAAATAGCCGTGGCACCCATGGCATTTAGTAGATTGCCCTGAATTACCCGACCCCTATTCCCTTCATCTTATTTGTAAAAAAGGTCAGATAATGTAGGACACTGTACATTTGTTTAGAATGCAGAAGAAGATTTTGGACTGGGTGTCTAAGATCCAGCTTATCTTACGGAATAAAATGAGTTACTTCGGCTGTCATCGCTTCAATAAACATTATTTTCGTTTTTTTTTCAACTTTTTGGAGTCGTGGCTAAGTAAGCCGCACGAGTTTATCACGAGACAAGCAGCGCTTTTCGAAGCCCTCCACTTCATACCCAGAGGCTTCATAGAAGAGTAGGTATTATGTTGTTTTTTATTATGTTATTTTATTTTAGAAAGATCGTAAACTGATTAAAATTGTAATTATAAAAGTTTAGAAGTTTTTATTATTTAAATGAACGGTCTTGCAAATGATTCTGGCTGCTGTGTCTCTAACTAAATATTCTTATAGAAACGTGAGAGGGCGCTGCTAAGCGGAACGGGGTCCTAATTAAATTATCTGGAGCGTGACATGCGCGAGCATTATAGCCTCATGTTTTTCTGGACGATAACTAAAACTAGCAATTTAGTTGACTACAAAAAATAAGTTAGATACTTTAACCATTCATAAAGCATTTAATACCTACCTATATTGTTGTAGAATCAGATACTAATCATGACGCGACTTTGCTGTAAATATAGCTTCATTGAGCATCGGCTCTCCTCAATATGTAAGTGTAACGAATCGCACGAAGTTATGATGTTATTTTGTGACTTACATACAACTAACCTAAGTTTCACGAATTACCATATATAATAGTCTAACAGATTTAAACTTGATTGTGTGATGATGAGGTGTACCGGAAGTAAAAATGATACTATGGCTTTCGAAAAAATAAATAAAAAAAATACTACGTTTGTTTGGCTGACTGAAAAGAAAACTACAAAGCTGATAGCTATCTATGTCTATGTATTTGATTTGATACTGACAGCAGTGACAGCTGACATGTCTGACATACGAACGACGCAGTGCTGCCACCTTAGCGCTTTCGGAGTTAGATCTAGCGCTTTTTTGGGGCAATTAGCGCTGAAATTTTAATATTAACTCCTAGCGGAAAATATAGCGCGTTTTTATGACAGAACAAACTTAACAGTAATCACGTCGCATTCTCGGCAAAAAGTAAGAAGTAAGCAGCAACACCGATTCTAAAGCTTCCGTTGAACTCAAAAAGGCTAGATCCCAAAGCTGTTTTGTTTCTGGTCGTTGGTTTTACAATGTGCCTTTACGCGGTAAGAATAAAGTAGAATTTAGAATGTCAAATAATTTTGTCTTTTGTGACTATATTTATGTCTATAAATATTAGATTTAAGATGATGAATACAATTTGTATTGAAATAAATAAAAACTTCTTACTATTACGCCTTTTTTGTGTTCATGCAAGCTAGCAGATTCTAGCGCTATTTTTTGTTTTTGCAATCTAGCGGAATCTAGCGCTATTTTCAAGCGCTTTTAGCGCTTATTGGCCTCAGAGAGGTGGCAGCACTGGAACGACGTCTGTGTCTGTCTGTCATGTTATTTTAAAGCAGATTGGAGGTTATGTGATGAAGTTTCTGAATATTTCGAATAAATAATGTACTAAGTACTGTGTTAATTATTGTTAGTTGGTCAGGAACACTAAGCAGCGATCATGGCTTTCGCATCGCTTCGTTTTAATGTCCTGCGCAAGGTAGTCCAATCAGCTTCATATACGACTCTGCAAAAGAGGCCTATGGCATATAAGAGTTCAATTTCCTTAGAAACTCTGTATCCAAATAGCTCCTTGAAGCTCTCGACTCCGGCATTTGTAAGTACTTTCAAATTTTCATTTAATATTCTTCAAAAGATACACCCATATATTAATAACCTAATTTTAATTGTAGCAGCCAGCTGACCCCAATGAGAAGTTCTCGGGATTCATACCGATCGATAAACTGGATATAACATATAGTGCTAGCTCGGGACCTGGAGGACAGAATGTTAATAAGGTACAGTAACTTTTACTAATTTTAACAGACTAGCATATATGCCTGTGACTTTGTCTGTGTGGATGTCAAGTACCTGTAGACAAAAACATATAACACTCAGCAATAGCGTAGCTTTCTAAATTGTAATCAGATCAGGATTTCCAGAATTTACCTCTTAAAACTAAGAAATCCAACCATCTATACCACTTCATAATATTAGTATAAAAAAAAATGTAGCTATGTACTACACAAAAGCAATAGGTAGTTAACTTGTGGATGTGCCCTTTGTTCTACTTCAACATAGTCTTGCTGGCAACTACTCAATTTAAAAGAGTAGATTCTTCCTGCTAATAATCTGAGAGGTCACAATACATAATATCCGAGAAATATAATTATTTTGCTGATTATTTTACAGGTGCATACCAAGGTTGATCTGAGATTCAAACCTAGTGAGGCAGACTGGCTACATCCTGACATCAGAACAAAAATTCTGAAACTGGTATGTTGTTAAAGTAAAATAATCCTCAACTTTTAAAAAAGCTCATTTTATTTTCCAGTGTTTGGTATACATTAGAGTGTTGATTATCCAAACTTATTGGGTTACATGGGTGTTTAGGGGGGGTGTGGTATATCAGATTAGTGCTGGTTCGGTGGTTAAGAAATAATTATTAAATAGCATAAACAGTTAAATTCAAATTCAAATTCAAATCATTTTCAGACAAGAGTCCATAGGATTAGTATAACAAAATTACTTAAAGACTAGTGCTAGTTATACAAATAAGAAGTAATAGAAAGTAAGTAAGAAAGTAATATTGTTCCCGTTACATTTCAGCATGGCAACAAACTTACGAAAGAAGGCTATTTGATCATCAGATCCGACACCACCAGGTCTCAGCAGCTTAACCTGGCTGACTGCATGCAGAAGCTGCGGAACATCATCCGTGATGCTGCCGCTACCAAGAGGGAGCCAGCGCCTGAAACTGTTGAGAGGATTAGGCAAAGGTAAATACACATAGTAACAAATGTTTTATAGATCACTGTGTGGTGATCAATTTGTTGAATACAATGACAATAACATATGGGGTAGTTAAGTTACCACCCATCAATTGACATACTTTTTATAAAGTATCAAAATGTGATTCTCCCTTAAATTTTGTACGGCAATATCAAACTGTGACATCATATATCGGCGTACTCAATTGACTAACTATTTATTGATTTTAAAGCAAGTAAAATTTGTGTCTTATAACTATTGGTTAGTAGTATCAACTACCCAATTATGCCACAAATTAAATGCCTGATATAGAATTTCCAGCTTAGCCTTTGTTCAGCACCACTGAAAGGGTTAAGATTTTAAGAAAGCCTGAATTCTTTTGTTGCTTACACTTTACACTGGAGAGGCAAGGAGTGGATGGTATTCATAGTATTGTTGTTTCTTACTCTGAGTGACAATAAAAAAGGTTTTTTTTGCTTTCAGGCACTTGAAAGCAGCTCGCATGCGCGTCGCAGTCAAACGCGAGGATGCCCTGAAGCGCGAGCTGAGACAACCGCCCACTCTAGACTTATGATTTTTCTATTAAATTGGGCATGCACGGCTTGGAGTATGCTGGACACTGAGGAAATTCTAATGAAGTATAATTAATGTTTATGGACCTTAATGACAGCAGTATAAGTACAAAAATCCAGTACTTAGGTTTTGTTAAAAATACGTCTGAAAGTAAGGTCCATACATTTTCCACACATTTTCCTCAGTAGTTCAGTTCAGCCGTAAAGTTTGACTGTTGTTATAGTTATGTGTAATTAATATAATATAGTTGTTTAGTAATCTGAGTCTTTATTTACATAGTATTAGAGCTTTTCAAAGTGAAGTGTCAAGTGCATCTCCCAACAGTTGGGTCTAAGTAGACCATTTATTTAATTAATTAGGTATATCCTTACCAGACTATGTATCTATAAATAACTCTTAGAAGTTAATATTAGGTGAAATTCATTCTAGTAAATGAACCAACCCACATTAATATATCTTACATTTTCGAAGTATGTGATTTTTTATATCTAGTGCATAAGTTTGAGATCGTGTGAGATCGACGTTGAGCTGCCATTGTTGGATAGTAATATAATACATTTGGTGTATTGAATAAGGTTCACGTAGTTATTATTAGATATTGTGGGATAGCTTGTTATGGCAAAATTAATCTTGGATATAGGGAATCTAACGATCTAACCTAGTCTGGCGCTTTTTATCATAAGCGCCTGTTAAAAATTGTGGGGCAATTTTTAATTATAGGTTTTTGTGTAATCATAATTGTGTTAGGATTACGTAGGAACTATATTATTGTGTTAAATGCATAATTATATAAACAGTCAAACAACATTTATACGAAATTAATGAGCGTATAAATGTTTCGTGTGCCCAATTTAATATTGGAATAATGGTATTCCAATTGTATTTTAGATTAAGTCTATGTAAAGTAGGATATATTATGTACGTAGGCGCGTGTAGGCGCAAATTACAATTCGTATAATCATAGCTTAGTGCTACGTTATCTACGTTACGTATCTGGATTTTTTTTGTAGGTACTGATTTTTTTTTTTTTTTTTTTTTATAGACGGGAAATCATCAAATAACTTCCCCCGCCCTGGGCGGGGCGGGAGGGAGTGTCAGACTTTTACTGACTAAAACCCGTCTATGTTCCTTCATGTGCCCTTTGCGTTCCGGGGGCGCGGTATCTCTTTCGAACAACCCGCAGCCCCGGCAGGCATCGGCCCTCAGTGGCCCCATCCAATTTGCTGACATCTCTTTGAGGCGCGCGTGGAACACGGACGCGCCGTCGACACGGTCTGTCGCTAGTGAACGTACGGACGGTGAGCTACCCATTGCTCACCGTCCACAGACCCGCGTCTACGGTGGCCGGGAGTCGTCACGTGGCTCCCGACGCCCGGATCGTCTACCGCGGTTGTAGGTACTGATAAAGTTAAAAAATAATAAATAAATAATACTTATTACCCTTGTGGCTTTTATTCCTTTATAGGCTCCCGTACCTCAAAAGGAAAAAACGGAACCCATATAGGATTACTTTCTTGTCCGTCTGTTTGTCTGTTCGACCAAACCCATATGCTCACAAAATATCAAACTTCTAAGTTAACGCAAAAGAAATATAGAAAAATGTAGTATTAAGGAAATCAAAATTCATAGGGTACTTTTCGTTGACATGGAACTATGAAATTTGGCAAGTAATATCGTCATAAACTACAAGTACAGGAAAAAATCTGAAACCCGTATATATTTTTTTTTTAGCATAAAATTATTACATCTATGAAAGCTATTTTCTATTTTTATTTTTTAAACTGGCTGCTTCGTTTTAAATGACAATATAGAGGAATTTTAGAAACTGGTTGAAACGCCGTCGTCATAGCAACACGCATACATACAAATAAACTGTAACAGTAAAGTGTCTTGTGTCAAGTCAAATTACTGTGGGTTGTTTTATTATTGCAAAATTTATTTACAATATGTCTTACAGAGATTTGAGGAGTAAGTATATTACATAAAAATCATTATCACTATCATAACGCCGAACGCCGAACGACGTCCACTGCTGGATATAGGCCTCCCCTAAACATAGCCACAATGACCGGTCGTGCGCTGTCTGCGTGCAGCAATTTCCCGCGACCTTAAAGGTTGTGATACACAATTACACACACTTCAGACAATTGGTGACCGATTTTCTTGTTGGAGAGAATATAATATGAATTCTAATATACCAACGCACACAAAACAGTCGGTCCCACATAACTATGGATCTATTGAACGGTCCGATGGTCCTACACAATATCCGTCGTGGGCAGGTTAAAAAATAAAAACAATACTAATTTTTAACGTATTTACGACTAGAAATAAAGATTGTTTGGTAACATCTCTTTTCCCTTTGAAAAGATTTTAGCGAAGCCATGCGAGTTCTGGGCTTTCCAAAGCCGATATCTTTGGAAAGCTTCAGGACTCCCAACTGGGAGCTGATGGAGGAGTGTCTTCGCTGGCTGGCGGCCAGGGTCGAGCCTGACGCGGAGCTGGGGGGCGGCAGACATACCATGGAACAGCGGGTGGCGCTGGTCACACATGCCATCGCGCTATTTGTAAGTATGCCTTTTATAACTATCAATGGGTATTCCGGGAGTTATCTTAGCAAGTACATAATACTGGATAAGGAATTGTCTTTCCTATTGACAACACCAGAAAGAACAATGGTATTGGGCACTGTGGTCGTAGCGCAAAGGGTTGCCTCACTGTGTTTATTACTAGTTTCAATTCAGTACGCATGTGAAGACAGAGATTATATGATATATATTTTTTTTTAAATTTAATATCTATTTGTGCTATTACTCGTTCTACCTATGTATGGTCTAAGCTCATCATGCTCAAGAACAAATTATTGTGTATAATACTGTTTGTATAACTGAGATGAAAGAGACTGACCTCCACGACACAGAGAAGCCTAGTGTGGAGGCCAGGGTCCGATTTGCAACAACTTCTGTATTTTTTTATCAATAAAGATTCTTAATCTTATTCTATTCAGATAGGTGACACAATCAGAAATAGCAGAAGACATAAGTAGATTTAAGAGGACGGCCTCCTGAAATCATATTTACTTTTAGCTTATCAATGTTCGAACAATGAGACACATTCGAATTAATAATCTCTATATTATTAAATATGGTTGTGACTATTTTAGAAGACGGTTTGTCTGGTGCAAATGATAGCATGGTCGTTTTCCAGCATTCCCGCGCCAACATAAAGCTGAACGGCAAGCGTGTATACGGCGCGGATGGGTACGCGGTGCGGGAGATGATGAAAGTGGCGTCGCTGCTGCGCTCGGCGCTCGAGTCGCCCTCCACCGACGACCAGCAGCACGAGACCACGCCTATGAGCTACGACTTCACCAGTCGGGTAAGGGACTGACATCAAATGGAGAAAATTCGATGTGCCTTCTTCTATCCGTTCGATAGATTTTTACCTCCTTTATTTATATACAGCTCAGTGAAATCAAGCAGGCGCGAGGTTTGGCAACAGATATAACAGCACAGGGCGCCTTCCTCTACGATCTATTAGCTAAGGAGCCCGAAAACAAGGTGAGTTCCTATCTGAATAAATGTATTGAAAAGAAAATACCTTCTCCAAAGTCACCTTTTCAAATGTCTGACTATTTATACGTAGGAACAACGTGAGCAAGCCCTCGCGCGTCCTCTGGACATGTCAGCAATGGAGGCATCTCTCCGCCGGGCTCTGGATGCAGTGACCGCCAAAGTAGCGTCCGGACGGGAGCAGATAGACAACGTGGCCGCCAGTGAGGCTGCGCTCGACGCCAAGCTCGAGAGGAAGAGGGCTGAGCTTATGAGGGCTGAGAAGAGGCTGCATACTGTGCAGAAGATCAAGTGAGTCCGTCCGTCCGAGGTGGCTGATAAGGCATGAGCTGGAAACAGCTAGCTTTACAGTCATAAGTAAGCTGTTAGACTTAATTTTATTGCGTTTCGCGTGGCCATGATGGCCCACAATATCATATGTATAATAATCCTTCTTCATTATTTTATCTTAACACTAATCAGTTTTTGACAATAGTCGTCATTGCGGTCCATACGAGAAGCAAAACATTACGGTTGTGTCTGATGCAACTTTAATGTTTCCTTATAATATCAGACCAGCGTACCAGGGCGAGCTGACAGCCCTAGAGACTGAGATAGAACAGCTCTGGGATCAGTACGTGCTGCGGTACCGCTGCGTCGAGGCGCTGAAGCATCAGCTCAGCGTATTGGAGAGTGTTCAGGCTGAGGTGAGTTATTGGACGGTATTTCTTTCAGGCAGATAGACTACTAGATGTAAATGAAATCGGAATTTATCCTTAGCTGGTTACCTTATTCCTTCTAGTTTTTCATTAGCGCTGGGAAAATAAATTTCGATTTGCAGCTTGCAGCGTAAACTCGAAGTCAAACAACTCGTTCATATTTCCACTGACTTACAAATAAGTCCATTTCCAGGCGGCTGAAGAACAGCAAGCTGCGATAATGCAGCTCATTCACAAGTACGAAGCTGAAGATGTCTTAGGAAAGCTGAGTGACTCGGGTACGAGCTGGTTTTGATCATTTTGTAGACATTGAAAATAGATAAATGACGAAACGGTATCATTTGTAGATGACATGGACTCGAGTGATGATGGCAAGGATTTGAGCGAAGTTAAGCAACCGAGACCGGCGACCCGGCCTAAGACACGTCTGAGGATCAAAACTGCAGGTAACCAACACGAAAATACTTGAATGCTACCTCCAGTCCAGTAGTGGACTACAGAAGGCGGATGATTTTGAGAGTTTTGACGCCCTCTGCAAGTAACCGTTAATTTCAACCACAACCATCTGCAAAACTGACGTTTAATACGCACCTGCAGGCACAGCAGCGGCCGAGGCTCGTCGTGCGTTCGGCAGCATGGCAGCAAGGGACTCGCTCGATGAGATCCGCGACGAGGACGACTCGCACTCCGACTCCGACTTCTCTGACAAGCAGGGCTTCGGTGACCTGTCCCTCTCCAGTAAGTGTTTATTAAAGTCAAAGTCAAAATATTTATTTCAATTACACCATTTACAGGCACTTTTGAATTCTCAAGAAGTTACAGTTTAAAGTTGAAGCTAGTTGCGCTTTCCAAAACGTAGGTCTCTATGGAGAAGGACGAGCAAGAAACTCCATTGACACTCTTTTCTTTCAATTTGGATTTTACTATATCTTGGTTACAATATTGTTGTTGCTTCCATATGTGAAAACAATGAAGATTATTCACCTTCAAACTATAAAAAAATATAGTAATAAAGATTTAAGCCATGGCAGCTAAGAGATGACCAATCCCGAATGACAGCACCCGTTCACGAACATGACGCGTGCATCAGCACCATTTAGCTCAACCATCTTGAAGGGAACCGAACGATCCAACGCACGCGCCACTATCAGTGACACATTAAAGTGAGCATGACAAATCTCTCAACCGCCATGCTCAGTGTCCAACACATAGTAACAAATAATCTCTATGGTACGTACTCACGTTTACAAAATTGAAATAAATTATGTTAAATTATACAAAACTAAGGTTTTCAGTGAACCTATCCGACAAATAAACTGTAATATGTAGGAAAAAAATATTATTATTACTGATAGACCCTGGCTCTGGGCATTGGCCACAAATATTGACCAGAAACAATGGTTCACTGTTCCTTTACATAGTGGGCCATACGTTTCTTTACACAACGCCACAATCGTCATCGTCATATTAGCCGTAGGACGTCCACTGCTGGACATAGGCCTCCTCCATTGCCAGCGCCACTATACGACCAGCTTATTGGAATGACGGCACTGAGGTTTGATTTTACGGTGTTAAGAAACGCGATATCAAAGTCAAAGCATTTATTTTAAGAAAACCACTTACACATGCACTTTTGAATTGTCAATAAATCATCAGCAACTCTATAACAATTATTATTTAGGAGACCCAAATTTGACTAGCCTCTGTTAGTTAAGCTTTGGCTTTCCTAACAGTAGGAATTTAATGATTAGTGGCCATTGTTTAGAGCCAGGGTAATGAAGCATGACGGCATGATGCCTCTTCATATAAACATCGTCAGCTTGCATGAACATCTGCTGCCATTAACTTGTTTGTAACGCAGGGAAGGGACCGGCCACCAGCTCCGAGGGCCGCATGATGTCTGCCGCCACCTCATTCGGTTCGTCATACATTGCTTATATTGCTCCTCATTATTCTCCATTCATAACTGCCAATTATAAAGTTATTCTTGTAGATTAGCGACGTGATGGCATGCATGGAGCCTGAGTGACAACTGTGTCAGTGATAGGAACATTATCATGGTTGGTTATGCATACATGCATGCATGATATGCACATGGGTTGCGGAGTAATAAAGAATATGACGTCAGAGAGAATTTAAGTATGAAAGTTATGGGTAGGTTAAAAGTGAAGATGTTTTCAGAGGAAAGATGGAAGAGACTTGTTAATCCATTATGAGTAGAATGAAAATTGATCTCTAGAAGTGCCATCGTTGTAAACGAACTGTATATTTGAGGCAGTATTTACACTATATAAGTGTTATTATGAGTCCGTTAAGCGTGTATTTGTGTGCAGGTGGTGGTGACGTGCCGTCGCGGTGGTCTCGGGCTCGCCCGCGCCCCGCCACGCGTACCTTGGCTGCGGCTGACGACGATGAATTCGCTGATCTCATCGAAGGTCAGTGGTTTGTTTATACAAGTCATAAAACTACGAAAGTTAAATAGGAATTGCTTGGTCCTATGCTGTTTGGGATCTTTGAAAATATATGGTTTCTTTATTAGCTGGAGTGTATTGAGATCTAGGAATGAGTTTCATCCCTGCCATCCTGCTACTGTCTTTGGATGGCAAACAAGCCTACGGCGATGGTAAGCGGTCACCGCTACCTACATAGACATCTGCAATACCAGAGTCTTTGCAATTTTGTTGCCATCCCACAGACAACATTGAAATGTCTCATGCATGTAATTAGACCGGCGTCCATATCCTTCAAACCGGAACACAGCATCGCTTGTTTGCGGCAGGAATTAAATAGGTATGGTGGTAGTAGTTAGCCTGACGAGCTCCTTCACAAAGAGCTCTACTACTACTACGACTACTCCCACACTACTATAAGCATATATCTATGTGTTTTCGGCAGCAGTCTCACTGAGAGCCTGCCAAAGTAAAAGTTATATTTCAAGGCCCTTTTCCCTCCAGGAGTGGAGAGTGGAGAGGCAGGCGACTCTCTGGGCAGCTCCTCCGAGAGCGAGCTGCGCGTGAGCAGCGCCCGGCCCAGCGCCGCGCCCGGCCGCGTCTCCGCGCTCAGCGACAACGAGTTCTAACCCTATTGCAGTGAGGTGCAGTTTAGTATGTATCACGTTTGTAGGCATTTAGTTGAGACGTAATAAATACGTGGAAATTAATAGTCAAATGATTAACTACTTTTATTCCTGCAAGTAACAAGTAGGTTTTCAAGTCCTATATCTACTTTATAATGGGTACACAGAGTATTGACCATATTATTACGATATTCGATATTTCTTAAGAAGTCTGTAGCACCCCGGCTATAAACTTTGTTGGATGACCAGAAATTATTAAATACCCTTTAAACAGTTGCGACTTTTTCTCAGTTGAAATAAAACAGCATTATTTTAGAAAAAGTAATATTTATTCGTCTCGTCTTCCAAGCAGTACTGCCCACTATAAATAACCAACCATAGACAATTTTATTCGTGGAACATAGACAAGCAGTCACAATACATCTGTCCACCGTAAACCCTAACCTTAAGTATATTATACATCAATCTAAGGAATTTAATATAAGGTTTATTTACAATTATATCTTACAGTCTCTAAGTAGGTACCTAATTGAATTCGTAGAATAATTAAATATAAAAAAATATAAATTCTTATCTAGAAAAGTATTTGTAATTTTAATAATCTCTAAAGAATAATAGCTAATTTACGTATAGTTTGAAAACCGGACATAAAATTAGGTCACTACTTTCATATTATTTTAGAAATAATAAAAATAGAGTAAGTATTAAGATATAGTAATTCAATAACTAACAAGAAATACAAAATTTTGACTCGGAGAAGTACCTACGCAAGTATACAAATAAAACAAAATCTAATTATATAAACTGCATATAGCTTAGACCTAAATATAAAAAGACTTGTAATTATTAAATACATAATTAAAAGTATAATGTTCAATTTTTTTAAATAATTTAATATGAACAAAATTGAGCAACAATTTGGATGTTAATATTTACACCAATGGTAGGTTCGCAATTTGGCACCGATTAGGTACATAGGACTTTCATTTTTATATATACAAACGTATACTTGACATTATAATTCTAAGACTATAAACTAAACTGTATTTGTGAAGTATTTTTCATATTGTAATTTTAATAATTAAAATCTTATGCAATTTCGTAGTGAAATGGCTTCATTTCAAAACATTCATTCTACAAAAGAAATATAGATATAAAAATATCTTCACAAATAAAGACAAAATAAAACTAGATAAATAAGACTTAAAATAGGATATAACACAGATATTTGACGATACGTACAAGTTTACAATTTGTTTTTAGTTAAATAAGTTAGTAATAGTATTAAGTAAAGTGTTAAGAAGTGTCTTGAAACAAAAAAATACAATTTAGACAAAGACTGGCCGATTTGTTGCCGTTACGATAGTTCAAAATGATGGATGAACTGCAAAACCTAAATGTTTTATGTGAATGAAAATGAATGACGAAAGACTAATGAAAAACATTACCTTAATAAACAATCAGAATTATGAAAATGATGTTAGGACCGCTACTGAACATCATGATCTACATAAACTAAATTAGATATTGCAATAATTAAGGCAATTACAACTACCGTGTCTGTCAGTAAATGAATACTGGAAACAAATATTGTAATTTGAGGCAAATTATTTGCAAAATCTTTTGCCCTTTTTGATCTATTGACATACCTATCAGCAAGCAGGCCGTATATCTGTATTTTTTTCAGATTTGACTATAGATGATGAGTTTTAACATCATAAATTCACAATTCTAGTTCTGATTAATGTTTTACTTAAAGTTAGTAGAAATATTTACAATTTATCATAACGTATTGCGACCTTATAAAGCTATTGTTAAGTTTGGTATGATATGCTTAGACAGTTAGTTTACCTAAACTAAGAGTATTTTATTCCAAATTCTCCTACTGACTAAAGTAACTTAATAAAACATTCGCATTAATTTACATGTTCGTATAAATTATTTGACGCTATTTTATCAACTGCTTAACCAATGAAATAGTGTTCTCTCGACCATACACGCTTACTTTTACATCGTTCTGGAGCCGAAACGCAGAAACTCCAGTTGAGTAATAGATGATTATTTTTGAGACGTCTGTAACACCATGAAAACTTATCATTTTTTTTTTTTTAAATTTCGAGTTTAATGTTAGTAACGCTTCTATCTGCTCGATGAATGGATTTTTCGTATATGTAGTCGATAAGGTTTACACACAAATATGAATTGATTGCAAGGAAGCGTTACTTCGAGTTCTCACTGTTTCATAAATTAAATGTTCGTGTTATTTTTTGAAAATTATAGTGGCAATAGTTTCTGTTACTATGTTAGAGCTTATGGCTTTCCGCTCCAGAACGATGTAAAAGTAAGCGTGTATAGTTGATGTAGGATGAAAATTGAATGTTGACTTAAAATGTGTCATACATTTTGTGAACGTAAATGAATGGAAGCGCCACAGTGGTGGTGGATGGTGGGTGTTAGGAGAGTTCGTGGTGCGAGTGGCTGGTGTCGCTAGTGGCGGACGTGCTCGCCAGCGAGTCGTGCTGCTCGGCCGCGTGCCGGCTCTCGTCGCACACCGCTATGAACTGCTCCGCGTATGCCCTGCAAGTTTTGTTGAAGTCATGTTGAGTGACTGTATGTGTGGGGTGGGTGAATATTTCATTTCGTGCATATTACATTACGGACGATAAAGAACATATGTAATGTTGAAAAAAATTTAAACTATATTTTTTTTTGTATAGCTAACATCGGGTTCTATTAGCGGCTAAATTTAAAATTAACATTTTATAATAAAAATTGCGTAAAATTAATAAACAAAACCCGAAAATCTAATTACCAGCGATGTCCCTTTTCCCAGATTTGAGTTAATTGACACGTCTTGATTAAAACTGTACTGGGAGAACGGCATTTTTATTACTGTTTAGGACAGTAGGATAGTTAATGTATATGGTGACTATTTATTGTTTACGGAAGAACAAATTTAAGCGGTTTAATGGAACTTTAAAAAATGTCCGTACGCTTCCCCATAATTACCATTAGACGACATGTTCGAACCGATATTTTCAAATATTTACGCCGCAGAGCCCGTGCTTCACAAGGAATATTCGCTGGCAGTCAAAAGCTTAGCTCTCGAGCCGAACACACGCGTGTAAGACTAATTCTGGCTACATAAATTTAAGTTCTCCTGAGCAAAAAGTGAAGTGGTTCAAAAAATTTCTACGCACCGTTCGTGATACAAAAGGTATTTATATTTATTTATTTCAATCAAATGTTTGCTAGATGTATACGCTATTAATCTCTCCTTCCGCTGATATAGCTATAACACTGTACCTGTTCCCACTTCGATAAATTATTGAAAATAGCAGTGAATCTAATTACCACTCTCCTAATTACCATCGATTACCATTCATTTTATCCGAATGGTAATTAGACGAAATGAACGGTAATTATATTTAATAGTTCAATATGAATATGAATCAATTTATATCTACAAAAACACATTATTATAGGGGACCCTAAAAGGTACCCAGACAATATGACATTTTGCTAGCTACTTTAACCTTTTTTTATATTTATACAAACTAATTTATTTTAAAATTTTAGCTATTTCTTTTTCGGTTGGTAGATGTTACTAAATCGTGGTATTGAAATGATGAACGCTAATACTCCAAGCTGCAGTGATAGTGAAGATCTTCTTGAAGTAGACACGGTTAAAGTAAATTCCGAAGAGGAATGTGATCGATCACAGAATCAACGCGTAACAGAAGATCCACAACCTTCGACATCCCAACCTGAAGAAATATTCACTGTAGCAAGATTAAAGAAGAAGATAAGAAGATTAAGATACATTATGATACAAATGTGATGTTGGTCGAGGCTCTTGGCAATTAAGCCATTGGCTGAAACGACATTCGGCTAAATGATCGCTGAGTCCACATCCCACATGTCGGCAATCACGCGAGCCAAGTCAAGATACTTGATCTTCTTATCATTCTCGGCCTTCACGAGGTTCACGTCATGTGGGACTGTTATGTCAACAATCATTGCGCGCTTCTCTAAGCGATCCACCACCACTATATCAGGCTTATTGGCTACACTAGTCCTGTCAGTGATGATGGATCGGTCCCAGTACAATGTGACTTTGCTATTTTCGAGAACTGGGTTAGCACATACCTATAGTACGGTACTTCCGATTCTACAATGCGATATTTCAGAGCAAGTTGCTGATGGATGATCCTGGCCACAAGGTTGTGCCTATGCAAGTACTCTTCGTTAGCTAGATGAGAACACCCAGAGATAATGTGATGACCACCGTGCCATCCTTCAAAATAAATCTCCGGCAGTTATTTGTCATGATAACTTCGTCCATAATTGCACAGGCAAAACCCTCGGTTTCCCCAAATAGGTCACCGAAGCGAAGCCAGGATACGGACGCTAAGAAATCTACATCGGGCCCATGCAAGGCCCGGAAAAAGCGTCCGTGAAGCTCCTTACTCTGCCATACCTCCTCGCGATCTTTAGGTTCTTCGGTTAGGATCTTCTCGAGGCCCTTATCCACTGCCACTAAATCTCGGTGCATTCCCACGTCGGCTTAAAGGAAAAAATCACTGAGACTGCATATCTCGCGGTTGTGGAGAGTCTTAACATTTAAGAAGCTACGACCTCCACACTTCCGCGGGAAGTCTCATCACCGATGACCGTGGGTGATGCATCCGATATGCCGTTACCAATGTACGGACCCTCCTATCCAAGACGTCGAGTTCCGTTTGAGTCCATTTAAGTATGCCGAAAGAGTACATCAATACCGGCATGACCCACCCGTTGAAGGCGCGTACCTTATTTCCGCCTGATAAAAGACTATTAAATACTTTTTTCAGGCGGCCTAAGAAGCGCTCCCTAAACAAATGCTTCACGTCAACAGTATTGATGCCCAACGCTTCCGACATATCCAAATACTTGTAGGTCTCCGTTGAAGAAAGGGATCTAAGGTTTATGGATTCCGAGAGTTGAACTCCCTCGGACTCCACAATCTCCCCTCGCTTGACATGCATGACCGCAAATTTGTCCACACCAAATTCCATCCTGATGGCGCTACTGAAAATTTCTGTTCCCTTCAGTAACTCCATCAGTTGCAAATTGTTGGGGGCAAAGAGTCTCAGGTCATCCATGTAAAGAAGGTGAGATATTACCTGACCTCCTCTCTTTAACCGATAGCCTAGACCTGAATCCTCCAGCAGTGTGCTTAGGGGATTCAAGGCTAAACAGAACCAAAGCGGACTCAAACTACCGCCCTGGAATATACCACGCTCAATCCTTATCGGTTCGCTATTCCTCTGAATATTTCGACATCCTGGATAGCGAAGGACCGTCCTCCACTGCCCCATACACGATATCAGGAAGGCGCATAGAGTTGCATCAATTTTATACAACTCCAGCACCCTCATGAGCCATGTATGTGGCACCGAGTCATAGGCCTTCTTGTAATCTATCCAACATGTCGACAGATCCTTCCGGGATCGGCGAACCTGTTGGCTAATAGCCATGTCAATGAGGAACAGCTCTTTAGTACCACCGGACCCAATCCTACATCCATTCTGAGAGGGAGACATAATAGAATTAATGTCTATATGTTTGTTAATTTTAGCTCTCAAAATAGATGTAAGAACCTTATAGACCGTCGGCAGGCATGTGATCGATTATAGCTATTATTGTTATGTTCTAGGTTTATTTCTAATTAAAAATTACAAATTACTGCAGTTCCTATAAAAGCCTGAGCGAATTATTGTAAATTAAAAGGCTGATTTATTACATTTTTGTTTTATTTCTATTTACCATTTAAGCCTACCTCATTACCATATATTGATATCTCATTTCCATATAAATGAAATCTCATTACCGTTCCCTCAAAAAAAACAAAAGTCAATAACTTCCAAATTAAATGTCTGATTACTGTCCCTCTATTAAATTACTCTTACAATTGTAAAACAGTTTCCGAAAATCATATAAAGAACCTGATTAAGCACATTTTTTTTATTTTTTTCAAAACATCCTAATATGCACGAAATGAAATATTCACCCGGGTATGGCTAAGATACATTATTCAATCTATACTACCTACTGTTGTAAAGAGGTACAGTTTGTAAGTTTGTGAGGTTGTAATCTGTGGACCTACTGAACCAATTTTGAAAATTCTTTTAGAATAGATTTTTATGGCTTCCTAGCCACGTTATTTGTGAATGTCATAGGCTATGTAACATTACGCTACGACTCAAGGGAGCGATAAGTAATTAAAGACGTAACTCAACGCAAGTGAAATAAGCCACGCCGACGAAGGCGCGGGAAGTTCGCCATTATATCTAAAGTCCTGCTTAAAGATCTTACAAGTGTGTGCCCTTGCTTCAGCTATATCTAAATCCCTACGCTTCTATGCTCTTCTTGTTTCGACTCTCTTTTTCAACAATTTCTTCGGAAGGTTCCAGTATTGTTACCTCTATTAACAATATAGTTTACCTATCAAGCCCGGTGTAGGTCCTCTTGAGGTCTGCATCGGTGATGTGGTCGCGGTCGGCGCGCCTCTTGCGGTGGATCCTCTCGAGGGAGCGCGCCAGCTGGGAGTCCCGCTCGCGACCCTCGCGCCGGCGCCGCTCCGTGGTCGCGCGCGGCGATCGACGACGGCGCACGCGCTGCAATTTACCATGGTTACAATTGAACGATTCAAGTGTCCTTTCTAAGTTTATCTTGGACATCACTGACATCGGTATCCATGTCAGAGGCCCTTGAGGCGGTTTAGAAACTCTGACACTAGGGTGTGTGGGGTTGTTAGACCTTACTGCCCACACGATAAAGAAGAAGAAGTTTGTACGGGCTATCTAGGACCGGGATGGTTGGTACTCTTTGGGGGAGGCCTACGTACAGCAGTGAACGGCATGATGAAAATTGAACGAAAAAATAATGAACTTCAGTGGTTTCACTTTGTGTTCTTATTACCAGATCGACTACTGCCAGACCGGTATTTAGAAAAAGCAGACGTTTTGCTCTATTCTTTTTTGATCCGTTGCGGTACTTACAGCGTCATGCACGGGGTAGTAGACGGGTCCGGGTGCGTACGTCGCAGGCGGCAGCGGCAGCGTCGCGTACCGCGGCGGCATCACCATGCATGCGGCAGGGACGCGACCCAGCTGGAACAAGGAAATACAAGTTTAAACCTATTTGACAGTTAAACATTATATCCAAAACATGGAAAGGCTCAATAATAAGTTCATAAATTCCCAATAAAGCAACATGACAAGGGTTAACATACATACAATCACGCCTGTATTCCCCGAAGGGTTAGGCAGAGGTGTAACAATCAATGTACACCCACAGTTCGCGGGTATGTTTTAGGTCCCATGTAATAGGGGGTGAGCCTATTGCCATTAACCGGGCACAAATCCTATCTCCGAGCTGCTATCGAGAATTTAATAGAAATACCCAATAACACTTTGCTCGACCTGGGAATCGAATCCAAGACCTTTAGCGTAGCAGTCGCGCTTAGGACCACTAAGCTACTGAGGCAGTTACACAAGTTAGACAAGGGTTAATTTCGACGTAAATTATTTGCCAACGTAACTTTACAATATTCTAGCCCTCATGGACCACATACGTAGTTCACTGAAGCAGGTCATGAGTTCAGAAACGATGAGAATACAAGATTCAGGAACACACGTGTCCGACTTTTCTCCTCACAGACACAGTTATCATCTGACTACAAATAAGGAACAAAATAATAAGTATAACACTCAATAGTGAGCAGAGAGAGGTCACAGTCACTACAATACCAAAGCACAATACACTCTTCAAGAGAGAAATGCCAGCAATTGTACGCGTCCATACAAACATGATGAATAGGGCTGACAATCAAAAGAAGATTACACTTGACCCTAAAATTGTTAGCTTATTGATTATAGGTTCCTATACAAATCGTATATTACAAAGCGATTTAGTAAGTTCATAGTGTTTTTTTGTTGCCGGCCTAACAAGCAAAAGGCTTGTACAAGAGGAATTTTTTCGATAGAGTCTTGTGGCAGAAATTATATTATGCTCATATAAGAATAAGAAAATAACTTATTAGTTACTTCACTTATCCACAATGGGCGCGCTTCGAATCTTTGCCATTAGCACTATCATTTAGAGACAACTCTGTAACAACAATTTCACATCATTCGTTCGGAGAAAAGCCGTTTAAACATTCATATGTAAAGATTAAATGAGCGATTTTTCTTTGGGTAGTTAAAAACAAAATTAATTTGCCTTTAAAGCTTGAGAAAGTTAAAAGTATCGTTTAAATCCTAATTCATCTCAAATAGGCAACTTGTAATCTTCATGTAATCTCAAGTTAACAACAACCCTGCATTCGCGGCTTGTGTCTAAACAATAGTCCATAATAAGTGTGCCAGCTAAGCTAGCTTCCTAAACTAGTGACACACTGTGGGCACTGAATAATTCACACCGTGTGCGTCTGTGCGTCTGGTGGAAGCGAGCATATCCTATTGTTCTACATTGTCTTCTTACGTGACGATCCTCACATTCCACACACTTTTGGAGGAAAACGCCGTGATCCATTTGCATTATAATGGTATACAATTATCAGAGTACAAGAAGCTAATATTTGCTTCATATTTTTTAACAAATGGACAGTTTGTATTGTATCATACCGTGCAAATTGGTGTTTCAGCCGTCAAATACGATGCAGAAGCTCCCTGAATTAGCCTAGCTAAAGGCACTGTTTGTCTATATGTCTGTACGTGGTGGCAAATATTGTAGTGTATTTTGTTTGTTGTTACAAAACGGCAATAGACTCAATCGGATAACGAACCAACAATTTCTAGGTAAACTACGTCAATAAAAAGTTGTTGTTTTTATCTAATGTAATCGGCAAAAAATCCTCGTAATCACGCCATCACCGTATAGGCACTGGCTTTCCCAAAAAAACAGAAAGTTAGGTACATACATACCCTCTGTAGTTTCACATAGCTGAATGGCATGTTGTTTACGCGCTCCGTCATAAAAGTTAAAGATAACGCAAGAATATCTAGTTTTCCATAAAAGAATCTTGTGAGCCTCATAAGTAGCCAGTGGCGTGCACAGAGTTTTTAGACAGGGTAGACAGAAAACAGTCCCTTCGGCTCGGGATAGGTATAGCTTACGCGCATGATAAAAAGAACATCTTCAAACTGTCACATACGTAATCAAAGCATAACACCAAAGTAACAATATTACCTACCTTTATAACCTATAACACTTTCGTAATCATACCATAATACAAACGCAGAACTAACCAAAGCTCTACTGTATGCAGAAGTAGGTAACTACATAGTTACAAGAATAATCGGTTTTGAAACTAGGTAGTTAGGTAGGTACCTACTCATATCCACGAAACTACAGTATGGCCGACGTAACTTGGCGAGTGTGAAGTTAGCCGATTAGCTGCGCAGTACACAATTGTGTTCCTAAAAGATCCATTGCGCAGCCAAACGGCTAACTTCAGACTCGCCAAGATACGTCGGCCGTACTGTACGTACAATATGCCCAAAACACGTTACGACTCACGTCTGGACACGAAAAACAATATAATCAATTGCTATGTAAACAACCCGTGATTGAATTTACGATTGATTATACCTTTAGTTTGTATTCACTGCAAATCTGGTGTATAACGGCCTTGGGCGATCAACATTTTTTTATCACTTTATGATAGCTTTGAAAACGCATAATTTAAATATTTTCAGCACATTAATTTTAGCGTAAACACAACAGTTTACAGTCGTACAAAATGAATCAACAATGGCCGCTCATAAGTCACGTCAACATAAAAACATATTATGACAAAAAGTAAACGTGCTTCATTTAACGCTAATAAAATCAATCGTACTACTTATTATAATAATCACATACCTAACTTCGCAAAACCCCCGCAAACGTCAAACTATAAAAATTAGCCAAAGTCTATTTGTACGTTTGTGAGCGTTATTTTGACATTGTGTGTCGAGTTTTTATAGTAAACGCACACTATTGTAGACGCGTACCTACGAGTCTGTCATGAGGCACACATTGAAACACCCAGCCGCAATGTTTCGTGTCTTCCCGTTACTCGCGCGAAGCGATTTATCGATGAGACTCCACCGTTACTCGATAGATGGAGCTGATTTAAGTTTTAATATATTATGTTACTTATTTTAACGATAGGTGGAGCTGATTTAAGATTTTTTTTTATTTTTTTTTATTTTAACGATAGTAGTTACTCGTGGATACAATAAAAGATATTTAATATAAGATATATACGTATTTTATAGGGTAGCCAATGTCTATTTGCCTATATGGACCGCACGCCACTGTAAGTAGCCATTACGGGTGTTGCAGCATTAATTCCTCGTTGGACAGATACTTATCGCTGAGATAATGTTTTTTCTAACAACCGCTGCGCAGGAGTGGAATGCGGGCGGCCTCAAATGTTGCCGTTGTAAAAATATTGAATTGCTTTTACCCGCAATGAGGTCTTGTGGTTTATGTTTGACAAATCTGTTTTCCTACCATACAGTACTTAAGTGAAGGGGTATTATTGATTTGGATTGATTTTGTGAAAACATCTACTAAAATAATCACTCGTCAGTCTCGTTTTCAGTAATTTTACACCACACCATCACGCCTGTATTCCCCGAAGGGTTAGGCAAAGGTGTGCCAATGTACACCCACAGTTCGTCGGTATATTTAGGTCCCATGTGATAGGGGGCGACCCTATTGCCATGCACCTATTGCGTAGCAGCCGTACTTAGGACCACTAGGCTACCGAAGCAGTTATATTGTACCTTTCAATACAATCGTCTCAACCTTCACATTTCATCTGCCTCAGGTTCTATAAATGAATCTTTGTACAATTGTGAAACACTTTTTACAACTGCATGTTCGTATCCAAGATTGTCTTGTCCTTTGATAATAACTATCATAAGAACTGCCTGAGCAAACTGCGATTGAGAAATATTCTTACTCGTAGATAGGACCGAGAAGGTTACCAAGACTATTTGACAAATCGCCACTGAGTTATACTATGGCCTTTGGCAATATATTAAGTGCAATTTGTTATGTTAACAACTCATAGATTTCCTCCGGTCAACATTCACATATTACCATATCTTGAATGGTGCCATATTCTGCCACATACATGTAAGTATGTGCCATTTATCATACATCTATATCCCTTTGAATGTATTCAAGAAAGCCAGTTGAATTACTGAGACAGTAAATAAGCTCCCACGAAGCGAAACCAATCCTCCTTGATACATTTACAGACATGCTAGAGAGACCAGATCATTATGCGTGATTAACATGTTTCGTGACAATGCATAGATCTACTTAGAATTAACAATGTTGTCAATGTATTAGTGACTAGATCAGATTTCCTGAACCTGATATGAAATCGACATTCCTTTATAAAAACAGATTGAGTGGTTGTTGACAAGTGAAGATTTTTTTGGATGCCTTTTTTTTTTGTTTGTAGCTTAGATAGTCTATGGTCTATTTTACTCTGCAGTCTGTCTGAATCTTGCCAAATTCTATTTCCTTTAAATTCTCATTGTTTTCTCGTGTTTCCAGGAGCTACAGAATAGCTCAACTTAGTCTTCCATATTTCTCTATTTGTAATTGTTAACCAAAGCGATTTGTAAGTAAGATCTTATCTTCTTCTCAGAATCTCTACGAAATTGACAATGAATGGTTACCACCTGCTCTTTCTCGTTTCTAGATCATTATGAAAAGTTCTCATTGAGAGACCTTGCGACAAGTGCGTACGCGCCGCCAGTCGCTAGACCGGTCCATTGTGACTGAGGTGTGATTGTAATCTGCGCGGGCGGCGGTTGTTGTACTATGCAGTGTTTGTTTACACCTCAGTCCCTACTTAATGGGATCAGAAGATTTGTAAAGGCTTATTCCTTTTTACTGCCTCGTTAACCTTGTGGTTCTAAGCGCGACTGCTACGCTAGAGGTCTTGGGTTCGTTTCCCAGGTCGAGCAGTGTTATTGAGATTTCTTATTAAATTCTCAGTAGCAGCTCGTAGTTAGGATTTGTGCCCGGTTAATGTGCAATACGCTGGCATGTAATATGCCGGCGTAAAAAAAAAAAAAAAAATAATAATATACCATCACGCCTGTATTCCCCGAAGGGTTAGGCAGAGGTGTACCAATGTACACCCACAGTTCGCCGGTATATTTAGGTCCCATGTAATAGGGGGCGAGCCTATTGCCATTAACCGGGCACAAATCCAAACTCCGAGCTGCTACTGAGAATTAGCAGCACACAAAAGGCAGGCAGGCAGGCAGGCAGGCAGGCAGGCTTTGCTTTTTTTTTTATGCCGGCGTATTGCTCCTTAACAGCACCTTGCATGGGACTTTAAAACATACCGGCGAACTGTGGGTGTACATTAGTAGACCTCTGCCTAACCCTTCGGGGAATGCAGGCATATTCTTTCTTACGTTCGTTTTTTGTACATACTCTATATGCACACCCAAATGACTAGTATTCAGGTAAGTAGTTGTATATGCCTAAGTAGACTAGTATGTAAGTGAACTAGGATGTAGGGTCTCGTGCATGTAAATTAGAAGACTGAACTGATCTACCGTGTCATTCCGTCAGGTACAATTCTCTAGTCAGTCGCCTCATTTTCGTCAATTCTTTTACTGTTATAGAAGTTTGTAGGTAGGCTTAAACTTAAACATATATCAACACCATAAGAGGCATTAAGTGGTCGCCCCAACAACATAAAACTAGTCTCATAAATATTCAACCAACACACAAATTAGTCGTCTTCGACTTTCTTTTCACTTTTAACGCGAGACTTCCAAACTTTGCGGCAACCATGTGAAAAGTGAACGCACAAGGTCATAGCATGGTGCTCTCGTGAATATAATATAATGGTTAGCGGGTCACTGTCCCACGTTCACAGAATTGTAATTAGCGATGCGTTTGTGACATTGTTTTGTAAAGAATTTGTGTGTTTTGGAAACGTGCGTGTTACTTTTACGTTCAAACGAAAGCTCTGAGAAAAGTAAGACGCGTGTGGCGTTGTTTCTCATGGAATGGATTGGCCACACCTTGCCTTTTAATAGGTCTTATAAATACAGTTAATGGTGCCTTTAATGTAAAGCGGACGGGCAGTATGATCGTATATCCTTATCAAATCAAATCAATTCGTTCACAATTTCAAATAAACCATTTATAAGCACTTTTGAATTGGCAAGAAGTCAGACAGAAAGTGGAAGCTCCTTCCAAACGGTAGGATTATTTGATAAAGAACAAGCAAGAATCTCCATGAACACTGTTTTTAAAATCAATAAATTACTGTAAATTAAGGTTACATTATAATCTAAGGTCTCAGACTCGCTACACTTATGTCATTTTAGCAGGAGTATAATATCGTTAAAACGCGTCTGTTCAAACGAAATTGGCTGTTCCTAATCACTAAGCCATTGTAAGATCGTGCTCTGAACAATATGTTGTGTGGAGAATGGATTCTACTACAATGTAGGTTCCTGCGAGTGCACCTACTTTGTGGCTATCGAAACTTGGCAATTTCCAGTATTTTGCAAGGTAGTGCACGTACGTGCTCGACCTGAGCCGACATTCAATAGGCAATTTGTACGTAAAACCATAAGTAACACACGGCTAAGTGTTCCAGTGTGCCTAACATGGTACACTTTAAAGCAGACCAGAAACGGAAACGAAATACCTTAGGTTTAAATGTAACCAATTCTTTCAATAAATTTGAATTTGCATGAACAGTCAAGTTAACTTTAATAAACGTCAGGACTGGGACTGAATGTTGCCCACCAAACAATAAATAATCATCCCACACGATTGCAATCAAAACAACATTCTATTAAAATTCCTAATCCACGTAATAATTTAGTCAATTTCGTTAGGAATGTTGCAATTTGCCCGCAGTTGCAGTTTTTGTAGTAAACATTGATAGTGATCTTGGAGGCTTGGTATGACTTCTTGCCTGCAAGTGGGGACATAAATCAACCCCGCCCCCTGGCGGAGGTAGCGTGAACTTCGCATAGCTGTAACGGGACACTTATGGTACGCCCACGGGGCTCGGAACAATGTTATAACTAGTTTTACGACCTAAAGCCTGTTACATTGTTTTTACTTGCAATGCACCTATTGTTTGGGACTGAGTTTAACTCCACTCAGCGGTATGTACATTCCAAGTTAAAAACAACTAGGCTCGGCGCTAATTCTTCGAAGGACAGCGATAACATGAAATGACTGCAGAGAATAGAGCCGTCAGGAAATGAGGCTTTGAGAGAAGAGGGCAGTATATGCAACAGCCTGCCTATCGCCAATCAGTAATCCATGCTTCCATACTAAAATAAATCTATCAATAAATTTGTTTGTTACCTCATCACGACAAAAGCACGAAACCAATCGCAATGAACGAAGCGATAGCTTGCGATCTGGATATAAGTCTATTTATTAATCCAAGATTTTGAATTACACTAAGCGGAATAGATAACTAATTAAAGTGCCTGAGCTAGATGCCCAAATGCAGCAAACGTAATGAAAAGGTTTGAAGAAGATTCACTGATTCGTTATAGGAAAATTCATACCTGGGGCCTATTTAATTAAGCTGACAGGTGACATTTGACAAAATAACGGTGACAGTTCTAGGTTTTGTCAATTTTCTGTTTAATAAAGCCCAAAATACATAGAAAATCTTGACATATTTCTGTTTGACAGTAGATTGACGTTTATTTGAATACATCACGTGATAACATGAAATTGCGAATTGTCACTGGAATTTGACCGGCAACTAAGCCGTATGTTGAGAATTTTAAATTTCTTTTTTCTTGCTGAAATGGTTAAAAATATATTACGTCGAATAGGGACAACGAATATTTATTAGAAAATTATCACTTCGCTATTGTTTTTGTCGGTGTAGACTATGTATTTCTCATAAAAGCTTTCACTCTTCACCCACTTCCTCTTTTACTCCTTTTTGATAGAATTCTCAAATCTTTTTCTTTTATGGAGTTTGGATTTATGCCCGGTTAATGGCGATAGGCTCGCTCCCTATTACATGGGACCTAAACATACCGGCGAACTGTGGGTGTACATTGGTACACCTCTGCCTAACCCTTCGGGGAATACAGGCGTGATGATATGTATGTGTTTTCTTTTATAATATTACTATATAGATGGGAACTAATTGTGTTTCTAAGGTGCGAGCGATTTTATAAGTAAAACGATTGAATCGATTTTGTCAGATCAAGCTTTAATATCAGTGTAACATTAAACAAATTACAAAATTAAGTTATAGTGAGCGGAACACGTTGCATCATGTGATAGATATAGCTGAACATTTCTGAAATGATGCCTGCGCACTGTTAGCTCGAACGCAAAGGCCAGTGGTTCTTCGCCGTAGGTAGATTATAAGCTGAAAACATAAAAACAAAGGTTTACCAACGAATATAAATTATTCTTGTGGTGGTAGGTCATTTGACATCACGAAAGTTGCACCTAAAATTTTACTAAAGCAAAATAGTTTGTTCTATTTCTCCTGAAAGGGATGAAGTGTCCGGTGGTTGTGGAAGTCGGTCGGCTGATATGATTATGATAATAAATAATATTAACAGAATTCGTGTAGAAGAAAATCTGCAAATAAACATGTAATAATCTGTAATACATATAGCAACGGTACTTACTTGAGGTACTGATGTGTACATTGGACTTTCTTTAAATCCGTTGCGAGATTTTAGTTTCTTAAATAGTCAGGAATACACACTTCCTCATAAATCAAATAGCTTTTTACTAAGAAATAATACGATAAACCACAAAAAAAATTGACATGTAACAAAAACATGAATTTCAAACACAATGATAAAAAATAAACGACAGAATTTAAAATTCACTAAAATGGCGTCATTGTATGGTCATTTTACTTTATATCAAATTTGGTAGGATTATAAAAAGCTCCAAAGACAGATGGCGAAAGGATTTGACAAAAGAGCGCAGCGCGCGCAGCGTAGTTGTTCTAATAGACGAATGCGGCGAAACCAATGAGGTAGTCATTACGTTTTTGGTTGTAACCTCTTTTATTCCCTAATAAGTTTTAATTATCTGATATGGTATTCTACATTGTATTGACAGTGTCTGACTCAGTTACGTCAAACTGAAAAATCATCATAGTCCGACAGCTGTAGTTGCGGCTTTTCGCGTTGAAATCTCAGCGATACATTATTTCGTTTGTTGTACATGATTTTACGAACTAGGGTAAACTTCAGAGCAAGCTACGGGCGTATTCATACGAAAAAATAGTCTACGATACCTACATAACAGTCCTTGAACAAGTGTGGTGGTGTTTCACGTTTCTTGCCTTTTCTGTATAAGAGGAGGCCTTTGCTCTGCGGTGAAAGCGGAGTATTTTCGATGGTACATTATCAAAAAAAGAAAAAGAGTAGAAATTCTGTATTTACGTGTCAGATCAATGTACCGTACTATGTACGTGCTGTATTTACGTGCCAATAATGGCGCGAAATTTTTTATTGCAAAAAAATTTCAACTCTATTTTTAATGTTTAACTCATAAACATTAAAAATAAAGTTGAAAATTGTTTTTCAAATCAAATTACTAATTTATAAAAGACAAAGTGCTCAAACATATAGCTACTCTGTTTATACTGCCCCTTTGATGGTGGTTGAGAACCATCTTGTTGGACTATAGTATAGTTGAAATATATATATGAGTTTTTGACGTTCGAATACTTGGAGTGGTTTCTCGTGTATACTTTTTAAAATGTTAAATTAATTTACAATCGCTGTGATTTTGTATAATATGCATAAACGTCTATTGTTCCGAAAATGTATCGATGTGCATTCATTATGCAAGAAGATAGATCATTGTTGACCGATTCGCAATTTCAAGATTAGCTGTCATGTTGTTGCATGTGATTTTCAAAACACGGATCACATTTATCATGATTACGGGAATTCTATTACTAATACTATGCCCGGATAAGAAAGAAGGCGATCAAACTGGCTAAGGTGGCCTGGGCTGTTTTTATCATGGATTATGGTCAAATAATAATAATTGTGTTATCAAATACTTAATTCGGTGAATTTCGGTGAGTCGAATGACGTGCAAAGGCTGGTTCAAATCAGTGGCCGGGAAACATATAAGTAATTATATGAACTGATTATTTCAAATGTAATTGAGTAAATAAATACAATAATAACTGTACTGTGCTGTTTCATTTATTTTTACTCGATAAGTTTTTGTTTGATGTGTATTTACAGGGGAACTGTCATTCAAATTCAATAAATATTATCAACCACTACCTACTCAAATAAAAACTCGCTAGTTAGGAATACTAATGATGTACTCCAAAAAGATATGATAATTCCTAAATATTTTGGTTGAAATAAGTAAATGTAACTCAGTATGAGTACGTATTTATGCGTCCAAGGATGTTGGCTGTCACATGCCAGAATGGCAAATACTAGGGCAGTGACATTTTGCAAATCAATTTTATTAATATCGACTGTAAGTCGTTAAAATCTCATTCTCTTTATTAATATTTAAAAAATGCTTTATTATTTTGAAATTTGTTTTTAAATATTTATTTAATACAAAATATAAAAAATACATTCATCACACAATCGATATTTATTCAAAACAAAAAATTCTTTGTAAGGTCAAGGTGGGGAAGTTCGTCTACGGGGGAACACCGTACAACGTCTTTCTAAGCTGTTTTTGAATAGCTACGACGTTGGTAGTTCGGTCGCTAAAACTGAGTCACTAGTTCGTCCTACCTTTAAATTATAGATGTCGTAGTGTGGAGTTCAATAGCAAAAATCGGTCTCCAAATTTTTTTGTCATTGACAATTTGAAATACGAGTGAGTTGCGTCGACTTTTTACCTAACGTAAAATTTTAATATCAACAGATTTTTACGTTTTGAAGTGGTAAGTGTCTAGTCTGTATTACATTTTATTGTTTTATTATATCCAAATCTAATTTAAATCATTATTTATAGAAATATTGGTTGTGATAAAAACTTAACTTAAAAATTAAATATTGGGGTAAGACTGTCTAGTATTTTAGGGAAAGACCGTCATGTGCCGATCTTGCCCCAAGTCAGATGTTGATAACCTTTTCTGGTATAAGGTCAAGGTGTCGAAGTCCGGCATATTTTATTGCAAATTGGATTTGATGAACTCCCTATGACTGTTTTTTTTACTTAATTGTATGTTTTATACATTAATGATGACTTAAGATTCCTTATTTATCAGTTACTTCTACAAACATCAATGTAACTAATATCAATATAGAAATAGCCGCGTTTTTTTAAGAGGTGGGCACTAGACGGACTTTCCCGAGTAATTGGGGTAACTCCGTCACAAGCATGATTTGTTTGTAATTTGATCGATATTTGCAGCAGTCGTATTCAGAAAATATTCGAAAATGAAAATTAATCAAATACATGCTTTCAGTTCCACAATATAAGGTAGGAATCACAATCTATAGCGGTAAAATCATGAAGTGGGGTAAGTCCGGTATATTTGCAAGGGCGGGGATCGTCAACATTAAAATCAGTACATTTTTTTTTTAATATTCTCTTTGTAGGGTATAGGTAAGTATGTTTATGAGGTGAATTGCGATATGAACTTTCATACGTTTTGAAATTTAGGTGTACAAACCAGATCCAGATGGTCTTCAAACAATAGAAAAACGAAATGGTAACAAACAAACACTTGGTTATATTAGTACTGTTTTGGCAGATAGCATATTGATGAAAGGCAATAATAAAAACCCCATTTTCTTCCTTTTTTTATTCAAAAGAATTATTTTATAATAGGAAAATACATTGAAAGAAAAACAACGTCATTGTCATTCTTGGTATATACGAGCAGCATTGTATTCCGGACAGCTTGTACAGCAGCGTCTAGCAATTTTTCTTTAGTGTAAGACGATTTGTTGTTGTTGTTCTCTAGTAATTTTGAGTCGTTTTTGTTATTTTACCTGAAGAATAAAATAAACTAATTTTAAATCGGTTAAATGACTGATGAAATTAATTACATTATATTTCTAGTGAAAAGACACTATTAATATCTTAACAGTAGGTACCTAATCATAATTGGCGAAAAGAAAACCTGCAAATAAGTAGCGTTGACTGTATAACTATAAAACAATATTCAAAGAAAACACTTATACCAGAAAAGGTTATCAACATCTGACTTGGGGCAAGATCGGCACATGACGGTCTTTCCCTAAAATACTAGACAGTCTTACCCCAATATTTAATTTTTAAGTTAAGTTTTTATCACAACCAATATTTCTATAAATAATGATTTAAATTAGATTTGGATATAATAAAACAATAAAATGTAATACAGACTAGACACTTACCACTTCAAAACGTAAAAATCTGTTGATATTAAAATTTTACGTTAGGTAAAAAGTCGACGCAACTCACTCGTATTTCAAATTGTCAATGACAAAAAAATTTGGAGACCGATTTTTGCTATTGAACTCCACACTACGACATCTATAATTTAAAGGTAGGACGAACTAGTGACTCAGTTTTAGCGACCGAACTACCAACGTCGTAGCTATTCAAAAACAGCTTAGAAAGACGTTGTACGGTGTTCCCCCGTAGACGAACTTCCCCACCTTGACCTTAAGTGTTTTCTTTGAATATTGTTTTATAGTTATACAGTCAACGCTACTTATTTGCAGGTTTTCTTTTCGCCAATTATGATTAGGTACCTACTGTTAAGATATTAATAGTGTCTTTTCACTAGAAATATAATGTAATTAATTTCATCAGTCATTTAACCGATTTAAAATTAGTTTATTTTATTCTTCAGGTAAAATAACAAAAACGACTCAAAATTACTAGAGAACAACAACAACAAATCGTCTTACACTAAAGAAAAATTGCTAGACGCTGCTGTACAAGCTGTCCGGAATACAATGCTGCTCGTATATACCAAGAATGACAATGACGTTGTTTTTCTTTCAATGTATTTTCCTATTATAAAATAATTCTTTTGAATAAAAAAAGGAAGAAAATGGGGTTTTTATTATTGCCTTTCATCAATATGCTATCTGCCAAAACAGTACTAATATAACCAAGTGTTTGTTTGTTACCATTTCGTTTTTCTATTGTTTGAAGACCATCTGGATCTGGTTTGTACACCTAAATTTCAAAACGTATGAAAGTTCATATCGCAATTCACCTCATAAACATACTTACCTATACCCTACAAAGAGAATATTAAAAAAAAAATGTACTGATTTTAATGTTGACGATCCCCGCCCTTGCAAATATACCGGACTTACCCCACTTCATGATTTTACCGCTATAGATTGTGATTCCTACCTTATATTGTGGAACTGAAAGCATGTATTTGATTAATTTTCATTTTCGAATATTTTCTGAATACGACTGCTGCAAATATCGATCAAATTACAAACAAATCATGCTTGTGACGGAGTTACCCCAATTACTCGGGAAAGTCCGTCTAGTGCCCACCTCTTAAAAAAACGCGGCTATTTCTATATTGATATTAGTTACATTGATGTTTGTAGAAGTAACTGATAAATAAGGAATCTTAAGTCATCATTAATGTATAAAACATACAATTAAGTAAAAAAAACAGTCATAGGGAGTTCATCAAATCCAATTTGCAATAAAATATGCCGGACTTCGACACCTTGACCTTACGTGTTTTGTCGCGTTGCAAAATGGTCGCCTACGTACCGGACACATTTAAATGTAAAAAATTATATTTTAAAATACATGCCGTAAACTTTGTTTTCTATAAAAAATATCGATAATCCATCATATAAACACATCCCATCACTAAACACATTACGTTACACACATATCACTATGCTTGAATTTTCTTTCAATTTGGTTTTCTTTATAGACATATATATTTTGGCATTATTTAATTTAATTAGTAGTTATTTAGTGAATTCCGTATTTTACGACTATAATTTTAGGTTGCAGCAAAAACATTAAATCATAATTTGTAAATCGCGGTAAAGTTCAAGAGTGAAAAGGAACAGAAAAATTGTCACAGGCATATTTATCTTGCATGACTTATGTCATAAATGTCCGTTTTATTAAACAGCACTTGTGAAGACAATTTGCCGATTTTGACAAAAAAGTCAGCTTGTCAGCTTTATTAAATAGGGCCCAGGAGAAACGAAATAATGTCACAGCAGTTGTTTTGTAAGTCAGTTACAGGTTGCTAGCGCACAAATTAAGTGATATGTACCCACTGTATACATAGATTTAGCTACACTGTTCTTTAGAGTATAGGACACCAGTTTTGCTCACGACTTTGTCCGCGTAAATGCCAGTTATTGGGGAATAAAAAGTAGCCTATTCCTGCCTAGTCCTTTTATGGGGTTCGAACGTACCTCGTACCAAATCTCATTAAAATTGGTGCAGCGGTTTAGGCTTTAACGCGTAACAGAAGGACAGACAGGGTATGGACTATTAGCCTAGTGTAATTATATACTATTAGTATGGATAGGCTAAGCTTAAATCGAAAGCCACACAGGCTATAGAAGGTATATGCACTCTTGTTATTATAGTGGGCCTACTGCTTGTCTATCTACTGGCATGCGAATAGAGTTGCGTAGTGCGCTTGCACGGACGGAAGGTCGGCCGGTCGGCTGCGCTTGCGCAACGATTGCACAGATTTACGTGAATACGCGGTTCTACAGGCGCACTGCGTGTGAGTTGAATAGACTTATTTAGACAGGTCAATAACTCTTACACACACACACACGCGCGCTTTAGATAGTATTGGTTTCGTTGACGAGCACTGTGCTAATGTTATTAGAAATTATTGCACATTGCTGACATAGTGCGCAATAGTTCGTTGACAAACTGGGTTCGCTAAGCCTATTCAATACATGGGATACTTAAATATTTGCCGCAATTTATATCCAGCGTAGGCTTGCCCACTGCAAATGTTAGCACAATAGTTCAAATCTCAGATCTCACTCAAACGGAACTCGTAACCATTGTGACAAATATTTGATTAGAAAACAGAGGTGTGATCTCGTTTATATATTCCTAGATTTGAAAGGTTAATGCGAAGGTTATCTATAAACGTTAGAATAATACATTGTTAACCCATGAATGCGGATGTTTAGACCCGTTGCGTCGCATACATTTACATAAAAACCATAAAACTGTCTTAATGCATTTAGAACTGTATTTAACACTTTCGCTCTCAAAGATGGTGGTCTTTTGAAGTAATATTGAGTGTTATTCGAGTAATTTACTGCGAGTTAATGGTCGTGAACCGAGTTGTTTGATTATTAATATTGTGCATTAACGATTGAGTTTGTTTATGAGTGTAGTTTGGTCATTAGTTTCTTTTTTGTGGTGAAATTTTATTATGGAGTGCATAATGTGTGTTTTATCGCTTCCCATAGTGAAATGGTGTGAGGAATATTACCGAGTAGGTACCTGTAATGATCTCGCATAAGTCGTCAGTAATATAGTAATGTAAAACCCACCAAGACAGAAAAAGAAACCATTTGTTTGTTTAGTAAAAACTGCGACCACATTATTTTTCGCACGCTATTTTAACTACGCTTCAATAAATCAATCACTGAACAAAACGCCTCTAATTAAACTATGAATAGGGTTACCAGATGAAAAAATCAAAAGTCCGGAGAAAAGGCCTGATTTTCATTGAAAAATCCTGAGATCCTTTACATTATCAAAATTTTCTCTCGAATTTACTTAACAATTTAATAAAGTCGTTATACTATCGTTTTTATACATTGTGGATCTTACTTAAAAATGTATCATCACATATTAAGTATGATAAAACTGATTAAGTACCTACTTGGATAAATAAGTACTAATTTTAATTGTGCAATTATTACCAAAGGAAGATTATTTTTAGTCTGTTTAATTTTTTATCAAAGAGATCTTTAAAATGTAAGCTGTATTTTATTGAAATTCAAAAAATCCTGAGATTTCATGAGATTTGCAAAATCCAGCCGCAATCCTGAGAAGAGTCCAAAAATCCTGAAATCTCAGGACAAATCCTGAGATATGGTAACCCTAACTATGAACTAATTAAAATGTTTTTGTCAGTTAAAGTACAACTAGCGACCAACCGGAAACAGGAACCGAGTTGTGCAACATAACCGCACCGGCTGATAACCGGTGACATGCAGCATGTAACCGTGGGCTGCGGGTTGCGCAACCAGCGTACTGTTCTAGCAGGTTTTAGTATCAGGCCAGAACCGCCTAGGGCATAGATAACATATGCAAATCATGTGTTATTATATATAACTAGCTTTTGCCCGCGATTTAATCCGAGTGGAAATTGTCACTCGCGTTAGTTTACGCCTTTTATTACTGGTTCGCTCCCGTGTGTCGTAGCGTGATATTATATAGCCTATGTTACTTCCTGATAATTTAGCTTTCTATTGTTAATATAGTTGTAAAATCGGTCTAATGGTCTCGGAGCTTACCTATTCGGTACAAACAAAAAATATTTCCTCTTTATAATATTAGTATAGATGGGCCCATAACAACAATGCAAATCAGAATGAGACTATCGAATGTCTACAAAAGGCAAACAATTTATTCGATTACAATAAAACACAATAAAATCCATAACTTTCTCTATCGGACACAAGTTTGTGTGAAAGTGACCCGCGCGGCCGTATCGATTCAATCGAGACTATCGGCCGGCGCCGCTCGAGATCATTATGTTATTATGTTGACATACATATACGCGCAGTCGGACAGAAAATATTAAATTAATACATGGCTATTTTATAAATATACCACATCTTGGGATGTCTTAATCCTTGGGCAATTATAATCGTAGTGCAAACAGCGTCATCAATTGGTTACCCCTCTTGCGTTAAAATTCGTTCGGAAAGAAATCTGTCTGTACCTGTGATAGGAAAAGCTTTAGCTAGATTATGTGTCATTGAAAGTAGAGCAGACAGTTGCCAATATTCAAATTAAAATAATACATATTGCTCTGCAATAAGCACTAATCTGGCTTGGCAGAAAACTTAAGAAATATTAGCTACTTAGGTTGTTTATAGACCAAGCTTCAACAACCACTGCTAATTATGCTAAGTTAAGTTAAGCTAAGCTAAGTTAAGTTTATGACATTGTTAAGTCGACGTCGGTGTCGTGATAAGTTATAATTAATCTACAGCAGAGAGAAACGATTGACAGCCTGAGATTACTTTTTAAATTTTTCCAAGTATCTTTTAACATCTTTGGATGGCAAACAAGCCGAAGGCCGACCTGATGTTAAGAGGTCACCTACGCCTATAGAATCAATACCAGCAAACCTCAGCTCCTCTGGTATTGCAGCAGATCTGCAATACAAGAGGCCTTGCAAATGTGTTGCCATTCCAGAGACAAAGTTAAAATGTCGTATGTGATTGTAATTTCACCTTTAAACCGGAACACAGCAACGCTGCTTTGTGGCGCAAATAGGTCACAAGTAAGATAGTTTTTAATTTCTCAATAAACTACAATATTTTTATAGCTTCATTTATCATGAAATCTATTAAAATTACATTTTACAACATAATCCCCATGAGTGACCTCCACAGCCTCACGAAGACAGCTCTGCCCACCATCTTCCGTCCACGTTACACCATGGAGTATGGCTAATGGTCAATGGCGGCCGATTGGTTCCACCAGTTAACTATGCGACCTTTGCTATTTGCTGTCGGTACACAGTGTTGCCAAATAAACACGTTGCACAAATAGTTGTAGCCGCACCCCTAGACAAGTGTCAAACGCTCGGTGTCGTTTCTATTCTAATGAATATGAAAGCTTAAGCGTTAGCGATTTTCAATTGGTAGCCAAATGTACAACCACTTGTCGACCGCTCAGTCTATTCGTTTTTCAGAAAAACATCAAGTGTTCTCTATGGTTTATAAATAAATAAATAAATAAATATAAATAAATATCTTGGGACAACTCACACAGGGCTATCTGATCCCAAGCTAAGCAGAGCTTGTGTTATGGTAACCAGACAACTGATATACATACTTATATAATTTATAAATACATACATATTATAGATAAATCACACCCAGACACAGAACAAACAATCATGCTCATCACACAAAGTTTGTCCTGGGTGGGAATCGAACCCACGACCTCCGGCTTAGCAGTCAGGGCCGCTAACCACTAGACCAACAGGCCCGTCGTTTGTCGTACGCAAACGTCTCTTTGACATTGGGTCGTCGGTAAACAAAAATATTTTATATATTTTCAAGTGAAATTGGATAGCTTTTTATAAACGGTAAGTATTGTAAATATAATATAATAATCTGAATTAAATCATTATAGTACACCCACAAACGTTATATAAATCATCATGCAATAATTAATCATCATTGTCTATATAATACTGTGGTTTTAATGGTTACTAGTAATAATATTATTTTATTAACATTTTAATACTATTCTATGATTGGAATCGAAGTTGCGAGCTAGCCCAGAGCAATTCGTAATTCTAATATATATTTTGGAATGGTAATTCATTGTGGAAATCTTATTATTACTTCAGTATTTTCACATAAACATAATACAAACAATGAATTGCTCAAGCTTTACTATCCACAAAGGATTAGTAAGGGGACAGCGGCTGTGGCTGGTATTAACCAATTTAATAAATTCTGTTGGTGGTGGCGTTCAAAAACCACCAGACAAATGGAAAAAAGTAGTACTCAAAAATATTATTGTCTTCCTCATTGATTTTGATCGCGGCAACTTCAGAAAGTTAAATTGTATTTAGGTACGGTATTTGTATATATTTTCACCAATATAAAGTATATTTTCATAATAACAAAGTTTTGACACAATGTTTAATTAATTGCGCTTTTTAGGTGTGGGCAGACTACAGCAGCGGCAGTGGCAGCTCTCGTGAGATATCGCCAGGAGTAGAAGAGGGAAGTGGACTAGATTTCTGTGTTTTGGAATAAGAATATAGTCAAAACAGTTAGTTTCATGTGTAAATGTAACTCTCCAGACCGATTCCGGCCACGGCGGCTAATCTTAATGCAGACTAGCCACGTACGCAGGAGATTTTATAGTGCAGAAGTGTGTGCGCAAACACAGGTGCACTCCCTCTTCCCTAACTCTTATAGTCCGATGGGACAGCAATCCGACACGACAGGAGAGAGATCAGGCGCAGGACCAACAGCTTTACGCGCTTTCCGAGGCACGGGGTTGTCACACCACCAACTTCCAAACTCCAGGCTGCTACTAAGAAAAATTCTTAATGGAAATATCCAACCCAAGACCCCTTGCTCAGCAGTGGCGCTTGCGACCACGAGACCAACGGATAGTTTAGTTTAATGTAATAATTATACGGACCAATTTAAATATTATGTAAATAACTGTTGCTTTAAGTAACTGTAAAATTAATTTTATTGAATATCACAATACACCTAATGATTCAAAAAATATTATTTTCAGCTGAAGCCACAGCACTTGCACGAAGCCCACCACGCACAACTTTGGCACCGCTTCGGGAGACAACTACGCCACCACCCCAGCTTGCCCCTCTCCCTCCTCCTCTGCCGCGAACTCCTCCAGCACGAAGCTCTAGGTGACAGCCGTCAGCCTCTCCGCGGTCAACGGCTACAACACCACATCATCGTGTCTTATTTAGGGCGCGTAGGAACAGAGAATTGACGCCGTTTGAGAGAGCGACGAATGCTTTTGTAGCCGTCGAGCAACGCCGACTTGAATACGAGGAGAGGCGCGACAGGCGCCTACCTGAGCGAGTGTTGCAGACGTTAGAGGTGACGGTGTGCGTCTACTACTACTACTACTACTGGCGTAGCCAGTTGCTACATCGACTAGCTCTTGTTAGCGTCAGCTAACAAGACTAGCTAACAACTAGTCTAGCTCTTGTTGGTCACAACAAGAGCTAGACTAGTTGATGTATTGACCCAGCAGCGATCCCCTATAGTCTACCTTCTACAGATATTCTTTCTGATGCTGTTTATAGCATGTTCACAACATTTTGTAAATTGTGTCAGGATTTGGCACAATTTTCAAAATGTTGTGACGATGTAACTAAATGTGACTGCCATACCAAAGTATAAGGTGATATGCATGCTAATTTTAAGTTCGAGATTTATGTAACGAAATTTTATTCTTTATAAAAGGTTATTTACTAAAAATAAAAAAGTTTTATCCTTATACAATTTATTTATTTCACCATTTAATTTAACTGCCTTGTTGGCCTAGTCCTCATAAGGGCGACTGCTACGCTAGAGGTCTTGGGTTCAATTCCCAACTCGAGTGAAATTCTCAGTAGCAGCTCGGAGTTTGGATTTGTGCCCGGTTAATGGCAATAGCCTCACCCCTCTTAGGTACATGGGACCTAAAAATATACCGGCAAGCTGCGGGTGTACATTGGTAAACCTCTGCTTAACCCTTCGGGGAATACAGGTGTGATGGTATGTATGTTTATTTCATGTTATGCCTGAACATGTCGTGTGGTGTTTTCAAGAGAACGAAGTGCAGTATTTAATATTGGTGTCATTGGCCAGGGTCTTTGCGGATATCCAGAATCTACGTAACACGTGATTCCCGGCACAACTTATAAAATGTTTGTTTATCGAGCCTAAATCTCTCTCTAAACAATAAATCCGAAATTTCATAAATTTTCTATAAGCGCTGAAGAGATATTTCTTATATGACGCCTGAGCCAGCCTTCTTCGTTATGTGCAAAATTCATTATAATTAATAAAAATTGTAAAAATGCAAATTGTAAAATGTTTTTGTGATTTTTTTCATAAAAAAACGAACACTCCAACAGCTGACCAAAAAATCGCCATCTTGGTTAGAGTAGCGTAGCGTCTGTCTACAGGGTCCTAGCGTACGCTTCGTAAGCGTTAGATTAGAAACGCTCACAGTCGATTTCGCTTGTCATACGTGCCACTTGGCTACCGATTTGTATGCAGAATATTGACGTATCAATGGCGTTTCGTTTCATGGAATAGAATTTAATACACTTGGCTACCAATTTGACGTTCTAAACGTTAAATCAAATTTCGTGACGATAATTCATTCTATTCTACAAGCGTTTATGCCACTTGTCTAGGGCCGCAGGAGTACGGTCAGCAATGATAGGTTCGATTTCAAAATATTGTAAAATATTAAAAAATAATAATGACCTAATGTATGAACGAGAACGCGAAAGTAGTATGTAAGGATCGTAGCAGGTGGCGTTCTGTGGTTTCTGCCTACACCCATGGGAAAAAGGCGTGAGTTTATGTATTTATTAAAAAAATCTAAATAAAATAATTTCCAAAGTAAAGATTCTAAAAACTCCAGCAAAAATCTGGAGCGGTTTATAGTGTTTGCAAAAGTAACCTTATGGAAATAAACATATGAATTAATTTCGTATACTTCAGTACAAGCAAGTTTCGTGCTCATCAAAATTCTTGCAATACCGATCATGTGAGTGACGACACTTAATTAATTCGATTGTATAAAAAGTAAGGCGTTCTCGATATCATGCTCATTCTTATGTAAATGTAAACTGATTAAGAAGCGTTGACTTGGACATTAACTTGGTCGCGATCATTTTATGAAACTTTCCTTTATAATCAACTGTGGAGCTGTTTTAGGATGATATCATTGCTAGCTTTTGACTCACCAGTATGTACCCCACCTTTAGTTCCTATAAATGTAGATAAACAAATCATATTCATGAAATAAGCCTAATCTAAGTTGGTCAAGTCACCTTTCATTTAAAAAAACATCGAAATTGGTTCAGTTCATTGCGTTTAGGATCTACGACGCCATAAACAGACACTTAGATTCTTACGTTAAACTTATAACATAACCCTCTGTTTTCATCGGCGGATAAAAATAGAATTTAATATTCTTCCATCAGTGAAGTTTAATATAATTTCCCAATTTCATTGTGTATCTATGTAGTTTTGTCAATAAAAACACTCGACGGCTTCAGAATGCTATTTTCCCAGTTGCCTCGCGTGTTTGGGAAACCACGCGTTTCCACGATTCACGCAATCGGAAAACTGACGCTTGTATGTTTTGCGTGACGGCTTCAAATGCATGCCGACACGTGTACATACGCTAGGAGTACATAACTGATAAGATGGCCGATCAGTTTTGCTCTATTATTTTGCTACATTCACTGGTTTAAACTCAGCAAGTTGGAAGCACTTCTATAACTATCAATACCATGTGTAAAAAAAGTAAAACTTTCGTAAACGTAACAACACTGTGGTGCCGACGTAACTTTTTGTCAGTCTGTACGTTACGGCGCGCGTGAGAAATAATTGTATGAACCCCCCCTCCCCCCTCCCCACAGGTGCGCCGGCGCAGTGTCGTACTACAAAATATCTCATTATTGTTCGTTTATTGCTCCTTATTGTTTACTACTGTTACTATATTGTGTGACGATCACGGAGGTGTTCGCGTGACAAAATGCATCGTAAATGTACATTAATTCTGAGACTTTATTAGACACTTTATAGCTACAATTCCGCGCAACTGATAACTTCCAGACCTCAGTAACTGTGCTCTCTCATCTCAACAGTTTACACAAATAAAAAGATAGAAAAAAACTACAATTACTAGATAGTATGAAATAAATCATGTGAAGTAGTCCTTCACAACAGAATCATAATAGACAGAGATATTATCTGTGATCGTGGATACCACGAAGGAGTAGAGGATTATGCAGGCACTAAGTAACTCCTGACATTTAAAAAATCCAACAAATCATCAAAAGTGTCACAACGTCAACATGTTCTAAAATTTATGAAATTACTTCAAATGTTTACTGCACATTACGAAAATCAATTAAGATCAAAACTTGATCACTTGAATGTGAACTTAATTTCGAGGTAAACGTTTTGCAGACATGTTGTAATGTCGTATCAACATAATTACAGTGCCGTGGAGACGTGGACACGACGTTAGGTCATGACTACAACGATAGAGCTTGAAGCAACAAGTAATAAGCTTGAAGTAACAAATTTAATTATCATATCAGCCTGTAATGTCTCGCTAGGATAAATGTCTCTTCTGATACGTATGTCTCTAAATACTGAATGTCTTAGTTATTAATTACGACCGTTCAGAGTATTATACCTAATCCCACTAGCTTACTGCCCACGACTTCATCTGTGTAGATTTCAGAATTCATAAATTATCCCTCACAAATGGCATAAAAACCGTGAGTGAAGAGAAAAGTGCGGGATTAAAAGGCCTTTGTGCTATTTCATACTATAATCTATCTCTGTGCCTTCAGCCGTTCAGGCGTGATTAAGTAACAAACATCCATCCATTCAAACTTTCACGTTTATAATTAGTAATCCCCTATGGATTCCCCTCTTTATGAATGATGATTCCCTTCCTTTTTGAATGGACCACGAGATTAAAGTATTAATCACTGGAATTCGCAGTTGCTCGCTACTGGCTTTAGAAGGTAATTAAAAGAAATAATATGCACCTACTCTTTACGTATTCTAAACTAGCTGTGCCCGCTGCTTCGGTCACGTTGACCTAAGTGTTACTTAACTAATTAATTATTGAATTCTATGTCATCATAATCATCCGAGCAGGTCGTATGGTAGCTAATAGTTACGACGGTGGGTTTTAGGAATCTATCTGTAGATACCCGGAGTCTGGATTTGTGCCCGGATGGTAATGGGCTTATTACGCGGTACCTATGGGACTAAATCAGATTTGGCGAAAGGAGGGTATATGATATGACTTTACCATCCCTTTAGAAAATACTATGATGTGGTGTCAAAATTTACCTATTTTTGTTTCTTAAACCATTGAAAAGCATCTTAATAGGTACTGCTTTAACATAATATACCTCACATTGTAGCTTCCACACATGATAATGGAGCCGTAGAGACTAATACAAGTTCCAAGAAGCCTGCTAAGTGCTAGTGGTGTATGGGAGGTGTAACCGCAGCGCTAGTGTGCTAGAATGTTGCAGGCGTGTGCAGGTGAAAGGGACGGCCCTACGAGCTGCGCCCGCGCCGCCCTGGGCCTAGATTGGACACGTAGCGAGTACAGACCCGCGGTAAAGCGGGGACCATTTATTTGTTACGTAGATATTAATGGGTTAGAGACGAATTACCGATCAAAAGAAAATATATCCTAAAATTGTATGTTGGCAATTGGCTAACAACAAATGAATAGTAGGTACCTTACCACTATAGCTTTTAACGACACTACAAAGTCTGTGGCTGCCTTGGCGATCTTAGAAGACCTAAAGTCAAATCATGTGCTTGTAATTTTACCAGCATTATGTTACTCTAGAAACCCGCCTGTAACTTCGTACACGTAAAGTTGCGTCTTCGGGTACTACTCCGCTCCCGTAAGTTGTAGCGTGATGTTAGCCTATGTTACTCGGGTATTATATACCTAGCTATCTATTGGTGAAAAAATGTTTAAAATCAGTCCAGTACTTTTGGAGCCTACTCGGTACAAACAAACAAATATTATCCTACAAAAGGGGTGGCGCGGCTAAGCACGCGGAGACGCGCGGCCTCAGCAATTTTCCAATATTCCAAATTCGAATTTTCCGAAATTGTTGCAGTCGTGTTATTCCACCAATAACAATGCTAGCCTGATCGTTGACCGAGAATATTCGCTTTTGCTCCTGTTTAATTGCTGACTTATCTAGTTGGTGGTACGTTATTGGCGGAACATGACACATTTCTTTTTCTTGGGAAAACATTGTGCATTTTCCTGTTTTTTACAGTTTGATATTGTTTTTGTCTGTTTTGTGCAATCGTGTTGTTGTTTTTTTGGCCGAAAATTTGATAGTACGGTCGCCAATGCGTCGATCTCAAATTAATTGAGATAAGGGCAGCAGGATGACGTTTTGTGATGTTCTATTCGATAATAGTGTTATTAACTTTCTTGGGAATAGTGAAGTGAGTGTGCTCGTCATGTCCCTTGCAGTGATTGTGGTGTGCAAGCACGTGACAGGCCGGGGTAAGTGCTGTATTATTGTAACTGTTTGCTATGGGCCCCGAAACTGTAGCACACAAAGCATTCATCTAAAATCAGAATAACAACATTCTTTTGTATTATTTTGGCATCATAAGATAACCATAAAAATATTTGTGTCGTCACAGCAGCGGTACTCGGTAGCATTACATCCATCGACATTACTATTACAACGTCTCTTGTGTACGTAAATAAGTGAACAAATTAATGAGTACGAAACGTTATGATATCGCCATTATGCGCCATTATGCGGTCGTGACGTGAATGTTTCACAAACCCGGCGCTGGCTGCGTCTGTGGAACGTTTTGTTTTACTTTATCTAAGTCGTAATAAATTAGGTATATATCGCTAAAATGGGGTGTATTTGGTTGCAGGGGTGAATCGGGACACCACTGTAAAAGGGATTTTATCGTTGAAATGCCCGCTGAAATGAACACTTATGCCCGATTCATAGAACTTACCGACCGGTAAAGGTAACAATAGTATCAAACAAATGCTTTCGTGTTTTCGCTGTTATTGAAGTTTATCTTTCAGCATACGGGTAGGTTTACATACAGAATTTTTATACTTAAACATTTTTTACATTCAAAATTGTCCCCAGAATTTACACAAATGACAACTTAAGCATTCAAATGAATTACGGCTGGTGAGATAAAATATCCGTTTTGCATACAGGAACCGAGTATAAGGTAAATTGTAATTAAGTAAAAACTTTTGACTCCTCCTTAGAAACTAATTATGTTCAGTCAACGATAAAATCCCTTTTAAAGTCTCGTCTCAAATCACCCCTGTATCCTTACACATTCCATTCTACGGTAGTTGATTCTGAAGTTAGCTGCGTGTTTACGTGGGACATCGAACAGTGCTCAATGCCTTCTTCGATTTTCTTTCTCACTTCGATATTGCTTGATTATTTTAATCAACTGTATTTGCGATACAGCCTTAAAGCCCCTGGCGATCACTGGGACTAACAAAGATTAGTCTATCATTAGGTATGAGCTCCGGTACATGACATTTGTAAATTACGAAAGCTTTGATCGCGATTTTAACCATTACACTGTTAACCTTTACAACGACATCGCTTCGGCGGGTTTGCTCTGAATTTTGTGTATTTAGATTAAGCCTAATATAACATTACTAGGTGTACTCCGCGGTTTTACTCGCGTTATGTGTCTTATTACCGTTGATGTTATATAGTCTATAACCTTCCTCGAGAAACGGGCAATAATGCAAAATCATTTTTTTCGGACTCGCAGTTTCTGAGATTAGCGTGTTAAAACAAATAAACAAACTCCTTAACTTTATAATATTATATATAGGAAGGTTGCCTATATTGTACCAGTTAACGAACTTTACAAGTTATCACAAAAACTATATATCTTGTGAGGATTCTATTACTAGAAATAAAACGGTTGTTCTATTGGTGTTCATTTTTTATTAACAGAAATTGAGGAAATATAAAAGAAATATATGAAAATTAAGTTTTAAAAAAGTCTACCTACCGTCGACCTTTCGATCAGAATGAGATTCATGTGTTTCTTAGTATCTAAAAACAGCCTTTCCGGTATACATCTAGTTCACACTTAGAATATTTAGTTCCGGATGTCTTTTAGAAATGAGTAAAACCATTCCTTCGCAGCGTTTTTAGTCGTTTTTGAAAAAGTGTTAGGAATGCCATTTTTTTTCCGCAATTTCATATGCCAGTTTTCTTACATCCGTTATTGTGAGTCGAAACATATGCTTTTCCATGTTCAACAAATGTGACACAAGTTCTTGTTCAACTTCCACTACCACCACTATCACTATACGCTTAAATTGTACCAGTATATTTTAGTATTACCCTACCCGGTACAAATAAGGCAACACTAAGTTTTATTTTTATACGAGCCGGCATCATAAACTGGAAATGCTAAACATAAAACTATATTCTCAAAAAATAGACTAATATGCATACTTTTCAAAAACATATATAATAACAGCGTTGTAGGTACCGTTGCGACAACAAATCCTTAGGTAAACAGCCATAAAATAAGATCAAAACGCCGTAATAATTATTTTTGTTTACTACACTGCACTTTGTTGTGTTATCGCATCGAAAATGTCTGCCATTGCGTAATGTTGATAGCGCTGCTTTTTAATGTTGTCGATTAAAAACTACACATTATGGTTTGGTAGATTTTGACGTGGTACAAATTACGAGCCGGTCCGATTTAGGCAACTCCACCCTACTATACATCGCCATGGGATCTGGAGGCGCTGGTCCTCGCGCGCCTACACGAGTGGCGCGCGGAGGCACTGGGCCGGGGCGAAACTCCGCTGCCGCGGCAAATTGCCGCCCTGCGGACGGAACTCCGGCTCGATCTCATGGCGACATGGAGAGAACGACTGTCGCAACCTCGTGCAGGGCTCGCCTCGATTGAGGCGGTAAGACCCCTCTTTGAGGAGTGGCTGGAGCGGCGCCACGGCGCCCTCACCTACCGCCTGACGCAGGTCCTCACCGGACACGGATGTTTCGGGAGGTTCCTGCACCTCATCGGGCGGGAGGAATCGCCCGGGTGTCACCATTGTGAGGATCGCCCCGAGGACACGGTGGAGCATACTTTGGCGGTGTGCCCTGCTTGGGCTGAGCACCGCCGAGTCCTCGAGGCGGCCATCGGCGGCGGCGCCCTCTCGCGTCCGGCACTGGTTCAGGCCATGGTCCGGAGCGAGGGGGAATGGGAAGCAGTCGCCTCCTTCTGCGAAGCTGTAATGCTAGAGAAGGAGGCGGCGGGACGGGAGAGGGAAAGGAGGGTCCCCCGTCCCAGCGGCCGCCGCGGTAGACGATCCGGGCGTCGGGAGCCACGTGACGACTCCCGGCCACCGTAGACGCGGGTCTGTGGACGGTGAGCAATGGGTAGCTCACCGTCCGTACGTTCACTAGCGACAGACCGTGTCGACGGCGCGTTCGTGTTCCACGCGCGCCTCAAAGAGATGTCAGCAAAATTGGATGGGGCCACTGAGGGCCGATGCCTGCCGGGGCTGCGGGTTGTTCGAAAGAGATACCGCGCCCCCGGAACGCAAAGGGCACATGAAGGAACATAGACGGGTTTTAGTCAGTAAAAGTCTGACACTCCCTCCCGCCCCGCCCAGGGCGGGGGAAGTTATTTGATGATTTCCCGTCTATAAAAAAAAAAAAAAAAAACCCTACTATACATTCGTGAAGAGCTTACCGAACATCTATCCATATTCGCAAGAAAACTATATTGCGATTGCTCTTTCCTAATAATGATGAATGTGATTAACTAAATTCCGCATTTCGGCGACCGTCTCTAGGTTGCAAGTGGCGACATAGTGGGCAGTCTTGCAACCACTCGCCCGGGCTATGTCACCGGCACACATCACGAGCTTCGAGAGCTAATGAACACACAACACAGGTGACATCATACATTAGCATGCTAAATGTTATTTCTATGATAATTTTGTTTTCAGTTCATCTATACTTTCATCATTTTAGGAAGTGATCTGTTGGATATGGTATGGTCTGTTAGTTCTATTTTAAGTCTAAACGCGGAGACTTGTCGTTGGCTTTCTGTCGACTATTTTTCCATTATTTGTTCTTAGATTTTTTCTAGCTGTTAGTTTTCCATGCTGTAATAAATAAATAAATATTTGTATGGCATTGTAGATATTCAAATTGCAATTGCAAATTGCAATCTGATACCACAAGAATCCTTTTATCATTCTCGTTGGCGCTCATCACTAAATAGACAGCTTGCCATAACATTAGTTTACGAGCCAAACCTAACTATTTGCAAATACTAGAAACTGTGCAATAAATCATTTCTAGCGCTGCATGCCAAACTTGGCGATCACTTCACAGCGGTATTATAATAAGGGTCCGACTATGCAGTATTCAAACCAGCACACTGTTTAATTAATCTATTGTTAAATAAGTTTAATTTGAGCTCGAAAAGTTCAATAGTAATTTATTTTTACTACATTAATTGTATGTCATTGTTTACAAAACATAGCATAGCTATGTACTATTTCTATGACCTTTAATGTTTCAAAAATGAATGATTTCTTTCTTTCTTTCGTAATTTTCCTTCTCCACAACATACAATAGCCAAAAAACGATAGATCAAGATCGCATTGGCGTGCAGACGAACTTAGTGTAGCGTCAGGTGCAGCCACAGGCCGCGTTGCGCATGTTCGCTTCCAAACCAACTCTTGCGCAACCAAAGTTCATAAGTCATGTATAATAGCGGTCAGAATGCGATTGTTCTGTACCGAGGACTTCTCCGTCATGTGCCGAATGTTTCGTAACATCTCAACGATGCACAGATGAAGATGAATAGTCATCGTGGTCAGTATGACAATGCGCATGAAATACTTTAGATTTTATGATATTTCTAGATTTTGAAAGTTTGCAGGCTGGGTATTGTATGCCTTTTAGCGATGGCGTAAAATTCTTATTGCATAACTTTATTGCAATTATTCTCTTCTTTGAGTTGGCATTTCATCGATTTGCATGTGTAAATATACTGTTTTATCTGGCAATATCAGCTCATTGGTTGGTGTGTTGACGTGCTCTCAGTGGCACCTAAACAGCTGTTTCCATGTATTTGGCACGCAGAAATCGCAGGTCAGACACGTGATTAAACATAGTAACAATCGTAAATCTGTGTAGGCCTCCCCGGCAACACTCGGCAGCCTCTTGGCACCGATCAAACGTCCTCATTCTATAAAAAACTTGTAAAATTTAACACACAGCCAGACTACAGTTATAATAATAATACCATTCAAATCATTGACATTTTGTTAATATCCATCAAATAGCATTGACCGGGCCATACGCAACCGATACATTGCCAGTGTATCATTGATCTTACCAACTAGATATAAGGTGCATAATACTTTGGCAGGAGGTAATAGACAGAGCTTTTCGGCAAGAAAAAATGATTATAAGTTTTATAGCAAATCTAACATTAGTATAATGGTTGTGTACCGTTAGCGTTTCGTTAAAGTTATATCAGGTTTTTATTATATTTAATTTTAGTGATTTATGATATTAAAGCAAGGTTTTCTTGATATTAGTTAGTTATTTTTTTGTCATTATATTTAGGTCAGTGAATTTGCGCTTTATGATCGTATTGTGTTGGCATGGGAAACTGCAGTGTTTCTATACTGTTCTAATGAAGCCCGGTCAAGTACGAACATTAACATAGTTATTTTTGGCAAGTGCAGTAGATTATTAAGAAAGTCATTTAATTGATATTTTTGTTTTTAATGTCATTTTTCGCCTCGTTCACGTCCAATGTTCATATGCATTTTTTGTTATCCCCTTTTATTGTTATAACTGCATCACAGGGTATTATAAAGTGTCTGTTCTCATGCCTTTATTAGCACCTGAGTTCACTCTGATTACCCCTATGCCTGCACTGGGGCAGTCAATGATGGTTGTAATTGAAGGCCTATTTGCAATGGACGTGGTTTGGCTACTAATGGGGAGAGAGCATTGCTCGAAGTTAGTTTCGTTATTGGAAACTTGATAGATAAAGTATGTACGGCCGTCAATACATAGATGCATTATAAAGTACTTACTATTTCTTCCGATCAAATTTCGGTCACCGGTAGCCATTTCAATGGAGACTCAGTCAAGTAGGTACCTACAGGCAGGAGGTCATTTTATAGTGCAAAAGTGTGTGCTTAAACACTCTTCCTTCACTCTCATAGCCTGATGCAAGGGCACGCCGACAAGCTTGGGGAGAGATCAGGCAAAGGACTGACGGTTTTAAGTGAAACCCGAGGTAAGGAGATTTCGCCAGTCACCCCATTAATTTGTAAACATTGGACTGCTACTGAGAAGTTCCTAATGAAAAACCCAATAACACTTCGCGATGTGGTAATCGAACCATTTTAAAGGAAGGGAAATCATGAATTCTTTGGCTCTAAGTGGAAGTAAGTGTCAGATTCTTGCTGATTAAAACCCATCCATCTTTTTCCTAATTTGCGTTCCAGGGCTTTTTTTTTTTTTATAGACGGGAAATCATCAAATAACTTTTCCCGCCCTGTGCGGGGCGGGAGGGAGTGTCAGACTTTTACTGACTAAAACCCGTCTATGTTCCTTCATGTGCCCTTTGCGTTCCGGGGGCGCGGTATCTCTTTCGAACAACCCGCAGACGCGGCGGTGACTCTTTCGAATAAATTCCGCAACGTGGAAATCGAACCTAAATACCCCACGTTAAACCGCATTTTTTCGTCTCTCCCTTCAACAATATCACAAACCTTAACACATAGGTAGTTACTTATTTAAGTACACCATGCTATTCACCGAAATAATGACATATTTCGTCAGCATAGCTTTCGCTGCAAAACATAATTTTCTAGGAAATGTGGCAACATTCGACGCGTGCGCAGTGTGGGACTCCATGTTCCACTGGCGCGGTTCCCTGCGGTTTTTTATCGCGTTGGCAACACTTGCGCAACGCACACCGGTACTAACCGCACTGTTTTTAGGACATAATTGTACTTTTCCTGTAGGTTGCCTTATACTTTGTAACACTGTGCAATACTACATACATTAATTGCGTGAAGGAAGCTAAGTGGGCGTGTATTGACAAATTGTTCTGTATCGTTCATTACTTACGTATGTGTTGATTTGATTAGGAGGTAATCTGTCACTTACCTGAAACAAAAAATAAACAACATTGTTAGGTATATCATACAATAAAAGTATTTATATTACTATACTACCCACTGCAATGGTAAATTAGACATTTTGATTGTTTTTTTTCGCGATTTCTGAAAACACAAAATTCTCTTTAAATCTAATTGTTCGATTCAGCTGCATAATTTGGTTCTATTCATAGTATTGTGTTGGAGACTATTTGAATAGGTTATAATAGTAAGATGTGTCATGCGACTCAGACTAAATATCTGCCAGTGTTTTCCACTACCCTGTGCTGCCAGTTGCACTAATCCCGTCTCCCTCTCCAACAGTTAATGACTGCTGCCCACCGTGCAGCACTCCCGGAGGTCTTAATTCAGTAGTAGCTGCAGGTACACTCTCACTACAGAAACCGAAAGTGGTCGAGTGACGTGCCGACCGGCGCAGGCGCACCCGCGCCCTCACACCTGCTAGGGTGCAGCCATCAAAGTCACACCAGACTAACACGTAGTATCCGGAAGGCCAATCAACTCGCAACAGATTGTCAATCTCTTGTTAACTGATTTGAATGACTGACTGAAATACCAATGTAATCAAATCACTGGACGCGCATTTGACAATTTTTCAGTTAGTTGTACTATTTAGAAACCGAGTGTGTAGTTGTACTACCTATGCTACTTACATACTCACATGAAAATAAGAAACTAGTAAGTTCCTAAACTGAAATACAGTTCCAATACTGACGAGAAATCTGTACGGAATACCTAATCGTTGAATGATTGTAATCAGTTTTCCATTGGTCGATGAATGTTGGTCCATACTTTCAAGATTTACATCTAAAAAGTATTTTCTAATGTAATCTTGCTGTTGTGTTAGAACCCTATTTGTGTGGGGAAAAGAGCCCCCGAAAAATAAGCTGCAAAATTTGGTATCCTACTGTTATGTTGCTGAACAGCTTAAATCCTAATTCTACAATATTTTTTCAAAGCTACGAACAACTTGTGATGTGTTGTGACTTTCATATCAACACGTATCGCTTTCCCGAACTGAATGAGCGGCTTCCAAGAAATAAATACCGGTCCCTCGAGTCGCTTCATATTGCAATCAGTCCACTTACTTCCACATCAAGAAATGTTTTAAACTTTCAACTAGTTGCGCTATTTCATTTAGTTGTGTGTGACATTCAGACAGGTGAATGGAAATCCAGTAAAATCAGATAATCCACGAAATAACCAGACAAAGTAGATTTTTATATTAAGTGCTTGCTATAATAAGACACTAGTCTAGTTATCTGACCAATCTTTACACACGCTAGTGAAATACTTGAAACAGAATTAAAAAGTTAATACCTAAAACAAATAAAAAGCTGTCACAATAGCCGCTAAGATCTAAGATATCAAATGAATTATTAGTCAACATTCAAAACATTGTATTTGATGACAAAACTAACGGGAACTAGACCAAGCACACAATATTATCAAGAAAAAGCCTTTTATTGTTCAAATTAAACGTAGCATTATGTCAAAATTATAGAGATGGCCGGCCGACACTATGGTTATGTCAAAATATCAAGATGGCGGCCGCCGTGTTCCGTGTTTGTTAATAATTAGTTGTTACGCAAAATTAATAAGATTAGTTGCGGGGCCGCGGTGATTTGCGTTAAAAATGGACGGTCACTAAAACAATAAATACAGTTTATGTAAGCAACGGTGGCACTTGGAGAGGTATCGACATACATACGTTACGCGGACAGATATGAATATGACCACATTGGTCGCGGATAGTTAGACACGAGTACGATGATATTATACGCTGATTATGCTATGTGATATGAATTTTGGCAACATTTCCTTTAGACGCAGCATGGTCATTATTACCTAATGCGTCATAAAAGATCGAATTAATGACATTTGCAGTTTGATACGATGTAAATAAATTCAGCAATTTAATTTACAACAACAAATAAAGCCTTTTATAATCGTAGCGCTACAATTTTCTATTATTACCATTATGGGAGCTGACATAAATAAGGTGAACGGACATGTGCTAAGCCCCTTATGTATTGAAAAACCATTAACTGTGCTAAGTGTGTCATACCTTTCAAGTGGCAAAGCCCTTGGGGCCTTCACACATCGCCTATGGGACCACTACCTACCTATGTATGGCTATGGGTCGCCAGTATACACAGATTACATCACTCTTATGTTTTTGCTCGACCATTGTGAGGTAATAAGTGGTAATTGGCTGCACAATGATGGTCACACATGTCCCTTTGTGCGCCCGCGCAGGTTTTGCGACGATCGATGAATGGGAGACAAAAAGTCGGTAAATGATCTGAGGGCGAGCATGGGATTGTGGTGACGATTGACGTGCTTGTGTGACGGAGTTACTGACACTTGTGTAGTCTTGGGTACCTGGTGTCAACTGCAGCTACTAATTTATTCGACCAATGTAGGAACATGGCTTCCTTGAAAGCAGACCCCAACTTTGGGCCCTCCTGCAGGGGCTGCGGGTTATTCGAAAGAGATACCGCCCCCGAAACGCAAAGGGCACGTAATGAACATGAATGGGTTTTAGACAGTAAAAGTCTGACATTAGGGCGGGAGAAGTATTTTGATGAATTTCTCTTCCGAACCTTGAGACCTAAGATGTGTCTTTGTCGCTTGTGCTTCCAGTACATGTCCATCAACAAATATTTGGCACTAATTGTCTACTATGACAATTTAGTGCCAAAGAATGCATTTTAAAAGTCCACCTCGCATTACACGTGTGCCTAGGTTCAAAAACTAGACGTAAATCAGTAGAAGACGGACCTACATTAGCTGCGAGCTGTGGAACACACCAGTAACCTGTTTCCCTCAGTCTGTGTGATAACAAGCAGTTCTTCTTATCTATTAGTGGACGGCAGCGCGCTGCCCGCCACTTACGCACAATCGCAGTGGTTAAGCGCGACGCGATATTACTGTGCAGCGCTTGTGGCGACAAAGCGGCTGTGATGATAACAGACACGGAGTTTTAGTTAGCGACGAATGAGACCAAGAGATAACAGAAATGGCGGTTGATACGATCATGGTTGACTTTTGCATAGTTTTAGTTACATGTTGATTAGAATAAGACGTTATTCTGACTGATTTGGGGATCAATGCCTCGTTAGCCTAGTAGTCCTAAGCGCGGCTGCTACGCTAGAGGTCTTGAGTTCGATTCCCTGGTCGAGCAAGTGTTTCTATGAAATTCTCAGTAGCAGCTCGGAGTTAGGATTTGTGCCCGGTTAATAGAAATAGGCTCGCCCCCTATTACATGGGACTTAAACATACCGGCAAACTGTTGGTGTACATCAGTGCACCTCTGCCTAACCCTTCAGAGAATTCAGGCGTGATGGTATGTCAGGGATTTTCGACGCCAGAGAGATCGCAAGTTTCGGAAATGTTTGGAATGGCAATATTATCCAGAAGTATCGTAACGTAATAAAGACAGGTAGGCAATCCATCATGGTGCCCGCTCGAGACTTTCGCAGCGCGCGGCCGTCGCCCCCCATTGTTCACATTATTGATTTGTCGTCTCGATGCACGAACACACGCTGATTGGCACACTGCACGAGAACCGCACAAGTGCTGGTACATAGCGATGATTCGTGAATCTATCCTGATGTGCCATCTTTTAATTGCGTTGTTATGAAGACTAACTCTTTATCAGCAAAATTAAGTCTAGTATTAAAAAAGTTAAATGTCATTCGTGAGTTAAACAAATTAGTGACTTATACAGGAAATTTTTTTAACCAGTGCGTAAATTTTGCCATAATAAACTTCAACACGTTTTATTAAACACGTATATTTTATTTTGATATGTCTTAGTACTAAAAATAAAAGTTATCGCTTACGAAACATGTTTACTTAAAAACCATATTTCATTGTCACTCGGCGCTAGCGCATTCCCCACCCCCTCACCCCAGCCATGCGCCCCGGCGGCGGCGGCGGCCGCGAGTTTTCATTGATAGTATGGCGAATAGATTATGTCCTGGATGTTTTGCTTATTTCAAACTCGGATAAGGATGAAATTTTTTTTAATTTTTTTTTTTAACTGAACACGGAAATGTGTTCTATTACTGACACTGAACTACCAAAAAAAATTTACGCACTGGTTAAAAACTTATCCTGTATACGATTAGGCAGTACGCTTAGGCTTAGCTTAGTAGTAGTAGTGGAAAGAGTATAGTGAAGGGATAACACATAACGCTAAAATAATATGTTTGGCACAACAGATATTTTTTTCAAGGTAACGAAATGTTAACGATAGATGATATATTTAGATTCATGTATCGAATTTATGGTATAAGTTTGTGCCACGAAATCCGTTCCACTGTGCATTTGAGTATTAATATTTATAAATATGTCAACAGTAACATAGCCGAAGATTTAGTTAAAATACTGTGCATAACAAATGAACAAACAAAAACAAACAAGTACAACAAACACAAAACAACAAAAACCAAAAAAACAAAACAACAACAAACAAAACAAATGTAGGTACTTAGTTATTACGAGCAGCTTACGTAGGTAACTGATATGTTTACGAGCTGCAGTGAATATTGAGTGGCTGGCGATGATGACAGCACGTCCTACTGCACAATAGCTCCATCAGTTTCGGTACATATTGCTGATATTGCGGCCATTTTCATAACTCACGTGATGCAAACTAAACATCGAACACTACGAGTGCAGCTTGTTGTAACGCGTGTAATGACTTACTAGAGCACAATGAAGACGCGATTTTAATTTAGATAAGAACTTTTATTAACTCTTCGTTCTTTACGCTTTTTTTGTATTTCCTAAAGGACGTGGTGAAACGAAGCGTAGATACTTAAAATAAGAAAAGGAGAAATAGAATTCAGTAAAAGGTTGCTTTGTTCTGTGGTACTCTTCGACTTATGCAAAAATTAAACGATACTTTTCTTATTGGAATCAGTAGGAAAGTTCTTTGACTAGGTACTGCAAAAAAAGCTGTAAAAGTGCAATGAAGAAGTTACCATATGTTTTTTAACTAACCGTTTGTTTTTTTGTTTGTAACAGGTAATCTCTGGAAGTAGGTACTGAACATAGAAATTATTTTACTGATAGAAAGCTACACTATTGTTTTAGGCGATGTTTTATGGTACTTATAACTTCCACGCGGACGAAGCTGCGGGGTAAAGCTAGTTGAAAATTAAATTATTGAAAATCAGCGAAGAAACTCTTTGACAACCTCACAAAAGATAATACAACTTTAATGAAGTTATAATTGAATATAAAAGCCAAGAAAGTTATAAAGCGATGAAGAGAAAATTAACCACTGTGTACAATTATGTTCTTTTAAACTGTTACATTACATACTAAAGAGAAATGCATGGATGTGACGCAACGCGATGAGTCAGCAACTCAAGGAGCAAGCAGTTATGAGCATATAGCCCCCAGCGACATCTCGCTATAACCACTCCACTGCAGGAAGGTCCGTACACACATTACGTAACTCTATTACATTATTCAAACCTTTCTATCACGTAACAATGTTAAACTTTTTTGTATTATTAGTGGTCGATAATTTCATTTTATTGTTAAATTAACTTTTGTTGCGATATTTCCCTCGCGTGGTTCCGTCGCAAAATACGATCTTGGCTTACGTTTCCTACCTATAGGTACTTTACCTAATGCCTTTTAACTTCATAGGTTTTTTAGTAAGTGAATGGATTACCTTTCGTACTTTTGTAGTTTTTCATATTGTGTCACTGTGTTTTGCTCGACTATTTAGAATCAAATAGTGGATAGCTTCTGCTTCATTAGGCTTTTCTACATATATCAGATTTTCAGTTTTCAATATAATTTCGAACGATACTCGTATTAGTTACTTGGTTTTAATCACAAATTCAACCATACATTACCTTTTTGTGTTTCTAATTACCTCTGCTTTCTTGAGTGATAAGCTTTCCTAGTTTAATGTAATTTTTCTATAAACGTAAAGTATAAGAAGCTTTATAGACCGAGATCCTGGAGGATCGTGAAATCTGAGAAAGAAGCTCGCATTCCTCTATATATCCTCAAAATTTCAGCAATGCTAAATTGACGTAGGTGTGGCGGCTCTAGGCTCTCACTCCATTAGAATCTGCCCCCCAGTAAATACAGTAACCACACATTACATAACTCCAAACGCGTAATTATATCCTGCCTATTAATAGTCGCACATTGACTATCACTAACCGGTGCGCCCGCGCCGCCTGCTGTCCAATGGACACTGTTGTTGATACTGACGTAACTGACATTATGAAACAAAAGATTGTGATCAATGATCTTTTGTGTTCTTTCGATATCTTGCTTTTTGTTCAGCTATCGGATGTTGTGCTTTTTATCTGATGCTGTTTTGTTTTCCTTCTGCGTGGCATGTGGTTTTCAACTTTCGATATCGATTGTATTAGTATGTACTTTTACCTTATTAGCAGTGTTATTGTGTTTTTTATCATATTATTTAAAACTGACTTGAAGCTTGCTATGACCCACGTAGACTCAGAAAGCTTACGTACTGAAAATCGTACGTAACAAGTGCAGTTACTACAGAATCCGATTAGGCTAGGAGCCGACCCAAACGTAGTGAATAGGCTAGGAGGCAGGTGACAATGTTAACAACTAAATACTAATGTTTATGTTGGCTGCTAATACTTGAGTACAACATTGGTCTGTCAGCGAGAGGAGCCACTTGTAACTTTCCTCTGGAGCCCTTGCCCTCTGGCACTCCTCCCACGCGTGAGTGCGGGGTCACACACGAGCGGTCCGGCCGGCCGGCGTGTGTAATTGTGCGGTTTCTCCGCATCGGGTGAAAGTGCTGTAATCGCCGCGTTTCTAGCCGCCCCCGGCCGCCCGCCGCTCGTGCCACCACTATCTACCACTTTTTCCATTAATTCGCGAAGATGGGCATACTTAGTTATTATAACCCTGGGTGATATTGAGCGTTATATCGGAACTAGAAGTGAAACGTCAGGTAGTAGCTAGTGTAGGATTGGGAATCCAGCAATTTCCAAAAAAAATATTCTTTTAATCTTGTACAATAACTTGTACCTGCCATGTTATCTCTTCACCACCTTTGGTTGGCTGATAGAGAATGCCTAAGGCATTAAGTACGCCTTTGTTCCTTTTGTTACATAAAGTCTAAATAAACAAATACGAAGTCACCACAACTGATGAATTGACGATGATTGTGTGAAATTGTTACTTACTGATTTCTGATTTTAAGTATTATCAATATTCGTTAAATACACTGGTTACAAAACCTACATTCAATACATTTTCTTCAAACAACATGTTTTCAAGGGTACGTTGTTGACACTATCTTGTTGACAAGTAATAATGTTTTTACATAAATTATAATAAATTGATTTGTCGTCATTAAAACATCCGTTTTAAGTGAAAACTTGTTTCCGAAAAGGAAGTCAATATCACATGCATATGTATGAAAATACTTGTTTTTTTCTCAAGTTAGAATTAAAGATTAGCTTAGAAAATAAATGTAGAATGACTAGATGTCTTAGGAATAGAATCTAGGCCGTAAACGAAATATAAACAACTGCGACTAGAGTTATTTAGAAACATTGCGGTTTCAGCCTACCGGGAAGTCAGCCTTATGATATAGGTACTCGGAGTACAGTTGTCACTTTTATCTCGCAGATGTAAATTAAAACAAATATATTATTAGTGGAGATTTGTTTAGCACTTATATGTATAGTGACTTATATAGTGGGACTGTTAAAGTTATAATGTACATATTTGCGCAAAATTTAAATTTCGCACATAGGTACAGTCGGTTGTCAACATTATCTGACCCACCCTAAACACAAACGAAATTGGACCCTCTGCCTATGAAAATAAGGTTTATTCAATTTATATCAGCTTATCAGTCAAGTGGTCGAGGACTCAATTAACAAATAGAATAATAATACACACACGCAAATTTGATCTTTATCACGTTAGCATTAGGTTAAATATTATAACAACTTGTTAATAATATAATTAGTGTAATAGCTTATTTTAATGATTTCGGTCAAGTTATTCTGGTCTCGTGGTCTGTGTATAAGACTGAGAATGACAAGTTGCGAGATCAAATCCTGCGACGAAGATATTGTTTTGATTACAATTTAGATTTTTTCTAAAAGTATTTCTTGTATTATTGTAAAGAACTATAGACGGATAATCTTCAAATATAAAGTTTCTAAAATGGTAATACTTGTAATAAGTGGGTAGTTGAAAAATAAATATTTGTATTCATTGTAAAACTGGTATTCAAATGCTACTGACTAAGGGTATGCAGTGACAACGCGCAAACATATTTTACCTTGCCTTACTAAATTGCAAAAACAACTTCTCTTTACAATTTATTTTTTTCTATTTTATAGGTAGTTTTTTTTATTATCATGTCTTAATGGAGTGATTAAATAATGAAGGGATAAAATACAAAATAATCTATTTGCACTAGGATAAGGTTGGCTGCTTGTGCTGTGCAAAAATAAACTTTATTAAAGTATACATATGGTTTAAATTCTTTAGTCTTGTGGTCACTAATCGTTGTTTACGTTCGAAATCAAGTTTAACCTAAATATAGCTTCTGCTCAGATGTTTCTTTTTTAATTATTTTATTATACTTTTTTTACATTTCTTTAATGGACAACGTATAGAAATAAAACTAAACAATTGCAAATTTAAAATGTTTATTATAACACTTAGGTAAGATAAAGTAAGTAAATGCTCACATATTTCCAAATTAATATACAATTTATATGAGTATGCCGTAATCAAATTTAACCATTTATAAACATTAAAAAAGGCATGTTTATGCTTGAAAGTTTGTTATCGAGAAAATTAATTCATCTGTGAAATGCCTTACAGATTTATAGCTGCCTATGTGTAGTGAATAAACATGTCATTTAAATAGAAAAAATCTATTTATAACAATAACATCACCACGTAATTGGCAACATTTAAATGGTTTAACAATCTATCCATTGAGCATTTACTTACATGGTGTGTTTAAAAATATCCTAGATTAATTAGTAGCGGAGTGATGGCGCACCGTTCCTTGTTACGTTCATCTTTGTTCGATTTAAATGATTTTTTTTCATCAGTGAAGATCACAACATTTTCTTCCCAATTAAAATTCCCAAAAAAAATATTCCTGGGCAAAACGGACCCTTCTCCTTCGCGATGAGCAGGTGTCAATGCTATTTTCTGTGCCGGTTTATAATTCCTTATTCCAGCAGCGTGTAAATGCCTTCTCACTGTTTCCACTGAAATATCGTGTTTTATTGCGGTTACACTAACGGGCAATCGCATTCGGGACTATACTTGATGTTTTTTGCCCCTTGACGAATCCGCTGAATATTTACTTTGTCTCCATAACGTCTTAGCTACAGTCGTATTTCTCTAAAACAAAAAAAAAACATTTTTGGAACCGTTTATGTAACTTGTAAGGAGTGAATGTAATAGTAAAATAGCCAACTACGCGTTCATTAATCACAATCAATTAAATAAAATAGGTATAAAAAAACACTTACTGCTATATTAAGACGACGACCAATCTCTCTAATTCCAACATTCTGCTCATGTAAAAATATGATTTTATGTTTGGTATAGTCATTAAGCTGCGACATGATGCTTTTTTACACCAAATTGCATAAAAATACTTAACGAGTTATGCGAAACGATTTACAAATGTGTGTGCGCAGTCACTGCTAATAGGCGTAGTGTAACTTTTGTCACTTAAGTAGACGAATTTATTATCTACCTCACGAAGCAAATATATGTTAACTTTTTTAATTTACCCACCTGTTTACAAGATAAGTTATTAGGCGTAAGTCATATTGGTCGTTCTTTAATAATGCAAACAATATTGTAGAAATGAATTCAAATTAAAAAAGAAACTGATAACAGGTGGACTGTTTTCGAACCCACATGTTGTTCCTCGCCAATCCAACATCAAACCGCCAAGCCACAAGAACTTGTTAAGACTCCACGAAATTAAAGATTGGGTTCTAATTATGTAGGGTGACTTAAAAGGTTTTTAACTTTAATGTCAACGAGATAATGATTAAAATAGCTTAACAAAATGATATAATGCCGGTGGCTCCGACAACGTTGGGTGGGTTTATGCGTGTCTGTATTCATCGAGGCTCATATAAATTGAATAAACCTTATTTTCATAGGCAGAGGGTCCAATTTCCTTTGTGTTTAGGGTGGGTCAGATAATGTTGACAACCGACTGTACCTGTGCCTCTTTTTGGAACGTTGGACCGAGTTGCATAAAATAATAAGATTTTACTGAAAGTATTCTAAAAATCTCGCCAAGCTAGAACTTATATTTGCCGTTGCCAAAACTGTAAAACGCCTTCGTTTTTATGACCAGCCATGACTTACATACTTTAGAACTATCAAATAGATTCTTCACCCGGCAGCTAAACCCACCAATGTATCATTGTCAAACGCAAACGCGCTATTTAAGTCCACATCGAACAGAGCTGCAGCCCGCACCATTGTGTGCCAAATCGGGCTACCGTGTAGAAAGCATTCTTACCTCCCAGCACGCGAAATTAAGATGTTCCCACTAGAATTGCAAATGGCGGTGAAAGCAAAGCCCTTATGTTTACATATAATAACTGATCTGTATGTATGTATGCGCTGATGTGCGCTGTCAATGTCCGGGATTGACAGCCGGGGATGTGGCTCAGATGGCGGTGGGATGCTGGATGTCGGTGCTCAGATTATGGTAATTGTGTGTGTTGTACTCATTATACGGGGTAGGGAAGGTATCTAGTAATGTTATTTGATTCTGACTCTATAGCCGCTGCTGAGAGTTTTCTGCAGTCTATCTGAAGTCTGCTAATGTCCACCGATTATGTGATTTAGTTTAAAGGAGAACTTGCATTTAAGACCAGTTTTGTCAGCAAATGATACAAAAAAGCTAACAGCTCATAATACCTAGGTATGTCCCTCCGCTGAGCTAGGTGCGTCAAACCAAATACAATAAACTAAGTTTCCACCTCTCACATTCAATAAAGCACCACCACAGAACACGAGCCCAGCCTATCACAAACACACGACCAAACATCGCATCGATCGATAAAATAAAATCCTTTCCACAAATCGCGGAAATGTACGCTGGAAGGCCATAATTTAATATTAACCACGACCATTCCGCACGAACTGAGAAACACGCTCGCGCAAACCGCGGGAGTAAAACAAAACCCTGGGGTACCTCCCTCTCTGTTGCTGATATAGCGTTGTCCCTCTCTAAGAATGGCCGGTCCCTTTGATGTGTCGCTAATTGCGCGTTTTCCCGCCAGACGCGGCCGATTATCGCGTTAATATGAACAATCTAAGCGGGTAATGTTGCTATCAGAATGTATAGGGCTGCTATTGGCACTCGCGGTTTATGTGCACTTCTTGCTCGATTTATCTGTGTAGTATTGAGGTAGTACCTATATAGTACACTTTATACATCTCTTATACAATCATAAATTGTTTACTTATAGAACTTTTATTTAGTATTGTCAGTTAGGAAGTGATTTGTGGAGCAATAATCACACTCTACGTTCAGCAAGAATCATATTAAGCTGCACCAAGTTTACAATCAATTTTTCGAGCTATTTCCCAGAAGGTTTCCATGAAATAATTATTTCTTGCGTCACGTGACTTTTGACATAATATCATCATCATCATCATCTCAGCCATAGGTCGTCCACTGCTGAACATAGGCCTCCCCTTTAGATGTCCACATGTACCGGTCGGAAGCGACATAATATACTTCACTGTTTTTTTTTTACTTTTCATAATGATATTTGAAAGCTGTTAGGAAACTTTTATAAAACTGTTCAATGAAAACATATTCGTCTGTGTATACAACATAGCTATGCGCCTATATGGCACGTAATTAAACAATCACCTAAGTAGGCATAGAAAACTGTATCTAACGAGCTTGCACTCCGTGTGTAGACCAAATACCTGGCGATCTGATGAATGAAACATTCTGTATCATCACATTAAACCGATCTCTGTAGCGTACTATTAATCACTTAACTTTATAAATTCAGCATCTTCGCTCCAGTTACCATGGCAACGAGCACGCAGGCGCGTAAACAAGAACTGAACAGACTAATATAAACCTTATCTTGTAACATACAAAGTAGAAAATGATCATGAAACGCGAAGCTAACCAATGATGACAACTGAAACTGTGTTTTAAAAAGTCACAATAGGGTTTAGTTTTGGGTGTGTTTGTTGACAAATAATTGTCAAAGAGTGCGCGCACGCACTGCGCTCTAGTTCGGAGCAGCGGATGCGATTATAATTATTGTTTTAATTGTGCGAACGGCGCAGGTATTCCAGTGACTGTACGAGATGGAACTCAGCACACCGTAAGCTTGGCTGAACATAGCTGGGGCCTATTCGTTTCGTTAACCTATTAGATGGGAAACAGGGAAAGCAAAGAACATTGTATCGGGTCCAAATACATAAATTGTAGCTCAATATCACCCAAACGTCATGATACTAAAACATGCCCATAAAAGTTAGTTAGAAAAAAAGTCTTATATAATTATATACACTTAACTTCGTGAACACCTCTACATAACAGGGGTAATCATGAAAATCATCTACATATCAACACGCGTGAATATGCCACTCTAATTACTGATTCTAGGGAGCACAGGAGGAGACACTCCTTTGCCACAACAACAGCCGATGTTGAAAGTCTGTAAACATTGGTCGGCACACACCTGTATGATATAGCTGAGCAGCTGGTGACCAGTTTTTGGCACTTGTATGGAGGCCGCGCCGCACCTCGCAGGGCGGCGCGGAATGTGGCACAAGGATGGATGTTCGAGAATGTTTTGACAACAACAACAAGTCTGATGGCTGACTAAACCTGTTCTCACGCTGCACACGTCCACACCCAGGTAAAGGATGCTTTTAATCCACAGATTGGCGCAGTTATTAGAACTTCAATAAAAAAAAGAAGCATAATTATAAAAGATTGTTAGAATCACAACAAAAAGTTCAGCAGTAAGCATCTCTGTTGTTAACGCATATTGGCTAGCATTTGACTAATTTGCTCAGTAGTTGCTGACATCCTATCTAGGGCATGCAAAAACCGGGTTGTTTAAAGGACACGGTTTTTTCGGGTTTTTATTTTACAAAACCGGTGAAACCGGTTTAATCGGTTATTTCGGTTTTTTTCCTTTTTTATTAAAGAAATCAGAAATACGTGTGTAGAGAAATAAAAATGCTAAAGTTTAATCAAAATCGCGTGAGCGTGGCATAGAGTAGCGCGACAATGATCTATCCGAGACAAAAAAAATCGAATTCGAGATCAAAAATTTAAATAAAGGTGTTGCCAATTTTAAATAATAACTTCAATTGTGCAGTTTGCCCAAAAGTACTATTACATACATAGTTCTAAAATTGTAGGCATATCTTTAACAATTAAAAATATAATATTACACACAGTTTTAAACTAAGTGACGTCAAACGACGATCCAAGAATAAAATATAGCTATTTGAAATAAAATCGTGCAAATATTTTTTTCTTATTTTTTCTACATGCAATATGGCAGTGGTCATAAACATTTACACTTCATTTAGTGTTTTCTAATAGCGAAACGTAACTTGTTAAAAAAATAAAACTTTAGTATTCCTCGCGCTTACCTTTCCTATAATATTAGGTCTAACCTTAGGCTATATTTCATATCATAGTTCTTCCAAAACCATTAAATTTAAAAACTAATTCAATAATTTCTTTGTTTTACATTTTTGATCTCAAATTCGATTTTTCGGTATAAATTAACGATGCCGGCCGTTAGTGCCGTTGGAAATAATGCCTGTCCTGTCGACGTTTGTCAGTGATAAATTTAAGATTTTGTTTGAAAAGCAAAACCAAAAAATCCGAAAAACCCGGTTTTGTTATCATAAAAAGCCCGGTTTTCAAATCAGTCGGTTATCCGGTTTTTTCGGTTATCCGGGTATCCGGTTTGCATGCCCTAATCCTATCTTATAATATATTATTTTAGTACTTTGTCTGCGTCTGTGATTACCGTTATTTATGCGGACGTAGTCGCGGGCAAAAGCTAATAAGCTCATAAGCCTTAATATTAATCACAAATAGAGTAGAAAATTGAGCGCAAGATATAATGCCGTATTATTATCTTGTACGTATTTACGCAATTTGTCACTAACAAATCAGTTTCACGAGTTTCCGCCAGTGAGCAAGAATAAAAACAAATGTGATGTGTTGCTGTGGTTTCTGCCTACCCTCATGGGAAAAAGGCGCGCCTTTTTCCCATGAGGGTAGGCAGAAACCACAGCAAACACGCGTGTTTGCGCATGTATGTGATGAGGGACAAAAATGGTGATAATACAACACTGCCCATCACAAAAATCCTGCAAGGATCGATACCGGGCAGTCGGAATCTATATAAATAATACCGGGCGGCACGCCGGTAAGGCCGCACACGCCTCGCGGCGAACGCCCGGTATGTGGCACAAGGATCCCACTTACTCACTTTATTTTAATGCAATCTCATGCTCATGAGAACACTCACACGTCCAGCCTTAAAACAACATATTCTATGTCAATGCGAACCAATTCACATTTTTTTACTCTCCAATTTTTTTTCGCAGAAATCAATAAAATGTATGCTAATTAACTGACATACCTACATAATCAATCAAATATAATACCAATATACACGTTGGTGACCCACTTTGAGTCCGACTAGATTATACCAAGTGACCTCCATTTATGGAATCGTATTATAGCATTTTAGCGAATACCATGTTTGACATTTAGCGTAAAGCAATATTTCTTAGTACAGAGTGGTGGCAGCATCGCGAATTATTTCTGCTCATTTATATTCAAATTGAGTCTCACACTGTCGGATACGAGTTATGGATATGTCGAAATATCGCTGATATGTGATTGATAAAGTTAATTAATAGTCGGGATCAATCAATAAATCAACCGTGGAGGTTAGCAATTATGGGCATTTGTGGCAGTTATCTGATTGCTAGTTAAGTGAGGCAACGCGACCGGGAGGCCCGTGATCATAGCTAAATGGTGTTATTATCAGGATTTAGCTAGTCTGATGTACGATAGCAGCGTGCTAGAGCCAGATATAGATTGTAATCTGTCTCAGCTTCGCCCTACGAGCGCCACGAGTTGGGCGGTTCTTGTTGCATACGTATCTGGTTTAACAGCTATGTTTTATAATTGTATGACAGCCCGCTGAGGTCCCAGTTTCCTAAAACTCGAATAAAACAAGATGAATAATCTACCAATGTTTTCTCGCCTCTGCATTATCAACAAAATATCGACCTTCTTATCTGTTGTAACGAAAAACCGGAACCTGTTGAATGTGAGATAGGATCACAACGTGCGCATGCGTAGCACTCCGCGATAACATCAGACAGGTGACGTGTTGGTGACAGATGAGCGTAATAAACAGCGCTAAGCTGTGCGGAGCCATCAGTAGCACTAATGGCACGATTGGTTACAAGCAATGAAGCCGGTAATTAAACCCCGCGTCCGTCCGGGCTGCGCAGGCGCATAGCGGCGCGCTTTTTGTTCCGTTCCGCTCTCATACACACACGCGAATTCTTCACAGACGGAGCGGTTCATATCTCACTGACCAGTGTACGTGGACTCTTATAGATCGAATATTATACATAAGTACTTACAGGTAGTTATGATATAAACGACTTCGGTTAACTTGCAAAGCATGCTTCGCTGTTACTTTGGATAGAACAAAATTTTCAGGATCTAAAGTCAATCGGCGCTGATCTTATACAGAGCCCTTATAATGCCCTTTTCAGAAGAGTGCAGTTGAGTGCAATTGAGTTGCAGAAGAGTTATCTTTTCGTCAGTATGCCAAGCACACTTTTATTTAGTTTACTTTTTTTCAATCGTTTCCAACCAACCGTGGCCAAGTATTTCAAGCCTAAATATTATTAAACAAATCATTGAAGTGTAACAGAAATATGGTAGGAATAAGTTGTGAGCTGTCAGTGTTCGAGATGTGGTCGTTTGTTTGTGATAGCGGTTCCGGTGCTCGCTCACCGCACTGTCGGAGGGTGCTGCGCGCGCGCCATGCTCTGCCGGGCATGCACTAAGGTTGACTATAGATCATATTGTTTCGTTTCGTCATAAGTACATGATAAGAGGATTATCGAGCTTGCAAAAGAAAGAGCTTGTCGTTGAAGAAGAACTGGGGGTCTCCGGTAAACTACTCTTTATGTCTATCTTGTAAAACAGAATTATTCAATCTTTCTTATTACTTTTCACTGTTGGATTTTAATGCTTAGTAAACCTTTCTTAGCGATCAACACCATAAGTTGAAAAACCAAAACTTACTAAGTATAAATAAAATAATCTTGTTATATGAAATCGTAGTAGATTCTGCTTCCGTGATTGTACTGACTACTAAGTGGAATCTCAATTACCAAAACTTCTATTAACTTATTCCATCCCTTGTATTATATGTTAATTTTAACCGTGAAGCACGTAAACGTATTACAGATGCTCTCGGGCTGTCAGTCCTGCAACTTGCTGAATGGCTTGTTGTTATTTCACGACATGAGGTGTGTTCTTACATAGCTCATAAACAATAAAGGACGACAAATCTTATGAAGATTTTTTCTGCAAACTTGATTATTTCAAGATATAGAGGCACGGTTCGAAAGAGATACCGCGCCCCCGGAACGCAAAGGGCACATGAAGGAACATAGACGGGTTTTAGTCAGTAAAAGTCTGACACTCCCTCCCGCCCCGCCCAGGGCGGGGGAAGTTATTTGATGATTTCCAGTCTATAAAAAAAAAAAAAAAACCCCTAGCCGTGTTCAATGAGCGTTTGTCGAAAGTGACCAGTTATTGTGCGTACGCGCCGACAGTGGCGCGAATTCATTTCATGTCTATTTTTATATCTTCTCGTGAATAGTTCAATAAAAAACATAATGCAGCGAGTGGTTATTGTTGTGCAAACTTTTTACAGCAAAAATAGTAAAAAGAAGTACTGGATCCGTTTCGATTTACTTGTTGCTTGTTTAACAGCATCTTACGGGACTCGGAACAAACAGAGAAAAAAATATTTTATCCTAAAATTCACTGACTTTAATAGTGAAGAAAAAATAAATAAAAAGTAAGCTTAAAAGAAGAAGTAATCTGTCAGTCTAATCACCCAATAGATTGTTATAAAAGAAGTTGTCACGCGGTGTCACTTCTTCTTATAAACATGTTCACGTAACATAAAGCAAAAAGAGGAGACATTCAAATTGTTTCTAAACTACTTCACCAGCCATTTATTTTTCAATTACAACAAGCTGTAATTTTTTCTCAGTTAAATTCAAAGATATCACGCGCGTTGTTATATTATTCAATGCGCATGTAACCGTGAATACAGAGAGATGCAGAAGGTTCACTCCACTCACGAATAATATGAACACAGAACTGTCGAACTCGTCTGCCGGTTGTTCGAAAGAGATACCGCGCCCCCGGAACGCAAAGAGCATCAGAGGGAACATGGATGGGTTTTAGTAAGTAAAAGTCTGACACAAAAAAAAAGTCTGGTCGAAAAAAAAAAAGTCTGGTCGAAAAAAAAAAGTCTGGTCGAAAAAAAAAAGTCTGGTCGAAAAAAAAGAACTGTCTCGTTAGCCTAGTGGTCCCAAGTGAAATAATCAATAAAAATATGTACATTCTTACAAATCTTACATTAGAATCCGGTCAGCGACAGAGAAATTCCCAGAGGCAAAAAGAAAGCTTTTATAACATCTGTATCGAATAAAACGCGTTAAATAGATAATGTGAGTCTTCTGTGTTTTGTTACTCTGTGTGGTGCGCGTACGCAGCGATCTAAATATTAGCAGCCGTTTGTTGTTGTTTATTTCGGTTTCTACCAAAATTACCGTCTCTCAGCGTAAACACATAAAGAGAAAAGCAGAAACTAGCTGCAGGCTTACGTTAATTTAATTAATTAATAAAATTGACTGAAATAAAAATGTGTATCTTCAGCAATCCAATACCTTTTTTTTTATTCATGCTCTTGATTCTAGTCTAGGTCAGAGGTGACGAAGACAAAGTCGACGATGGAGTGAGCTTGCCCAGAAGAAGCCTGTTCGCTCCAACTTTATAGAGATTAATTAACTGCCCCGTTGGTCTCGTGGTCGCAGGCGCGACTGCTGAGCAAGGGGTCCCGGGTTCGATTCCCAGGTCGGGCAAAAAGTGTTATTGGGTTTTTCCATTAGGAATTTCTCAGTAGCAGCCCGGAGTTTGGAAGTTGGTGGTGTGACACCCCCGTGCCTCGGAAATCAAGTAAAGCCGTTGGTCCTGCGCCTGATCTCTCTCCGGTCGTGTCGGATTGCCGTCCAATCGGGCTATGAGAGTTAGGGAAGAGGGAGTGCAGCTGTGTTTGCGCACACACTGGTGCACTATAATATCTCCTGCGTACGTGGCTAGTCTGCATTAAGGTTAGCCGCCGTGGCCGGAATCGGCCTGGAGAATTACATTTACATAGAGATTAATTAGGTTTGAATGTGCTCGGAAGTCGGAGTCGTTGTAAAAAAGGATTTAAAAGGAAATATTTATTATACAGCAACTCATTTTTCGGAGTAACAAGTAAAAATCATGCAGTATTCAAAAAGAGTAGCGATTACGCAAGAGGCGTGTGGCATATCAATCAGTTCAGGAAGGGAGCTGCGCCTGCGCAATGCGGAACACACTCGTAACTGACACTGTACGCACACCGGCTTTTTGTTCTGAATAGTTTAGCTAGTTTTTGTAACCTACATCTAAATATATGAGCATTTAAAAACAGGTTCGATTGTCAGTTCATGATTTGGTATCTTAATTATACACTACGTGACATGCGCAGTGTTTTTTTAGCTCGAATTATGCAGAAAAAGCTGAGCGTGACATGAATTAAATGTTACAAGTAACCTTTAATGCGATTGATTGATCAATAACAAAGATTTATTAGTAACAGGTTTAGCTACAATCTGTACTATCATTATAGAGAGGTTTATTTGTACCTTAGTGGTAATCTCTAGAAGTGCTGGTTCGTTTATAAAAATTACTTCATTAATAGTAAGCTGCACTATTACCCAGTGTTTTAAGTGTCTCTCTTGGCATCTTTAACTCCCCTACAGGCGAAATCGGGGGCAGAAGCAAGAAAAAGGAAAAAAAAAACATGTCTCGAAGTTGTTACAGTCCATCATATAAAAAATACCATTTGCTCATAATGTATTTAATTGAACAAACTCGTGCAACTTTCATAACATTACACGATGACACTCTGACCTCACGAGTTCGATCATGTACAATAATAACTGTGGATTAGCGTGCGTCCATCACGTTGCGTCAGCCTCGTGACTGTTGGGCAACTGCCCCCAGCGCTGGGCACGTCCGGACGCGGCCACGCAGCGAACACGCACGGAGCAGATATCAGAACGCTGTGATTGTGTAAGACTTCATATTTTTTATGTTGTGTCACCTATTGTTGTTTAATAGGAAAGGCCCGTGAAAAGCTTTACGTTAATGTAATCCTTTTCCGTTAATTAAGGAATTATTGCATTTTATGTTTTGACACACATGTGACCTAAGGTCAAAGGATAATTAAGTAATATAAATAAATTGCATCAATAAATTAAATCACCATCATCACTCAAATAAGATTTTCCACTCATTTTACATAACTCAGCAAATAATCGCACTAAACTACCATGAGAGTATAAATAACTTCTAACGTAACCTAATAGAGTACGATGACGTCATTAACTTAGCTCGAGCTAATGAACAAGAATAGTATTGTCCTTCAGTGTCGCGGCATCATGGTGAGCGTAGTCGTAGTAACGAGTGTGTGCTGATGCACGCGTTGATGTCTTTTGTATGCGAGCTTTGCTAGTATTCGTAGCAATAAGGAACATTAGATTTTGATATGGGAATTTATGAAGAGATGAAATTAATGTGTGTTGAATTAAATAATTTAGTATGTTAGCTATTGGAGTACAGTAGCGTATGGTTCTTTGGATGTTTAAAATAATTAGTAATCATTTATGTATTGACAAAACTAGGTTGTAATATCGGTGTATTATTGTAAAACTGTGTTTGTAAACTACGATCTCATTACCGTTACGCATCACTTAAAGTTCCTGTAACTGGAAACTAAACGATTTTGCCAAAAAAATATTGATTCACTTGAATAAATCGAAGCACGTGCTTATTCAGCTAGAAATATTCGCGTACTCGTGAAACTGAATGAACCTGGCATTACGAGGTATTTCACGGTATATTTAAGGTTTCAGGCAAGTTATATGAGCAACTAAGTTAGCTCATTGTTAGTAGGTACTTATTTTAATAAATGTGACAAGTTAACTTATATTTTAACGCTATTAAAGACCAACATTCTAATGTCAATTGGTTGAAAAAGGTGTTTTTTGTCTAGAGTCGTTCAATATTCTTCTACGAAAAAACATCTCGCATATAAGTTTTTATCCAACAACTTGGCGACATTTTGCCATCAATTAAATAATACAGCCAATAATTCATCATCAACAAAGCATGCGACTAACCGTGCTAGCAGGATGTGCGGGCAGCAGCACGAGCGGGGGAGGCTTCCTCTGCTTGCGCACCCCCCGGCGCCGGGCGGTGGCCGCCCCCGCCGGGACCACCCCCGCCCCCACGCCCGCCCCCGCCGGCGCCTGATGCCGCCCTAGCCACCGCGTCACCAGCTTCTCCTTGCTGTTGGCGCTGCCATACTCCGGCTCCTCCTGCAGAATGGACTTTGGTGAATGGTGGAACAAGTATAGCAAAGATGGCTCGAGGACCGTTTAAAGATAATAATGCTCGAATCTGATTTGATTTTAATTCTCATAGACTAACAGAATTCCAAACGCTGCATTCTTGAGTCTCCTATTTGAATTTCATTGTTTTAATGTTTGCTCAACTATAAATGATTATGATAGATTCGATAACCGTTTTATTGATCAGAGACTTAATATTTTCTTCTGCTTGCTGTTTTTGGAATTATCACGAAAACAGCTAAAGCATATTATTCAGAAGACTCTTCTTATCTACCACCTCAAACAGCGCATTATCATCTCACCTTCTTCTTCTTGAGCGTCTCCCCCTGCAGCTTGACCTCCAGCTCCTGGCACAGCTGGTGGTTCCTCACTCGCTCCACGTCCTGCCCACGCTTGCCTTCCTCCAGGCTCACCACGCACTGCTGCACCGGCCGGAAGGCGGGGTCGAACTGGTTGTGGTCGTACGCCTGCTTGGCGCGGAAGCAGGGGCACACCCGCTTGGACACGTGGTAGATGCTGATGATGCACACCACGCAGTGCACGCTGGCGATGATCAGCAGCGCTATGTTGGTGAGCACAGGGGTCCACGCTTCCATCTCGTCCTGATAGAGGAAACAGTCTATAAATAGGAAGCTCTGAGTCGGTGCATTTTTTTTATCTTAAACTACACAGTAACCAATTGTGTTACTGAGATTGAACCTAAATAAGATTTCTAATCTAAATAAATAAGATTTTTTTAACATCAACGTTTTGTTGTGAAACACATACGCATGTTTAAATTTAAGATATTATTATAAAAAGCAGAAAATGCATACATAACAAACTAATCAAGGCCTACAGGCGTATGACGCCACTCTCGACTTACCCCCCCCCCCCTCCCCCCACTACCTCAGAACTGCTGGCCTTTAACCTGGCGACCTGCCGGCACCCCTCATTACGAGCCGAAAGTCATCCCATCACTTAATTTGTCAGAATTGTTTAGTAATCAACACGTGGTGAGTTGTATTTAATACTCGTACGTCTATACACGTGAGGCTGCTATTAAAGTATCGTTATTAATACTTCGGTACCTCCGACACAAGCACTATTAATGAATATCTGTTTGACTGACAAATAGACGTGGCATGTATTCCATGTAGCCTTCAATGTCGAATATATTTACCGTACTTGCTATATGTCTGGTATGTTGTAAAATAAATAAAATATGATAGATGTTTAACTGAAAGATATTATAAACATAGCTTAGAACACAGCACGTGAATTTTATAAGAATATTTATTATAAAATATGTATACTTTTAACATAACGGAATACTTATGACTAAACAGTTTCAAGTTACAAAATTACGCGTATTTATATTACGATTTTTATATAACTCTGAACGAAAGAGATCCCTGACCCCCTCCCAGACCTTTGAGAGGCGCGCACAAGAGGCCGAAGCAAACTTCCCAACCAACAAATTTGTCCTATAACCAAACCTTATATATCCAAAAAGCTGGGTAGACGATTTATAGAGGTTTTGGTGGTGACTGATTGTTGTGTAGAAGCGTTTGACATAACATTTTGGATCTATAAGTTTATACAGCAAAAACGACCTATTAAAAAATGATGTAGAGGTTTACTTCACCACTTTATATAGCTGTTATAGTCAGGCGTTATAACAACCTCCATTGTGACTAGCATACAACGATAGAACTTTATAACAGTGTTGACTGTTATTCTTATGCGCCTGCTTTGCCCAATAAAGGTTCGAACCGAACTATAATGGGATTTTCATTATAGTAGAGATGACAACTCAAGAATAGGACGATATTGTGATATTGAGGGTTTTGAGATCGTCGTTACAGTACATAGTACTATAGTGGACACAAAAAGTCTACAACAGAATGATTTTGTTATATAGCTAAGTTTCAAATTACATTCATGGAGCTTAATTGTCATATAAAGGGTTGTTAACTCTTGTTATAGCTGTAGTGATAAACTTATCACAAAGACCTTTTTTTAGAGAAGGTTTTTTTTCTGTAACCGTTAGTGAAAACCAAGTTGAAGACTCAATTAAACAAAATGGTTCCGTACAAAATATAATTCACGTGAAGAAATGGAGAATTATTCAAATGTAACAATGATTCCAGGTGTGACAGTTCAGATTGTTTGATTGATTACTACGAAATGGGTTAAAGCATTGGGCTATTAATTATAATATTTCACATGAAGCAGCAAAAAGTTTTATTGTACTAATAAACGAACGAATACCAAATACATTGCCTACAGATCCACGAACGCTTTTTAATACAGAAAAATCTGTCACTACTCATCCCGTGGGAAATGGTCGATACTGGCATAACGGCTTGACAAAAACATTAAAATGCTATCTACGAGTAGAAGTGATTGATAATAGTCTATCTATCTATATATACAATATATCATATATATTTTACGCATGATGAAGTGCCTTGGTAAAAATGAACTGGTGTGTAAACCACAGTAACACAGTTATTAGTTAACTGAAAGTGTGCAATTTCCTAGGGTCATTCCGCTTCCGTAAGTAGCTTAAAATCGTCACGTATCAAAAACTTATCGATATTAATAGATATCGATAAGTTAACATTAAACTGAAAAAGAAAAAAACAACGTTATATTGACTGCCTCGGAGTATAAAAATTATAACGAAAAAGTATAACTCTGACGTCGTAGTACCTACAGCTGATTAATAAACCCATATTTTCTGACATGGTATTTTTTTAAGTTTAATAAAAAGTATTCATCACATTTGAAGAATAAGGACAAACATCAGAACAAAATAAACGAACAAGCGCAAAAGGAACCCTAATTTCATGTAATGGTGGTTGTAATCTATCATAACGAGTACTATAGTAGAGTTTAGGAAGCTGGAAGTATATTTATGTCTTAAAATTCGTAATATTTTAGTAAACGCGCATTAATTCGAAGGGGGCATTCAAATATTGTCGTAAACCTGTACATAGTTTATCAGTAAAATTACAGCCGCACGTCATTTGCGCCGTAAGAGACGATTAATTCAATTTGTGTTATGCATAACACAAATTGTTACAATATTGTTTATTGTGTTTGTGTTGTCCTCATTTTCTCTTCGTATTAGCTTTTATTTCTCTTTTAAAACACTGAGACACAGCAGCGGCGTGAATGAATGTAAAAATTGAACGAATGATTCGATAAATATTTGTGATGCAATGGAATCATGAACACTTTTACAGTACCGAAAAACACTTTAGTAGTGTTGTGGTGGCTTATAAGTCACCGAATAGAGATTGCGGTACTGTTACATCAACTGTAATAGGCCAAAATTGTCATGCCTGACACCATTAAAGTTGTACTTTAACACTGAATGGAGATATAATTGCGCCACTTTCTTCGTAGGCGCACCATCTTTCGCCTTTTATCTGACCACTGATTAGTTTTTACAAAACGTTCTATGGCCTTCTATACAACTAACTTTTGCTGGTTGGGTTGTAGAGGCCCCCTTAATATTAGCCTAAATATTTCCGACTGAATGGTAAAGGTCTCTCCAAGGGTCCTATTATTATTATATTTGATGTTTTATACATCGTTGGATGGCAAACAAGCCTATATGGCCCACCTGATGATTGTTAAGTGATCACCTTTGCCTTTTGCAATACCAGGGGCGTTGCTACCCTAGAGGCAAAGTTGAAATGTCTCATGTGCCTGTAATGACACCGGTAACCGAACCCTTCAAACCGGAACACTGCAACGCTGCTTTGTGACATAAATAGGTATGGTAGGACTTCCCCGGCGAGCTCCTTCACAAAGAACTCTACTACTACTAAACAATTTTTATCTCTCTTTAAGGTAGTTTTTTTTTTAGTTACGAAACTAATTAAAATCTTAATTAGGACAGTTTATTCAGAACAATAACAATATTTCATTCAGCTGACATGAAACTGTAAACCGGCGTGTAATCTTCAGTTCATTCACATAGGAGCGTGGAAAAATACTCCTTCGAGAACAATATTGTTAATAAATATTTCGCGCGACAAGATAATCAGCTCCATAGCTTTACTGCTACATGAAAATAGCTGGGAGACATGGCTCCCCTTGCATGAGTCTCATGTGTTCCCGTTAGTAAGTTGTAATGAGCTAATTGACATAAGTATTTTAAATTGAATTATTTATCTTTGCATGCAATCTAATGACTTGCCACCTTAATTGTAATTGGTGTTTTGTTATTGTTTAGTGTGATGTTTTTGACCATGCATTATACTATCTGTAACCATACCTATGTTTTACAAAATAAATCTTTCTTTTTTTAAAAAAAAAACACGTTGCTACGCACTAGGATGTTCTCCTATAGCGTGCATGTATTTATAAACATATAGACTCACATACACAAACAGCCAGACCCAAAGCAACTATCTGTAGGCCATACAAATATTTGTTCAGTGCGGGAATCGAACCTGCGACACACAGCGCAGCAGCCAATCGCTCAGAAACCAACCGTGTCGTTCAAGTAATTATAAAATTGATTAATTGATAAACAAATACATTACACATCTTATTGCCATATTATTGCTATGGGCACTCATGGAAACATAAGACGGCGCCAGACAGTTGCACCTAATCACCAGTCTTTGCAGACGGGTTGGTGTCGGCCCGGCAGCTTAAGGTTTGACTATTCACATAACACCTACTTCTGTCATTTTTTGTCAAAAATTACCCTGCAGATACAGGACGATATTGTCTGACTTCTTGATGTAAACATTTTCCAAATTATGCTAATCCGGTTTTTATAACACCACATAGTGGAACCGACTGTATTCTGTATTCTTCAAATAGTTGTTTTTACTTTATTTTATGTTCACCGTTACGTTTTGTAGTAAGTCGTAATTTTAATGAAGCTGCAACAGAGCATTGACCTTCTAACTGCACTTGTTTTACGAGAATATACCCGTACCGTCTGACAGTACCGAGCTGTTAGTACTTGCTAAACAAAGCAGGTTATTAGCGGCTCCTCCAATCACTGAAAACGTGTGCGTAAACAAACACATTGTTAATTTGTAGCTGCACTATTATAAAACTAGCTGTTTATCCCGCGGTGTCATCCGCGTTCAGTTACGTCTTTGGTTACTGCACCGTTCTCGTTGCTCGTAGCGTGATGTTCTATACGTATTAATACTTTAATCACTCTACCAACTGATGAAAACTGCATAAAAATATCAAAAACCTTTGTGTAGATTATTTATTTATTTAAATGCTTTAAAAACTATCATCACATATCATCATTTTATCATTTAAAAGATCTAAGACAGATCAGAGCCCGGGAATCGACTTTGTTTTATACTATTTAGAGATGTAGTGCAAAATAACAACTATTCAATATATACTATCAAATAATAAGATCATCGGTACCTTAAAACATTTGACTACAAGCTTCACAACACATATCAGTGTTCTTTATTTAGTGTGAAGCGTGCTTTACTATCATTACACAGAGCAGCTGTAATGAGTGTGACCGCTCCGATAATTGACGTAACAATGATTCGTGCGTCGTGTCATTACGCGTAATAGCCGGCGAGTGTACTGCATCACCGGTTGATGTCAGCCTTGCCCCCCGAGCTCACGGTGTAACGACATCCGCTCGTTTGCACCCCATCATACTGTTAACCTTATAAGTAGTTCTGAATTACAGAAATTGTAGGTGAAGTGTTTGATACTTTGTTTTGGAATTGCGCGTGTGACTTTAGGGTTATATAATTTTAGTTAATTCATTGTGGATGCTTTTGCTTTAATAGCTTATTCATATCAGGTGAATTACTTGAACGTTTAGGACTTTCGATGATCGACTGATTATTAGGATGATCTGTTGGATTATGTATTTATTTAATTGGTAAACTATCAACAGCATTACATACAAAACATTAAAAGAGAAACAGTAATGAAATAAAAGTGCTGACATGCTCTGCGGTATACACAGCGTTCACTATGACTATATAAATTTTACAAAAGCATTAAATAATTTAAAACATACATAACTTCTTTTTTTCTAAAGTCGGATAAGGGTGGTTATTACTATCAAATCCTATGCTAGCTATTAACAATGGGTACCTACTCAAAATAACATAAAACGGTTCTTCTGTTGAAGTTACTGAGCATGATAGGGGTGTCTGGTGAACCTGACCGAAAGACCAGACAATCAGTACACAACCTCCTAAGTTGAACTGCGAGATGCCAATCCGAGGAAAAACATGTACTTAATAGTTATAGGTACTCTATTAAATAAGTGGCTACATCATTAATTAGCAATGGTTGTTACATGAGCGATGCATTTCAACTAACTAATGCAGTATCGCGAAGTGGCACAAGGCTGCACTGCACATGTTCCCAGCACAATCAGTGGCGCACGTACTCGCAGGTACGCTGTGAGGTGCTACTCGGCAGTCCACATGTCGCTGGCGACATGAAGCCTCTTGGTCAAATAAAAGAGCGATGAATTACTCCTATTGTCGATGTCCAGTACTATCGAGAAGGCTTCTGAATGATCCGTACTAAATGGTAAAAAAATGTCCTCTTCAACATAAATACTTAACTGTCTAGAATTTGTTTAACGGTACGCAAATACATAAAGAAAGTAAGGAAATACTTAACATGAGTACTAAATGTTGGGTAATTTGTTTAGCCACTAGTTCACAGAATATGAGCAGTACATGAGTTAGGTAACAGATGAGTGTGTGTGAGATACGTTAACGACGAGTGGCGCAATATGGACATGCGTACGATACTTACTTATTTATTGCTTTCATGTTGTTAGAAGATGTTACATAAGTAGTGTACGTTACAGACGTGGACCCTGCTGGGGCACGGTGATAAATGTATTTGTAGAAATATTTCTACTATTATTACATTGAAGCAGATACATCACGTTAGTTTTTACGATACAAAACATTTTAATAAATTATTATAAAATGATTTCATTATAAGTCAAATTAGTTATTTATTTCAACATTTTATCTTTTTAAATTCTTAAACAGTTTTTATTTTTCTAAAAGTTGCTACTTCAATCTGGATATAAGAATGCATCAAGTTCCCGTGAACCTATCTGTCCTAAACTAAAGAAAAAATAAGATAACTTATAATATTTCGTCCTCTTCATATTTTTTTTATTAGGAACGCAAAAGGATATTAATAACATTACGCCTCCTGTGTTTATCTAAGGGATAAACAGTAGTGTACCTATACTACGTCCATATAGCCAGCTATATTTAGTTAAGTTTTGGTCTCTAATTAGGTGATAGTTGGGTGTAATAAACATCACATAGACACTAACTACGCGTACTGCTCATTAAAGTAAGTTGCTTCGAACGAACATTATTTCTGGGAAACGACTTCTTGTTATTGTGGAAAATCACTGTTTATGATAGCACGCAATGTAACGCACGCAGAACATTTGGTGTTTATGTGTACGTGCAACAACACCGCACAGGGGTCGTGGGGGTATCTAAAGTCCAGTTCTAATATTTACTTGTTTATAAAGTTGCCTCGTTAGCCTAGTTCTCCTAGGCACGACTGCAAGGCTAGAGGGTTTAGGTTTGATTCCCAGGTCGAGCAAAAAGTGTTATGGGTTTTTCTATAAAATTCGCAGTAGCAGCTCGGAGTTAGGATTTGTGCCCGGTTAATGGCAATAGAGTTGCCCCTATTACATGGGACTGTGAGTGGTCATTGGTTAACCTCTGCATGTATTGTGTATGTATGTTATAAAAAATTTTTTAGAACTTTGACCTTTTAGTATGGTGTAGAACAAAATAATAATTGCAATGATTTGAAGAACATGTATGTAACTCTCTATCGTTAAGTATCTATTTACACCAGTTAAAAGTATTTTGCAAATAACAGTGATATTTGAATAGTCTCTCTCGCCTTTCAATGAAAAGTAACGTAACATTACATAATCTCTGTCAGGAATACAGTCACCGTGATGGAGTGCCTTGTAATTCTATTAAAATATCTATCTAACTACACAAATTGCGAAGTGGCCACCTCAAGGGGACGGCACAGAAGTGCTACTCTCACAAGCATCTGCACGACAGACAAAGTTACAACATCACTTTCATATCAACTTGTTACTGGATGCTGAGCATTGTTCACGATACAAGTTCAGTGAAAATTAACTATCATTATCACTGCACTTGTATCGTGCCATCGTGCCTGCCATGTTAGCTATTACATGGCAGGTACGATCATTACTGCGTTGCTATCACTCAACAAGCAAAAAGCTCACTTTGTCCCATAATCTTACAACTCATTTTCATTAAGCTAAACCCATTATTTCCATGATGAGATTTTGTAACTAAATATAGAACTATTGACTTTGGACCTTTTGCACTTTCTTCTTCCATGTAAATACAGTGGAAGTACAAATAGGCGCTTCTGATAGCAAGTTATTTATGCAAGCAAGTGTAGCGGCCGCTCGCTTGCACAACCGCCGCCAATAAACAGCTCGCAGCCGATCTAATGTCAGATTGTATGCTAATGTCGATAACGTTTAATTGAATCAATTATCTGAAGTACGCCAAGTGGAAAATATTATGTTATCTTTCAGTTAAAGTTTCACTATTCTTGATTAATTATAGGTTCTGCTTGACACGCAAAATGCAGACATAAGATTAAATAAACTCGTGTTTCTCAAACGCAACATAGCTCCGCGATAAAATGAAATTGGGTTTTCTCACCAAAAGTATTAGTATTTACTCGATTCAAAATTGAATCCCTTTCAAGAGCCACATGCTCTGTGGCTGCCCACGGGCATTTAGCACGTAGTCTTGAGTGATAGGAGAGGCTCTTGTCCAACGATGGGCTACCACGAGCTGATGATAGCTGTGGACTCACCTCGAAGCTGGCGTGCGTGGTGGGTTGCCGCAGCGAGTCGCGCTGCAGCCCGGTGGCGGCCAGCACGGCGGCGCTGTTGCCGCACGCGAGGCACAGCAGGGACAGCGCCAGGAACGCCGTCAGTAGCGGACTCCTGCAACAATACATACAACTGTCTTGTTATTCTGTCTATTCAGTATGTGTTGTATGAAAGAGAGAATAGGGTTCAATTTAAATTTTGAACAGGTCCAAATATCAGAAGATCAAGCGAAATGTGTTTAATGAATATGTACTAATAATTATTTAAAGGTTTATTGAAAGACGTAATTAGATTTTGGTCGAACTTTTCGAAGAACCAAAATGCATGTAACAATGCTCAGTACATAGTAGCACATGTTACGAGAGACGCTTTCTGAAATGTAACATTTTCTGAATAGGATAGGCAGGCAGCAGGACGATAGGTGAATGAGATAACCAATACGATCAGTCCTCCTTAATAGCCCTAATAGAAATCATCTCGTCTAGTTTCGCCTGCGACCCAAATAGGTAAGTTGATATTTAGTCCCATTTGAAGTCGTGACTTTAGGTTCGACCTCCACGACCTCTTGGTAATTGAACAGCGAAAGTTTGTACGACTGCAGCTCACCAGTCCATACATTCAATTAAATTTAACGAACTAATGAATGGCGGTGAAACGTTTTATGAAAACTTGTCGTTTTGATAACTTTCATGGAACAGGGTTGAACTGTTAAAGGTGTGATTCGTCCCATTAGTACTACGTTACTGAAAGACCAACATATTCAACATCCAACAGGCGTTGTAATTATTATCGATTTCTTATACTAATAAGGTTGCAATTAACTTTGAAAGATTTTGATGAAGGAAGTTTTCCTTAGTTTTCCTATGTCTGCTATCAATAAAGAGTAGACCTCCTCAATGCCCTCAGGGTCCTCACCGACCCCTCTCTCACTCATCGCCAGCCTAATTAAATGATATCGAGCCGTCGATACTTTCTCCAACCAACAACTGTTAATTATTATTAGTTTCTTAACATAGAGATTGATGGCAATAGCTCTGGCCTCGATTGTCTCTCGCGAATATTATTTAGTGGAATATTGAAACTAGAAATTCATGAATATCTGGTTTTAAAAGTAAAGCAACACTATGCCACAACCCAGTGAGAAGCGTCTCGTAAATAACCACCTAAATAATATGGAATGTTTTTTAAATATGATAATGAAGTAGACTGTGTGCAATATTAAGCTTATAATGAATGGTTTTTTTATTTATATTGGTCTCTTATACAATACAACTGTATAGTTTCATTTTAGTATTGTTCTATATGATTAAACTACTGGTTAATAGCTTTTTACTCGACCACGGCAAAGCCAAACGGAAGAGGGGGACGATTTCAGTAGGTCATGTTGATTGCAATAGAAAAACGATCGAAACTGTTAGTGAATTAATTCGTAACCCGTATCCGTAACCTTTAGCGTTAAGCTGTTAGATCAAGTCAGTATAACTAATTCTTTGCTATTTATTGATCAAGTGTTTTCTAGTTCGTAACCATAGTTCGATTTTATGCAGGAAATGTCAATACCAATAGTAGCACCAATAGCTATTAATACTAAGCTACAAGCTTGAGAGCAGGGAAGCAAGCGTCGTGATCAAAATAAACTGTTTAGTATCAATATGTGTGTGTATGTGTGTTATGTTTGGCATCAATATTGTAGTTTAGGTGTTTGTCATGATAACTGCTCTCGAGAGTCGTGTACTGCACTCCACGCACCTCACTTCAGCATCCTACATCTCACCTCGCGAAGAAACTCGTTACAGATAAATAGAAATCCCGGCTCAAGAGAGCACATTATGAGATTCCATTACCGCCTCCGTGATCGCTCACCCAATCATTTAAGTTTATCTTAACTAAGTGGACGCTCACTCTGATCAATCATCGACCGTCGCTATCTTCCTTTCGGCGCTTTACCAGCTAATTATTTTCTCTCATAATTGTCTCTTAAAAATGGACCGTGATGCGGTGACGTTATGACACACATTCGCTCGCGTGATGCAACGTGTCGCGGGGAGTGAAAGCATTTTGATGCGCTACATACACTTGTCTCGAAGCCTACTATCGAGTTTCATGTTGATACTAGTGTGATGTCGTCACTTGGCTGATAAAGCATGTGAAATTGGAAGGAATTGGAATCAGTTCCAATTATTTTATTATTAACTAGCGAACTGCCTGCGACTTAGTCCCAGTGGCTCATTTTACCCGTCATAAGTTGCGTCTTTGGTTACTGCTTGGCTCCCGTGGTTCGTAGCGTGATGTTATATAGTCTATGTTACTCAGGACTAATGTAGCTATCTATTAGTGGAAAATATTTAAAATTGGTCATGTAGTTTCCGAGCCTATTCGTTATAAACAAAACAATATTTCTTTTATAAAATATTAGCATTAAGTAGATAAAATTTCCAGTCGGCAGAAGTGGATAATTGCGGGATCTTGCAGCTCTTTCTCTGGTACACCATATACTAGTACTAAACTCCAACCGAGTGAATACTGAAGGCATTTCACTTTTACTTCAAAATTGTTTAATCCTTGGTAGCTTTCCCAGGCTGTAAAGTTCTATGTTCACTATCTTGATAATTCCGAAGTCCTCGTTAGCAAGTCCATGCGAATTAAATATTGAATAGATTTATCTTCATGGGAGTCATGGAGCTCTGGGCTACTGAGGAATGCTCTTATGTTCCGATATCGGTGTATTTTCCTAGTGATAACACCTGTATCCTAACTAATATTAGAAATGCGAAAGTTTGTCGTTTGAATTGTTTGTTACCCCATCATGCCTAAACCACTGAACCGATCATTCTGAAATTTTGCATATACGTTGTCAGGTGTACAGAAACGGACATAGGGTACATTTTATCCCGCAAAAAAGTACTGGTCCCGAGATAAACAACCATAACTTTGTTATGATAATAGTTAGCGCTACGTATCTTTCGAATCGTGATTGATTTTTAAACATAACCGACATTTACGCGAACGAAATCGCCGGCGACTGCTAGTTGCCTATCAAGACAATAGCCATCAATGGTGTCCTTAGTAGACAATTTTCTACGTCAATACATTATCCGTTTCTTTGTATACTCAATCAAAATAACACAGTTACTAATAGCTTATTGCTGAATTGAACTGGAAAAGTGGAAAATTGAACAGTCAATCCATAGCGCAACAGCTCAACTTAAATTCAAGGCGAGAGATTTTTGCAGAATAGACTGCTGATGCTAGGAAGGTAGAGCTCACCGTAAGCTGACTAAGGAGATTGTTATAGAATAACACTGCATAACGCTCAAAATATGTAGGGGGACAACAGATGCTCCTGATCTCCTCAATGAGCTGGTTCGACTTTACGCTCCGTGTAACTATCTCCGCGGACGGAAGCACCGTCTGCTGGCTGTGCCGGCGAGCCGCACCGTGGCTCGGGCATCATCCCCAGTTCCTCGCATTCTATCTGCGCTCAATACTATCATGGAAGCCAACCCGAACTGTGACCTATTTGCGGATGAAATTAAAATTGTAATGTGCGTTTGTCTAAGCTTTTGCGAAAGCAAGACAATCTGATTATTATAATTTTTTTTTTAATAATTTTTTTTATATTTTTTTTTTTTTTTACTTTATTTCAATTGTTTTATATTCTTTTTTTTATATGTATAGGTATATATTATATAAATTTGATATTATTTGTCAATCTGTAATGTTAGCGTAATTGGCTCATCAGACCCGTGTTAGCATATATAAATAAATAAATAAATAAATAATAAATAAATAATAATGTTGCTACAGTGCGTAAGAGCTGCCTACTTGTCATCGTGTGCACACGATAATGACTTGCTTTTCTCTACGCGCTTGTGACGGCAACGCGCGCACTACGGACACTCAATCACATACATATTTTTTTGGTTCAGGTACGTAGTATTATATTATCTGTGGTTCTGGTTAGATTCTTTGACAAACGTTTGATTTTGTTGTTGCAATAAACGTTTGTTAGGGACAATTTAGTCGCTATGGTAACTACACTGGCGTTGTCCTAATAGACTACGTGATTATCGTTCGATTAAGTGATGCGACTATCGCGAATAGCTAACACATTTCAGTAGCGCGACCGTATCGCGCTAATGACAATAATTAAGACACGTATTTGGCATTAGTGTGTTTGATCTGGGATTCGTACGACTAAAACTTAAATAAACTTGCAATTGTCGCGTACTCGCTATATATTAAGACAACTGCCTAAATCTATTATCTAAACAACTTATTCACCGCGACAACTCGACGTACTCAACATAACTGTATCAGACTTTGATTGACAATAGACTTGCTACAATTTAACTTGTTACAGACTTAACTGAATGTTCAAATGACAAGATTTCGCCATTTGTTCAACAGTCTGTGCACAAACAGAAACACGTCGTCTTAATAAATATTAGAAGCTCGCTAAATTAATTCGCGTGAGTGTGCGAAACATTTAGTTGCGTAAACGCAGTTTCGGTTGATGTACGACGCAACGCATGGACTGAAACACTGGATGCTATCAAGGTAAAAGAATACAGTATGTCGTGCAATCATAACCTAGGTGTTCATCTAGGCGCTAGGCAAAATTAGCACCTATAGCATTATTTATATAGTTTAAGCATTATTTTCCGCTATAAGTCTTTGGTTAATATACCGATCCTGTGGATCGTAGTAGCATCATGTTACATAGCCTACGTTACTCAGGAATAATAGGTAATGTAGCTATCTATTAGGGGAAAAAAAAATTGGTTCACTAGTTTCGGAGCCTATTCGTTACATACTAACGAATACCCTTTCTCTTCTATAAATCGTATCAAACGTTATCCAATAGATGACAATCCATCTAACTAATACAACTTCGTATGTACATTGGGAAAAACAACCCCTGAGAAATAATGGTAAACTGTTACATTACCATAAAGAGTCACCGCGTTCAGTAAGGAAACGGCGACAAAAAGCCAACGAATGCAAATGAATGAGCATAGCTCACAGCTTCCAGAAGTGGTTCCCAGCTGCCAGACACACAATAGTGTTAACAGTACCACCCACGTGTCTCGGCACGGATCAACACACAGCGACGAGGAAGCGGCGCGCGCGCAACGGTACCGGAGAGACGCGTCATTGCGCGCGCCGTGTTCCAGCTAGACACGGTGTCGGAGAGTGGAGAAACACGAGTTTGCAGAGAGAAGAGAGCAATGTATTAGATGAGAATTATTGTTTTTTTTTTATTTTAGTTTCAATTTATAAATATAAATTTACCACCACGCCTGTATTCCCCGAAGGGTTAGGCAGAGGTGTACCTACCAATGTACACCCACAGTTCGCCGGTATATTTAGGTCCCATGTAATAGGGGGGAGCTTATTGCCATTAACCGGGCACAAATCCAAACTCCGAGCTGCTACTGAGAATTTCATAGAAAAACCCAATAACACTTTTTGCCCGACCTGGGAATCGAACCCGGGACCCCTTACCCGGCACAGCAGTCGCACTTGCGATCACGAGACCAACGGGGCAGTTTCAATTTGAAGGATATATTTAGTAAAACATCTTACGGTCACCACAGTCATGTGCTAGAGTAGTTTTTTGTTTGTTAATTAATAAAGAACTTTATAATATTCATAATTATGTGTAAAACTAAAAACGCCACTTGGAATTATAATTATTTTGTATACATTTTTCAATTCTATTTGTGATGTTTTTGTTGACGCTCTCTTAGCACTGATCTTTACGATTAGACGCAACCTGAAACTGACAATTATGGTTTATTAACCATAATTTAGAGATCCGATAGAAAAGACTTCCACAGCCTAATGTTACTGAGATCACTTCATCTATACGCCCATGTTCTGTGCTGCTAATACCTACACTAGTACTGCATGGTGTAGTCTGCGCTGACATGCGTGTGCGCAGCGGAACACGCCGCGCTTCACTGCGCAGCACTTCATAGCATATGTCTTGATATGGACACTTAGTCTTGTTACAAGGAAACGTAATCTAGAATATGAACACAATATGAAATTAAATAGACCTATATCATGTGTATGTGAAGATCGTAGCTTTCTATGGGGATGGTTCAATATTTCAGTCAGAGGAAGACACAGCTTTTTAGCATGGCTTAAATTTTGAGGATGCACAGTTGATCGTTTCAAATCTGTAAAGTATATAGCAGAAAAGTACTCATTTATTTTTACCCGACTGCGCCAGAAGGAGGGTTATGTTTTTCGAGAGTATGTTTGTATGATGTATGTATGTATGTATAATTGTTTGGCACGCTCTGCAGCCTGAACGGCTTGATGGATAGCTTGAGAGGTGTCGTTAGATTCGTATTTACCGTGAGAGTGACACTGGGTATATCAAAATAAAAAATAAAAACAAAATGGCGGATTATTGGCGCCAAATTCAAATGTTTGGATCGCTCTGCAGCCTGAACGGCTCGATGGATTTTAGCTTGAGAGGTGTCGTTAGCTTCGTATTTACTGTGAAAGTGACACTGAGTATATCAAAATAAAAAACTAAAAAAAATATAAATAAAAAAACGGTAATTTAAAAAACTAAAAAACCCGACTGCTTTTCTCAGAATTTATGAAAAATCCCTAAAACAAGAAAGTCGTTGTACCCGATTGCACTTAAAATTGTAGCAGTCGGGACCCATACTAGAAATGGAGGCTTAGTGAATTGAGAGCACATACCTATATTACATTGCAGATGGTCCCGAATGGGTCCCGACTGCTACAATTTTAAGTGCAATCGGGTACAACGACTTTCTTGTTTTAGGGATTTTTCATAAATACTCAGAAAAGCAGTCGGGTTTTTAAGTTTTGTAAATTACCGTTTTTTTATCATTCATTCACAAAACAGCTCTTTTTACTTTCATACTCGTATAATATTTGAACTAGTCTTACAGGCAATTACGTATAACAATTAAGTACTTTTTACACGTTTAAACCTTTATGTGACAGTGACGAATTCGTCATGAAGCAGTAGGTACTAATGTACTGCTCAAACCAGTACAACACATATTGCTAGTTCACACTTGCATGTAGCTCTCATAAATTAATGTTTTTTTAATATCTTTCCGCTGAAGATACAGTGTAACTAACGCATTCTTAGCCTGGCGCGGAGATCTCAATCACTTCGGGTATACCTAATGTATATTTTATGTCAGTTTAATATCTGTACCGTCGAAGGAAGTGGATGAAATTTATCGTGTTTCCTTAGTTATAGCAAAAAGTTAATTACAGGAAATAATTACGAAAAAATCAAACTATGACAGATCGTGGATCAAAGTATTACACGCAGTGTTGTTGTGGAGATATAATTGTTCAGTTGTAAGCATTGGCGTATTTAGAGTTTGTTTTCAGGGGGGGCCTGGCCCCTAAGATGCCATGACCGATGCGATGCAATGCGATCAGGCGGAAGGCGAACCCTACAGCCTGGGGTGGGCCCAAGACCATTCTGGGGTGGGCACGGCCCACCCGCCCCCCCCCCCCCCCCCCTATATACGCCTATGGTTGTAAGTATTCCAACTTAATTATCTTGCACTTTTCGACAAATAGTTAACAGTATTGAGTTTGAGACAACTAGATTCAATGTTTTTAATTTTTTTTCAACGCTCAAAGGTGATGGTCTGGCTTTTTTTTTGTTGTTACTTTTCATTATCACTAGCGTTGTACCTATTATTATTTTAGCATTGAATTATATTAGGTCTAATGATTTTGTAAATTCCTTCATATCGATAATTTAGTTACAAACTGGAAGGACTGAAGCTCGATTCCATTTAAATTCATATTTTATTATTTTCATCCGTTAAGTACCTATTTATTCCACACAACCTTATCGAACGAACTCGAATATAATTCTCACCCAAACCTCACCCGCGCTCACGCCGACACGCGACCTTTACATGTTACATAACACAAGTACATAACATACGAGATGCAACTGAACAGTGGAGAGAAAGCGCTGGACTTTCATCAAACAACCTGGTTGCCATGGCGACGAGTTTGTGGAATGCTGTCAATTGATTTCCTATTTCCTGAAGGATTTATGGTCCGGCGTGGAAGTCGCGTTGACGACGCTTTCTTAAAGTTAACGACATATGTAGCACTGTCGCGGAGCGGAGTGACGGTTTACTATTCAGTTTGTGAGAGAAACGTTCATATTTAAACACTTAACCCTTTTAGTGCGACGATTTATACCTTTAATATTTTGTATTGTTTATCTCACTCAGCAAGTACAAGCGTGATATTTCTTATTGTTTTGACTAGTACCTACAATCATTTGTTAGTCGCAATTTGGATTTTCACAACAATAACATGAGAAATTTTACATGTCAATAACTACATGTTTTCCACTAGGTAGGTACTTTATTTCAGGAATACGTTAATTTCTGCTAAATACCATCCGCCTAGCGGCCCTACTGTTTGTAAAATAGTTTTCTATAAATATTCTATGAAGTGTTTCTTCTAAGACTTTGTTCAATGGTAGCAGGTTGTGTGTGCTTTGTGTTTACATTGGATCTGCGTAATGTGGGGTGAAAGGTCACGAGGTCACGCGTGCTAAGCTGTCGCTATTTGTTATGGAAGTGAACCGGCGTTGCGTCACTTGCTCACCGCTTTGTACACTGATCGTTATGGAATGCTCATGGTGGCTCCTCATTTTAGGTGCTGTGCTTTTAGTCCGAGATCCCAGAGCAACGTCATTTGACATGGCTGAGATGCTGAGAACAGGTAGAAGAATATTTAGTTAGGCTATGCGTTCCTGGTAGTTTCAGTGCTAATAACAATATTCTGATAAATCTATACCTAATAGGTATTACCAGGCGGTAAAACTTGAACGCTAGTGAGTTTAATACCTTTTTTACTTGATATCTGAGAAATAGCCTAGCCTTGCAGGTAAGCATACGAGCCACGCATACGATACAAGAGAATATTCTCCTAGCGTGTGGAGCCATTAATAAAAAGAATGTCTGTGGAGGCATTTTGTTGCATTTTAAAATAAAAGTAGCAGAACGATATCTTATATTGGGCCATTTCTTGCTACATTATTTAGTGATTGGTCAATTATAATTATAAAACATAGATCACAATGTTTACATAATTGTAATATGGATATTGCGCCACGCGACCGATCAGCTAATGATGCGCGTGCGCCGCCTCGCGAGGTGACTCCCTTACGTCACTAATTGCATGGGAATTGGTTAATTTCTGAATTAGAACGTTTACATTAATACATACACGATGTTTAAAAACTGGAAAACGATTTGTAAGGGATTATCATGTCATGACTGCCTCGTTAGCCTAGTGGTTCTAAGCGCGACTGCTACGGCGAGGTCTTGGGTTCGATTCTCAGGTTGAGCAAAAACTGTTATTGGGTTTTCTATGCAATTCTCCGTAGTAGCTCGGAGTTAGGATTTGTGCCCGGTTAATGGCAATAGGTTCGCCCCCTATTACATGGGACCTAAACATACCGGCGAACTGTGAGTTTACATTGGTACACCTCTGCTTAACCCTTCGGGAAATACAGGCGTCATGGTATGTTATGTATCACGTTATAAGATTTTGACTATGAACGACTACTATACCTATCTAAAGAACATCTAATAATGTCAGAGACTGATTTGACAGCTCTATGTGTCCAACATGAAAATAGTGTGCTTTTATTGCTAAACTTTTTATACCGCTAGAGATTCTGATAAACTAGTTTGCAGTCTCCAATAAAAGTAGTTCCTCGCGCTAAAAAATAATCTCGACACAAAAACTACCGCCCGATAACCCCGAATATTCCGTCGAACATCTGTTGACATCAATTCTTCTGTCGTAAAAGTGTAGAATGCTAAGCTTGTAGTCTAGTCCGTCGCGACCTAAAGCTAAGTCCTGTTTGTTTTGGTATTTATTTATTTCGCAAACGATTACTTTCTCTTTAATTTACGTTCAAGTTACAAGAATGTAATGAAGAACAATTTCTCTTTCAACAAACGTTTGCAAATTGTTTATAAGTTTTGCAAAGCATGAAATCTTATGTTTTATTTTGTTAATCTTCATTTGTATGCCATTAAAATATTTTATTGCAAAACTCTCTCGCTACTGTCGCGAATTCATGCTCTGTTGCATCAAGCATGCCGCTTTGATACAAACGTACAAGTAAACGAATTCACTCAAACTCTCTCTCAGTTTAGTGCTGGCAGTAACACAGTAACACGCATGGTGCATCACGGACATCTCACACTCACCCATTGCTTCCTCCATTCAATCCATAGCAGTCATTGATGCCGGCGAGCACGCCAACCACTCCGGCCACTACAGCCACACAGCCCGCCCACAGCCCGGCGCCCACCCGCGACAGGGCGGCGCCCTTCACCACGGCGAGCGCCCCGGCGCCCACCAGCAGGGCGCCGAGCACCACCTGCCCCAGCCCCAGGAACACCACCAGCCGCCTCCTCGTAGGTTCATCACTGCCAGCTTCTACACTCTTAGAACTCACACTCTTGTCTTTGGTCACTTTGTTAACTTTCTTCTGAGGGGTCTTGCATATGAGCTGCTCAGTGGAGTCCTCGGACTTGAGGCTGGAGACGGTGGCGGTGGTGGCGCGCGCGTCGTACGTGTCGGCTCGCTCGGCGTCGGCCATGTTGTCGGCGCATCACTGAGTGCGCGTGCGCGGCGGTCGGCTCTCGGCAGCGACTGGCGCGCATGCGCGGCGCACGCGCGGTGAAAGTCGCGCACCTGTCTGTTGTGTTGTTGTTGTCCACTGTTCATTGATAACAGATTCGGCGTCTCGTGATTATGTATTGTTCCCACAGGTATGCGTCGGTTTGATTGTGCGTCTCGACATCTCTACATTCTCGCCAGAAATATCATCACAATCTTCATCATCCACTTCTTCCTCCGTGGGTAAGCATTTAAAAACATTAGCAGTCACCTCTTTCCTTGTATCATACGTCACACTCACATTATTTATTTATTTATTAAAACTTTATGCACAAATTGTATAAAATACACCGTACAAAGGCGGACTTAATGCCTTAGGCATTTCACATGTCTCCATCGTTTCTTTATCTTCCCACAATTTGAAAATGACAACGATAGATTTATCTAGAAAACTAATTAAAGGCATTTTTACCTATCCCATACTCCGTTTTACAATAATTACCTACTGCAAATGTTGCAGGATAGTCCACTGTTGTATTTAGCAGATGAGCGATGCACGCGCCGGAGAAAGCGGCTCTCACGGAAGCGCTGGACATTACCGGTGCGGGCGCAGGCGAGCGGCGGCTGCGCCAATCAACTGCGCTGTTTACATCTGATGCATGTGTTCAAATAGATTAGCGAAGCGAGATGCCTGGGAACTGAACTTAATACTACTTTGTGCGACTACTAATTTATAAATCTGTATCAATTCCTGTGGTCATCCCACAGGCATTGATACAGATTTACAGCTCGCATTACTAAACATACATCCACATCTTGGTAAATTTTAGAAACAACTTTGATATTGCCAATCAAATGAACATAATTGTGAACGATGCGCATGTTCTATAATTTTTCTAATAAATGGTGACGAGCGCGGCGGTAGCGGGGGGCGCGCGGGCGCGCGGGGTGTACTGACGCGGAGAGACGCGAGCGCCGCCGCCGGGCGGCGGGGGAATTAGTTTAGCTAAGCAACAGCACCGCACGCACGTACGCACACTGCTTTCGCACGCTCGCACATGCTTTTATAAGTCGCTAGTTTTATTTACCATACAGCTCCCGTTGTTTACAATCGCTGGTCATTCGAGCCGAATCCACATAATTAGCACTAAAGTGAAGAAAACATGAAGAATTAGTTCGAGAACGCATGTTCCGCACGCCGCGCGTAGGTACCGAAAACAAAATGGTGGGCACGCGGAGCACAATACGGCGCGAATCCGAACAACAAAATATGGCGAGCAAAAGCGAAGCTACTCAAGATACGAAAGCAGACGTGAAATACTCTCCACCTGCCAGTAAGACCTCGAAAATTACAAGAAAATCGAGCACATCATCAGTAAAGGCCAGGAGGGCGCAGTTGCTACTCGAAGCCGCGAAAGAAAAAGCGAAATTACAAATGGACCTGATTGATAAAAAGCTTGCTGTGGACCTGGCAGAGCTTGAAGACTCAGAGTCTGAAAAGGAACCCAGTGAGTTTCATCACCGTGATGTGGAAGAATGGTTAGAAACCAGTCAGCAGGAACTAATGAAGGCCGCCGGCCCAATACCTTCTGCTACTGATCCCGTACTCCGGCCAGAACGCATGACCGCCGCGCACGCGCACGACGGTACAGATGACACCATGCACATGCTGGCGAGTGCACTCAAGGACCTAGCCGCTGCCACCACTAATGGTACCAACAGAACGAACGTAAACATGGTTAACCGTCTGTGTACGCCTAAAGACTTACCAGTATTCAATGGTGACCCGTTGGAGTGGCTACACTACAAACAAGCATACGAAGAATCGTCCGCGGTCTGCAACTTCAGTGACAGGGAGAACTTATGGCGGATTCGTAAGAGTCTGCAAGGACAAGCTAAAGAAGCAGTTATGGCGCTGCTGATAGGCGTCACCTCTCCTAGCATCGTAATGGCTACACTGCAGCTGCAATTCGGAAATTCCGATGTAATAATATCAAGAATATTACATGACATCAACAAACTGCGACCGATGTCGCAGGATTATCAAAGAGAAATTGTTCCCTTCTCAGTTAAAGTGAAAAACTGTGTCGCAGCAGTGTCAGCTATAGGCTGTGAAGATTACCTAAAGGGCATGGCCCTCATATCAACTGTGTTATCAAAGTTACCTACAGTATTGATATCCAAATGGACTGACTACAGTTATCCCCTTCTGGAACAAAATATGAAGCCAAGTCTCGTCATGATATCTGAGTTTTTGAGTTTAGAAGCTCTGAAAATAACACAGTGTAGTGTAAATCTAATTACCACGCAAAAATATAACAGTAGTCACAATAAACAAAAGGCACAAACAGTATTAGTGAACAGTGAACATGTAAACAATGAACAAAAAAGTGATAAGGAGTGTAGGTACTGTCATGTTTCCGAGCACTTACTACAAGACTGTAAAAAGTTCAAAAGATCGTTACGCAGAGATCGCTGGGCATTCGTAAAACGTCATGGTATTTGCTACAAGTGTCTGACGTCACAACATAAACAAGATACTTGTACCGCACCGGCTTGTGACGTAGACAACTGCGGACTACCTCACCATCGTTTATTGCATTATATTGTGAACAAAAACTCAGTGCCACGTAATAGTGTAAATATAACCGATGTCACAGAAACTGAGACTGAGTCGCGAGTGGAAACTGTCAATCATCTTCAAGTGAACTGCCGTAAAGTGTTACTAAAAACTGTGCCTATTTACCTGCACGGCCCTAACGGTACATTTCGTAGTGTCGCGCTCCTCGATGACGGTTCAACGGTGACGTTGATAAGCGCTGCGCTCGCGTTGAAAATGGGATTGCGCGGTAATAAACAATCTATGCGTGTGCGCGGTGCATGGGACGATAGCGAAGTGGTATGCCATAGTGAGATACTCGACCTTGAACTTTCTAACTGTGAAGGAATTAAATTTACAATTCGTGCGCGCAGTGTAACCAATATGAACTTACCAGTACAAAATGTTAGTGCCGTGGACATGAGTGATTATGAACTGATGAAACCTGAAATGAAAAATGTGATTTGTGACGGTCAATACAAACCGGAACTTTTGATAGGGCAGGACAATTACGATTTAATTTTGCCATTAGAAATAATTAAAGGTAAACCTACGGACCCCTACCTCACCCGCACTCCGTTAGGGTGGTGCATGCACGGGTGCATGCGCACTAAGTCCGGTGTCGACCACGATGTGAAGCTGCAGTCTACTCTGTTCCTGTCAGAAGGAGAAAACAATGAATGTGAGCATATACTACGAGATATGCAGAACGAGATGCGCCAGTCATTTGAAATGGATTCTGTCGGAGTCACTAGCAAGCCCCGCCAAAACCTACTAGACGTAAAAGCTACGGAATACCTGCAACAAACGGCCACTTTAAAAGACGGTAGGTGGTACGTGGGTCTCCCATGGAAAGGTTCGTTCGGTGAGATGCCTAACTCATACGATAATGCACTCACCAGACTAAAAGGCGTTGAAAAGAAAATGAAAGCGAATTCAAGCTTCGCAGAACGATACAAAGAAAGAATCGACCATTTGTTCAGTAACGATTTTGCATCACAACTCACTGAAACTAAAAGTCCAAATAGAATATGGTACTTACCGCATTTTGGGGTCGACAACCCTAATAAACAAAAACTACGACTGGTGTTTGATGCCGCCGCTAGGAGTCAAGGTACGTGTTTAAATGACTACCTACTGCAAGGTCCCGACCTACTTACCTCTCTGTACGGGATAATGTTAAGATTCAGAGAAAACAAAGTAGCAGTCACGGGTGATATAAAAGACATGTTTTTAAGGATCAAAATACGAGATCTTGATCAAGATGCATTGCGCTTTCTATGGCGAGAATCACCAGATAAACCCGTACAAACTTGGGTCATGACTAGCCTAATATTTGGCGCGAACTGTTCCCCATTTATTGCCCAGTTCATAAAGAACAAAAACGCCGAACGATACAAATCGTCCATGCCAGCCGCTGTGCAAGCGATACAAAAACAACATTACATGGACGACTACATAGACAGCCTTCAAGACGAAGAAACAGCTGCCAGAGTTGTGAATGAAATAAATCACATACATAAACAGGGAGGCTTCGAAATGAGGAACTGGACCTGCAATAATCACGCCGTGTTAAAAACAATACCTACAGAATGTTTACGATCGACGGCCGTGACGTTCAGAGTCGGACAACAATACGACGGCGAACGTACGCTCGGCCTTATCTGGAATCCGAAAGATGATACGTTAGGATTTGACGTGTCATTTAAAAAAATCCCTAACAATATTATCACGGGTCAGAAGAAACCCTCAAAAAGAGAAATGTTACGAGTAATCATGTCCATATTCGATGTCTTCGGCTTCTTATCACCGTTTACAATAAAGGGCAAAATTATGTTGCAAGACGTATGGAGATCTGCTATCAGCTGGGACGAAGAGATAACAGATGACATATACCTAAAGTGGACACATTGGTTGGGCGCACTAAAAAACCTAAGCAACGTGCGACTGCCCAGGCATTATATTATATCGGCTACGAGATCGCCTGCTACGAATGCTACGAATGCTACGACGGCTACGAATGCTACGTACGACGATCTTCACGCACAAGTGGGATCAACCACGAGTGGGAGCGAGACGCACGTCGCGGTCGACGACCGTTATCAGAACCTACAACTACATGTGTTCTGCGACGCTTCAATCAAAGCTATGTGCGCCGTAGCGTATTGGCGATGGTTTGATCGTAATAAACAAATACGTGTGGCGTTTATTTCTAGTAAGTGTCGAGTCGCACCTGTTAAATATGTCTCTGTGCCACGACTTGAACTTCAAGCTGCTTTAATTGGTGCACGATTAGCAGACACAATAAAACAAGAACACAGAATGGAAATGACACAAAAGTTTATGTGGAGTGACTCCGCTACAGTTTTACATTGGATTCGCAATGATAGGCGCACATATAAAGCGTACATAGCACACAGACTCGGCGAGATTGACGAGTACACACAAATAAAGGAATGGAAATATGTACCTACGAAGATAAATATCGCTGACGTCGCCACCCGCGAATGTTGTGAAATGGAAATATTAGAGAAAGAATGGTTATACGGCCCAACATTTTTATACGAACACGAAAGCCTGTGGCCGCAACGATTTGATATACAACTACCTGAAGTTAGTGATGTGGACCTTGAATGCGTAAATACCTTTCACATCACTTCTATTTGTTTACCAGCTGTACCCGAACCAGAGAAGTTTTCGAGTTGGCGTAGACTATTGAGAGCTACGTGTGTTGTTATGTCTTTCGTAGAAAAGAAATGTAAGAAACGTACCGGCACTGTCGACGGCGCAATGATGGAGCGAGCAGAGAAGTTGTTAATAAAATACTCGCAAATGCAATCGTTCCCCGAAGATTTAACAAACCTGAAACAAAAGAAATTATTAACAAGAAAAAGTAAATTACTTACCTTATCACCGATTATTGATGATGATGGTGTTCTCCGCGTGGGCGGCCGCATCGACGCTGCTTCTGAAATAGAACAAGGGGTTAAACAACCTATTATACTTGATGGTCGTAACTATATTACTCACCTAATCGTGAGACTGTACCACGAGAGAGCATACCACGGCAACCAAGAGCTAGTGGTGAACGAATTAAAGCAAAGGTACTGGATTATACGACTAAGGCCTACCGTAAAACATATAGCTGCAAAATGCATGCTTTGTAGAATCAAGCGAGCACGACCTGAGCCTCCTAGAATGGGTGATTTACCTAGCGCACGATTGGCTCACCATCAGCGCCCCTTTACCTTCACTGGTGTTGACCTGTTCGGACCAATGGACGTAACCGTAGCACGACGACGGGAAAAAAGGTATGGCGTGCTGTTTACCTGCCTAACCGTGAGGGCTATTCATATAGAGATTGTTAGTAGTCTTACCACTGATGACGTAATAATGGCTCTCCGAAGGATGGCGGCAAGACGTGGATGGCCAAAACACCTTTATTCAGATAACGGCACTAATCTGAGAGGCGCTGACAAAGAACTGAGGAAATGTGTCTCTGAAATAGATGAAAAACAGCTAGCTCGTGACGCACTTACCTACGGTGCGACGACCAGTGGCGTGCACAGAGTTTTTAGACAGGGTAGACAGAAAATTTACCTACCAAAATACCTAATACATGTTGGTTTTGGTTCGTCGCGTTGTCGATTAAATAATGATGTATATGATTTTCGACCTCAAATATCTATAGATTGGCTAATATTATAAACATATCAATTTGCGGATATTTGAATTGGCCTTTTGGCGGGTATGTCTGTTGTTCTGTATGTATTTGCAAAGACGACCCACTGACCGAGTCAACTGTCCCTTCGGCTCGGGATAGGTATAGCTTACGCGCATGATAAAAAGAACATCTTCAAACTGCCACATACCTATACGTAATCAAAGCATAACACCAAAGTAACAATATTACCTACCTTTATAACCTATAACACTTTCGTAATCATACCATAATACAAACGCAGAACTAACCAAAGCTCTACTGTAGGTATACAGAAGTAGGTAACTACATAGTTACAAGAATAATCGGTTTTGAAATTAGGTACTTAGTTAGGTAGGTACCTACTCATATCCACGAAACTACGTACAATATGCCCAAAACACGTTACGACTCACGTCTGGACACGAAAAACAATATAATCAATTGCTATGTAAACAACCCGTGAGCCAGTCTTAAGATTCATTATTGTTTTATATTGAATTTACTGCAAATCTGGTGTATAACGGCCTTGGGCGATTAACATTTTTTTATCACTTTATGATAGCTTTAAAAACGCATAATTTAATATTTTCTGCACATACACACACCTGAACAATTTTAACACATCACAATGACACAATCTAATTTTAGCGTAAACACAACAGTTTACAGTCGTACAAAATGAATCAACAATGGCCGCTCATAAGTCACGTCAACATAAAAACATATTATGACAAAAAGTAAACGTGCTTCATTTAACGCTAATAAAATCAAACGTAGGTACTACTTATTATAATAATCACATAACTAACTTCGCAAAACCCCCGCAAACGTTAAACTATAAAAATTAGCCAAAGTCTATTTGTACGTTTGTGAGCGTTATTTTGACATTGTGTGTCGAGTTTTTATAGTAAACGCACACTATTGTAGACGCGTACCTACGAGTCTGTCATAAGGCACACATTGAAATATCCAGCCGCAATGTTTTGTGTCTTCCCGTTACTCGCGCGAAGCGATTTATCGATGAGACTCCACCGTTACTCGATAGATGGAGCTGATTTAAGTTTTAATATATTATGTTTTTTATTTTAACGATAGGTGGAGCTAATTTAAGATTTATTTTTATTTTTTTATTTTAACGATAGTAGTTACTCGTGGATACAATAAAAGATATTTAATATAAGATAAATACGTATTTTATAGGGTAGCCAATGTCTATTTGCCTATATGGACCGCACGCCACTGGCGACGACCACATGGACATTTTCCCCTCCCGCCAGCCCACACTGGGGTGGGGCATGGGAGCGGCTCATACGATGCGTAAAGAATGCCTTGAAGGTTGTCCTGAAGGAGCGAGCGCCACGTGAGGTGGTTTTGTGCACGTTAATGGCAGAAGTGGAACTCACGGTGAACAGCCGCCCTCTTACACACGTAAGTGTTGAACCTTATAGCGAGTAGGCTCTCACGCCGAATCATTTTTTACTTGGCTCCTCTTCTAATTTACCAGTCTTGGGCACCTTCGACGAGTCAGACACATACCTCCGCAAACAGTGGCGAATCTCGCAGCAGTTGTCAGATCTATTTTGGCAAAGATGGGTGAAGGAAGTGCTGCCGGACATGCGTCCCCGGAAAAAGTGGCAGCAGGAACAAAGGCCCATACAAGTGGGAGACCTTGTGTTGATTGTGGATCCTGCTTCTCCCCGAAACGTCTGGCCACGAGGAAGAGTGGAAAGGGTGATGCCCGGCCGGGATGGCCGAATCAGGGTAGTTGAGGTCAAAACGAGCACAGGTTTGCTGCAGCGCTCTGTAGCGCGCATCGCACGACTACCTGTTGGGAATGAGTGCTAACGCACTGGGGTGGGGTGTGTGAACGATGCGCATGTTCTATAATTTTTCTAATAAATGGTGACGAGCGCGGCGGTAGCGGGGGGCGCGCGGGCGCGCGGGGTGTACTGACGCGGAGAGACGCGAGCGCCGCCGCCGGGCGGCGGGGGAATTAGTTTAGCTAAGCAACAGCACCGCACGCACGTACGCACACTGCTTTCGCACGCTCGCACATGCTTTTATAAGTCGCTAGTTTTATTTACCATACAGCTCCCGTTGTTTACAATAATAAATAAGTATTAATTGAATGGAAATCAATCAAATTAAATGGTACAAGCTTAGCTCAAAAAATCAACAAATAAAATATTATTTCATTTTATTTAAGGGTTGTACTTTGTTTACCCCAAAGAAATCTTCTTACCGTGACATTTGTGCTACTGAAAAGATCCAATTTACTAATAGTTATAAAGTGATAAGTATATATCCAGCAGCAACGGTAATACCCATGTGTTGTCTGAGAGCCACCTGTGAACACGACGGTACCTCACAGAGCTTCCCGCTTGCAACTACACGCGTGTGTAACGGTAAGCGTAGCTTCCCAGGTGACAATTGTCTTGACCATCTCTAGTGGGTTGTAACGATGGTGAATATTACGGGAATGCGCTTCTGACTCATGTCTTTCAATATTATGTACATGCACACAGTTTGCGATTTGTAGTTAGTGATTTGGTTAGTGATGACCACGACGATTTCTTTTTTTTTAATATCGTTGGATGGCAAACAAGCCGACGCCGACGGCCACTTGATTTTAAGTGGTCACCGCTACCTATAGATATCTGCCAATACCAGAGACCTTGCAAATGCATTGCAAACACAAAGTTGAAATGTCTCAAGTGCCTATAATGACACCGGCACCCATACCCTTCAAACCGGAACACAGCAACGCGGCTTTCCGGCAGAAATAAGTATAAATACTGATAATCTGAAATCTAATAATCTGAAAGCACAAGCAACTAGCAAATTGAGCTGTATTAGGTGGTAAATATAAGTCAATGCATAGGAGTTACATTTTCGTCGTCAGAATAGGAAAGCTAAATATTTACTTTAGTCACATAACTTTCATATAGAAACTGTGAAGCATGCTTGCACGTTGCTGTGACTCACTGCAGTTGACTGCAACCCAGTTGTATGCAGGAACTTCAAACTACTCTACAAACCTATTGAAAAAAATATAGGAGAGATTTTCTGATTAGGTAGGCAGTGATGCACTGTTGTTTTATTGGCACTACAGTTTTAAGAACTGGGTCATCTTTGGATTAACCGCTATTTTTATTTATTTATTAAACCTATATAGGAGCGTTTATGTCAGCTCTTTACCCAAGTAGATTGCTCACGTGATACCTGCGATTTATAATATGCTTCACACCATCTTCGTTTGTTTGATTCTCTTCATAACTTCCGCTCTGTACCTGACATCAATGCATTCACCTCGACATGAGAACCTCCTGTGACCGGTCTTTCTCTTAGCGTCTCGATGACAAACTATTATATAGTTACTATAATGTTGCGGCCCAGAATTTGGCCACTTTGACTGCGTCGGTGGCAGTAATTAAATGTTGATATGAGATGGGTGATGGGCGTGGAATGTGCCCGCCCGATGCTGGTCACAGATCCAGGTGTCTATCATATGGCATATAATTTACTTGACTATATTGGTACATGCATAATACTTATAGATCAGATAGGTACTTACGCACACGATGTAGGCCACTAGACAGTCTACAACACACGAAACACTTCTTGTCACGTCGTACAACAATAACTGAAACCTAATAAATACATACCAGGCGCAGAAAATAATTAACCGATATGCACCATCAGCTATCTTTTGCCTCCTTGTCTTTGGGTGCACTTCCGGCCACGCCACACCGGAAGCTGTAATACCAGAGGGGCGCGTGCGCAAGTGTAACGCAGGTGCGTTTCAATACGAAGGAACATGTCGTATCAGATGTTTGTGGTGGCGTTTTTTGTTTTGTTAGAAGTCAGCTGTGTGTGTCCTCACAACGAATCAACGATTACTAGCTGTTTATCTATAGAAATACACAATTTGATTATACTCGTAGTTACCATACCCAAACATTTAGTTTCATTAATTTGGGCAGTTTTGTGATATACCGCAGTGTCATTGGGTTGTTCTATGAAATTATCAGTAGCAACTCGGAGTTAGGACTTGTGCCTGGTTAATGGCAATAGGCTCGCCCCTATTACATGAGACCTAAACATACTGGCGAACTGTAGGTGAACATTGGTATAACTCTGCCTGACCGGTCGCGGAATACAGGCGTGATAATATGTTATGTTTGTAGGTTTTGTCATGCGAGTAGGTATCGATATTGGTGGGCTATTCATGTGTTCTTTATGACTGCGTTATACAGGGTGGAAATTTATTATGCTACCTGGAGGGAAAGTACTCTAAATACTGTAGATAGCAAATTTTACTTAAAGGAAACATTCCTTTATTTTTAAAAAGAAACAGAACTGCATTTAAATAATTTTGAAAATACAGTTGCCACACCCGGGAATCGAACCGACTAAAATCCGAAAAAATAGCATCTTGTACTTTTATGACACTAATCGATAGGGTCAATCATAAGGATCAAATCTCTGCAAACATGATAAATTAAATTTAAAAAAAGCCATGAAATTTTAACCAAAATTTATTTTATTCGGACGAAAAAATCGAGAATTGACTAATTTCATGCTCGAAATGAGCTCCATTTTCTTGGATGCACAAATTTATTCTTTTATGGAATTCATTGTGAATAACTTTTAGTAGGGTGTTTTGGTGAATATTGAAAATTGTTTGCTACCAAAACTCACTCAAAATGAGTTTTTTTAAAGGAATAAATTTGTGTATCCATGAAAGTGAAGCTCATTTCCAGCAACTACTTAGTTAATTTGTTCGTTTTTTTCGTCCGAATAAAATAAGTTTAGGTTAAAATTTCATGGTTTTTGTTTAATTTAATTTACCATGTTTGCAGAGATTTGATCCCTATGATTGACTCTATCGATTAGTGCCATAAAAGTACAGGATGCAATTTTTTCGGATTTTAGTCGGTTCGATTCCCAGGTGAGGCAACGGAATTTTCAAAATTATTTAAATGCAGTTTAGTTTCTTTTTAAAAATAAAGGAATGTTTCCTTTAAGTAAAATTTGCTATCTTCAGTATTTAGAGTACTTTCCCTCCAGGTAGCATAATAAATTTCCACCCTGTATAACCAGCAAAATCACCATGACCGGACACTTGTTCCATTATTGTAGGTAGTGTACACAACCTAAAACATATAAAACATTAATTCCCACCTGTTATTCGAGTTGCATGTGCTTCCCTCGTTATAGTCAGAAGGAAGGATATCTGACCAACAGTCTCACCAAGAGATATCGTGTTTAACTCGGTTGTTAACAATTTGACATCAGAAAGACAGTTGCTCCACGTAAAACACTGGTATTCGGCTGCAACTGGTTAGACTGGAAGTCGATCCCAGCATAGTTGGGAAAAGGCTAAGCAGATGATGAGGTGTTTCCTCGCACTCCATCTCTCTCTTCAAACTGAAGCACTGGTGCACGTCCGGCTCCGAATATGGGATATGTCATGTCATTTGTTTTTGGTTGGCTACTATCCGTAGCTAAAAGTGCCCACAGCATTAAATACTCTTACTAGGTACCATAAAAAGATAAGGATATCTATACCTACTAATATTATAAAACTGAAGAGTTTGTTTGTTTGGTTAAACGCGCTAATTTCAGGTACTTACTGGTTCGAATTGAAAACATCTTTTGGTGTTGAATAATCTATTTATCGAGGAAGGTTGTAGGCTATATGACATCACGCCACGAGCGGAGTAGAGGAGTAACCAGAGACGTAACTTAACGCGGGTGAAATAAGCCACGTGGACGAAGTCGCGGGTTATTCGCTGTCTTAAGATATGAAGGTAATCAAACTTACCCTACACTGGTAGCGTGGTATATGAACACCTATTTAATGCAATCATATTGTCGTATGACACAATCTCATCACTCATTCATGTCACATGGTAACGTGCCACATTACGTTAGCGTTACGTCGCGTTGCGTTCCCTCGCCGGCGATGGGGAGAAATGCAAATGACAACCTTACTGGTAACAATTAAGTGCTGGTAACGTAACCTTATTTGAATATTCTTACTCAATTAATTTAAACGTGCCTACTGAGAATATTAATTGAGGTGTGACAGAGAAGAGTACGTACAACATCTAGCTACTCCGGGAGTCCTGCCCCAAGTTTGTCTCGTAGAATGCTTGTAACTATATTCAGACTCAGTTACTTGGGATTCAGAACTTCCTTTTCTATTTAACCACGATTACCCGTGATCTCAAAGTTATCTTCTGACTTAAAGAGCAGAGTAACATTATACATAATGTAAAGATCATCATCATTCTGGTAACGGCACTGCTACTCATTTGCCTCTGTCAAGCGTTGCTACAGCGACGGTGTGTTGCCGGTGATACACTATTATAAGATGACAATTGCAAGTGGATCTCGACTTGAAACTGATAAATACTTACCTACCTACCTATTAGCAACCGGTACCGGTCAGTGTCCCAGACGTTAAATCAATACAACATCATCATTACGCAACAACACATCGACCTCTGTGTACGTACCGGCTACCCGCACCCCACATCCTGGTGCATACGAGTACAGACAGAGAGAGCGGACATTACGCAACCATGCGCTCGAAACTATGTGCCTATCAATTATAACACCAATTACTTTTAGTACAAGGTATTTATTGGAATCACAATAAAACATAAAAATATGGGCGGAGAGACAAACAGCACGTACCAAGTACAATCTGTAACCTGTAGCTACAGTAGGTACCCGGGTGCTAAACACCCATCTTGAACTGAGACACTGTCGCACAGCTTGTGGAAGCCATTTTTTTTTCTAAAGTCTATGTGTCAGTTACTCAGGTGTGCTGCCAGGCGACGTTGTATGCACCAATGTGATAGGTATGACATGAAACACAGTAATTTTACTATGTCTGCACCACCCGGGTGGGTGGTGCAGACATAGGCAGGAATGGCTGAGTGGGTACTCAGCCATTCCTGCTTACACACATATCCACGTGATACTCTGCTGCTGCTACAACTAACATTAATTTACCTCATCATAGTAAAAGCCTCTTGTATCCCAAACTCATTGATTTATACAGTAATTATAAAGCTAGTACATACAACACAAAACATTTAATTACAATACTATTCACTTAATAAGTATATTTCCTAGCTACTGCATTGATTTGTAAGTACATTCCACTGGGGTGGAGATGTGGAGTACATCTTGGCCTCAGTGGATTGTCACCCAAGAAGTACAGGCACTGTACTTACAAGTTGTATAAATTATCTTAATAAACCAAGCAAGCACCAATAGATGCAGGCCTCTGTACATAATAAGCATTATTAATCATTGGTAAAATACAATGTTCATTACATAATACAATAATGAAATTAAAATGATTTCCTAATTATCAAAGATTTAAATTACTAATTTCAATTTAAAAAAATGTTATTATTATTATAATAAAATAAATTGTCTTGTTCAAATTCACAGTCATCTCATAACAGATGATGGTCGCAATTCTCTTAAAACTATGTCAAATGTAATTATTACAGGTACTCGTTAATTCTGAATGTTTAATAGAACTGTCCCTATTTGTGTCAATTAGCAATAAGTGTTGTTGATGAAGTGTGCCGCCTTCTCTGCGATCATGACGACGGGCGCGTTGGTGTTCCCGCGGATGACGGCCGGCATGACGCTGGCGTCGGCCACGCGCACGCCGCGCACGCCGCGCACTCGCAGCTGCCCGTCCAGTACGCCGCCCAGCGCGCACGTGCCCACCGCGTGCCACGCCGTCATCGCCAGCTCGCGCACCTGGCACCTTATCAGCTCGTCCTCCTCCAAATCCTTACAACTCTCCGGAGTAAAGTCTACAACGCGAGCATTTTTCTCCTTAAAATATGTAGTATTTACCAACGACAAAGCCACTTTAACAGCTTCAGGATACTCCTCCAAATCAGCGACGTTGTCGAAAGTACCGGAGTATATGAGAGGATCGTCCTCCGGGTCCGTCGAGCACAAGGTCACGTTGCCGCGCGACTGCGGCTTCAGCAGGACGACGGCGATTGTTATTATTTCGTTGTGCTCACTCTCCTCTACTAGCTTCACACACGTGTCGTTCGTATACCCTAAGCCGAGCGTACACACATCATAGGTTAATTGTCCTTGAGGAACGCATGAAGGGTAAATTGCAAAATAAGGTACGTTAGGATCTTTGCCCTTCTGAGGCAGGTAGAGACCAACGCTGTCAGAATAAGACAACATCCCTGAGCCGTCATATAGATATTTGATCACATCGAAGTAGGCATCTCGATCATTTTCCTCACAAGTGCCCTTCTCCGCGGAAATATAGTAGAGGACCATAACGTGGTCGTTGAAACCCTCGCCTACTGGCAGATCTTGAACGACATCTATGCCTAACTCGTCGAGATGAGCCGCCGGCCCGATGCCGGATAACAGCAACAGCTTCGGAGTGTTGAAGGTACCCGCTGTTACGATGACCTCTTTGTTAGCGAACACGTATAGTTCTTGTCCATCCGACAGAGCCTTTATACCGACTGCTGTATTATTCTCTATCAAGATTTTCGTCACTAGAGTGTCTTTTAACACATGGAGGTTGTTGCTCTTCACTTTATTGAGTAAAGCAGTCGCCGAACTGTCTCTTCGTCCATCTCGGATGGTGTGCGAGAACTTGCCTGCTCCTATTCTATATGGGTACGTCATGTCGTCAACTATATCAAAACCTAATTCTTCAAAAGCCTTCAGGAGCTTTGTGTTGGGGCTGTGCGGTACATTGGTACCGGACACTTCGATTTCCCCGTGTGTTCCGTGATACTGCATGAGTTCGCTGTTGCGTACTATCTTGTGGTCAGTCATCTGTTCGGTTTTCATGAAGTAGGGGAGTACGTCGGTCCAGTTCCACGAGTCTCCGACGATGTCTGCCCACTCGTAGTAGTCCACGGGGTGTCCGCGCGCGTACACCATGTCGTTGAGCGAGCCGCTGCCGCCCAGCATCCTGCCGCGCGGCTGCTTCTGTCGCCCGCCTGCTAGCGACTGGCTCGTGAAGCCGTCATCGACTGTCGTGAAGTTCCAGTCGTAAGGGGACCCTTTCAGAGTTTGTGTGAAGCCAGGTATCTGAAATTATTTTGAGTTAGGAGATTATTAGGAAGTACAGCTATGGGCTTTTTTAGTGAGGATCTCATGCGACCAGGTTTTCACTAAATAGCCGTTTTAAGGGCGCCGCATTTATACAAAGTATTAGGTAGCTATGTTATGTACCTATTCTTGGCAAACTATATTTTTTTGTTAGTGGTTTTTCGTATTATTTTAAAAATTATTTTAAATTAATTAAATTTACATACTAAAAATATATAGACCATCACGCCTGTATTCCCTTGAAGGGTTAGGCAGAGGTGTAATTTACATACTAGTTATTGTGAAATTATTTACTTCACGTGTCATGTTCTTTTTTTTGTTACAATTTAAATAGCACATGCCCCTGTTGACACTTCGTATTATAAAAAACGTTACAGCTCCTTAAGAGATGGTCGTATTCTGCCAAGATCGTGTTCGTCAGGCTATGATTGTGTGAACTCACGATGCTCTCGTCGGGCGGGTCGGGGCCGGCCTCCACCAGCAGCACCTCGAAGCGGGCCAGCTCCGCCAGGCGCGCCGCCAGCGCCGAGCCCGCCGTGCCGCCGCCCACCACGATGAAGTCATAGCTCGACCCGTCTGCACATCACTTGTAAACTTCACTTAAACATCAACACACGTTATGTATATTATACAATGTATAGGGGGCGGCCCTATTATAATTTACTGGCCACATCGAGACTCCAACCTAAAAAACCTTTACCTGATGTGGAAGTCAATCCAACTAGTGTGTACCTAAGTAGTCAAATACGTACATAAGTAAATACATAATAACAATACGTACTGGTGACTTCAGCCTGCCTGGGGTAGGGCTCCTGTAGGAGGCACTGCGTGGCTGCGAAGAACTGCAGCGTGGCAGCCACGGCCGCGCCCGCCGGGCCTGCGCCGGCGCACCCGCCCGCCTCGTAACACATAATAGGTACCTGGAAATATATACTCTAGCTAGTATACCTAACTCCTTCTCCCCTTTTCAAAATAATGTACCGATGTATCCTCAATTATACAATAATTGTGACACTATTAGGTATTCACCAGTTTGTAAATACTAAATTGTAATAGAAAATGAACACAAGTTGAAATTCTGTCGAAAAAACCACATTATCTTATCAAATTCAAACGTATCGAGTGGTTTTTCTTTATTTATTTTATAATTCTTTATAAAAGCAAGCAAGCATTCTTCTATTTGTTCGTTTCTTATGTCATACTTACAGGTGCTTACTCACCTAAATTCGAAACAAACGTCGTCGGTCGATGCACCGTGAACGTTAACGCGTAACAAACGTTAATTAAACATTTAAAATCGTTTTCAAAATTTGGAAAATATAATCGAAAGAAAAGGTAAAAAAATAAGAAATATTTTTTTGTTAACTGCCTCGTTGCAGTTGGCCTAGTGGTCCTAAGCGCGTCTGCTACGCTAGAGGTCTTGGATTCGATTCCCAGTTCGAGCAAAAACTGTTTATTGAGTTTTTCTATGAAATTCTCAGTAGCAGCTCGGAGTTTGGATTTGTGCCCGATTACATTACGATTTACGATACATTGGTACACCTCTGCCTAACCCTTCGGGGAATACAGGCGTGATGGTATTTCTGTTTTTTTTTGTTAAGAATTCAGGGACAGACAATTAAAAAAAAACATTTGTTGAAAAATCCAAGTGTGATTAAACGGTGGAAAATTTCATCACTAGAGGCATGTAAAAGTTTTGATTGGATCGGAAGGGAATGTTGGAATTAATAAATACATGGAGTTTACTTCGTTGAGCTTTTACTGCTGGCTTGCGCTTCACACTAAGTATTAGTTTCTTTGTCTGGATAACAAGGATATTCTGGATGATAGTTCTTTCAAAGATTTTGAAATTCAGTGTTTTCTATTATTACAGTTATATAATTATCTTGATGTGGCGAGTTGAGAAGTGAGTTGTTCCGTTTAGCTCTGCAGTTTAGGAGGCTACTAGTGCTGCCATCTTTGAACTATTAGAACCATTTTCATCGGACGACATCTATTCAGAGGAGTATTTTTTCTGAATGTGATGTTGCTAATGATCTGTTCTTGTAATGATTACGAATGAATAACAAATTGAAAAAAAAACATGGTTCGGTCCGAACTCGCAACCTCCGGGTATCGTCGCCGGAGAGCTGCGGTTTGCAGTCGATCGCTGATGCCACCATGGGAGCTGGTCAGTGCGTTTTTAGGGTTCCGTACCCAAAGGGTAAAACGGGACCCTATTCTTAGTAAAATGTAGAAGTTATTAAGATTAGTTGAAATTCCCCGCTGTCGAGATTGCCCCGCTGCACCTTAAGTATTTCTGTTGTCGCTATACCAAACAATACTAAAAACAAAATAAAATAAATATTTAAAGGGGCTCGGCTTCCATACAACAGACTTGATTTTTTGCCGTTTTTATAGATAATGGTACGGATCTCTTCGTGCGCGAGTCCGACTCGTAGGTACTTGGCCAGGTTTTCAAATTGAAATTGACTTTCCCGAAACAAGAGGAATATTCTGTTAGTTTTCATTTACTGTACCTAAGACAGTGATTTGTATATTCTAGGTAAAATATGGACGCAACTCACTGTTTGGCTTCAAATCGTGTGGTTGTTTACAAGTGTTATTATTGTCCCATCTGTTGCTGTTTAATTATTGCATTAACAATCGCTTTTATAAGTTGACACACTTAATTATATAGGTGGATGTCTTTTTGTTCATATTATATACTTAATAACATGTTCACTAGATATATTTATGTTACCAATGTAACATGAGATTGAAGATCACTTTCACTAATTACCCACTTTAAACCATTTAATCACTAATAAGTTTTAATGTCGTGACGGCGGTGTTATCACACGCCTATGTTAATTCAGTCAATTAATTGATCAAGTGTAATTTATTTAAATTGCTAACAGATTCTTTAAAATACATTATTACTGTATATAGTTTCCAGTGCAAATAACCACACAAGACACGAAACTACTCTGAATGAGTTCTAAGTATATTTTGAATAGGTAGCTAGTAGTTGTTTTTGTACTACTTATGTATTATATTATTTATTCACGTGTTTACTCAACGTCTATTACAAACTGGCCTTGAGTACAATATTTGGCATATCTAAATATCCAATTACGTTTAAGACAGATGAGCTAGGTTGGACAGCTATTTGCGGTAGTTGTCAGAAGTCGAGTTACAGCCTGGGAATACGTCATTTGTATGTAGTCGTCAAGGTCAAAGTATTTATTAGAGTGATTTTCGGTAGGTAGGTACAACAAGCCTTACAGAAATTTTATAGTAGGTAAACCAAAAATCTACCTTTGGGGCGTTTGTTGTTAATGATGGGAAATCATCAAATGACTTATTCCGCACTAGGCGGAGCGGAACGGAATGCAAGCCTAATTCCCTAAAAGGTGATTTAGATAAAACAGACCTACTGTCATTTGTATTTTTTTCTTTTTTCAATAGATTGTCATTGAAGATCATTTGTTATTGTTTTGAAAATAACATACCAGTTTTTATTTAGCTTTTCCAACTGGGTTCCGATAACAATTAATATTTAGCGCATTTTATTAAACACGAGCACTCATCACTGACCACTTCAATGTCTTGTTATTCAGCAAATTCTTGCATTGATTACATACTTAGATTACTGTATTTGCAAATTCATATCTAGTACTTGCAAATATGTTAACTTGTCTGAACGAACGAACGAACTTAACACTAAACTATGAACTTCATCAACTGAAGTACCGACACGACATTGTTTTATAAATGAATTTTAATAATTGTAATGTGGGTAGTCGTTTATTTAAAGGTACTTATAGGTTGCTTTCCTGAATTAGACAATAGGCACTAAACTGAAGACAACGCTGAAAGTATTCATTTAACTCAAACGAGCGTATCTACCTACATACTTATTTTGTCTGGGGCACGTAATTTACGTTCAAATTAATGATCACAAATTCTCTGCCAAAGATTACCTACCTCATAAACACATAAAAACAATCAACTATACCTCCTAAACCTACGAAATATTATAAGTAATAAGTAAGCATAGATAACTATCTAACTACGTATTGTCAAAAAAATTGTAGGCGCTTCTCTCATCTATAAACCATTATTCGCGTCTCGGAACGCGCATGATGCCGTCAAGTAAAGAATACCTTGTGATGACTTACCTTTATGCACGAGTTGCAACAATAATCAGTAAGTAGTAGTCGTTGCAGTAATCGACTAAGCAGCACGAGGCATACAGTCACCCGACACTACAGATGACTGTTATGATGTCGATAGCGAGCTAACAATCAGAGCGTTTATCTCAACAGTTTTACATAACAGGTAAACGCCGGTGTGTCCGATACCACCAGTACCTACTGAAGGATCGAGGCCCCGGAGTACTGTGCACTCCGCATGGCTGAAGGTTTCCACGCGCGAGTTGATGTGATCAACAGATAAACAGTCATGTCTGGCTCACAACACTATCTTGACATGTTTAGCTGCTCTCTTCTCAGTATCTATTTCCTGATAACATGTAAGTGGTTAATCATATCTTAAAATATGTAGGTAGATAGGTGTTATGCAGCAGGTGACTGCTTCGTTGGTGAAGGGAACGTGGAATTCGTACTTCAGTACACTCGAGTCGGCCATTTAATAGATAGTTATTAGTGGATTTGCACTAATCGTCATGGTGTGTTGGGAAAGTGTTGAATATCAATTAAACTACTAGCTATATTACTCCCAGTTATAGTCACAGTTCACAAACAGATTCGACCATAAAAGGAAAACACGGAAGGGAAATCCAAATTCAGCACACATAGATATGTTCGACACAACACGGAGTTTATATAAATATCTTACTTAAATACGGATACCAAACCTAACTGCCTCATTAGCCTAGTGTTCCTAAGCGCGACTGCTACGCTAGAGGTCCTGGGTTCGATTCCCAGGTCGGGCAAAAAGTGTTATTGGGTTTTTCTATGAAATTCTTAGTAGCAGCTCGGAGTTTGTATCTGTGCCCGGTTAATGGCAATAGGCTCGCCCCCTATTACATGGGACCTAAATGACCGGCGAACTGAGGGTGTACATTGGTAAACCTCTGCCTAACCCTTAGGGGAGTATAGGCGTGATGGATGGTACTTACACAAAATTCGTACTGCAGTTCGAGTACGAATTTCGACGTGTATTACATAAAAACAGACAATAATAAGACGCATGTTAAGGGCTGCCGCAGGCTTATCCGTCAGAAATTTCTCATTAGCAGTCTGGAGTCTGGATTTCTGTCCGGTTATTGTCAATGCGTTCGCCTTCATGGACATAAGGCTAACCTAAAAGTTAAAACAAAAGTAACTTGTTAAATACGATGGTCTACCTAGGTGCACCCCTGCCGACCCTTATTTATTTATTTAAACTTTATGCACAAAAAAAAAGTACAAAGCACCTGCTGTGTTATCTCTTCACCACCTTTGGTTGACTGGTAGAGAATGCCTAAGGCATTAAGTCCGCCTTTGTACTTCTTTTTTGGGCATAAAGTTTAAAAAAAAAAAAAAAGGCGGACTTAATGCCTTAGGCATTATCTACCAGTCAAGTTGACTGGTAGCCGACCGACCTCTCGTCAGTGACGAGAGGTCGGTCGGCTCCGCCGGCGCGTGCGACACAGGGAATAGTGAGGGACAGGGCGCGCGGGGCTACTCTTTGACGACCGACGAATAGCCCGCGCGCAGCGGCATTGTTTGATAAGAATGGCAACAGTGTATGATGGGCGCCGGCGGCGTTTTGCGAAACGATTGAATTGTATTCGGTGCGGTGCGGCAACAGCTGATTGGCCTACGTAATGGTTTTATGCAAATAAATCAATTCAAATTTATACGTAAAAAAAATTGTATGAAAAAAAATATGACACATTATCAATAATTTATCTTTACTATTGTAATCTATAAACACAATACTACTTCCCATTAAATCCGTGGCAGATATTTTGGTAACACCTTTATACAGGAAAAGTTTTTAATCAGTGCGTAATTTTTTTTGGTAGTTCAGTGTCAGTAATAGAACACATTTCCGTGTTTAGTTAAAAAAAAAAAAATTCATCCTTATCCGAGTTTGAAATAAGCAAAACATGGACATAATCTGTTCGCCATACTATTGTAGCTACCTACCACGTTATGACATTCTGTTAAGAAATAATGATGCAAACAGTTCTGAGAAGAACTTGGTAAGCCACAGTAGGTATACAACGTTTTGACAACACTGATAAGAAACAAGGAAGCATACAGCCCTGAGAAGGACTGACACCACGTTTGACAATCCCGTTAAGAAACATTCATCAGGACACCAGATGCCACGCGTCGTCTCCAAGAACACCAGGATCTGCCCAGCTTCAGTTCGCGGTGTGTTCTATCTTCGATCGCGGCGTTTAGCGATTTCTGTGTATAACTCCGCACACGACCGTGGTTACCTAGGAAAGAAAGAGCGGGAAAATAGGCACCCCTATTATGAGTTTTGCCTGCTCGCAGCTGCACGCCGTAAACAACACAGGCACCCCAGGTTTTCTAAAATGTTTTGTAAATATAATGTACAAGTTATTATTCGTCAACTCAGATTTTTGTCAGTGTGCTGTATTGTGATTAGTCAAAATTACACTTTTCTTATTGGTCGTGTTTTTCTAAATTGTGTTATAATTTTAATGTAGATGCCTTTATTGGTTGAGTCACATTTTTGTAAATAGTATAAATAACGTGTAAATAAATATTCGACAATTATTCGCACTTACAACTTCAACACGAGTTTTCTTCACCCTTCTGATATACCTACTTCAAGGAGTCACTATAGCCACCAAACCCTTGCTATCCAAATGGCTAACATCGCTAAACTATCAATGAAAACTCGCGGCCGCCGCCCGGGCGCATGGCTGGGGTGAGGGGGTGGGGAATGCGCTAGCGCCGAGTGACAATAAAATATGGTTTTTAAGTAAACATGTTTCGTAAGCGATAACTTTTTTTTAGTACTAAGACATATTAAAATAAAATATACGTGTTTAATAAAACGTGTTGAAGTTTATTATGGCAAAATTTACGAACTGGTTATTTTTTTTTTCCTGTATAATAAAATTGTAGCGACGTCAAAACTGTACATTTAATATTTTTGAAAAAAAGTAATTGCTAAGAGGTCGGGGAATGATTCTAATGTCGAAAATATTATTTTTAGATTTTTTGTCTGTTTGTTTGTTGAAGCATCACACAAATTTTATACTGCTGGACAAAATCTGTTTAATTTTTGTATATATATTCCACAGAGACCAAATTTGACCGTAGGCTATAAATTATCACGCTATCTGCTTTGGGGGCTGAGCAATGTTGCATTATGTTTTACTCTCCTACAGATTACAACGCATTTATAAAATGACAAAACTAAATATAAGAATACTTTAGGTAGGTGGGGATCGAACTACTGAAATAGTTATCATTACGCTATACCTTCTAGGAGCTAAGCAGTTAAATGTGGCAAATTAGAACGGCTATTTTACAACATTTGCTATCGAAGTATGTGGTCTAACAGCCCTTTCACACGGCAGTCCAGTTTTTAACAGGATCCCGTTTGATGGCGAATGTGTTTATATGCTAGCGTTCACACGAGCATCCCGCATGCGGGATCCTGCAAAAAACCGAACCGGTCGAATTGTGCCGTTCGGTTTTGTCACTAGAAACTGGATCCGAAGTCCAGTAAAAAGCGGGATCCCGTTTAATCACACATATATTTCAATAGCAGTGTTCGGGTTTTAGTCAGTAAAAGTCTGACACTCTCTCCCGCCCCGCCCTGGGCGGGGGAAGTTATTTGATGATTTCCCGTCTATAAAAAAAAAAAAAGTCCAGCGATTTGTAAGCAATTGTAAGGCGGTCATCGAACCGTTACAGCCCTTTCACACGGCAGTCTAGTTTTGCGGGACCAGCTTTTTACTGAATCCTGCAAAACTGAATTGCCATGTGAACACAGCGTCTAGTTTAGCAGGATACCGTAAAAAGCCGATCCTGCAAAACTGGATGCCGTGTGAAAGGGCTGTAACGGTTCGATGACCGCCTTACAATTGCTTACAAATCGCTGGACTTTTTTTTTTTTTATAGACGGGAAATCATCAAATAACTTCCCCCGCCCTGGGCGGGGCGGGAGGGAGTGTCAGACTTTTACTGACTAAAACCCGTCTATGTTCCTTCATGTGCCCTTTGCGTTCCGGGGGCGCGGTATCTCTTTCGAACAACCCGCAGCCCCGGCAGGCATCGGCCCTCAGTGGCCCCATCCAATTTTGCTGACATCTCTTTGAGGCGCGCGTGGAACACGAACGCGCCGTTGACACGGTCTGTCGCTAGTGAACGTACGGACGGTGAGCTACCCATTGCTCACCGTCCACAGACCCGCGTCTACGGTGGCCGGGAGTCGTCTCGTGGCTCCCGACGCCCGGATCGTCTACCGCGGCGGCCGCTGGGACGGGGGACCCTCCTTTCCCTCTCCCGTCCCGCCGCCTCCTTCTAGCATTACAGCTTCGCAGAAGGAGGCGACTGCTTCCCATTCCCCCTCGCTCCGGACCAGGGCCTGAACCAGTGCCGGACGCGAGAGGGCGCCGCCGCCGATGGCTGCCTCGAGGACTCGGCGGTGCTCAGCCCAAGCAGGGCACACCGCCAGAGTATGCTCCACCGTGTCCTCGGGGCGATCCTCGCAATGGTGACACCCGGGCGTTTCCTCCCGCCCGATGAGATGCAGGCACCTCCCGAAACTTCCGTGTCCGGTGAGGACCTGCGTCAGGCGGTAGGTGAGGGCGCCGTGGCGCCGCTCTAGCCACTCCTCAAAGAGGGGACTTACCGCCTCAATCGAGGCGTGCCCTGCACGAGGTTGCGACAGTCGCTCTCTCCATGTCGCCATGAGATCGAGCCGGAGGTCCGTCCGCTGGGCGGCAATTTGCCGCGGCAGCGGAGTTTCCCCCCGGCCCAGTGCCTCCGCGCGCCACTCATGTAGGCGCGAAATCGCTGGACTTGAGTTCGGACCCCGATAACTGTTTTTCTTTTTTTGATTTTTTTAAGTGTACCTTCGATGCTAGAACATTTCCAAACTGTAATAAAACAGAAGTAGGCATTTTTCTGTCATAACATTTTGCTTTCTTATTTTTCAAATATTTTATTATTTATGCAAGTTTTTTTTTTATAATCATAGTTTCATATAATAAGTATAGAAGTAAAAACATTTACAGTCATTTATCGAAAAAATAAATAAACTGATAGGCGTGGGAACGATAGTAGAGCGGAAAATATATTACGTATTGTTTGTTAAAGAATTTCTGTCTGACTCTCCAAATTAAGGAGATGGCTAAATGGAAGTATCTAGACCACTGCCCCATGTGCCAGGTACCATGTATAAATATGGTACCTAGAACAATGTAATGCTGAATGGCTAAATATTAGTATTTCATGTACAAACAAGTTTCAGATACTTTTTGGGAATAAAATAATGGTAAAATAATTTTGCCTAAAAAGGGAAAAAAGGTGTGTGTGACAGTATATAATTTTCTTCAACTGACACTTTCGAAAAAGAATAAAACTAAAAACGAAAATGAGGTTGTATATTTATAAGCGAATGTTTGTGATGAAAAAGTTTTTCTTTTTTTTTTAGATACTTTATTATGTTTAATAGTTCACGAAAGTGCTAGGAAAATGTTAAACACTACATAATTCATGAATGATTTTTTAAATATTATGAGGTTATGTAAGATTCATATACATTCCAGAATGTTTCTGGCCCGGGGGCAGTCATTTAGCCATCACCTTTTGACAAAATAGACTTTAAATGTCTGGCCAACACATGGCTGTAGGTATATTCTAACGCGATTGAATTCTCCTTCTTTTCGCATCGATGATACCCCTAACCAATGATAATAAAATATCATTGCCCCTAACAATAATTTGCACCAGTTGAGACATGTACTTACAGGACACATTGTACAGTGCTTTCCAAATACATCACGGAGTTCACTACTGGGAAGCAGGTAGTCTCGCAGCTTGAAGTAGTCATGAGGTGGTGGCTGTCTTCCTTCCCACAATCTACTTCTTTCTTTGGGTGGTGGGTTTTGTAATAAATAGTGAGGCCATTTGTAATAAATAATGGGGTTAGGTAGGTAAGCATTATTGCATTATGTTTATTGTTCGTGAGCATTTTACCACAGGACTGCTATTTATCCTACGAAATAAGAATCATCAAGTCATAGCCAAACGGAGTTAAGCAGTCAATTGGGTAAAAAAATCATAACCAGACTGATTCTGGCCACGGCGGCTAATCTTAATGCAGACTAGCCAAGTATGCAGGAGACATTAAAATGCACAAGTGTGTGAGCAAACGCTGCCTCTTCCCCAACTCTCATAGTCCGATGTGTCGGCAATCCGACACAACCAAACAGGAATCAGGAGCAGGACCAACGGCTTTACGTGTTTTTCGATATATGGGAATTTACACTACCAACTTCCAAACTCCGGGCTGTTACTGAGAAATTCGTAATGGAAAAACCCAATAACACTTTTTAATGTTATTACCAACGCTCAACAGTCTTGGTTGCCACCACGAGACCAACGGAGAAGTTCAAATATGATATGATAAATAAATAAAAATGGTTTACTTCTATAACTTTGCTTATACAATACTATTTAGTGTCGGAACTGCCCAGGAAGCATGTAGTAATGCTTGTGTTGGGTCGTCCCGCTCTTCCTTAGGACTAAATATTACGGTCGTACGATAGGTCTTTAAAAAGAAATTATAACTACGCTAGGAATATTTTTCGTGAGTAAAACACGACGCCTCAGACTATTTAAAGAGTTGCCAAGTTGTATCGATAGATTGCCGCACCACTATGATGCTCTGACGCAGGTATTCTTCGGACATGTTATGTTTGTTTCGGCATCTACCGGTTTCGGGTTCGGCGAGAGCACACGCCCGAGTGTTATCACTGTAAGGACCATCCAGAGGACACGGTAAAGCATATAATGGAGGACTGCCCTGCTTTGGCGAAGCACCGCGTCCGTGTCCTCATGGAGGCGATCGGCGGCAGCAACCTCTCGCGTCTGGCCCTGGTTCGGGAAGCAATCACTTCTTGCTGCGAAGCAGTAATGCTGGCAAAGGAAGAGACAAAACGCGTGAGAGAGACACCAACCTTACGCCCCAGCCAGCGCAACAGAAAGGGACGTCCCGGGCGTCGGGAGTCGCAGGGTAATTCCCAACCACCGTAGGCGCGGGTCTGCGTTCGGCGAGCGTTGGGTGGCTAGCCGTCCGATCAGAACCATACTCGTGTCGTCGTCGCGTTGTGTTCCACACATGTCTCAATGATGGGCCAGTGCCTGCCAGGGTTACGAAATTTGTTCGAAAGAATTACCGCGGCCCTGGAACGCAAAGGGCATTAGGAGAAAACGGATGGCCTTTGGTCAGTAAGAGTCTGACATTCCCTCCCGCCAGAGCGGAACAACTCATTTGACGATTTTCCATCATGAAAAAAAAGGAACACCGCACCGTGGGCCTACCAACCTCGACACTTCATACAAGTGTTATAATATTTTATTGTCTGGGCTGAGGTACCTACGCTACCAAAAAAGTGTACCTACTTCTGTTCCAACGGCTAAACAAATTAGCTACAACAGGAAGTGTACTAAAATTAATTTCACCCATATAAAAAATCCGTTACAGTCATTCTTCTGCCGTTGAATGTTTCTTAGACTTCGAGCTTTCATGATACATATATAGAATCATGCATCAATCATTAATCATGCATCGCATGCAGAATTTCTTTTAATATGTAGGTACTGTCAATAGAACATATTCTGCATGCTTAAAAATGAAAATGAAGCTTACCTACTACCGTCATTCTGCAAAAGATGAAAGGTAATTTGAGAGGTAAAACTTTGTTTAGTCTTTTAATAAGTCATCTTACTGTTTTTCCCAACAACATTAAATTAACTATAATACGAAGCTCCGATTCAGTTGGCAGTTGCTTTTGATTACAAGATTAATTTCTACGGTCTTGATACTACACAGATCGAAGCTACAATGTGAGTGTTAAAGCAGAACCTATTAGAGATGCTTTTCAATGGTTAGAGAAAGAAAAATAAGTAAATTTTGGCACCACATCACAGTATTTTCGAAAGGAATAGTAAAGCCATATCATATACCTACCCTCCTCACAATTATGTTTCAGTCCCTGGTACGGCGCAAGCTCATTACCAATCGGACACAATCAGACTCCGGGCGTCTACAGGCTAATTTCGAAAACCCACACTCGGAACTATTAGCAGTCACCTTAGTAACCATTTGACATGCTTGGAAGATTATAATAGCATATTAGTATTCAATCCATAATTGGTTAAGTAACAGTAAGGTCGACGTGAGCGAAGCCGCGGGCAACAGCTAGTTTCATATAAACTAAGGGACGGGAAATAGCCAAAACAGGGAACTATAATTGCATTAACATATTTATTGTATTGTAGGTACATTATTTCAAATTAACATTAAAAACATGATTTTAATAAAACGTTTCATGTAGGTACGTAATGTTCAGTCACGAGTATAAACATATAATGTCCCTGTCACGAGAAGCTATAAATTTTGTAAATTTGCGAACCACTAAATGGTTCACAACCTTATAGGTACGTACTTATAAAAGACAAAAATGTTCAACTGATCAGAAATAACAAAATCTACAACAGTTGATTGAATTTGAGATTATTTGTTGTTGATTGAATTGTCGCTACGTAACTTGTTAGAAGTTCTTTGTGTACAAAATGTACAGCTTCTCGTGACGTGGACTTTAGTCGCTATTATTCTGGAGTTAACTGCCTCGTTAGCCTAGTGCTCCAAAGCACGACTGCTACGCTAGAGGTCCTGGGTTCGACTCCCAGGTCGAGCAAAAAGTGTTAATGGGTTTTTCTATGAAATCCGCAGTAGCAGCTCCGAGTTTGGATTTGTGCCCGGTTAATGGCAATAGGCTCGCTCCCTATTACATAGGACCAAAACATACCAGCGAACTGGAGTTGTACACCTCTGCCTAACCCTTCGGGAAATAAAGGCGTGGTGGTATGTTTAGAAATCGTTGAAGAATGTTGTTAAGTGTATACATGTTTATGCTCGTGACTGTACATAGGTGTTGAATATGTAGCACCAAAGTAAAAATAATACTTATATATAGGTACTTCAAATTGTCCTCGACAACTGGCAATCGGAGGGAACATCGGGCCTCATGTATTGTAGCTGTAAACAAACAATAGTCACATAATTAACATTGTCATCAAGCCGCTAGTAGCACACGGTAGCGCTTCATCTCCTAGTGAGCGAACTTCGTACCCTGAGCCGGCGCCAGGAGCGGGCGCGCACTTCGGACCGCGACCTTCCTAAGGCACTCGCTCTTGAATTCTGCTTACAGGACTATTTAAATCTGAGCGGTATCCGCTACCGGTGCCAGTAGCGATTTCCCAATGGGTATGCGAATAACGCGTTGTTCAAACCATAGCGGTATTCGCTCCCGGAGCCGGTAGCGGTGTTCCGACAACGCCCAGTGTACGATAAATAACGTGATAAAAAGATACCTAGCAGAAGAACAGAAGAAGCATAGCTTTTATTAGCAGTACTTGAGTACGAACGCGTACTACTTCGGTACGCGGCTCCAGCTTCGCGACAGCCGCGGAAATGCCACACCCGATACCCGGCGGGATACCACGGCGGTAGAGGATACCGCTTGCATTTGAATAGGTTTAAAACCACGTTATACACATGCTTGTAGTTTGCACAAAAGTGTTGAGTGATTTTGTTCTCGTGTTGTAAGTTGCAGAAAATGTAATCTGAGCCGAGATGCTCACTACGCTCGCTCTCACCGTTTACAAACTTTTAGTACTTACTAAATACAATTTCTGAATAAGTCCACAAAGTAACTCCTATTTTCTTGTGAATGGTCAAAAGATAACTTAATCTATCCGAGGTGGGTCCCATACTCCTATGTAACCATCAGAGCGGCCGCAAGTTGTATCTTGTCCTCGTACCGCTAGCCGCTGCAGCAAAACTGTTTGTCAGCATCGATAAGTAAGCGTGTTTAGTTCGAGTCACGCAGGTGCTCAGCTGTTCAGCTCTGAAGCGGGGGTCAATATGTTGCGTAGTAACACAGCCGCGTGGCATGCGCAACTGTAAGCCTAGTTGCAAAGCAACAAATTTACGTGACGCGAGCATGATGGCCTAGGGCCAGCGCAACCATCCCAATTAAACAAACCAACCAACATTTTTGCTCTAATTCGTTCTCTCTCGTTTAGAGAGGCGTCTGGGGAAGTCCGGCAGGGGTTGTCAAAAAGTGTCAAGGGAATCCCGATTAATTAAAAGATAAGCCATAAATTAATAAAAGAACAACTGGGATGTCCGGGAAAAGATCTCAATTTTACCCAAATGTCCGAGGTTTTGCAGTTTTTGTCCGGCGTCGGCAATTTAGGCGATGGCAACCTTACATAATTATAACCAGTCGATTTATGTTAACACAAATGTAATAGGTAGGTACCTATTTCAGAACAGGTCAAAGCTTTTCACAGAGATAAGTACAGGACCCGTTACCCGTTTTCAGTTTCATGTTGTAAAGATGTATGGGAGATACCTACCATAAGTCTCCAAATGTTCTATTGATCAAAGCTTGAGTGAAATTAAACTCAAGATACATAAAATTAAAATTATAATTCTACGTAAATATACAACGCAAAATTCTACAAAACAGTGCGACTATAAATGTTTGACTGGCGACAGTGTGTTGTACAGTCTGGGCACAGTCTGGGCACAATGTTACTCCGGCCCGAAGCGAGGCTCGCCCGCGCTCACTGGGCGACGCACTGGTCGGTGTACCCCGCCGCCGGCGGCGGCGCGTTCGGAGTCACTGTACGAGCTGTTAGCTTCATCATCGAGGTCTTCTCAAGTCTATGTAAGCAACATGTTTCACATTATACTCCAGTCAACTATAATGCTCACTACACGGATAACTATTTTAACATTAAATTACTTGCTTCATCGACTTTAATTTTCCAGAAAACTATTTGCGCTAATTTAGTACGTAATAGCAACTGCGACCAACTTGGATATACATGTATAAGGATTCGATGGATCGCGCTACAACATAATGTATACGTATGTACCTATTGTGATGAAAATTCTATGAAAAAATAGAATACGAACTGAAACTCACATGAGTCAAAAGAAAACTACAATGCAACAATCAAAATCAAAAAAACAGAGTAAGGAGCTTCACGGACGGGCCTTGCATGGGCCCGAAAAAATGTAGATTTCATAGCATCCTGGCGACCTGGTGACCTATTAGGATGAAGTTATTATGACGAATAACTACCGGAGATTTATTGTGAAGTATGGCACGGTTGACATTTGTCGGGGATGCCACCGGCCGGGGGAATCAATCCGCCACATTATCTCTGGGTGTTCTCGTCTAGCTAACGAAGAGTACTTGCATAGGCACAACCTTGCGGCCAAGAGCATCCATCAGCATCAGCTCCAACACGTCAGCGGGCACTTCGGTCGTTAAAAAGCAAAAAAAGAATACTACAGCGCAGCACTACGGTAAAGCAGACGCGCGGGCAGCGCTAGACGGGTACGCACCGCTCGTCCGCCGCTCGCCGCCCGCTGTCCGCGCCGCTGTCTTCGAGACCAGTTCCATATAAATGTACGCATTGAAACGCGCCGCCTCGCTCGCGCTCACTGCGTATCCGAGGCCTGAGTGAACGAAACTTAAAATTATGCTAGTTTGCCTTGGTTGCACTAAGGCCTCATTTACGGAGACGCGTCGCGTTGTGCGGCACGGCCCGCACTGAATCTAAATATATATAACTCAAAGGTGACTGACTGATTGACATAGTGATCTATCAACGCACAACCAATGGACGAATCGGGCTGAAATTTGGCATGCAGGTAGATGTTATGATGTAAGCATCCGCTAAGAAAGGATTTTGATAAATTCCACCCCTAAGGGGATAAAATACGGGATGAAAGATAATACTTCTTAACGCGAGCGAAGCCGCGGGTAAAAGCTAGTTCAAACATATGGCGTTGTATGAGTGCGTTTACGGAGAAGCGATTTTAAACGCGTTTGCTTGAAATTGAGCGTTTTTTTACGGCCGAGCCCGCGGCTGGCACGCAGCGGTAATTCTCGTTGAAGCAATGCCCGCGGCTGGTACGCAGCGGTAATTCTCGTTGAAGCGATGCCCACGGCTGACACGCAGCGGTAATTCTCGTTGAAGCGATGCCCGCGGCTGGCACGCAGCGGTAATTCTCGTTGAAGCGATGCCCGCGGCGGAATCTTCTGCCAGTCATTTTGGAAATTGCAGAACGCAGACGTAATCACCGTCACAATGGAGTACGATATTATCGGTTTTTTTATTGGAAGAAAATTCTACATCGTAACAGAAGTGCGCCCCAGCGCACGCTTGAGGAGTCGCCGCGGGCGCAGCGGCGGGCACCGCCCCGCGTCTCCATGAACAACGTCTTATATTGCCATACGTTTGTGTTTACGCGTGCGATGACAAGTGCCGCTTGACGCGCCGCGAGACTCCACGCAGCACGCGACGCGCGACGCCCCGCGTCTCCGTAAATGAGGCCTAAGTCTTTTTGCGTTGCATTGGCACTTGTCCGCAAAAGCGGCGAAATACCACATTGTGTGGCCAAAAGCTTTCCTCCATCACCTGATGCAGGTAGCATGTCTGTATGCGCACTACAAACGCCTAAAAGTTGACAATACTACCAAGTGTGTTGTGTGTGTTGAAAAAATAAAAATTGTGCGGTCGGGGGACCCTCGGCAGGAACGAAGTCCCATAAGAATGAACAAAAAACAATAATAATATTAGTTTAAGTAAAATTTACACGTATTTAGAAATGTCCAAAAAATAGAAAAAAATGGTTGCCCTTATCACCTGGCTGAATTAATTCCCAGATGAACAAAGTACGCCACTTATATATTAATCCTTATTCTTTACATGACCATTTCTGCCAGTTAACTCTCACCGCAAGCCGCATTAAGAGACCGCTCCAATAGTAATTTGTGTTCTACCGTAATCGTTTAATACATAGTACTTAATAACTGTACTTAATAAATGGTAAATAAATATTTACCATTTATATATTTGCCGGATGTCTACAGATTTCTGTAGACATCCACATAGCCCACATGGTTCCGTGACTTCCGTGTATGTTTACTTATTTATTGACCCCCTCGGAAATACAGACGTTGTTGTTGTAAAATAATAAAGCACAAAGGTTTTTTTTTTTGTTCGTTTGCTTGTTTGTTTGTTTGGGTAAACGCTAAAGAACTTGTAATCCGATTGGAAAAAAAAATTGTATATGAAGCTGAAACAAGAAGACGGCAGTGTAGCGTCGACCAATGCAGAGGTATTGAAGGAGGTCGAAAGGTTCTATGGACATGGACAGCAATGCGCTTAGGTCGCCAAGCGTGTTAACAGCACGGCCAAAGACCCAAGAGCAAAGCTGACCCGACATTTCACCCCCACGTCCCCACGTCCAGGTCCTGCGGCTGATATGATGATGATATGATAGTCGGATTAGTATAGGCTACAATCAAGCTACGAGACACGGGTTCGGAACAGTAACAAAAGACGTAACTTAACGCGGTTAAAAAAACACCCGGTCGAAGTCGCGGGGAGAACTATTATTATTATACAAAGAAGCGTATGAATGTTGACTTACTCTTTCCTGGCGATGCCGAAGTGTCCGAGCAGGATGGGTGCGGTCGCCATGCCGGTCTGCAGGTCCACGGCGGTGACGCGCGAGCCCGGCACCACGATCTCGTAGTACCTGTGCGGGCACACCACGTCAGCTGTTGTTCACCTGTATTTAGTCTATGCAACGTTAGTGCGACAAGTACAAGTAGTGAGACAGACCTGACATTCCACCCGAAGGCATTGTCGACGGGCACGTAGCAGTCGGGTTGCGTGAGCAGCAGGTAGGTGCGCAGCTCGCGCAGCACTTCCTCCTTGCCCGTGCGCAGCGGGTACACGTACTTGATGCCCGACGACTGCCCGTCCAGCTGCGCCGTCTGCGACAGCCAGCGCCCCGACAGCACCACCGTCAGATCCTCGTTCGCCGCATTCATCATCGACAACTTTACATTTAACGTCTGCTGAGGATGCTCAAACAACTTCTTCGTCACCACGCAGAAGATCAGCCCGAAGTCGCAGCGGAAGTCGCAGTGAAACAGGCGCGTGACGCGATGCTCGGGGTTCAGCTTGTCGCACGGGTGCACCATGAGACACGAGCCGCCCGAGAACGCGTCCGCCAGGTGCAGCTCCAGGCACGGGCGCTCGTGGGCCACGTACGCCACTCCGTAGCGCGACTTGTCCTTGTGGCTCTGGTGCACGCTCACGGGCGCCTGCTTTACGCTCGCAGGCTCTGTTAACCATTCCGTCGTACGTTCTTGCTCCTCATTAGTTTCCTTGCAGGACGTCGCTTTGGCGTCCGACTCGGACGCCGGATCGCCCGGCGTCTCCAGGATGGAGTGGCGGATGCGCATGATGCCCTTGGATTCCTTGTACTCGCGCTTCAATTTGTCAATTTTGTTGATGGTGGACAACAGGTAGCCGTGCGGGCCGTGTGACGCGTTGGGCTGGTACTGCTGGTGGCGCAGGTTGAACCATCGCGACTGGCTCAGCACCTGCCGGGACACTCCTACGTCACGCATTATTGCGACTCAACGATAGAGTATACACAGGGAGCATAAACATACCTCTCCGTACGAAAATCGCTTTTCTCCTTGCCCTCTGCAGAAGAACGTGCTGAAGGGTATGTGGCAGGGCAGCTTGGTGTTGAGTAGGTGCCAGAAGCTGTCCCAGAGGGCGCGGTCGCGCAGCAGGAACTTGTCGTAGAAGCTGAGCTCCTCGGCCATGGCCACATCGTAGATGGCGCTGCCGTCGGCGGCGAGCGCCTCGTGCGTCCACGCGGGCGCGAACACCGCGATGGAGCAACCTGAAGCGCGCGCCACTTTTATTGCCTGCGTTGACACATACACTAGAGTTATAATACTGTTATAATACGATTGAAACTTAACGGCGGTTTGGAAGTAAGCTGCGAGAGCAGATTCGCGCAGGTTTATTGAAGTCAATAATAATTTCAGCTCCATTTAATTATTTCTAGATATATATATACAATATGTAACAAAAATCCTGTTGTTCCATCCAAGTTACGCCCATTGTTATGTTCCTTGTTGTAGCGAAACGCAGTCGTATCTCCCAAGGCACATCGACATATTAAAATGTTCCTAATTAGAATAGCAAGCCAAGCGCTCGCAAGCGATAGCGATAGTTTCTTCTCATATCTAGTTTTTTTAATCGCCCCACTTATACTTCCTTTTAAGTTTGAATCGTATTATACCAGTTACGATCGAACTCTAATCAATACTTGAAGTATTCGACCGTTCGACCGTTGTCGGACTCTAGCCAGACTAACGATACTAATGATTATCTGAATATGACCTTTCTGTATTAATCTCAGAACTTCCAATAAGGGGTATCCACTATCATAGTTAGTGCTCAGGTAATGTATGTACCTCAAGTGTGTTGAACTGGCCGCCGCCGTAGAAGTTCCGGCCCCAGACGTCGATGCCGATGTAGAGGTCGGTGAGGCGGGACGCCGCCAGCGCGGCGCTGGACGCCACGTCCTCGCAGCTCCACGAGTAGTTCGTGAACAGACCGTCGCACGCGTCGAAGAACGCCCTACAACCATCAACCACTACAGAACGCCTGGCCTGTATTGCGGTACCCCTGGCCTTGTAGTAATACCACATTTATTAATTCTCTGGAGACTTCCGACTGACCTATTGTTGTCATTGAGTGAGTTCTGCCAGATGAGCTTGCCTTCTATGGTGACGCTGTCGTACCACAGCAGCGTGGCGTGCGGCAGCTCGTCGTGCAGCAGCCGGTGGAAGTGCCTCACGAACGACAGCAGCGCGTCCGGTGCCGATACCTGCGCACCAGAACAACACTGCCACTGTCGGTTTGAAAGCCGTGGTCGTATGCCACATATTTCGGTAAAACACTTAAAACAGTATGTGTATAGTAATAGAACATTAATCTTTAGAACTAAAGCTTAGGCCAAAGTGGCATACGACCACGGCTTTCATAATATGAGAATGTTTTATTGTTTCATACTTTTTTTAGAACGTGATTTTTTTATAGTCGGGTTTTAGTTTTAGAAACTTCTTTTTAAGTTAAAAGTTTATAACACATGCATGATGACTGTTTAATAAGGTTAAAACTGCTTTGTTATAGAAATGGCAATTTGCCTAATAAAATTATACCAAATTAATTTCTGCCATCCAAAATTATGCGGAATTTTAGCTTTGCCAAAGGTAATTACGCCAAATTAAATTCTGCTCCCGAACTGTGGGGGTACATTAGTATATTTCTGCTAATCCTTAGGGGAAACCGTGCCTGATAGTATGATGATATGTAAAACTCTGCCATCTTAAAAGTATGCCATTGTAAATACAGACATATAAACATTCAACCAATCAAAGATACTTCATAATATTATTTATTTTTAAATGTTTTTATTTTTTATAATATTTACCACCATCACACCTGTATTCCCCGAAGGGTTAGGCAGAGGTGTACCAATGTACACTCACAGAAATAATATAAAAAATAAATAAAAAAAAATGTAATTTATATGTTTGAACTGATAAATAAATGGATTTTAATTATGCAAATGCAAAGTCATAATTTTTATGAAAGCTAAAAAAAATATAATGAAAAGTAACCTTGTTTTCAATGTTTAGAAGATATCCGTCAAACTTGAATGTTCTCGCAATAGCCACCAGTGCACTAGCCAAGTTCCGATATTGTGACTCAGAGGACAACACTTCATCCCAAAACACTGCACCTTCTGCATGCTCCGTTATAACAGTTCCTGTTCAATAGAATATTAGTCATTTCTAACAAAAAAAAAACTTGTACATATCATTGGAATCACAATACAATGTACAAGTGGTAACCTTATCACCTATAGCTCTTCCAACCATTTAAATAGCAATGCAAAGGTAATATTAAAAACATAATGTTATTGAAAAATCTGTCTAATATAAGAAAACACAGTAGCTCTCATTGATTCCAATAAGAAAGTAAGTTCAACTGGGAACTGCACTTACATAATTGTGCAGAAGCAACTGGCTACATTTTTGGCCATCAATTGATAAGATCATGAGGACCCTCACTTACTTAAGTAGCTAGTCAAATTGTGTCTATTAATAATATCAATTAAATATGACTACAACCAGAGTCAATGTTGTCTAAGACTTTAGGCAGCAGGTACCTAAAAAAAAGTGTGTGCAAAACATTCAACAATAGTCAGTGTCATATTAATTAACCTTTTGACAAACGGAAATTAAGTTTTTTGTGTTTCTCTTTCCTATTATTTAAAACTACATTAATTAAAAATTGTAAAAGAGCACAAAGATATATTCATTTCTTACATTTCACTAGAAAAAAACAATAATCAAAAATTGCTAATCGAATAATGCTAAATTTGTAGCTTGGCGTAGCAGTGGCGCCAATGTGTTTACGCTCTGGCATTCAAAAGGTTAAGAGGGTTCTAAAGAAATCTTACTATGGAATATTTAGTCAAGTGAAACTCTGTTGGCCGATCCAACATAGGTTAAAGTTATATGTTATACTAGCTTCTGCCCGCGACTTCGTCCGCGTCACAGTTGATGTGTTATCCTACGGGTACCGTACATTTTCCCGGGATAAAAAGTAGCCTATGTGTTATTCCAGACTATAATCTATCTTTGTGCCAAATTTCATCCAGATCCATTCAGCCGTTTAAGCGTGAAAGAGTAACAAACATCCATACATCCATACATCCATACATCCATACTTACAAACTTTCGCCTTTATAATAGTAGTAGGAAGTAGGATGTTTAAATTCCTTATCATGTATAAGGAAATTAAACATATTTGACTGCTTATACTTGATTTAGTAAAGTTTGCAGCCGGTGAGAATCACAGAGCGTGCTTTGATGTGGCTAGGGAAGTGTTTCATTATGATTGAGATTGTTAATTATACAAAATGCTTCTTCTCATACACTTTAATAGCTAAAACCATAATTTGCATATTACTAAGGTTCGTATTGTAATAAAATGCTTACTTTACAGAGCTCAGTCAAAGTGCAGTCTGTGGATGTCACGTTTACTACACCAGTCCTATTATATCAAACAATATTTACAAAACTTAGCCACTGACTAGTTACAACATGTACCACATACCAATAACTTTAACACCATGAGCATGTCCAACATTGATCCAGCTTATAGGAGGTATTGTTACCAAGTGATGGCTGAAGTAACAAAATATATCTATTCCAGCCCAGTTGTAGAATGTGTATGCACATGAATTAATAGTTCCATCAATAATACTGAAAATTATACAAATACATGTTAGCATTATATTTTTATTGACCTTTAGCAGCACCCTGCACAGCACAATACAATTAATACTTAGGTCAAAACTGAATTATCATAATTTCCAATGTTCTCATTACTTATCCCTTTATAATATAAAATTATTAGTACCAGTCATCGTGATATCCATTGGCCATATCATGGCATACCAATGTCTTCGGTAAACTCTTTGATTCATGTCGTTTGCCTTCTGCCGAATCCGAGTCATAATGACAAAAAGTTTCCGGACTTTTTGGCGGATCATTTCGTGCATTTATATCTGCATTTTTTATCACAAACTCACTATGCGGCGTCAATTCTTTACATAAAGTCCTCCAAGGTGGTGGATTTTCTAAAAACAACATAATATCAGCGAGAGTATCCAGAGGTTTACAGACGGGTCGTGATTCAACTAATTTTACTATTTCCGAGACATCCGAGATATCTGCTTTGGAACGATTCTTAGGCATTTTAAAATCACTTTGCTTTCTCACTGATCACACAAAGACTTTTAAATATTAAGCCCGTAGAATGTAAAAATGGAAAATACAAATTCAAAGTTGTTTATTTACGTCCTGCACGTCACATTGGCAGCCGAGCCGTCAACGGCGTCAACTTTTACTTGACGACTGCCAGATGGGCACGTGACGTGCGCAAGCACGAACTGTTTAAAGTGGGTCATATAATATAGTCTGTGGAGTGGACTCTAAACACATACTGACTACTTTTTTTATATTAAGTAGATAGACAAGTCGATAGTGCACCAGTACGAAAAGGTTTGCTATATAAACCATAACTAGCGTTATCGAATATTGTTCTAATGACACAGATACAAGATATCAGTTGATAAAATAAAATTAAATAATAATTTACACTATGCTGATAGTATAATTATTATATAAGACTAATTATTTAGCAAGCAGAAGATTTCGTTTTGAAATTTTTGAATGTCTTTGAGGCACTTTGCAGACGACGGGGTGGAGTAGTCTTTTTGACCGGGTCTGACCGTTGAGGTCCGCGGCTGCCCTCACTGCGAATATAACGTGAGTTATAGTCAGAGTGAGCATATCTGTGAAGATATGCTGCGCCGCCAGTGCCCGCCGGGCACCGGGAGCGTAGTCTTTTTTGCCCTCTATGTGCGTTGGTTCCTGTTACAGATAGCCAGAAGCCAAGAAGTCTGACAAAGCCAAGAAGTTTGAGAAAGAGCGAGCAACTGGGTTGTAGAGGTCAGACAGGCAATATTAGCTCCATAATTGTAACATTGGTATTCAGTTGCATCCGGTTAGAGTGGAAGCCGACTCCAACATAGTTAGGAAAAGGCTAAGCTGATGATGAATTGCTATAATTTAAAAACCAAGCTGCCGAACCGATTTTGATGAAATTTTAAATTAAAAAAAAATCCCAACGTGTTGAGAACCCCCTTCCTCTTTTTGAAGTCGGATAAAAAGAGTTAATGCCCAAAGACAAAAATTCCAACTCTTAAGTGACTAACCAACAGTACGTTCCTCGTGGGCGCCCTCCCCTAGGATAATTCCCATGTTTTATCAAAATGGGCAGAGGAAGTGAGAATTGGGTAGTTGATACCACTAACCAATAATTTCAAGTAACAACTTCTCTAAAAAAGCACTTTATTTTACCCATGAAAACCGATTATTTTTCAGTTTATTGTAAAATTAGATTTTTACTTACTTTAAAATCAATATATAGTCAGTAAATTGAGTAGGGCACGTAGTGACGTCACAGCGTGCTATTGCGATACAAAATTTGGGAGACTCGCGTTTTGTCAGTTCATAAAAAAGTATGTCAACTGATGGTGGTGGACACTACCCAGGCAAGTTCTGGATTCAAAGTCCATGGATTCATTAAAATGATAAAATTTTTATCTTTATTTAGCCTATTGAATAGATTTTTGTTTTTTTGATGTGACAGCTGCGACAAAGCGACAAGGCTCCTAATCTCGGAAACGGCTGGGACAGTCAAAAAATATCCAATGATAATAATGTAATCTTTTTATAATTCGGAAAACTCGATTACACTTCAGTACAATGTAAAAAAAAATGGTTTTAAATAATTAGTTACTTGAGATGGGAAATAAGCGTTTTGATAGCTCTTTAAAAGTATGTCAGTTGATTAGTGGCGGATGTCAACAGCAACTATCCAAATGTTTTTTGCTTCTGCTATTTCTAACATAATGTATTTTTATTTTATTTCTGTGAGACTATTTTTGCCCTAAATATGATAAGCAATATTGAATTCAGGACACAGTTGATAACGTTTATTCTGTGAAATATTTATTCCCTTTGTGCAATATCCTCGAATAATGATAACTTATAACTTGCTATTTACTACATAGGTACTTGTATACTAGGCAATAGCGAACATACAATATGTGCAAACAAATAAAGTGTCTGTTTGTAATGTCAAAATAACAGATTTTTTTAAATAAATATAAATGATTTATACGAAGGAATTACACGAAAAGTCCCTATTTTTTGTCTGTCTTTCTATTTGTTTCGGCTAATCTTCGAAATGGCTGGACCAATTTATATGAAACTTTCATTGGCACATAGCTGATGTTATACGGAGTAACATAGGCTACTTTTATTGCAGAAGAATGAATAGAGTACCGCACACAAAAAAAAATCCCCATGATAACCAACATACTCACGAACGAAATGCGAGCTCGAGCGTTTATATTCATGTCAAACTTTACAGGGTGGCTCCGGCCGCAACGTCCAAATGAAAACTTTTCAGCTTCCCAATATACCTCCATATTATGTTCCATGTTTTGGTAAGATTCACGTTTTCTTTTTCTGTTTTATTTTTCGTAAATATTATTTTTGATAATAAATCCTGAGAGAGTGGTCTATGAATAAAAAAACCGGCCAAGTGGTGGGCAAACCGCACGTAAGGGTTCCATACCAATACCTATGGGAAAAAAACACGTGTGTTGTAAGGGAGTAATATTTATTTTATTCTGGTTTTTAGTATTTCTTGTTATAGCGGCAGCAGAAATACATCATCTGCCTAACTATGTTTATATCACGATTCATGAGATTTAGCCTGGTGTCGATGGAATGAATTTTATCGAATGAAAAAAACCCCTTTGAACTAACTTTTATTCACTTCGGGAATTGATTATGCAGCCGGTTTTTAGGGTTCCGTAATGAAATGAGAAGGTCTATATCTTTTTAGTTCGCCAATAGCTCTGCCGACACTGAGCCTGATAACTGGTATAATGTCACTAGTGCCGTAAAATGGGGTGTCTATAGTTGCAGGGGTGAATCAGGACGAAACTTTAAAAGGAATTTTATCGTTGAAGTAATTATAAAGGGTCTTTCAACAAGGACGGGTCGATGTTGACTGTTTGTGGCGGTCTGATTGTTTTGGTCGCATCTGTCAAATGCGTTGTTATTTCTTCAGTTACTGATGCCAAATCACCATGGCAAGTTACACGTTTGAGCAGCACGTCCTAATGATAAAACTTTATTATAAAAATGAGTGTTCGTTAGTGCAAAACTTGCGTGAATTACGTCCATTTTACGGCAGACGCGGTGGTCCTTCAAAGTCGACTCTCCAACGTTTGGTGACCAAATTCGAGACGACTGGTTCGGTAAAAAACCAACCAACACCCTTACGTCAAAGGAACGCCAGTTCGCCCGAGAACATCGCTGCTGTTCGTGAGAGTGTGCAGGAGACTCCGAAGCAGTCGATTTCTCGCCGTGCACAAGAACTCGGCCTTTCGTAGACTTCAACTTGGCGAATTTTGCGTTGGGACTTGGGCCTACACCCTTACAAAATCCAACTGAACCAGGAGTTCAAAGTGAACGACCATAGACAACGCCGCTTGTTCGCTGACTGTGCCACAGAACGATTGAAAGAGGGTCTCGAACTCTCGATTTTAGCCGAAAAATCATCTTTAGCGACGGGGCGCATTTTTGGATGAATGGTTTGCGTTGGTGTCAATTGGTGTGCGATTTGACCCCGCTAGACTTTTTTTTGTGGGGTTTTCTCAAGTCGCAGGTCTATACCAATAATCCTTAATCGACCGATGCCCTGAAAGTCAACATAATGCAGGCCATGGCTCAGATTCAGCCGGATCTAAGCAGTAGAGTAATTGAAAATTGTACCTCTCGGATCCGTGCCACCGTTCGAAGCCGCGGTGGAAATTTAAACGATGTTATATTTCATAAATAATGGCATAAATGGGCCTTTAAAATAAATAAATAATTTCTTTAATATCTCACATTCAGCTTGTTTTATTTAATTTCAACATCGACCCGTCCTTATTGAAAGACCCTTTAGATCGTTACCAACGAGTGCACTTAATGGCAAATTAAAATTAAACAAAAACAGTAGACTTCTTTTTGGAAACCAAATAATATATATTTAGGATTCATTAGGATTCAGAAGCAGAAATCATTAGAAAAGAACAATTATAGTACATGTTTAATAACAAAACAAAAGTTACAAAGGAATAGTCTCACTGAACTGGACTTTCACACAACCTTAATGATAAATAAAACACCAATCAGTTATACAACCAATACATCATGAACTTACAGGTAATTCAAATAATAATTACAACAATTCACAAGTCGCGCCAATAAATAACTACCTATCCGCGCCAAAAATCAACAAGCATATAATTATGACAGATCTAGACCTACCATAGACAACATCATAGAACAGAGTTCCTAGAAAAGAGTTCCCTAAATATATTATACTAGCTGTTCCCCGCGGTTTCACCCTCGCTGCTCAGCACCTGTTGGTCGTAGCGTGATGTTACATAGCCTATAGCCTTCCTCAAGAAATGGACTATCCAACACTAAAAGAATTTTCCAATTCCAACTAGTAGTCCCTGAGATTAGCGCGTTCAAACAAACAAACTCTTTAGCTTTATAATATTAGTATAGTAGATTAATTCACCGATAAAATCCCTTTTAAAGTTTTGTGTCAATTCACCTATTCATCCCTATACACCCCATTTTACCTAGAAATTAAAAAGTTGCATGGTGCCAAAAGCCTCATAAAAAAAATATCTACAAAGAACAAACCTTCTTTCTTTACTCCGTGGAACAAACCCATTCCGTTGCCGCTTGCCGTCTAAAATATAGGTAGTGAGCGTAGACAGAGAATAGAGGGTAGTGAGAAAACTTGGCTGTCACAAATATCATAGAGCACTGCACTGAACACGTCATTGTCATCTCATCTCATCATAGAGTCTATGAGTCTATGACATAATGACACACAATAGGATAGGTTTGTCATATTCTTAGTTGTCAATGTTGTCATCTAACATTTGTTATTATTATTATCTAAGTTGAACGTCTTTTATTTATTTTTATGAATACAATATTCAAGGAAGAAAGTAAGAACTGCATTTGCAAGCGCTTCTTTTGAAGGTTTACACATTATTATGATTATAAATGTTGAACATAGGTTCTGTAAACGTACCTACTAACACAACACTGAAGCGGTGCTTTTATAATACTACATTAGAATATATTTATTCCAGACACACGGAGGTTGGAATGATTAACTTAAGTCACAGTGTATTTCTATAATGCCTAAACGGTCATTGAAAACTAGGTAAATTTAAACTTTATTTGTGACGCACATTTGCTTTTATAATGAATGTACTGCTTATCAAACAGCTATTGTCAGTAATTTTCTGGCTCAGGCGTCCCTTTGACCTGCTCTTGCCCTACCCACAGCTGACAGTCGCCTTGTAGCCTGCAAACACAATAATATACCAGTCCGACGAGCCATGTTATACTTATGAGATGAGATACTAATACCAATCAGAGATCAGAGGGTTGCCTTACTTAAAACTGTTTCTTGGATACTCCAAGTTTGTGTGATTGTTTTCAGGATACTTCAACTTCGTGTGATTACTTGCATATTTTGTGTACTCATTTTCAAGGCAATAATTCACTTCATTGTAACATACGGAGTATACAACTACCCACATTTACCCGCTGAGGTCTTAGAAACTCAGCTGTACAAGCAGATAACACCAAAACTAGTGCTCCAAAAATCTAAACCTGATTGTAACTATGAAGAAATACTCAAAAGTACTAAGTCTCTATCTAATTGGGAAGTGCCAAGGAAATACGATGATTTCTCACCAAAGGGTTTAGTGAATGGTAGTTATGTACCTGAACACTGCAATCCAAAGTTCAGTGTTGCTATAATAGTAGCGTACAGGAACAGACAGAGACAACTAGACATATTCCTTCCCTATATCCATGATTTTCTAAGGAAACAAAACATACACTACAGGTGAGCGTTTTAAAATCTGTTATAATATAAAATAATGCTATTATAGTTGCACACTTCTATTCAGACATATTTAAATTTATTTAATTAAGGTTATGTTGATATGTAATTTTATTTATAACAATGACACTTTAAACTCTTCCAGGATATACCTTATAGAACAACAAGATGAAAAGATTTTCAACAAAGGTATTCTACTGAATGTTGGAGCAAAGACAGCAATCAGAGACAAGTTCCCATGCCTGATCCTGCACGACGTGGACCTGCTGCCCCTGGACGAGAGCAACCTGTACGCTTGCACCAACGACCCGCGCCACATGAGCGCCAGCATCGACAAGTTTCGATTTGTTCTCCCCTACAGCTACTTAGCCGGAGGAGTACTTGCTGTCAAATCAGAACAACTTGTGGCTGTTAACGGACTGTCTAATAGATTTGAAGGCTGGGGCGGGGAAGATGATGATTTTTCATACAGACTCAGTGCTCATAAGTTTGATGTGATCAGGTAATAATCATTATACTTAGTAATCTGCACCTTAATACTAAATGACAAACCCGTACATTACGACTTCATTCGTCTGCCTGTTGGTCACAGCTACTTATTTGAACAACTGCTAAAGAACTTGACATTTGGAATGGTTTTAAAATATAATCTCTGTCTATTTGCATAGAAAGTGAAAAAATTTAAAAATATATTGGTATCCAATATCCAATGCAATAGTAACCAAAATGGTTACTATTAATGGTAACCCGTTGGTCTCGTGGTCGCAAGCGCGACTGCTGAGCGAGGGGTACTGGGTTCGATTCCCAGGTCGAGCAAAAAGTGTTATTGGGTTTTTATATTAATTTCTCAGTAGCAGCTCGGAGTTTGGATTTGTGCCCGGTTAATGGCAATAGGCTCGCCCCCTATTACATGGGACCTATATATACCGGCGAACTGTGGGTGTACATTGGTACACCTCTGCCTAACCCTATGGGGAATACAGGTGTCATGGTATGTATAACCAAAATGGAAGGTTAAAAGTTGAGTTTCTATGTTGAGTGCAGTGTCCTAGGAAATGGCTTCATTTGCAAACCATAGATGTTCATACTATGCTCGAGTGTCGTTCTGGGAGGAGTTTGTTAGCTTTCACTCTGTATATCTTAGGTTTTACCTTGGCAACAAAAAAAAAACATTCAAAGAGACTAAATTAAATATTTGTTTATTGAACAATTAGATAATCAGATCTGTATGTTTCTTATTAAAAAATATTAATACATGTGTAAATTGTATTAGATTTCCTCGTGAGATGTCCCGCTACACGATGCTGGCGCACCCGCAGGAGCCCCGCAACGGTCAGCGGCGGCGCATCATGCGCGAGAACCGGCTGCGCGCCGCCGACGACGGGCTCAGCACGCTGCCGCGCCTCACCACGCACGTCAAGAACCACCGCCTGTTCACGCTCGTGGGCGTGCAGTTATAGCGCCGCCGCACGATAACCAGGTATAGAGGGGCCACTGCCGACTACAGCGCGGGGCAGCACACCTACTAGTCACTACCTGTACAGACGTCACTAAGGCTAGCCGCACACACGCAATAATATTGACAATAAAGTACGTATTGTCAATAATATTGTGTATGGCTAGCCGCACACACACAATAATATTGACAATCCAATATTGTCAGAATTTCAAGATCTATGGCTAACCGCACACACACAATAATATTGACAATCCAATATTGTCAGAATTTCAAGATCTAAGGCTAGCCGCACACACACAATAATATTGACAATCCAATATTGTCAGAATTTCAAGATCTATAGAAAAATACCGCAATACAGGCCGCACACACACAATATTATTGACAATACGTACTTTATTGTCAATATTATTGCGTGTGTGCGGCTTGTATTGCGGTATTTTTCTATAGATCTTGAAATTCTGACAATATTGGATTGTCAATATTATTGTGTGTGTGCGGCTAGCCTATAGAAAAATACCGCAATACAGGCCGCACATACACAATATTATTGACAATACGTACTTTATTGTCAATATTATTGCGTGTGTGCGGCCTGTATTGCGGTATTGTTCTATATATCTTGAAATTCTGACAATATTGGATTGTCAATATTATTGTGTGTGTGCGGCTAGCCTAACGGTCGATGTGCTAGCCTAGTTCACCAATGAACTTGTACGAGCTGAGGTCTTGCTATCATGCATTGTGTGAATACGATTTTTTGCTCCTTTACTATTTTACTTATATGGATTACCTAAATCAGTCATTATTATTTGTGATAATTCAATATAAGCAAAATATGATATTATCAGGATATAATCTTGATCATACCGTATGGCTTTAGTTTTTGTACCTACCTAGTATTATCTCGCCTTAAATTCTAAAATAAATTATTTCTGGCTTTAACGAATCTTCGGTGTACAGTACTTAGCGCGAAGGCATTTGCGCTAATCAATTTGATCGACGGATGAATTACGCATCAGGCAATATACTCGATACGACACGTAGGTGACGTAGGTCAAATGTATCTTTTACCCCAGTTACCATTTTGAAGCCAACATGTGACGGCATTGGTGTAGGCTTCGTTGCGTGTTGTAGGTATTCAATATACACTACAATATATATTTGCTACCACAGCCACTGTCTACAAATGTGTACGATTCATCCCACAATTCTGTCACCATCAAATTCCTTATTTGGGTAGAAGTCAAAATAATCAACCGCAACTCATGTGAATTCCAGTTAGTAACGTTACTCACATATACAAAAATGTAACTCACGGAAAAATTAGGAAGCATTCAGATTGAAACAAAATACTTTACAAAGAATAACTTTTATTAAAGAATACTTATACGCATGTCGAGTATATAAATGAGTCTAATAACTGAACGTTTATTGCTTCTGAACATTATAATTAGTATTTTTTTAAATTTAAATAATAATTTAAATTTAAATAATAATATACTATTTACCTACCTCGTGTTATATATTAGTGAATAATTTGTGTTATTCACAAGTCCTGTGAGTAACATTGTGCAATATGAAGTAGCCCTTAGTTGTGTTACGTTATCTACAGGAACGAAAAAAGGAATCACCTCTAAAATGGATACTCATGAATAACTTAAAACATCTTATTTTGATCATAAACCAGTGTGTCGTACAATCACTATAGTATGCTCTAACTCAGAGGTTCCCAAACTTATTTCGTCTACTGCCCACTTTGAGAATCATTTATTTTTAGCGCCCCCTTGTTTTTCGTAAATTTATCATGACCGGGGGGAGGGGGGGGGGGGGGGTGTGCTCTCTACTAAAATCATTTTAAGATAATGTTAATAACTTGGAATGTTGTTCATTGACATTTTTAAACACTTTTTATGTACTTTCCACGCTCTGTATTAATTAAGTTTAAATAAATAAAACAGGACAGATATAGAAACTATGCGGAGAGAAATATCGAACCGAGTTTGAGCAATCTCTTAATTAATATTAGTTAATGTTCCCAACTTGTAGTCGAGAGCTCAGTCGGTGTCTAAGAGTCTACCTAGATGAAATTACAAATCGCCCCCCAAGCCTCTACACAACGCCCCCATTTTTTCTCTGGGTCTCTTACCGCCCCCCTTTAGGCCTGCAGCGCCCACAAGGGGGCGTTATCGCCCACTTTGGGAAACGCTGACTCTAACTGATAGCGTATTTAGATTTCCTAAATTCACATCCAAACTCAAAGAAACTTCTCGTTTTTCACAGGATTTTTTTTTTATATTTTTTGTGTGCGTACACTTTTTCATCCAAAACTCAAAGACGCGACCAGATGGCGTCTTGAAAATCACGTGATATTTAGAAAATTGTTGCTAGAGGATAATAAAAGTGCGAACTGATAGTTTATATTACTGGGTACAACTAAAACGCCGTTATCTACCTGGAGTTATTCACAGGATCAATATTTGTACTTTTATTTTAAGTAAGAATTTTATAATGTAATAAATGATAAATTACAATTTTATGTAAAGAATACATTTGTTGCGATATTGATTTACATTTTTATTAAAAAAACGAAGCTTAAAACTGTATAATTTTGATCATTTAATATTTTTTTAATTGGCAGAACGCGCGAGGACACTTTCTATTTGTATGGACCAGAAATTCTTGACTTATGTAAAATATTATTTTTTCGGTTTAATTAGATTGGAACCATTACAGAAATGATTAAATTATATAGAATATTAATGGACTTTAAATAAAAATAGGTTAATGGAAGCTTTTGATCTCTCTTGATCTTCAAAAAGGCCATTAAAGGTACAGGACATGTGATTTTTTAACCCATGTACGATTATTTTGACTTCTACCCATTTATCAAAGGGAGTGTTTGCTCAGCTGTTGTCGCCGATCGTTAATATGTACGCCATAGCCAGCGCTTTCATTATTATTTTTAAATTGATAAGACTTAACCTAACTCGTTTTACGCTTGGCCGCAGTTCTAACCTAACCGCCCAGGGTTAGGGTGCCTTATTAAAGTAACTGCGTCCAACCGCACTCCTCGGTATTATTTTGGATAGCTTGCCAGCAGCCGTAGTTTTAAATGTCGGCTGCCGGTGTTAGTTCCCCACGCACGGAGCGTAAGTGGATATTTTAGTATTATTGTGATTACTTTTAAATAAGTTAATAATAAAACCACAAGTTTTTATAGTACCTAAACAATTTGTATCGATAAGAGGCTTTATTTTTGCTTGTTCTCAAATTATAATTAAGTAATGTTTATTTGGCCGTCGAATATTAATGCTAGCAATTATTTTGAAAGGAAGGTAATTCTTTTAAAAGCAGTTAAAATTATTACACTCTAACATTTTATAAACTCGCTTGATTCAGGAATCGAATCGACTCAACTGTTGATGAATCGAAAAATTACCTATATTTGTATGGCACAAAGATTAAACGTTTACACGGAATACTTTATTTCAGTAATATTAAGTAAGATACGCCCTTGTAGAATGGTACCTATGTACAAGTGTTTATTTAATTTTATGAACCTAGCTTCAATATCTATGGTACTTTTTCCCTCCAGAGCCTATTCAAACTTTCCATCCAGTATGTTGTATTTTAATTAAACATAATACCTACTTGTCGTTTGTCCTAAATGCGTTCGATCAAGCTCTTATTTGTGCTGAGTGGTAATTTTTAAAAAGAATGTTATTGTTTACCGATTTTCTACGCACGTGTGAGCATACAATAAATAAAACGCTCAACTTCTTTTAGACAATTTAATTTGTAACATGACATGCGGGTTTCTTTGTTTTGATCGGCCGCTCACCCCCGTGGTTGAGCTACCGAGGCGCGAGGTCGGAAGGAATAAGCTCTGACGAAACCACCAAATAGCCTTATAGTAAAGATATATATAAAATTTTAGCATGTGTGCTATGTTTAACAAGAGTAAAACTCTAACCTTTGAGTGAATTATAAAACAAAAATATGATAACAATAAGAATTTCATTTCAAGGTTAATATAAAAGTCATAGAGACTTCAAGCGACCATCAATACTAAAGAGATGAAATGTAGGTGATAGGCGAAACAAATTGAATTAAATACATAGTCGTGCAACTCTTAAACATGTTTTCTATAAGCAATTGTGAGTTTTATTGTTGTACAAATTGTTATATGTATAATGTTTCTCAATCGAGTCATGTCACAACTCCGTGTTTGATTTTCACAGACATATAATTGTATTCACAATTTAAGAATAGGGAATATGCATGATTTTTTTAAATCGCATTATAAACAAAATATGAAAATACCGTAGTAAAAATGACAAAAAGTGAAATAATTTTTTTCCAAGAAATACGGCCGCTATAAGCAAATAAAACTAATAATCACGCACGATTAGACAGATAGATCCGACATGAACTGTGACGTCACAAAACACTCGGCCATAATATAAACTCCGTGTTAAAAGATTTTTTAGAAAGAGATGGAAACAAATCTTCCATAGCTTATAATATCTTTAATAGTTTTACTGAACTGTTTATTTCATGAATGAGGATTAATATTTTAAATTAAAAAAAAGCACATGCATATTCTCTATTGTTGCATAAAGTAGGTAAGTATAATCCATAGGCTTAGTTGGGCAAGGCCGTAGATTTCACCACTTCATAACGCAGAAGCTCCTGTTACGGTAACGTAGACATTCCGTAAAGATAACGTTACACTATCGTAGAAATACTATCTGAGTATAATAATTAATTACAATTTGAGTTATAATCAATAGGGTCACTTTTTTCAAAAAGTGGCTAAGCCTACGGCTTACCCAGTTAAGTTTTTTACGAATTATTAAATGAATGGATATACCTACTTATTGTCAACATAACCTACATGTGATTTGTGTAAGAACTGTTTATTATTGTAATTATAACGGAAAAGGTAGGGTACTTAAGTATGTTAAGTTGTATGGTTCTATTTTATCGGTATATTCGTTACATCACTAGTGTAAAAATAGGCATTGCATATTATTAGTATTCTGCTTTATTTGTACTCATCCACGGACAACTCCGTGCTACTCAACATAGTCATTTAAAGAAGAATCTGCCGTTCCATACATTTGCCCGAAAAAGTAGTTAATGGAAGAGCTGATTTTTCTTTTCGCATTTACAGGGTTGAGCCGTTGGACCCGTAGCATAGTTATTTAAAATGATGAGTATCTACAAGCTGTTGATTTGCATTCTCGTCAAATTCAAGGAGTTAACTATGCTCGTGATTCTTAACACGAATCAATTTTTATTTTTTTAATTTATATTTTTTAACGTGATTTTCCAATTCGAACTAGCCATCTCGCCAGAGGGTTTAGGCGCTAAGCACGCATTGATATAGCCGCGCGACAACTCTGCCTACCGCACACGCAACTGGGCGATGCAGCGATGCTGATTTTTGCAAGAGGAGTATTCTGGAATACTGTTTTTTGATAGTTGCAACTAAAAAAACAAGCATTTATTAAATATTGGCCAGGTATCGTAATTATATTTGATTACTTCTTTTTTTCTATGACAATCTCCTAAAATTTGACGAGGATGCAAACCAACAACTTGTATAATGAAATGACCCCTGTTCGGGTGTAGGGTACCTACTCAAATAAAAACTAATGTTGTATTCATGACAACCAAGAATACTAATATACGTTGTCGATTACAATTCAAGAGTTTTTATTCGCCTACTCACGAATCTAATCCTAAAAGTCCTGACCTAGAAATACCTACCTACCTTTAATTACGAAATTTGTTATTAAAAGTACTTACCAATATTTCCTTTATTTAAAAAAAATACCCCAGAATATTACCCCAACCAAACTATTTACCTCCTCTCGGGGAACTGCTTTTGGCCGCAGGGTGTGGCAGCTAACAGTCCTTGATTTTAAGATAATGCGTAATTATTAGTATCTTTGTAAAATGATTTAACAAGTAACAAAGTAGGTACCTACCTAACTATATTTTTTTCCTTTTTTTAGCTAGGTACCTATGTGATTAAACTTATAAATGTACCTATGTATACCTAATTATGTTGCTCTAACCTACAGTGTTTTGCTGCACGTGTTAATGCTGCTTGTTTATTGGATTGAATTGAACTGATAATTACCAGATAAGTAGGTACCAATAAAATAAAACTAACATTTTTTAATAATAATTTTATTTGAAACTAAAATGTTCTTTAATAAATTCATGAAAAAATAATAGATTTAAAATAGTGTGGGGTGTGCACCACCGTGGTGCACAGTACCAAAGGTGGTGCCAGTCACAGCGCGTACGGCTCCATGCGGCCCCAGTCCCTGCCGACGCTGAGCGCGACCGGCAGCGTCACCGACATGCCGCACAGCTGCCCGCAACCCTCCATCACCCGTTTAATTATTGCTGAAATTAAACGTTTTTGTTGCAACAGGTAAACATCCCTTTTAGAGCCCCCGCAGACCACAGACTATTTAGTCTACCGATAGTTTGATCGGGTTGGGCTGCTAGCGCGCACACTGGGCCAACTAAACAGTCGGGTTGGCGATGAGCGCGCAGACGAGACAACGGTCGGCCAACTGCTCTCGAACGATTTTCAAGAGGTTTTTGAAGTGAACGGTCGCATAATGAAAGTTAATACAATATTGTCCAGAAATGCTATTATTGCTCTTATACAACGGAGGAGAAGTACCAAGAAGAGATACCGAGAGTATTGGGTGCATCCTATTCACAGTGATAGACTATTGCTAGGAAAATTTTACACGTTGCATTCCCAATTATTTTTTTCAAATTAATTAATCAAAGTTACGATCGACGTTTCGACAAGCAGCGGTGGAGTAAAACTGGCAACGCCATCATAAGAAATACGTGCGACCATCCTGCGCCAAAGCTGGGAGCGAACTGAAGGATCGGTCGAGTCGGCCGACTAAACGATCGGCCAGTTTGCGCGCGTAGAAGAACGCCATACCATACTGATTTAGCAGTTGGCCGATAGTTTGCCGATAGTTTAGTTTGAAGGCAGTCGGCTAGCCCATCAAACTTATTTATCGGCCGATACCGAACTGTTGTAATGTGCGCACTTGCATACATCTTCATACTGATTAAGAGCCCGACCAAACTGTCGGCCGATGACAGCTGATGCAGACTTTCCAAAGTGTTAAACTTTAAAGAAATAGGAACCGCATCAGCTTTGTCAATATGGTAGAATTGGTAGATAGTAGAGACACATTTCGAAAAACAATCCGCCTGTCTGCTTTGGAATGTGTCGGGTAAACAACTATACAGATGTACTTGTAGGCGTGTTACACTACCCACTAACATAGGTACGCACCATTTTTACAGACGTACCCTCATAAATAGGTACAGAATACAAATTAGTAAAAGAGTTCTTAGGTATCCATTTACAGATTTCGGCATAAAATTGGCTGCTATGCCATTCGAAGCGGTTCAGTTACAGGTGGACATATAGGTACTATATACCTACTTGAATTATGGCTTCCTATACTTACAAAGAATACTTAAATGCCATAAAAACTATAGTTTCAGTCCGTACGTACGATGACGTATTGTGGAGCAAGCCTTTAATCAAACCTAATAATAATAGAATCTATGGGAACGGTTGTATAATTACCAAAATTATGTACTTATTTTATTTTAATGTTACCGTAATCAGGGCTGTTATCTTTTCGGAATACATAATTAATATTCCGATTAGATTACTACACCACGCACGGATTACACTGTTTAGGGTAAAAACACATGAAAATTGATATTTTAGTAGTTGGCTAAGAAAAGTGAAGTTATTAGGTATTTTTTTAATGAGATTTGGTAACTTCCTGTACCTTCTTCTTGGCGTTTCGATGACAAACTACATTATAATAAATAAATAAATAACAAATATATACTATTACTAGCAGTGCCCCGCGGTTTCACTCGCGTTAGGTTTAGGTTTTTGGTTACTGATCCGTTCCGTGGCTCATAGCGCGATGTTATGTAGCCTATAATATGTTATTCTGATGTATAAGCTACGGAATGTCTCGCAGAGCCATTATTTTGCGGCCAAGTTATTTTAAAACTGTGATATCTCCTAAGATCTTCATTGAAATTAAATGATGTAAAGGGCAATTTCATTCAAAATTAAACACTTGTGATGAATAAAGTAATTATGTTGATAAGGATTAATACTATTTCCATAAAAACACCTTCGCAAATTATGCATTATTTTAAAACAAATTTTTAACCATAAAAATGGCTATAGTGAGTCAACCTTAAAAGTTAGTCATTTACTACCACGGACTTTTTTTTAGTATATTTTAAGACAAACAATTCTCTCATACATTATTTTTGCGAAACTTTAACCGTTCACGCAGCGCACGCAACGAAAGCCCTAAAAAAAACTAAAAAACATAACCCTCCTTCTGGCGCAGTCGGGTAAAAACCCGACTGCTATTCTTTAAAAATCCCTAAAACAAGATAAATTGTAGCAGTCGGGACCCATTCTAGAAATGGAGGATTAGTGAATTGAGAGCACATACCTATATTACATTGCAGATGGTCCCGAATGGGTCCCGACTGCTACAATTTATCTTGTTTTAGGGATTTTTAAAGAATAGCAGTCGGGTTTTTTATTTTTTTATTTTTTATTTTTTTAGTGTTTTAAAAAAGAAATTAATATACCCAGTATCACTCTTACAGTAAATACGAATCTACCGACACCTCTCAAGCTAAAATCCATCGAGCCGTTCAGCCTGCAGAGCGAGCCAAACATTTGAATTTGGCGCCAAAAATCCGCCATTTTGTTTTTTTTTTATATACCCAGTGTCACTCTCATAGTAAATACGAATCTAACGACACCTCTCAAGCTAAAATCCATCGAGCCGTTCAGCCTGCAGAGCGTGCCAAACAATTATACATACAAACTTACATACATACATACAAACATACCCTCGGATAACATAACCCTCCTTCTGTCGTAGTCGGGTAAAAAGAATATTTTTTCCCGTTTTTGCCACATTTTTCATTGATGCTCCGCTCCAATTGGTCGTAGCGTGATGTTATATAGCCTATAGCACTCACGAATAATGTAGCTTTCTAATTTTTAAAATTGGTTCATTACTTCCGGAGATTACCCCCTACATACAAACTTACAAACTTACAAACAAATGTTACCTCTTTATAATATTAGTATAGATCAGCGGTCGGCAACCCGCGGCCCGCGGGCCGCATGCGGCCCGCGGCTCTCTTCCTTGCGGCCCGCGATAGTTTTGTAAATTAAACTATATTTTATACATTTACCTAAATTAATGATTTTAGGCGCGTAAGCTAACGTATAAGAAAATAGTCACTCAAATACAGCCTCAAGCGTTACACTGAAATGTGTTTAAGTACAGTACTTTGAAGTTCGCATTTAAGTTTTATATATTTTTTTCTCATTTCTTTTTCATTTATTGTTGCTTTATCGTTGTGCTACGTACCCCATTAATAAAATTTACATTTAAAAAAAATTGTGCGTCACATGTAATACCTATATCGGGTGTAAGGGACATCTATCCTTAAACTAAAACCATGAAGACTCTATTATGGACTGTGTATCAGTCAACAAGATGTTTGAGAAACCATAAGTAAAGAGATATGGAGGTTTTTAATACTTTTCAGCTAAGTAAAAATCCGCTGCTACTCCTTCTGTATCGTCCTCAGCGGCTGCTAAAAATTTCTTTTGCCCGTGTTTTAGGTAAAAAAATATTGTTATTGGGGACATTAGGGACGACAAAAAAAGCAATAGAACAATTTTTCAAACTTGATCTGCCGAAAAAAGCAAAAAATTAAATTTCGATAAAAAAATTATGGGACCACTTCTGAAGCATGACCTACCAAACAATAAAAAACGTTAATTTAAAAAACTAAAAAACCCGACTGCTATTCTTTAAAAATCCCTAAAACAAGATAAATTGTAGCAGTCGGGACCCATTCTAGAAATGGAGGATTAGTGAATTGAGAGCACATACCTATATTACATTGCAGATGGTCCCGAATGGGTCCCGACTGCTACAATTTATCTTGTTTTAGGGATTTTTAAAGAATAGCAGTCGGGTTTTTTAGTTTTTTAAATTACCGTTTTTTATTTTTTATTTTTTTAGTGTTTTAAAAAAGAAATTAATATACCCAGTATCACTCTTACAGTAAATACGAATCTACCGACACCTCTCAAGCTAAAATCCATCGAGCCGTTCAGCCTGCAGAGCGAGCCAAACATTTGAATTTGGCGCCAAAAATCCGCCATTTTTTTTTTATATACCCAGTGTCACTCTCACAGTAAATACGAATCTAACGACACCTCTCAAGCTAAAATCGATCGAGCCGTTCAACCTGCAGAGCGTGCCAAACAATTATACATACAAACATACATACATACAAACATACCCTCGAAAAATATAACCCTCCTTCTCTCGCAGTCGGGTAAAAAAAAACCTACAGATGAATTGAGAACCTCCTCTCTTTCGAAGTCGGTTAAAAATTATGTGAAAGCGCGGCCCGCCACTACCTCATTTTGCCACCATGTGGCCCTTGCCTGCCAAAAGGTTGCCGACCGCTGGTATAGATTATAAATTATATTGATGCGCCCAGAATTTGGCCACTTTGACTGCGTTGTCGGTGGCAGCCATTAAATCTTCCTGCGTGCTGCTGTTAGGGCATGCAGGGCACGATGTAAGATGGGCCATCGTATATGCTGTACCGCACAGACAGCTCAAGTCGCTACCATCACTTAATCCCCACCTGAACATAATATTCTCTTTGCTCCGACCGACCTTTTAAATCTTAGGTACCCACAAAATTATTTGAAAACCAACAATGTTGAAGATATATTAGGTTACCAGCAGCTCTGGGCACACATGAGTCCTCTACCTCCCACACGAGCTCGTCGTGTATCTGCAGCACGAGACGCGCCCGCACCGGCGGCGAGCTGTGCCGCAGCGAGGCCGCGGTCTCTATCATAGCAGTCTTGCACAAATCTGCCGCGGAACCTGACATCAGAACAATTGAGCTATGATGGATCAATTATTTCATAGTTAAATGAGACACTCCTATAGAACTAGCTGAGAGAAGATGTGGAGCAAAGACTCCGGGACTCGACGCAATGGAATAACTGAAGACATAATAATAATTAATGAGTCGGGATTGCGCTACATAAAAAAGAAAAGATGAATGGATTTTGTGAAGAATGATATGAAAGAGAAGGCGGTGGACAGGACGGCACGGAAGAAGAAAACATGTTGCGCCGACTTCAAGTAACATGCGATAAGGGCAAGATGATGATGATGGATGGCGCGACATTCTAAGTTCAAACATGTAGTAATAGTAGGTGCTAGTAAAGGAAGAGATGCTGGCATAATGAAATGATGAAGAACATTCCGTCACAGCAGGTACCTACGTACAAATGTCCTCACCTACTTTCTCACTCGCAAAGTTAGAACTGGACTGTGCAGGCAGACACCGACCAGATTACCCGAGGTCCACTGCACTGCACTGGGTTCTCGTATCTCTGATGAGTGCGTAAAACAACTGCACTGTCACAGATGTTGATGATGATGAGATGTAGGCTAACCTTGCACGACGAAGTTGACGGCTTGCCGCTCAGCGTGCGCCTGCAGGGCGGCGTCCCCGCTGGCGATGTGCGCGAGGCGGCGCAGGCGGCCGCTCGGCGACGCCAGCCGCCCGCCCGCCGCGCTGCAGGCCGCCGCCACCGACCGACCGAAACACTTCAGCGACGGAAATGTTCCTGCAGTGTTATCACATGACAACCTTACTCTCCCGTAGGCACCGACAGACGTGTAAGACACATTATATCGCACCTTTAGAATAGAAGTGACGTAATCCAAAATTCTTGTTTTTTGGGAAACGCCAAAAATGTAAAAAAAAAATCGGTCATTTATGAGGTTATTGATTACAATTCTTTAAGCTAAGCGTCTGATGACACAAATTTTGTTATCAACCGTAGGGTAGGAATTGTTCTAATGATTGAATACTAAACCTGTAAGTATAACTAATCAGAACCTTTAATAATTAATCATTGAAAAAAAGGTGTCATTTATTTTCCGAAATCATTTTAATATTTTTGGCTTATTTGACTTTGCGTCTATTCTTTACTTAAGAATCCAAAAAATAAAGTGACTAAGTTAAAAAAAAGCCGATTCATTTCTGATGTTATATTTTTGTTTAGTGGCTCATTTAGGAATATGCTAGTTTAATTATTGATGACTAGCAAAATTAATGGAAAGTGAAAAGCAGGATATGCCTTTAAAATCGTGTATTTCGACATTTTTGTGTCACTAATTATCATTAATCACAGTCAAAGCTTGGGTACTGCTTCCAACATCACAATCATCATCACTTTTTACTTAAAAACATATAGTTATATATGGTCTTCCTAATATTTATTAAAAATTAAACAATCAGACTTGAAAAAATGCCTTAATAAATTGTTACAATATTTAGTACTGAGATCAGTCGGGTCAGGCTCGCCCCCTATTACATGGGACCTAAATATACCGGCGAACTGTAGGTGCACATTGGTACACCTCTGCCTAACCCTTCGGGGAATACAGGCGTGATGGTATCAGTCGGGTAACACAGAGTATACCCAACAGGGTATTATTTGGTATCCTGCCTTTTCGCCGAAAATTGTTTGGCAGATTATCACTTGCCAACCAACGTTTCGCCGATGTTTCACTTTGACAACTAACGATTAGCAAATTTTTGTATGACGTTTCATTTGGCAGAATTATTGTTAAGCAGATTATTATAATGACACAAAAAGTTTGGGACATTTGTCATTTGTCAAACATTTCAACAACAAGGCCACACAACTACCTATTAGACGAATGACGTTTTGTCAGTGTAACAGTTCCCTTTTCATACATTGATATAATGATAAAAAATATTTTTTTATAAACATTTTTTATTTAAAAAAAAAGGAACTCAAAAGGAACATTAAATCCTTAAATTGGCTGCAATGCAGAGCAGTTTTTCCTCTGATAGGATGAAAGAGCGAGCTCGGTACTCTGGGCACCCCGACTCGGACAGGTTAGGTTAGAAGGGGATAGTGCCAGCCACTTCCTGGTTATTTTTTTTTGTAAACCCCTGTGCCCCGCGAAGCGGGGCTCCCGGTCTATGCCTTTTAACCCTTTCAGTGCGGGCAACGCCAATAAAAAAAACGCGCACTGAATGGATTAAGCCTATAGGGCAATATCTGGCTCTATCTCAAGGCAAATAAGTAGGACAATTATTTTACTAAATTTATTCAAGTAACATAATTATATCAATAAACTTGAACCGTATTATAGATTTGGTAAACAATAAACAAATAAATGAATCGCAAACTAAAACATTCTGCTACTTGAAAGTTGGCATTTTAAAAAGTGTCATGTCATATGAAAAGAAGACCAAACTTACAGTTGGTAACTGTGAGTTTGGGAAATAAAACAAAATTATATGATAAGTTGGCTAATGATTATTCAGCAAAATAAAATTCTGCGAAACGTTGGTTGGCAAGTGAAAATCTGGCAAACAATTTTCGGCGAAAAGGCAAAAATCCGTATTACCTATTTACTATTTATATTATTTATATTCACACTCTTCGGATGTATTTTGAATGGGTACACCCTTTATAGCAGAACTTTTTAAATCATCATTTTATTTTGTATAACAACTGGTAGCATAAATCTCTTTTCGCAGAAAGTCATTTAGCATCACTCATTTAGCAAATATTTATAACTCGTAATTTTGTAAGGAAGAATCCTCATTACGCATAAATTTCATTTCCATAATAATTAAAAAGTAGAACCATCATATCGCAGAAAGTTCACAGTCAGAATTGTCTTTTGGCATACATTTCGTATCAAAGTCTCTAGAGATAGATCCAGAGCCCTCGAGGCTTAAAAGGCATAGTCGAGGAGCCCCGTTACGCGGGGCCCAACGGTTTGCAAAAAAAATAACCACGAAGTGGATGGCGGGGTCTGTTCGCTCGCTTCGCTCGCTCTCTAGTCCCCCCATCTCCTTCTAACCTAACCTGTCCGAGTCGGGGTACCCGAATTCCCGAGCTCGCTTCGCTCGCTCTTTATAAACGCTATACTAAACGAAAATATGAAAAATTATAACTATTCCAAAGGTTTTCAAATTATGCCAAATAAAATGCACCCATTTTGATTACTAGTATAACCTTCGGAGCTTGCTGTTCTCATCTCTTCACACTGTTCTTCCATTGTATTTTCATTCCGGATATTTAATAGTTGCAATATGTGATCTGCTCTTCTTTTTATTATTAATCTCAAACTTTAACTGAAATAAAAATAAAAAGACTCAATTGCAATAAAGCCACAACATTCAGTAAAGAATAAACATATTTACGTATACGTCTCCGTAGTTATAAAATCGGTTAGTAAAGTACAGCCACAATATCAAATAAAGCTTAATCATTTACGCAATGTTTAGTAATAAAATGACGGCAGTAGCAATACGACACAAAAATAATATTATCATTTAGTATTAAAGCGCCCGAAGCCAAAAAGAGTCATTGCAAAGTTAAATATGGAACAAATAACTTACCCTACGCTTAGTATTAAAACGGCGGATTACAGTTTACGTCGCTTACGGAGAAACCGCACGGCACCCAACGTTTAGCACTGTCCACGCAACCCTAAATGGGCTCCTTCAATACCGAAAAACGCGCGGTAAGAGCGTGATTTGAAAGAGACGGAAACAGTGCGTTTTTCCTTTTCTGGTCTAAAAGAGTCGGTTTATTTTTAATAAACTGATAGAATACATGTTTATAAGTCGTTTGATGTATAAAAGTCATTTTCTTAGAATTTTGAGTTAAGCCACTTTAATTCTAAAGGTGCGATATAGCTATTAACTTACTGCCCATCAAACCAAGTACCTACTGAATTATACCTATAATAGGTATTGAGAAAAAAATATCGCTGGGAAACGGTCTTTGATTTTTGCAAAATGTTTATTTATTTATTTATTTAAACTTTATGCAACAAAAGTACAAAGGCGGACTTAATGCCTTAGGCATTCTCTACCAGTCAACCAAAGGTGGTGAAGAGATATCATGGCAGGTGCAAATTACCGTAAAAGATTAAAACAACATTTGAAACTTACTTTAAACACAAAAAAAGAACTCAATGCAATTATATAGAAAACCTAATTTTACACAAGTACAAAACAACTAAAATTATCCAAACGAAAATATATATACATACATATATAAAACATATCTATATACCTACATACATACATACATACCTACATATATATAAACAAATATAAAACACATATCTTATGATAACAGTAGAGAAGAGGATTATGACACAACTCTTACTATTGTTAAATGTTCCGCGACATACCTATACAGGGTGGAAATTTATTATGCTACCTGGAGGGAAAGTACTCTAAATACTTGAGTTAGCAAATTTTACTGAAAGGAAACATTCCTTTATTTTTAAAAAGAAACAAAACTGCATTTAAATAATTTTGAAAATACGCTTGCCGCACCCGGGAATCGAACAGACTAAAATCGGATAAAATAGCATCCTGTACTTTTATGGCACTTATCGATAGGGTCAATCACAAGGATCAAATCTCTACAAACCTGGTAAACTAAATTTAACAAAAACCATGAAATTTCAATCTAAACTTATTTTATTCGGACGAAAAAAACGAGTACAGTAACTAATTGCATGCTGGAAATAAGCTTCACTTTCTTCGATGCACACATTCATTATTTGAAGGATTTCATTTTGAATAACTTTTAGAAGGGTGTTGTGGTGAATATTGAAAATTTTACTACGCTACCAAAAGTTACTTAAAATGATTTTTTTAAAGGAATAAATTCATGCATCCAAGAAATGAAGCTCATTTCCAGCAACTACTTAGTGAATTTACTCGTTTGTTTCGTCCGAATAAAATAAATTTACAATAAAATTGCATGTTTTTATTTTATTTTAATTTACCATGTTTGCAGGGATTTGATCCTTATGATTGACCCTATCGATTAGTGCCATAAAAGTACAGGATGCAATTTTTTCGAATTTTAGTCGGTTCGATTCCTGGGTGTGGCAAGAATATTTTAAAAATTATTTAAGTGCAGTTTTGTTTCTTTTTAAAAATAAAGGAATGTTTCCTTTCAGTAAAATTTGCTAACTCAAGTATTTAGAGTACTTTCCCTCCAGGTAGCATAATAAATTTCCACCCTGTATATCGGGACATTTCACATAGTTGCTGAGGGACATAATTATTCCATTATATTGCTCCATTTGTCCCCCTAGTGCATTCGAGGCTTTATAGGGGTAGATATTTGAAGTTTAGCTAAAATATGTAACCTACCATTGCTGTCTTCCGGCTTGAAGGGTTCGGAGTGATCAAATCAAATCAAAGCATTTATTTCAATTAGACCATTTACAGGCACTTTTGAATTGTCAAGAAGTTACAGTTTATTATTGAAGCTAGTTGCTCGTTCCAAAACGTAGGTCTCTATGGAGAAGAACGAGCAAGAAACTCCATGGACACTCTTTTCATCATGGATCCGGTATATTTACCAGTTATACTAGTACAAGTTACGGATACACGTTATACCAATAACACAACCGGGATTGTCGCAGCCTAGTACACGCGTACTATACAGCACTTACTATTGAAGCTGGCAGCAACCTGCAGGGCCTGCTGGTAGTCGACGTCCAGGATCTCCATGAGCTTGCGCGTGCCGGCGCCGTACATGCTCGCGTATACGAGCCGCTTCGTTCGCTCGCGCTCTTCTGTGGCGATTTCGGACTCAGGCTTATTCATCCTGTAACAAAAGCATTAAATCAAAGATACCGATGTCAGCAGGCCGTCGCTCGCGTTGTTGCCTCCAGGTAAGGCTGACAGGCAAGCAACGCTGGAGCGCTATAATGTGGTGCTTTATATAAAACTCAATGTGTATTCGTGCGCGCTCCCTACTTCTGCGACCTACACCAGCATAGGAACAAGGCTTAGCTAGAAAAACGGCGATGGTGACGTTCAGTATCCTTGCATACATTTTTGAGTCGAGCGAGACCATCAATACCTACTAGCTAGGATTCGGTGGCATCGTTATTTGTGGGGATAGTCGGTTGGTTGTGTGGTAGCAGGAATACTTCACCACTGAGCCGCCAGTACCGCGAAGAGGTCCTGCCCCGCGAGCGCGCGGCACAGCGCGGGGCACTCGGCGGCGTGCGCCAGCACGCGGCACTCCACGTGCTGGAAGTGTTGGTTGGGTGGTAGCTGGAGGATACGTCACCACTGAGCCGCCAGCACCGCGAACAGGTCCTGCCCCGCGAGCGCGCGGCGCAGCTTGGCGCAGTCGGCGGCGTGCGCCAGCACGCGGCACTCCACGTGCTGGAAGTGTTGGTTGGGTGGTAGCTGGAGGATACGTCACCACTGAGCCGCCAGCACCGCGAACAGGTCCTGCCCCGCGAGCGCGCGGCGCAGCTTGGCGCAGTCGGCGGCGTGCGCCAGCACGCGGCACTCCACGTGCTGGAAGTGTTGGTTGGGTGGTAGCTGGAGGATACGTCACCACTGAGCCGCCAGCACCGCGAACAGGTCCTGCCCCGCGAGCGCGCGGCGCAGCTTGGCGCAGTCGGCGGCGTGCGCCAGCACGCGGCACTCCACGTGCTGGAAGTGTTGGTTGGGTGGTAGCTGGAGGATACGTCACCACTGAGCCGCCAGCACCGCGAACAGGTCCTGCCCCGCGAGCGCGCGGCGCAGCTTGGCGCAGTCGGCGGCGTGCGCCAGCACGCGGCACTCCACGTGCTGGAAGTGTTGGTTGGGTGGTAGCTGGAGGATACGTCACCACTGAGCCGCCAGCACCGCGAACAGGTCCTGCCCCGCGAGCGCGCGGCGCAGCTTGGCGCAGTCGGCGGCGTGCGCCAGCACGCGGCACTCCACGTGCTGGAAGTGTTGGTTGGGTGGTAGCTGGAGGATACCCCAAGTAGCAAAATAATGTCATATAAAAGGTACAATAACGTTTTCAATTTAACTTTCAGTCATACGAAAACGTTTTATAATAGTTTTTTAAACGTAAATATAACGCGGGTTTGGGCGCAGATTATATAACATTTCAATCGTGTAAAGGTCGTGTTGCAGTCGCGTTAGCGACAAATTATGTTGATTAAAAGTCACGTAGACGTTGTGAGTTTAACTAATAAGGTTTGTAATCGTCTAGTAATCCAATGAATAACTATATCATCGTATGAGAGTGTCAGCGACAATTTGTGTGACATTTATTGTGTTATGGCAAAATTATATTATAAAGTTAAGTAAAATGTCGTATGAATCATTATTAAGAATTCTTTAATATAGAGAAAGCATATTGCGGTGGAAGATGAAGAGCGATGACTTATACATGGGAATTAAATTTTTTCGATGATATGTATGGTTATCTTTGTCAATATTTTCATGGGCCTTCATAATATTGGAGTTTTCATATTGTTTATAAAAATAAAATATATTAATTGACAGCAATAGTCTCGGCCATATTGCCAATAGACATTGGGCGACTGCATTTCGACCTTTACATAACTATTGGTCGTATACATGTTTTTATACGATTTATGGCGTCCACCATGACGGTTACAATTAGAGTTCTGTTGGAAAATAGTAAAATCCTTTGCGTATAGTCATGGAAATACTTCTGTTTTATTCACAGGGACATCGTGGTGATTCTGGCGTTGATAAGCTTGTGAATCTCTCATTAAGTTTATCACATTTTATTTTAGTCATAGATTGGCACACGTTGTAGGAATAAAAAATATTCTATATATATAAAAATGAACTGCTGTTCGTTAGTCTCGCTAAAACTCGAGAACGGTTGAACGGATTTATCTTATCTTAGTCTTGAAATGTTCGTGGAGGTCTAGGGAAGGTTTAAAAGGCGAGAATTTAAAACGACCCACGAGGGCGGAGCAGTAACCAAAGACGCGGGTGAAACCGCGGGGCACAGCTAGTCAGTTATATTAGAATAACGTTTCCAACTAAAAGTTATTTAATGGTTTTGTATATGACCTATTATGACGATTTTATAATAGATAACTATAAAACCATTACATAACGGTTTGTTATTTAAATGTTGAATAAAAGGTTCTAAATTTACGGAACATGGCGAGTCATCACTATTGTCCGACTGAAACGTTTACTCGACTTAACATTATATAACCGTCTTATAAATTAATTGAGACGACGTTTACCAGACGCATTAATATGATTTAAATATATATAACTAATGCGTCGAACTGAATACTATTTTACAACTGTTTAGTTACTTCATAACTATTTCAAACCCCTTACATGACTGTTAGTCGTATAATTCTAAACTTATATAACTTTTTTGCTAGTTGGGACGTCACCACTGAGCCGCCAGCACCGCGAACAGGTCCTGCCCCGCGAGCGCGCGGCGCAGCTTGGCGCAGTCGGCGGCGTGCGCCAGCACGCGGCACTCCACGTGCTGGAAGTGTTGGTTGGGTGGTAGCTGGAGGATACGTCACCACTGAGCCGCCAGCACCGCGAACAGGTCCTGCCCCGCGAGCGCGCGGCGCAGCTTGGCGCAGTCGGCGGCGTGCGCCAGCACGCGGCACTCCACGTGCTGGAAGTGTTGGTTGGGTGGTAGCTGGAGGATACGTCACCACTGAGCCGCCAGCACCGCGAACAGGTCCTGCCCCGCGAGCGCGCGGCGCAGCTTGGCGCAGTCGGCGGCGTGCGCCAGCACGCGGCACTCCACGTGCTGGAAGTCCGCCGCCAGCAGCGAGCAGCCCGCGCGCGCCACGTACACCGAGCGGAACAGCAGCTGCGGGGTGTCGCCTGCAACGTGCATTAATTAACTACGTGAGTACAACACGTAGCTTACATCAGTCACATAGCGATGTGACTGATGGAAGTATTTTCGAGCAGTGAAACTCCGCACACAATAAGATTGAACACGTCACAAACGATACTATATTATGATGGTCTAAGATATTGCCTCCTTTTTCATTAAGGCTTTAAATAAGGCTGGATTGACACCAGTCTATATAAAACTGAATTAACAAAAAATATAGAATTAAAATCAATAGGCTCGCCCCTATTACATGGGACTTAAAACACACCGGCGAACTGTGGGTGTACATTGGTACACCTCTGCCTAACCCTCCGGGGAATACAGGCGTGAATGTATGTATGTATAGAATTAAAAGTATATGCCTACTGTCATCGCCTGCATTAGGGAACATGACGAGACTGAAGGGAGCTTTCGGTATGGCCTGCAGGTTGGGGTTGTTGGAGGCGATGCGGCCCGTCGCCGCCGCCGTCTGCACCCTACGGGACAGTCATAGACGAAGAGTGAATACATATATGCTGATACCTCCTCTGCCAATAGCTGCTCCGTGAACGGTGAACCTCTACGACAGCCAGTTGAAAAATAATTCCAAAAAAGTTTAATATAGGTACCTACCTACTTTTTTACAAAAAAAAAATTAAACAAGATATCTAAGGGTGTTTTTCAATTTACGGCCGAAACTAAACAGATGTGATGGAATCGGTATACATAAAAAAAACGATTATCTTTAGGTATGGACATGTTTATGAAGTTTCTTCAGTTATAAATATTGGGAGCAGTACGCAAAACACGGAGATTATCTACCAATAACATTAGGTTAGTCCTAATATAAATACAAAAGCAAAGCATTTATTTCAATTAGCCCTTTTACAGGCACTTTTAAATAAATATACATAGAATAGACTCACCACGTTGGTCTGACACGTCCATCTGTGACATGCTGAGCGATCCCCGTGAGGAAGGTGGCGTGAGCCTTGTGCAGGTGGCGGTACTCCAGGATGAGCTGTGGCAGCGGATGCTCAGACACGAGGCTGCGCAACTAAAGTTATACAAGGAACTCGGTATGACTATATATTTGCAAATAGTACCTAATGGTGGCCGGATCGGGGAAGTCTCAAAACTCATAATCGTTTAACACTTTTCATTTTTTGATCTTATTTATTGGGACAATATCAAAGGGAACACGGAATGGATGAAAGATAAAATGAACTCTTCAAAGTCAAATCAATTATTTCAATTAAACCATTTTTTTAACGTCAATTAAAAGGAAAAAAAAAAATTGAAATAATCTAGTTGCTCATTTGGGGCAAGAAGCTCCAGCTCTTAGCTATTATGTAGATACCTGAAATGGTGTAAAGCTGTGCATTGATTATTCCGTCTTTAATTTGATGCCATGTAAAATTAGCAATGGTAATGGACTCTTATCGCTTACTGTACCCTACGATCAGAGTATATTTAATTCTACCCGGGACTTCCTCAGCGTAGCATTCTCATCAATACAACACAACGGGATTAAATTCACCGAGGTTTACAGAACAGACCCGCTGATAGCAGTGTGGCTCACCATGGTTTCAGACGTGGACTTAGCGCCCTTGCACAGCGTCTCCCTGATCTTCACGTTGCACTTGGTGTCCAGCAGCAAGTCGTCGTACAAGATGGCGCGCACCTGCGCCGCCGAGTTGATCTGGAACACCTTGCCGGCCGCCTGGTAACATTGCTGCTCTACCACCTTCATCCTAGCTAACAGAACTGCTTCCATCTCATTTAGTTTGGCCATGTCGATGCATACGCCTTGAAGCTCCATATCTGTAATTTATACGCGAGCTTACCTGTATGTGGAGCGTTGGTGCTATCAATTTCCACAGTTTCTTTTCCTTCCATTACGTTTTGTGGTATTTACTTAGTATCCTACATTTCAGCATAGAATAGATAGAGAAATATGTTCATCGGTGATATATATGCGTAAATGCTGGATTTAATGCTGGGTCTTTTTTCGGTCTAAACGTTCTAGTCTACGTTCAAGTGTGACGAATGGTTTATTTAAACATTCATTTGAGGTTATTGTTAAATTCCTTGTTAGCAGAATCACTTCGTGGGCCGTAACCCGACTGCGCCAGAAGGAGGGTTATGTTTTTAGATTGTATGTACCTATGTTTTCTTTGGGGAGAGGGCGCCACGGTGCTTAGTGTTTACATCGACTCCGCAATATTATCTCATTATAAAAAGTACAAGTGCATTTATAATCTACTAGAAGAAGAAAAGTTATAAAGAAACGTGAGACTTTCAACATACATTGTGGACAGTGTTTAAAAACAAGTGAAAAATTAACAATCAGTGAAATCAACTCCAGGCTAAATAAACTGTTGCTGTGCCAAAATCAAGTGTCTTTTTCGAAACAAAAGCCATTATTGAGTGATCAGACTCGTGTACTCTGTGTGAAGTGTTGTTTGGACAAATAGTGAAGACTTTACAAGAAAATAATAAATATCATAACCTAATTAATCACATGATTCAGCAACTTAAAAACCAAGAGACGTAAACAACGCCATCTGTTGCACTCAGAGAGTACTACTACGACCATAAACGAATAGGTTAATTACTAATCGATCCGCAGGTTGAGCCAACTGGATAATTAGTTAATAGTACGGAAGTGTGTCACGAGAGTGCGCTACTAGTAACAGAAACAAACAGCAACATTATTTTAACATGGAAGAAGTTCTAAAAGCACTCCAAAAAATCCAAAAAGAACTAGATGAACAAAAAATAACAATCCAGAAAAGCGGAGAAAACGTAACAGAACAAGTAACACAAAATATAAATAATATATTGGATGAGAAATTCAAGACCTTGGAAGAAAAGTATGAAACCCTCAAGGATAAATTGGATAATCAGGAAAAGCGATTATATTTCCTCGAAAAACAGGCGAGACAAAGAAATATAGTCCTGTTCGGTCTAAAGGAAATTGAATCATCATACTCCAACTTAGAAAATATTATCATAAATTTCATAAATGAACACTTTGCCATAAAGATAGACCATAGAGACATACAGGAGGCTAAACGAATTGGAAAAAAAGGAGAAAGGCCAAGACCACTAATTATCACTGTTTCAACACTTGGTATAAAAATAGCCATATTTAAACAGAAGAAAGTACTTGAAGATACCCCTTACTACATCAAAGAAGACTATCCTGATTATGTTCTAAATAAAAGGAAGGAGCTACAAGAGCAAGTTCGAATTGAGAAAGAGAAAGGAAACTCAGTAAGAATTAAATATGATAAAATAATAATTATGAATAAAAACTCAAATACGCCAAGTCATAATAAAAGAATGCTTTCAAACTCCCCTGAAAGTAATACCACATCCGTCAACCCTAGCGATGAACACAAAACGCAGGCCAATAAGAAAAATAAAACGGGGACTTCCATACAAAGATCATCCAGTCTATCAGAGGGGCCAATAAAACCGGGCATATTAAACTTCTTCCATACAAAACACCCAACTAACACATCGAGAAATCAGGAAAACAAAACTAATAACATATAACAATTAACGACCCCCTCTCACACGCTAAACAACACTGAAAATATGCCAAAAACAAAACATCTTCCAAGCCGGCTGGTCACCGTGGAAGAGTATGACCAAAACCCTCCAAAGATATTACCAAAAGATCATGAAGAAATGTCACAAAGAAAAAATAAAGAACTTTACATAATAACCTACAATGTTAGAACTCTGCTATCGCACGAACGAGTATTAGAACTTGAAAAAGCATTAACACATATAAAATACGATATAATAGGTATATCAGAAGTTCGGCGCCTCGGAAATAATATAGAAGAATATAAAGAATTTATTCTCTGCAGTACAGGTCAAACACAGGGCAAATATGGAGTCGGTTTCGTAATAAGGAAATATCTGAAACAATATGTGGAAAGTTACCTCGGTGTCTCTGAACGCGTAGCCCTGCTAAATCTGAAAATACCAGGAAGGAAATTCACCATCATACAAGTATATGCCCCAACAGAAGCAGCAGAAGAAGAAGAAATAAATAGTTTTTATGACACCGTCTATGAGGCAATGGATAAAGCACACGCAGATTTTATTTTGATGGGTGATTTTAATGCTAAAATTGGTCAACCACAAAAAGATGAATTCTTAGTCATGAAACAGAATGGATATGGAACAAGAAACGCAAGAGGCCAAAGGCTTATTGACTTTGCGATGGAAAACAAACTAGCTATCATTAACACCTTTTACAAGAAAAAAGAGAAAAGAAAATGGACATGGCAGTCTCCGAATGGTCAACATAAAAACGAAATAGACTTTATACTGTCTAACCACCCTAATGCATTTCAAGACATTGAGACACTAAGTATAAACTTTACATCAGACCACAGACCACTCAGAGCTAAAATATTACTAACTAAACCAGTGAAAACACGAACCAGGTTTGTAAATAAACAAAACAGTATACTCAAAAACGAAGAAGAAATACAAATATATAAGGAAAACTTGATAAATCAAATATCTCTACTCCACACCGAGCCAAAGGAGACAGTACAGGACTATTACGATAAAATAATAAATTATATAACAGACAGTTTACAAGTCGCACGAACATCACATTCGACAAAAGTACGTAGTGCACTCACAGAAAATACCGAAAGACTTTTAAAACGAAGACAAGAGTTACAAAGGACCAAAAATAAAACGCGGTCAATGAAAAATGAACTCAAGGCACTATACAAGTTGATAAGCAAATATATAAGAAAAGATTATAAAAACCATAGAATTTATATCCTTCCAAAAACACTTAGAACAATGTGGTAGTTTAAAAAAAGGATACAAAGAATTACGGACACATAAAACATGGATTGACGGTTTGAAAGAGTCGGGAGTCACTACTTATGATCGGAAAGACATTATAAATATTGCTACAAATTTTTACAAAAATCTATATAGTACATCAGACCTAGCCAAAGACGCAAACCACATTGAAAGAAATTATATTGATATTGAAATGCCACAATCCCACATAGACCCAATAGACTGTACAGAAATTATTGAAACAATAAATAGATTGAAACCAGACAAGAGCCCTGGATCAGATAACATAACTAACGACGCCATAAGAACCGCCTGCTTTATACTAGCTGCTCCACTAACAAAATTATTTAATTTGATATTTGAAACTGGTGTCACACCTTCTCAATGGTCTGAATCTAACATTATCTTACTATACAAGAAAGGAGACCCAGGAGACATAAGCAACTACCGGCCGATAAGCCTTTTACCAAGTATATATAAACTTTTCTCTACAATAATTAATCAAAGAATTAGTACAACGCTAGAGAAAAGTCAACCTATTGAACAAGCAGGATTCAGAAAGAATTATTCTACTATAGACCACATCCACACATTAGAACTGATTATTGAAAAATATCAAGAACAACAGAGACCGCTGTATATCACATTCATTGATTACCAAAAAGCTTTTGACACAATCTCACACGAAAGTATATGGAACACTCTAAAAGCCCAAAATGTAGAGCAAAAATACATAACAATACTGAAACACCTATACAGTAATAGCTCAAGTAGAGTCAAACTGGAAACGATCGGCCCAAACTTTCCAGTTAGGAGAGGAGTCAGACAAGGAGACCCCTTATCCCCAAAAATTTTTATTGCAATACTAGAATCTATCATAAGCAAGTTAGACTGGGATAAGTGTGGTTTATATATTCAAGGTAAATACCTAAACCACTTACGATTTGCGGATGACTTGGTTTTACTATCAGAATCGAGCCTACAACTACAATATATGTTAAATACTCTACATAAAGCAAGCAGACAAGTGGGATTAGAAATGAATATCACAAAGACCAAACTCATGACCAACTTCAAAAAATCAAAAGTAAAAATCGAAAATGACCCATTAGAGTATGTGGATCAATACGTATATTTAGGAAAACAAATTGGATTCAACAGAGATAGCAACGAACTAGAAGTAGAGAGGAGAGTCAAACATACTTGGAATAAGTATTGGAGCTACAAGGAGATATTTAAAAGTGAAATGCCTATCAAGTTAAAGAAGAAGGTCATGGACTCTTGTCTCATCCCTTGTCTGACATATGCATGTCAAACGTGGAAGTTTACCAGTAAAATAATTAATAAAATAAACACGTGTCAGCGAGGAATGGAACGCAGTATGTTAAATATCAAAAAAATACAGAAAATAAAACACACAAAAATAAGATCTAAAACAAAAGCTATAGATGCTCTCAGCTACAGTCAAAAGTTAAAATGGAAATGGGCCGGCCATATAGCACGTCTTAAAGATCATAGATGGACAAAAACAATTACGCTATGGAAAGGCCCATCGGGTAAACGACATAGAGGAAGACCGTTTACTAGATGGGAGGATGACATTAAAAAAATAGCTGGTGCACAATGGCAACAAATAGCCCAAGACCGAGAGAAATGGAAAGCTTTGGAGGAGGCCTTTACCTGAGGGGGGTTCCAGTTAAATAATACAAACACAAACATTTTGTGTATTAATAATAATTAGGTACACAATATTAAGATAATTTAGGCTACATAGATTTTATCTCTTTATTTTTACAAATTTTTTATAAGTTAAGTTTAAAGGTTTAAAGTTTACAACATTCTTTATTTTTATAAGTTAATCTGTGAAAACTGGAAATATAAGGCTTTTTATTTTATTTTATATATGTTTTCTTTGGCACGTTGTGTAGCCTGATGTATTTTAGCTCGGGAGGTGAAGTTAGGTTCGTCTTAATTATGAGGGTGCTATGTCAAAAATCGGTCATTAAAATTTCTTCAAAATAATTAGTCCTCTGTTTTAAAAATACATTAATCTCCTTTACGTAACTTACCTGCAGTAATAGGCAACAATTTCATCTCTATCTCAACGAAGACCTTCCACAGAGAGTCTTCCACGAGCATCCCGCACAGCCTAGCCCAGCATTGTTTCAACAGGGACATGTACCAGGCTGCTTTCTGCAGCGGACACTCCGTCGCTATTGTGTACGGAGCCGTGAACGACAACAGCTTTTGAAGATCCGTGAAGTTGTCCGGGGAATTGTCAGGGTCCAATAAACTGGCGCCGATCTTCAAAAGTTAAATATTTTGCAGAAGGAATAACGTAAGTCATTTGTTGTTATTTGTGTAAGGGAATAACAATAAATTACTGTACTTGCGAAGTTTACGCTACCCCACATTTAGTTTTCGTAAGTAACACTCACGACTACATTTCCCGCTTTGCAACCCCTTGCAGGCGATTTCGTAAAATACTTCCACTGATGTTGCGGTTACAACTTACAAAGAACCACAACAAGAAGAACACACATTTGTAAGCTGTCGGTTTCCTAAGATTACGTGATACTCTTAATTCTGTCAATAGAAGATTTTTATACCACAGTGGTGGCAAACTAGCATACGGCCCGCCTGATGGTAAGCGGTTACTGTAGCCTATGGGCGCCTGCAACACCAGGGGCATCACACGGGAATTGCCACCCTTACAAAACCTATTCAGTCCCATCTTGAAGAACCCCGTAGGTACTGTAGTCCCTTAAGAAAACCTCGGGAGCTCATTTTACAATCGAAGCGTTCGCGGGGGGAATTCCTCTGAAGCAACACTGAGCTTCAATGTGTGTCGATGAACTCCCTGACGATGGCAAGTGGAGCGAACAAAATTCATTATTGTATAGTATAGAGTAGACGGTAATACACATAAGGCAAAGTTTCTCCTAATACTGAAGAATGAGAATGGTATCGTTGTCTATTCTCACAGCACGTTTATGAAGATTATTTTAACCCATGTTCCAGTCTTCAAAGACTAATCGGGAATATCGTTGTGGTGTAAGGTGACTTACCTCAGTATCATACATGTTGAACGAATTAATTTCCATTTGTAAGTGATCCGCGAGGTAAATAAGGACGCTTCGGGCACCGTAACATACTACTTTGTTATTTTCAAACAAATGTTTTAGTATCGCCCTGAAATAAATAGGTACTAAGTACTTTTTGTTGAATTATAGCTTTCTATCTTAATAAATCTTGTGTCACAATGTTTGTCCTCAATGGACTCCTAAATCACTTAACCGATTATAATAAAATTCGCACACCATGTGCAGTTCGATCCAACTTGAGAGATAGGATAGTTGAGAGGGTAGGGTAGGGGTAGGATACCACGCGAACGAAGTCGTGGCGGGTCAGCTAGTATATTTAAATAATAAAATTATTACAACTCTACTACAAAAAGTAATCAAGGCAGAAGCAAAGCTATACCTTCTTCTTTTTCCTACTAAAAAGATAAAGTATTCAACTATTGTGAGTCTGTAATTTAGTCCCATCTATTTGTCTACCTTATGCTAAGTACCTAGGTACATTTTGAGATAGCAAACGTAATCTTACTTGGTCTCCTGGCCAGTACTCTTGAAACAGTAGAACACATCGTCACTATTGACGATGATGCCATCAGCAGCGCACGTGCCGTCAGTGTGATGACTATTAAGCTGACAGAAACCATTGCTACAAAACACGAGCGGGAGTTTAGTACAATTACTTTAGTCAAATATCAGTAAAATATTGAAAAGAAGATTAAAAGAATTGAACTAGGCAATGTCTTTATAACGAATATGCTCGGTGTGCGCAGTTGAGGCCGTGGTTTAGTAATGAAACAAAAGAATTAATTAACACTGCTAATTATTTACCTACGCAATCGTGAATACCTACTGAAGATATTTGGGGATGCGTAGTATGCGTAGCATTATCAGACAACGTGTAGACTAGGTAGTACATAAACTATATGGATGCTATTACTAATTGCCACAGGCCACCTACATAGTATTTTTTTGGTATTTCATTACATTTTATCAACAATACCTACCTATAAACCTATGACCTACCTATAAATTAATACTGCAATGATTTCAGTATTCTGTATCTGACGCAGATGCTCTCGGTTCTGCTCAATAGTGTCCTCATCAATAGTCCGCATTTCATACAACACATCTTTAACGGGTATTTGAGATTTAATTGGAACAATAAATTTCTTCACCTTCACCTTTTTTTCTTTACTGTTTTTTTGTTTATTTTCTAGAACATCTACACATGTATTGATTTCTTCACCATTTTTTGTAGGTTTACTATACTTCATGACACCATCTTTATTTGCTAATTGTGCTTGGACTACTTTCTTGGTAGACTTCAACTTTTTTTCCGATATAATTTTCCCATCAGGTGTGGGAGGCGATTTGTTGAAATGTGCATTCAGATCAATATTTTCTGCGTCAGATCTACCTTTACCTGCAGTTGTAATTAGTTCAATAGCACTCGCACTTTTACTATTATCTAAGACTTCGTCAATGGGATGAGGCAGTTCAACATTATTGAGCCAATTTTTAACGGCTTTTGTATACTTTTGTTTACGGAAATTTTGTTTGATTGGTTGCTCACCAGGCTCTTTTCGTTTTTGTTGATTTACTCTTACATTACCGTCGCTTCTCACTTTTTTTACCTTAGGTTCAGCTTTAACTTTAATCTTACGTTTTGCACTTGTACTCATATTATAATTTTTTGTCTTAGAGGAAGTAACATTCTCATTGGGAAATATAATATCAATGGTTTTATTTAAGTTAGTTTCTTCTTCACTAGCATTCATATTAACTAACAATTCAGAATCAAGCATGTCATCCCAATTAATGTCTTTACTTTTTTTTGTACCAGTTTGTGGTTCTCCCACAAATAGCGTATCATCATCAGAATGTTTGTTAGAAACATTTACTATTAGCTTCATATTAGTCGCGGTGCTCAAATAAAGGAAATCATCTTTATCATTATTATTTGGTACAACGTTGAGTAATGCTACAGACTTGGGTACTTCCGGTACAGTTTTATCTTCAAAACTAAAATTAAATGCTTTTTCTTCCAGATGTACCTGTTTACGATGTGTAATTGGTGTAGGTAGCACCAACGTCGGTGTGTATCGTGAATCAACAACTGAGTCATCATTGAAGCTAAAACAGTAGATACTCAGTCAGTACAGCATTGAGTAGTGGTTGAGTAGTTTGTAGATGAACTTATACTTAGTCCCTATCGACCTTTTTTTTAATTGCGCCTCTATTTTCAATTTAATCAAACGTAGTATCTCCACTAATAATAAAACAAACAACAAATATACTGACTTTCACACTAAATTGCAAAATTTTAAAGTATTGGTGCTACTTCTGAATATTTTGTTAAGTACAAAAAAAGGGGATTTGCAGGTGGCCCCTTCCAAGTTTGCTGACATCTCTTTGAGGCGCGCGTGGAACACGAACGCGCCGTTGACACGGTCTGTCGTTATTTAGTGAACGTACGGACGGTGAGCTACCCATTGCTCACCGTCCACAGACCCGCGTCTACGGTGGCCGGGAGTCGTCTCGTGACTCCCGACGCCCGGAGCGTCTACCGCGGCGGCCGCTGGGACGGGGGATTCTCCTCTCCCGTCTCGCCGCCTCCTTCTCTAGCATTACAGCTTCGCAGAAGGAGGCGACTGCTTCCCATTCCCTCTCGCTCCGGACCATGGCCTGAACCAGTGCCGGACGCGAGAGGTCGCCGCCGCCGATGGCCGCCACGAGGACTCGGCGATGCTCCGCCCAAGCGGGGCAAACCGCCAAAGTATGCTCGACCGTGTCTTCGGGGCGCTCCTCGCAGTGGTAACACCCGGGCGTTTCCTCCCGCCCGATGAATGTACAAAGTTCACAACAACTTCTTATGACATAATATCTAGTAAAAAGTGTAAAGTTCTTAGATAGTTCCTGATACTCACGTTAACACTCTTTTATTTTGAGCGGGAAACTGGCGATGCTCAAAGTCATTATTATTTTGGAAACGTGCTAAAATGAATAAACAAAATTATAAATGTAAGTGAGTAGGTAGGGTAGGCAGGTAAGATATGATACAGACCTATTAATAGCTAAAATTCCAGTCGCACAGAGACTTTTATTATGCGAAGTATCTAAACTGAATATTAGGTACTTGCGAATACCGGTAGAATGACCTATAAATATTATTCTACCTCATATTCTACATAACTTTTAAATTATTTTACCTTTATCCCAATGCCTGATAAGTACTGATAGTACTTTAGTACCAAAAGGAGATAATTGCTGTTCGTATCTTTTGAAATTAGGTCGCACATAATAATTTCTTTCCATTCTTATTTAGGCATTTGCAAAAGTACAAGAAATCGACAATACTTATAATATCTCAATAGAGTACTTGTTTATTTTTAAAGCGCGGGTTTTTTTTTTTTTAATTCGTACTCATTCCTATAATAGTCTGGCACACGAAAGACAATATAAAAAAGCGCGGCAATTAAAAAAAAAGGTAATTCGCATGACTGAGAATATTGGAATGTTGTAATAATCTAGAGTTGGTTTTTTTATCATACTGTGATTGTTATTATGCTGGAAATACTTTCAAATGTCTTAAAAATATCTGTGATCAGGGGGTCTACTCTCTTTCTTCCAAACGAAACTTCGGTAACGAACGATATTGAAACGAAATTTCGTGAATGATCCTACTCTAATTCATTTTCGGACACACACAAAACGTTCGGAACCATAGATAATTTTCGTGAATGAAATAGGGTGTGGGTTCTTTATGATGTCATGTAAAGTTAATTACGGTTTTTATTTCAACTTAAAATTAATAAACTCTTTTGCTTTATTTTTGTATTTTACATTTAACACGTGATTTATTAAATATTTCTTGTAATATTCATGCTGAAAAAATATAAATACAGATAAAATTATTATTTTCAACGAAATTCATCGAGACACTATAAAAAACCTTTTCAATGTCATTAATAACCGACTAATTTTAAGAGTTCTATTTCATGTTAACGATGGGTAGTAATGTATGACAACCAAAATTTCTGTATATTCACCCGCAGTCTAATCAAAACATGTCAACTTATGATATTTTATTTGAATGTTTTTTAATACTTTTATTGTTTCTCAAGTATTGTATTTATAAATCAATGTTTCCAAGCGCTTTTTTACACACATCGCGCTCACGAAACACGTTCCGTAAGGAAGTTTCAAGTCGTATTGTCGTAGTCTGCATTTTGGGTCTCCACAAGTTTTCTTTTGGATTTCCGCCGCCGTCGCTGACTTGATACCGGCCGAAGTTGTGCCTAATGTAGATACATTGGCCCCTATTCCCCTAAACGTGCCTACGCTACTTAACTATCGTCGCCACGTACAAACCTATGTCGCAAACCAAGAAGGGGAATAAGAAGAACTGCGGGGTATCGCTGGCAGACCCCAACATGCTGCGTGCAGCAATACATAAGACGCAGCTCTATGTCAGTCTATGTGTCCCAGCTACATCACACCACGAAGGATGAGAAGATCGTGGCGATTCCGTGGAAGGCTTCGCGACACCACCCAGCGCAATACGACGCCGTCATTTCGTGTGCAATAGTTACGTTTTTGTGATTTCTAGAAATATGTATGATAGTTTATAATATGTTATGGGTGTTTGTTATCCGAAATAAAAGAGTAATATCAAAATAAAAGATTATTATTAAAAACTTCGTATGTATCAATATTATATTTATCCACATTCAAAATATATGTATTTTTTCACTAAAGATAATGCTTGATTCTAGTTTATCCCACATATTCATGTCCAATATTAGCACTAATAAAGCACAACTCCTTAAATAATTGCCGTATAAGTCTGTAATATCCAACAAACTCAATGTCTGGAATTTGACCAATAATTAGTTGATTGCACAGGCGCCGCCGGTTCTTTCTACTCTCTAAGCGTTCTTCACGTAAAGTAGCTTTGATTTAAAGCATCCTTGTAGGAAATTTAAAGCAATTTTCTTTTAAAATCCACACAAACGAATATCAAAAGGTAACAATTTTGGTTTCGTCAGTTTGAAGTAAAATTTCCGAACATTCTTATGTCAAATCATAATTGGGGGGGGACAGTTGCCTACATCAAGCTTGGCGATAAATGAAGCAGCGCCATCTTCATTTCTGAACACTAAAACATATGTTTAGTTTTGTCTAGTCAGCAATAGATGTCACTGTAATACAATTCTAAAAACAACATGTTTCATTTTTAAATTAATTTAACATTATTTTAAATGTATTCAACTCTTTATATAATCATTTAATTATGTTGATCGATAATATCTTAAATTATTTTAATATTACGGAAATAATAGCAACACTGCCCTTATATTCACTCGTCTCAACATCTGATTTTAATGTCAATGACACGTAAAATGGTCGCCGTCGCCTGCGCACACGCTTGACTATTTTGCAGTTGTTTTTTGTGTTTATCCTAGTTTTTGTGATAATATCTTCGTTATAAACGTCGAGTCGAGATTACTCCTCCGTTTCGGTACCAAGATAATCATCCAGAAACTGTGTTTTTTTCGCGCTAAGGACGCTATTTTGTGTTGTATTGTGACTGCAGTGAATGTTCATCTGTTCATTATTGCTACAATGCCGCACCGATGTACACTCGGATGTAAAAGCACAGGTAAATTCAAATCTATATGTATAAGTTAAAAACCGGCAGTCTTTCTTGTTTAAATAAACATTATTTCATTTTTCGACACAAGCTTTTTGTATACACAATAGTAGATTCCACCTTCCAAAACAATTTCATATTTTTCGATTTTATGGTACGGTACGGTATCTCAAATTTATTGTCTGTTAGTCCCTCTGTCATCATAATTTTCCTAAGGTACCTACATAGTTGTAATAATTGTTTTATGATACTTAATCTATTTATTTATCATTATTATTATTAAAATAATTATCAACATGAACAACGAAAGAAGTTTTCTATATAATAATCAAAACTTTTGTTTGTTCCAGATGTGCCTTTGCATATCTTTCCAAATCCAAACAAGTTTCCTGATCGTTTTAAAACTTGGGTGAATCTTGTTGGAGGAAAGCTTGAAGCACCATCTGACTATGAATTTTATAAGAAGCAGCGGTTATGTGACATCCATTTTTCTATTGGTCAAAAAAATCGCTTTAAACGTCTAAATGCTTTGGCAGTACCAAGTCTTCATTTACCAGGTGAGTTCCCTCTTCTTTCCATCTTTGCTGATGTAATTTTTACACATTATATAAAGTACCTAGGTATGTGTATTAATTATATTTTCATATCATAATATTAATATTTGCCTTTGTTTTTGTGTGTTTGCCTTTTCTCTATATTCTTGTAGAGACTACTGCTCCAAACTTATGCACTGCAGTATGATGTTTTATAACCTGGGCTGAAAATGTAATATTATAGGCATAGTGATATTACAAATATTCATATTTGCATAATTTTTCTTGACATTTACATTCGCAAGAATCAATGCAAATGTTTTTAATTTATTTAACAAAAAAGAGGAGGTGGCTTAATTTGTCAGTATATATTTTTTGAGAACTAACAAGGAATAAACCTAAACCTATACCTACCTATATAAGGCATTTAGATGGTAAAAAATGAATTTTTTTTTTTTAAATTTTTAACCCATGTTTTGAATGTTTGGTTTCAATGATTTAGTTTTCATAAACTTTTTCTTTTTTGAAGGTCTACATATGCATTCTTATTCACGAATGTCTAAAATTGAACCTTCATAACATCATTAATAGGTATTAATGAAAGATTTTTTTTTAAATTGTTAGTTATTTTTGAGTTTATCCATTACAAACTAACAACAAAAAATCAAATCTTTGCTCTTCATAGTAATCACCAGTGTGCATTAATAAACATTTTATTTTGTTATAGGCACATCTGGAATTCAACAGCCTGTTGTTACCAGTGATGGTGAACCCGCTGCTTTCCTGCCGATTCCTGTTGGTTTAGGTATAAAATAAATTTATTTTTGAAATATCTTATTACAATGTATTCCATTATAATGTATGTGTTGCATATATATGCAATATTTATAACATTATATCATATCTAAACAAAATTTTGATAAATATCTCCACTAAGGCTGAATGTATAATGCGGTCTTCTTGTTTCTTATGTCATTTTTTATGGATTTAATTAAGCACATTATAATATCTAGATTTTAATGGCGATTCTGGTACTTAATTTGTAAATATATCTATTCTATTATGGTGAGTACCAAAACAGAATTATTATAATATTGATATTGATATTTCAGAGGTATCTGGAAGTCTCCCGATGGAGACTACTGATGATGATCAGCCTACTGCTACTCAACCTTCTATTGATGTATTAGGTATGTAATTTTATTACAAGAGTTATAGATGAACTGTTTCAAAACAGATGGATAAATTGTTGACTTGATTGAATGGAGACTCTACTTTTTAATTTGTAAATAAAAATATAACTTTAACTATTCTACTTGTATTATAGCGAGTGCCACAACAGAATTATTATAATATTGATATTTATGTTTCAGAGGCATCTGGAAGTCTCCAGATGGAGACTTCTGATAATGATCAGCCTACTGCTACTCAACCTTCTACTAATGTATTAGGTATGTAATTTTATTACAATATAGTTATACATGAACTGTTTTGTAACAGATGGATAGATTTTTGGCTTGGTTGTGGGAACTAATTGTACAATTTTATATTTTGCAGGTGAAATTAACAGTGTGGCTGTATGTCATGTGTTAGCTGAACATAACTACTGTGCAATAAGTGAAGGCATATCGAAAAGACCTGTTAATGGTAAGCTTTTAATTCATATGCATAATTATGATACTTATTTATTGAATACAAGTTAATTTGTTAATTGGCTTTGGTTTAAATAACAACTACATTCATCTTCATCCTGAAGGCATTATTATACTGAACTTTGAGAGCGTTGTATGCCCTTTGCGTATATCGAACCCACAGGGTGCACGTGTACAGCGATTGGCAAAATGCCTTGAATAGTGTTATTTTCACTTTTGGTGTAGAGCGTGCAAACCTGCGCGCCAACATATTGCATCGGACAGCCAACGCCCTCCGTTCTCTTTCCATATCTGATTCATCCTTCAAAGTCTCAGTAACAATGTGCCCCAGGTATTTAAAATCTAGCACCCTCTCAAGGGATAATACTTTATATCTATAATGATAACCATATAGGTAATTGTGTTCATTTCTATATTTTCAGTTGCTTCTGGAATATCCTTCCACACCAGATCGAATGTTGTCCGACCATTCCAGAAGAAAATTAAGTATCTGCAAACGGAGATAAGTGTTTTGCGCAAAAGGGGCCAACTGTACAAGGAACGACTGAGTAATGCACAGAAGTTGTCACAAAATGTCATATTTAAACAAGTCATACAACATATGACTAAACCAGCTCAATTGTTTGTACATATGCAGCAACAAGCCAAATATAAACCAAAAGGAAGACGGTTTACAATTGAGGAGAAAATCCTAAGTTTATCTTTATACAAAAAAAGCCCTAAGTGCTACAGGCTATTATATAAATATTTTGCTCTCCCTTCATGCAAAGCTATGAAAAGACTACTGAGCCAAATAAAATTAGCACCTGGCATTAATAATATAATTTTTGAAAAAATAAATAAGACTTTGCTCAAAAAACAGATCCCAGATAGGTTGTGTAGCCTCATTTTTGATGAAATGTCAATCACGCCTCAAATTTTTTATTCAGCTCAAAAAGATAAATTAGAAGGTTTTACTTCGGATTCTACGGAAGTATTTGCTGACCACGTACTGGTTTTTATGGTGAAGGGAGTGAAAAGTAATTATAAGCAGCCAATTGCATATTATTTTACGAATTGCTTAAGCAAATTCCAATTAAAAACTAAATTAAAATCAGTTATCGAACAATGTTTTAAATGTGGTCTCATAGTATTAAACACTGTTTGTGACCAAAGTTCTGTTAATGTCAGTGCTATAACAGAATTGGTTCAGGAAACCAAAGCAAATTATTTACGCGAAGGTAAAGAATGGCGTCATGAAGTGATGCGTTTTAAAGGTCACGTCGTAGTCCCACTTTATGACACTCCTCATCTAATAAAAGGCATTAGAAACAATTTAATAACAAAGGATCTAAGATATGTTACCAATAATGAGGAGAAAATCATAAAGTGGGACTACTTCAAAATGGTGTATGATGCCGATAAATCGTATGGAGAGCTGAGACTTTTGCATAAGCTCACAGAAGAGCATGTTAATACAGATAAAATTAAAAAAATGAGGGTTAAGTCGGCAACACAATTGTTCAGTCACAGTGTTGCTGTTGTGACTGAACATTTGACAGCAAGGGGCGATCTGCCTACTGAATGCCGACAACTAGTTGACTTGACCCTTCTAATCGATGATTTGTTCGACTCTTTAAATGTAAACAGTTTCTCCATACCGAATGGCAAAGTTTTTAAAGGACCTGTAAAACGTAACACGCCTCATCATGAGCTGTGGAAAAAAGCCAAAATAGTTTTAAGGACCATCAAATTTATCAAAAAAATTACTGTTGGGAACAAAGTCCGATTAGTTGAGAAAGTGGTGCCGTCTGTTACGAATTTGATTAAAACGATAGAGGGTATGGAACTGCTTTGGCAAGTGTTGTCTTGTAATTATAGACTCGATGCTATGATGACCAGGAACTTTAATCAGGACCCTTTAGAAAATTTCTTTGGAAACATTAGGAGTTATGGAGTAAGAAATATAGCGCCTAATACAGTAAGTTTTGAGGGGGCGTTTAAAGCGCTTCTATTAAATAATTATAGCTCTCCTCACTCGGGGAGAGGTAATTGCGAGGAGGATTTTAATGAATGCCTTCAAAATTTAGATTTCTTTTTAAAAGAAAAAAATGTTACTCCTAATGTTTCCGAAGAAAAAAACACAATTCATTTCAACAATGAAGTTTGCTTTGATCAGCAACATGAAAATGATGCTGGTCAAAGCAACTACGTCTGTGGTTGGGTCTTGACTAAATGTCTTAAAAAAGTTGTCAAAGGTTGCAAAAATTGTAAGAGTGAATTATTAGACAACACTTCAAATAAAAACAATTCTTTTATTACAGCCAAAGAGTACCAAAAAAAGAAATGGCTTTGCTATCCCAGCGGGAAAACCGAATATTTCTTTAAAGAAATACAAAGCATGGCCATTTCTTTTCTGAAAAGAAATGTACCCAAATTGTTTTTAAAATATAATATCAGTTCGTTTATAGACATGCTAATTACAAATTTATTTAAATGTCCCAATCACAAAGACGACCTTTATAAAATGTTTACCGACACAACATTAAATATAATTATTTACAGTTGGTGTCGGTCTGTCAATCGGATTTTGTCCGGGAAAATAAAATATGAGGGCGATGATCAGATAAAATTAGCTGCTGTTAATTATTATAATAAGCACAAAAATTATAAAAATAGAAAATAAACTTAAAATAAGTACTAAGTTGTTTTATTAAAACCCAATTTTTGCATTTAGACAGTATTTCCCTGTACCGAACTTTGTTCTTACTTTCTTGATGTGAATATTTGATTTCCTAAATATTGGTATTATATAAAAAAAATATTCCGCAAGAAAGTTTGAACAAAATAGTTCGGTACAGGGAAATACAAGGCTCATTTAAATGTAAATATCAATTACATTAGTGTGTGTAGGTAAACGTGTGCGTGTGTGTGTGTGTGATTAATCGGTAGTTCTTGTTAAGAAATGGAGATGGCGCTTCAATCATGTCATGGCTAAAAGTCACGAGAGAGGGCACTCTTTTCCATTTTATATTATAGTACTCTGTGGTCGGACTATTATGAATTAGAGTAGGTTTAGAGAATCTAAATGTCAAACAATGTTCGTTCGCAAGAAACTTCGGAACGAAATGAAACCGTGGTAGGAAACACGCGAAATTTCGGCCGAAACTTCGTTTTTCGTTGAATAAGAGTAGACCTCCACTTCTTTCTGTGACTGACATATGTAATATATTATAGATATCTGTGGTACGTCGTGAGTTGAAATGTCACAATAAATTATAAAAAAAATCACAATCTATTTCATAAATTCGTGTTGCAGAAAAAGGAAGGAAAATTCACAATTGTTATTTACTAAAGATAATAATGTGACTACGCCTGTTTTTTACCAGTCATGGCTGTGAATTTTGAAAGCTGTGACAGCTTGCCCCCTGATGAGGAGCCCAAATTGAAGTACGATAGATTGGAGAACGATGTTCAAAATATATTGTTGAAAGACGCAGTGAGTTGTATTTGTGTGCATACCAAGTTTATATGTCTAGGAACGCAATGGGGTGTGATACATCTGTTGGACCATGAAGGGAACACAGTACCGATATCGCAAGACGGAAAGAATAAAGAGTTGCAGGCGCACGCAATAGCTGTGAACAGAATCTCGGTGGATCTGAACGGAGACTACATCGCCAGCTGCTCTGACGACGGCAAGGTGCTGGTGTACGGCCTGTACACGGACGACAACACGCACAACCTCACGCTGGGCAGGGTGATCAAGTCTATCGCCCTGGATCCTTGTTACTTCAAGTCTGGCTCTGGAAGGAGGTTTTTAACAGGTCAATTTCAATTTTTTCTAAGGAATTCCTACTAAATTGTACTAAAATTTGTCTCTTCTTAAAGTGTCAACTATAAATCTCAACCGAGATCTAAACAGTTAAAATATTCTGTGTTCGAGTAGTTAGAATTCATTATAGACATTTGAGATATTTTCAAATCATTTGTAACTCTTTAAAAACCATGAAGTAGGAAATAAAGTATGTGGGTGAAGTGTATGGGTGCACGCAAGTCACACCTTTATATTAATATTTTGAAGTCAATAAAAAAGTTCCTATGAATATCTGTCAACATAAAACATTATTCCAGGTTAAAAGCAAATTACACCTAGCTATTAAGTAAAGCAATGATGTTTTTAAGTTCAGAATTGCTAAAAAGTCAGTCAGTTAGTCAAAAATTTGTAACTAGTTGCTTGTTCTAAAAAGTAGGTAGGACTCTATAGAGAAGAAGCAAAAGTCTCTAGTGTGTTTTTTAATCTCAGAGACTGATATGACGGCTTCTTACGTCAAACTTGAAAATAGTGTGCTTTATGTTTATGTGCCGAAAGCACATTATTTTTATATTTGACGTATGAAACTGTCAATTTAGTCTATGAGATTAAAAAATACACTATACAGAAACTCCTTTCAATAAAATTTTACAAAAATCCTGGTCTCATTATTATTATTATTGCTTCCTTATCTGAAAACAATGTAAGTGAAGAGCAATATAAAACAATCAAGCAACTTAGATATTATTTATTAATAAAATGTTGTCATTATAAAGTGACACTGTCAAGATTTTTTAACTCATATACATTTCAAGTTAGGTGCAACATGGGTTGATTAAATGTAGTATATTTGTAATTTGACCTCATCATCATCTGCTTAGCCTTTTTCCCAACTGCGTTGGGGTAGGCTTCCAGTCTAATCGGATGCAGCTGAATACCAGTGTTTTACATGGAGCGACTGCCTACCTGACCTCCACAAGCCAGTAACTGGGCAACACAATACCTCTTGGTTAGACTGGTTGTCAGACTTCTTGGCTTCTGACTATCCGTCACGACTGTCAAAGATCTACGAATAACAGCCGGGACCAACGGCTTTACGTTCTTTCCGAGATACGGGGGTATCACCCCACCAACTTACAAACTCCGGGCTGCTACTGAGAAATTCCTAATGGAAAAACCCAATACCACTTTTTGCCCGACCTGGGATTCGAACCCGGAACCCCTTGCTCAGCAGTCGCGCTTTGCGACCACAAAACCAACAGGGCAGTTAATGCCAGCGCGGCCGGTTAATGGGGCTGGGGGGTAATTTGACCTCATGTTAGCTACTAAATGATTTAAGGTTATGTTGTAAAAAGGGATGTAAATATGCTAAAATGCACACCTAAATTCAAAATTGATGGGAATGATGAAAGAGATGACAACTAGATTCTAATTAAATTTTTTTCTCATGTAATTGACCTTCAAAAGTGCCTTTTACTGGTCTAATTAAAAAAAAATGATTTGACTTTGATGGCAGATACTACAGTACTGTTTTGCTTGATACTTATCTAGTAGTGATTACCAACCAAGCTCCTGACAAAGAGCAATTGAAGTGGAACAAACTTATGGGGTGTATCATTAACGTCAAAAAAAAAAGTATACCATCACACCTGTATTCTCCAAAGGGTTAGGCAGACGTATACCAAAGTACACCCACAGTTCGCCGGTATATTTAGGCCCCATGTAATAGGGGGCGAGCCTATTGCCATTAAATCAAATTAAATGGGCACAAATTCAGACTCTGAGCTGCTACTGAGAATATCATAAAAAATCCCAATAAAACTTTTGCTTGATCTGGGAATCGAACCTAGGACCTCTACCGCAGTAGCAGTATGTTAATTTTTACAAACAATATAATAACTTACAATGTACCTTTATATCATTTTAAATGTTCATTATCAAACTTGAGCAAAATTGTAGTGTGCATACAATCTGCAATCATTACTCAGCATTTTATGCAAATGAGTAGAAAGTGAAATTAGTTTTTGATTGTAATAATATTAAAAACTAGTTTCTGTTTACCACTTTGTGCACAAGGAAGTCAATTATATTAGTTACCCACTTACCCTGTGAATATTACAGTGAATCTAAATAAGGAGCTAATTTGAATTAGGATTACTTGGTCAAGCATTTGGTTTTTTAAAAAGAAAAGAAAGCATAAATGTCAACTCAGCCTTATTGGTTGCCTGGGTTAACAAAGTTGTGGTGGTGCTGGGTTGTGTGCATGGGTCAACTTGCAAGTCCTGGTCATCAGCAAAACAATAGATCTCTTGTCGTTATCGTTACAATATTTGCTATATTTATGAAAACGAAATGAGGCCAGCAGTCAGCAGCTGTAAGAAATGAGTCACTTCATCACAGTACCTACTCGTTAGTATTATGATTCATTGCCTAACATTTGTTAATACAAGCTGATAACAGGCTGTCCTAGGTGAGTTCGACAAATGGATATGTGTGCATTTTGTTATTGAATCCCGAGATACTTACTGTCGCAGAATAATTTGCCGCACTCGTTCGCATCAAAAAATTACGGTTCTTGTGGGATAATATATCAAATTTGACGCGGACGAAGTCACGGGCAGGAGCTAAATAGTAATAAAACTCAATGATTTCCAGTGATAAAATTGTATTTAGTTTCACCCAAAGTTCTATGTGCCCTTTACGCCTTTTTTTTTCAGTCGTTACTGTTAGTCATAAGCCAGAAAGTCTGACAACCAGCATTACCAAGAGTATCGTATTACCCATTACTGGGTTGTGGAGGTCTGATAGGCAGTCGCTCCATGTAAAATACTGATATTCAGCTGCATCCGGTTCGACTGGAAGCCGACCCCAACATAGTTGGGAAAAGGCTAGGCAGATGATGATGTTCTATGTGCCCTTTATGAAGACTCACACGTTATTGAGCTAGGATAACCACTAATTAAATAGAACATATATGTGACACGTTCATTTTTATACATCTCTGAGCTGAACCATAGCTGAGAGAGCGAAAACGAAGTATGTGTACAATGCATTGTATCTAAAACGTGCTACACACTAAAAAGGGGCTTCATTTTCGGTTCAACGGCATTTTTAATACAACTTGTGGTAATTTTGTTTTTGCGAATGTGGACTCGCTTAAGTGTGTATTGTATATTATGCTGGAGCCTAATCACGTTCCTGAGCAGAGAATCTTCTGTTATTCTAACATTAATTGTTACTAAGCATTCTTTTTTTCTCTTACAGGCGACACCAAATTAACATTATATGAGAAGACATTCCTGAACCGCCTTCGTAGTACAGTACTGTGCGAATGCGAAGGCTACGTGCAGGCCATGTCGTGGCACGAGCGCTTTGTGGCGTGGGCCAGCGAGGTGGGCGTACGCGTGTACGACCTGGTGGCGCGCTGCTCGCTCGGCCTCATCCAGTGGGAGAAGGTTCCCAACCGGTCCATAGAAGACTATCGCTGCAATCTCCTCTGGTGTGCCCCCAAAACACTCATGATCGGTTGGGTCGATACCGTCAGGATATGCGTCATACGAAAACGAAGTCAAGTCGAACTTCAAACGCGAGATGTCACGGAGTATTTAGTCGATCCCGTGTACACTTTCCAGACTGACTACTTCATCAGTGGTTTAGGTCCCCTTGACGACCAGTTGGTCGTGCTGGGAGTACACAAGGAGTTTGACCCTGAAACCGGCAAGGCGCAGAGACCTGTGCTCACCGTCGCTGACTATAAAGACTGTGAATTCTGTGAAATATCAACAGATAGTCTCAATATTCGTGGTTACGAAGAATATTCTTGTAACGACTATTATTTAGATATGCTCATAGAGGAAAACAGATTTTTCATCGTGTCGCCCAAAGATATTGTAGTCGCTAGTCCCTACGATATCGACGACAGAGTGAAATGGCTCACAGAACAAGGTCGTTTCGAAAAGGCAATCACCGTGCTCGAAGAAGTAGGCGGGAAGACATCGAAACATTCGGTAGTGACCGTCGGCGTGCAGTACCTGGACCACTTAATGGCTGAGCACCTGCACGAAGAAGCGGCCATACTGTGCGCCAGGATTTGCAAGAATGATAAAGTCTTGTGGGAGACTCAGATATTGAAGTTTGCTGAAGTAAACCAGTTACGAGCTATCAGTCCATATGTGCCTAAAACTCCTGAACAAGCATTGAGTTCTCATATATATGAGTTAATATTTTATGAGTATTTGAAGTTGGATTCCCAGGGATTCCTGAAATTAGTTCAAGAATGGAACCCCACGCTATACAAGACTGGCGTGATCGTCAAGGAGGTATTAGAACATCTGTTGAACACTGAGGTTGACAAAAATATTTATTTAGAAGCTTTGGCTCTTTTGTATTGCTACCAAAAGAAGTACGACAAAGCTTTGACGACGTACTTGACGCTGCAGCACAAAGACGTGTTCACTCTGATCGCTAAGCACAACATGCACAACGTGATACACGACAAGATACTGGACCTGATGACTCTCGACTGTGATAAGACAATAGCAATACTTCTGGACAAGCCCAGGGTGCCTGTAGAGGTGGTGGAGAAGCAACTCGCCACTAACGACATGTTGCTGTTCAAATATTTAGACGCTTACAGCAAAATTGAACCAAACGGAAGGTATCACGGTAAACTAGTTAGACTTTATGCCAAATACGCGAGGGACAAACTACTTCCATTTTTAAAATGCAGTGATAATTACCCAATACAAGAAGCATTGGATGTGTGCCAGAACAACGAGTTTTACCCTGAAATGGTGTTCCTGTTGGGGCGCATTGGCAATACGAGAGAAGCTCTGCAAATCATTATAGAGCAGCTGAGGGATATCAACCAAGCTATCAATTTTTGTCAGGAACATAATGACAAGGAGTTGTGGATGGACCTCATTAAACGGACAGTGGACAAGCCTGAGTACGTGACGTTACTGCTCAAGAGAATAGGAAACTACGTGGATCCGCGAATCCTAATACAAAATATACAATCTGGATGTGAGATAAAGGACTTAAAGGACTCGTTAGCAAAGATGATGTGTGATTACCATCTCCAGCTGTCAGTACAAGAAGCATGTAAGGTGATCACGTTGCGGAACTACTTCGAGTTACATCAGAAGCTAATTATCAATCAGCAGAGAGGGATATCTGTGACGGATGACTTCATGTGCTGTGTGTGCCAAGGTCGGATCATAATTAGGGACTTGTCTAATGCCTCCGATTTGATGGTGTACAACTGTAGGCATTCATTTCACAAAGAGTGCCTTCCTGAGGGAGTCCAGTGCCAGACTTGTACAGTGTGCAGTGCAGTCAAAATGTGACCTAAATCACTAAAGCTCAACTCTTAGATAGAAACTGTATATATTATGTATAACGAATAAAAATATGTTTCCATTATAAACTTCCATAATTATGTTAATCAAACTAATTATTTAAAATGTTTATCAGCATTCGGTGCTTTTTTAATGAAGTGGCTTGTATTATTTGTCCTTGTCTTAGATAAACTCCAGGTACCAATAAAATAAAACTAAAATGTGTGGTTGTTGTAATTTAATAAAGTGTTGAAAAGATTAAAGGTCTGCCCCCACGGCCGATAATCGGTCCGACTATCGGACCGATTTTTTGACAGACTTCTTCGTCGGCGAGATGAAACTGTCAAAAATCGGCCCGATTATCAGACGCTAAAATGAAAATAAGTATTGAATGGTAAGTACAGTAACGAAAAATTAAGTAGGCACCTAATTTGCAAGTTGCAATACAAGTTTTTGATATCAAAACAAGCTTATATAAAATACCTTTACAATTTATCAAACTTGACCGATTAAGTATTTATGGGTGTCACACCCATAAATAATTAATCGTTCAAGTCTCAAAGCGGTATTGTGGTATTGCATAGTGTATAGAGGTAAGTACCTAAAACCAGTATTTACATTTACAATCACTTGATGACACCACATACGTCGACACTGTCAGTATGTAAATAGCTTTTTCGTGGTGTTCGTAAACCCCATAAAAATATAAACTAAGATGACACCAGGCTGCAGAGACTTGCCGAAAAATAGTGTTCAAAAGTAAAAAAATATTTGAGGCTCTTTCCATTTACAAACACCGCGCGTAGTAAACCTAAACATCTACATATATATGAAAAACCGGCCAAGTGCGAGTCGGACTCGCGCACGAAAGGTTCCGTACCATTTTCTATAAAAACGGCTAAAAAAATCACGTTTGTTGTATGGGAGCCCCCTTAAATATTTATTTTATTCGGAATTTTAGTATTTGTTGTTATAGCGGCAACAGAATTACATCATCTGTGAAAATTCTAACTGTCTAACTATCACGGTTTGTGAGATACAGCCTGGTGACAGACGGACGGACAGACGAACAGCGAAGTTTCAGTAATAGGTTAACTAACGCAAACGCTTAAATTGAAAGAGCCCACAATTATCATAAATTCATAACATACCATCACGCCTGTATTGCCCGAAGGGTTAGGCAGAGGTGTACCAATGTACACACACAGTTCGCCGATACGTTTAGGTCCCATGTACTATGAGGCGAGCCTATTGCCATTATCTAGGCACAAATCGTAACTCCGAGCTGCTACTGAGAATTTCATAGAAAAACCCAATAACAGTTTGCTCGACCTGGTAATCGAACCCAAGACCTCTAGCATATCAGTCGCGCTTACCATAACTATTTCCGAAGTAATTATTAGCTTCACGGTACCACTTTCCGTAAGCTCGTTTTTGCCTTGCCTTGTTACTGAGTTCGGTTTTCTGGGTCACAGACGTAAGTTTTAAGGATGTTTGGCAGAACGTTGAACATACGTAAATGGTGGATAGATGGGATCATCTTATCATCTGCTACTTACCCAGCCCTAATTTATTTAGCCCTGGTCCCCTTTTTTTTTTCTATATTTTCTATATAGACGGGAAATCATCAAATAACTTCCCCCGCCCTGGGCGGGGCGGGAGGGAGTGTCAGACTTTTACTGACTAAAACCCGTCTATGTTCCTTCATGTGCCCTTTGCGTTCCGGGGGCGCGGTATCTCTTTCGAACAACCCGCAGCCCCGGCAGGGTCCCCTGAATATATATTTTTTTGCTTTCCTTTAGTTTCACCACTTTCTTATTTTTTTCATTTCTTTATCTTTATTGTTGGCAGATTCTTATAAAATTATTGCTTTATTGAGATGTTAGCGAGAAATAAAAATGATGAGTCCTCAAACTTACAGAAAAATGTTAAAAATACTTTTAAAAAATATTTTTTTAATATCCAGGGGGCCAGGGCCCAATTAATTAGGGCTGATTAAGTAGCAGATGACCCCCACCTTTCCACCATTTTCGTATGTTCAATTTTCTGCCAAACAGCCTGTATATTATGTTGTAGTCTGTGGTTCTGGTTCATTTTATCGCGTAGATAGAGAATGAACTAATATTTACAAGCTTTTTTTTATCAAGGCTGCCATCATTTCCCCGTCTCTAAACGTCAAAGTATACATCTAGTCTATGATCTTTAGTGTTGCCAGCATTCAAACATGAATAAAATTTGAATTTTAGAACAAAAACTTTGGTGTGCAAATATGGTATACTATGCGGTAAGGGGTATGCAATTTTTGACATACTTTCAATGAAAACATTTATTAAATGATGCTTTAAACGATGAAAAGCACTAATCGATGCTTCCGACAACAAAGGTCGTAAACACCAAAATAGCACTTTTGGTAATCAACGAAAAACAAAAAATAATTTCGTTTTTGGCTTATATCTTTTTAACTTTAAAAGTTGTAAAATTGTGTTCTATAGAAGAAATACGTAAAATACGATGGTGTTTCATAATATATTATTGCTATTTATGTCAAAGCCTTATTTTAAAAGTTAGCTTGGACATACACCCCAGAAAATTAAAAAAGTTGGTATTTACGACCACTATCAAATCAATGGAGAACGGTTTGTCTAACGGAAGTTAGAAGTATGCACCAGTTTTTAAATACAATAGTTCTGGGTTTGGTTTTAAAAACCATATACTGAAATAAAAATGAGTGTAAACACCACGATCTGATGCGATGGTATGTAACAAACATGGAAATATCTGAAGCAAATCAATGAATTTAAGACTGTAAGTTGAGTTGACTTGTAATAAAAACAATAAAATAAAACAAAACACAAATTGACATAATTAAAAAAGGTTTTTTATTCATTGATCGTCATCGTTTAATCAAAATAATGGTTAAGCAAGGCACTAATGCAAATTCAAAGTAAAAAAATGTCTAAACCAATCACTTAAATTTCCATTAGAGGATCTTGTACATCAATCATCATTCATCATCATTGTTTGTGTCGCGGCTCGAAATTTTTATACCTTTAGGACCTGGCAGGTCCTAAAGGTATAAAAATACACTTAAGTAAGTATATTATAGGCATCGTCCCATATAATTTAATCAAGCGTTTGTTACAAGATGCCTATTATTAGTGTTCTACCTCCAACGGCGTACATGACCAAAGCAGGCTGTAATAATTATCTATGGATGTTTTTTTCTGAATTATTAGATACGAACGTAAAACACAATTACTTGAAATCCAGTGAGTAGCGCCATTTATTTCTCATAAAAATTAAACATTTGAATTTCTTGCGACATATTTATACTTTTTGTGTTACGACCCCTTTTTAGTATGAGAATATTAACAAAAAAAAAGAAGTTTAAAAAACTAAAACCCGACTACAAACAATTCACGTTCTAAAAAGTATGAAACAAGAAAACATTCTTATCTGAAAGCCGTGGTCGTATGCCACTTTGCCCTAAACTTTAGTGATAAAGATTAAATTTCTATTACTATACACATACTGTTTTATCGGAATTAGGTGGCATACGACCACGGCTTTCAGATGAGAATGTTTTCTTGTTTCATACTTTTTAGAACGTGAATTGTTTGTAGTCGGGTTTTAGTTTTTTAAACTTCTTTTTTATTTAAATTATTTTGGGGTTCAAATTTAGACATTTATATACGTAATATTACTGGAACTGCAACATATACACAATATATGAAATAATCTATTAGGTCTCCCAAAAGAAATATTAGTTAGTTATCTAGGTTTATGGTGCGTTCTAAAGGGTCCCTACAATTTACTTTTACGATATCTATTTATTTGAAGTGTGCTAATTAAGCCCTTTAATTTGATATGCAACACGACCATATTTGGAAGAAAAAAAATATTATTTCACATCTTCATGAGCCCTAGAGGGCGCCACATACAATTTATTGGAACATAACGTAGCCTATAACCAGCGGACAATTTGGACGCTTCCAATGACACCTCATTTGTCAATTTACGTTGGATGGTTTAGAAGTTATGAGGGAACAGATGAACATCCATACATAAATACATACATACCGGTCAACCTCATAACCCTCCTTTTTGCTTCGCCGTAGTCGGGTAATTAGGAGTACGACCTGACATAATTCAATTTTCAAACCAATTCTCCAAGACCAAGTGACATTACGACAATTGTTTCTCAGCAGAGCTTACGTTTTAAAAATTATTGTGGGGTGTAATTACAATTTATTATGTATTCATGTTTTTACGACCGACAGCTGTTTGTACGTTGTATTATACGACCTGCACGGTTTTTCGGTTCTGAGCAATATGAGTTATACATACCCTCTTTTCTAAAAAATCTTGATTATACTAGTAAAAATTTTGGGTGTAAAAGTATTTTTTTTAGGCGAATATTTTTTTCACATTTTTAGATCGACGCAGCGCCAAAAATTAAGTAGGGCTGTATTGTTAACTCATTTTCGCCAAAATGGCGTTTACGACATTTGTTGCCGGAAGCATCGACTTGTGTAATAGGATAATAATGGGGCACATTCGTACTTTTTTTCGAAAAAGCAAAGCAAAGCTATTCCGTAGAGTAAAAAGCATGGTCAGTATTACCAACACCTATATAGGAAGTTTAACATTGAACGGTCAGTACTGTCAGTAGAATATATTATTACCTATTTATGAACGCAGTTAAATGACGTTTCTTTTCACTTTCATCTTCATAAGTGTAGGAGTACAACCTACATAAAACTTTTGTAATATTGTTTTTATGTCATGATTTGTGTATATCTTTTGTTGGAGATCCAAAATAAATAAATAACAGCAGACATAAAAAACCGCGCACAAAATACCTAGCTTCATGGATAATTCCACAAAAAGGGCCTAGTTGAAGTACTGTATACTGCGACAATACATTAATCAATTCGCGTTATTTGTATGTATAACAAAGTCAATTAGTTTTTTATAATGTTCATAATATAACATTAGCACAAGGATGGTCGGTCATCCTGTTCAAAGCTACACTTTCAATACAAAATTGTAGACTATATTTTCCCACAGTTTTAGCAAAAAAGCGACCTAATGTACCCTTCAGAAGCATTAAAAATTAAATTGAATCTGTGATTGACATGATTGCCTCTTGTTTATTTTTTATACCTTAACTATAACAAAATGTTATTGTAAAATTGTTATGTAAAATGTTGTGTATTGTTATGTAAAAAGTGTTATTGGGTTTTTCTATGAAATTCTCAGTAGCAGTTTGGAGTCAGGATTTGTGCTCGGTTAATGGCAATAGGCTCGCCCCCCTATTACATGGGACCTAAACATACCGGCAAACTGTGGGTGTATATTGGTACATCTCTGCCTAACCCTTCGGGGAATACAGGCGTGATTGTATGTATGTATAACAAAATCGTCTTTTTTACTTTTTGAATTGTAAAAACTAACTATAATTAAATTTTGCACCAATAAACATTTTTGATCATTGTTACAAGCTATATTATTATTCTCCCAAAGTTTACGCTAAATTGGTCCAACTGGTTTTTCATTATAGTACGAGAGCCCACGACCAAAACCATGTCTCATAGCAATACGGCAAAAACTTTATAAAATCGTTAGATTGTATGATTCTGAACCCGACTAGGTGTGTAGTAACGGTCGAAAGTGTAGCAACTGCGTGGGAGGCCATTTCTGCTGTGTCAAAAAAAAAAGACAGTCGGTATTATAGCAATACGTCTGATAGTGAAAATGTACATAGATTTTATAATTGTATTACGAAAAAGTTTGTTTTCAGACATTTTGCGCGTAGCATATAGCCTGAGTGCATTTTTGAAAATGTCAAAAAATTTAGCCGACCTGTATCATAGCAATACGGATAATTTTTTTTTTCAACTTTTCGTATTGCTGCCATGATTACCAAAAACCTGTTTTCAGACACTTTAAGTGTAGCATATACTTTTTTTCAACTTCATCCCAGTTTCCTTTTGTGCGATTTATTTCAGTCCTTCAACTTCAATGTTACGGTTTCGGGTAAATTCTTTGTTAATTATCATCTAATAAATTCAGGGTCGCAACGTATTCATTGGTTTGTAACAGAAAATTCAAGATGCCTCAATACGATTTTTAAATGATATCTGAGTTGTCGAAAAGTTGTCTGATAGAGAAGGTGCTACACTTAATTTGTCTGATATAAATTTTTTGCACATGTGGACAACTTATTTTATCATGTCCAACAATTTTCAGACATATTGCTATGATACCGATCGGTAAAATTTGTTAACATTTTCAAAACGGTCTCAAAATGTAATGCGTTCACATTTCCGTCTGAAAATTGTTTTGTTCGCATCAAATAACCAAAATTTACTAATAAAAAAGATTTTCAGACGTATTGCTATGAGACATTTTTTTTGTCTCATTTTTAATTTTTTTAAGTGATTTTACGGGTTTGCGCTACACCACTAACGTCTGAAAAATATGTTTCCGGTATCTCCGAACTATCATTCAACTACAGTCTGCAAATCAGACATATTGCTATGATGCAGTTCGGTAAAATTCTTTGACAATTTTGAAAATTCGGTCAGATCAAACGCTACGCGGAAAATGTCTGATATTGGTATTTTCGAGTTCAGGATAATCGTATCTATCGATTTGATGCGGTTTTGGCCGTATTGCTATGAGACAAAAATTTTGGTCGTGGGCTCTCGTACTATTAGGTAGGTTGTTGTTACCACTGTACCACACCAATCGATCGATCGTTGATCGATGATTCGATGCCATCAATCAGTGGTAGAATGGATTAGTCGACGTTGAACGTTAGTTTCTACTACACCAATCGAACGCTATAACGATAACACAGTTTAATTTTCGCGGGCTATCTAGATTCCTGCTTACAAACCCTAATAAGCACTAGCGTGAAATGAAAAATAAATTTATTGTTTATTCCCATGTGGTGGAAAAATGGACGCGCACATGATTCTGTGAGGTTTTGAAAATGTTTTCCTTTATTGTTCGTGTTCGTTGAGCGGTAAAAATTGACTAATTTGTGACGAAGTGTTGTGTGAAAATGACAGAAATGCCTCCTTATCTCGCGGTCAAAAATGAGGAGAAAAACAGTGGTCAGGGTGACAGTGATACTTCTTCAGACGTAGACGACTGGGATTTACCTCTGATATTTGATAAACCTAGGCACCTTGAGCCTATAAAGGGCGCCGAGCGCCTGGAGCACACGTGGAGAGTCAAAGAGAAGGTATGCCAGTGACTTTCAATTGAAAACTTTGTGTACGTTACTGCGTAGTTGAGTTGTAACGTAAGAATTAGTGCGATGAAAACAAACGCACATGGTTGATTGAATGAATGAATGCGTCGCGTCGTTAGCTCGGTTTAGGTTGATTAACAAAAAAACAACTTTGTTTTTGTTGTAAATACGATTGCCAGTTTTCCAAACCTATTCTAATCATAATAAATGCACCTACGCGCTTGTTCTAATATCTGCGCAATTAGAATTTAACGTATCTGCTAACATTCAGATGTAAATTTAGTACGGTAAGCAACAACTAAAATACAAAAGCAAAAATATTGTTTAAATTTGTTGTTTACAGATGAAGACTCAGTATTGACTATTATAAAAATTAATTTGTCCTTGAAATACACTTGGCTTAGGTCCATAGGTTATTTGTTTACCAATACTACAATAATCATGTATCTAAAACTTCTATTTTGTTATTATCATTCCTAACATAGTAAAATATCAAATGTTATTTTTATGTAGTTTTGACATAACAGTTAGCTATAATCAACTTTTTTTTGCATAATGCAATAAATGAGTGCAAAGGAACATGAATGTAACCGTTCAGGGACAAAATTTCCAATTGTCAAAATGTCCAAAGGTGTCAAAATGTCCAATTACCCAAAATGTCCAATGGTCAAAATGTCCTATTCTCAAAATGTCCAACTCCCAAACTGTCCAATCTTTGAGAATGTGGCAAATTTGTTCAATAACTCATCAAAATGCTTTTTTAATACTTATGACAAATAATAAATACAAAATACTGAAAGAATCAAAATATGTTTTATTTATAAATAACAAATTAAGACCAGAGAAAACCACAACATATCCGAAATAACTATTTTTGTTATCAATTCTTTCAGTATTTTGTATTTATTATTTGTCATAAGTATCATAAAAGCGTTTTTCAGCAGATCGAGTTTGAAAAGTCGATTTTTTTATTCCAATTAGACCATTAAAAGGCACTTTTGAACTATTGGATCTAGTTGCCCATTTCAAAAAGTAGTTTTGTATCAATTCAATCAATCAATCAATTCTTATTCAGAAATTCAAAAGGATAACAAACAGATTCAACGTATGGAGAAGAACTGGCAAGAAATTGAACACATACTCATTATAACAAAAAAAAAATTGGCAATAATGATATTTTTTTACCTAAAACAAGGAAAAAAGAAATTTTTATGGGTTGGGTTTCCAATTACGTACCGCGAATTTGAGGATTCTGAAACTGTGGGGGGATCGAGGGGATTTATCTTAACCTCCCCCCACCAATTTTCGCCGCCGGAGATACTCGACGGAGCCTTATTGGGGTTTTGTATCAAGTCACCTTAATAGGGTAGTAAGGGGGGCGGGGAAGGTGGGAGGAGGGTAGGGACACCCTTCAGCCTTTCCCCCCGCCAGAGCGGCTCGACAGAGCCCGTTTACCGGGGCTCCAACATCTGGGTGGTTTAATAAAAAAAAACTAAAATCTGCCGGGTTGGAATGCCCTTAGTCCCGAGCTAGCTCAAAATAAAATTTTGTTGTTTTATTGTGCGCAAGAGCGAGCGAAGCGAGCTCAGGACTTGGTTCACCCCGACTCGGACAGGTTAGGTTAGAAGGGGATGGCAGGGTCCAGTGAGCGAGCGAAGCGAGCGAACAGACCCTGCCATCCCCTTCGTGGTTATTTTTTTTTAAACCACCCTGAGGTTGTGAACCTTACCCCGGATGGGCGCACAAAGTGTTCTGTACCAATTATCTATAAAAAGCGGCAAAAAGTCATGTTTGTTGTATGGGAGCCCCCCTTAAATACTTGTTTTATTTTAATTTAATTATTTATTTTTAAAGTGAACATATAACTAAATATTCTGTGATATTTCAAGAGTGTACCTGTTGCCATTACCAATATCAAGCAAAATCAGTTAAAAAAAACACATTTGTTGTATGGGGGCCCCCATGTTTATTTAATTCATTTTTTTAGTATTTGTTGTTATAGCGGCTACAGAAATACATCATCTGTGAAAATTTCAACTGTCTATCTATCACGGTTCATGACATACAGCTTGGTGACAGATGGAGAGACAGACAGGCGGGCGGACAGTGGAGCCTTAGTAATAAGGTACCGTTTTAAATGGTATTTTGTATTTGTTCAGTACAAGACACACTGCGTGGCCCTGGTGCTGTGCCTCAACGTTGGAGTGGACCCCCCCGACGTGGTGAAGACGCAGCCGTGCGCACGACTTGAGTGCTGGATTGGTATGTTAACTGTTTCATCTGAATTACCATCTATCTCATCAGGTTTTTAGTCCAGGGTGGAAAATCCAAGTATGTATTGTGTTTATTAAACAGATATTAATATAGGATTAAACTGAAATAAAGAAAGAAGAAAAAGGAGAAGTTCTGTAAAACTAAACATAATAATAATATTAAAATTGATTTCTTCAATGCTTGAGAAGAATAATACTGTTCTAGCTTTTACCCTCGACCTTAATCCACTTGAGTGTCGGTTATTGACTTATCGCCGGCGCTAACTACCTAAGTCGCGGATTAAAAAGTAGCCGATATCCTTATCGAGACATCAAGCGTCGTGTTATTCAAATTTCATTACAATTTGCATAAAACATATATATGTACACATAATTAGTTTGGATTCAAAATATTTTAGCTGTATGTAACCGCATGGATAAGATTATTTTCTCGTACTTTAAAGACAATTATTATAATTAATGCTATTTCGTATGATAGATAACCTTAGGGTATCTTAGTGATACAATGAAACCTACAAAGTAATTTCATTCATGATTTGTAATATTGAGACAGGGATGTATGTTTGGCTATAAATAATAATATACCATCACGCCTATATTTCCCGAAGGGTTAGGCAGAGGTGTACCAATGTACACCCACAGTTCGCCGGTATATTTAGGTCCCATGTAATAGGGGGCGAGCCTATTGCCATTAACCGGGCACAAATCCAAACTCCGAGCTGCTACTGAGAATTTCATAGAAAAACCCAATAACACTTTTTGCTCGACCTGGGAATCGAACCCGGGACCCCTTGCACGGCAGTCGCACTTGCGACCACGAGACCAATGGGGCAGTGTGTGTGTTTGGCTATACAAGCCAAATTCCGCTAGTTATGTTAAAACTCTTGGAACCCTGGAACTGACAAATTGCTGACTGTACTTATGCACTCTGTTTGCTGTCACAATTGCTGTCTGTTAAATCAGTGACCAAATATCACTATGGTGGCATTTTTTGTATCCTAGAAAAATTGTACGGTTCTCTTGGGATAATATTAAATTTGACGCGAACGAGGTCGCGAGCAGAAGCTAGTTTGTTATAGTTTTAAGATGGCAGTTTGTGAAACAGGTGGATGTCCACCACAGTTCGATAAACTGTAATCTTAACTATTACCAGCAAACGACAGAAGTCATCAGACTTAGTTTTCAGGAAACGGTCATAAGGCACCTTTAAATTAGTCGTATTCATTTGCGCAACCGCAGCGAAATAGCCACGCTGTAGCCGCGCATTATGTCGTAGCAACAGTCAATTCTGTTCAGTCAATTGGGCAAAAGTGTGGCCCTGGTATAGTGAGAGTAGTTGCTTGCGTTGCTCCACAGACCCGCAGTCACTGTCTCCAAGCAAGGCGCTGGAGAGCATCGGCCACTCGCTCCAGTCGCAGTACGAGCGCTGGCAGCCGCGAGCGCGCTACAAACAGAGCCTCGACCCCACCAGCGATGAGGTAACCAACAACTTAACCTTAGCCTTAATTATTAAGGTTCATTTGAGATCGGAAACCTCGGTCCAGGTAACACACAGGGGGTCAATCACCTCGAGGCAAGCCAGTATAACCCGTAAGGGCGGTAAGTCGTGTGTGGAATGTGCTTGAATTATATAAAAATCGAGTAAACGACAAACATTTTCAGGTCTAAACATAGCTCCTATGTACCTATATGGCAGTAGACCGAACAGCAGCATGGGATTCAGTTAAATCAGACACTCGTCGGGTCAACGTAATCCACGTAACGCCTAAGCTAAATAATGTTGCTAAAAATTGTATGTCATGAGACCAAATAAGTGTCGCTAGGTAGGAAGCCTACAAAAATGAGGGTGTCGTCACTGGGCGCGTAAATTAACGTAATAATTAGTTTAGGGCGCGTCTGGCGAGCCGCGGCTCACGCGCTCGACCTTGTGATAATTGTCGCGGTACATTATCGCATACGCTTTACTCCACACAGAAGGTCTACTTCAACAAGGACCAGACCAGTCCACACCTACGGAACGAAAAAACAAACGTTTTAACGCAAGGGAGGGTCAACTTTTTTATCTGACGGGCTAAACGGTCGACTTGCTTACGCGGGCTATTTTAAATCCGTCCGCGGGCCACAACATGGCGTGCGGGTCTGCGCCTGGGCAGCCTTGTTTTAAGAAATGTGTCATCACGGCTTGTCCCGGTATCCTCAGGTAGCAATAGCGCCTCTATAATCCATAGAGATATAGGCATCCATAAAATGGTTTTCGACTTACGACAGCCTTTGCACACTGGTATCCTCTTGTCGCAAAGGCTGAAAATCCGCAAGAGCTTTATGGCGCCAAACTTGGAGCTAAGTTCTGGGCCGACTTGATATAGACCACCATCGACACGCTTACAGAAAGATTAATCTACGAGATGCATTTAATTAGTGTGTATTTGTTGGAGTAGGCTTTCTGTGCCCACCTACTCTGTGTACATGTCCCGTGTTACTCGCCCATCGCACTTTGTATAAATGACTACGTGTTTGGATTAAAGTAATGTAGCAATTACGCATAGTAATTACATTGACACCATGGTGTTATAGCGAAAAAGTAAAAATAGCTCATTGTATGTATGTAGAGGGGTATTTTGCTAAAAGAACATACCATCACGCCTGTATTCCCCGAAGGGTTAGGCAGAGTCAGAGGTGTACCAATGTAGTACACACCCACAGTTCGCCGGTATGTTTTTAGGTCCCATGTAATAGGGGGCTAAAAACGGCTGTTATTTGCTAAAAGACATAAACGTTATAAGATTATCTTTCAAGCAGAGGCCAGAGTTCAAAGTGCAGACCTCATCATTTATCAGTTTGTCTCTTTAGTTACCATGTAAGCGAATGTAGCAACAAAAACATAGGGATGTATCTACTTATCTATCTTATCCTTACTATTACTTTAATCTAAAATGAATACACACAACATTCATCTGCTTAGCCTTTTCCCACTCAACACGAGTTATAATAATTTTACCAAACAAGTTGCAAAAACAGCTATATATTCAAAAAAGGTCACTATTCAAAGGGTCAAAAAAAATATATTCCATTACGCCTGTATTCCCCGAAGGGCTAGGCAGAAGTGTACTAATGCACACCCACAGTTCGCCAGTATATTTAGGTCCCATGTAATAGGGGGCGAGCCTATTGCCATTAACCGGGCACAAATCCAAACTCCGAGCTGCTACTGAGAATTTTATAGAAAAACCCAATAACACTTTTTGTTCGACCTGGAAATCGAACCCAAGACCTCTAGCGTAGCAGTCGCGCTTAGGACCGCTACGCCATCGAGGCAGTTGAATTAAATCTGAAATTCAATAAAATAACCCAACTGCATCAGACTGTTTAATAACTGACCAAGTATAGACTTAGATTATTATTTTTCATGCTAGTTGTTTGTTTGTGCAAGCAGGTCAAGAAGCTGTGCTGCTCGCTGCGGCGCAACGCCAAGGACGAGCGCGTGCTGTTCCACTACAACGGACATGGCGTGCCCAAGCCCACCACGCAGGGGGAGATCTGGGTCTTCAACAGGGTAAACTGTTCAGGATTTTTGTTTATTTTTTGTGTCGGTGTATTTTAGTGCCCCATACTCAAAGGGTGGTCCAAACGGGACTTTGTATTTACTAAGACAACGCAGGCAAGGGCAACCCTTGTCCGTCACAGGATATAGGTATATATACGGCATTTTTTAACTGTAATAGTTAGCAGTTCAATACCTATTGCCTATCCTACTACTATTATAAAGGCGAAAGTTTGTATGTATGTATGGATGTTTGTTACTCTTTCACGCTTAAACGGCTGAATGGATCTGGATGAAATTTGGCACAAAGATAGATTATAGTCTGGAATAACACATAGGCTACTTTTTATCCCGGGAAAATGTACGGTACCCGTAGGATAACACATCAACTGTGACGCGGACGAAGTCGCGGGCAGAAGCTAGTTGTACATAATTTTAAAAAGAAACGAGGGTTTTATATGTTTTTGTTATAATTCCAGTTCTACTTTGCAAATGGTTTTGTATGACAAAACCATTCGCATCTCCGACTCGCATTGGCAGTACATTCTGTAACTAACTCACTAACAACGTTATGGACACTTTGGGTCTGAAATAAAGATATTTTATTTTATTTATTTATTTATTATTGGCGATCTTTCTTAGACGTTTTCTCATGAACTTAGTAACGTGCGCTATCTGTCCCGCAGACGTACACGCAGTACATCCCCCTGTCGATGTACGACCTGCAGACGTGGATGGGCGCGCCCTCGCTGTACGTGTACGACTGCTCCAACGCCGGCGTCATCGTCGACAATTTCAAGCAGTTCGCCGAGCAGCACGAGCGGGAGTACGAGGTCCGGTACAACACATCATGTTTATTTGCTCAGTGTTTAGCTTAGCAAGTAGCTGTTCAATACATATTCCCTATTCATTTACACATGTCGCGTGTTTTATGTTGAAGCTATGTAATAAATAATCTGGCGTGGTGGTCAATCTTATTAATAAGAGCGTGGTCACTCTTTTTTTATGGTTTTTTCCCTGAAAACTGGCTGCCAGTTGAGGACTAAGAAAAGAAGAAGGCTGCAGAAGTCGCCACTACATAACTAGGTATCGAATAAGTAATTAGGTATACAGGCAACTAACTTCCAACTACATACTTTTAAACATTATTGTAAGCGTGCTGAGTAGTCAATTCTTTTACATAATTCTCCGCCTCCTAAAACCCTAAGAAGATTTTACATGCAACACCAATTAGTTGGTTCGACTGCACATGGTGCTGATACAGAAAGCTACAGTTTGACTGTAGTTTTCGGTCTCTTAAAACCTGCTATTGGCGTTGATATTAAAGAGCACCGCTGTTCAGGCCCAGGTGAGCTCGAAGGCGGAAGGCGGCGCGGCCCCGGCGCCGCCGGTGTCGTACAAGAACTGCATCCAGCTGGCGGCCTGCGCGGCCGGCCAGGCGCTGCCCATGAACCCCGAGCTGCCCGCCGACCTGTTCACCGCCTGCCTCACCACGCCCGTCAAGATGGCCATGAAGTGGTTCGTGCTGCGCGAGCGCACGCGCGTCGCGCCCAGCGACGTGCACGACCTTATCGATAAGTATGTTCTCCACTCACCGAGTCTAGGGGAATCAGGCAGATGACTAGTTTCACTGAACATTCTAATTGTATTTTTTTTTTTACATTTCGTCACGGATTGCCAGCGCTGCGATATGTCGCGCACGAACGCAAACTTATGTGCTAAGTGACTGACAACCCTAAGATTTGTACAAAAAATGTAGCAAGTGGAAAATGTAAAGAAATATCTCCGTAGCCAGAAGGCTACCAGATATGGTCCAGGACAACAAAAATATCGCAACGATAGGAACATTTGTATTTTAAGAGCTATATTCATCTCTCACTCAGAGCTCTATTGTCCTCTCAGGATCCCAGGCCAGGTGACGGACCGGCGCACGATGCTGGGCGAGCTCAACTGGATCTTCACGGCCATCACCGACACCATCGCGTGGAGCTCGCTGCCACCAGAGCTGTTCCAGCAACTGTTCCGAGCCGACCTGCTCACCGCCTCGCTGTGCAGGAACTTCCTGCTGGCCGACAGGATCATGAGGTAGCCACCCAGCCGGCTCGCCACGTGTGCAGCTGAGACACGAACCCCCCTGGTACTGTAACGTTGCGCAGGTCGTACAACTGCACGCCGGTGGCGCTGCCCGCGCTGCCGTCGCTGGCGGCGCACCCGCTGTGGGCGGCGTGGGAGCACACGCTGGACCTGGCGCTGGCGCAGCTGCCGCGCCTGCTGCGGCCGGACCCCGCCGACTACACGCACTCGCCCTTCTTCCGCGACCAGCTCACCGCCTTCCAAGTGTGGCTGGACCTCGGCAAATGTGCGTAGCGCTCGCGGCTCGGCGGTGAGGCAGGCGGCCGGCACTGACTGACGCTCGTCCGCAGGGTGCGGCTCGCGGGCTCCGCCGGCGCAGCTGCCCATGGTGCTGCAGGTGCTGCTGAGCACGCTGCACCGCGTGCGGGCGCTGCGCCTGCTGTGCCGCTTCCTGGCGCTGGGCGCGTGGGCAGCTCGCGCCGTGCTCAACGTGGGCATCTTCCCCTACATGCTGAAGCTGCTGCAGGCCTCCGCGCCCGACCTGCGCGCCTCCATGGTCTACATCTGGGCCAAGATCATCGCCGTCGACCCCGTAAGTATAGCGTACGCTCAAGATTACTATTGTTAAACAGATTGTAAACGTTATATTAAAATTTAAAGTGTCAGCCTATATCAGTCGCAAATGAAAAAAAATAGCCGTAACTGGTCTAAGCGAAGTGTGTACTCATACTGCGCACTCTTGTTGCAGAGCTGTCAGGTGGACTTGGTGAATGCAAAGGGACACAAATATTTCCTATCAGTTCTACAAGATCCAACCGTTGACGTAAGTATAACAAAAATAACTGTAAAACAATAAAAAATATGGTTTACTAATGTTTGCCATAATTTAAAATGCCATAATTTTGTATACCTTAATTTTATTTGCCATAAGTTCATTAGAAATAACGCTTCAGTTGACAGAAAATCATAATCTATCAAGTGTCATAATAATTGGAATCCATAAATTTATTTGCCATATTTTTCATTTTCAATAATGTCGCTTTCCATAACTTTTATTTACCATAATATTAATTTTCCGTTACTAGCACAACAATGCCGTTCAGGGGCAAAATGTCCAATTCTCAAAATGTCCAACGGTGTCAAAATGTCCAATTACCCAAAATGTCCAATGGTCAAAATGTCCAACTCCCAAAATGTCCAATCTTTGAGAATGTAGCAAATTTGTTCAATAACTCATCAAAACGCTTTTTTAATACTTATGACAAATAATAAATACAAAATACTGAAAGAATTGATAACGGAGCCCCGTCGGCAAAGAGTCTAAAACTAAAATAAACTTTTCTAAATTATATTAAATGTTATTTATGTCAAGTATCGATTATGTAATTTGTTACTTATGGAAACTAATGATTATAACACATGTTATTATGGAAACAAATTTTATGGCAAATAAAAGTTATCTAAGTATGTAAGTTATGTAAGTATAAGTTGATATGACAAGCGGCGCGTTATTAATATAAATGATATTAGTGAAAATAAATATTATGAGTGGCGACGATTATGGAAAACTATATTAGTACAAATAATTTTATGGAAAACAAGGTAATACCAAAAAATATTGGTGTGTTTTGTTGAAGTGTCGATATGATTGATACAATGCGTGTTGCAGAGTGAGCATAGAACGTTAGCGGCGTACGTGCTGGCGGGCATCGTGGACAACTACCCCGCGGGACAAGCAGCTGCGCTACAGGTGCGTGACCTACATCACACGGTGTGCGTGACTACCTCGCTGCTTGACACCCTAGCTCCACAGTTACACTTGATATCGAGAGAACTGCAATTGGTGTTCATAATAACCAGTTTTTTGTACGCCCCTTTGGCTTTTGCAGCATAATGTTTCTCAATAAATAATAATAATAATAGCAGGTTATTATTGTCCTACTGCAGGGCAAAGGCCTCTTCTCATACAGAGAAGGCACGAAGATTGATCATCATACTTGCTATAGAATTAGAATTCTAGAACAATTGATGATTTCACAGTTATATTAGGTATAGGTCCAGTTCAAAAAAAATATATGCTTTTCATAATAACTCGAGAGTCTGTTTCTTCTATTGATAAAATATAAGTTTGGTTAGGCGGAGTAGAGTAGTATTCCTGCATGTTTGTATTGTTGGATGTGGTGCAGGCACAGATATAAGAAAGGAGATTTGAAATGAACGTGGAAAATGTATCAAAAGCTATGTCTCCGCTTTCCCCTATATCAACTCGTCACTACTACACATGCAGCAATAAGTTACGCAGTCGCGCACACACTCGCAACCTTAAATCAGGAGGTGCTACACAATCAATTTTATAAACCTTACTAGCTGTTGCCCGCGACTTCGTTCGCGTGGCTTATTTCACCCTCTAGGATACGTCTCGGGTTACCGCTCCCGTGTGTCATAGCGAGATGTAAAATACCCTATAACACTTACATATAACGTATTTTTTCTATGGGTAAAATATTTTTTTAAATCGATTCAGTAGATCCAGAGATTACCCCCTTGTGCCCCGCGGTATCACCCGCGTTACGTTAGGATTTTGGTTACTTTTCCGTTCCCGTGGCTCAAAGCGCGATGATATGTAGCCTATAATCTGTTATTCTGAGGCAACTGAGGTAAAAGCTACGGAATGTCACGCAGAGTCATTATTTTGCTGCGAAGTTATTTTAAAACTGTGATATCTCCTAAGATATTTATTGAAATTAAATGATGTAAAGGGCAATTTTGTTCAAAATTAAACACTTGTGATGAATAACGTATTTATGTTGATAAGGATTAATACTATGTTTATAAAAACACCTTCGCAAATAATGCATTATTTTAAAACAAATTGTCTGCCCATAAAAATGGCTATACTGAGTCAACCTTTAAAGTTAGGCATGTACTACCGCGGACTTTTTTTAGAATATTTTAAGAGGAACAATTCTCTGATACATTATTTTTGCGTAACTTTAACTGTTTACGCAGCGCACGCAACAAAAGCCCTAAAAAAGAATATTTTTTCCCCGTTTTTGCCACATTTTTCATTGATGCTCCGCTCCAATTAGTCGTAGCGTGATGTTATATAGCCTATAGCACTCACGAATAATGCAGCTTTCTAACAGTGAAACAATTTTTAAAATTGGTTCATTACTTCCAGAGATTACCCCCTACATACAAACTTACAAACAAATGTTACCTCTTTATAATATTAGTATAGATTATAATATTTTTAAAGTCCTGAAAATAAAATAATTAAAAACGGATAAGTCCAGAAAATAACGTAATAGTTAATAATAAAATAAATATCCTTTTATATTTTTAAATGTTTTAATTTTTTTTATCAATATTTAAAACTAAATGATACATAAGAAAATGAATAAATAGAAATGCAAATTTTATCAACTCACTTTACGGACGTTGGTTACGCGTTTACGATGTAAAATAATAAAAACGTATGTACGATGTAAATAAAAAACATTATTTCACATCGGTCTTCCAACAGAGTTAAAACGGTTGAGAAATTGAAGCATAAACTATAATTCTTTTATCGACCTTATCGATAATCTAACTAGTGGATCTGTACAGGCACGTCACTGACTGGCGACGAGTTAATAAAAATGTAGTAAAAGTAACGAATATTTTGTTGTTTTTCGTTAATTTTAGTGATAAATATAGTAAAGTACTTTTACTTTATATATGGTAAGAGATTCCATGGTTACCCAAGTTTTTGATTTGGCTTCGGTTTTTGCAACAGAACACTCCATAACACGGCATTCTTAAATTTTATGGCAAGTACGATGCGCGCGAGCTACTAGTTCGGACTGAGGCCATTTTTCTTGTATTTGAGCCTTTTGCTCAAGTCGCGCGGACACGAACACGCCCTCTCGCCACTTGTTCTGTTTTTGATATTTCCGTGGGTGCAGGGCTCCATGATCTCCATCTGCCTGGAGCAGCTGAGCGACGGGTCGGCGCGGCTGGCGCAGTGGGCGTGCGTGTGCCTGGGCCGCCTGTGGCGCGGCTACGACGAGGCCCGCTGGGCCGGCGTGCGCGACCTGGCGCACGAGAAGCTGTACCCGCTGCTGCAGCACCACCACCCCGAGGTACGTACGACCTGGCGCACGAGAAGCTGTACCCGCTGCTGCAGCACCACCACCCCGAGGTACGTACGACCTGGCGCACGAGAAGCTGTACCCGCTGCTGCAGCACCACCACCCCGAGGTACGTACGACCTGGCGCACGAGAAGCTGTACCCGCTGCTGCAGCACCACCACCCCGAGGTACGTACGACCTGGCGCACGAGAAGCTGTACCCGCTGCTGCAGCACCACCACCCCGAGGTACAGTAAGCGCTCAGAAATCCATACCCACGCTAAGGTTCACTTTCCTATGAACACGGGCGCGATCCAGTCAGCGCGTGCGCATGTGTGTTTACGAGTGATGTCTCAACATTCCACAGATAACACACACTAATGAACCATCGTCGCACTACGCGAAATGGCATTATATTTCTGTTTACCGTACGAGTCCTACCCGACGCGCGACGTATTCTTACCATTGCATTGCTAAATTTCGCATAATTATAACATGGCCTGGCAGCTGGTTTGGATAAGAAAGGGTTTACGATCATTGAATTCCGAGTTCAAATCTTATACTATGTGTGGCTGTTTTTTGTTTCTTGAAACCATAATAATGTTAGGCAAAATCTTTTTAGGTTTATGTTGAATTATTACGAATTCATGCTTGTTATTTATTTTTTATAAGAAGCAAATATTAGTTATTGTATTATTTATTTAACTTTTTATGTGATTTTATTTTAACTTTTTGTAATTGGAAGTAGGAAAAAAAGGCGTGCTGTGTGATAACAAAAATTTATTTTTAAAATTAACAAACTTATGAGAATTGTAACGTCACATTCCTACCGAAATAAAAGAAGTTCTCTTGTAACTGTTCATAAGATTTTTTGTTGAATACCCACTTAGTCAATAAAATTCATAATAACATAATAAGAGAAGGATATTTTAATAACACAAATAAATTTGGTGATGCTCACGTATTAAGTTTCTGAATTGGTATTCAGCAGAGTTAATTGAAAACTAAACTATAATTCAGACTTTATGAACAGGTTTTTTTTATGTAACGTCACAATAAACTTAGTGAGGTAATAGTTTAATAATTCGTTTTCTTGATGAAAAGAAGATTGAAACTAAACCTCAATTTAAGATCATTAAATAACTATCTACGAATATATAATATAATTATGACTAAATATTTAGTTACACCGTCTAATTATTAAAACTAAAACATCCAGGTTATTAAATGTTGCATAACACCGTCTAATACTTCTTCATAAGTAGCACTGTTGCACCTAATTATTAAAACTAAAACATCCAGGTTATTAAATGTTGCATAACACCGTCTAATACTTCTTCATAAGTAGCACTGTTGCACGTCATCCCCACATATTAAAAACGAAACGTATTTTTTCTGGTTTATGATGCATGCAGCTGTTGTTGTAAACAGTATGTTATCCAGTGCGAAACCACCAAACTTAATCCACTTCGCTGTTGAGTAGGTAGGATAGGCTATCTATCCTCTTCCTCGTATTTCTTGCTCCGGAGACTAATAATAGTATTCCTCTAAAACAACAAAAAAAGTAATATTAGGCATTTATAACAAAATACTAAAGTGACTTAATTTTTTATATAATTTAATAATATTTATTTAATATAACAAATTTTAATATATTAAAACTATTTATTTATAAATTCCATAATAAACACATTTTTTTTGGCGTCATTATATATTTAAAAATCAATAATAAGTATTAATCGAAATGCCACCAAATAATTTTAGGTATCTTAGGTATAAATTTCAAATAAAAGTTTAATTTACAATTCGTTAATATAATACTCACATTCAGTCAGGTTTCATAAGATATTAATTGGGACCACTTTTATGCAGCCCAATAATAGTCGCCCTCGCCTCAGTAATATTATTTGCCTGCGTTTCGAGAATACTTACAATACCACTACGAGTATCTATTAAATCACTCGTTACTAACCAACAACCACAACCAAACGACAACGCTCATCTCATTCCAATCAAGTTAAATATGCACAAAACTCATGTCTACCTCACAGAAATCTAAATTCTTTATTAGTTTTCTATGACTACCCTTTTAAATTTACGAAATGTGTGAACAAAGCGAACAAGCTAAAGAATATTATATTTCTGTTCATTTCTTCAAATTGAGTAAAAACAAAAAGACAAAAATAATGTGAGATTCGAACTCGCGGCTCATTGATTAACGCCGTCAACTGGGCGCGCTTAACCGCTAGACCATTTTGTCTCATTTAGAAATGTTGAAATTATGAACTACATTCACAACGATGATACATGTGTCTATTCTTGAAAGTAAAAGGTCGTAAGTCAAACTAAACGTCAACCTAATACGTTTTGAGATTGGGTATGGACTTTTGGTCGCCACTGTACGTACGACCTGGCGCACGAGAAGCTGTACCCGCTGCTGCAGCACCACCACCCCGAGGTACGTACGACCTGGCGCACGAGAAGCTGTACCCGCTGCTGCAGCACCACCACCCCGAGGTACGTACGACCTGGCGCACGAGAAGCTGTACCCGCTGCTGCAGCACCACCACCCCGAGGTACGTACGACCTGGCGCACGAGAAGCTGTACCCGCTGCTGCAGCACCACCACCCCGAGGTACGTACGACCTGGCGCACGAGAAGCTGTACCCGCTGCTGCAGCACCACCACCCCGAGGTACGTATGACCTGGGGCTGGCCTGGGGGCGGATGCGGAAAAAGATCTTAATTTATATAAATACTTTTTGATTTTCTATCTTCAGCAATTATTCTTCTGCAATTAAGGAGACGAACGCGAGGTTCTGTTACGGACCTTGCATTTCGATGACGACGTAATTTAAGATGTTTGCATTTTCATAGCAAAGAAATGACAATCATGCTAATAAACGAGCACGAGCAATCGCGTGTAACATGTGCCCCCCCGCAGGTCCGCGCGGCGTGCGCGTTCGCGCTGGGCACGTTCGTGGCGGCGGGCGCGGCTCGCACGGAGCACGCCAACGCGCTGGACCAGCAGGTGGGCGTGCAGCTGGCCGCGCGCCTGCCGCCCGACGCCTCCACGCTCGTGCGCCACGAGATACTCGCAGGTACGCACGGGACGATACTTTACGTGGAACTACTATCTCACTGACCACAACACGGTTACTGGTTATCGCGATACCCTTAACGAGACTAGACGTCAGACTTCTGACCTTCTGTTCTTCTTGCCTACGACGACTCAAACTCACAAATGACAGCCAACAAATAACAAACAGCTTCCTTATTTTCCGAACCACGAAGGAGTGTGAGGCTTGAAATAGATGGTCACCCATCTTAATCCACAAGTGTTGCTTAACCTTGTTCGACCGGCTCTTGGAAACTTTACTTAGCAACGTGCCCGTGACTATATTATTTATGACTGTTAATATAATAAGAGTTGTTTGTCGTTGACAGCTATTCAATGGATGGTGTTGATATTCGAACAGCACTTCATCGCCGTGTACATACAAGAGAGAGTGCGCAAGAGTGACAGGTGAGATAGTCATACTGTTTATGTCGTTGTTCACAATTGTATCAGCATCTTCAGCAGTCTACATCGGTCCACTGCTGGATAGAGGCCTCTTCGATTGCCATTACAGTAGATCCTCGGCAACTGCCATCCAGCGACCCCGAATGTATCGCGCTGCAGCTAGCCTGAGCGCGGATGACCTTACATTTGTCGATTCGCAATCTCTACTCCAGAACACGTCAACTTCACCGGTGGTTGCGTTAACGTGGAGGTTATTTACCTCGTATTATTCCATTTCAGATGATGTAGCTGAGCTATAATAGGCAGCAGATTTCAATTCTAAAATACGCGATAAAGTCAAGTCGTAGCGTAAGAGCTAGATCAGTTAGCAATCTGCGTTTAAATTGTCTCCTCATATAGCCAGTAGGTGTATTTACTATACGCACCTGGTGGTTCTGTATGTATGGTAATGTGTGTGTCGCCAGAGAGACGAGCCGCGGCGGGCGCGTGGACCAGGGCTGGGACGCGCTGACGGACGCGCGCTCGCACGCCAGCTCGCACTCGCACGCGCTCGTGCGCAACGCCGCCGCGCTCGCGCTGCCCTCCATCGGTGAGTGCACTACACTTCTACATGCACGCTTACACTAACTGCTACGAGGACTTAAACTCATCCTCCACACTTAACTTACACACATCGAATCAAACCCGCACACTACTTCAAATTCTTACTCCAACAGTAACTTACCTCACATGTCAATTGTCAATACGTTATATATTTGGTGTAGGTTACGTGTTAACGTTAGACGAATCTCTAAATCTTCAGTTTATGAATGTTACCGGTAAAGTTCTAGTCATTTAAATCAAGGAAGCAGTGAGGCCGCCGCATTGTGAAGTGTTCTATCGTTATCTCGTTGCGAAAAAATAATGGTGCTATTCATCCTTCATCACAATGAGGGATATAACACGTGATGTAACAGCCGCTCACTCATGCAGGGTTCGGCTCGGTGTACATGAAGCTGTGGAACATCCTGACGACGATGGCGCGCGAGCCGCACCCGCAGGTCTCGCAGATGGCCACCGACATCATCAACTACATCGCTAACCAGGTACGGACACGTTTCAAGAGTATTGGTGCTTATGTGCTAACAGCCGGTTGAGACAGCTCTTCATTTGTGTGTTTGGGATGGCAATGTATGTGCATACAAGAGACGTCAAATTTATATAGTATAGCAAATTTCAAGATGATCGGAAGAGTTAAAATACCATGTTATGACTAGGGCATGCAAAAACCGGGTTGTTTAAAGGACACGGTTTTTTCGGGTTTTTATTTTACAAAACCGGTGAAACCGGTTATTTCGGTTTTTTCGGTTTTTTCCCATTTTTATTAAAAAAATGAGAAATTCGTGTGTAAATAAATAAAAATGCTAAAGTTTAATCAAAATGGCGTCAGCATGGCATAGAATAGCGCGACAATTATCAATCAGAGACAAAAAAAAATCGAATTCGAGATCAAAAATTTAAACAAAGGTGTTGCCAATTTTAAATAATAACTTCAATTGTGCAGTTTGCCCAAAAGTACTATTACATATTTTAAAATTGTAGGCATATCTTTAACAAGTAAAATTATAATATTGCACATAGTTTTAAACTAAGTGACGTAAACGACGATCCAAGAATAAAATATAGTTGTTTGAAATAAAATCGTGCAAATATTTTTTTCTTATTTATTCTACATGCAATATGGCAGTGGTCATAAACATTTAGACTTCCTTTAGTGAAACGTAACTTGTTACTAAAAAAAATCTTTAGTATTCCTTTCGCTTACCTTTCCTATAATATTAGGACTAACCTTAAGCTATATTTCATATCAAAGTTCATCCAAAACCATTAAATTTAAAAACTAATTCAATAATTTAAATTACTAGGGAAATATTGACTAACCGTAAACTGTCACTTTGACAATGACATTTCTTTGTTTTACATTTTTGATCTCAAATTCGATTTTTCGGTATAAATTAACGTTGCCGGCCGTTATTGCCGTTGGAACTAACGCCGTCTTGCCGTCCTATCGACGTTTGTCAGTGATAAATTTAAGATTTTGTTTGAAAAACAAAACCGAAAAATCCGAAAAGACCGGTTTCGTTATCATAAAAAACCCGGTTTTCAAATCAGTCGGTTATCCGGTTTTTTCGGTTATCCGGGTATCCGGTTTGCATGCCCTAGTTATGACGGAAACTCTTACAGCAAAAAGATTATATTCAATTATATTAAAAATATTGATTGCAACATTCCAGGACATACATATTATACAAGTGAAGTTAAAGAAAAAGCTTTTAAAACAGCCAACATATTTTCATGAAATATAGCTAAGGACCTCCCCGATTTAACTAGCTTTCTATAAAAAAACCACACCCTCATCGAACTATTCGCTTAGGAGCAAGTGTACCACAGTGTGATGTAGATACTCAAACTACTTCAGGGGTTAATAAGTGTGGTGTGCGTGCAGGTGGACAGCGTGGGGCGCGAGCTGGAGCTGTCGCGCAGCAGCAAGGAGCCCTCCTCCCTCCCGCCCTCGCCAAACACGCGCGCCTCGCCGCTGCACGAGCACACCAGGACCCTGCCCTCAGGTACCACTGCACTATACTCACGCAGCAGCAAGGAGCCCTCCTCCCTCCCGCCCTCGCCAAACACGCGCGCCTCGCCGCTGCACGAGCACACCAGGACCCTGCCCTCAGGTACCACTGCACTATACTCACGCAGCAGCAAGGAGCCCTCCTCCCTCCCGCCCTCGCCAAACACGCGCGCCTCGCCGCTGCACGAGCACACCAGGACCCTGCCCTCAGGTACCACTGCACTATACTCACGCAGCAGCAAGGAGCCCTCCTCCCTCCCGCCCTCGCCAAACACGCGCGCCTCGCCGCTGCACGAGCACACCAGGACCCTGCCCTCAGGTACCACTGCACTATACTCACGCAGCAGCAAGGAGCCCTCCTCCCTCCCGCCCTCGCCAAACACGCGCGCCTCGCCGCTGCACGAGCACACCAGGACCCTGCCCTCAGGTACCACTGCACTATACTCACGCAGCAGCAAGGAGCCCTCCTCCCTCCCGCCCTCGCCAAACACGCGCGCCTCGCCGCTGCACGAGCACACCAGGACCCTGCCCTCAGGTACCACTGCACTATACTCACGCAGCAGCAAGGAGCCCTCCTCCCTCCCGCCCTCGCCAAACACGCGAGCCTCGCCGCTGCACGAGCACACCAGGACCCTGCCCTCAGGTACCACTGCACTATACTCACGCAGCAGCAAGGAGCCCTCCTCCCTCCCGCCCTCGCCCAACACGCGCGCCTCGCCGCTGCACGAGCACACCAGGACCCTGCCCTCAGGTACCACTGCACTATACTCACGCAGCAGCAAGGAGCCCTCCTCCCTCCCGCCCTCGCCCAACACGCGCGCCTCGCCGCTGCACGAGCACACCAGGACCCTGCCCTCAGGTACCACTGCACTATACTCACGCAGCAGCAAGGAGCCCTCCTCCCTCCCGCCCTCGCCCAACACGCGAGCCTCGCCGCTGCACGAGCACACCAGGACCCTGCCCTCAGGTACCACTGCACTATACTCACGCAGCAGCAAGGAGCCCTCCTCCCTCCCGCCCTCGCCCAACACGCGCGCCTCGCCGCTGCACGAGCACACCAGGACCCTGCCCTCAGGTACCACTGCACTATACTCACGCAGCAGCAAGGAGCCCTCCTCCCTCCCGCCCTCGCCCAACACGCGAGCCTCGCCGCTGCACGAGCACACCAGGACCCTGCCCTCAGGTACCACTGCACTAGCACGAGCAACAGATTAGCTCCGCCATTCCCCAATTTCCATACAGTTCCATGTACTCTCGCCATGATCCCACTGTCGAGTCGATCGCTTGCACTCACACAACATGCCTATGCGCAGGTAACCGGCGCGGCAAGGCGGGCCTGCCTCACACCATCTCCGAGGACTCGGTGGCCATCCGCGACAGAGACTCTACCTCTTCCAATTCTAGTGAGTTTATGTTATATTTTAATTTCTAAATCAATGCGGCGAGCAAAGGCTCAGTGACACACGTGATACAGCACTCGTAGAGGAAGTGGAGGAGAAGTAAAGTAACAAAATGTCCACCAGGTCAACCACCAAAGAAGGCGATCGTGACGACGCAGTTCGTGGAGTGGGCGTCGTCGGCGTTCGCGCGTCCCGAGGGCGGCGACAGCTGGAGCGGCGACAGCTGGGGCGGCGACAGCTGGAGCAGCGACTGCGAGAGCCGGCCGCACCACGAGCGTGTGTGGCGCTTCGCACGGAACCGCAGCCTCCGGAAGGAAGCCGCCGGTGAGCCTCCGCGTGTCGCGTGCAGGCTCCGCCTGGCCGGCCCTGTCTCACGAGCTTGTCCCGCAGGCCTGCTGCGCACGCGCGTGTCGCGTGCAGGCTCCGCCTGGCCGGCCCTGTCTCACGAGCTTGTCCCGCAGGCCTGCTGCGCACGCGCGTGTCGCGTGCAGGCTCCGCCTGGCCGGCCCTGTCTCACGAGCTTGTCCCGCAGGCCTGCTGCGCACGCGCGTGTCGCGTGCAGGCTCCGCCTGGCCGGCCCTGTCTCACGAGCTTGTCCCGCAGGCCTGCTGCGCACGCGCGTGTCGCGTGCAGGCTCCGCCTGGCCGGCCCTGTCTCACGAGCTTGTCCCGCAGGCCTGCTGCGCACGCGCGTGTCGCGGCTGGAGACGCAGGCGTTCCACTCGCGCTGCCCGCTGCCGCCGGCCGTGGTGCTGTTCCACCCCTACGAGCAGCACGCCGCCGTCGCCTCCAAGGAGAACTTCGGGTCTGTACTATACTTTTCACTCGCCTTTCGAGCTTATAGCGGTGGAGTGACCGAAACGCTACTAATTGGAAGACGTTATTAACTTTAACGTTATCAGTCTTACTTATAAAAATAACGCTTGCTCTATACTGATTGTCTAAGTGTTGGCAGATTAAAATAGTGTTTCAATGGTGCCGATTCTGTTGTGACAAAATTCTCTAAACTAAATTAAAAATCACTAAAATTTAGTTTAGTCCTGTCAAACGACGTTTCCTATTCTGAAATTGACTAAACTAGCTAAATTATAGTTTGACAGGACTAAAGTTGCTTTAGTCACTCAATTTAAAGAAAACGGCAATTTTGCTATTCTGAATCTGACGTTTTTCTCCTAAAATGTTGGTTGTCAAGCTAAATTAGACTAATATTAATCGCGACTAAAAAGGTGTGGAATAAAATTAGTTGTTATGAACTACAATGTAAAAATCACATTTCTTGTTCATTTTCTTGAAAGTTTGGATTCTCGTGAGTCATAAACATAATGGAAGTTATGGTAGAATGCCTACAATACGAAATGCATTTGTTAAAACAAAGATATTTTTGCACTGAACATCTATAAAGTATAATTTGGAATATTGTAAGTGCAAATGAAGCAATAAACATTGAATTTGAAGTGGATAAATCGACATTTAGATTCTGTGAAATAAGATTTTTTTTAAACGATCAAGAAAGAGTTCGGTTGGAAATATTGCGAGACAATTCGAACCCATTCCATTCAACTCCCATTATGGTGCCAGCAACTGAAGCGGAGGCTGCCTACAATGAAAGCTACACCAGGGCAAGAAATGTTGTGGAAATGTGCAATGGACGCTTCAAGAATAAATTTAGATGCCTACACAGGCATCGCTGTCTGCACTACCGGTCAGAAAGGGCAGTTAAAATTATTCTGGCATGTTGCATCCTGTACAATATGATTTTGGAAACATTGGATGGTAAGTGTACCTAGTTTACTTATTAATATTACGGATGTTTTATTAAATAAATAACAAATAAATATCTTGGGACAACTCACACACGGCTATCTGATCCCAAGCTAAGCAGAGCTTGTGTTATGGTAATCAGACAACTGATATACATACTTATATAATTTTATAAATACATACATATTATAGATAAATCACAGCCAGACACAGAACAAACAATCATGCTCATCACACAAAGTTTGTCCTGGGTGGGAATCGAACCCACGACCTCCGGCTTAGCAGTCAGGGCCACTAACCACTAGACCAACAGGCCCGTCAAACATTATTTACATTTGCAAAATAAGAAATCTAAATAAGTGTATTTTTGCAGATGAAGAAGATATTGATGTGACTGAGGATAGCGAGCAGAGTGCGACTGTAGAGGATACCAGCACTGATTTCCTTAACGAAGCCAGGGAAATTCGCCAATTGCTTGTAAATCATTTTGTTTAAATTAAACATTTTATTTCTTTACTAAAATAAGTTTATTTTTATTACTATTATACCTATCCTCAACCCTAAACATAATAATAAACAATCTACAAGATATAATAATCAACAAAACATAACAATAGACAAAATAATTAACAATCGGCAAAATAATTTAAAACTGTAAAATTAAGGTTTAGCGCTAATGTCAGTAGCGAGCTGTAGACGATTTGGAACAAGTACTTAATGAGAATAGCAGGTTTGATGCAGTTGTAAGCTCCAACACACAGTAACGGAGAAGAATCCCATCCGGTTTCAGTCCCATTATCTTCGTCTTGGGCATTTTGCTCCAAAAATAGATTGCTGGAAGAGCAAATGGCATCAGCCAAAATTCTGCTGCCTGTACAATGCTCTCCCAGAGTAACTTGCTATTCTCATTAAGTGCTTGTACCAAATTGTGGTGAACTGGTAGGCAGGGAGTCTTCAGCAGTCTTCGATGACGGGTAACTCGACCCCTTGCATGCTTTTTGGTTTGGCCCTGGCTTGGCCTTCGCTTTGGCCTTGATAGTCTCTTAGTTTTCTCGCCTTTGTATTCACTTTTTGCACCCACACATTTCATATCTGTTGAAATTAAATTAATTTAGAACACAATGAAATTTATGCAATGCAGTTTAACATATCTGACGTATTCCACTTACATGTTGCCACTGCTCTACAGTCCTGCTGCAGCCCAGTTGGTTCAGTTGGCTAATGACGGTAGCCTAAAATTCCAAAATTCCGGAATCAGCTTGATTTTCTAAAAAAAACAAAAAAGGCTAGTAGTAGACCTGAATTTATACACAATAATAGGGTAATTTACATACACAACAATAAACTGATAACTATTAATATTGAGGCTCTCAAATTTTCTATCGTTGTTTGTTATGTTAAGGATTCAGCAATAAAATAACAAGTTCAGTTTTATTTCTTACCTCTGGTCATTATCCGATTGTTGTGGAGCCGCTCCACGAGAAGCTCTCGCTGTTATTTATTCGCTCGTTTTCTGGAGGACTGCATGCTAATTTAATTATTTATAAAACAGTTAAAAATAAAACAACACCCAATTTATTATTGTTGACATACATGAATCATTGCACAAGTCAACTAGTGTTACCAACCCTTACCAAAAGTTTCCCCCAAGTTTTTTCTGAATCCCCGTAAAATTGCCTTAATATAAAATTTTATATGTACCCATTCATTTCCTACATTGTTTCGTAGCTCATAAAATAAAACGTTACCTAGTATATTAGCCCAAAAAAAATTCAGCCCCCTCTTCTGTCCCTTTTAACACTTCTAGCCCCTAATTTGGGGCAAAACCCATAAGTTGGCAACCATGGCAGGATCACATTAACCACAGATAATAAAAACAAATGTAGGCTACTATAAAATAATTTATTAAAATATAAACAACAATATAGTTTTACGCCGTAAATATGCTCTTTATATTTCATTTAAATAATTATTGATAAACCATTAAAGATTATTTGATTTTACTCAGGTATTTTTTCCACTTCAAGTGCACTTCAGATCATTTCGTTCACTTTCATTCGCTGTTTATTTTAATTTTCAACAAATCTTCGTTTATGGTTTACTTAACTTAGCGATTGTCAAACTCGATTTAAGTGATGTCAATATTGTTTTTAAGTTTAGAGAATCTTGTTTTCAGAATAGCTTTTAAGATTCTCTAAATAATAAATAAGAAATTTTAGCTTTAGTTTAGCTTTAGTCGGTGTAAGACAGAATCGGCACCAATGTTCAGTTAGTCAATTGAGAGATAGCTAAGTATTAATAAGCATTATTTTTATTAGTAAGACCCTCTTCATATTATATTTTATATTTAAATACTATTTTATTACTGACATCCCGTTTGGAAGTGGACCGACTGCTACTTTCTTCTAAATGTATAAATAATAATAATAATAAATTGTGTGTGGGCAGCATCTGGGACTGGGGCACGGCGGCGAAGCTGTGCGTGGGGTCGTGGCGGCGCGGCTGGGGGCGCATCACGGCGCTCGCCTACCTCAACGCGCACGCGCACGCGCTGCTGGCCGTCGCCTCGCACACCGGCAACCTCGCCATCTACCGGTACCAGGCCCTTCTATGTCCAACACCTTATTTATGCACAGGTGTTAACTAATAAAAACCATCCTTAGTTGAGTTGCAATTAGCTTTTTGCTTGGAACGTAATTTGTAGTGATCAGATTTTCATGGGGCTCTGTTATGTTGGCACAGATATAAAGAGAAGCCAATAAGAATGCTTGTTATTCTCCTCGCCACTAGAAACGGCACGGAAAAGGTTCGCGTATATCTGTATAATATAAACACCGTTCCACTTACGACGTATTTTTGGTCTAACTACACTTGGCTACTTGGAGAGACTACTGAAAAAAGGCGTAGCGTGTTTCCTTTCTGTGCAGCGACAGGACGCATGGATGTGATACTAAGGTCTTACAATCTATACAAGAATAAGTAAATAAGCGCGTAAAGACCCTAGGCCTAGCAATATTAATCAATTAAAAAGAACAGCGATTCCATAGCCTTATGTTGTATAAGAGTACAGTGAGAGTGGCCCCCCGCAGGCCGTCGGGCAGCAGCATGGAGCCGGCGCTGCTGGCGGCGTGGCGCGCGCTGGCCGTGACGCCGGCGCAGGACGCGCGCCCGCCGCCCGCGCAGGCCGTCTACAGTACGTACGCCACGCTCCTAACCGTACCGACACCCGCTTGTCTGTCTGTCCGTCTTACTGAGTATTCATTCATCGAGTATCAGCAAAGCTCCACCGTTACGAACGCATCTAACTATTGGAACTATCATATTCGTGTGACTAAACCAAACTCGACTCCATTCATAACTGCACGTGCACAGCATTCGAAGCGGATCGTCTAACGAGTACTGGCTTTTGTAGTCTGACTAACGAATCCTTTGGTTGTAGTTGCTTATATTGTAGATGATTTCAATGTACAAGTTTTAACATTACACAGTATATCTACGAATAATGTAGGCGAAGGTTTTACAAAACACCTACTATATTATTATATCTATTGCTGTTATTTTGTCAACGAGCAAAGCTCAAAAGTAACGATGTAGAACTATCACATTGATATTATTATATTTATCATGAAAGAGTATTATTAGCAACAATATAACGTTAAGTCAGTGCTCACTTGGTCAGAGGGCGGGGCGAGGGTATAAATAAGGTAGTTCATTTGTCCATTGTGTTGACGCTGCGTGTGGTGTTCGCGCGCCAGGTCTAGCGCAGCTGGTGTCGGAGCAGTTCGCGTCCGCCGAGGACAAGCAGGCCGCCACCAAGGGCAAGCAGGACGCCAACCGTGAGTACATGACATCTCACTCACACATACTCATTGCCATACATACAAATAGGTAGTACACTCAACAGTAAAATGTAAGTCATTCTTGGAGTATTTGTTATCCCGGAACTATTCCAATCATTACTCCGTCACACTACATGTTGATACTCACCACAGCTTATCATTAACTCATCAATTAAATCAGCTTTTCCCAAAGTGGGCGAAAACGCCCCCTTGTGGGCGCTGCAGACCTGAAGGGGTCGGTAAGAGACAAAGAAAAAAAATGGGGGCGTTGTGTAGAGGCTTGGGGGGCGATTTGTAATTTAATATAGCTAGGAAGACCCTTACACCCCGACGTAAGAGTCAACTTCAAACCTGAGCGCCGTTGTGTACCTATTGCGCTCAGGTCTCAAGTTAACGCTTGCGGGTTATAGTCAAAGTCTCGAATATAATGAATGTTTAATCTCCGCTAATATAGCTCACAATAATTAATTAATTTGAAGTAGTGGTTTTTAAGTAGGAGAAGAAATGGGGGCGCTGGGAAATAATTTATTCTCAAAGTGGGCAGTAGACAAATAAGTTTGGGAACCCCTGAATTAAATGAAAAGTATTCTTGATTTTTGCTTCAATATACACAATGTCAATTATACATTCGAGTAGCTTATTTGCTTATTTTCATCTTGTTTCGTAAATTACTCAACTGTTGGTTCTCATTGCATTAATGTACACTGTGAGCACTACCCGGGCGTTTATTACGTTTGTGGGCCAGAGACGGTGCTCCACGCGACAGAACTTGTTCTAATACGTGTTTCATCAGCCGCCGCGTACTGTAATCGGTGCGCATTGTAGGGACCAGTGGGTCGCTATTGTTGTTGGCTTCAAGTTTGTTCTTTATTTTTAGTAAAACATAGTAATAATGTTTTTAAATCTAAGGTCGAGATGAATTAACATTACTCAGCACCAATAACTCAATATTTCTATCACTGTTGCACAGCTGTCAAACTATGATTGTAAAATAAAGACGGGAACAAAGCGAATTCAAACTACCTACGTGCTAAGTAACATTTATTTTATCATGACTTAAGTCATTTTACTCAAAATTTTCAAAATAGAACAGTATTGAAGGGTTTGCTTTAGAAACTGCTTTATATGCGGATCTACATCCGTTGTAGCAAATTTTGAGATTATTTGTCCAAGAGCTGTCAACTAGTAGGTCGGGGGGAGGGCTCAGTACATGATGACGTGTGTGTGTCAGTGGGCGCTGCGGCGGCGGGCGCGGGGCTGGCGAGCTACGCGCCGGCGCCGCCGCCCACGCTGCTGCGCTGGAGCGCCGCGCGCCGCACGCTGGCGCTGGCCGGCCGCGCCGCGCACGTGCGGCTCTGGGACGCCAGCTCCGAGCTGCTGCTCGCCGACATCAACACCGGTCAGTGCCCACTTCTACATTACACGCATACTACTTCAACTTCACATATAACATACAACTGCTCAGCTCAGACGAGTACGCGAGACTAAGCGGACGTGTTTTTCGTTGATTATAACGATATTGATTTGAGTAATTACGAATAATGTTATTGCAATAATTTGTTGAGTCAGTGTTTTGTGTTAATGTCGAGTGTGACTAACAAACCTTTTTCGTTGTGAAAGATGAACTAGATAGTTTTTAAACAATCAGCGTTTTTGGTGTTAGAAGAATGTCGAACCCAGGAGATAGCCCCTTCGGCCGCAGCCAATTAGTAAGACGAAGTCCCCCACCGACGCCGTCGCAGGCCGATCAAAACCAGACGAGAGAACCAATACCGCCAGCAGCCACGGAAAACGAACTACCGGCTGAAGTCGTCTCTACGACGGAGATTCAGAAATGGCTAGGGTCCATCGACACCATTTTGAATGAAATTTGCTCGATTGTGGCGGAGGGAAAAATGAATTCCGACCAGAAACTCCGTGTCACCAATCTCTGTCGAAAAGTGAACCATGGGACGTCTCAGATGGCCGTGTTGTACCAATCACTGAAGCAAAAGTCCATCCAAGCGCACACAACCATCCAGCACCTTCAAGTGCAGCAGAATGTTGCGGATTCTCTGTGTCAATTTAAAGAAGTCGTGGAAACGAAAATGAGCAGAAACGAACCAGCAAATACTTCCTACGCTAGCATGGTGAAGAAAGGCTCAGATAAATTTATACGCCCACTAAATTTCAGTGCAGTCGCTATTTATCCCAGCGACAAAACTAAAACCAGCGACGACACCAAAACGTTGGTACAAAAAATTATCTCGCCGGAGGAAATGAAACTCCATGTCCGCGGACTAAGAAAAATTAGAAACGGAGGCGTCATCATAAGCACGGATAATAAAGACGACATCGACAAATTAAAAAGCTCACAGAAGCTAGTTTCCTCAGGCCTTACAATTGAAGAGCCATCCAAACGCCGTCCTAGGATTGCTGTTATTGGTGTCCCCGTTGCTCTAACCGAAAAAGAGGTGTTTGATTGCATTTTCTTGCAAAACTTGGCCGATAAATTGCCGAACATCACTCGTGAGTCTTTCGTAGAAACCATAAAATTGAGCCATAAGTCAGGAAGGAAAGAAAGACCCACTTGCAACTACATATTAGAAGTTCCTGCTAATATCAGGAAAATTATGATGGATCAAGGTAGAATTTTGCTGCCCCTAGAACGCGCCCAACGAGCAGTTTTAAAGGTTGCTACTTTTCGTCCGTTCAGATTTCCTACACATCAGCTTTATATAGCATGCAAGGTGCTAACAGTACGTCAATTGTTTGTTTTGAACGTAACCTTATTACAACACACTGAACTTTATTTTAACCCAGTACCCTCAGATAGGAGGAGAAAAGATTTGGTTTGTGCTAACCTTCGGACGAAACATGCTTTTGCTAATCGTTTTTACTTATTTTTGGGACCCTACTTATATAACCAGTTTAACAGAGTACTAAAGATTTATAGTTTAAGCTATAATAGGTGTAATCTACTAGTTCAGGAATACCTGGCAAAACACAATTATGCAGACACGGAAAAACTACTAGAAATTGTGAAATAAAGTATGTATGTACACACTCTAATAAAAGTCTCATTGTTTACCTAATTTACTCTATCTACTTTAATATTATTCGTTAATTTATTGTAACATAATATATATCTTACATTCGATAATATAACATGATAATTAATAATATAGAAGTCTTAATATTATATACCTAAATAGTTACTTGACAAGTCATTGAAAATAATATTGTCTTCCCCATAAGTTAGCTACTAATAAATTTACTTATGTCCTCTTTTTAAAAATGTTTGACGTAAATTGATGGCCTGAAACACAGGTTTTCTTAAACCTAGCTCAGGCAGGTCTACATTATAGTTAGAATTAATTTTCCTCTATGACGATTAATGTAAATCATAGTTTTACTTATATTTGAATAAATTTTATTTTATTTTTTATTATTTATTTTTATAACTTCTTGCATGAGAGGCGGCCGCCTTTACCACTGGGTTAAGGCGCCCGCCTCGCATGAAGTTGCGGGTCGAAAACCGAGCAAATACCAATGCGACTTTTTCAATTCATATGTGCTTTCTAAATTTATCTTGGACATCATTGATATCGGTGAAAGAAAACATCGTGAGGAAACCTGGACTTGTAATTAATATAAGGCCGAAATCGCCAATCTCTGTATGATTTTGCCCTGCAGTGGTACAATTATAAGGATTAGACATGCTAGTACAACAACATAATAGTATGCCGTTTTATTCCTACCGCAAATGACAAACTAAAACTATCCTTGAAGCGTTTTTTAGTGTACATTCCGTTAATAAAAAGCTCGCACTTGATGTATGCCGATGAGTGACTGGAATTCATTGAAATTAAATTATGTCAAAGTGGTACCTATTGATGTTGAGTTGCAAGGCTAAATTATTCACTTTGCTGTCATTTTTATTTTTTATTTTTTTATTTTTGGTTATAATTATAATGGTATGTGACATGTAATTAATTTCTCTATTGTGATTTAATGAGTATTATGCTGATTATTTTTATTATTTTTTTGCTTGGTGTAATGTAACATTCAGACACAATGTTAATTGTTGTTGAATAAATAAATAAATAAATATGTACGCGTGGGTGTGCTTTAAGTCTGTGAAATTTCGCCAAAGACTTTGCACGCAAAAAGCCGTGTCAGTAGGGCTGTGTCACAATGGTATTACGCAAATCTATTGTAGATCGATGTGACTGTTGAGTAACGAGTGTAATGATGACAGAATAGCAGTGGCGTGCACAGAGTTTTTAGACAGGGTAGACAGAAAATTTACCTACCAAAAACACCTACTACATGTTGGTATTGGTTCGTCGCCTTCTCGATTAAATAATGATGTATATGATTTTCGACCTCAAATATCTATAGATTGGCTGATATTATAAACATATCAATTTGCGGATATTTGAAGTGGCCTTTTGGCGGGTCTGTCTGTTGTTCTGTATGTATTTGCAAAGACGACCCACTGACCGAGTAAACAGTCCCTTCGGCTCGGGATAGGTATAGCTTACGCGCATGATAAAAAGAACATCTTCAAACTGTCACATACCTATACGTAATCAAAGCATAACACCAAAGTAACAATATTACCTACCTTTATAACCTATAACACTTTCGTAATCATACCATAATACAAACGCAGAAGTAACCAAAGCTCTACTGTATACAGAAGTAGGTAACTACATAGTTACAAGAATAATCGGTTTTGAAACTAGGTAGTTAGGTAGGTAACTACTCATATCCACGAAACTACGTACAATATGCCCAAAACACGTTACGACTCACGTCTAGACACGAAAAACAATATAATCAATTGCTATGTAAACAACCCGTGAGCCAGTCTTAAGATTCATTATTGTTTTATATTGAATTTACGATTGATTATACCTTTAGTTTGTATTCACTGCAAATCTGGTGTATAACGGCCTTGGGCGATCAACATTTTTTTATCACTTTATGATAACTTTGAAAACGCATAATTTAATATTTTCTGCACATACACACACCTGAACAATTTTAACACATCACAATCTAACTTTAGCGTAAACACAACAGTTTACAGTCGTACAAAATGAATCAACAATGGCCGCTCATAAGTCACGTCAACATAAAAACATATTATGACAAAAAGTAAACGTGCTTCATTTAACGCTAATAAAATCAAACGTACTAGGTACTTATTATAATAATCACTTATCTAACTTCGCAAAACCCCCGCACACGTCAAACTATAAAAATTAGCCAAAGTCTATTTGTACGTTTGTGAGCGTTATTTTGACATTGTGTGTCGAGTTTTTATAGTAAACGCACACTATTGTAGACGCGTACCTACGAGTCTGTCATGAGGCACACATTGAAACATCCAGCCGCAATGTTTTGTGTCTTCCCGTTACTCGCGCGAAGCGATTTATCGATGAGACTCCACCGTTACTCGATAGATGGAGCTGATTTAAGTTTTAATATATTATGTTTTTTATTTTAACGATAGGTGGAGCTGATTTAAGATTTATTTTTTTATTTTAACGATAGTAGTTACTCGTGGATACAATAAAAGATATTTAATATAAGATAAATACGTATTTTATAGGGTAGCCAATGTCTATTTGCCTATATGGACCGCACGCCACTGCAGAATAGCAGTAGTCGGTCAAGTTGAGAAGTGTGCATGACACGACACGTGGGTCGTTCCAGAATGCGAGGCGGCGGTGACGTCGCTGTGGCGCGACTCGGACGGCTCGGCGCTCCTCGTGTGCGGGCTGGGCGACGGCGGCGTGCGAGCGTGGGACGAGCGACAGCCGCGCGCGCCCGTGTGGCGCCTGCCGCCGCACGCCGCGCCCGTGCTGGCCGCCGCGCACCGCCCGGACGCGCGGGCGCTCGTCACCGGCTGGTGAGTGACTACTACACGAACAGCCGCGCGCGCCCGTGTGGCGCCTGCCGCCGCACGCCGCGCCCGTGCTGGCCGCCGCGCACCGCCCGGACGCGCGGGCGCTCGTCACCGGCTGGTGAGTGACTACTACACGTACAGCCGCGCGCGCCCGTGTGGCGCCTGCCGCCGCACGCCGCGCCCGTGCTGGCCGCCGCGCACCGCCCGGACGCGCGGGCGCTCGTCACCGGCTGGTGAGTGACTACTACACGTACAGCCGCGCGCGCCCGTGTGGCGCCTGCCGCCGCACGCCGCGCCCGTGCTGGCCGCCGCGCACCGCCCGGACGCGCGGGCGCTCGTCACCGGCTGGTGAGTGACTACTACACGTACAGCCGCGCGCGCCCGTGTGGCGCCTGCCGCCGCACGCCGCGCCCGTGCTGGCCGCCGCGCACCGCCCGGACGCGCGGGCGCTCGTCACCGGCTGGTGAGTGACTACTACACGTACAGCTATGTGTGCGTGACCAGTCACTGTCGAGGCGCGGGGAGTGCGCCGGAGCCCGCTCGAGTGCAAACCGCTTTGAGCCGACTCAGTAAGCGGTCAAACTCAAACTTAAGGTTTGCCAGACTACCAGCGGCAGCGGTACGACGCGGACGTTTTATATTCTACTGTTTTTAAAGATGCCAAACTGTTATACTATGTATGCTAGTAATGGAAGGAAAAACAAGAAGACTTATTTTTTGTACATCCAAAGGATCCTGTCAGATAATAATATAGAAATACGACATAAATTACAGTGTTGACAACCCTATGAAAGTAGGTAAGAATTTTGAACTCTGTTAGGAAGCTTTCATTCTGCTCGGTTATTTGTTCTGTGTTCATACTGTGTGCGACCGCCCCGTGCCCTTGTTGCAGCATGAACGGCGAGATCCGCATCTACGACACGCGCAAGATGGCCGTGGTGGAGACGGTGCGGGCGCCCGCGCCGCTCGCCGCCATCGACGTGCACCCGCTCTGCAACCTCATCGCGTGGTACGCGCTCTATTACCTATGTTTCTCTTATTTCATTCTTGCTATTTAGACATTCAGCAATAGGCAAGCAGTTTGTTGTCATACTCGTGCGGCACTTTTCCTTTACCAAGCCGCTTTACGTTGGTTTATCCATAAAGATTTTTGCAAGTTCATTAAGACGGTGCGCAATATTTGCTTTTTATATGTATTTACCAGTGTGACTGGTAGTTACAAAATGTTACGTTGAGTGGTAAAAGGCGCTAGGACCGATTTGGATTCATTTTCCTTAATACGCCAGTCTCTAAGCCAACTCGAGATGCCATCGAGGCTGTTTTGGGCTTTTGGGTAAAAACACGAACATGTAATTATATTTTATACTCTAGCGGGTCGGTGAACCAAAGCATCAGTATCTACGACCTGAACGGCTCTCCGCTGAACACCATCAAGTTCCACGAGGGGTTCATGGGCGCGCGCATCGGGCCGGTCTCCTGCCTCACCTTCCATCCGCTCAGGTACAATAACAATGATATGTACGCCTGTGCTTCACGCACACCAGGTGTGCCTAACTGCAGACTGTGCGAGCAGTACAAACGGCAGGCACGGCTTGAGAAACACTCCTTGTCTCACTAGCTATTTTTAATCGACTTCAAAAAGAAGGAGGTTCTCAATTCGTCTGTATTTTTTTTTTTTTGTATGTTGGTTACGCGATATTTCCGCCAATTATGGATAGATTTTGTTTTTTTTTTTGTTTGATTGGTTTATATTTCAGAGGTCGTCCCATATAAATTTAATTAAAATCGTTTTAGTAATTTGTTTTATAAATCAAGATAACTGAAGAAATATGTTACCCAAGTGTACGAAATTGCATATTCTGCTTTCTTGTGACTGAAGTGGAGCCTTGTATATTTACGTAGTATTATTTATAACAAATATCGCAAATTTCCCTGGGCCAGGTGCGCGATGGGCGTGGGCTCCAAGGACATGACGGTGTCGGTGTACGTGTCGGAGGCGCGGCGGTGACCCTCGCTGTACAGCCTCGCGCCCTTCCAGCAGTGAGCGCAGGCACACGTGCCCATTACTATACGCAACTAGCTATTCACTGACATGCTCTACTCCTAGCCTAGTTTACTTCCTAAGCGACGTCGTACCGTAGCAATGCTTTCTATCTAGTCTCTGATACATTTTAGACTTAGACTGTCTAATTGATACATTTAAATATTTTAGTTTAGTTCGTCAGTATGTCATTGAATACTTATTTAGTGTATAGGTACCTAATTTAAGGTCGTCCTACAAGTCGATATACATGATAATCTAATCGTGCAGTTATCATTTGTATTGATGTGTGGTAACAGTCGCATGTACCCGACAGAATATAGATCTAATGGCGTTCGAGTGCACACGACACTTGTCATCTGAAAGTTACCAAATTAAATACTCAGAACTAGCTATAAAGCTTATATAAATAGTTAATAAATGAATTAACTATAGCACAAGGTTCAATTTCATTGTCAGCAATTACCTACGAACACATTCGTATGACGTGCTGGTGTGGATGTGAATTCGAACGCCTATTGCAAGAATATTTGGTGCTACACTATACCGATATGTAATGATATGTATTGTTATTGAGCGTGGGTGACGCCACCGCCGACACCGCCGCACTGAGCGCGCGGCTCGTGGACTTCACACGTCATGTCTGTGGGCATTTACGTTTATATTGAACTACATCGCCACGTGATTCTCATGCAATTAACATAACGTCTGCATCCGTGGCTATTTACTACCGCTAGTAACGGAGCTCGTCATGTGTTTACTTTTCTGCATTATAGTTTAATTAGACTTTGCTTAACTTAATCGAATCAGTGTCTTCGGGCTATCTGCGCGGTAATGTCCAAATGTTTTATTATCCAACCATCTACTTTGATCTTGGCGAAAATCCAGGTGAAAAGGGAGTTTCCGTTTATATGTTTAATTTTATTCCTTGGGCCTTGAACCTTGGCAAGAATAAGTAGTTCAGTAAATAATTATATTAGATATTTATTATTAATCTTTCAGGTGGTAATGTTCGTATAGAACAATCTATGTATTATGACTAATAAATAGCTAGAAATACTCGTAAAGTCAAACAATGCGAACGTATCAAACGATTTTTCAAAAAGCAGCTCTTGTCGGCGTGAAGTTGAGGTTACAGTTTGTATGGAACATGTTATACCGTCGGTTTATAAATCTGAAACTTGGCACAAATACTTATCTAGCTAAGTATAGTAAAAACCTAGTTATTTTAATACGTTGCGCGTATATTACGGGGGCGAAGTATGTATTATAATATTTTTCCCACAGACATGACTTGTAAAATTGGAAAATATTGAGTGTTGTTTAGATGTATGTGTCAAACATACAGACCACAGCTAACGTATCGCGTTGCAGACTGTTAAGCCACTAAATATAATACTAGTTTGAATCAATGTTGGCATAGCCCCGCGTCGCCATTTTGTTGTTTTAAGTCATCATCGGCATGTTCATCTCTGAGATCATAAAGGGTCGGAATTTTAACCCATTCAGTGCGGGCAACGCGCATGTGCGTTCCCCGCACTGAATGAGTTAAAGAATGGCGGCAAATACAGCCTACGCCGTGTCTGGTAATAACGAATAATGGTTTTTAACAATATCCTGTAAATAAATAAACGTAATATTTAAAAACCAGCCGCCACATTTGAATGTAAAATACTATATCTGATAAAGGGCTCATAGTATTCAAGCTATTATGTACGCATATTAACTTAACTACATATTCCCAAAATATGACGTAGACCTGACGACTCGGGAAGTGCGACGGCGCAAGCGACAGTCGTCTCGACGTCGCCCGCGGTCGCTAAACAGTCGCCTGCCTTAAGGTTCTCGCTTGTATGAACTCCTAAATAGACACACAAACTGAGCTAAATGGCGCCTAAAGCGTCTATTTGCAATCAGAAAATCGAAAAATCTGAAGAGACAAGCTATAGGTATTTTAGATCATTAAATAATGTACCATTACTGCTAAATTTAATAGTGTAAGCGTTTGTTTGGAGACAAGCGATGTCATAGCATGGATATTGTACAAAATACGGAGACAACACGAGTAACGCGTAATAAAGCACAAGCGTAGTAGAGGCTGCGTCGCGGTGTGTCCGCGTGTTTCCGAGCTCAGTGATGCGGGCTCAATTATGAAAACGCTATCATTTAGTTGTATACAATATACATTTGCTATCTAAATTAACAAAATGAAATCATAACACCCGGTTTCTGGAAGAAAGAGTATCGACGCGTCAAAATTAACTGCATGTCAAGTGTCAGTTAAGCGACACCATTGTTCGCTAAGCTATCAAGCGCTCTTAGCGAACAATGGTTGGTGTCGATTAATTTTCGTTACAGAAATGAGTGTTGTAGTTATTATAGTAATCGACTATTGTAATTATAAAATGATGATTGAATTAGGTTGTGTTGACACGTGACGACATGAGCATGCGCCTCGCATGCGACCACTCGCGGGCTGCCACCCAGTGTTCACGAGGTGCTACTTACATACAACGTTGTCATACAAATTGTATATTAGTTATTACTTATACACGCGAACTCCAACGCCTGCTACGTATTTGTACATATTATTATTAGTAAGCTACTTTTCAATATTGCGCCGAGATATTATGTGTATATTTTATTTCTTTCCAAATGATTTTTGTCTTGTGATTTACAGAAAGTTCCTAAGACTCAATAATTACTAGCTGCCATTTTTTTTAAATTATATAAGATTTTGTTCACTACGTAATAAGTTAACGATTTTGTGTTCGTTTGTAGATTAGATTTAATGTTACAAATTATGCCCATGTATAATTCAGAGAATTTACAATTTTTACCATTTCTAGCAGTAAGAAATGAGGGATACCGGTAGTCAGTGTTAAGTGATGAGCATTTAACTGTAATGATGAATAGTTTGTAATGTGATGATTATGTTAATTTTCATTGAACAAAAGTTTGTTAATATTATTATTGGAGATGTATTACAGAATTCACTTATGAAATGTGTGGCCATAGAAAACCATAGTTGTAAGCGGTTGTCACTAGTTGTAAACTTGTGATCAAACCTCAACCATAGTGTAACACACTACCTACAGTGGTTCAACGGAAGTGGGTTTTCAAAGAGCATTCATGCCGTAAGCTGGGGCTCGAAGCTTTAGTGCGGGATGTGACACTAAATAAGTAAAGATGTATCAATTTAAAATTGCACTCCACCACCGAATTCGAAACAAAACAAAATAAAATCCTATTAATTGTGGCTTATAGGTGCATAAAATGTAGTGTTAGTAGCAGGAATTCTGCCATCTATTGAGGCATAAAAAAGATATTTAACATACCATACAATACATTCAATTTTCATGCAATATATTCTGATTATAGAAAAATATTTTAACAAATTATATTATGTGAGGACATGAAATTAGATTAGAACGTGTCAAATGACAAATAACTATCATAATTCGTGAACACGAACAATTGAATTGTTGTGTACGAAACAAGCATGGGAGGGTAGTGTCATTTATTAAAATATAGGTATCTTTAGCATGGGCAATAGGCGCAGTCCACACTCGCGTCTCATGGCTTTTTTAGTCAATAAGTATCTTGTTTGTGAAATATTTCACAGATTGGAAGCTACTGGTTGATACTGAACTGAACACTGATAGGAAACTACTACTACCGTGGTGCTTGACAATCTGAGCTTCTCCCAGTTGTAAACATCCCTTTGTGCCTATTGGCCTAATTCTGTTCTGTCTCCTGCTTGTTTGGAGGGAAGTGGAAATTATGTTTTTCTTACTCCTCCGCTAAATCTCTTCGGATTCATTTCGTTGCGGAATCCAAGACAGTTGAATCGTTTCTCCGGGACTCGTCGAGCTTCATTGTCTCGGCGCTTTTCTTGTGGTCGCCACTGTTGATGCTTACAGGAGTTGCAGGGGTTTGGGAACAGTGTGGCGGGCTTGATAGGAAACTACACTATTGGCCCATTCTAAATCCAAACTTGACCTCATTAGTTTTTTTTTGTGCGCGGTAGACTTCCTCCGTCGTGGGGGTGACAGAGGGGCATACCAGACCCTTACCGGCTTAAACCACCGCGGTGTACGTTCACATACATGGCGGTATTGTATTGTACAATAGGCGAGTGGCTGCTACATATCTATGCATATTATATTTTGTTATTCTTTGATAATGTTCAATATCAATTGTGTGAAAAACAAACTGATAAATATTGTCCAAGACCCAAATTTGCTCATAAACATACTGTTAGTACCTACTATGCTATTTGTATGATCTCCGACATTTAGCTCCTGTCAGATGTGGGCCATGAACCAATGAGCCACTGTAAGCAGCTAGTTACACTGCCTCAACTATATCAATGTCAATGTGATGAACAAATGGCAAGTTGCTTATTGGTTGTTGTTGAATAAATATTGAAATTTGCATTAATTTGTCTATGAAGTGATTGATTTTTGCTTTTACGTATTACATATGTAACTTAAATTGTACATTTTACATAATAATAATAATTGTTGTTGTTAAAATAAACCATGGTTAAAATTGACATCTTTTATTTTACTCTATAACTAATACTTTCATGATATTTAATGTGTTACAAAATTCTTAGTAACCATTCTACTAACAATAATATCAGTTAAGTCTTGATCAGTCTCTATGCTACTTAATTTATATACACTATTCAAAGTCTTCGTACATGTGAATTTCTTCAAGTCACTTATAGGTAACAGTTCACCTCCAATTTGTGGTAAAATCTCTTTACTTGCATCTGATTCTAGAGTAAGTAAAAAACAAATCAACAGGTTTGTCTCCTTTTCTACACCAAACTTGCTCAAACTCTGTGAGATGTTTTTAGTGATTGATAAATTATACAATATCTCAGAAAACACTGTTCTGGTGACCATTGCATTTTGTTTCTGTGACAAAACAGACTTATTTGCTGCAACAACTACTTGGAAGGGATCTATGATTAATTGGGGCTTAATAGCAACACAGCTCCAAACACCTTTCACAATGTTATTTCTTATCATTTCCACATTCTGAACATTTTGGAATAAAAACATCTTTAATGTAGTTTTCGTATCTGGATCTAGTTCAACAACGTAAGGATCCAGCGCCATGGTTGCGACTGAAATAAAAAATAAAGCAATATGAAATAAGACAGCTATATAAATAGAAAATACGTTAATAGGTACATAAATAACTGAACTGCCTCGTTAGCCTAGTGGTCCTCAGCGCGTATGGTACGCTAGAGGTCTTAGCTTCGATTCCCGGGTCGAGCTAAGTGTTATTGAGGTTTTCAATGAAATTCTCAGTAACAGCTCGGAATTAGGATTTGTGCCCGTTTAATGGCAAAAGGGGTCACCCCTATTACATTGGACCTAAACATACCCGCGAACTGTGCCTAACCCTTCGGGGAATACAGGCGTGATGGTATGTACCTACCTATAACATGTAATACATAGAAGCTGTTGGCAGAGCTTTTATGCTATGGAGTTGTAAAGAAAATACACCTTTTTTGTATCTGCGTACGCTACACTGTACGCTGATAAAAATCACCTAAGAAAATATTGTTATTTTCTGCTTGCTGGTTTCACTCAAAGTTTTACTATTGAGACAAATCTATAAAGTACAAAACAAAAGTACTTTATAAAGGAGGTTATTTTGACCACAGAACATAATTATATACCACGGAGTACTATAATTATACCCTAAAGCTAAAAAAGGATTTTGATTGTATTTTTATATTTTAAATGACGTTTTTGACACCTAACACCTATAGATAAAGCGTATCTAGAGCATCAGTCAATTCCGTCATAATCACTTTTTAGAATGCAAATACTACCTACTATTTAGATAATGTGAAATCGGTTCTTATTGTAATCGGTATTACAATCAATTCAAAGAAGTTAAAAGTATACGTAAAAAAAATCAATAAAATAATAAAAAAGACAAGTTTTCTATATATATATATTTAAGTTTATTTTTAATTATTTGAAATTTTATGTAAAGTGATATTTCTGAACTCGCCAGACTTTTATAATTTCACGGGGAGACTTAGGTACGTTCAAAGAAGTGCCGAAGTTGAAGGTACAGTACTAACTGTTTCCATGCATAGGCAGTTTTTGACACTTTTTGTGAATGGGCAGCACAGATAATAAAAAGCTTTAGCTGTTATCTGTTATCACCTCGCTTCTAAGTACTTATGATATCATACTGCTGGACAAACAGTGTTATCAAAATACTGTGCTGTTGCTGTGCAGTATACAAAGTACTTTGTGAAACTAGCGTTCAGTAAATAAAACATGAGCTACTTTCTTCTTGGAATAAACTATAAGCTATTTACATTATAAATTAAGCTAATATTTTCAGTAACTGAGCTTTCTGACCCTTGTTACACTATACGTGGGGCGTAGTGTTTAGAACACTCGTTAAACAAACTTATTAAATGTCTTACTTTGTGACAGCAGTGCCAGAGGTTGTCGTAAAACCGGTGAGTAGCTACACATACACGTTGACTAATCTTCTTTAGATATGTTATTAGTAATAAAATAGTAATCGTTGGATCTGGCTCATTCGAAGCCTCTTGTTATTGTTGCTGTAGCGATCTTTAACTAATTGATCACTTCGAATGTTTGTTTATATCAGGACTTGATTCATACGGTCGTAATGGTATCTAAAATAACACTAAATAACAACATGGCTCTCTTTTATTCAACTTGTTTTATCAAACTAGCTTTATAATAAAATATATTATGTGATGTTCTCATTGCTTCCTACGGTCCAAACGTTATTGCATACTTGTGCAAGTTTTCATTATTGTGTGTGGGATGAATTAGTGCAACAATCTGAGATTGTAATATGAGACTGCCATACGCCATACTGCCATTGTAATATGGTCTGTTAAATTAACTATTTATTGAACATTGTTGCAGGGCTACAGCATGATGATCATTTCAAGTTCGAGGATGAAGGCCATCCTGGCGGCAGTGGTTCTCATGTTATATGTTTATCTCTTGTTATACTTCAAAACAATCTACCTCAAAAATAAAAGACTCGACAAGATCATGGCCGTGGTAAGCAACACTTACACTTATTTATTAGAAAATTAGGAGCTCAAGCCACAAATAACTACCCTGTGACAACACTGAGGTGCAGTGGCTGAGTGTTCTATGTTCTATGTTAGGGGGTTTGGTTTCCGCACTTAGTCCTACAATGGACCATTGTGCGTGAGCCGTGGTGGGGGCTATTCCAACCAGCCCACCTCCCTCCAAAAGCAGATCAGTCTTCCCGGTCTTCTCAGGGCGTCCGCAAGGGATTTTGGTGTACCGAGGGTTTCTTTGCGGGTTTGGGCGACGCCGGTGCATTCGAGGAGCACGTGCGCCACCGTTTCTTCTGCCTCCATGCACGCTCTGCATAGAGGACTGTCTGTGATGCCTAAAGTGTGGAAATGTTTGTTTAGTGAGCAGTGGCCAGTGATAGTCCCCGCCACCAGTCGCAGGCTAACTCTGTCCAGGCGCAGAAGGCGCCTGGTCAGTCCCTTGTCCAAACATGGCAGGGCCTCCTTGGATTGCCTGCACCCTGGTGTCGAGGCCCACCACTCCTCTGCTTGTGTATGTGTGTAGTCTTTCAACCAGCTCCTAAGCTGATTGAAAGGAATGGGCACTATTGGCTCTGGTCCGAAAGGTTTCGTGCTAGAACCCCTCCTGGCGAGTTCGTCAGCAGCATCGTTTCCTAGTGATCCACTGTGTCCTTTAATCCATTGTAGCGTCACCTTGTTACGGTTTTTTTCCGTGACGCGTTCTAGTGCGTTATGGCATTCCAGTATTAGTCTTGATTAGATTACTAGTCAGTGGCTGAGTGATTAACTGCTGTGCTGTGTGATATGGGTTTGATTCCCGCACAGTACTAATCTGACCTCCTCATAGTTATCCTGGTTCTGGCTGTTTGTGTATATTTTTTGTATAGATGGGGAATCATCAAATAACTTCCCCCGCCATAGTGTCAGACTTTTACTGACTAAAACCCATCTATGTTCCTTCATCTGCTCTTTGCGTTCCAGGGCTGAGGTATCTCTTTCGAACAACCCGCAGCCCCGGCAGGCATCGGCTCTTAGTGGCCTCTTTCAAGTTTGCTGACATCTCTTTGAGGCGCGCGTGGAACACGAACGCGCCATCGACACGATCTGTCGTTAGTAAACGTACGGACGGCGAGCTACCCATTGCTCGCCGTCCACAGACCCGCGTCTACGGTGGCCGGGAGTCGTCTCGTGGCTCCCGACGCCCGGAGCGTCTACCGCGGCGGCCGGGGGACCCTTCTCTCCCTCTCCCGTCCCGCCGCCTCCTTCTCTAGCATTACAGCTTCGCAGAAGGAGGTGACTGCTTCCCATTCCCTCTCGCTCCGGACCATGGCCTGAACCAGTGCCGGACGCGAGAGTTCGCCGCCGCCGATGGCCGCCACGAGGACTCGGCGGTGCTCAGCCCAAGCGAGGCACACCGCCAATGTATGCTCCACCGTGTCCTCGGGGCGATCCTCGCAATGGTGACACCCGGGCGTTTCCTCCCGCCGTGAGGTGCAGGAACTTCCCGAAACTTCCGAGTCCGGTGAGGACCTGCATCAGGCGGTAAGTGAGGGCGCCGTGGCGCCGCTCTATCCACTCCCCAAAGAGGGGACTTACCGCCTCAATTAAGGCGAGCCCTGTACGAGGTTGCGACAGTCGCTCTCTCCATGTCGCCATGAGATCGAGCCGGAGGTCGGTCCGCTGATCGTGACCGTGTAGGCGCGCGAGGACCAGCGCCTCCAGATCCCACGGCGGCAATCCGGCAAGGAGGCTTGCTGCCTCGCCGGAGATCGTGCGATATCCCCGGATGACCCTTATGGCGATCACCCGCTGGGACGCGTTCAGGTAATGGGCGGCAAGCCGCCTCAAGCCTCGCGCCCACACCGCGGCCCAGTAAAGGGCCATCGACTGCACGACCCCCGCGTAGAGCCTCCGGCAGGAGGCATTTGGCACCTTCAGGTTGGGCAAGAGCCGCTTAAAAGCGGCCCCAGCCCGTGCCAACTTGGGAGCCAAATGTCGGAAATGCTCCACGAAGTTCCACCGGCTGTCGAGGACGAGTCCCAGGTACCTCTTCGTCGACCCGACGCCGATGTGAACCCCTCCTACCGTGATTTGGGATCCCGACGGTGGCGCGTTCCGAGGCCCATGAAAACACAGGACCTCGGACTTGTGCAAGGCCACCTCGAGACCCCATTGCCGGATCCTCTCAAGGCTGTTTGTGTATGAGAGTTCATTTAATCATTTATGTTTGTAATTGCACCTATGATACAGGAGAAATTCCTAGTGTTAACATTTTCATAAATAGAAAAATGATTTCACACTGCACCTGGTGCCAAAAGTCTGCAAAATATCATAAACAATTTATTGATGAAAACTGTTCAAAATTTTAGAATGTTGTTTTCTTAGTTATAATAACTCATCACATTTTCACAGGCATTGAAGACAGAAAGAGAGTTGCTGAGTGCTCACACCTTAGACAAGGAGCTGGCCATGCACATGGCACAAGTTGACCCACTTTATGAGCACTACTAGGAACTGCAGATCAGATTATTTATTTTTTACGTACAATTATGACATTAGTTAAAACAGGCATTCATATTCTAAAGGGGGAAATATAATAACTTATGAAAATGCCATGAGAATCTCCATAAATACTCTAAAATAATAATGTATGTTAAGTAGGTGGAAAAATGTTCCTAAAATATCAACAGAAAGTATTAAAAGTATTAAAAAACAAACTAAAATACTTACTATATAACTACATAAAAGTATTGAGTGAGTGTAAGAGCACAAACAACCAGTGAATAACAGCCTTGAGCTTATCAAACTGACACCACTATGCGCCTGTGGTGAGGAGGGTGCTCAGTAGCTGTGCTATGTTGTAAACAGTCCATCCAGGTGGCTCATCTCGCTGTATGCATAAGGAATTAACAGCAAAACGAAGAATTTACAAAATTTGTACAGTTAAGAGGGTCAGTCAAACTGAACCTCATGTTATTTCTCGACTAATGTCGGATAAAGTAAATTGTTTTGGATACCTAGTAGTATCAACGAAATCTTAGTTTTATAGCAATTGGCACAAAGTGCTTTGATTAGATATTGAATTAAAAACTTGTTTCTGTTGTAAGTTTAAGATTGAAAATATTATTGTGTGAATCATAAAGAAATACTATAGATTTTGGAATGGAATCAGCGCATGCGCATATGTTATTTTTAATTAATTGTAACTGTAAAAGTAAGTACTTACTATCTAACTTAAAGTTGGTACTTAACAGTTGTTGTTCAAAATGTTATTGTTAAATACATACTATTCATGTTTTTGTAATAATTCTATAACAACGCACAACTTAATACCAAATAGGTAGGTTCAAACCTAAAAAGATGTAATCTTTCTCTACCTAATAATATTGTCTAACTGTAAGAAGCCATCTGTAGCCCAGTCAGTTAGTGTGGCAGGCCATGACCATCAGCAGGCTATCACTATCCTCCATGATACGCACATTTATGTAAGAAGGCTTCTCTATTGTATTATTATCTCAAAGTGTATTAGCATTTGTACTCTGTCCTGCTCACGTCAGACAGTCGGGGACCGATATTTTTGTTAGAGAGAATGGAACATATTATGAATTCTAATATACTAACGCGTGTACGTTAGTATATTAGACTCCCAACAAAAAGTCGGTTCCCACAAAAATATGGATCTATTACACATTCCGATAATCGGTCCTACAAAAAATCGGACGTGGGCGGAGGCCCTATTCGGCTCCACACACGAAGCCAGTTTGTGATTCAGTGACTTGTGTCGCCGTCTGACGCGTACCTGCCGACACTAAGCCATTCAAGGTGTTTTTTTGCTAAGTCATGAAACAAGACGTGAATTTAAAAAATTATGATTGAACTACATCCAGACCAGCGTTCGCCTCGCTAGTGTGGTACCACCTTCAAAGTCTTTGTCTACGCGATTACTGGCTAGCATCACTACTTAGGTACCTACCTACTAAACTGTCTTCAAATTCTTCAAACAATACAGTGGCTGAATGAACTGTTGCGCAAATTAACCTCGTGCCCGCCGGAGCTCGGAATGTTTGAGCGAAAATAAATCAATAAAACAACGAAAAATGTGAACTGTGGAATTTTATTTAATTAATAGTAAGTACGGTATTTACGCTGGATGCAGGTTGCTTCCAACAGGTATCTGATCTAAAGGGGAGGCCTATGTTCAGCAGTGGACGTCCTATGGCTGAGATGATGATGATGACGGTATTTACATGACGATGATAGGTACATGTTTGATTTTTCGCTACACTCGAGACTGGATCGCAGCAGGTACAGCGCCTTATTATTGCGTAATTCATATAAAAAATAAATAGCTTTGGAATCACGAGGCGCAGCGCTCGCCACGCGTATCGGCCATGCACCGCTGCGTCGCGACGCATCGCTCTACGCCGCGAGGCATCTCGAGGCGCAGAGCTGCATGGTATTACGTATTCTGAATTCTCACAATGAAATGTGTGTATCTTTTCATGTAGTAAATAAAGTTATATTTTGAGTGGCTTTATTAAAATGTTAATAAATGTAAATGGTTCTCAGTAGGTAGCAGCTCGGGGGTTTGGATTTGTGCCCGGTTAATGGCAATAGGCTCGCCCCCTATTACATGGGTCCTTAATATAACAGCGAACTGTGGGTGTACATTGGTACACCTCTGCCTAACCCCTTCGGGGAATACAGGCGTATACAGACGTATGTATGTGTTTATTAAAATGTGCGAGCAGTGTCTCGTCCCCTCTCTGTGTTAACTGATATAGAAATAAAAATATATTTATTGTTACAAAAATAAAAAAATTCATTGTTATAATTTTAACTTGTGAACTCCACACTAGGTCTAGCCTGTCTCGTGGAGTCCTTGCGAGTTTTAAACAATTTGTGTGTACCAGGGTCGATACAGTATTGTATTTATTTAATATTTCTTATAAAATTATTGTAGAAAACAAAACAAATAATAAAGACTTTCAAAAATAAAAATAAATGACCCTAAAACTTTCATTTATGCCGCAAAATAACTTACGACCTTGCGCAATTAAAGAAAGCCAAGTCAGCTATTTAAATCCAATTCGCCTAGCGGGTAAGCGACCGACTTGCAGGCAAACCTGTCACACATAGGTGCTAATAAATTAACAAAAAAATATTGCATTCTTATTTTTTCAATATGTAGTGAATAAATCAACTAATTTTCTATATAGATACAAGTTTGTATGTGTACCTACCTATTTGTTAGAGGTAATCTCGGAAAGTACTAAGCCTAATTACAAAATTCTTTCACACATAGAAAGTCACTTGTGAGTGAGAGGATATCATATTTTATGACTCACGCGGCAGTAATAATTAGTAAAGAATAGTAAACATTAGGCTCTGGCTGTGAGACTTTTCAAGACTGTTTTGTTAGAACTCTGTGTAAGATAAATTATTAGGTGCCAACGTACAGCAAAACGTCTAAGCATAAAACAACTTAGCAGCACATAACAATCAATTTCAGAGATCTATGATATTTTACCTTATTTTCCAAAGCATAAGTGACCATTAGTCAGAACAACTATTACCTACTTGGAGGATTGTGATGACGTGACATAATGGTACGTGTCAATACTTAATTCCTAAGGTTACATTTACACTAAGGTCTAATATTGTAGTAGAGGAACACTTTCAAGTATGTATATGAATAGCTACAGGTACCTACTAGACATTTGTAAAATGAGATTCTTTTTAAAGGAGTATTTTGTTTCCGAACGCCACTTGGCCACAAGGTCGGCGACCGCGGCCGCCAGCTTGCTATTGCGTGTGGTAGGTGTCCTGCAGCTGGTAGTCGAGGCTGCGGCACTGGGCGCGGCCCGCCTGCAGCTCCAGCACGGCGCCGGGCGCGCACCGCCACGGGTCCGCCGTGTCGCTCTGCCAGCGCAGCAGACGAGCCTGCAGCTCCGCCTCCACTTGCTGCAGAGATGGCTTGCCTGAAACAGTGCACATAGGTCACAGCCATAGATTAGCTTACAAGTAGTACCTATCTAAGTATTACAATTACCTAATACAATTCGTTAGCATGATCATGAGTGGAAAACATCATTTCAACTAGATTCATTTATCTACCTAATCTTGTTCTTTTATTTTCATTGTAATCAAAAGTAAACCATCACAGGTCATTAAGTCTCCTCTAGATACCGCTTGGCGATTATTTTTATTCATATTAGTTAACTATCTAGGATGCAGGGAAAATTAATTTATTAAGTACTAGGGTCCCAGACTATATCTGTACCAAATTTCATTGAAATCGGTTCAGTGGTTTAGGCGTGAAGAAGAGACAGACAGACAGAGATACTTTCGCATTTATAATATTAGTAAGGATATCTGATTCTTATCGGACTAATTAAGTCCGTATTGACTCCTGGACTATCTACCTACTTACCTACCTACAATAATCACGCAATTATGAAAGTCAACCGGCGCACCCGTGGAGAGTTGATCAGTTACAGCATGTCGAGATTATTTTTACACCGCACCAAAACTTATAACGACTTTAAGATCATCTTCAACCCAAAAAAATTGAAGTGAGCCGTGTCCCTAAAGGTACGAAATGACTTGTTAAAACGAACGCCATAGATACTCATTGGTGGCAAAAGTCAACTTCTGCAATGCGGAAGCAAGAGATGATCTGCTGTTACCATGCAAGTTTCTAGTCTCCGCAGGGTCGGCGCGGATGTCGTACAGCTCCCACTGCGGCCGGTAGTAATACTCCGCGAGAGTCTTGTACCACGGCAGCGGCTGCTTGCTGCGCGTGCGGTTCAACACGTCCTGCAATCACGACCACAGTGCTGTACTGAGCTCCCATGTCACTAGATACATGTCTACTTCGCTGCGGTAAGAGTTACGTACCTGGAAGGTAGGTGAAACATATAGATCCTGATCGATAGGGAAGGGCATTCCGAAGTTGAGGTTGTGTATCAGTTTGTAACGTCGCGTGCGCACTGCCCGCATCGGGTAGTACATCGTTACCTCATGGTGAGTCTGTGACGCGAATATTGCTTCATCTTCTGAATACGGTGGTTCTAGAAAATAAATAACAAGCAAAATTATTTACTTTGGAATGCAAAATCCAATGATACCCTAGTTCGGTTATATATACTAACCTTTTTCTAAAATGGGAAGCAAGCTTTTTGGTTTATCCGATTGTAGGATATCATTGCTTTCCTGTTCAAATGCGATGTTGAACCAGTCTAGCACGGTAGGCATGACGTCCAACAGGCTGACCATGGCGAACGATGCTTCGTTCTTTCTCGTATGAAGCTTTGGAGAGGCGATGATCATGGGTTCCCGAAGACCAGGGTCGTAGAAGTTTGTGCGGCCCGACGGGAAGGGGATGCCATTGTCCGAGGTGAATATGACCAGGGTGTCGTCCATATGTCCAGCGTCTTGCAACTCTTTGAGCACCAGCCCTACACCTGCGAATATTTTTCAAATGAAATGGCTGGCAGGTTCGTTGGTCCACCGCTAGCTTGAGTCCCATGTCAGTGCCAGTACCTTGATCGAGTCGCGACATAGTCGTGTACTGTGCTGCGATGTCCCTTCTAGCTGCCTCTGTGTCCTGGGCGCAATAAAAACATATTACTCGTACGTACTTACATTGCTGCCCCGTTGGTCTCTTGGTCGCAAGCGCGACTGTTGCACGAGTTCGATTCCCAGGTCGGCAAAAAAGTGTTATTGGGTTTTTCGATTACGAATTTCTCAGTCGCTACCCAAAGTTTGGGAGTTGGTGGTGTGACACCTCCGTGCCTCGGAAAGCACGTGTCACCGTTGGTCCTGCGCCTGATCTCTCCATTATGAGGGTTAGGGAAGAGGGAGTGCCTCCTTAGCGCACAAACTTGCACACTATAATATCTCCTGCGTATCGGCTAGTCTCGATTGTGATTAGCCACCGTGACCAAAATCGGTAGGTATAGAAAATACACTTCTGGACACATCTATTGGCCCACCTTGTATTTTCAGTTTCGTTTGGTCCTAGCTAAAATTTTTTATTAGGTCGAGCAAAAAGTTTTTATGCAGTTTTGAACCTGGCACATTCACAATTTCATTCAATAGTCTTTTTTTGAATTTAGAACACAGAATTTAAAGAAACAAAAGACAATTTGGAGCCTGTTTGTTGATATCAAACAATCGAATACTAAGAAAACTTGGTTTTATTGGTTTACTTGGATTTAATTCTTGAAAAAGTGATTGATATCTTTGGTTTTGCAACAAACATTACTTATTCTTAACATTAAGGTGAGGTTCTATCAATAATCTATGGATACTTCAACTGAAGTCGCCGCCCAAGCTGCGGCACTTATTCAGGCCGGACACAGCCAAAGAAACGTGAGTGCTCAACTTAATTTAAGTCGATCTGCAGTCCGAAATGTTTATCGGAGGTACCTAGAGACTGGCGGCTTTGTTCGTCGCCAAGGAAGTCCACGATCTCGGGTCACAACTGAAAGGCAGGATCGATTCATCGTGACGACCAGCTTGAGAAATCGTCACCTTACCTCCATTGAGATACAAAACCAACTTCGCGACTTCCACGGAGTATCTGTGAGCGCTCGAACTGTTCGGAGAAGGTTAAAAGAACGCGATATGGTACCACACAAGCCAGCTAATGGGCCCAAACTAACGCGAGCCCACCGAACAGCGCGCCTTCATTTCGCACGCAGTCATTTAAATTGGACACAGCAAGATTGGAGCCGTGTACTCTTTTCTGATGTGTCTAAAATTGTGTTACATGGCAATGATGGAAGGAAGAAGGTCTACCGACGTAAGGGAGAGCGTTTCGCATAATGCTGCTTTGAAGAGAGGGTTGCTTATGGCGGTGGCTCATGGACTGTCTGGGGCGGTATATCCGCGAGCGGCAAAACTCAACTTGAGGTTGTTACAGGACCACGGCTGCCAACATTAAATGCTGAAAGGTACATTCGTGAGTGCTTAGAACCTCACGTGATACCATACGCGGACTATGTGGGCCCAAATTTCCTTTTTATGCATGATAATGCAAGAGCCCATGCGGCCGGCATCGTCAGGGAATATCTTCGAGATGTGAACATCACAGTTATGGACTGGCCAGCCAGAAGCCCAGACATGAACCCCATTGAGCACATGTGGGACGAGCTAAAAAGACGTGTTAGGGCAAGCCAGCCAGTTGCCCAGACGATGCAGGAGTTGAAAACTGCCATAGAAGAGGAATGGGAGATGATCCCTCAAAATTTCATAGAGCGGTTGATAAACTCTATGCCTAATTGTATGAGAGCTGTGGTAGATGCCCATGGAGGCAACACGCGTTATTAAATTAAACCTTTATTTGATAAAACATGTTTTTGATGTTTTTTATTCAAAAATCAATTGCATTTAACAAGGCGCATATCCGACTTGTTAGTCGTAGCTCCATGTCGTATGGTATTCTGAATTCAAATTTAAAACAATACGATCGAAAAAGATGGTAAAATGTATTACGTTTAAAACTGCATCAACAGTTTTTGTTCAATCTAGCAATCATATTTCGGTAGGGGCCATCGAAACCTAAACTCTAAGGTGGGCCAATAGATGTGTCCAGAAGTGTATATATAGGTACTAGCTTTTTCTCGCGACTTCATACGCGTAAATGTCAGTACTCGTATCACAGACGCAAACGAAGTTGTGGGCTAAAAAGTAGCCTATGTCCTTTCCTGGGGTTAAATATATAAAATTATCAATTTTCATCAAAATTATTCAGAGGTTTAGACTTGAAAGTGCAACAGAGACAGACAGAGTTAACAGATAGATATAAACACTACGCATATATTGTTATCGTTCTATGTTGACACTACCTGGACAAAGTACGGCAGCTGCACTTGCTCCCACTGATAGTAGATGGGGTGCCAGTCGGGGATGAGCCCCATGCCCTCCTCGCCGGAACCGAACCGCTCGCAGAACGGCCCGAACTGCGGCTGCGTGTGGCCGCACCGGTGCGGGTCGTGGAAGCTCACGTACAGGAGAAACGACCTGAAATAGTTACGACGAATACCAGTCTTGTGATGTGCTACGTGAACTAACAGATTGTGAGCGCCCTCTTCCACCCGTAACACGACTTGTGTACGTATCAAGTTAGGTACTGATTATATTGCGCAGTAGTTACTTGTTATGTTGGTGAGCGCTAGCGAGGAACTCCCTGGTGAGCAGCTTGATGTGCGTGATGTTCCGCCCGACCTGGTTCACGTGGTTGTTCTCCTCCGTCTGCTCGTAGTCGAACTTGTACACCGCGGCAGGACCCACGTCTTTCTTACCGATAATACCTGGAAATATAGGTAACTCTGGCTCAGTCAGTCTCAAAACCACCTGCCTACCATACATCTACACAGGGGAAACGAATCTGAACAGACGGATCTGAAGGTTCCATAGAACTGTTTCAATATGGTGGGTTTTGCTTGGCGAGTCGTACTAATGATTTCGTATCGTACCGTCGCGTTGCGATCCGACCGATTGCTAATCTCAAGTAGATTTAAAAGCAAGTAGGTAATTACTATTATTACTATTATAGGTACCTACCAGTCATAACATCGTGTTTGCCCAGCAGGTTGGGCAAGCTGGCGGCGGCATCGAAGGAGTTGAAGTGGTGCTCGGCGCGGTGCAGGCCGTACATGCCGTTCTGATGGCTCGGCGTGCCCGTCAGCAGAGCCGCACGGCTGCAGACATGACGAAACACGTCACGGTGACCATATGTTCGCTTAGCTCTAGCAAAGGCTAAAAGTAAGCTCAAGTGCCGAGGCGAAAACATGCCACGTCCAGCTTAAAAAAGAGTCAAAATCACGCCTATCAAAGCACCCCTCCGCTTTGGCTGGCTGCGCGCTACCAAGGTATAGAGTTCTCGGGTATGGTCAACTTATGAATTAACCATACCCGAGAACCAAATTAATCATACAACAAACAGTGAACTTACAACATAGGTACCTACAGCAAATCAAAAAAATAAATTATTTGCAAGGTGATTATATACTAAATGGATATATTATAGAAGTTTGCAGTACCTTGGCGAGCAGCTGCTGACGGAAGTGAAGGCGTTGTTGAAGAGTACGCCGCGCTTCGCGAGCGCGTCGATGTTCGGAGTCTGACATATCTTGTTCAGGTACGCGCCCAGCTCGAAGCCGGCGTCGTCCGCTGCAACATGACAATGTTTAAAGTTATGTTGGACGTTTTTGTTAAACAACCGACACTTACCTACTAGTAGAATGACAATGACTCGCTTGCCCGCTGCTGGCAGGCACCTTGCCAAGATCATGCATCAACTGTGGACCTCCAACTGGTGGTGGCAGGAGCAACCGTAGGATTTTAATCGGTAAAAGTCCGAGTTATGTCCCTTTGTTTCCAGAGACGGAATTTGCCACAAAAAAAAATTTTGTACATAACGGATCGGTAAATAAGTTACCTACCTACTTACTTTTTTATATAGGCTAGGCCTAACCAACGTACCTACTTACTTTTTTATATAGGCCTAGCCTATATAAAAAAGTAAGTAGGTACGTTGGTTACATTTAGGGTTGCCATCCGTCCGGATTTGTCCTAGTTTGGAAGACGTCCGGGGAGCGTCCGGGCGGGGTATAAATTGTAGTCCGGGTTTTCGATTAGATCCCGTTCCCATAATTTATGTAAAAGCTATGGGTTAGGTATTTCACTGCACGCGCTGCTCACTTGTTGTCACAAGAACGATTAAACGTTTTCTTCTATCAAGTACGGAGTAAAATATATTTTTATCAAGATGTAAGTGAATGAAAAAAGTATTGAAATGTCCGGGGTGAAAGCTCTAAAATCCGGGGAACTTACGCTTCCGATCCTGGGGGGCAGGTTTTAGAGATGGCAGCCCTAGTTACATTTATAAATTACCTTTTTAATGCTTAACGATCAACTGCATTGCATGAGAGGAGGCCACCGTGCCACTGGCACTGGCATATACTGACATTTTGACATGACATTATAAATAGTGTGTGGGACATGTACCAAGACAAATGATTTTAGACTAGATTTCGAGACTTAATAAGAGAACCCTTTAATTTAAATAGACCAACTTTTATGACTCCCTTAGTCATTTGAACACTGAATACATACCTATACTCTAGCAAGCCAAGGATATAAAGACAGACATTCCTACCGAAAAACATTGCTTCCCTTTTGGGTTTCGCCGCACTTGACAAAAAACAATGGTGACTTGACTTGAAGCTAAGCAGCCCATATCTACGCGTAACGCAAGTGTACACTTACACAATTCAACAAGACGCCGCGCGCCGCTGCTGTTGTACCCGCAAAATAACTAAGATACTTCTCTAAATCTTTGACGACACGTTTGGCACAGTGGCCGAGGGATTGGTTTGCTACGCTGCGTGTCGTGGGTACAATTTCCACTGACCAAATATTTGTATGCCTTAGTTGTTAGTTTGTTTAGTTTCTGTTCTGTTTGTTGAATGCAGGAGAATGCACCCACGATGCAGGAGAAATTTCTAGTGACGGGGCAACGTTTTTTTTTAAATAAAAATAATAATTGAAAATATATCGACAGGTTCCCAGACAAAACACCTCCATGTATGTTCATAGTATAACACCTACAGGGCTTCCCAACGCCGTGGAAAATTCATAAGGACGCCGCTAGGCGCTCCCCTGAACTTCCAAAAATTCAACAAAAAATAAGAAAATGAAAAAACTTCGAACAATTTTCTATTAAAATTATTGTTTAACATTATATTAAAATACACGATACTATATAGAAGGGAAGTACCTACGCGGAAGGCGCGTTGTTTGGTTGTTTTTAGTCAGTAAGAACACAGATTTATGCTACGGCCATGGAGTGGGAGAGGTTTTCAAAATTTTCTGTTGGACGTCGCGTCGCGGTCTTGTCATGGGCCATCCTGTGTATAGGTACGTGTGCACTTCTCAATTATTCAATTTGTGACGTGTGTAGCCTGCTTACACGTAGCAGAAGTTTATTATCTACTGTCTGAGCTGTGCGCAAAGAGTATAAATAAAAACTATCTGTGCTTACAGCGTCGTAGCTGTCAAACTTTGTGATAACAATCAATATTATACAAAAAGTACTTCACAACTTGCGATTGTTCGTAGTGTTACTCACCAAATAGTATGAGAACATTTCTTGATTTAGCAGTTGTATCAGATAATACGGTTGTAGTGAAAAAAGCACACAGAAACAGTACGTAAATAGAGCCCGGCGTGCTCGCCATGTTATGCGCCCGGCTGATCACAAAGCAGTTAGTTAAGTAATTGACGTGTCTCAGTGAAGTGTTGGCACTAACGGTACTTTACGATTGTTGCCCCACTTTTCGGCCGGTTTTGCTTTGCCTCCAAAATTCAAATCATTTGGTGCTTAAGGAATTAGGTAGGTAGCTATCCAAAATACAATGGCTAGTCGGAAAACTATTTTGTATCTCTTCGATGTGGACGGCACACTCACCAAGCCGCGCCAGGTTATCTCAGAGGAACTAAAGCACTTCTTATTAAAGAAGGTGAAATCTAAAGTGACCGTAGGACTCGTCAGTGGATCCGATTATGTCAAAATAGCTGAACAGATGAGCGGTGCTGCGGTGGCAGCCGAGTTTGACTATGTGTTCTGTGAGAACGGTGTAGTGCAATATCGAGGCGGCAAGCTGATCAGTTCGGAGAGTATCCTCAGTCACCTGGGAGAGAAGCTGCTGCAGAGAGTTATCAATTTCTCACTTGGATACATGTCTAAAATTGAATTACCTGCCAAGCGTGGCAACTTTGTTGAATTTAGATCAAGCATGATCAACATCTGCCCGGTGGGGCGGTCCTGCAGCCAGGCAGAAAGAGATGAGTTTGTAAAGTTTGACTCTGTACACTCAATAAGACAAAAGTTTGTAGAAGCATTGCAAAACGAATTTGGAGGTTCCGGCTTGACATTTGCCCTCGGAGGACAGATCAGTGTTGATGTGTTCCCGACTGGCTGGGACAAGACCTATTGCCTGAACCATGTAGCTGATCAAAAGTTTGAAGAAATCCATTTTTTTGGAGATAAAACAATGCCAGGTGGTAATGACTATGAGATCTACACAGATTCACGGACAATCGGGCACAAGGTCACGTCTCCAGAAGACACCAGAGAACAACTAGTGAAGTGCCTTAATATAGAGTAACTGTTCATAATAATCTATGTAATATATTGTAAATGATTTCATTACACCATCAATGTGCTCTTAGCTCTTGGCTTTTATTAATTTTGCCAACTAGGTACATAGTAACAATCATTAGTAATGTTACGTACATGATAAAATAATGCATAAATATAAAATGTACATATAGTAATGTTATGTTACTGTAAGTGATAACCTTGTAGATAAGTGGAACTGGATTGTTCTTGTTTTCAATAATATGAAATGAGTATTTTTTTATTTTTTACAAATGCTATTATATTGTACAAATACTAATTTAATTGTATTTTATTCTTAATGAACATTCAATCAAAATGAATTAGTCAAATAAATTAACATCCCAGGGTATGTTTACTTATAAAACAGTATTATTTATGCCTTGGGGTATAGTAGATAGTAGTTAATATGGTACAGAATCTTAGATACCTTTTTCAGTTGAGAAACAACAAATGAATAGCATTGAATTTTCAACACTTTATTTCAAAAGTATATAACAATAAAAAAATATAATAACTTACATAATATATAAACATCAAAAATATGTACTCTGATTGCCACAACATCATTCAATATTAAATCACCACTTAATGATATGTTGGATATTCCTACAACTACTAATATTATTGAGCTTCAGTGACCCTCATAGATGGGCTTTCTCTTTTCCATAAAAGATATCATGCCTTCCTGCCGGTCTTTTGTGGGAATGTTCATTTCATAAAACTTCTGTTCCACTTCGTAGCCGTCCTTGATGCTGAGCTGGATACCTTCATTGATGGCTTGTTTGGCACAGCGGAGGGCGATAGGCGCGTTAAGTATGATCTCCCGTGCAATAGTAAGTGCCTTTTCAAGTGCTGCATTATTTGACCTGGTCTGTGCCACCACATGATTTACTATGCCTGCAATTATTGATTACATTAATAAGATAATCAAACTATTAAACACCAATGATGTTACTTCCAAGCAGTGACTTACCTAAATCCTTGGCATCCTTGCCACTGACTATTCTTGAAGTGTAAATCAGTTCTTTAGCAATGTTGATGTTGACAGCTCTGGGCAGTCTCTGAGTACCTCCAGCGCCAGGTATTAGACCTCGGCCAGTCTCCACCAGCCCCAACTTGGCTGTTTCTGACACGACCCTGATGTCACATGCCAGGGCCAGCTCCAAGCCTCCTCCTACTGCAACACCTTCAATAGCTGCTATTGTTGGCATTGGCAAATCTTCAATTTCTATGAAAGTGGATCTTAGTCCTTTGACGAATCTGGCAACTTCATCATCTGACATCTTAAAGCGTTCTTTCAAATTGGCCCCTGTAAAATATAATAATAAAACATTACTACACCTAATGTGACGTGAATTTGAAAAGATATAATTATAACTGCAAACTGATTGTAATTAAATGGATATGTACCCAAGTACCCATTCTAAAACCAGTTTTTTGTTTATGATAATTGGTTCTTGTTTTTCAAGGCAGGTACTAACTTGCATGAAGTAATTTAAAATCCTGGTAAGATTCTTACCGGCACAGAATATGCCAGGCACCATGCTGTGCAGGATGACAACTGACACCTTGGTGTCCTCCCTGATCAGCTGGTTGACTTCCCGCATGGCTTCGATCATGTCGAAGCCCAGCGCATTGCGGTCCTTGGGACTGCTGAGTCCGTACAGCGCGATGCCTCTGTCCGTCCCCAACAACTTCTCATACACCACAGGACTCGCATTCTCGGTATACTGTTGCGTCTGAGTCGCCAATAAGCGCGCGGACCCATTTTTTAATAATGAACTGTATTTACACAGCCTTGAAATCAACATTTTCATTTACGATACACTAGCAAAAGTAAAACAGTAAACTTCTCTGTTATCTACATTAACTTGTCGTAATACCTATCATTATTTTATCACGAGATTTTGCGTGATTCAATTTTGAATAAACATTTATTCATACCATCATCACCTTAATAAGCATAGATTAAAAATGTCTATATATGGTATAACTCGTAAATCCCATCAATAAGTTCAATAAGATAAAACTGGTAAGAAGTGGTAAAAGGTTTAGGGTTTGCCCCACGACCGATAATCGGGCCGATTTTTGACAGATAACTTTATCGGCGAAAAGAAACTGTCAAAAATCGGGCTGATAATCGGTTCGATTCTCGGTCGTGTGGGGACACGCTTACAATTATTTAAAATTCCGTGTAACATTTGGGTAGTTGACACCACTAACCAATAATTGCGACTAATTGCGAGACAATTACTTCTTTTTAAAAAATCACTTTATTTTAGCCCTAAAAACTTTTTTTTGTAAAATTAGATTTTCACTTGTTTTGAAATCAATAAATAGTTAGTCAATTGAGGGATGGTCAACATTTGAAGTGGTTTGACAAGTAGCTAAGTATTATTTAGCGTTATTTTTATAAGTAAGTAAGGCTGAAAGTGTTGAATTTCTAAATCTTATCATGAATCAATTTTGGCCCATTAAGACCCACGTGACTACACTTATCGACATACAATCGCAATTAACCGGGCGTAAATGACGTCGTTCGCTTCGTTTAGGTTCAAACGACGCGATTCAATATCGGCTGGTAACGAATTTGCATCAATTCGATTTTCCAAAATAGCTGCTTCTACGTGAACGATCACTCAGGGCGTGGACGTTATCGATAGACGACAGCCGGTCATTGGTGTCTTAAATTGTAGTGGTAAGGGTGGTGATGATAAATGACGGCCCAAGCCGGTTCTTCGTCGATCTGTGTGTCACCCAACCCCTAGCTAGAGCATAGCGTTCCACTGCTTCAGAAGTTTAACCGTTTTGTGAGTGATTAGCTGGTAACACTAGTTAAGTAGTTGTCACTTTGACACGTAGATGAGATGGCTTAAAAAAATTGACATTAGTCAAATATATGTGTCATTTGCTTGTCAATGTCAGTTGTCACTCTCAAGTCTCATCACAAATCACAATCAATCACATTACTTAAAATAATTTGGCAGTCAAGCTGTTGTGGTTTACAATTTTTGACTCCATTATAATATTTGCGACTTAAAATAAACATTAAAAGTGGAGGTGAATTTGAAAAAATATTTTCTTTGTTAATTTTGTTAGGTACTTACTCGTTTTTCAAAATAATTTGTATAACCTAAATCTTCATTACAGGTAAACGATGGCTACTAATTATGCTAAATATGCTCAATTAATAAAGGCCTCAACGAACTATGCGCGTCGTATGCAGCGCCTTTCCAATAGGATCTTCGGGGAGGTAGCCATACCCACTAATTCAAAGTCCTTGAAAGTGGTTCAAATGTTTTCTGAGCGGCCAGTTCACAGTAACGAGGAGATCATCCACTATTACCCGCGACACGTCGAGACGCACAGCCTCATGCTGAAGCTGCGGGAGTACGGCTTGTTCCGAGACGAGCACCAGGACTTTAAGGATGAGATGAAGAGGTTGCGCGAGCTCAGAGGCAAGGTCAAAGTGTGGAGGAGGAAACTCGACCAGAAGACTGAATAAAGTGCACAGTTCTGAAAACAAAGTGTTGAGTGCCTCTTGCAGAAGAGATAATTTATCCAACTGCTGTAGCAGTACCCCTGACAAGTACAGAACAATGAGTACTTATTGAAGATGCCAGTGCTGGTGTAGTTACTTAGATTTAGTAATGCTATAAGATATCTGTTTGGTTTGTAAATAAAACACTTTATTATAAAAACAACTATATTAATGACAACTAAAACTAAACATGAGATACTTTCTTAGAATAGAGCAGTTTCTTATAAGGGATCTCTTGAGGTTTCTTGGAGCCTCCTGTGTAGAATGTAATATAAACGAAGGCCGCCATAAACAATGCAATCGGTAGAAGCATTGTTACACAGAAATACCAGAATGGATGACGTAAGGTTTTTAAATTCCGAGCAATCCTCTTTATTTGGAAAGCATGGTTGCGGGTCAAGGCATATTCATCAAAATAATGTTTCATCCATTTGTACACTCTGCAACAAGTTATTTTACTAATTAAACCAAAGTGAAAGACAACAATACCTAATACACTTATTTTAAAAAATGTTTCCAATTATTAATTCGACAGTGGAATAATACTTAGGCAGAACATTAGGTGTCACTTAGTGTTAGTGAAACCCGGCAGCACATTCAAAATTATAGAATAGATTGGTCTTGATATTTATGATTTCGCATGATGCCAATAATTGTTGCATTTGTTAGAAAGTAAATATACAAAATCGAAAAGTAAAAGACACAATATGCCAGCTAGGTAAGTGCAAGCCTCACACAGTGACAGGGAGTAACATGCATGCACCAGGTTTTATATCATTTTTCACCATATTATGATGGTAGTGGACGGCAGCAGCCTATTCTGGAACAGAGTGGCACAAAAGTGTCATCATGTTAGGTCACAAAGTGCATAAACCTGGAAATCATTTATCTGATGTACTTACTTAGTTATATAAAACTAAGCATGTCAGTACGAAAACATCATATTAATCGCGACTGCTTCGATTCCGAGGCTGAGCAGTGTTATTGGGGTTTTTCTATGAAATTCTTAGTAGAGAATAATGAAAAAAAAAGAAATTGTTTCTTTTCAATTACACCCTATTGCACATGAATGTTACTTCTGCCAACAAACTGCTTTACTACTTATACGATATAAAAAAAAAACAATTACAGTTAGCTCGCTCCCTATTACATGGGACCTAAACATGTCGTCGAACTGTGGGCGTACATTGGTACAGCTCTGCCAAATCCTTCGAGGAAAATAAGCATGATGGAATGTATTATATTATTTTTTGTCAGATAAAAAGTTTACCTAAGTATATCTTTTGTTACTTTATTTTTTTGAGGAGTCTGTCACTCTTACTTACTAGACTTAAGCACTCCCCTGTAGGTTACCTTCCGCGCGTTACCAGCCTGCCTCAACTTAATCACATAAGTCAGGTATGTATGTGATTATACATATGCATTATAATGGTCGAGTAATACAGGAACATAATATACAATGCATACTTATATTATCACTTCAATTACCCTCGAACAAATTCTACCATCGTATGTGTGAGTTACCCGTTTCGTCGCAGCTTGAGGCGCGTGTGGGTGGCATTGGCGACGTGGTCCATGTCGTTGTAGGGGTTCCTCACGATCACCAGCACCAAGTCAAACCACGGGTGCATCACGAGGTGGCGCGCGGGTCGCGAGCTGTACACGTCCGTGTTGCCTGATGTACATATAAACATGGGTACAAGTTATTAGATAACCCGCAGTTGCTCCGTTATGCTGCTGCATCGTAAGAGATCCCGTCCTCTGGAAATTACCCGCTGCTTATCTGCTCGCTCCACAATGGCGCTGAGCAGAGCGTTGAAGATTCAAATAAACCGAACCTGACGATGTCCTTTGGTAGTTCCCCTGCCGATGCCGTTTGCCGATTATTGTCATTTTTGACCTATTGAACAGTAGCTTCTACCCGCTGGGTATATTACAGGCCGGCAGATAGGTAGGCTACAGTTGCCGACACGTAACTTGGCAAGTTTTGGCGGAGTGAGGTAATTTTGCGCATGTATCATTTAATATTATTATAAAACTATCTACACACTCTTGCCAAGTTACATGACGGCGACTGTTCCATAAAAGATATCCTATGACACTCTGCAACAGGGTAGTTTTCTATCAGTGAAATAATATTCGTAATCGGACCAATAGGTTTCCAGAGCTTACCTTTTACAAAAAAAAAAATTACCTTATATTTGTAGCAATACAAATAATATAGCAGTAGCACTCACCCTTGGCCAGCCGGTCGCAGCTGCCGCCGGCGGACAGCCGCTCGGTGCTGAGGTTGGCGACGGGCGCGGTGGCCACGCAGTGCGCGCGCGCGACCACCCACTCGCGGTTGACCAGCGCGCCGTCGCAGCGCCGCCACCGCCCGCTCGGCGTCGCCACGCAGATCGACACCTTGTTCCTTCCCTCCACCCCATACAATGCGTCCAAGAACTCATCTTTCTTGGCGAATGCGCCGCTTGCTATCACCATCACGCAAAAGATCTTGAGCCACATTCTGTGGGATCTCGAAAGACTGACAGGAGCGACATGATAAATTTATTTCGAATTTTATTTGCGACCAGTGTGCCTTTGTGCTATGTCTTTTAAAAAGTTACCTTCAAAGAGTTATAATATTTAAATAACATTGCTTGAGTTAAGCCAGGCGTCCACTGCGGGGATGGATAAGCCACGTATCCATCCGCCTGCTATAGGTACATTTTGTATGAAAGTGAATTAATTACGGTGAGGTGCCCTGGAGCACAGCGGAAGAATCTTTGCAATCAGAACAGTTCCTAATAAGCTCTATTATGCAGCATTAGTGTCACCTTGATATTGTGCTAAAATGCGATGAATCCTCGATGCATATATGCATTAGGAACCGTTCTGATTGCAAAGATTCTTCCGCTGAATATCCATCATGCATAGGTAATATATGCATGATGGAAAATGTTTATGCCTGTTTTTGCCAATAAAAGCTTATCGCCATCCCGGACTTAGCACATATTGCCAGTACCTATGTGCTAGGTCCGCGATAGCGAATTAGCGATGAATCTCTATTGGTAAAAACAGGCATTTTTTTAATGATGTGGCTAACTGGCTTATGATGTGCCATAAAAGAGTCTTCAATTAGTGATATAGTGGAAGAAAATAAAATACCAGAAACAGCGGTCTCAATTATTGTCACCCGACACCTGACTTCAAGCGTGTTCACAGACTGCAATATAGAGGGCCAGCGTGTTGCAGAGTTCACCGGTAATTTGCACTGAGTTATTTAGATGCATATAGTTTGTTTTATTCTTTCTTACATAATTGTACTTCTTTATTAAAGTTTCCAGTACCTCTACACACAGCATAAGAGGGAATATCAATGATGATGAATTTTTCATGCCTGGTAAAAAGAGGGGACGGAAGAAGACAATCAACTTGATTAGGATTTAAAGTTAAAGAATGAGCAAGAAGAATAATTAAAATGTTGGAAGAGCGATTCATAATAAATAGGTACCTTTATCTTCCATCATCGGTCTGATGAAGAACAATATACGAAAAAGAAATTGTTCCACGTAGTTTTTGGAATCATTAGGGGAGAGTTGAGAGTTGGATATAACCGCGCGGTTGATAATTCCGCGCATCAGCATAATTCAAAAACTATCCACTAGTTCTACGATGTAGTGCGTATACATCGAAGCCGGACATGCCTACACCCTTTCCCAAGCACCGCCGTTACGGTTCGCGCGACGACGGAGATAGAATGCGCTGAAGAAGTTTTTTTCGTAACTCCTTATAATTTTTAGTGTACTTTCGGTAAGAGGTAAGTAATACTGTATTTATATTGTAATACTTTGATACTATACATTTGTAATGCTTGTATACTGTAGAATTAATGTCTGAATACGTTTTTACGTACTGTCTGTAATATTTTCCATAAAATGATGTGGCTAACAAATAAAATGATCGAGTTTGATAATTCCGCGCTGAGGGAGTCGAACTATGAAAAGTATGTTTTATTAACATTAACTTGTTTTTACCTCGACAAAAGAGTTATGTATGATGTGTCTGTATGTGCGTCTGTTTGTGGCATTTTATATCCTAAGCGAAAAAACACAATTTTGACTGAATTTGAGTAATTTATTGAGTTTAAGGTAAACAATTGTGTGTGATATCCATTTTGGATGAAAATACATATAATATAATGAATAAATATTATACATTTACTACATTTACTTTTATTACCTACTAACTATTGTTAACCCTGGGCACGACGATATTATCAGACCAGTTTGATAAGGCTCGACCGAGATCTCGGTCTCAGCCTCGGTTTCGGCATTCTCGGCTACAAATCCAACCGAGAAATTTGTCGTGGTTCTCGGCTAATTTTAGCCGAGATTCTCGGTCATGACCGAGATTGTAACTTCATATTATCGAGACTCTCACTCTCAATGAAAAAGTGGGATCAGATTCTCGTGAGATGACGTGGGCATCTTCAAATAAGTCGTCAAACATGGCTGCAAAAAATCAATCCAACTTATGGGCAGCTCATGATTCCATAGAGTTGGAAGACGAGCCAATGACCAATGACGAATACGGTTCAAGCTCTGTGATTGAAATAGTGCTAGAAAGCTTTCTTAGAGAGCCAAGACTGCAAAGAAATGCAAATATTTTTGAGTATTGGTTTTCGTCACCTTATAAGGTGCTTAGGCCTGCAGCAAATAAGTTTTTATCTGCTCCGCCTACTAGCGGAGCAAGTGAACAACTGTTTAGCAAAGCTGGACAATTGTATGACGACAGACGACACTCTTAAAGGGCGAAAATGCCGAAAAATTGTTTTTTTTTGGGTTATAATATGTTAGGTATTTAACTTTGATTATTAAAACAGTTAATTTTGTTAAACAGTTACTACCAAATTTAAAATTTAACAGCATTTAAAAAAAACGAAAAACCCGTCACGGTCGAGCCTTACAGTTTGACAATACCGCGTTATTTCATTTTTTTGTAAATTGTCAATAATTACTTTTTGTTCAAATTTTGGAAGTTTTTGTTATACGGTATGCGTACCTGAATAAATATCCTACTAATTACTCAATTTTGTTTATTTTGATATCAAATAGTTTCCTAATTATAGGTCCAAGTCCTTAGGGGCTCGGTAATATCCAACTCTCCCCTATGTAGTTTAGAATGAGGCTTGTAAGTTTTTTTGTATATTTTAACAATAATATAATAAATTAATACTTATGTAAAAAAAATATTTATTAAATCAAGGTTTCTTTTTATTCATTAATAGTAAAAACAAATAGAAACTTAACAGTAAGATCATTTAATTTCCCTGTCGAAATTCGTACAATAAATATTATTTAATTTTTTTTATATGGAAAACAACCGCCTTTCATAAATCATAATCAGCCTTCAAACACTAAAAAGTGAAAAATAACTTTAGCTTTGGAAGTCGGCGGCGTTGGTTCTATTTGTTGTTTTGTATTGCCTCCGACTTCAAAAGCTAAAGTTATTTTTCACTTTTTGCTTTTTAGTATCAACTTCCTGTCATCCAAATCCATGAAGGAACTGTCATACTACGTAAATTAACTTGACTCCACCAAAAAGTCATAAGAAAGCAGAATACTTACGCGATTTCGTTTATTTGGTGGACAAATTTTCGAATACTACTGAATATATCTGTATTACACTTTCGAGTGTACACGCGTGATGGTGTAAACAATGCTTAGATATGCTATAGCAACAATCGCGGTTAATCTGCTGTTATTTATTGAAAAGTTCCCCCGATTTCTACAAGATCCCATCATCAGATATTGAAATGGTGACAATGCGACCACACGGGACGCACCAGCTTTCAAAAAAAAAAAAAGAATCATGACAATCGGTTCACCCAGTCGGTAAATTTGAGGTAACAAACATATTAAAAAAAATACAGTCGAATTGATAACCTCCTCCTTTTTTTGAAGTAGTTTAAAAATGTGTGTAGTGCGTCATCTTCATCAGCTAAGCTTTTACCAACTTTGAGATGATTAAACTGGAAGCCGACCCCCCCCCCCCCCCACGGCTTCCAGTCTAACCGGATGCAGCTGACTACCAGTGATTTACATGAAGCGACTGCCTATCTGACCTCCACCATCCAGTTACTGGGCAACACGACACCTCTTGGTTAGACTGGTAGTCACGATTTCCTGGCTTCACTCGCCTACATCTTCGATGTATTATTATTCCATGGAAGGGCTAGCCTTGCAATGAGTCGGCTATATTAATCAGCGGGCTGCGACATCTCTACAATGTACACTTTTAGCTGTACATTTGTGATACCTATTGGCTACATCAGCAGTTGCCAGTAATAAAACTAACGAAAAAATAGCCATCATTTATTTAATTACAAAATCTTTTGTCAGGAAATAAATTGCTACATAAAATATATATAGACAAGAAATGCCTCAACTGTTTAACGACTCACTGATGCGCGCACGACGCGGCTCGCCCGCGTGACGTCACACCCGCGCCAGCAGCGCCGCGCTACTAACTACTGACAAACTCATATTTTGTGAAAACATGTACTTACTAAAAATCCTTAACATTAACTTTTACATTATTCAGTTCAAAATCTAAGACTGACATGAATACACGTTACTTGTCTCGAGCTGCGGCTCAGCATGGTTCGTGTCACCGCCTGCTGACCGCTGCAGCCCCGGGGCTTTCACCTCCGGATTATATGATCAATGAATTCATGTGAAATCGTATGGATAGTGTTTGTTACATAAAACACTAAAACTTACCATTTGTTTTATGGCTTCTTTTTTTGATTTCCACATAGTACCTATAATATTAAAAAAATAATACCGAATTTTACATAAGTAAGTAACGCTTTTTCAGATATTTTTGTTCGTAAACCGTCTATCAGAGTACTTCAGAAAACATTAAATTTAAAAAAGGGTGGCATACGCGCTTTTTGTGTTGCTATAGATAGAATAATCGACTTATATCTTTATTGTTCCAATAAAAATTATTATTCCAATAAAGATTATTATTATAATTATATTATTCGAATAAAGTTAAATGGCTTTTGCGGCTATGATTTCTATTATAATGGCTGGTGATACTTTTTCGACCAATTTAGGTTTAAAAAATGTAATGATTCGCGTTTCTCAAAAGTTAGAAACACGGTTTATAGAGCTAAACAGGTTTCTTTAACATAACTTATTATGTTAGGTTCAATTACAATCAATTTATCGTAGACATAATAATAATATACTAAACATATTCTGACTTGAATGTTTGCATTGCTACGTAGGGAAATATGTCTACAGTTAGGGGTGCATTTTGCTCGAAATAAAGAATGTATTATTATTATTATTATAGAAAAATGCCAAAATATATCATACGATTTGCGAAAATTTACGTTACCACACTCTTATATTTTGTTGAGCTGTGCCTGTGTCCTGGACTACCAATACCGATAGTGCCCGCACGTCTAGTGACACATGTCTCGTGTGCTGAATGCTCGCGCATCCCTCACACTCTACTGTCATCGGGTGCGTGTGTTCCGAGGTGTGCACCGTGACACCTGTCAAGCCGCTAGCGCAACGTACAGACGGGGACATCGCTAAGCCGAAGGACGTGTAAAGTAACGTTTATTCATGTCAGTCTTTATTTATATAAGAAATTAAACTATTTAAGCCACAGACAACCAAGACAAAAAATTGTATCGGTAGAATCGAATAAATAAACAAAAAGAATTCATCGTTCTGCAATACATTGGTTGTATAAAATGAAGTAGTAGCGAGTGCATCGCGTAAGCTCTGACTCGCCGCGCGCCGCGCTCGGAGTACCACTCCGGAGTCGCGGCGACAACTGTTTCCCGACAATACTCCACTTATTAGTCGAGGCGGTATTCGTCCACACGTTCGTTATGTAAACCACTACATGAAAGTCGCGAGATCCCGTAAGCGAAGCGATTTGTAGAAAACTTGCCAGCTTTAAATATATTTCTCGTATTTCTATTTCGTATTTAATTGTTACGCTCTACTATCACATCTCACAAAAAGTAAAAAAAAAATGAGATACAGTAATATATAATAACGTCGACGAGCATGAGGCGCGCTCCCCGTGCGTCTCGTATCTAGTGCACACAGGTCAATACGTAGCTTCTATTTAACAATATTGTAACCCCTGTCGTCACGAGTGACGCAGCGGTCGCACACAGGGCTCGCCGCGACCACAGAGGTAGCTGCAGGACGCTCCGTGTTGCAGCGGCACGACACACGTTGCTCGCTCAGATCAGCTAATTGTTTAAGAAAGAAGTGCAACAGTGCCGTATCCGAGTAAGCGATACACTTGTACGTAAGCGTCGGTAGTTGGTGCCGGCAGTGGGGCGACCGTGGTCGTCGCCGGCTATGTAGTACATTATGTAAACACCGACCAAATTGTTACAGAACATTGTGGTGAGCTTGAATTTCGCTAATTTGGGTATACAGTTATATACAAGTTGTGAGGCTACGGAACCTCTATACATTAGAGTGTTACATTATTATCATTGTTATGAGTACGACCTAGTGACGACTACTACTTACGTGAGCTTCGTGATTCGTTAAAGTATATAGGGTAATGATTCTTATTCTTATTTATTACAATCTATGCTATGATAAACTTTCAAATAATATAAGAGTAATGTACGTTTCGTTATCGTCCTTCAATTAGCGAAATTCAAAAGTCAAAGTGAAAAAACATACGTATCGGTGTAGCGACAGCGAAGTCACAGGAAAATGTCTGCACAACCGACAACTACCTCCCACGAGCTCTCTAAGAAGGACAGGGCCTATACGACTAAGACCCTGTATTTGGATCCCAAGCGTCAAAAGAAGCTATTTATTACATGTACCTACAATTACGAAGGATCAAGCGGCGAAGAGTTCCTAATCCGCCTGTTCCCTTGGAAAGATGAGTCGAGTGAGCGCGGAGTAAACAGACTCATTTTTGTCTCAGGAGATGGACCTCACGTTCCACTATATAGAGCTAGGCTTCATACCACTGATTCAGCTACAGAAATCTTCCTTTCTAGCGCCATACATGGTGGTGCTCGAGTGAACTATACTAACTACGCCGATCGGACCGCCGTGCCAGTGTCGCGAGTGGCCAGATCCCAGCTCATGGACGCGGAAACGCGTACATTCGGGGGCCGTACGGAGCTCGCTGAAGACTTGAACGCTTTCGGACTAGAGCTAGTGGAGAAAACGAAGAAAAAGAATACTTCTCGAACTGAAATGGACGGTCTGCCGATGGTTCGGGCCGTAGTGAATGCCAGCACGCCCGAGCGGGTTGCCTCATCCCGCTCTAAAGTACCAAAGCTCCCTACCCCTTCAGTTTCAAGCGCCAGTTCCGTCGAAGTCAAGGACTCGGCCTCGAGTGCCAAGTTCCTCATTCCAAAGGTTTCCGAGGGGATTCGTAAGAAGCTAAAGACCAACCCCGTCCAGATCGACCCCGAGGAGCATGGGCTCACTCTCGTTTCGAGTGATAAATGCAAGATCAATGAGATATTACATAGCATGATTTCAGCTGATGATTTCAAGGAGTTAGAAGAATGCGAGTATGTCTGCTCAGTGATGAAACACGAGTCGCAATCCAAAATTCTGATATTCGAAGACATATCATTAGCCAACTTTCAACTCTACGAGGGAACACTGCAAACGCGTACCCCAACCTGTCCCTTCACTGGAGCAAAGATAGTACTTCGGACGATATAGGCACGCCTTTCTGTGATGATGCCGTAATGAGAATGCCGTTCATAAGCGACATTCACTAGCATCTGCAGCTGAGTATGTTTAAGTAAACTGTAGCAGCATGCGCCGCGTACGCAGACCGCCGCTACACTAAGCTACCGAGCGGCGGACCGCCACCTATATTTATAACCTCAGCGCTTAAATGATTACTTGGACTGTTGTAAGAGGGCGCGCTCTGCGCGCCGCACATCGCGTGATATTTTAACTGTGTTCTGATTGGTTGTTTAGAAAATACTACTTGTATCCGAATTACCACTCCTTGTGCCTAGGTAATTTTGTATGTATATAAGGCCCAATAAAATATTAATTCATTCCTTTCTATCCTGCAACCATCATTGTTTTATTCACATCCACACACGTCGTTAAAAGTCTCATCACGCGTCGTAAGCATACAAAGTACCAAAAAAATATTCAGTTTCATCGAATCCTTCAAGTGCACAGCATGCACGGAAGGCACCCGACGCCGCCGCCCGGTCCGCGCGGCTCGCCCCTAGGTGTAGTCGTTGAAGTCGTCGATGGCGACGCGGTGCGCCAGGTCGGGCGGGCCGGCGTAGGGCTCCGGCGCCCGGGCCGCCGCCGCCAGCCGCTCGGCCTGCGCCCGCACGCGCAGCCGCTTGATGAGGCGCAGCCGCTCCAGCGAGTTGGACGCGTAGGGCGCGCCGCCCAGCGCCAGCGACTGCGAGATGTGCGACGCCAGCTGCGGGGGAGCCAGCGTTAGAGCGGGTCGCGGGTGGCGGGTCGCGGGTCGCGGGTCGCGGGTCGCGGGTACTCACCGCGCAGTGTAGCGCCATCTGGCGCGCCAGCAGCGCCACGTTGGTGTCGGAGACGCAGTGCGTGTCGAGGTGCGCCAGGAACTTGGTGCGGATGCGCTCGTCCTTGGTCTTGATGAACACGCGGTTCATGCCGTGCTCGTACGGCTCCACCACCACGATGCAGAAGTTCAGCTGGCCCTGCGGAGCATACCACCCATGTACCTCACGCCTGTGCACGGAGGCAGGACGCGTACCGCTACACGCCTACCGCATCACTGATTTTATACATCATTAATCTCCAACTCCATAGATATAAGGTGTTTTGCTTGCACCGCATCGGCAGTGTGTCGGTAGGCCTGCGTGTAACACACAGCCTTATCGCTATTGTTTCGCTACCTTTAGTAAATGAATGTTCGGCGCGTTACAAAAGAGCGCACGAATGTTTACAAAAGAATCTGGTGAAGCGACGAGCGTGTGTTCAGACGCATCGCTTGCTCATGTATAGAGTTACACAAAGCACCCCACAAGTAGTGAGGGCGGTTCGGCGGCGGACTGTACCTTGATGGTGTGTATGTTGAAGTCGGCGCCGGAGTCGTTGTACACGATGGACACGTAGTCGTTGCCGATGTACTTGCGCTTCTCGTTGCAGGTGGGGTCCTTAGGCGACGAGGGCATGGCCGTCGCCACGTGGAACAGCACCTGGAACAAAGTGCGCAGTGAGCGGAGGGCTGGTGCGACGCCGGCGCAGTGTGCGGTGTCGCGTGAGCCTGCCTGCATGATGTCGTCGTTCCACACGTAGGTGTAGTGGCCGTCCTTGCCGCCCTTCTCCAGGTTGAGGAACAGGTGCGGCTGGTCCTCCTCGCCGCCCTCCAGCGACACCAGCGTGCCCAGCTGCGTCAGGAACTCCGCGTACCTGCGCACCACGTCACGCCTGTACTTCTCACTAGTACGCACGAATTACACGATTCAAACTTTATGGCGGCTCGAAACATCGTACGTTCGATCCGCAGAACGCAATATTTAGGTATATTATTGACTTGACTGTAGACTGTACTTGCGCGTACCTGCACTCGCAGCTAACTTCCGAGCCGCCATTAAGTTTGAATCGAAATAAACATTATCCACAATGTAAGTACAACACACTCGGTCACGCGCCGCGCACACACACGCGTGTAACAGTTCATCGTGGTGACGTACCTCACACTGCCGTATTCGTTCTTCAATATCAACACTTCGTTATCTTGTTGTCCGGGCCCAACGTACAACACTCCAATCTGGGAAACGCACCATGTGCTCAATGTTATGTTGCACAATTAACACATTCACTAATATTAAAGCAATAACGGACGGATAATAGTCGCCGGCAATAACCTTGCTAGGCTCAAATGGGATCAGGCGATCAAGCCACGCGCATGCGTCAAGACCGCTAGGCTGGTCTCCCTCGCGTGAGGGTGCGGCGGCTGTGAGGGCCGCGGGGCTGCACTACCTGGAGGGACTCGGAGGGTCTCAGCCCAGTGGAACAGTTCGGATCAGGGAACAAGTGTAATATTAGAGTGGTTTACTTTATATGTCTCTACGGGCGGTACGAGGTCGAGGTTCTTGATGGTGCGCTCGTGCTGCACGCCCGACACGCGCAGCGGGCGCTCCGCCAGCGGGTTCAGGATCGTCGGCGTCTCACCTGCGCACACAGGGCTAGCTCACTGACACCTCTCACACGTAGTGGAACTCATAATAACGAAAATAAAGTGTGATGAACGTAAACATTAGTCTCAACAAGGACACTCTGTACAGAATGCTGGCGCGTACCTGGCACCGGCGGCGTGATGGGATAGGTGCTCATGTTGTGGTACAGCTGCAGGAACACGAAGGAGGGCGTGACGCCGCCCCCGCCCCCGCCCACCGCGCCCCCGCCGCCCGCCGCGCGCCCCGCGCTCGCGCTGTGCGCCCGGGGGAACAACACAAACATCACAAATAACATGTTGGAGGAAAATATGAATCAACAAGCCTTTAGGTATAATATTAGTTTGGATTCTCAGTCCCTCCTCAAGATTAGTTTTTTTGCTTTAGCAATGTGTACACACGAAACTTACATTTTAATTGTGTAGGTATTCATGATGACATAATTATAATAATATTTTTTTGAATAATATTCACAAAATATCAATTAATATTTCCTGAAATTAATTTCAGAATAATTAGTAAAGTGGTCATAAAATACAAAAGTTGCAGGGAGAACACGTGTCGCGAATGAAGTCACTTTCCGAAATGGCACAAGTGGTGAACGTAGTGAGTATGTGTGTCGCACCTGTAGCGGCGCGTGGGGCTCATGACGGAGATGGTGTTGGAGCGCTTGGAGCGCGCCAGCGGCGGCAGGTCGTCCCGCTCGCGGCCCGGCCCGGCCCAGCCCGGCCCGTCGCGGCCCGGCCCGGCCCAGCCGGCGCTGGCCGCGCTGCCGCACACGGCTCGCGTGCGGCCCGCGCGCCCCTCCGGCACCGTGCCGTCGCTCGCCGTCTGCGTGTTCATACCCATACACATGGCTTTAGTTTATACAACTAACAATACTTAGTTGTAACGTTAATTGCAAATATTGTTTCTATTTCCATATTATGACGAGCAATCATGAATATATCGAAACTTGCCCTGTACGTCGGGTAAAGCAGACAAGTAATAAAGTGTATCATACCTTCTGCAGCTGGTGGTGGTGGTTGTGCGGCGGCGCGGGCTGCGCGGGCGCGTCGCCGGTGCCTGCACACGTCCGCGTTCTTATAGCTGTGTACACGCACGCACACGTCACACACACACACTCGCTCACACCGGCCCGGTGCTGCTGCGCGCGACAACGCGGCACTACACACGCTAGCCCGACGGGGTGGCGTCGGACGACGGGTCCGTTGCACTAGGCGGCCGGCCGGTTAATAATAATTCACTCTCAGACCCCCTAAAGGCCTATTCAGACCTAAGCGGTATTCGCTGCCGCCTGCGGCAGAGAAAACCCAGTGGGTATGCGGTAATATTACTGTTCACACCTAAGCGGTATTCGCTACCGTTCGTAACCCGCGTGGTATGTACCTCTACCCACAGCGGCAGCGAATATCGCTCAGGTCGCTCTAGTCGCGGTACTTGATACTAAATACCTGAGCGAAACCCGCGCGGTATGTACGGTCAACAAAAGAGATAAGTAACCAGACCGTCTAACATAGTTGAAGTTTTCTTTCAAACCGGTGGTCGTTTTTAGATGAAATTTAATTTAATTAATAAACTGTTTATTTTCTATTAATAAAAATAAATTTCATGATAAAACCTCTATCGGTTTTTTTAAAACTTTGAACCTAATAGGCGACCCTGGTTACTTATCTCTTTTGCTGACTGTACCTCTACCCACAGCGGCAGCGAATATCGCTCAGGTCGCGCTAGCCGCGGTACTTGATACTAAATACCTGAGCGAAACCCGCGCGGTATGTACCTCTACCCACAGCGGCAGCGAATACCGCTTAGGTCTGAATAGGCCTTAAGTCGAACCACCGCACATTTGTACCGGTAGGTATAGAGACCTAACACATCTATATGATATATAGATGAACAGAATTCGATTTAAGAAATAAACTTGCGCTTGCTTCTAAATTGGACATCTAAATGTTATAATATTACGAAAAAAAATCTGCATTTATGATTCAGTTACCTAACGTTTTTGATGCTCAAATCCTTGAGTTAGTAAGCACATAATATATTTGTATTGTTTTTAATTCTTTCAGCAATTGCCGCTGGCATCAGTGGAATAATTGTTAATTGTTGCACTGTCGCCATGGATATAATTTTCCTGTGATTCTTGGCTCAATATATAATAACCTTAACGAAATCAACTTTTAAAATGTTTAGATTTTGGCATTTGAAGTACGGAAGTTAATAAATATGCAGGATGGCTCGAATTAGGAGTCCGCGAGTGTAGGTACGGGTCGGTTAGGTAGTTATGGAATCAATTAATTTCGTCGAAACATATCAAAGAGAGGCTCTCCGGTGTCGGCCGTGCCCCCGCGCTGTCGCACGCTGCAGCTCGCTTGTTCCGTCTCTAATGCTCTCTACACACCATACTGCCAGACACACTGCTGCTGTAGACACGCACTCACCTAGTCTACGTGGCTTATTGTTGACATGTTCATTACATGGTTACTTCAACATATTATGGTATATGATGCACAGTTTATGTTGGGTTATCGTGTGTTAGAGACATTATCTTGTATTTACTATTGTTCACGTAATTTTGAAAAAAATATGTTACAATTAAATCAGTGAGCTGCATAATTGGTAGAATTCAATTAAAAAAAATAGTTTTGTTATTAATGTTTGCTGAGATAGGTACTTGTAACAGTGTATGTTGTACTAATAGATTGGTTTCAACACCATCCTGGGTCGAAGAGTGCAGCCGCTCCGCCGCGCACTGGCGTCGGCTCACAGCGAGGGCAAACACGGATTTACATACATACATCGATTGACTGATTATGTTTAGAGGCGGCTTCGATCAACAATGTACTAGATACCCGATAAGCGCTTCAAAAACGGCCCATAAATTAAGAGGCCAAATAAACATAAACATAGTAAATAACCCAATCGTTGCCAACATGAACACGTCACATGCTGCCGGACGGCCGCGCGTGTTTTTAATAATTGGGTAGTTGTGTTTTCATACTGAGTCTGTATTTTTGCCTGTTATCCGATGACAAAAAGCCTTGAATACAAATGTAAAGCAAACGATATGAAAGTTTACATACATATCACACGCCTTTTCCCCATGGCGAGTATATTAATGGACGAGTATGTATTTATGAAAGTTTATCATTGACAATTAAGGTTTGTAATTGACTGAAGTTGTTCATACTTTATACTTTAGGTACTACTAATTGTCCTTGTGTCTAAGCTTTTGCAAAAGCAAGACTATCTGATATATTTTGTATACTTTACTTTTTGTTTTATATTCTATTTTATATGTATAGGTGCAATCTGTTATGTTAGCGTAATTGGCTCATCAGAGCCGTGTTAACATGAATAAATAAATAATACTTATTTTTTGTTCCTGGTGCATACACACACACACACTAATGTAATACATTGTTGATCGAAGAGAGGCAGACACTATCGACAGAGCGACGTTAATCGATTACAATCTAATTGGACCTTTTAGTTTTATAATTGTTAAACGTCTAGCTGTCAAATTTGAAATTTCCCTCCCTTGTAAATATTCAAATATATGTGTTTCGTTCTGAGCACTGTGTTTTATTCGAGTAGCATAGACATCGTGAAGGCTCCTCAGATCTTTTTGGGAACTTGTACAATAATAGTGTTTTATATACCATCACAACACCTGTTTTCCCCAAAGGGTTAGGCAGAGGTGCACCAATGTACACCCACAGTTCGCCGGTATATTTAGGTCCCATGTAATAGGGGGGCGAGCCTATTGCCATTAACCGGGCACAAATCTAAACTCCGAGCTGCTACTGAGAATTTCGTAGAAAAACCCAATAACACTTTTTACTCGACCTGGGAATCGAACCCAGGACCTCTGGCGTAGCAGTCGTGCTTAGGACCACTACACTAACGAGGCAGTAGTGTTTTGTAGAGGCTAAAGGCGAGATTTGGGTCTCCGAGAAGCGGCTGACCCTTCAGCTGCAAGTACATGTAGGTACAGTACGTGTCGCGCGTATATGTGTGTGGTGCGTGTATGTGTGGTGTGTGTTGCGTACCGGGGTCGGAGTTGTAGGTCATGAGGTGCGGGTGTGTGTGTGGTGCGTGTATGTGTGGTGTGGGTTGCGTACCGGGGTCGGAGTTGTAGGTCATGAGGTGCGGGTGTGTGTGTGGTGCGTGTATGTGTGGTGTGGGTTGCGTACCGGGGTCGGAGTTGTAGGTCATGAGGTGCGGGTGTGTGTGTGGTGCGTGTATGTGTGGTGTGGGTTGCGTACCGGGGTCGGAGTTGTAGGTCATGAGGTGCGGGTGTGTGTGTGGTGCGTGTATGTGTGGTGTGGGTTGCGTACCGGGGTCGGAGTTGTAGGTCATGAGGTGCGGGTGTGTGTGTGGTGCGTGTATGTGTGGTGTGGGTTGCGTACCGGGGTCGGAGTTGTAGGTCATGAGGTGCGGGTGTGTGTGTGGTGCGTGTATGTGTGGTGTGGGTTGCGTACCGGGGTCGGAGTTGTAGGTCATGAGGTGCGGGTTAGTGTTGGGTAAATAGCCGGATGCTTTGAGTTATTATCGATTATAATCCATAAGTGTCCATAAATAGCCTTGCAATGGATGATAACCCTGCTATTAATGTATTGTTAAAAAAATTAATGCTTTTTTTTTGTTTAGTGTAAAATCTGTGAGTGTGAACTTAAATTGGGTGCGTGTACGCAGTGTGATTCAAAGTATTGTAATTCTTTTTATTTATTTTCACTTTTTGCACGTGAAAAAGTGTTAATATGTATATAAAAGGAACAAATTTTTGGAAAATTCAGTATGGTTAATTTCGAGTGCCAATACCAAAATTACTATTGACACATCGCTTTGTGATTTAACCATCTACCTAATTAATTACTTGGTTTAAAAAAGCGAGCTAAATATGTAAGTGTATGTATACCTACAAATAAACTTTAACCGATACGTAAAAATGTAAGGTACAATAAGTAAGTTATTTTTAGCTCTGTTCTGCGAATACGTCGTAGGTAAATTATAAACAATGGAAAATACCCGAGCGGAAGGTAGGTAACATGCATCCCCGCACCCCCGTTTTTCATCTCTTTCTGGCGCTAATATTTATTCGTGCCAGAAAGAGATGCATAAACTGCACTACAGTGACGCCAACCGAATCCGGGATCAGTACGTCGACTGATATGTTTCGGAAAAAAAATATAAAAAATATCCCCCCGTAAAGACTGATTGAGAATAAAAAAAACTAAGTAGGTACATAAAAGTCTAATTATCAAAAAACTTTTTTACAAAAAATAACCGCCTTCAAAAACTAAAAAGAGAAAAATAACTTTAGCTTTGGAAGTCGGCGGCTTTGGTTCTGTTTGTTGTTTTGTATTGCCACCGACTTCCAAAGCTAAAGTTATTTTTGTTTTTTTAGTTTTTGAAGGCGGTTATTTTTTGTAAAAAAGTTTTTTATTTCTCGCTTTTTAGTATCAACTTCCTGTTATCCAAATCCATGAAGAAAGTTTCATATTATGTAAATTAACGAGACACCACTAAAAGTCATAAGAAAGCAGAATATGCGATTTTGTTTACTTGGATGAGAAATTTTCAAATACTACTGTTTACATCTGTGTAACCCTTTTGAGTGTTCGGCCGTGATGTTATGTTGTGTGATTGCGTAAACAATGCATATTTATGCGATAGCAGCAATCGCTGTTGATTTACTGTAATTTTTTGAAGAGTTCCGTTGTCTGTCTCCGGAGTCCTTCATCAGATCTATATGAAATTTAAATGGGAACATTTGGGAAGTATACCCATTCCAACAAAAAAAGAATCATCAAAATCGGTTCACAAATGACGAAGTTATCCGCGAACAAACATAATATAATAAAAAATCGGTTAAAATTCCCTATCTCAAAAACTGCTGAACCGATTTCGATGAAATTTGCAGTATTCCCTAAGTTGAACAATATCTAGTATAACAAAAAAAGAATTACTCAAATCGGACTTGTAGTTACGGAGATATGCGCGAACAAACATAAAAACATACATACATACATACATACACTTGAAATTTGGCACACTTGTTCAGGCGCTGATATAGACTAACATATACGAAAACTGGGCAGTTCTGGAAATCCTACTACTATTATAAAGGCGAAAGTTTGTAAGTATGGATGTATGGATGTTTGTTACTCTTTCACGTAAAAACTACTGAATGGATTTGAATGAAACTTTACCACAATATAGCTTATACATCAGAATAACACATAGGCTATAGCTTATACATCAGAATAACACATAGGCTACAATTTTTGACTAGACGGGACGAACCTGAAGTCCACGCGAACGAAGTCGCGGGCAAAAGCTAGTATTACATACATACGGGTCGAATTGATAACCTCCTTTTTTTTGAAATCGGTAAAAAATCTATGTAAATTGCTGATTAAAAATTTTTAAATGGGCCATATTAGTTTTAAATTGCACATTTATTTACTACAAATAAAGATGATGGAAATGAAGTATAATCTGACAGTCCTAAGCCTGAAAACCATGAAAGGAAATTTTCAATCACTAAAATAACAATAACAGCAGGGTTATCATCCATAATTGCTATTAATGGCTACTTACTGGCTTTTAATCGATTATTAGCCAAATGATATTAACCGGATTATTATCATTACCCAACACTAGTGCGGGTGTGTGTGTGTGGTGCGTGTATGTGTGGTGTGGGTTGCGTACCGGGGTCGGAGTTGTAGGTCATGAGGTGCGGGTGTGTGTGTGGTGCGTGTATGTGTGGTGTGGGTTGCGTACCGGGGTCGGAGTTGTAGGTCATGAGGTGCGGGTGTGTGTGTGGTGCGTGTATGTGTGGTGTGGGTTGCGTACCGGGGTCGGAGTTGTAGGTCATGAGGTGCGGGTGTGTGTGTGGTGCGTGTATGTGTGGTGTGGGTTGCGTACCGGGGTCGGAGTTGTAGGTCATGAGGTGCGGGTGTGTGTGTGGTGCGTGTATGTGTGGTGTGGGTTGCGTACCGGGGTCGGAGTTGTAGGTCATGAGGTGCGGGTGTGTGTGTGGTGCGTGTATGTGTGGTGTGGGTTGCGTACCGGGGTCGGAGTTGTAGGTCATGAGGTGCGGGTGCGCAGCGTGCGGCGACGTGCCCGACATCTCCTCGGGGATGGCCTCGCACGAGACGCGCATGTCGCTCTTCTTCGCCGCCTTCTTGGTGGCGTGCATCGACAGCGACGTGCTGCTGCTCCTGCAACACACGCGCTGCGTCACGACCGGCTCGCCCGGCTGCGGGCGCGGCGCGGCGGGTACTCACGTGGGCTCGCAGCTGGGCAGCAGGATCATCTCGTCGGGGTCCACGGCGAGCTCGTCGGGCCGAGCGGCGGGCGCGGGCGGCGTGTCGCGCGCCACGCCCGCCTTCCACGACGACGACATCTCCGGCGACGAGTTGGAGCGCCGCACCGGGTGGCGCGACTTGCCCTGCAACAACTCGCGCGGTGAGTGCGGGCGGGGGCGCGGGCGGGGGCGCGGGCGGGGGCGCGGCCGGGGGCGCGGACCTACCTCGGGCACGACGAGCAGCAGGTCGTCGGGCGCGCGGCGCGGCGAGCCGGGGATGTTGATGGGCTGCGTGCTGAGCCGGGCCGCGGCCGCGCTATGGGACAAAGAGCACGTTATTCGTATTCTGAAGACTAAGTAGAAGAGAGATATAGCTACGTGGACAGATAGGGCACACTTTACAAACTTTACTCACACTACACAAGCAATTCGGAAATGTTCGTCTTTTCAAATGAGTACGATCGTCGCACCACAGAATTATTCAAGAGTTTCAAAGAAACGAATATTTATATGCTATGCTACCTCTGTGGTTTCAACAGAATTATTCGTTAGGTATATGAAAATTCACTACAACACGATCAAAAGGTATAAAATAGCTGACTTTCTTATATTACTGGCTATCTCTTGTATTTCAGTATTACAGTCTGAAAGAATTCAAACGACACATCCTCAGTTCTTGATCGATCTGTTTGTTTATTTCTGTTACAAAATGTTAATTTGTGTATTTGTGTGACTCCTTTCAACGTATTTAATAATGTACATTTTAATTTAATTTAATTATTTAACCCACAATTCTAATCTATTCTATTAATTTTAATAATAACTGTAATGTCTCCTTATTTATTGTTTTATTTGTTATTTTTATATTTTTAATTTATAATCAGTTTTGTATCCCTATTTAAATGATGTAATGATGTTTTGAATGTATTTTTTATAATTCTTTATTATTATTACATGATTGTACAAGTGCTGTGCACACCTATAAGTGACGAATTCACCGCAAAGCTGCTAAATAGATGACAATGTAATGATTTAGTGAATAAGTCGTTGGTGTGTCAGCAAAAATAAATAAATAAATTTCACCCTCTAAAAGATGCGCAGTGAATAAAGTCCTGTCTTAGTATATACTACCGCGACGGCGCGTCCGCCTCACCTGTTTTGCGCGTGTTGTGCGTGCTGCGCGTGCTGCGCGAGCTGCGCGTGTTGCGCGAGCGGAGCGTGCTGCGCGAGTGGAGCGTGCTGCGCGAGCTGCGTGTGTTGCGCCTGGGGCGGCGCGTGCTGCGCGCTGCGCTCGCTGCCCACCGTGGTGTCGGAGCTGCGGCACAACGGCACTATATAAGTAAGCACGTAGCAAGCTGTCCACCTCGTGGGGTGGCTATTGTTTTGCCATATTTTAAATAAAATATTATGGTTCTCAGCGTTATCTAAATACATAATATAAAACAGGAATCAATACATCGTCATGAACAGTGTAGTTTTGTCCGTAACAATGTTGTGATGTGACGTCGCGCACACGTACCTTGACTTGTGCAGGTCCTGCGCGTGCGCCCGCGTCTGTGACGACGACGAGCCGCTGCGGGAGCGCGGGTCGCAGTCTGAGCCCTGCCCGCCGGTAATCATTCAACATGTTAATAAACGAACAGCTTCAAGATGACATATTATTTCAGTCTAAGTTCACCGACAATGAGGCCCCCGTCAGCAGCGCGAGGAGACTCTTTATACTATGGAGACCTAGGATGCTCTGTTAGAAGCGCTCGCTGCAGCTTCAACAACTTACTACTACAGAAGTCTGATTATGTTTAAAATGGCTGCATTTTAATTATGGAACTGACGGAGCCACGCTTATTAAACTAGCTTTTTAACAAAGAAAACGATATCGAAATCAGACCATCCGTTTGGGAGTTACGATGCCGCAGACAGACACACATCGCTGAAAGGCTTAGGAGTCAAACGTATCACTGACCACGTCGTGGCGCGAGTCGCCCAGGCCGCTGGAGGCGGAGGACGCGGGCTGCGACGCCGCCGCCGGCGACAGCAGCGCCGCCACGTCCTGCAGCGGCGACTCCAGCAGGTAGTCCCAGTTCATCTGCGAACACCACCGGCTCGTCCATCAAGAGCTCACAGAGCAGTGGCGCGAGCAGTCCCGCAGAGCTGGGCACATACCTGGTTCTGCATGCGCATGACCCAGCACACGTCGCCGGTGGGCGAGCGCACGTGCACCTCGGCCCAGTTGGCGCACCAGCACGGGCACAGCCCCGCCGCCGCCAGCTCGCCCACGCGCGACCACGACGTCTCGTCCGTGTCCTGCCACCATCACATCACAAACTGACATTATCTATTATTGCTATTAGTCCATGTGTGGCTCTTCAAACTATTATAAAGTAATGATAATTGCCCATTCGACTACAGCACACGATGAGCTCGCCGGACGACAACATGACGACTTCTGGCGCTGTCTACACGAAGCTCGCGACAAATCCAGATCATTGAATTCCAAGACGTATGAGAGAGTACATCGTGTATACTGACACATGCCTGAGATAATATTGTAGTAGACATGTTACGAGAAGCCTGCAGGGCCGCGCCTGACTCACCACTTCTTTGGAGATCCTCTCGAAGTGCTGCGAGAACTGGTTGAGCACGGCCACCAGCGGGTCGTTCGTCTTGTTGTTCTCCGACGAGTTTTGTCTGAAACCGTCGCATACGCGTTAGTGTGTGGCACCCGCGGCCGCGAGCTATGAGTGACGTGCGTAGCTACAGGCAGGAGTGATCAGTCACAACGACGTCAATGTCGACAGCTAGGGAGCATTACAAACATGATGTGCACGTGACGCTACTGCGGTATTGTCATACTGTACGTTATTTATTCTACATATTATTCTATTATGACTATAAAACATGCTAATAGGTAAGTAAGTAGGTAAAAAGTATTGGAAATAATAAATGATGTAGCGCACACAGTGGGCGCTACCTGTTTACAAAATGCTATGATGGATAAGATGCCTATTCGCAACAGAAAACGAGTGTGAGAACATTCGGATGAGTAGCCTAGTGGCAAGGCAAGAGAACAAGCCGGCGAGTGATGCGATGTGCGGCGGGCGTGCGGGAGGGCACCTGGAGGCGTGTCCGCTGGGCAGCAGCGGCTCCGACATGCTGAGCGACGAGCACGACGTCTCCGTGGAGCGCGAGTGCTGCAGCGAGTACTTGCTGTAGCTGCACACACGCGCGACTCAGCAGGGCTACTCGAATGACTCGTGCGTGTGCCCTACGTGCTCCGCGCTCGAGATGCTCGAGTTCAGAATGTTACGTACCGTCCTCGAGTATGATGGCTACGCTTATGTGTCAGTGACGGTTTGTAATAATGTCTCTTATAACTTTTATTCGACATTGAGTTTCTGGTTCTGAAACTTGATAATTGTCTAAGGTTCTGAATTCAAGTTGACATGATTCGGGGCCGGGAAGGTGACATCTACGCAACAGTCATGAGTACCGACTACTCTACCACATAGATGTAGGAAACAGTTCTGAAAGCCTTGTACGAGTACAAGCGCGGCTACGACAAGTTAATTCTGCTTTTGATACAATCAATAAATTATCTTCAACTCCCGCCCGCATTCCGGCAGTGAGAATATTCTCATCGGTGTAAGTGTTATCATTCGAGTAAGCCCAGTAGTTAGTAAGAACAGCGAAGCGTTAGTCACGGTAGTGTGCCGGTCCGGTCCGGCGGCCGGTCGGCTCGACGCCTGCATGTATCGTCGATACCCTCGCACGCGTGACAGGTCTGGGGACTGCTATTCCCGAGAGGTGTCACATCACACACACTCCGCGTGTACTCACCGTTTGACCTCGGGCGGCGTGACGTGCAGCTGGTGGCTGCAGGCGGGCGGCTCGCTCGCGCCGTCCGGCACGTGTACCTGCAGGCGACCAGTGTGCCACGTGTGGCATTTAATTCGGGTTTGGCAAAGAAAATTTTGCAATCGTTTTACATGGCGCTGACTAATCCTACATTCAACTAGATTTTAATAACTGTGATGTCCAATAAAGGTGTAATATGTGTGTCAGTGTAGTGTAACGTACGGTGGCGGCGTCGGGCGCGTCGCCGGCGGGCGGGCCGGGCGCCAGCGGCGGCAGCGGCGACGACACGCTGTCCGCGTGCTGCTTGCACAGCACTGCGCAACTGTGCCGACAAATACAAACAGACCAATTACACACGGACTTTCTTTTAAAGAAAAAAGAATAACAGAGATATGATGCGTGAATTTGGGATTTCTATACTCTGGTAATCAAATGACGACCTTACGACCTTACCCGACATTAGATAATCGAATAAAACGATCTTTAATCTTTATTCCGTTAAATATTGGGCTTTCCGATTTCTATAGCTATGGTTGAAAGTAGACGCACGTAGCGCGCGCACTGACCGGTCGCAGAGTCCTTGCTTGATGGAGTTCTGCAGGCAGCCCGACGTGGTGATGGTGACGAGCTTGTGCCCCACCAGCCACGTCATGGACTGCCCGCCGTTGAACAGGAACTCCGCCGTGTCGCTCCTGAAATGTGAACACGGCAAGTGTCACGCGAACACTATCAACCTATCCTTACTAATATTATAAATGCGAAAGTAACTCTGTCTGTCTGTCTCTTCTTCACGCCCAAACCACTGAACCGATTTCAATGAAATTTGTTACAGATATAGTCTGGGACCCGAGAAAGGACATAGAATAGTTTTCATCCCGGAAATCCCCCGGGAACGGGAACTATTAATCCACGCGGACGAAGTTGCGGGCAAAAGCTAGTAGGATTATTCTAATAAATGTTTGTTACTCGATCACTTTAGAGCGGCGCCGATAATATTAAAATAAAAGATCTCTTAAATGAATTAGGTGATAATGACACGAAGTAATGATTGTGTGTGATTTTGCGGATCGATGAATTTTGAAAAATTCTGTTGGTTTTTTCCCCCTAAAAATGTGTCGGGCTTGCCCTGACCCTGACCATGACCCTGAGACACGCAGCTGTTCACCGGCGTCACGCGGCTCACGAGGGTACACACGGCTGACACACATCCCAGGACGAGTAGTGTTGGTGTCGTTTAGTTGTTGGTGGTCGTCCCAGCGGCACACTACGAACTGGTTGTCTTTTGTAATGACTGAAGTTCAAAACGTGGAGGTCTAATGGTAATGTGTAGTGATGTAAAGTGGCACCTGTGCGGCTTGACGCTGCAGGGCGTGGAGGTGTAGCGCGCCAGCAGGTCGAGGCAGGTCTCGGTGAGCTCCACGTGGAAGGCGGCGGAGGCGGAGCCGGCGCCCGCCCCCGCCCCCGCGCTCGCCCCCGCCCCCGCGCGAGCGCGCGCCCCCAGGGGGGCGCGGGACACTGCTTTTGAACCCTACGGGGTACACAGCTGATAAAGAAGACAGTTACATTCGATCTGTAAAGTTTCGAATACAAGTTACTGTTGTCTCTCCATTCGTCAGGACTCGAGCTGAGTGGGACGTGGCTTGTCCGCCTGAGCCACCTGGCGGTGAGGCAGCGAGTCGCCGCGGGGGCGCTAGTGTCCGAGGAAGTTTAGCCACTACATAGCAATCCTGCGATATATTGTGTGATATAGCTGACAGAGGATCAGCGCGGAAACCAAAGAACAAGTCTTACCAGACTAGAGCTACGCTGTCTGTTGGAGGAGTCCTCGTTGGCGCTCTGGCAGTGGTTGGTCTTGTACTGCAGCTGCTCCTCGAAGGGCATGATGATGTAGTTGTGCAGGCCCTGGCGGGGAGACAGCGGTCAGTGAGCACGGGTCATATGGCGAGCTCGGCACCCACTACGAGCGATCAAACCTTTGCGATGAACGGTTGATAATTATTGGAAGACGATTATTTCATGATGACCGTTATTTTTTGAACACTTTGAGGATGATTCAGGTGTAACTTGTGAATATATTGCAGCTAACCTTACGACGTGGTATCCACACAGCGCTGTGTATTGCCCGACGTCATCGCTTACCAATTGAAATTAATTTCGTTAACAAACGAATTAAACTAATTAGAGTGTGGGTGAAATAATGGTGGCAAGTAAACTCACGTGTATGATGAAGCGCACGAAGTTGCGGCGGTAGGAGAGGCGGCACTTGAGGAACCAGGCGGCGATCACGTGGTGCGCCAGCGACACCACGTAGTGGTTGTAGCGCGACGGGTTGGTGTACGGCAGCAGGATGGCGAACACCGACATGTACTGGTCCTCCACGAACGACGCGAACACCTTCGGCAGCCGCGTCAGCGCTGCGCACGACACGTTACTTGTACCCGCTCCGATATTACCAAGCCTTATGCCACTTATACCATATACCATGGACCTATATTTTGTGGAATATCTAGTATCCATTCATCAAGCAGCACTACCAGATGTGAATAATTGTCTTGAACCAACTTACGATTCCCGGCAAGAAACCATCCACGTCGGCCTCCAAGCATCGCAAATGACAATAAGAAAAACAATGACAGAACAAGGGATCAGCAAGTGCCGCTGCGAGTGCATACAGCTCCCCTGGCGCCTGCCTCACCAGCGACGATGTACACCACGACAGACACGTGACGCGCGTGTACATATGTTGCGGACCTTGGAGTGCCCTATGTGAAGCTGCGCGCACACGGTTGTGGTACTCACTGGACAGGAACTCGAGCATGGGGCTGGCGATGGCCTTGGTGTCGGATATCTTGGACAGGTCCAGCAGCACCTCCGGCAGCATCTTCACCATGGTCTCCCGGGTCTCCAGCGTGAAGATCGTCAGTGCATTGATGTACGGCTGCGGCGTTCGGAGGACTGTGGAACACAACATACATGTGTTAGTAGCCATGCTGTTGTGACGACGTGTACATGTCGCAGGGCTGGCAAGAGGCGACATGACGAGTGCCCGCCAGGCGGCGCGTGCTGTGTCGCACTCACCCATGCCGTACTTGAGCAGACAGCGCACTATCCTCTGCTGCGTCTGCGGCTCCAGGTAGCTGTGGTAGGGCGCCAGCGACGCCAGCCCGGGCAGCGCCGTGCTGTGGAACTCCGACACCAGCAGCTTCTGTCCGTTGGCCACGCGCAGGCACTCGGGGAAGTTCAGGCTCCGGTCGGAGATCTGTGACAGACAGCATGTACGCTATCACTCGCGCCCGCACGCAGGCACTGCGGACACACGCGGCACCAGACACTGCCGGCCACACCTCGTGCCCGCAGGCACGTCTACTATGACTGTTAACACTGAACACTTTATCAGTGTTGTTCCGTCAAGAACTACGAGTTGCCAAATTAAACACACATATAAATGTTGTCGATAAGTCTTGGAAAGAAATCGTTAAATTATTTTTTAATGAAAGCAAGTAAATAACCATGTTTCGGTTCGCGGTGAGGGTGTGTGCACGTATGTGATCGTGTAAGGTGGTGTGTGTAATGTAAGTATACTACAACAGTGATAGTCGTATGCGTCGTGCGCGCGCACCATGGAGCAGAGCGTGGAGGCGAGCATGTCCAGGTCCTGCGCGCGCCGGCCCAGCACGAGCGCGCGCGCCTGCAGCAGAGCAGGCAGAGCCCGCAGCACGCGCGCCAGCACGGCCCAGTCGCGCTCGCGGGCCAGCGCCAGCGCCAGCAGCCGCGCCGCCCGCCCCACGGGCAGCAGGCACGCGCCCGCCGGCAGCTCGCGGGCCGCCGGCACGTGTCCGCGCGGGGCCGGCGGCTCGGCCAGCAGGAAGGGCGAGCACGCGGGCCGCAGGCGCAGGCCGGCGGCCCCGTGCACCGGCGCGCCCGACGCGTCGTAGCAGAACCCCACGCAGTTGAACTGGTTGGCGCGCAGCCCGAACAGCATCTCGAATATCTGAGGGACGACATCCGATTGATCATTAATGTTTAAGCGTTACGGAAGATTTCCTCTGTTTCGATTATCACTTTTCGTGCATGTTCGTCTTTTTAGTGGCTCAGTTCTACAAAACTACGTTTGTATCGGATGTTGTATAATTAGGTAGTACACAACATTAATTAATAATTCCAAAATACAGAGTCCCGAGTACGTCACGCTATGGTACGCTCGGCGAGCTACCTTTATCCGTATGTCGGGGTGGTGCAGGAAGAGCGCGTGGCGGCGGTAGTGGTGGTCGAGGTGGTCGAGCAGCACGAGCAGGCAGCGCGCGGCGTGCGCGGCGGGCGCGCCCAGCAGCTTGGCGTGCAGCAGCTCCAGCAGCCCCGCCGCCGCCGCCTGCAGGTCCGACACGTCCGCGTCGCACGGGATCGGCACCTCCGTCACGTACATCTCGAACGGACGGTTCAGGATCTGCACGACACACAACATGCTTTTTAACATCACATTAAAAAGATGAGTGATATTCTGTTGTAATTGGTGAATTTAGAGGAGCCGATTTCGAGGTGAGCACTCATAGCATCAGCGGCATGGCAGCTCACGTCGAGCGCTCCCGTCACCCGGTGACACGGGGAGAAGGTCGTCACGAGCGCGGTGTCCGACACGATGGATACGAAATAGAACACCAAAAGATGTCATCGAGCAATATAAAAAAATATATGAAGGAAAATTATCTGCCCCTTATTATACCGCATTTGTTTTCAGTTAGTAAAACTTTATCAGTTGTTATTTTAGAGAAATTCAGTATGAATATCTTTCGTAGAGGTCAGCGCACCTTCTCGAGCAGGTCGATGAGGTCGGTGCAGGCGTCGGAGGCGGCCCCGCGCGCCAGCTCGGTGAGCGCGCGCGCCGCCGCCGCCCGCAGCGCAGTCTCCGCGTCCAGCGCCACCGCGCCCAGCACCGGCAGCGCCACCAGCTCCAGCAGCTCGTCGCCGTACAGCAGGCGGTGGCGCCGCACGAGCGCCTGCAGCGCCCGCAGCGCGTGCAGGCGCACGGGCCGGCGCGGCTCGGCGCGCACGTAGCGCTCGGCCAGCGCGCGCGCGCCCGCCAGCCAGTCCGCGCGCGCGGGCGACAGCTGGGCGGCGCGCGCGCTCACCAGGCGCATGGCGGACGCCTCGGGCCGCGCGTGCCCGCAGCCGTCCAGCAGCTCCAGCAGCGCGTCCGCGTCGCCGTAGTACTGCCCCGCGTCCTGCAGCTGCTCGATGGACGTGATGAGCGCGTGCACGCGCGTGTGGATCAGCTCGTTCGGCGGGTCGTAGTTTTCTGATAAACATAAGTGACTCGTTTGCTGCCGGAGGACGAGAGCGTCCGCGGGTATCTTCACGATCGTGTCATACGAATTAATGATTGTAAAGTTATAATCGTTATTAGTTATTATTATAATTTTAAATAAATTAATGTACAGTAATAGAACCACGCCATCTTAGTAATTTGGTATCCAAAACGAACGTTTCAAAAAACACACGATAGGTCGAACAGCTCGACCGAACGGAGCGCCTGCTTAGTTAGGAGATGGGTACGCACGGTCCTGGCGCAGCACTTCGCGCAGGATGGCCAGCAGCGCGTCCCACGCCGCCTCGCACAGCTGCAGCGGCACGCGCGCCACCACGCTCTGCAGGCTCACCACCACCTCGTACGTCACCACCGGCTGGTTGCCCTCCAACGCCTGACCAACGACAAGCATTTTCACCATCATTTCACTACTACAGCGCTCACGTCATCCTCCGGCTACAAAACTATGACTATATAAAAATTGTGTCGGTCCATCACTCTTTTGCAGTGATTTCTGCATTTATATGGAAGATTTTGACCGGTGCCGAGTTCACCTCTTGAGTATGATCGTGCCGCGCGGAGCATGCACGCGGGTGGACGCCAAGCCGATCGCAAACATTCTGCAAAGCTGTGACCATTTACAGGCACTTTTAAACTGTCAAGAAGTTATATGGAAACTTGAAGCTAGTTGCTCGTTCCAAAACGTAGGTCCCTATGGAAAAGAATGAGCAAGAAACTCTACAGACACTCTTTTCATACAAACCCCTGGTTAATAATCCAATATTCTTGTTAATTCTATATGTAAAAACAATGAAGGTGAATATAAAACAGTTACTAATGACATGTTCAAAGATCCTTCTGTTAGTGAAGAGGCGTACCTTGAGGAAGGCGGGCAGCACGGCGAGGAAGGAGACGCGCAGCGTGGGCACGCGGCGCGGGCCCCACAGCGCCATGTTGATGTAGAACACGGCCCCACGCAGCAGCCCCGCCGCGTCCGCGCCCTCCGCGCCCTCCTCGCGCAGCAGCTGCACCATCTCCTGCAGGGCCGCGTGGCCCAGGTCCGCGCCCACCACGTTGCGCATCAGCTGCGGGCACACACACTGTACTGCACCCGGCCCGCGCCCGTCTCCCGCAGCCTGCGCCGACCTACCTTCCAGCTGTTCTGGCAGTAGTGCTCCAGGTTGACGGTCCTGCAGAGCGCGCCGACGAAGGTGCGCAGCGCGGCTCGCGGCAGCAGCGAGTACGACACCACGGCCTCCAGCAGCGACAGGCAGCACTGCACCACCGCCACGTCCGGGCAGTACACGCACAGGTGGCACGCGTTACTGGAACACACGCACCGTTGTTAGTGCACGCGGGTGTCGCACGCATATTTAAAACCAAATTCGAATAAAAATATGTCACGCTTATCCTACGACAGAAAGGACTTGTATGCATCGGTTGATTGTATTAAAATTCACAAGAAACATTGAAAAATTTCAATTTTAATTCGAAAGTAATTGCTGCTAGTTTTTATCATGAGTATGAGATGTGATGTCATACCTCTTATTATAGGCAATCTTCCCTACGTGTAATGTACTTGAATATATTAAAGAAATAATTATTTTATTGAATAGTCGAGCCAAATGACAGTTGCTACCGATACAGACGCGATAAAGATTGGCCGAGGTGTTATTGCAGACTATGAAATAAATCGCAAACACGTGGGAACATAGCCACGACCACAACATCGACAAACAGCATCTTATATAATAAGTACTCAACATCAAATCTAAATAAACATAAAAGTGTGTATGGGGAAACAAACAGCAAGTTTATAACATGAACCTTAAATTAGCTGCTATGTGAGAATAAAACAAATATCCTGTTTACTTGAGAACAGGGATTGTTATGGAAGGATATAATTGAATATCTAAATATTGAAGATGAAGGTAAGGTAAATAAACAAGTCATTATGTAATGTTGCCGCGCGGAGTGACTCACCACATACCTGCACACGTGTTTACTATCTTCCTCATTAATATGCTTAGGCAGCCTTCTTCATGCTACCACGGAACATTATTTTTTCGTAATCAGATGTATTGCACAACCAAAAAAAAATCAATTGATTTAAGTATTGAAATTATGAATCCACTAAATGATTATCCACGTGTTCGTCACAGCGGCGTGGCTTATTTCACCCGCATTAAGTTACATCTTTGGTTAATGATTTGCTCCCGTAGGTCGTAGCGCGATGTTATATAGCCTATTTTACTCAGTGATAACGTAGCTTTCTGGCAGCAAATTAATTTTTGAAATCAATCCAGTAGTTTTTAAGTTTATTTGTTACATACAAAAATCCAAATATTAGTATGGAAGTCCGTAAAGATAACAATTAAAAGAATTTTGTACTAGTTTGCTATGGTGATCAACTCAGCTGGAAATATATATCTGAACATGAGTCGCAAGGTGCAAGGTCAGCACACTTTATTACTTTACCAAACAGTAAAAGAGTACCACCAAAAGCAAGACAAAACAAAGATAAGCGTCTTTACGTGAATTTTAAACTTATGACTACATACTTGACAATTCCATGAACAATCTGCTCGTCTAGGTAGGTTGCATTGAACTTGACGACGTTGATGATCAGCTGTAGGAACTCCACCAGCTGCGACGGCGGCTGGATCTGCGGCAGCCACTCCAGCAGGAACGGACCGATCTGGAACCACAAACGGCTCCGTTTCACGTATGATGTTTTTAAAAATGAACTAATATTGCAGAGTGCAAAATGGCTGTGAATATGATTCAGTTAGGAACTAAACATTTGGTGCTCATCACAATTTATGAATAGTTTTATAAACTCCCAAATTATCCCAAAAATATAAAATTATCTACTCCAGCAGTTAGTAAACATGCAGTCAAGGTCGGAACATAAAATAAATTTGTTTGCCATCTTAAATTAAATAGTGATAATATTACATTATGATTAAAGTAATTCAATCAATAAGGGACACTGAATTTATCTGTCTCTCAAGCATAGCCTATACTTTGCTTTGGCCGCGACTTTGTTTGCAAAGAGTTGGTAGTTCCCCTACAACCTTGATACTCCTCACAATCCTATTGAGGGAGGTAAAAAAAAAGAAAAACATCAGCTTTTTATTATTTACTTTTTTTTCTTTCTTTCTCGAAAACTAATTGACATATGAAGCTGACATGTAGACAAAGTTGTGGGCATAAGATAGTTGATTGTAACAATCAGTTAATTTCTACATGAACAGCGATCTGCAACACTACAATGTACAGATGTTCACAACATACATAACCAAGTACAGCTGATTTACCTCTTCCTCAAAACAGTTGATATTCTTCCCGGTATTGGTCAGAGTGTGCAGTAGTTTGAAGCGTAGCTGCGTGTCTTCTGGGGGGTGGCGGGCGTGTGTGTCTCGCAGGTAGTGGAACAGGATGGTGCGCATGATCTGCAGGTAGTCTGCCTGCCCCTCCGCCAGGCACCGCAGGAACCATAGCGCAGCATGCCGCGCCTCTACATTACTCTCTTCTAGCAGATCTCTTGTTAATGACCATAGCTTTTCAACTCCACCCTAGTGACAGTCACATATTTTAATGTTTGTAATCATTATAAATAATGTTATGGATGTGATGTGAACTTGTGCGGAAACACACATGTGTTGGAAAACAAATTAAAACATTTGTTTGACCAACCAAATAAAAAAAAGGCTGTGTTATTAGTGAAACATTTAACATGTGTACAAAGACACCAACAAAGCCGAGAGTCACATTTTTACTGGACTTAAAAACATCTGCTTATGTAGATATTTGAGGTTTTAGTTCTAACTTTTGTCTCTTTATACCAGTGGCTCTCCCAACCTTTTTCAGTCCGCGGTGTACTAACAAGTTTCTAAAGATGTCACGGCGCCCGGGGGGGATTCTTATTGATTAAATTATTCTGTTTTGTTTGAAAGAGGTTTATTTCAAAATTGTCCCATCTCATTTCATATAGATCTGATGATAGACTCAAGAAACAGACAACGGAACCCTTAAAAAAAAAAATTAGCAAATTAACTGCGACTGCTGCTATCGAAGTACAGTAGAACCTCGATTATCCAATCCCTCAATAATCCGAACGCTGACTTACTTTATCCGAATCTTCAATTATTCGCACATAGGCGAGAATTTGTTGCTGAAAACGTGTTGTAGCTGTCCGTTAATTGAAAATTGACGTTATGAGAGAGGTTCTCAGGGATGAAAACAAAATAACAAATAATCACGGGATTACAAAACCCTAAGGTATTTATTTTCGGTAACAACAGTAACACACAATAATTATTTCACAACACGGGCACGAGGAGATGGCGCGGCGGCTTTGCGCATGCGTGTGCGCGGTAAGCGGGTAGGCAACGGACTGACGCGCCACGCCGCGCAATAACGGCCATACGAGTGCATTTTCGGTGTTGTAGCCGGACGACGTGATGTCGATTTGTTAAGGTTCGGTGTTGTAGCCTGAGGACGTGATCTAACATCGGTATTTAATTTGTATGAGGTGGACAGAATGCGGGTTGCTACACACTCCCCCTCCAGTCCCGGAGAACGCCCTCGCTCCTGGACTGGTACTCTAACAAGCAGCCTTAGCTGGACGTCCGCGTTTCCGCTTCGGAATAACGGGTTTTGGTAGGGAGTCATCGGTACCTCGGTAACGTGTCAGGTCCTCGGAGTGATATTTCCCTATGTCTACATTGGGTTGTTCCGTGCTCGCGATGGTGTACGTAGTGGGGCTTACCTTTTTAGTGATCTGGTAAGGGCCATCGCGGCGAGGGTAGAACTTAGAAGTGAGGTCTTTTGACCCTTTGCTCAATAAGTGAGACTTAAGCAATACAAAATCACCTACCTCGAAGGTGTCAGATGGTCGGCGCGAAGCGTCAGCGTACTGCTTTGTCTTATCCTGCTGGATTTCGACGCGTTCCCGAACAGCTGACAGCGAATGTAAGAAGTTGTCAAGGTAAGGAGTCACCTGTGGGACAAAGTTTTCTTTATCCCTTATGGCACGAAGGTCATGAACTACCTCTGTGGGTGACCGCATCTCTCTGCCAAAGGTCAAATAAGCTGGTGACTTACCCGTTGTGCGACATTTTGCGCTATTGAGGGCAAAACGGATCACCTGCAACTTCTTCGGCCATGTGGTATGATCGTCTGCCACGAGATGGGCCAGCATTGCTTTAAGGTCGCGGTTTTTTCGCTCTGCAGGATTAGCTTGGGGATGATACAGCGGAACAAAATTTTGTTTAATATCTAAGACTGACATACATTTTCGCATCACCGCGGAAACGAACTGGACACCGTTATCTGAAATAATCCTGCGAGGTAGACCGAACCGCATAAAATATTCCTCGATGAGGACATGAGCACAAGCTTCTGCTGTGGCTTCTTTAAGGGCAAACAGCTCTATCCAACGGGTAGCCGTATCTTCAACGAGAAAGATCCACCGCTCCCCCTGGTCTCCTTCCGGTAGAGGGCCGAACAGGTCTATAGCCAATACCTCACCCCTCTGGTTCATGACCGGCGTCTGGAGCAGACCAGAAGGTTTGGCGTTGTTGGCCTTATACCGCTGGCAGTGGATGCAGGCTGCTACATAATCGGTGATTATTCTCCGCATCCCTGTAAAATAATAGAGCTGTGCTACCTTCTGGTAGGTTCTTTGGTTCCCAGGATGGCCAGCTGTTGGAGAGTCGTGTAACTCTTTTAAAATAGCTGCCACTTGGCAGGCAGGTATTACTAGCTGAGGGGATTCACTCTCAGAGTCCGGATTGTAACGGTACAGGACTCCTTGATCCATGAGGTAACCCCTTTCTAACCATCTTTGAGATGCAACATCATCAGGTCCTTCTAGCTCTTTGATAATCTTTTCCACTTCAGGGTCCGAAGTCTGTTCCAGGCGTAGTTGACTTGGTGTCTTCGTGGGAAGATCACAGATGACTGAACAAATACCGCATTTATCGCTTGTGTCGCTAGAACAAATCGGTCTACTCAGCGTGTCTGCCACGACATTCGCTTTCCCTGGGGTATATTGGAACTGAATATCAAAAGATTGGAGTTTTAGGGCCCAACGGACTAATCTGCCTGCTGGTGATTTCAGTGATAGCAACCAGCGTAGAGGCTGGTGATCACTGCCAATCACGACTGGTTGACCGTCTAGGTAAGGCCGAAAACGCTCCACCGCCCACACTACAGCTAGTGCTTCACGCTCCGTGGTGGAGTAGTTGCGCTCAGCTGCGTTGAGGAGTCGGCTGGCATATTCAATAGGCCTTTCCTGATTGCCGTCGCCCTGTAATAAAACTGCGCCTAAGGCGTAGTTACTTGCGTCAGTACGCAGAATGAAAGGGTGACTGAAATCGGCTTGTACCAGTATTGGAGCTGTGGTCAGTAAACTCTTCAGCTCATTAAATGCTTGGGTCTGTTCTGAACCCCAAGACCATACTTGACTTTTCCTAGTCAAGCGTGTCAATGGTTCGGCAACTTTCGAGAAGTTCGGTATGAACTTTCTGAACCATGAACATGTTTGTAAAAAGGTTCTCAGGTGCTTTAGGTTTCCTGGTACCTTCATCTCGAGGACAGCACTCACCTTCCCTGGGTCGGTGGAAACACCTTTTTGTGTAATGACATGGCCGAGATATTTAACACTTTCCCGAGCAAAAGCGCACTTCTCCCTATTTACATGGAGGTTGAACTCGGCCAGACGTTTAAAAACTGCCTCGAGGTCTTGCAGATGCTGTTGATATCCCTGGGATATTATTAACAGGTCATCTAAATAAGCTAATAAAGTTACATCTTGTAAAGCAGAGCAGGATCGGAGACGATCAATGAGACGCTGAAAGGTAGCGGGCGCGTTCCGGAGACCAAACGGCATTCTCTTAAAACGGTAGGTACCTAGAGGACAAACAAAAGCCGTTTTATCTCTATCAGCTTCCCTTACTCTAACCTGCCAATATGAAGATCGAAGGTCTAGCGTGCTCATGTAGCAGTCTCGTTTTGTACTCTGCAGTAACTCGTCGATGCGTGGCATCGGATACGTGTCAGCTTTGGTGACTGCATTCAAACGCCTGTAGTCGACGCAGAAGCGGATACCACCGTTGGACTTCGGCACCATCAGCGCCGGTGAACACCAAGCCGATTCACATTCTTCTATTATGTCATCTTGTAACATCTTACCTATTTCAGCTTTCATCAGCTCTTTCTTTGAAGGGTTTAGGCGGTAAGGAGGAACAGCAATAGGTGGATGCTCACCTGTATCAATGCGGTGTTCAGCATATGGTGTTGGACCTCCCCCTGCTCTAAAGACGCGTGCGTGCCTGGTGAGGATGTCAGCAAGCGCCTGTCGCTCAGCTGGTTTAAGGTGAGTACCTTCATCATTCCTAAGTACATCTGTAGAGGCGCAGGACACGTCACGCGAGGTCGGTTCGAAGAACAAGTTATATGTTACTGTATTATTATTACTGAAATACCAGATCTCTTTAAAAAAATCAATAACTACTCCAGCAGCAGTTATAAAATCGATACCTAGTAAAGTCTCGTTATTTGTCGCATCGGGAAATATTAAGAATGGAATCGTGATAACTGTCGTTTCTAAGCACACCTCTAAGGTGGTAGTGAGTACATCCATAGTACGGATTACACCGTCGGCAAGCTTAACTTCGCGTGTCGAAGAGCTGAGGGGATGACCGTGACGTAGAAGGAGAGTATATAGCGTATGACCCGCAATGCAATGCTTGGCGGCCGTATCTATCAACGCGGTGCCGGTAAAACCCAAAATTTTTATATTAAAAATAGGTCGTAACTCGCGACCAATGGAGGGTCCCGTATGACTCGTATGATCGTTACCGCGGGGTAAAACATCTCCACTACAAGTACAGTTATCATTATTTACAAATAAACACACATTCTTATTTTTATCAAATTGTGACTTAACGCAGTTTTCCTTACTAGAATCAATACACAAAATATCGCTAAAATTACGGTTATTCCCGTTTTGTTTATGAAACATGTTACACGCAATATCGTTATTATTATTAAAATTATTACACAAAATATTGGTACAACCGTTAGTTAAATATAATGGGTTAATGTTACCCTTTTGTTTACATAATTTTTTACACAAATTTTCTGTTTGGTTATGAACATTTACGTCAGTAGGATTTGAATATTTACACATATTTGTTACAAATGGTGGAATAATATGACTCGAACTATTATACGAAACATAGTTATGACAACACGTAATAATATCGTTATCAATAGAGTCTTTATTATCTGACGCAATGTTTTTATTTTAAAAACACTGTTTTGATTCAATTATCGGCGAGGAAAAGTTTTGTTTACATACATCGCGAACTTGAATACAATAAAAAGATTGACTTTGGCCACTTTGTTTGTTATCACCGTTATCACTTATCACTTCCGCAGAGTTATTATTGGGTTTGGACTCACCTTGGGTCTGCAACTTACGACATTGGCCCCTTGTGTGGCCATACCGTTTGCAGTAGGTGCAGGAAGGACGTTGCTTCGCCGAAACCGGGGCGGGAGGCGCGTGCGGAGCGGGCGGGCTCTGCGACGGCGGCGCCGGGGCAGCGAGAGCGCGCTGGGCTTGCGCCCGACGGGGAGCGCTGTCGCGGGCGGGAACACGATCGCGGTCGGCGGAGTGTGGAGACGGTATCGACGGGGATGGCGGCGTGGTCGTTTGTGTTTTACGCTCACTCGCCGTCGGCACTAAGTTGTTTTTATCGTCGAAAGAATCTTCTATGTTACGTGCAAGGCGGAGTAATTCACGAAAATTATGACACTCTTCTCTTCGTAGCCTTTTCTTGATTCTACTGTGGAGGAGTCCGTAAGTTATATCCACTTGGGCCGACTCCGTTACGTCACCTTTAGGTAAGCGCGCCAAAAGCGCGCGAACGCGCGCTACGAATATGTCTGTGTTTTCCTTGTCCTGCGGCGTTGCAAATATCTCTAAGTAGATACGATGAGGTGGCCGGCGGTCACCATACGCGCTTATTAAGTTTTCTTTAGCTTCGCGCCACGACGACACGGAGTATTTTATTCCTTGCCACCATGTCGCTGCTTCCTCTTTGAATAAGTATGATAGGCCGCGCAGAATATTCGAATCCGTTACCTGCGCGCAATCGCTGTAGGCCTCTATGGCGTCGATGAAAGCTTCGACCGACTCGTTCGGTCGGCCGGAAAAGGTGGCTTTGCAGCGTGTCAGGGTACTTTGCCCTTGTAACGAAAATGATTCCAGGGGGGTTGATCGCGACACCGAGTTCAGCAACTCCCTAAATGCTTCTGTTTGGGAGCGCTGGAGAGAGGCAATTATAGTCGCCACGTTTTCGTTGGAGAACGTAGCGTTAGCATCAGTGCGCGGCGAGAAGGACGCGTCGTCGCCATCTTGGTTGGCGGACGCCGCGGTCGGCGTGCTTGGTCGTGAGGGGGCGGGTAATGCGTCGTTTGCATCTTCCCTCCGATTTAAACTAGCCGCTCTACTCCTGGTCACTGGCATTTTCGTTCGTCACTACAAATCACTATGCACTATTGTCACACGAAAGAACGTTGGAGCGCCACATATGAGAGAGGTTCTCAGGGATGAAAACAAAATAACAAATAATCACGGGATTACAAAACCCTAAGGTATTTATTTTCGGTAACAACAGTAACACACAATAATTATTTCACAACACGGGCACGAGGAGATGGCGCGGCGGCTTTGCGCATGCGTGTGCGCGGTAAGCGGGTAGGCAACGGACTGACGCGCCACGCCGCGCAATAACGGCCATACGAGTGCATTTTCGGTGTTGTAGCCGGACGACGTGATGTCGATTTGTTAAGGTTCGGTGTTGTAGCCTGAGGACGTGATCTAACATCGGTATTTAATTTGTATGAGGTGGACAGAATGCGGGTTGCTACAACGTTTTTTTAGATGTTTTATATTACAATGTTAATATGTATGTCACATTTTAATAGATTTTACAGTTTTTAGGTAAAAGGTGTTGTTTTTGTTTGATCTTATACCAAAAAACCCACATTTCGATTATCTGAACTTTTGGTTATCCGAACTAGTCTCCGTCCCAATTAGTTCGGATTATCGAGGTTCTACTGTAAACAAAATCGCATATTCTGCTTTCTTATGACTTTTTAGTGGTGTCTTGTTAATTTATGTAGTACGATAGTTCCTTCATGAATTTCAATGACAGGAGATCGATACTAAAAAGCGAAAAATAAAATAACATTTTTTTTTATGTTTTTTTTTTAATTTCGGAGGAGCGCCTCGCGGCATCCCTTTGTACATTTCACGCGCCGCGGCGCACAGGTTGGGAAGCCCTGCTTTATACAATATGTTTATTATATTTTATATAGTATGGAACAATATATTGAGTGTAAGATTTTGTGCAGGGGCGTAGCTACCGCCGTATCTGCCGTATCAATTATACGGGGCCCCAGGGCTACGGGGGCCCCCAATGTGCGTAAGCAAAAATTAATAAAAACTTCCCAAATTTTTTGTTATTTCACAAATGACAAAAGTCAAAACAAGCAATTCTGTTTTGTCCGCGCAAAGCGTGCGTTCAAAAGTTGGCAACACCCTACATCGGTTATCGCGGTTATTATCCATAGAGGCAGTAACTTTAGAAAACTAAAGTCATCATCAGCTATAAATAATTGAAAAAGTAAATCAGTTTGCCGAAAAAAAGGTAAGGAGGGTGTAGATATACCTATTTAATTTTTCTTTTTTTGTAAAAAGTGACAGATACGAGTATATAATTATGATTTAAAAAATATTTCTTTTAATTTTATGCAATTTTTTTTTATTGTGAGAAATCTTTACCTTCCTAAGGGCCCCCAAACCAATGTTTATACGGGGCCCCGCCAAGCCACGCTACGCTTCTGATTTTGTGCTATCCTAAAGTGATTTAAAACAACAATGAGTTATCATGCTTATGATACAATTTCATTATAATTGCTCCCGCAATATGTTTTACTATAATTCTTAAGAAGGGTCCTTATTTGATCAATAAGATATGGGTAAAGAGGTAGAAAATGTTGGAACACCTTAGTGATCACCAGTACTAATTAGGGTTGCCAACTCTTTGTCGGTCAAATATAGTAGTTCTAAAATGATTACCCATAAAAATATAGTAGTTAAGGGGAATATGAAAAAAAATATAGTAGGTTCCAAAATAGGTAGTTACAAAATCACATAGTCGAAAGATGATTGAAAGCGCGAAATTGAAATTGAGAATCTGTCAAACTATCTATTGAAAGAAATTGTTCACTTGACAGTCCATTCTGGAATCGTTATGAAGTAGATATTGACGTTTCGTTTTAAGCTAAGACTTTTTGAAACGAATATTTTTGCTTATGAGTTTGATGCCTTTAAAATATAGTAGTTTCGCCTACTATATCTTTTTTTCAAAAATATAGTAGGCGGGGGCTCTAATATAGTAGGATACTATATTATATAGTAGGGTTGGCAACCCTAGTACTAATACTCAGTAAAATGGGCACATGGTGCTAACAATTTTTATAATTCTGACGATGCAAATAGTTCTTTAAAGTATTTCATAAATTCACTACAATCTGCAATAAGGCAAAATACGTTTACTAAGACAATCCCTAGAAAATATAGTTGTATTAAACCATGGATCACACCCGGCCTCGTTCGTTGTATAAGGCATAGAGACAAACTTCACCAAAAATTGAGATTCGCTCCTGACAATGAAGTACTGTCTGTGACTTATAAAAGGTATCGGAACTTCTGCAACAATCTTTTGAAAAAACTAAAAAATCAATACGACAGAAATGAGTTACAGAAGGCGGGGAAAAACAGTAAACTTGTATGGAAATTTGTAAAAACATACAGCCGTAGATCTAAAAATCCCGAACCTCCGCTTGATATACTATCAACAGAGATAAACCCATCCGACGCAATCAATAAAGCAAACAATTTTTTTGTTAACGTTGGTAAAAACCTTGCTGAAAAATCATTAAACTCAGGTACTTTTTCACAACAAAACCCGGCCACGACATGTAACACATTAAAATCGTTTGTTTTATTAGATACCGACGTTGCCGAAGTAGTCAGAATAATAAACGAGTTAAAGGAAGTTTGTGCCACTGGGTGGGATGATATACCTAACAATATACTAAAAAGATTTAAATACCTACTTGCCCCTCCTCTAACCCACATTTATCAACTGTGCCTTTCTAAAGGAATTTTCCCAAAATTGCTTAAAAAGGCTGTGGTCACACCTGTATTCAAATCTGGAGATAAGAACTGTGTAAATAATTACAGACCCATTTCAGTGTTAACAGGACTCTCCAAAATTTTTGAAAAAATCATTAACAGTAGATTAATAAAATATTTAGAAGATAACAGACTATTATCAGATAGTCAATTTGGTTTTAGGGCCAAAAGATCAACTAGCCAAGCAGTCCATGAATTGACTAACTATATTACTACTAACCTGGATAATGGCATGCACACAATTGGGATCTTTTTAGACCTTGCGAAAGCCTTCGACACAATTTCTTGTACTTTGCTTTTGCATAAGCTTGAAACACTTGGGATAAGAGGAGTACAACTTCTGCTATTTTCTGATTATCTCAGCGATCGTCATCAATGTGTAAAAATTGGTCATTACATTAGCTCTGATCTTAAAAATAGTAGTTTTGGTATCCCACAAGGTAGTATTTTGGGCCCTACTTTATTTTTAATTTATATAAATGAGCTATGCAGCCTGAGACTCCAAAATGGTGCTATAATGTCTTATGCAGACGACACCGCGCTATTGTTTTCAGCTGAATCAAGAGTTGAAGTCTTTGAATATGCTCAAAATGGTTTTAACACTGTGTCCAATTGGCTTCGTAATAATCTCCTAACATTAAATACAGATAAAACTAATTACATTTTATTTACAATGAGAAATACTAACATACCGCTTACGAATCTAAACATTCAAGTACATAATTGTTTCACGTATGCTGACACTGCATGCTCTTGCCCTACTCTAGTTAGAGCTGACCATGTAAAGTATTTAGGTATCACCATTGACACAAATCTAAACTTCCGTAAACATATCGATTTATTGTGTACACGAGTGCGCAAATTAATGTATGTTTTTAAAAACTTACGGAACATAGCCGACTTTAAATTAATTAATCAGATCTATTTAGCTTTGTGTCAATCCATTCTTACATATTGCATAACTTCTTGGGGCGGTGCGGCCAAAACAAACTTACTTCCATTAGAGCGTGCTCAAAGAGCAATTCTAAAGGTGGCCACATTTCGCCCTTTTCGATTTCCCACACACCAGCTTTACACATCTTGTAATGTGCTTACGGTACGCCAATTATTTATTTTGCACACAATACTACACCAGCACACTGCACTTCCTTTCGAACCTGTACCTCCTAACAAGAGAAGGAAGGACTTGGTTTGTATAAAGCCTCAAACTAAACATGCGTTTGCACAACGTTTTCATGTGTTCTTAGGACCTTTTCTATATAATAGGCTCAACAAAGTACTAAGCCTCTATAGTGTAAGATATATACTTTGTAAGAAATTGGTATCAGCATATTTAGCGTCACTAAATTACACAGACACAGAACAACTATTAGAAATTTTGTCATGATGATATTTGATACCTTCGTAAGTGTTTACTTTTGTATAATTCCATAGTTTTAGGTATAAATGTTTGTAAGCTTATTCTCGTGGTAATACTTTTAATTTAAATCTTACTGTCCCAATGTAATTGGATTGTAATGTGATGGCCTGAAACACAGGTTTAAATTAACCTAGATCGGGCGGGTCGCTACCTAACATTGCAATTCCGAACTATCAATACTTGCTCCTATAATTATTTAGTTTTAGTTAATTTTTAGGCACTGTAATTTTATGGAAAGCTTTTTATCTGTTTGGTTTTATGTACACTTTTTGTAAACATTTTTATTTGAATAAATTATTATTATTATGAATAAATTATTATTATAATTGGACAGACTACTACATCACAACAACATATTGGTGAAAATGTTTGTACAATACTAAACAAAAAAAAAAAACCATTGTGTAGTGAAATACAACATAAACAGCTGTTCTTAAAAATTTAAACGAAAATTGTAAATTAACCATATCAAAACAAACAATTTAACAAGTTATTTATAATCAGATAATGAAAATGATAAAAATATTTTTAATGACAAAAAAAAGTGAAATAAAATGCACCCAACAAAGATTTTAAATCACAGAAAAGAGGAAACGGATGAAAACGCTTTGTAATGTTGCATCAGAATGGATATTGAGGGTACTAAAATAATAAGTGTGGGGCGTGGAGCTCACCTCCTGTACGCGGACGTGCAGCGCCTTCTCGCCGAGCTCCTTGAGCGCGCGCAGGCGGCGGTGCAGCGGCGTGTCGGCGCCCAGCTCGCGCTCCACCTCGCCGCTCACCACCAGCTCGTTGCGCGCCGGCAGCGGGGCTGCACACAACCGAAACATGCATTCGACACCGCCCCGCGGAGCACTCCCGTCTCACCACACCTGACATACTGGGACTAGCCCCAACACTCACCCGATGCACCCTTTTTGAAGAGTACTTTCAACTTGTCCTGCAGCGACCTATCTCTCGAACTCATTTTACGACGATGCCGGTATTGGTTTTTGTTTGTATTTACGCTAAGACTTACGGCTAGGTGCGGCGATTACCTATTACTTTGATATTGCGAATAAAAAGACATATTTATTAAAAAATATTCTCACTACCGCTCCTGCTTTGCTATTCACTATTTGACAGCTTCTCAACCAAAGTACTTGTACAGCTGACAGGCGGCCATTCAATTCAGGATTCTGAACGAATGGTAAAATGTTATCCAAACACTAATTAAAATACTCTACATGACTTTAAATTTCTCCAAATCGTATTATTAATCTAATAAATATAAGATTTTTTCCTATTAAAACGCAAATTCGTTTGATAATACAATAAATCATGATTACAGTGACATGACCTTGATACATGAAATTTCTGCACGACATAAGTAATTTCATTTGAGTTTAGAATACGAGCCTTTTAGCATGAAGAATAAGAATTGTATTTTCCCTTTTATTAACCCCCGACGCAAAAAGAGGGGTGTTATAAGTTTCACGTGTCTGTCTGTCTGTCTGTCTGTCTGTCTGTCTGTCTGTCTGTCTGTCTGTGGCATCATAGCTCCCGAACGGATGAAGCGATTTCAATTTAGTTTTTTTTGTATGAAAGGTGACTTACGTACGAGTGTTCTTAGACATGTTTGATGAAAATCGGTTGAGCCGTTTAAAAGTTATGGGTGTGAAAGTGGGGAAGAAAAATTAAAAATGATTTGTCATGTGGGTTATTAAATTATTAGGAACCTATGTACTTACAGCTTAACAAAATCAACATTAAATAAGTATGTACCTATAAAAAGTATAAAATAAAAATTAAATTAAAAATTTAAAAAACCCCCGACACAAAATCCTAAGTTCCCTTTAAAAAGAAAAAAAATAAAATACGTCGCGTTGGGGGACCGCTTGGGACGGTCGTACCCTAAATGCAACATCGGTCCCCCAACGCGACGTATTTTATTTTTTTTCTTTTTAAAGGGAACTTAGGATTTTGTGTCGGGGGTTTTTTAAATTTTTAATTTTTTAAACATAAATAGTGATGGTATCCAGGATTTAAACTATGTTTGAAGGGTACAAAACAGTATTGCTGCTCATAATTGTATCGTATTTTGTTATAGTATTACAGCAAGACGTTGCCTCACTTATGCACTAGATGGCGTTACCCGTCTCTGCACACCAATAAAAAAAACGCAGTCTATCTACTAGCTATTTTCCTCCGCTTCCTACATAATATAGTTATTAGCTTTTGCCCGCGACTTCGCCCGCGTGGATACGTTGAAAATGGACGTAGTGGGAAAACAATGTGGTTTCGCTACAACTAACATACCATGACTAAAGAGGTCATAACTGAAACATGGAGTTTGGATTTGTGCCCGGTTAGTGGCAATAGGCTCGCCCCTATTACATGGGATCAAAATATACCGGCGAACTGCCTAACCCTTCTGGGAATACAGGCGTGATGGTCATAAGCTATGTACAAAATTAATGTACAGCGTGGAATGTTAGAACCATACCTCAAGGGAAAGTAGGGTGAACTCATCTAATTTCGTGACAAAAACATTTGAGTAATAAAATACCAATAAATTATTAATTACTTTAATTCAGACTTAGCATGAGTTTTAATCAGTCTTTTATGAGGAATATAGGCACAATTAATCATAATCAAATCATATGGTTGTATTTTAAGTAATTGATTTCACTCGTACAGCCTATGTATAGCGCTCAAACCAAATATCATCGAATTAGGCGGGTCACAGAATTAGATGAGTTCACTATACTCTTTATAGGTACTAGAGATAGCAAATCTCAATCAAAAGAAACATTCTTTTTGTGTTTTTAAGTAAATAAAACTGCATTCAAAAATTTTCGAATATTCACTAGCCGCACTTTGGAATCGAACCAGCTAAAGTCTAAAAAAAAATAACAACCTATATTTTTATGGCATCAATCAATACGATCAATTATAAGGATCAAATATCATTTTATTACTATTGTGATAAATTAAATGAAAGAAGAAAAAACATGAAATCCTAACTTACCTAATAAAGTAATGTTTCTTTGAGTAAAATTTGCTATCTCTAGTATGTAGAGTACTTTCCCTCCAGGTGTGGCTGTAAAACCTCACTCTGTATAATATTAAGGCGACGAATTGTTAAACAATAATTCTAGACCAGGCGCGCGCCCCCCGCAACCCGCACACACCCCGGTAAGTAAGCTTTTTGTTGTTTTATTTAGTCGGAAATGATAACTTGAGAAAATCCTTCTACAATTTTAAAGAGTATTTATAGACTTGTCTACAGAGCAAGTTGAGAGGCTAAAATCGGTCCCGTTTGCCCATAAGATGTGAATCTCTATTTAAAAAGTGGTATGTTTGATATTTTTTTCTCTGTTACTAAAGTTACTTAATCATGTAATGAAAACTAACAAAATAAGGCTTTCATCATGAACTATTCAGAACACCAACTCACATTTTTATACGTTTCGTAATTACTGACAAAAATAGAGATCACTGATGCCAAAATTTCCAATTCGTCCTCTTAACCGTAATCTCCGCTCATTCAACTATACATGATTAAAGTTTCTTTTTCTCGTTGGTGTAGTGTTCGCAAGAGCGGCTGTAGAGCATAAGATCGTGGCGTCAAATCCGCCGTCGGGCAGAAGTGTTACATGTTGATTATTTTGGAAAAGTTTCAGTATTAGCCCGGAGTCTGGAATTGTTTCCCTCATATTCATCCCCATAGAGAAAGTTTATCCTTTTCCCAAATAAGATGCCTGCCATAATTTTTATTTTGTAGTTTTAGTAAGCCTGTGGCTGCAACGATTTCGATTTTATATACAACATTTTAATTTGTAGATATCATCATCATCTGCTTAGCCTTTTCCCAACTGTGTTGGGGTCGGCTTCCAGTCTAACCGGATGCAGCTGAATACCAGTGTTTTACATGGAGCGACTGCCTATCTGGACCTTCACAACCCAGTAACTGGGCAACACGATACCTCTAGATTAGACTGGTTGTCAGATTTCTTGGCTTCTGACTACCTCCCTACGAATGACAGCCGAGACCAACGGCTTTAAGTGCTTTCCGAGGCACGGGGGTATCACACCACCAACTTCCAAACTCCGGGCCGCTATTGAGAAATTCCTAATGAAAAAACCCAATAACACTTTTTGCCCGACCTGGGAATCGAACCCGGGACCCCATGCTCATCAGTCGCACGTTGCGACCACGAGACTAACGAGGCAGTTATTTTATAGATATATACTTTTTAAAGAAACAATACATGTAATTATTCTTTTGTTCTCATACATACATAACATCACGCCTGAATTCCCCGAAGGGTTAGGCAGAGGAGTACCAATGACACCCACAGTTAGCCGGTATGTTTTTAGGTCCCATGTAATAGGGGGCGAGCCTATTGCCATTAACCGGGCACAAATCCCAACTCCGAGCTGCTACTGAGAATTTCATAGAAAAACCCAATAACACTTTTTGCTCGACCTGGGAATCGAACCAGACCTCTACCTCTAGCGTAGCAGTCGCGCTTAGAACCACTAGGCCAACGAGGCAGTTTTTTGTTCTCGACCCGTATCGATTTTTAGTTTATTTTTACGAATAGGTAAAATTCGTAAAAATAAACTAAAAATCGAGAAAGAGAGATTTAAGATTTTCGGAAAATCACGATATACCTACTCGTGTGTATCGTGTTTCTATTAGTACTCACTCCTACGAAGTTTTAAGACGAAATGTTTTTTTTTTGTTATTGTTATTTTTTCATACAAAATTTAAACCCATACCAATCAACCCCTCTTTTTGCGTCGGGGGTTAAAAAGAAAAAAATAACTTTAGCTTTGGAAGTCGGCGGCGGCTTTGGTTCTGTTTGTTGTTTTGTATTGCCACCGACTTCCAAAGCTAAAGTTATTTTTTTCTTTTTAGTTTTTGAAGGCGGTTGTCATTTTTTAACCCCCGACGCAAAAAGAGGGGTGTTATAAGTTTGACGTGTCTGTCTGTCTGTCTGTCTGTGGCATCATAGCTGCCGAACGGATGAACCGATTTCAATTTAGTTTTTTTTGTAATAAAGGTAACTTACGTGCGAGTGTTCTTAGACATGTTTGATGAAAATAGCTTGAGCCGTTTAAAAGTTATGGTGGTTAGTAGTGGTGAAAGTAGGGAAGAAAAACCGAATGTCTGTAAATATACTCGAGTGGGGTCTCAAACTTAGCAAAATCGACCTATAAAAAGTATAAAAAAAAAAAAAAAAATTAAAATTTAAAAAACCCCCAACACAAAAACCTAAGTTTCTAAATGCAACATCGGTCCCCCAACGTGACGTATTTGTTTTTATTACTTTTTTTACTTTTTAAAGGAAACTTAGGTTTTTGTGTTGGGGGTTTTTTAAATAATTTTAAATTTTGTAAAAAAGTTTTTTATTTCTCGCTTTTTAGTATCAACTTCCTGTCATCCAAATCCATGAAGAAACTGTCATGTTATGTAAATTAACGAGACACCACTAAAAAGTCATAAGAAAGCAGAATATGCGATTTCGTTTACTTGGATGAGAAATTTTCAAATACTGCTGTATACATCTGTGTAACCCTTGAGTGTACAGGCGTGATGTTATGTTGTCTGATGGTGTAAATAATGCTTAGATATAGCAACAATCGCGGTTAATCTGCTGTTATTTATTTAAGAGTTCCCCCGATTTCTACAAGATCCCATCATCAGATATTAAAATGGTGACAATGGGACCACACGGGAAGTGCCAGCTTTCAAATAAAAAAGAATCATAACAATCAGTTCACCCAGTCGGTAAATTTGAGGTAACAAACATAAAAACAAAAAAAAAAATGCAGTCGAATTGATAACCTCCTCCTTTTTTTGAAGTCGGTTAAAAAAACTAAAACACGACTACAAAAAACTCTCGTTCTAAAAATAATGAAACAAGAAAACATTCTCATCTGAAAGCCGTGGTCGTATGCCACTTTGCCCTAAACTTTAGTGCTAAAGATTAATGTTCTATTACTATACACATATTGTTTTACCGGAATTTGGTGGCATACGACCACGGCTTTCAGATGAGAATGTTTTCTTGCTTCATTCTTATTAGAACGAAAGTTTTTTGTAGTCTTGTTTTAGTTTTTTTTAAACTTCTTTTTTATTTAAATTATTTTGGGGTTCAAATTTAGACATTTATATACGTAATATTACTGGAACTACTACATATACACAATATATGGAATAGTCTATTAGGTCTCCCAAACGAAATATTGGTTAGTTAGCTAGGTTTATGGTGCGTTCTAAAGGGTGCCATGAACAATTTACTTATACAATATATATATATTTGAAATGTGCTAATTAAGCCCTTTAATTTGATATGCAGCGAGTTTCCTCCGTGCCTCGGAAAGCACGTAAAGCCGTTGGTCCCGGCTGTCATTTGTAGATCTTTGACAGTCGTTACTGTTAGTCAGAAGCCAGAAAGTCTGACAACCAGTCTTACCAAGAGTATCGTATTACCCATTACTGGGTTGTGGAGGTCTGATAGGCAGTCGCTCCATGTAAAATACTGATATTCAGCTGCATCCGGTTCGACTGGAAGCCGACCCCAACATACTTGGGAAAAGGCTAGGCAGATGATGATGAATTTGATATGCAACACGACCATATTTGGAAGAAAAAAACAAATTTTCACATCTTCATGAGCCCTAGAGGGCGCCACATACAATTTATTGCAACATAACGTAGCCTATAACTAGCGGACCATTTAGACGCTTCCAATGACACTTCATTTGTCAATTTACGTCGGATGGTTTAGAAGTTATGAGGGGAACAGATGAACATCCATACATACATACATACATACATACCTACATACATACATACCGGTCAACCTCATAACCCTCCTTTTTGCTTCGCCGTAGTCGGGTAAAAATAATGACGTTTTGTTTTATAAAATGATACTCGTAGCTACATAACATATCAGCTGGTGGTGAGCTAGTCCTGTTACTCAACATTTTATTAAGAAACTGTTAAGGGATGTTTTTTTTTAAATATTATTATATATTATATACCATCACGCCTGTATTCGCCTGTATTGTGTGTGTATATTATTATAATAAAATGATTTCTAACAAGCTAAAATCCATCGAGCCGTTCAGGCTGCAGAGCGCACACTGGTTTAAAAGGCCAATCTAGCTGGACAATATTATTTAAGGCATAAAATTAGATCTAAATCTTTCATCTATTCATCATTTGTAGTAATCCATATAAAGTATATAGATATTAACCCTATTTTCGACAAAAAAAAAATAACTAGTATTAGCTGACCTCTCTTTATAAATATTTGGTACGTGACGCGAGGTCAATTTAAATTGGATATCTCATTTCACAAAGAATCTATTTCCTACAAAAGTGTGAATAAATATTTTCATTAAATTCATGTGTAATTAGTAAAATTAAGCAGGTAATTAAAGTAAAATAATAAGTATGCACATAACGCATTGTTTATTTATTTATTTATTGAACTTACAATCCAATACATATAGCTATTGAGATTTTTTTAAAGTTTTGAATGCTAATCAGATTCATCGAAGCTAGGCAAACTCACATTACCTAGACTCTCTTCATGTCGTACTTTTCTTATAACTCGCCTTCTCTTCGTCTTGTGCGATGCTTGGTCGAAATCAATCTTTGGGCGACCAGGTCCTGCAGTAGGTTTTATTGATGACGTAGATGGCATCAGGTAGTAAGTGACAACAAAGACGATATCTTCTCCATTCAGCCAGTTAATTCCCGTTGAAGTTTTCTCAAAACGGTCCCTTAATTTGCCACATTGATTCCACTTTTTAGCAACTGTTTTTGACAACCGGTTGATATTGTTCTTAATTTTTCGAATAGATTCTTTGGTTAATTCTCCCAAACAAAATCTATTCGAAATATATTGAAACAACTGTGTGTTTTGGTCCCTTTTGACGTGTTTAACCCATTCTTCAAAAAACTCCCTTCTTGATATGGATATCACACTTTCTGAAAAAAAATACAGAAGTGCAACTGTGCGCAGCTTACAACTTACATAATATTAAACTACAAGGATGACACTACATCATATCAAAGTTACAGCCTGGGGTCAAGAGGGGGCAAGTTATTTCTACTCTGTTAATTATAAAATACTCATTAAAAACAGCGATTTATCGTTTTCAACTCCATTTTTTTTTAGGAAACAATATAGTATTTGTAATAATTAATAGGCTAGAAGAGTGTACATACCATCAACTTCACGATCCATCATTAAATATAAAATAATTTTGTTTACACTCGGTTTGCGATATTGCAACGTTAAATGCGAAATAGTGAATAATTTCGTTGAAAATTACCCTCATGTCTACATTTGGAAATTTATTTCTAATTATAGGAAGGTATTTGGATAAATTTATTACCTGCATAGTAACCTAGGGTTATTCAGCTATAGTTTTCGCTAGTACAGTGGAAGAAATGCGGTGACCCTTTTTGTCCAGCTAGATTAGGCTAATGAATCATAGTGGAGCGTGCCAAACAATTATACATACATACATACTCTCGAAAAACATAACCCTCATTTTGGCGCAGTCGGGTAAAAAGAAAACTTAGCAGCTTAAGTTACTCAATTAAATTGGTACTATTTTTATTACACAAGTAAATCGCGCGACAAGCTTTCATGATCATATAAATTGTGTTTAATGAGGCTATAAGTTGATAGTTAAAATTTTAAAGGAAAAGTTTATTTTCTCCTTTTTAGAGCATTTCAATAAAAGCTTTTTTAAAAAAAGGGTTTGGTTGCTTTTAATTTTTCTTCTGTCTGATCGATTAATGGATTTTTAATGGCTACCGCTCGCATGTGTAGCCGAGCGTCGATAAGGTTAACACACGTATGCATTGACTGCAAGGAAGCTTACTTTGAGTTCTCAAAATTTTACAATAAAATCGATCATTTAAAATTTTCGCGTTAATGTGTGTGTTTAATTTTGTTTTGTTATTTATTGAAAATAGTAGTGCCAATAGTTTCTGTTACTATGATAGAGCTTATGGCTTTCGGTTTCAGAGCGATGTAAAAGTAACGGTGTATAGATATTTCCTATTTATTATTCGTCATCATGAAATTATGATGATGTCATTTCAGGCGAACGACATAGACGCTACGCTAGACGTAGGCCTTCCTACATTTCAAGTTCAATAGAACAATATGAAAGTGTATGTTGGGTAGAATCGGATTGCGCAGTTGCGCTGCGTTTGGTAATCTACGCAACAACTTTTTGTTCTAAATATCGCAGTGTCTCAAGACGAATAGCTTCGACCACTATAAGTGTTATTTGCCAGCGAAGGCTTACGGGACTGAAACGTGACCGAACACAAGGGAGGCGTGAAAACGCATAAACTCACCCAAAGGTCAATAGATATAATTATTTAAGCTCTTAGTCTTAATGCGTGTTTGAATCAGTCGGGTATGAAGAGGTTCGCAGGAGAGCCTAGGTTAAGGGCTGGCCGAGCTGGAGCGCGTTCAGCTGAAGGTGCCGTGGGAGTCTCGAGCTGTGGAGGGCTGAGCTCTGCCTGAGCGGCATCAGGTTTTGTTCGCATAATTATTTATGTTATACTGTTAATAGCCCGATTATTAAAAAATGCCTAAGGCATTCCGCCTGTATGGTGTATTTTTACATTTGAGCAAAAAGTTTTAATAAATAAATCAATTAAACGAAAAAACGACTAAGCCCGGGGAGTAAAGTCACGTCAAACTGAAACCATGATAAATGTGCGATTAAACTGTCGTACTCGATTTGTAACTTTACTTCACGTTTATTAATAAGGGTGGTAGAGAGAGAGAGCTTTCTTTAAATGTATCCCTGGTTGCCAACCCTTGCCAGATCAAAGCCCTAACATATACTTTCTATTATTCGAGTATAGCAGCTCTTAGGCTTGCACCGTCGCGCGTCGCCCGCACTACAGCGGCCCTGCGAAGCCTATTCAGTGAACGTATCCCACATTTTTCTTAAACCTATTGCGTGACGCTACATTTCTCTATACGAGCAAATTAATGTCGAGAATAAAAAATGCGTGTACAGCGTGTCGCAGGTAACTATCAGGCTCGTACATAATAGTGCGGGTAACCCTCAGGCCTCAGGTAATGTAAGTAGGAGGGTTTAATCTGCCCTCCGCTGACGAGGGTCGACAATTTGCTGCCACCTGTGACACCGGCAGCCAGCGCGCCATCAGCCGACCTAAATACTTGCGTGACGTCAATTTATTGTGAAAGAATTACAACACACTTCTTGTATTCAAATATGGCGGCCCATCTTTTGTGGTTGCTATACAAGTCGGCCTGCTATACGCGGACGCTGACAGCTTACTGATAACGTTCAGTGTGACCGCTGTGTGTTGCGGAATCAACCCTAAGCTTACTGTTGTAGCTACAACACCGATTCACATTTTGAATAATATCTAGTAAGAACTTGGGGTACTGAAGCCAATACACTTTTATCAAAGTCAGCTGAAGCTTTTAGTCATGAAGGGGTAAGGCACACAGTTTATTTTGATCACGGAAATCCTGAAATATTCACTAATAATTGGCTAGTAGACACCATTAAACAACAATTCCCTTACAATAGGCCTTGAAAACGCGATTAATTTTTAAATTACCATAAAGTTAGATTTTTTGCTGCTTTGAAATCTATAAATAGTTAATGAATTGAATTGGCAAATAGTGACGCCATAGTTTAGTATTGTCATACAAAACCTGTGGAGGAAGAATCGCGTTTTGACAGCTTATAAAAACCCGACTACAAAAAATTCACGTTCTAAAAATTATGAAACAAGAAAACATTCTCATCTCAAAGCCGTGGTCGTATGCCACTTTGCCCTAAACTGTAGTGCTAAAGATTAATGTTCTATTACTATACACTTACTGTTTTACCGGATTAAGTGGCATACGACCACGGCTTTCAGATGAGAATGTTTTCTTGTTTCATAATTTTTAGAACGTGAATTTTTTGTAGTCGGGTTTTAGTTTTTTAAACTTCTTTTTTATTTAAATTATTTTGGGGTTCAAATTTAAAAAAATATGTACGTAATATCACTGGAACTGCAACATATACACAATATATGGAATAATCTTTTAAGGTCTCCCAAACAAAATATTGGTTAGTTATCTAGGTTTATGATGCTTCCTAAAGGGTGCCATGTACAATTTACTAATACAATATATATATACAGGATGATTTGAAATTGCTCGTATTCCTCTCGGGAGAAGAAACTATGACTAATTTAGAATGATTTAACCCTTATCACTTGGGGGTCGAAAATCCGCCATTTTCGAGAAAATCGACTTAGTTTTTATTTTTAGAAAAATCCGAATTTTGGTAATTAAAATTTAATAAAAAAAACGTATCACTTTTCAGCCTGAAATTTTCTATGATCTGATAGCTTACTAATTGACCAACCTCTCTAAAGCTAAAAACTGTGTAATTTACTGTTAGATTTTATGTTGTATGTTAAAACTTGCAATAAATTTAAAAAGAAAATCTAATAAGTGATATGATTTTTATTATTAATTTTTAATTACCAAAATTCAGATTTTTCTAAAAATAAAAACAAAGTAGATTTTCTCGAAAATGAAGGATTTTCGGCCCAAAAGTGATAGGGGTTAAATCATTCTAAATTAGTCATAGTTTCATTTCCCGAGAGGAATACGAGCAATTTCAAATCACCCTGTATATTTGAAATGTGCTAATTAAGCCCTTTAATTTCATATGCTACGTGACCAGTTTTGGTCGACCTGGGAATCGAACCCAGGACCTCTAGCGTAGCAGTCGTGCTTAGGACCACTAGGCCAGCGAGGCAGTCAAAACAAACAAAAAAAAAACAGATAAATAAATAAAATAATAGCCCCTCCTTTTTGCTTCGCCGTAGTCGGGTAAAAACTAGCTTCTGTCCATGACTTTGTCCGCGTGGACGTCGTCGGTAAATATGGTATATAATATAAATAGAAATACTGCCCCGGGACTAGGGTCGCGAATGTCACAAGCTTTACTTCGGAGTGAGCAGTGCGCGGTTAGACTAGTTTCATACCTGATTTCTATCGATAACTGATATTTAAAATGGTGACTACGCCACGTTCTGACTCGGTTTTTATTAGTACTTCGAGGGCATCTTCATAGATTACCTCTATGGTGTATCTTTGATTGGTTCATTTTCACATTGATCTGTCATAAACAAAAACTGGCAATAAAAAAAAAACAGCTTGAATGGCTTAAATAAATTCCTCTTAAATGGAATTATAGTTGGCTACACAGACGCCAAAAAAAAAACAACGAATGTCAAAGTTTGTATATTGGCAGGGTTAGTTGTTAGCTTATTCGTTGTTGTGTTGTTGTGTCCGCTACTACAAGATCGTCTGTGATCAGTACTATTACGTTAGTATATATTAATCTATGATCAGTACCATCGTGCTCCCTTCAGTGCCCACCGTGCACTCTTACACTCATCGTTATTATGGTGTAGTTATTATCCAAAATGAATTTAAAGTTACTAATATTTAGGGCGAGATCTAACGGTGTACCAGTTTATTGTTGTTTACTCTTCCTGGTATACCTCGCGTATAAAAAGATTGTATTCAGGCTGCCGCAGCCCAACCCCGTCCCGGACTATATACAAAGATATCTGAAAGTCAATGAGTATTATAGATTTCCGCCGCGTATATTGAGCAGTGCGGAGGTGATGAAGCTCAGCAACACCGTGGAGATGAGCAACTACGAGCGCGAGGTGCTGATGGTGTGGCGCTACGGCGAGGTGCGCCCCGACACCAACATCATCGTGGTGCAGGTGCACCGCGACGTGGAGCGCCTGCAGTACCTCATCGTGTCGCTGGGGCAGGTGCGCTACATACAGACCGTGCTGCTGGTGTTCTCGCACAGCTTCTATCATGAAGTTATCAACAAGCTTGTGACCAGCATCACCTTTTGCAGGGTCTTGCAAATATTTTACCCCTACTCTCTTCAGCTGTTCCCTCACAAGTTCCCCGGCATCGACCCCGAGGACTGCCTCAGTTACATGGACAAGGCGGACAAGTACTGCAGCAACCGCGACGGACGCCTCACGCAGCATAAGCACCACTGGTGGTGGAAGGCTTGCTTCATCTTCAATAATTTGGAATTTACTGAGAGTTACACGGGTACCGTCATATTCCTAGAAGAGGACAATTATGTTTTACCGGATCTGCTGTATATGCTTCGATATACCACGCGCTCTAAGATATACGTTCAGGGAATTAATGTGATGTCCTTTGGAAGACCGCACGCCAAAGATTTAGACTACGACCTGCTGTCTGTGGGCGCGTGGCGGCCGCCGTACGACAAGGGACTGGCCTTCAACAAGACTGTTTGGCAGAAGCTCACCGCGGTGGCGTCGGGCTACTGTGTGTACGACGACCTCAGCTGGAGCTACTCGCTGCTGAACGCGTTCCGCCAGTTCCGCGGCGGGCGCGCCGACATGGTGGCGCTCATGGCGCCGCGCGTGCTCTCCACAGGCGTGTTCCCGAGCGGCCGCGCAGCCTTCGAGGTCATCTCTTCGTGGTTGGAAGACGCTCACTTGTTTCCGTCGAAAGTTAAGGCGGTGATGGTGTATAGCAATGACGGTCGCATAGAAAAGAAAGCGAAGCCTCCCCCGTGGGGCAACGGGGGCTGGCGCGACATGCGGGACCACTTACTCTGCCTGGACCCTCTCATGACCACCAACCCAGGCAGTGGCCGCAACGTGACGACGACTGTCAAGGCCAGTACTGCCACACAAACGGATTGGATAGCTATTTCACAGTACTCGGATTAACATTACGGGTTACCGATAGCCGCTACATGTTGAGACTTTAAGCTAAAACACTGTGGGATTATAATTTATGTGTAAGTGATGGCGAGCGCGCTTCACTATAATACGGGTCTTTTGATGTTCCTGAACTACGGGGTATCCGTCTTGGTTGATTTAAAAACAAACCAAACTTGCCGGGATCGTTAACTACAAAGGTTGCAGTAGGTATGCTTACTATTGCAGGAAGCAAGAGCTCTGGGTAACCGTTTGTGAAGTTTGCCTGTGCACTGCTGTACAAAACTTGCAGCGTTACTACATAACGAGTATTCCTTACACTTACGGGGAGTACAGTTCGTGAGTTGAGCGCATTTTGTAGGCGTTCAGGAGAGACGCGCGTGCAGACTCGTTTATAATTAGCATGGGAGAGCGGCGGGGCAGGCGCGCCGCCGCGGCCCCGCGCTGCGCACCTTTGCTACATTTAATATGTTGTGAAACATAGACATGTCTGCGGGTGGCTGATTGTGTGGGTACGCTGGTCGACTCACTGCTGGAAATGGCTTTAATGAAGTTTTCTGAATAAACCAATTATGCTTTACCGATGATAATATATTATAATGAGGGACCTACCGGCCCCCCTGTTACTGACAGCATGCTACGCTATTGCCCAGTGCCATAGGCTACATTTTATGATATACCTGATATCCACGAGGACGAAATCGCGGACAGAAGCAAATTTTTTTTATGTTTATAAATAGCTAATTACTATTTAGAATATATATTATTTTTGGTATAAAACAATAATTTATTTTATACTTCTGTACATGCTTAATTGTGTTGATTTATTTTATTATTTTTGTACTTAATATAAACAAAATTATAACTAAAATATTCGTTTTTCATAAATAATCAAATCAAATCAAAATCCTTCGGTATCACAGTTAGAATATGTATCGCCATACTTAGGCTCACGCCATGCAAAAAAATCATAATGGTAAATTACAAATTAATTAATTAAACGCAGTATCAGTCAATAAATTAGAATAAAAAAAATGTCAGGAAATGTCAAGTTTACATATTATTACAGTTATTAAAAATCAATATACGTTAACCATGCAAAAATAACTATACAAAATATCGAGATATAAATACATGCTCAATTAGATTTTACTGCTTAAAGATACATTTATCATCGAGAAACTTTCAACATCATCAACATCTAAAGCTATTTTGTTTTCTAAGTCCGTCTGGTCCAAGCAGCGGCGCTTCCACAGCGGCGGCGCTCGGTGAGTGTTGGGTTTGATGCAAGGAACAAATATAAGTATGGCGTATAGGTAGTGGTTCTAAATATAGTTGTTTGTATATGTGAGTGTAGCCATATGTACGAGGGCGAATCAAAAAGTAATGAGAATGAAGATAAAACGCGGTAATTAAAGTTAAAATAATAATTTATTCTTCTACATAGTCTCCTTACAAATCAATACATTTATTCCATCTTTTTTCTAAACCCAGGATTCCCTTTGAAAAAAATATTTTTCTTGACCCTCCCAAAACGCCTCAAAAGTGACCATCATTTCGCTATCGTCTTCAAATTTCTTGCCTCGGAGGTGTTCCTTGAGCCGAGGAAAGAGGTAGAAGTCACTAGGAGCCAGATCTAGCGAATACGGAGGGTGTTCGAGCAGTTCGAATCCCGTTTCTTGAATGGCAGCCATCGCAACTGCGGCTTTGTGAACCGCTGCTTTTGCTCGTCGGTTAACATCCTGGGTACCCAACGCGCGGAGACCTTTTTCATATGCAACTCGTTCGCAAGGATTTTTTGAATGCTGCCATATGAGATCCCTGTGATCTCAGCTACATGCCTGATGGTCACTCTTCGATCTGGCAACGCAACATCTTCGACTTTTTTCACGTTGTCTTCAGTGAGGGACGTGGATGGGCCTCTTTCGCGATGTTTATCTTCAGTGGATGCTCTGTCCAGTTTAAATTCCTTGGTCCAGCGTGCAACTGTAGAATATGGAGGAGCAGAGTCCCCCAATTTTCCCACTAAGTCACTGTGTATGTCTATTGTAGAATTTTTTTTCAAACAGAGGTACTTGATGACTGCTTTAATTTCGTTTTTCTCCAAGTTGGTGTTATCTCTTCGACAGTTCGTATTCAAATGAATATAACTCCCGGAAATCGTGATATATGTATATGATTTTTTTAGGCTGAAGTAGTGAGTACATAAGCAAGCAAAAAAAACTTTTTTTGCGTTTATATGCGGACCTGAAGTAACCGATTCTCATTACTTTTTGATCTCCCCTCGTATGTTTGTAAACAAACCCACGGTACAGGTGAAAAAAGCAGGCAAAACGGGAGAGCTATTTAGAAAAAGCGCTTTCCTTTAACGTACGTATATACTAGGAGCAGTACTCAGTGCTCAACTGACAATCATTGGTGTGCGAACATGTAATTGTGAGTCCGTCAGCTTCAACAGAGTCGCTGGGGCTTTTATTTTTTACACGAGTGCTCCAAAAAAGGAGTGTCATATTTTTATTGTTTTCAGAGTTAATGTGTGTGAGTCAAAGTCAAAGTCAAATCATTTATTTCAATTAGGCCATTAAAAGGCACTTTTGAACGTCATTACATAAAGAAATCATTAATATTGAATCTAGTTGCCCATTCCAAAAGGTAGCTTCGTATGGAGAAAAACGGGCAAGAAACTCCATACATACTCTTTTAAATAACAATATGTTACAATAAGTTGTATAGTTACATTCATTACATAAAAAAATATATAAATGTCAAAACGATCTATCAAAAATAAAAAGTCACTCAAAGTACTACAATACGTACTCAGTGCTACAAATTAGAAATGAAAGCTAAATTAATTATATTATTTAACGCCAATATTGTGATCGTAGATGATTACTTCTAACATTTCAAAGACAACGAATCAGTGTGTGAGTCCAGCCCCGGATCTAAGGGGGGGCAAACCGGGGCACTTGCCCCGGGCGGCAGATTCATGGGGGCGCCAAATCCTTGACACAAGAATTCGAAATATCGAACAAATGAAGCCTCTTTTCCTACAATCCCATAGGTTTTTATCAAGTAATCGAATCTTAATATAATGTGTTTGAACACATACTAAATGACTTATGAACGCATCTTAACAGATGAAGTAAAATACAACGTGCGTAGTGTCGTTGTTTTAACGTGTTTTCGTTCAGGGGCAAAATGTCCAATTCTCAAAATGTCCAACGGTGTCAAAATGTCCAATTACCCAAAATGTCCAATGGTCAAAATGTCCAATTCTCAAAATGTCCAATGGTCAAAATGTCCAACTCCCAAAATGTCCAATCTTTGAGAATGTAGCAAATTTGTTCAATAACTCATCAAAACGCTTTTTTAATACTTATGCCAAATGATAAATACAAAACACTGAAAGAATTGATAACAAAAACAGTGATTTCGGGTATGTTGGGGTCTTCTCTGCCGTGCCATGACAAAATACTGTATCTGAAAATGGCACTATTTCCAGAAATCGAGATTTTTTGATTTTTATCAAAAATTGTCCTAACTTCTTCATTTCAAGATAGACTTTGTTGAATTTTGGATATGATGTTAATCAGCCTAGGTATTATACTGACAAATAGTAAAAATACTAAATTTATTTGTTTTTTTAACATTTCGAGCTAGAAACGTGTTCTATCGAGGCCCTCAATAGCACAAACAGGAAACATTGTTAATACAAAACACTGCATGTTAAGTTACAGTGTTATGACATAACAACGAACGCTTAATTTACACGGCAATGTTCTGTAGAAGCTTTAGTAGAATACAATGTAACTTCAAAATCTTTTTAGTTGCTAATATTTGTGTGATACACACGTATAACACGACACGTAAATACCATTATAGGTACATATAACAATCTGTTCTGAGGGCAAATTACGCCACTAATAACAGAAATCCATCTCATCTATCCATGCATCACCTGATCTTAGAGGTCATCACACTCCAATTCACGCATTTCCTCCAGGTTACGAAGACAGCCTTGTTAAGTTCATTGAAGAATACAAGCCATTGAAGTCACATAACAACTTAAAACATGCACCTAACCGACGTTACTCACCATTAACATTAACATTTACTTAAATTCATGAAGATTACTTGAAGTATTGTGAAGAAAAGTTTAAAATTGTAGCAGTCGGGACCAGAACATTTAGTTCTGGTCCCGACTGCTACAATTTATTTATCTTGTTTTAGGGCTTTTTCATGAATACTCAGAAAAGCAGTCGGGTTATTAAGTTTTTTAAATTACCGTTTTTTTTACAAATATTATTGAAATATGACCAAGAACATTTACAAATAGACTTTTCTTCACAATACTTCAAGTAATCTTCATGAATTTAAGTAAATGTTAATGTTAATGGTGAGTAACGTCGGTTAGGTGCATGTTTTAAGTTGTTATGTGACTTCAATGGCTTGTATTCTTCAATGAACTTAACAAGGCTGTCTTCGTAACCTGGAGGAAATGCGTGAATTGGAGTGTGATGACCTCTAAGATCAGGTGATGCATGGATAGATGAGATGGATTTCTGTTATTAGTGGCGTAATTTGCCCTCAGAACAGATTCATCATCTGTTTAGCCTTTTCCCAACTGTGTTGGGGTCGGTGTCCGGTCTAACCGGATGCGGCTGAATACCAGTGTTTTACATGGAGTGACTGCCTATCTGACCTCCAGAACCCAGTAACTGGGCAATACGATACCTCTTGGTTAGACTGGTGGTCAGATTTCTTGGCTTCTGACTATCCGTAACGACTGTCAAAGATCTACGAATTACAGCCGGGACCAACGGCTTTACGTGCTTTCCGAAGCACGGGGGTGTCACACCACCAACTTCCAAACTCCGGGCTGCTACTGAGAAATTCCTAATGGAAAAACCCAATAACAGTTTTTGCCCGACCTGGGAATCGAACCCGGGACCCCATGCTCATCAGTCGTACGTTCTCAGAACAGATTGTGTGGTAATATTTAAGATATTTTGACTATTTTTTATTGTGCCACTGTTTGTTTTTCCTTAAATAAAATAAAATAAATGATAATACTTCTAATAAGATTGTGTAGGAATCGTCGATGATGGTACAACTGGTAATAATTCTGTATAGGAACAAGACGTAGAAAGATCGGTGTACTCCATTTCATGAGTCGCAAGTTGTATTTGGGTGAGGACTGGAGCCGCGGACAGTGTCAAATTATCATATAAATCCATACCTGAGCTATCAATCGTTATCGAATATTGGTTTGATGAAGCATTTAACTCCATGGCAGATCCACCATTCAAATTAATATCTTCATAAGGGACAGCATTACCTACTGGGTAGATCAGGAACGTGCTCCATGGGCTATAATTATTCAAGTCAGTGAAAGGTACCACAGAATTCAAATGATGCTGATACCTACCCTTTTTTGGTTAGGTTAAAAATTTAATTATTGCGTTCTTTACCCATTTTTAAATATTTGTAGCAATAAACCTATTAGATCCAAGAGCTCCGTACACTAATACGAAGTGATCGCAATGAATTCTCCTAGTCAACTAAACATTATATGCGCGAAGTGCGGGATAATGGTATGACAAAACACTGTATCTTTAGATAGCGGCCGGCCAAATCGAACGGTGTGTTTTGACAAAAAACTGTAAGTGATAGTACAGTCTTTTAACAAAACTCAACCTTATTCATTTTGACATACAGTGTATATCCTATCTGTGTTTCGCCTATAATTTTAAGAGTTAATCAAATTTTTTTGATGCTAGTCTATGTAAACGAGTGCGAGGACTTCATTTTTTACTGTTACGATAAAACACTGTATCTGAAGATACAGTGTTCTGTCATGGCACGGCAGTTCTCTGGTCTTAATTTGTTATTTAGAAATAAAACATATTTAGATTCTTTTAGCATTTTGTATTTATTATTTGTCATAAACATTAAAAAAGCGTTTTGATGAGCTACGGAACAAATTTGCTATATTCTCAAAGATTGGACATTTTGGGAGTTGGACATTTTGACCATTGGACATTTTGAGAATTGGACATTTTGACCATTGGACATTTTGGGTAATTGGACATTTTGACACCGTTGGACATTTTGAGAATTGGACATTTTGCCCCTGAATTTTCTTTGACAAATGGCCACGAAAACGTTCAGGGGCAAAATGTCCAATTCTCAAAATGTCCAACGGTGTCAAAATGTCCAATTGCCCAAAATGTCCAATGGTCAAAATGTCCAATTCTCAAAATGTCCAATGGTCAAAATGTCCAACTCCCAAAATGTCCAATCTTTCAGAATGTAGCAAATTTGTTTAATAACTTATCAAAACGCTTTTTTAATACTTATGACAAATAATAAATACAAAATACTGGAAGAATCAAAATATGTTTTATTTATAAATAACAAATTAAGACCAGAGAAGACCACAACATACCCGAAATCACTATTTTTGTTATCAATTCTTTCAGTATTTTGTATTTATTGTTTGTCTTAAGTATTAAAACAGCGTTTTGATGAGTTATTGAACAAGTTTGCTACATTCTCAAAGATTGGACATTTTGGGAGTTGGACATTTTGACCATTGGACATTTTGAGAATTGGACATTTTGACCATTGGACATTTTGGGCAATTGGACATTTTGACACCGTTGGACATTTTGAGAATTGGACATTTTGCCCCTGAACGCACGAAAATGCAATGCCGTTCAGGGGCAAAATGTCCAATTCTCAAAATGTCCAACGGTGTCAAAATGTCCAATTGCCCAAAATGTCCAATGGTCAAAATGTCCAATGGTCAAAATGTCCAACTCCCAAAATGTCCAATCTTTGAGAATGTAGCAAACTTGTTCAATAACTCATCAAAACGCTGTTTTAATACTTAAGACAAACAATAAATACAAAATACTGAAGGAATTGATAACAAAAATTGTGATTTCGGGTATGTTGTGGTCTTCTCTGGTCTTAATTTGTTACTTATAAATAAAACATATTTTGGTTCTTTCAGTATTTTTTGAGCAAGGGGTCCCGGGTTCGATTCCCAGGTCGGGCAAAAAGTGTTATTGGGTTTTTCCATTAGGAATTTCTCAGTAGGAGCCCGGAGTTTGGATTTGTGCCCGGTTAATGGCAATAGGCTCGCCCCCTATTACATGGGACCTAAATATACCGGCGAACTGTGGGTGTACCTAAATTGGTGCACCTCTGCCTAACCCTTCGGGGAATACAGGCGTGATGGTGGTGTGGCAGTTTTAACAGTTTTTCTCAAAAACTGTAGGGAGGGGGCGCTACTATCAAGGTTTTGCCCTGGTTCGATAAAATCGTAGATCCGGGGCTGTGTGAGTCAAACTCAAATGTAGAATTAATGTCGAGGAGAAAAACAATTATTGGTAAAAAAAAATAAAAAAAATAATAATTTTAGTTTTATGATTAAATAAGCAACCAGTTGATTTTGTCAAGACTTGAAATTGTCCTATGGAGCAAGACCAGCATGTTTCCAAGCATTATTATCTTGAATATAATCCTCTAACTTGTAGTATGCTTGTTTAGAAAGTGTGCTTTCAATACAATTTTTAAATTTTCTTTCATTTAATTTTAATATATCACTAGGTATTTTATTGTAACATTTAACACAGTACCCCATGAAAGATGAGTGCACTTTGGACAATCTAAAAAATAGTTGAGCTAATTTGTCCTTATTTCTAGTATTAAAATTATGTCTATCACTTATTTTATCAAAAAGATGTAAATTTTTTCTTACATACATAATATTTTCGTAAATGTATTGACAAGGCACTGTCATAATATTAATCTTTTTAAATAGTTCTCTAAGAGATTCGCAGCGACGGAGATTATAAAGTAAAAGTTTATTTATTCCACAATAACTTCTGTACGCCTGAATTGATTTGGATGTATGAGGTATTGTTACAATCCTTGCATTGTCCCGAGTAACATAGGCTAGTAAAAAATAAAAATAAATCAAATGGAATCACTTAAGATTTCGAAAATATATAACACTGTTTTTCGAAAACGTCGTCGTGTAAAAAAACTGTCGAGTAAACAAACTAAAATATGTGCCACTTTTTAGGGTTCCGTAGCCAAATGGCAAAAATCTGAACTCTGAATGAATTCGTCATTTCTGTCTTTCTGTCCGTCCGTATGTCACAGCCACTTTTTTCCGAAACTTTAAGAGCTATGCTGTCGGAACTTGGTAAGTCAATGTATTCTGTGAACCGCGTTAAGATATTCACACAAAAATAGAAAAAAAAACAATAAATTTCGGGGGTACTTAAAACTGAAACTCAAAAACGTGTGGGGTATCTATGGATAGGTCTTCAAAAATGACATTGCGGTTTCTATTTTTTCTTCTAAACTGAATAGTTTCCGTGAGAGATTCATTCATTAGTTACTTTAGCGAATCGTTGTGGACCCACCCGTGTTGAATAATACATGAGTATTATTATCAGTAGGCACTTACCTCTGATAGATAAAGTTTAAAATGTACACATTATCACTTGAATCGTAATCCGAAATTAATGCAATTAGTGGAACCTCTCGATTTGTTTGCAGTAGGAGAAGGGATGCTATTACGCAGCCCTTCTAATTTAAATGAAGCTTTAGCATTAATAAAATGAGCCAATTACGTGCGCCCGGCGCCGGGCGGCGGCGGGACAACTCGCTACATGACGCAGGTTGGGAGTTCATATAAACACGGCCGGCACGCCATGCCGTGCCTACTCATTACTGTGCTTTACATAGTTAGCGTGATTTATTAATATTATACACTGTATTAAGAGTTTTTTAGTGCAGTCTGGAGCGCGGAGTCTGCGTGGGACAGTACCACATGGGACAAACGTTCCTTCTGCGAAGCAGTTATGCTACAGCACGGGTCGGCGCGTACCGACCGGAGCCCAGCAATAAAGTTATATGACAGTAGGGTTACCATATCTCAGGATTTGTCCTGAGATTTCAGGATTTTTGGACTCTTCTCAGGATTGCGGCTGGATTTTGCAAATCTTATGAAATCTCAGGATTTTTTGAATTTTCAATAAAATACAGCTTACATTTTAAAGATCACTTTGTTAAAAAATTAAACACACAATCACGCCTGTATTCCCCGAAGGGTTAGGCAGAGGTGCACCAATTTAAGTACACCCACGCCGGTAAAAAAATTAAACCAACTAAAAATAATCTTCCTTTGGTAATAATTGCACAATTAAAATCAGTACTTATTTATCCAAGTAGGTATAATCAGTATTATCATACTTAATATGTGATGATACATTTTTAAGTAAGATTCACAATGTATAAAAACTATAGTATTACGACTTAATAAATTGTTAAGTAAATTCGAGAGAAAATTTTGATAATGTAAAGGATCTCAGGATTTTTCAATGAAAATCAGGCCAAATCTCCGGACTTTTGTTTTTTTCATCTGGTAACCCTATATGACAGCCGTGTTACTGCCGGGGGCGGCCGGGTACAGCACGGTCGGCACGCCGGAGACCGCGCACTAACGTACATCAGGAAAATTCTATGCATTTAGAAAAAGCCGGGCCCCTGGCGGCCCCAGGCGGCCCCAGGCGGCCCCTGGCGGCCTCAGGCGGAGCTTGTGCACCCCTTGGCCCCAGCGAGCTCCGTTACATACATTATGTATACCTCCGCCCTTTACATCGGTAAGCTCTTACTGTTCAATCATTACAATACTGTCGTGTGGTGCGCCCCACGCTCGCCGTCGGCCACGTCCGATACCAGGCAGGTACACACCGACCGACGCGTTTCGCTGCAGTGTGTAGTAAAACTCTAATTCTGTCCTGTTTCTAAGACATTCACATAGCTCTTACGCAAATCCAGGGCGAAATGCTAGTGTAAATATACAGGAAGGTAGAAAAATGGTAATCCCGTATTCCGGAAAAGCCTTATAAGAGAAAACCAATCTCAAAGCACCGCGCGACGAGCGGCGGAACGATGCGATGCGGCGCGGTGCGGCGCGGTGCGGCGCGGTGCGGCGCGGTGCGGCGCGGTGCGGCGCGGTGCGGCGCGGTGCGGCGCGGAGGACGCAAACAGGTAAAATCCCACCGCAGAAATACTGCACGTGTTTTAAAAATAGATTATGCATGGTTTAGTTCGTTGCGATCTTGCGTGTAATATACTATGAGTGAGTGTGGAACATGGCACATCCTCGTCGACGCGTTGTTCTGTTGCTGAAGCTGGCATCACTATAGCGTACACTTGACAGTAGTTACTGTGCTCCGAACAGTTAGTGCAACACAGCCGCGCAACACAGGTTTTAATTATCTCTGAGATATAGGTAGCCTAAGTTACTTCTTTTAATATCAGCTATCTGCCAGTAAAAGTCATGTTAAAATCGGTCCAGCAGTTTCAGCGATTAGCAGGAACAAATAGACAGCCAGACAAAATAGTTAAAATTCTATAAATTATAATTGCTTTTCGTAAAAAGCAGTTATTTTAACATTACAAATAGACACTTCAATTTATTTATTATGTAGATACCCTGCACCAACACTTTTTATAAGATGAAAGCAGTGCAATAGGTGAGTCGTTCGCGTCTGTACTCCGTGCAAACTGTGTGACTCGTCGCAGGCGCTCCAAACAGAAAACTAAATAAAATGCACAAAATTAACCTTGTAAGGTGACATAAAACATTATCGTGCAATACAAATAAAGCTTCTCCTGTGTAAGCGATCAATGCACTATCTTTAATATTATTCAGTACTTGCTCTATGGTACTACCCCCGAGCAATCACCAATTCGGCACGATGTTGTTGTGCGTGTATGTCCCGCTAGCCAGCAGCACACGGCAGCAACCTCGGCAGTAACACAACACGACACTACGTACTACTGAGTGTTGTCACGACAGCACCGCGGAGTCCCGGCGCAGGTACAGTCGGTTGTCAACATTATCTGACCCACCCTAAACACAATCGAAATTGGACCTTCTGCCTATGATAATAAGGTTTAATTTCAATTTATATGAGGTTATCAGTCAAGTGCTCGAGAACTGAGAAAGAACAAATACAATAATAATACACACACGCAAATTTGATCTTTATCACGTTAGCATTGGGTTAAATCTTATAACAACTTGTTATAATATAATAAGTGTAATAGCTTATTTTAATGAGTTCGGTCAAGTAATTCTGGTCTCGTGGTCTGTGTGTAAGACTGAGAGTGACAAGTTGCGAGATCAAATCCTGCGACGAAGATATTGTTTTGCTTTCAATTTAGAATTTATTCTAAAAGTATTTCTTGTATTACTGTATAGAACTATAGACGGATAATCTTCAAATATAAAGTTTCTAAAATGGTAATATTTTGGCATAACTTGTAATAAGTGGGTAGTTGAAAAATAAATATTTGTATTAATTGTAAAACTGGTATTCAAATGCTACTAACTAAGGGTATGCAGTGACAACGCGCAAACGATAAGGTTGGCTGCTTGTGCTGTGCAAGAATAAACTTTATTAAAGTATACTATATGGTTTAAATTCTTTAGTCTTGTGGTCACTAATCGTTGTTTACGTTCGAAATCAAGTTTAACCTAAATATAGCTTCTGCTCAGGTGTTTCTTTTTAAATTTTTTATTATACTTTTTTTACAGTTCTTTAATGGACAACGCATAGAAATAAAACTAAACAATTGCAAATTTAAAATGTTTATTATTTCATTAAAACACTTAGGTAAGATAAAGTAAGTAAATGCTCACATATTTCCAAATTAATATACAATATATATGAGGATGCCATAATCAAATCTAACCATTTATAAACATTAAAAAAGGCATGTTTATGCTTGAAAGTTTGTTATCGAGAAAATTAATTCATCTGTGAAATGCTTTACAGATTTATAGCTGCCTATTATACGTAGTGAATAAACATGTCATTTAAATAGAAAAAAAACTATTTATAACAATAACATCACCACGTAATTGGCAACATTTTAATGGTTTAACAATCTATCCATTGAGCATTTACTTACATGGTGTGTTTAAAAATATCCTAGATTAATTAGTAGCGGAGTGATGGCTGGCGCACCGTTCCTTGTTACGTTCATCTTTGTTCGATTTAAATGTTTTTTTTTTCATCAGTGAAGATCACAACATTTTCTTCTCAATTAAAATTTAAATATTCCTGGGCAAAACGGACCCTTCTTCTTCTTCGCTTCAATGCTATTTTCTGTGCCGGTTTATAATTCCTTATTCCAGCAGCGTGTAAATGCCTACTCACTGTTTCCACTGAAATATCGTGTTTTATTGCGGTTACACTAATGGGCAATCGCATTCGGGACTATACTTGATGTTTTTTGCCCCTGGACGAATCCGCTGAATATTTACTTTGTCTCCATAACGTCTTAGCTACAGTCGTATTTCTCTAAAACAAAAAAAAAACATTTTTGGAACCGTTTATGTAACTTATTATAAGGAGTGAATGTAATAGTAAAATAGCCAACTACGCGTTCATTAATCACAATCAATTAAATAAAATAGGTATAAAAAAAACACTTACTGCTATATTAAGACGACGACCAATCTCTCCAATTCCAACATTCTGCTCATGTAAAAATATGATTTTATGTTTGGTATAGTCATTAAGCTACGACATGATGCTTTTTTACACCAAATTGCTTAAAAATACTTAACGAGTTATGCGAAACGATTTACAAATGTGTGTGCGCAGTCAATGCTAATAGGCGTAGTGTAACTTTTGTCACTTAAGTAGACTAATTTATTATCTACCTCACGAAGCAAATATATGTGAACTTAAACTTTTTTAATTTACCCACCTGTTTACAAGATAAGTTATTAGGCGTAAATCATATTGGTCGTTCTTTAATAATGCAAACAATATTGTAGAAATGAAATCAAATTAAAAAAGAAACTGATAACAGGTGGACTGTGTTTTGGAACCCACATGTTGTTCCTCGCCAATCCAACATCAAACCGCCAAGCCACAAGAACTTGTTAAGACTCCACGAAATTAAAGATTGGCTTCTAATTATGTAGGTTGACTTAAAAGGTTTTTAACTTTAATGTCAACGAGATAATGATTAAAATAGCTTAACAAAATGATATAATGCCGGTGGCTCCGACAACGTTGGGTGGGTTTATGCGTGTCTGTATTCATCGATAAATTGAAATTAAACCTTATTATCATAGGCAGAGGGTCCAATTTCGGTTGTGTTTAGGGTGGGTCAGATAATGTTGACAACAGACTGTACGCTTGTCAGTGTTTCACGATCACGATGCACATACGAGTCGTTTCATGCAATAGTTCTATGTTAACGCTCACGTGAGCGTTAACATAGAACTCGTATGTGTGTTTGTTTTAAGTACCATCCGAGGACGTGCGTATGAATACACAAGGCACGACCGAGGACCTTTTCAAACCGAGGACTTTTTCGAGGGTCCTCGGTTTGACTTGACCAAAGATTCGTATTCTGCGAGCGATTTTGAGTCTTTCTGTATACTTAATAAGAAAAAGTTGTCTGAACCTCGGTTTGATCAAAAATATTCATAATCTTACACTCGATTTGTGTATCCACTTAGTGGCGCCACTGTCGCCTCACACACAGCCTCTTTACACTCATTTCACGTTTGTTGTATTATACGAGGACCTATGTGTTAACTTTAACACAAAAGTCCTCGGTTAGGCAGCTTTTCCGCGCAATGTGTATTTAAGACCTCGGTTAGGCAGCTTTTCCACGCAATGTGTATTTAAGACCTCGGTTTGCTAGATTTTCCAAACAGTGTGTATTTTAGTCCTCGCTTTAACAGTTTCCCTCGTGTGTAGTGTGCTATCACTGGGAACTCCTCAACAGTTTATAGCATCGTCTTCAAATTTAGCATACGCGTTAGGTTTACATAGTATAACAAATATAATAACCAAATTGTGCTGAAGCTGCAGCCAGGGTGATTTCTTCATGAGGTAACTCCTCAACAGATAGTAGCACCGTCTTCAAATTTGGCATACGCGTTAGGATTACATAGTATAACAAATATAATAACCAAATTGTGCTGAAGCTGCAACCAGGGTGGTTTCTTCATGAGGGAACTCCTCAACAGTTGGTAGCACCGTCTTCAAATTTAGCATTCGCCTTAAGTTAACATAGTATACTAAATATAATAACCAAATTGTGCTGAAGCTGCAGCCAGGGTGGTTTCTTCATGAGGGAACTCCTCAACAGTTGATAGCGTCGTTCTCAAGTTTGTCATTTAATATTATTTGTTATGTATTTTTCATTGTACTTTTTGATTGTTTCAAATTTTGCTGCCGTCATTTCACCTAGGAAGACATTTCTACTTTTGATTCTTCATGAAGAGCACACGGATTAAGCACCCATGACAATACAACAATTTATGGTGAAAAGAAAATCATAATGTTGTGTAATCTAAGCAGGCGTGTACATAGGAGTAGCTTCTAACGATTTGTTTAAGGATTCAGTCAACCTTTCATTTTCTCACTTTCTGAAGAAACCACCCTGGTTGCAGCTTCAGCACAATTTGGTTATTATATTTATTAAACTATGTTAACTTAGCGCGTATGCCAAATTTGAAGACTGTGCTACCAACTGTTGAGGAGTTCCCTCATGAAGAAACCACCCTGGCTGCAGCTTCAGCACAATTTGGTTATTAAATTTGTTAAATTATGTAAACCTAATGTGTATGCTAAATTTGAAGACGATGCTATAAACTGTTGAGGAGTTCCCTCATAAAGAAACCACCCTGGCTGCAGCTTCAGCACAATTTCGTTACTATATTTATTAAACTATGTTAACTTAACGCATATGCCAAATTTGAAGACGGTGCTACCAACTGTTGAGGAGTTCCCTCATGAAGAAACCACCCTGGCTGCAGCTTCAGCACAATTTGGTTATTAAATTTGTTAAATTATGTAAACCTATTGTGTATGCTAAATTTGAAAACGATGCTATAAACTGTTGAGGAGTTCCCTCATGTAGAAACCACCCTGGCTGCAGGTTCAGCACAATTTGGTTATTATATTTGTTGTACTATGCAAACCTAACGCGTATGCTAAATTTGAAGACGATGCTATAAACTGTTGAGGAGTTCCCTCATGAAGAAACCACCCTGGCTGCAGCTTCAGCACAATTTGGTTATTATATTTGTTATACTATGTAAACCTAACGCGTATGCTTAATTTGAAGACGATGCTATGAACTATTGAGGAGTTCCCTCATGAAGAAACCACCATTGCTGCAGTTTCAGCACAATTTCGTTACTATATTTATTAAACTATGTTAACTTAACGCATATGCCAAATTTGAAGACGGTGCTATAAACTGTTGAGGAGTTCCCTCATGAAGAAACCACCCTGGCTGCAGCTTCAGCACAATTTGGTTATTATATTTGTTATACTATGTAAACCTAACGCGTATGCTTAATTTGAAGACGATGCTATGAACTGTTGAGGAGTTCCCTCATGAAGAAACCACCCTGGCTGCAGCTTCAGCACAATTTCGTTATTATATTTATTAAACTATGTTAACTTAACGCATATGCCAAATTTAAAGACGGTGCTACCAACTGTTGAGGAGTTCCCTCATAAAGAAACCACCCTGGCTTGCAGGTTCAGCACAATTTGGTTATTATATTGGTTGTATTATGTAAACCTAATGCGTATGCTTAATTTGAAGACGATGCTATAAACTGTTGAGGGGTTCCCTCATGAAGAAACCACCCTGGCTGCAGCTTCAGCACAATTTCATTATTATATTTATTAAACTATGTTAACTTAACGCATATGCCAAATTTGAACACGGTGCTACCAACTGTTGAGGAGTTCTCTCATGAAGAAACCACCCTGGCTTGCAGGTTCAGCACAATTTGGTTATTATATTTGTTGTACTATGTAAACCTAACGCGTATGCTAAATTTGAAGACGATGCTGTAAACTGTTGAGGAGTTCCCTCATAAAGAAACCACCCTGGCTGCAGCATCAGCACAATTTGGTTATTATATTTGTTATACTATGTAAACCTAACGCATATACTAAATATCAAGACGACCCTATCAACTTTTGAAGAGTTCCTTCATGAAGAAACCAACCTGGCTGCAGCTTCAGCACAATTTGGTTATTATATTTGTTATACTATGTAAACCTAATGCGTATGCTAAATTTGAAGACGATGCTATAAACTGTTGAGGAGTTCCCTCATGAAGAAACCACCCTGGCTGCAGCATCAGCACAATTTGGTTATTATATTTGTTAGGCTATGTAATCCTAACGCGTATGCCAAATTTGAAGACGGTGCTACCAACTGTTGAGGAGTTCCCTCATGAAGAAACCACCTTGGCTGCAGCTTCAGCACAATTTGGTTATTATATTTGTTATACTATGTAATCCTAACGCATATGCCAAATACCAAGACGACCCTATCAACTTTTGAAGAGTTCCCTCATGAAGAAACGACCTGGTTGCAGCATCAGCTCAAACTGGAGACTGACTGGTGACTGGATCACTAGATAATCCTTATGCGTATGGCATATTTGTTAGCGCGAAAAGAGCTTGTACGAAGACTCTCTTTCTATAAGTAATTATTTTAAGCCTCTCTTTGGGAAGCACCGAAAAACGTAAAGACATAAACTCGTCCTCGCTTGGTACTTCATTTTAGAAAATGTGTGTTAGAAATAAATCAGAACATTCTACATAAGTTAATAAATTATCTTAAACGTAAAAATTGGTTTAGGTATGTAGATTTTCCAAGTCCTCGGTTTATACAAGTTCTACAGGAAAACTGTCCTCGGTAAGGTGAAATAAAGTCTAACACAGCGTCCGCGCTTCGTACAAGAAATAAGAAATATTGTGTGAAAGTACGTCCTCGGAAGGGCGTCCCAGGGCTTACGTAAGAGGTCCTCGGTTAACTTACACAAAGTCCTCGTATGTGCATCGCTGGTCACATTTAGCTGTGTATTTCAGGTCCTCGGTACGATAGCCGTAATTCATATAGATTTTTTTTGAGATAGCACTATCTCGATGCGCTCATTACAATAGATTTACTCACCTCTCCCTTTCTATCTTATTGAAAAAGGCCTGCGACGTATTTAAACCAGTTTTTTGGAGGGTCCTCGGTTCGTACAAGTACATACAAGGTCCTCGTAAGGGTGTCTGTACAAACAAGGGTGTGTGTGTGTGTCGTATGTGTGTGTTAGTGACTCGTATGTGCATCGTGATCGTCTCACGTGGAACATAATAGGTACAGGCAGACTTGTACGACAGGTGGAATTCTGTTGGTGGCTTGAAAATAAGATTTGTCCCTACAGGGATGTTTTATTACGTCTGCAAAAGTAAGAGACACATACAACAACATTCCGACGCGGATGAGATTCTCTGAAGAGCAGCGGAGTGCGAGAAGCCGCGCGGCTTGCAACACATGTAGGTGCAGGGGGTTACTACCCGTGCACTCCCGCGCCCGCGCCCGCTACATTATTCCAGAACGAACATTTGTGTTAGTAAGTAAAGCAAGGGAAATATTTCACAACGAAAATATTGCATAACAAATTAAGTGATGTTCGATGAAAGGAGGGTGTAGCTGAGCAGCGGCCGCGCGTGCCGGCGGCGGTCGGCGGCGGCACTCTCGGCGAGTCGCTTGAACCTCCTTTATGAACGTTAACAGGCAATCGAAGTTTAGTTCGCTTCCTTAAAGAGTTTAATGGCCACCGCCGCGCGCTAAATTGAAAAGTTAAGATTCATTTAGAACAATAGTCCCCATCCTGCCGCCGCCGGAGCTGGCTTAACGGCGCACCTTTGCAGCTCGCCGGGAAATTATTCACGTGGCTCGATGCGGCCGGCTCCGACCCGTTCCGCACCGGACGCCGCCGGACGCCACCGGACGCCACCGGACGCGGCCGGACGCCGCCGGACGATAGCCGCTCGATACGTTATGGTCTTATTATTGCACAAGTAGCACCATATTCGCGCGTCTCTCGCTGCTCGCTCTACGAGCCGCAGTTTTGTGAAGCTGTGCATTTTGTGCACACGTAGAACAATTTTGGCGTATTGTGTTCGGCGGGAGATTGCTTGCTCGACGAAGCGTTCTCAGATAACCAGACATTTTACCGTCGTAACCGGAATACAATCAGCTGCGCGACAGACTGAACTAAACTTATTTAAACAGTCGACGGTTAGTGTGCTTCGTTCTGTACGATTGAATCTTATAACGAATTGATATTTTGTGTAGCATGGGCCGGAGGGGGGCGCACAGCGCGGGAGAGGGCGGAGGGAGGGGAAGTATTGTATTGCCAGCCGAAGTTGATACAAGTCTTGCGGAGCGGTGCGGCGCGGTGCTGCTGTGGCACTTACTCTGTCGAACTACTATTTAAGCTCTGCACCGAGACGCTTGCTCTTTAATCTGTAAACTATGTCGTAGTCCATGCAGTTCGCGTTCCGGGTCGACGCGCCGCCATCACTCACAGACAGCTCCGTTAAACTGCTCTCACACAAACGCGAACAAAGCTCACTGTTGCGGAGTGTGCCGCAGTGTGGAGCAGTAGCGGCACACCGCGGCTCTGTGCGGGCGCCGGGTGCCGGCTGTTCACACCGCCGCGGGAGAGCTCTCCACGCGAGTGGCTGACTCGCCGCGCCCTAACCGAGCACCACTGACACGCTGCACTGCATCGCTCTTGTGAGTGTGTGGCGTGATATTGAGACACTGTTTAACTTGAGTCTTTGTTCTCTATACATAACACAGGATTTCATTGATACATCCATCTTGTACAATAAAATTGTGTTGTGTCCCAAAGGAGAGCAATATACAGATCTTCTTCTTATGTGTATGTACTCTACTAAAATCCTGTACCAAACATTTTGAATGTTTAACGCAAAGCCAGCCAATATAAGCCTTTTTAAATCCTTTTACGAAATATGCATAGTCGGTTTAATAAAGTTCCCGGCAGCAGTAAACGTCGATAGATTACGTGACGCGCAACCCTGCACATAACTATGTATCGAGGAGCCGAGCATCGATACATCGAGCGCGCCCATTCGCTCGTACATCACTAGCGCTAGATTACTATATAGTCCCGCGCGATGGGCAACTACTCTTTTAATATTAAAGGAATGTCCGATTGATGGCTATTAGAATATCGTTCAATTCAATCGTTCTACGTAACACAACGTACGTGTACGTAGGAAAGACAACGAACAATGATAGTTGTAATCAACTACACTGTCCACAGAATCATGAGCAGCCTGCTTGCTGGATACCGTTGTGTTCCGTTGTGATAACTAAAATAAATAAAACGGAACGCGGCAGTGCAAGCTATGACGACGTTATAGCAGAGAATGGTGCACAACGACATAAAACTACACTCAAAATAACATTGTCGTAAATGACAATGAACAAATCAACATGCACAAGCGCTTCCAGGCGGCGCTCGACGTCGGACGTAAAGATAAGCGCGCGACGCGACCCGCTTGTATTTCCAACTCGGTATCAGATCTGTGTATAACTTTACACCAAGTTTGGGAAGTAACTTGCAGTTTTTTTATCTTTATCCATCGCGGAGTTACGAGGGTCGGCGCCTACTCCGCGCTCACGCAGCGACGCGCAACAAATTAAAAAGCGCCTTCACGCAGTACCTCCGGGGAAATCAGGCCGCCTTTGATTGGCTACTTAAAGATAAAACGCGTGTTGTTGCGCAGGTGTGTCGGTACATTGTCGAGTGTGTCGGTTAAAGTTTCACCCGCCCGAGGGAGCGCCGTGGACGGCGGTAAGCTGCAGCTCCCACTACTCGGCTCCTAAGTATGGCCTCGGAGGAGCTTGTGATTTGTTGGGTGAAATAGAAAGTGACATTGATATAGGTACGGCGTGTACCGCGAATACGAATACATTCAACTTTACGTCTCACAGCAGGAAATGCGGCGAGGTTGCGTACTACGCCGAGCACTCGACTGCTCGCTCACTCGCCTGTTCGCGCAGCTCGGCGGCGACATCACACTGTATTTTGTTTATCACGGTTTGAAGCGATTTATTACATCCATATACAGTACCGCTCGATGTTCTACAACTAAGTTCAAAGTTGTGAATTTATTGACGTTACAATGGCGCTCTTCCCTCCGGGAGATAAACAACAGCATTGGACACCACGTGGTGCTGTAACGTGCTGTAACTATTTCTTTTCTTATACTTCTTGTAAAGCATTTAGCCGTCACAATTGAATCTAAGCGAGTAAACTTAATCTTGTATCTGATGCCTGAAAAAGTGTTGAATCTAGCAAACACTTCCTCCTAGGTACCACAGAGGTACCTCCTTCTATCTATTCTCGTAATGTCACTAGTAGTATATTATTGGGCATTCTACCCCACCTTCCGTTCCATCGGCTCACTCCGTTCGCCTCCGTCACTCACGGTGTGGTAGAATGCCCAATAATATCCGACGGAGTGGGCGCCGTTCAACAATTCCGTTTTATTACTTATCGTTCCTACGTCTCACTTCGTTTGAATTTGCGTTTGCGTTAATACTGGTTTGGCGCCTATTCCACACGAGAAAAAAATACAGTTACGGTTAAAGGGGCTGAGCACATTATTATTACTTACCGATGGCTTACCTCGATCATGTACTGCAGATTCTCGAATTGAACACAAAATCACTACTTTAGTTAACAAGTTTCACATTTAACCACCACTTCACAGTCAGTGAGGTTGTTGTACGTTTGTTCAAGTTAGCGATAATGAGTTATAAATATGAATGTATTACATTAATTAAATCATTGTTAATGTAACCGTGTCAAGCAGTCGTCATGAAATTTGTAAAACAACCACAATCGTTACATGTAAACAAACTTTGTGTTCATTCTCAGGAGACTGGTTTTCGCCATGGAGAATTATTACCTAAATCGGTACGGTGCATCATTTGCGGACCGTCAAATTGTGGAAAAACTAATTTATTAATTGGTCTTCTTATACACGAGAATGGTTTAAGATTTCAAAATGTTTATGTTTATTCGAAAACCTTACAACAACCCAAGTACGTTTTTTTAGAAAAAGTCTTGCAACGGGTACCAGGCATTTCATTTCAGAAATATCATGATAATGAGCAAGTATTGAGTGTTCAGACCGCAAAACCGAATTCTGTAATTATATTCGATGATGTTGCTTGTGAAAATCAAAGTGGTTTGCGTGATTATTTTGCTATGGGGAGACACAAGTTCATCGATTGTTTTTATCTAAATCAGACGTATAGTAAAATCCCTAAGCAGTTAGTAAGAGACAACGCAAACCTAATCGTACTTTTTAAACAAGATGAAAGAAATATGAGACATGTTTATGAAGAACATGTCAATACTGACATGACATGGATTGAATTTCGAGAAATGTGTTCAAAAATATGGAGTGAGCCCTTCAGTTATGTTGTAATTAATAAAGATTGTGCAAAAAATAAAGGATGTTATAGAAATAAATTTGACACCTTTGTAATTTTTGATTAAGAGCACGAGTATATAATAAGGTGTCATCGTTGCAATAATATTACTCTCCAAACAGAGCTTAACCGGTTACAATCTATTCATAAATTATGGAAAAATCTTTAAAGAGACAAATTGTTGATGCTGCAGCAGCTGTAAAGAAGAAGGTGCGAAAAATGCGAGATGTTGAGAATGAGCGTAAGCAAGCCTTGGAAACAGTTTTTAAACCTGTAACAGAGCCTCTCAACCAAATTGCTACAGCCAGTATGCAAACTCCTTTGCTGCATAGTAATGAAGATGAAGAATCTAAAGATCTGTTTATAGACGAAACTTTGCAAAAAGTCGCAACTGGTAGTGATGTAGATGAGTCTGATACCAGCAGTGAATCTTCGTATAAATCAGTTGAAAAAAGTGAAGGTCGCGATACATCATCCTGGTCAGTGTCTTCAGAAGCATTAACAGACATTCCATTTGGTGTTAGAGTAGAACGCGGAAAATTGATGTTAGGTTCTGCTCACATAACAATCGACGATCATTATATCATCGTAGCCGGTCATAAATACAGACATACGCCTGGTTTAAAACAACTACTGCTTAAGAAAGATATTGATTTAAGTCTGATTACTGAAGATGACTTGCAATATTATAAGAAAATGTTACTTGATACAAACGCACATCGTCGTGATAATGACCCAAGTAAACCAATAAAAAGTAATAAGGGACAAAAATATTTGCAAGTTATTAAACCTCTTTTTAAACTGCAAAGTACTGTTCAGGGTAATCATTCAAAAGGAAAAGGACTACCATTAACAAAAATCTGGAAAAAAAACATAGATTTGGTATATTGGGATGATCCTAATGAATTGGTGGAAAGGTTAAAGTTATTAATAGCATCTCGAGATGCTGGTAACACAGGATTAGATAATGAAATAATATCCATTATTGAAGAATTACGTGAAAGTAAACTTATAAATAAATAGGTGTAAAATTTACTATTGTTCAGTTGATCATCAGCCTTTACATATAGTACACCTGAAACATGAATATTGATAAATTTGGACATTTAATTCATAAAAGAATGCGATTGTCAGAACTGATTAATTTCAATGATAACGCGTTGTTAAAATCAGAAAATGGAGATTTTGATTTAAAGTCATCTAGATTGAGAGGAATTAAACCTCCATTAGAAGCAGACGATGCTGTGAACAAGGATTATGTAGATCAAATGAGTGCTGATACGATAAATCAATTTAATAAGCTGATTGCTTCATTGCGTGCTCAAATCATATTAGATGCACAAAAGACTGTTCAGTCTACTTTAAAAGCAAAGGAGCCTGAGGTTTTGATTCATTTGGAAGAGAAGTTTTACACCAAAGCAGATATAGATAAATTACTTAAAAATCTCAATAATGGCAAAACAACAAATAGTAAATGAAATACACAAAGCAGCACGAAGAAACTTTCTTCGACGTTCTGTTATTCTCAAAGGGATCGATGATTTATGGCAAGCAGATCTAATGGACATGCAAAACCTAAGAAAGTATAATAAAGGTTACAATTTCATTTTAGTGGTGATTGACTGCTTCTCAAAGTATGCCTGGGCAGAACCGTTAAAGTCTAAAAATAAATCTGAAGTAACTCGAGCGTTTGAACGAATACTACTAAGCAGCAATAAAAATCCTGTTAATTTACAAACAGATATGGGCACAGAGTTTTATAACAACACATTTCAAACGCTAATGAAGAAGTACAACATTAACCATTACTCATCGTTCTCTACTAAAAAAGCTTCAATTGTAGAACGACTAATTAAAACTGTTAAAAATAACTTGTATAAATATTTTAGTCTCATTGGAAATTATAAGTGGTTAGGTTATCCCTTAGAAGATTTATTTAATACGTATAACAACACAAAACATCGTACAATTAAAGTTAAACCTATTGATGTGAATAAATCTAATGAAGCAATCGTAAAAGAAAATATAAAAAATATATGTAATCATGTATCCCTCCAGTGGAAACCTAAATTTAAAAAAGGTGACTGTGTTCGTATCAGTAAATACAAACACAATTTCGAGAAAGGTTATACTCCTAACTGGTCAACTGAACTCTTCACAATAAAAAGGATTAATAAAACTATACCAGTAACATATCACATAGAAGATCAAAGAAAGCAAGATATATTAGGAACTTTTTACGAACAAGAACTTCAAAAATCGAACTATCCTGGTGTTTATTTAGTAGAAAAAATACTTAAAAAGAAAGGAAAGAAACTATTCGTTAAATGGTTAGGTCTCAGTAATGATGAAAACAGTTGGATTGATAAATCTGCATTAATAAATTGAGATATAAAAGAAGTACTTTGTTATATTTGTATCATTATAATTTAAGTAATGCAAGGTGGTGGACTAGTTAACAGTATAATTAATAACCTACCGTTCGAAGCTCATTTGCCTGGATACAATTATTGCGGACCAGGAACTAAACTTCATAAACGTTTGTTGCGAGGTGATCGAGGTGTGAATAAACTAGACGAAGCTTGTATGCACCACGATATAGCATATGAAAATCATACAGATTTACCTAATCGTCATAAAGCCGACTTACAGCTATTGAACATGGCTAAACATAGACTCAAATCAAAAGATGCAGGAAAAGGTGAAAAATTAAGCTCATGGTTAGTAAGCAAAGTCATGAAAGCCAAATTGAAATCTGGTTCTGGTGCCAAAACATTTAAGAGTTTAGTATCAAAAATAAAATCTAAAATAAAAAAGCTAAAACCCAAGGATAGTAAGTCTTTAATAAACTTCGCTTACTTAGCTGCAAAAAAGTTATGCCCCAAATTACATCAAATCAAAGTGCCGAGAGTGATCCCCATACCGAAGACTGGTGGAGTTCTACCTTTAATTCCAATTTTTGCTGGCTTATCAGCTTTAGGAGCTTTAGCTGGTGGTGCGGCTGGCATTGCAAAAACGGTAAATGATTACAAATCAGCTCAACAAAATTTGCGAGAGACAGAACGACACAATAGAACTATGGAGGGTTTAGCAGTGGGCAAGGGTTTATATATAAAGCCTTATAAAAACGGTAAAGGATTGTTTATAAAATCAACAAAAAACTGAACAAGAAGCTACCAAATCGCGCACTAACTAATGTAGACATCCAATACTATGCAAGAGACATCCCATATTTCCGAGGAGTATATATGAAAGATCAATTACCAAGGAAGCCGAAACGTATGGAATGTGGTATTGTTAACTTAGACGATTCTAAAAATGAAGGAACGCATTGGGTAGCTTATGTAAAAGTATATGACTATTGTGAATATTTTGATAGCTATGGAAATTTAAAACCTCCATTAGAACTGGTACGATATTTTAAGAATTGTAAAGTTTCATATAACTACACAAGATATCAAAAATTTAATACTGTAAACTGTGGTCATTTATGTTTAAAATATCTAAGAACTTTTTGGAATAAAAATATATAAAATGAATGCTTTTATTTTATTTCATTCATTTGCAAGATGTCACTCACTTTGTCAATAACTGGAAACTCATCAATTTTATCTACGTACTATCCTAATACGTTGCAACTCAATGGAGAATATGAGTGTGCTTTATTGCATTTTTCAACATTTAATTCTATACCAAATATTGATAAAAGTAATAACAAGTATTATTATGGCTCAAACGATGTTATTGAAATACCGGAAGGCACCTATGAATTGCAAGATATTTACGATTATTTAAAATCCGAAATAAAAGATGCCTCAATCAAATTACAATGTAATAACAATACTTTAAAAACTGCCCTATACTGTTCAAAAGACGTTAATTTTAAGAAAGAAAACTCTTTCAGTAGACTGTTAGGATTTGATAAGCAGGTTCTGAAAGCAAATAAATGGCATGTGTCACAACATCCAGTCAACATTTTACCGACGACCGTGGTAAGGATCGAATGTGACATTGTGAGCGGCTCTTACATAAACGGTGAACCAAGTCACATAATTCACGAATTCGCACTCAACGTATCACCTGGATACAGAATCGTAGAAATCCCGAAGAACGCAATATATTTTCCAATCAATCGAAACAGCATAAGCTGCATACATATCCGACTACTAGATATAAACAATCGTTTAATTAATTTGCGTGGTGAAGAAGTGCAGCTGTATTTACATCTTAGAAGAAAAAATGATTGACTACAATAAATATGTGTCTCATCAAATTAAAAATACCAGTTTTACTCAAGCTGCCTACCAAATAAGACGTCGTTCTAAGAGCAAAATAAAATTAACTAAAGACAATAAGATATTTCTCAGAGCGATCGGATTGATAAAATGAATATCTTAGACGTTTTATCCACTCCGACTTACGACAACAGTATAGAAGGAATCGAATTTCATTCGTACAAACCTTATGTAACGAGTTTCAACAGGAACGATGAAATACGCATACCTATCAACCAACAGGATCTGTACATATTACCATCAGCCAGCACTCTGTATTTGGAAGGAACCGTTATCGTTAGCAAAAAAGATTCAAAAGAGAAAGCTACTAGTGTCAATTTTACGAACAATGGACTACTCTTCTTGTTCCAAGATATTAGGTACGAATTAAACGGAGTGGAGATTGATAAAATAAAAAATGCAGGTATAACTACAACCATGAAATCATTAATATCAATGAATGAGAATGAATCAAAAATAGCTAGAGCTTGGGGTTGGAGTATCGATGGCATAAAAAATATTAATGGAGGAAGTTTTTCTGCGTCTATACCACTTCGGAATATCCTCGGTTTTGCAGAGGATTTTAAAAAAGTTGTAATAAATAGTAGACATGAACTAATATTATTACGAAGCAACACTAATTTGAACGCTGTAAAATTAAATACCGGCGAAATAGTGGAAGACATTCAAATCAATAAAATCATATGGCGCGTACCCCATGTTAAAGTATCGGACAAAGAAAAAATAAGTTTATTAAAACTATTGGAAAAAGATCGACCGCTTCAGATGGTTTTTAGAAACTGGGATCTATATGAATATCCCACTTTACCAAGAACTACAAAGCACACCTGGTCTATCAAAACTTCATCTCAAATAGAAAAACCGAGATATGTAATAATTGGTCTACAAACAAGTAGAAAAAATAATGCAAGTTCTGACATGTCGCAGTTTGATCACTGCTATGTTCGTGATGTTCGAGTGTACCTTAATTCGACATATTTCCCGTATGAAAACATCAATGTGAACTTCGCCAATGACAGAATTGCTTTATTATATGAGCAATACATCAGATTTCAACAGTCATATTATGGACGTTGTCCGGAGTCTTTATTAAGCGAGAAACAATTTAAAGAATTAGCTCCGTTGTTTGTTGTTGATTGCTCTAGACAGACCGATAATCTGAAGACTGGACCCGTTGTGGATGTAAGGGTAGAAATTGAGAGTGATTCAGAAATACCAGATCAAACTTCGGCATACTGTCTCATTCTCAACGATTGTATTGTTGAATACAAACCATTAAGCAACACAGTGAAGAAGTTATCATGAACGCGGATATTATCATTGTCGAACTCCAAGGATTCAAATATTTAAACAATAATTTTATTGTCAAAGAAGTGGCTATCGTAAGTAATGACCACACACAGACGTTCTTGGTTAAACCACCGCATTCGTTTTATTATTTAACTCAAGAAGAAAAGAAGCAGGTGCGATGGTTGGAAAGAAATCGTGGAATTTTCTGGAGTGAGGGCTTTATAGACTACAGAGAGTTTCAACACGTCATCGTACCGTATTTAGAAAATAAAAAAATTATTACAAAGGGTTTGGAAAAGATTAAGTGGATTAAAGAGTTATGTGCAAACTGTGAAGTGATTGACATAGGTGAAAAAGGGTGCCCTAATTTTGCGACATTAAAAAAGAAGTTCTGTAAAAATAAAACTGATTTTAATTGTGTGAACCATAAAATAAATTGTGCATTGAATAATGCGGTGTGTATTAGAAAATGGTATGTGGATAATAATATGTCTATATTTAATTTATTTTAATTATTATTGTGTTGAACAGTTAATAAAAATGTAATTATCTACTTATGAGTGTTTTATTTAATATAATCAGGGTAACCTACATACCAAACTTTAAATGAGCTGTAGCAAAATGATATTTATTAAACGAATTATTGTAAGAAAAAATCCTTAAAGCAATTAACCTATAATAATATCATTACACTAGAGCTAATTTAGAGTTCGAGTATAAATAAGTGATACAAAATAAAACATAATTTAAATTATAAATGAATATACTTTTATTTATTTTCTAAATTATTTAAAATTATTACAAACTAATTATATCTACCAACCCAATAATCATAATACTGTCCCCACATGTTTTCTACGCGTACCTACATACTTAACATAAAAACTTGTGATGTATGAGCACTACCCAACAAAATTAAACTAAGAGATTAATATTATCTATTTACATTAAAACAATCTAGATATTTTATTAAATTTTTTTCTCTCTTTATTATTTTTTGTTTTTGATATTTTTTAACTTCTTTTGTATACATAAAAATGTAAAAAGATTATTACAATAAAACTTACATATATGATATTCTAATAATTTATACATCCAGAACTTACACAACATAAAAACCGATTATTATACCCTAATAACTATTATATTACTCACATATATTTATTTTTTATAGTAACTTATAAAGTAGGTACTTACAAAATAATTACATCGCTTAATAATAACCACTGTCCCCACAAAGTTTTTTTGAAATTTTGTTAATTAACGATTGCGTCTCCTCCATAACATAGTCCACCGGTTCAGTCACTACATACTGCGCACTTAACATCACATTCTGATTGTCACTTGCAGGTTCTTGTTCACTGATATCCAACACTTGTACCTGGATCAGTCGTAATCCTTTTTTCTTCTCATTGTTTATGACATATGATTCACAATAATTAAGCAGAGATGACTTCTGTTTTATACACTCCCGTCTTGTTCTAGGCTTCTTGTTAGCAGGTCCGCAGTCTTGTCTTGCTCTAGGTTCCTTGTTGACAGGTATTTGTTGATCTTGGATATCTGGGATATGCCAGCTTAAACTCGGAGTCGGAAAACCATGACCGTATTGTGAGAAGTCAATAATATCTGGAGAATCGCACATTATTGATGATCTGAAACAAAGAATATTATAATTATTAATAATTATATCAAACACATAAATAAGACATAATTTTATAAGTACTTATACGCTTGTGCAATACTTACAATTTGTTTCGTTTTTAAGTGTGATGTGACCAGTCCGGCTGACTGCCTTGTGATGTATGTACTAATCATAATATATTATTATGAAATGCAAACTCCATAAAACCTTGCGATGTGAATCAATTTCATGTTTCAACAAGTTCAATCTGATGAGCACCTGATCGGTGTCAAATTCTACACCGCGCGAACCTCGACTCATGAGTGCTTTGTCATCAAAACTGGACATTAGGTACATATTTTATCAAGTTGGAACCTGTATCGACACACGGCGAGCCCTGTGTGCTTTGTCATCAGGAACAGAAATGAAACAGATGTACTTATGTAATGAATATACACAATTTTATTTATTCAACTTTATACTTTGTAGGCACATAATAGATAATTATATAAGTACCTACACTGTTTAGCTCTAACTAGTAAAAGGGACACCAAGAATACACACAATTTAGAATTGTATACATAATAAAACCAGGTTCAAAAGAAACTTCTATCGATACTATTTGAATTAAATTACACAGCAATACTACTTATTTCACATTTTAAAAAAGAGTAACAAACATCCATCGATCCACCCTACAGACTTTTTATAATAGTAAGTAAGACAGTAGGTAGGTTGAAAAATTATCTAACTTTCCATTTAGGACGTCATAAGTTTTACCATTCACAATCAATAAAAAACATGTTAAAAATATGTACTTATTACTTAAATATACTTGCGTTACCCCAGGCTAAAGTAGAAACTTTATCAAACGATAGCAATCGTTTATCATCATTGCTTGAAAGTGCTACTTTATTTAAGTCCTGAGTAAATATTTCGTGTTTTATTGATTTAAACAATACATTTTTTTTACGAATAACACTGCAATCATATAAAACATTTTTATAATCTAACATATTAAAATTTTTGGTAATACATTTTTTTGTACCTTTTGCCTTTTTAATTGTTTTGTTTAACGTTTTAATACAATAAAGCTTTGAGCGCAGTCCTACGAATTCTTTGATAATGTCACCACCCATTTCATCCTTAAACAGTCCTGGAACCTTCTTATTAATAATTGGTAAGTTATAGTCATTGTTACAGTCATAATTGCTGGTATCAAAATATTTTAGAAAGTGGAGCTTAAAGTCTTTATAAACATCATTACTCTGTACATCATATACTAGACTATCTGTGTCAGTATAGCATAATTCTATTCGGTTACCATAAAAAGGTTTAATGATGGAGTAGTGAAAGTTGTACATGTGAGCCTTAGATAATTCTAATACTGCAAACCCTATGTAAATTGGTTTATCAAGTATAATACGCACAGGTTTCATTTGGATTGCTACTAGATCATCAGAAAATACAGAGACGCTATGAAAATATGGGCTGGCTATCAATTTTTCAGCACAAGTAGTCTTTTTTGTTTTATTGTTCGAGTCACACCACTTGTTTACTAACTTAACGTCTATTCGGTGTTCATTATTTTCTAGGGTCTTTCCAAAAATACTATTATTCAATAATTTGAAAAAGTCTTGTTCAAACGTTGACTCTGCTTTTTGACGTAACTGGGTGTTAATATCAATATATTGCTTTAAAAAACTACTTTGTTTAAATATAATAGCGCGATGGATTCTTCTCAATACTAAACCGTGCTGTAAACATTTTTTTAAATGTACGTAATGAATAACATAGTAATATTTATCATACAAATTTGGTATTAGCTTTTTATTCTTACCACCCGGTGGTAAGCATTTTTCTGGACAAAAGGGAAAGTCATTGTGTTCCATGTGCAAATTCTCCGGATATATTAAATCAACTTCAAGGATGTAACCGTTTTCTGCAGTATCACTAATTTCTGCTAAGTTCAATTGTAAAAAATCTATTTCTTGTCTATTCATAAATCTAAAATCCGAATAGGGTAATGATTGACACATGCTATAACCGTATAAATTGTTACAATCTAAATAAATGATAAATGAATTAGGACGGGTTGGATCGTAAGTATCTAAATATTTATGATTGGCTTTGACATGTCTTTTGGAACACATACAAACACCTCCTCGAATACCTTTTTGTATCATTCTAAAAATTTCAACATCACTAATCAATTCTAATTGTACTCCTGTTTTTAAAAGCATTGCATCAAAAGATAGACTTGGTGCTGTAAGATAAAACGCGGGATCGAGATTGTAATGTAGTTTACAAGTTTTTCGAAAATTTTCAAATACATCTGTTAACAACAAAACATCTGTTTTGAGATACAAATCTGTGTACATACCCATGTTTTGAATATTAAATACTGACCAAACAGACCGAGCGTGTTCATAGTCCTCGTCGGTAATTGCATCATTTGTTAAATAGTTAAAAAAATATTTTTTTGAGGGTAAACACGTTTCTTCATAACGTTCCCATTGAGACATATAGTCATATGGATACACTCCTTTACGAGTGAGTAGGTTAAATTGTTTTTTATTAGGGAAATAAGATTTTAATTGTTTAAAGTCCTGTTTTTTCATTGTACTAACCAACTTTTCTAAGCTAGTTCCTAAAAACTTGAAAGAATCTACAAACCGAACTTGGATGCTTTCCCCGGTAGCAATCGGAATAAACTTAGTGAAAGAAATATAGTTTTCTTTTGTTTTAGGTATCACTTTTATAGATCCAGGAGCTTCACCTAATTCTTTTATGAAAAGATGGCAATCGTATCCAGACAAATTATGAAAAAATACTGGCAAAAATGATGGTAGTTTGTATTGTATGTTACAATAACTATGAGCTGCGCCGCGATATTTACCAGTCAAGTGACAATGATCGCGAACCCTATCGCCGAACAAGAAGTGTTCACAAATATGACATGTCAACGCGTTTTCAAAGTCGCGAGCATTTTCATTTGAATAAATCATAGGAACATTATTTTTTACAATATCGTAAATTTTTTGTGCATCTTTATAGATAGACTTCACAAAATTTGATACACAATCCGAACCGCGATAAGAAACGTAACGATTGTGGCTTTCGTCTAGCGTACACGTAATATGATAAGCGAAAGCTATAGGCACATGTCGCTGTCGCGTTACAGTACTCGCCTTAGTGGGGTCAGGGTCACAAGATTCATACCGTTCTAGCATTGTTTCAAAATCTGCGTATATAACAAATGGAACAATTTGCTTTCTATTATAATTTTTAAACTGTATGAAAGAACCCTTTGGAGGTAGTTCAGTGACAACACCTCCACAACTATGTGAACTAAGATCATCGCATGAATTAAAAAACATTAAACAAGCATCACAAAAGTACAGTTTACTGTGGTGTTTTGTTATTTGATTTTTAACAAGTCGCGGCAAGTCTTTAATGAGACAGTAATGTGACAAATTATCTCTTTCTAAATAAAGTAAATGAATCACCTTTCCGTTCAAGGCTTTTGGTTTGTAAAGCGGTCCTACGACGGTATTATTTTTTAAACCATAAATGTAAATGCAAATTTCGGGGTTATTCACTTCGAACCGCGCAATATCTGAGAAATTCACTGGAAATGACATATCCTTTACATTTAACACGTTACGAAAATCAGGGTAAGAAGATACTCTTTCAGGATGACTTTTAGCTGGATATAAAGCAGCAACAACAGACCACAAAAAACAATACTCGTCATTATTGTGGATATTAACACATGCTCTTTTCGATTTTATTGCAGAAGGCAATTCGATAAAGCCTGAACCATGCAACGGTTGATATTTGTTAACATTGACTTCCAAATGAGAACTGCTCAAGAACGTCCATCCACTGTCTCGGTCCTGAAATTCTTCTATCTTTTTTGATAAAATGTTTTTTACTTGAGTTAATAATGATTCAATTTCATAATTCTGATGCAGAGTAAAGTTTTTTGTGGCAAATGATTTCATCTCCTGAGAATCATTTTTAAACATTAAAAATAAAGCAAAAAATTCGAAATTAACTTTTAGACAAGTATGATCTTTAAGAGAAATATTAATTAACGTTTTAATTTTGTCCCAAATATTAATAAGAAATGGTTGTAGAGAACTATTCTCAGACGGATCGACAATTCTATAAGAAGCTATACGATTACGAAATGCAGAATGTATTATTTCAACACCTTCGCAAAAATGCGAAATAGTTTTGTTTTTATGATTAGTACTACGTAGGTGACCTGTCCAGTGACTGCGCTCAACAGATGTGTTACAAACAGTACAGAACGGCATTTTAAATTAAAATAGTTTTAAACTTACTATTAGATGTAGCAATGTACTATTTTTACGATTATGATTTACGATCGCAGAAATACAAAAACATCTGGTGCCCCAACAACTTAAATATTTATTTTAAACTAATATTATCACTATAAAAGACAGGCTCAGAGTTATCAAAAAACTCATGAGCCCGTCTCATAAAAACTTGTAACCCGTCCCACTGCGGCGTGTTCCGGTTAAGCTGCACTTTTAGTGCCACCGAGGCTTTCTTCCACCGCTCCTCTTTTGGGGTGGAGGCAACTTCAGCCTTATTGTAAACTTTAACCTCCACGTAGAAGTCCCCGGATACGTCTGCCGTTCGCCGCACTTTACCGTTGGCGACACGGCTGATGAGTGACGAACCGAAGTCCGCAACTGAGGTTTTGGTGGGAACGTAGTTCTCCAAACCAAAGAGGTCCGAGCTCAAGCTGCGCCTTTTACTGTAAACAATTTAACACATTATTTATTACATTTATTTTTTAATATTGACAAATTGATGGTGTATTACTCTTCTGTTGAACCCTACGGGGATAGAAAGCATGATGTTCTGTTATAATAATTTAAATACCTCATGAACTAACTGTAAACATTCCTACAAGGAATATAATTGGAAATTGATTTCAGAGCTCTCTTCGTTGCAGTTCTAAATCCACTAACCAACGTTTATCGGTGTATAACATTTTAATTGACATAACATATACAACAAGCACCTAAAGGTAAAAGCGGTAACACAAAATTACCTTGACTTCGGTACGGACGGTGTGGTGCTCTCGGAAGCTTTGCGCTTCGACACCTTCTTCTTTGGTTGCGGCTTCGGCTCGGCTACAGTTGCGGACTGTGACTGGTATTCTGAATCGGAGTCAGACCTGAAATGGAACACATAAAGATTAATTTTGTAACTAATAACTATGACTTAAGTTTCGGTAATTGACAATAACGCATCGCGGCAACAAATAAGGTTCATAATAGCGATACGTTTGATGTTAGTTGAATCGGATAACCACAAAATAACATTAATTTTGAAGTTTTCTTTAAATTGTGAGAAAAATACATGGCTCAGTGGAATAATTTATGGACATGTCTATAGTTCATGAAATTCCCTATAATGTCATTACATAAAATTATATGGTTTACGCTCAAAATTCTAACATCTATGCGATGAAATTAAGGCTAACCAATACACCAGCCGGCAGGCAGAAACCAGGTCCGTAGCTGGGTAGCGATTAGTACATTAGTAAATTCAGTAAAATTAGTAGTACTTACTTACATTTTATAGTTGAAGGTAACCGGTGGTTATCACTGGAAGATACTGCAGCGAATGTAATATTATGATCAAAATTGATTGATTTTATACATAAAAAAATACCATTTCAGCAATATTTATCCCATTACAAAATTAAACCTTAACTACATATCTTGACAGTTGTATGACTAATTTATGTTACTTACGTCTAATTAAACCGTAGTGATTGAAAATCACTTCCGTCTAATTGCAATTTTATCGTGAGAAATGAAATATAAAACCAGCTTTTTTCGCTCGCCGACAAAGACGATACATGACGCTTATGATTAATACATTAATATATAATAAAGTATTGTATGTTTGTTTAATAAAATGTGATGTAAAACTTCGCATGATGACATGTGAACTAAAAAATAAAAAATCATTTTTTGACGGAAGAGAGCTGAAAGAAAAATATCCTGAAAACATTTTTTGTGCAGAATAATCCATGTAAACAAACTCGCGGCAAAAAGTTAGTCACTTATATGCTACAGTAAAACTTGACATTAACGTAAATAAGTAATATCATCTAACGACTAAAACGAACTTTTTATTATCAATTCATGCATAAGTTCAGTAGGTAGGTACTAGTATTTAGATTCATCTTTCAAACAAACCCTAGATTGTTAAAGAACTATCAATGTATTTTGTAACATTTTATGTTTTCTTATATGTTTTATGCTTGTTCAGTATGTATTAACCAAAAACTTGTATGTCTGGTGTAAACTGCAAGTATAGGTTGGTTATTTATAAATAAATATAGCAAATAAACAATATAAAATAATTAGCAAAGTTATCAAAGGAACATCCTCTATTTAAATGATTTGCATTGATTATGAAGTTCTATAAAATACCAATTTTAATCAGAGACTGCGACATGCACAGCGATCATCTTACAGCTAAATTGTTGAATACATGGGAATGACTCAATCATATACCTGGTACAACAAAGTTCGAACACTGCAAATTTACATAATGCAATTTTGCAGTCTTTGCGATTGTAAAGAATCACGTACACTTATACTGTGAAGCTTAACACGGTCGCCGATCCGACGCCGTCGTCCGGCGGTTTAAAAGGAGTATGGTACAATAGATGATCACGGGACGGCACACGAACCGTTTCGATGGCAATTGTATAAGTGTGCGATGATCTTAATCAAGCGCAACGCAGAGTATATAACAACAGAACATTTCAGAGCTACCAGTGGTAGTTGTTTGTTAACATGTGAGGTAGTGTTAGCTGTATGAATTAATTAAATTAAAATTCAGATGTCCTTGGTGCCCAATCTGGGGTCATAGAAATAGAATGTATGTGTGTCTGAAGATGCATAATATTTCTTGCTCTGTGAAGAGACATGAGACAATCTGTCCTGAATTTTAGGCTAATGGTTCTAACAGCGAGCACACTTATTTGTTAACATGTAAAACTGTATGAGTTAATTAAATTAAAATTTGGATGTCCTTGGTGCCCAATCTGGGTCATAGAAAAAGAATGTACGTGTGTCTGAAGATGCATAATATTTCTTGCTCTGTGAAGAGACATGAGACAATCTGTCCTGAATTTTAAGCTAATGGTTCTAACAGCGACCACACTTATTTGATAACATGTAAAACTGTATGAGTTAATTAAATTAAAATTTGGATGTCTTTGGTGCCCAATCTGGGTCATAGAAAAAGAATGTACGTGTGTCTGAAGATGCATAATATTTCTTGCTCTGTGAAGAGACATGAGACAATCTGTCCTGAATTTTAGGCTAATTGTTCTAACAGCGAGCACACTTATTTGTTAATATGTAAAACTGTATGAGTTAATTAAATTAAAATTCAGATGTCCTTGGTGCCCAATCTGGGGTCATAGAAATAGAATGTACGTGTGTCTGAAGATGCATAATATTTCTTGCTCTGTGAAGAGACATGAGACAATCTGTCCTGAATTTTAGGCTAATGGTTCTAACAGCGAGCACACTTATTTGTTAACATGTAAAACTGTATGATTAATTAAATTAAAATTTGGATGTCCTTGGTGCCCAATCTGGGGTCATAGAAATAGAATGTACGTGTGTCTGAAGATGCATAATATTTCTTGCTCTGTGAAGAGACATGAGACAATCTGTCCTGAATTTTAGACTAATGGTTCTAACAGCGAGCACACTTATTTGTTAACATGTAAAACTGTATGAGTTAATTAAATTAAAATTTGGATGTCCTTGGTGCCCAATCTGGGTCATAGAAATAGAATGTACGTGTGTCTGAAGATGCATAATATTTCTTGCTCTGTGAAGAGACATGAGACAATCTGTCCTGAATTTTAGGCTAATGGTTCTAACAGCGAGCACACTTATTTGTTAACATGTAAAACTGTATGAGTTAATTAAATAAAAATTTGGATGTCCTTGGTGCCCAATCTGGGTCATAGAAAAAGAATGTGTGTGTACCTGTAGGTGCATGCTATTTTTTACTCTGTGAAGAGACATGAGACAATCTGTCCCAAATTTTAGTTTATTTGTTAACATGTAAGCTAGTGTCAACTGTATGAGTTAATTAAATTAAAATTTGGATGTCCTTGGTGCCCAATCTGGGTCATAGAAAAAGAATGTGTGTGTACCTGTAGGTGCATGCTATTTTTTACTCTGTGAAGAGACATGAGACAATCTGTCCCAAAATTTTAGTTTACTATATTCGTAAAGTTCCATTAGTAAACGAAATATGTGTGAAACTGACTGTGAAGTGGTGTGGAATAGGCGCCAATCCAGTATTAACGCAAACGCAAATTCAAACAAAGTGAGACGTAGGAACGATAAGTAATAAAACGGAATTGTTGAACGGCGCCCACTCCGTCGGATATTATTGGGCATTCTACCACACCGTGAGTGACGGAGGCGAACGGAGTGAGCCGATGGAACGGAAGGTGGGGTAGAATGCCCAATAATATACTACTGTCACTCATATTAGAATGACGTAGATCTGACGACACTGGACTATCTGTTTTCAATTTTATAGATGCGAGAACAATCGAGCCATTTATTAGGTTATTAAGTACGTAATCATAATTATGTTTGAGATGAACGAGCTCGCTGGCTGAGAGCAGCGCCACGCTCACTCCACGGCACGGCTCGCTGATGGTGGCGTGTCCCCTTCAGAATGGTAAAGCTCTATGGTGCTGATCCGCACGTCAAGTTCGTGAATTGGCTCCGTCAGTTGAGACTGATCGTCTGTTAACTTTTACATTGATCCCGCTTAGTACAAGTTACGAGAATAATGTAACCGTTCAAAGACGTCAGTGCCGTAACCCATAATATGTGATGTAGCTAATCGGGGGAAGAATCTCCACAAGTTGTAGACATTGTAAAGTGCCTTATATCGGCAACAATGGGGCGCCGATGTGGCCATCCTCTCTCTATAATGATAACTAAAGGATAACGCAGCATCCGCGCGGAGCTTTACGACGCCATCTATTTGTATCATCCTGCTATACGAGTAGTTATGAGTGAGATATTAAAATATTCATCGGTTAATACTGATATGACGAATACTTCACCCCTAGTGTACAATGTAGCAGTAGCTACGGAAAAGATTAATGTCCTAATATTTGTCTTTTTTACCGCTATCTATTCATCAGGCTTTTAGATGGTTTTTTTTGATCTTGTGAGACAGAAGACGCGCAGGCCATGTACTGCTGTCATACATGTGTTTGAAACCACACAATTGGAATAATCTAGTCTCCAAATAGTGTTACTCTTGAAACGATTGTGCTGTATCTCAATTCTATTTAGTTCGTGTTTCATAAAACTTCATTGTCAAAGTGCATGACAACGGTATGTACGATAAAAAGTCCAACGTTGGCTGGTGAAGCCGACGGAGTGCAGAGGTGATAAACCTGTACCGACTGCCGACCGGAGGAAATTAAACGACGGACGTGATTAATGTGCCGCTGAGGACGAGGGCACGCGCGGTGATGCGCGGGCACGCGCGGGCATGCGCGTGCTTGCGCGGGGATGTGCGGGCATGCTGGGAAACCGGAGCAGCGAAGAAATGCGTCCTGACAAGATACATATCCACTTTGCATACTTCATTTTACACTCGCTTCTAAATAATATATTATGAACAGGAAAGAAGATGACAGGAAATGTTATTCAACAAATTATGCGACAACAAGCACCGAAATACAAATTCACTACCTAATCAACCCTACATGTAAAAATGTTTCACGAACTTTACATTATTTAAAAGTAATGTTTAACAAATGATTCTGAACATTATTTTTGTCTTTTGCAAAACGTGTCAGTATATTATCTCAAATTAAAATTAAATAATACATTTTCAAAATGGCTGCATGTCATGGCTGTTTGTGTTCTGATGACTTTGTCAAAGCAATAGTTCGCCAAATGAAACGTTCACAAATGTTGTGTAAACGTGTGAAATGATTTGTGTGTACAACATCATAGATCCAGTACACAAAGCTGTCCTCTACGTAGTTTATACACAGCACGTCAAGTTGTATATTTATATTGTGTAAATTGTGTTACACTTCTATAAATACCACACTATCAAAAAATAAAATAAAACAAGGTGTTGATTTGCATCCTCGTAAAATTTTAGGAGCTTGTCATAAAAATAAAGAAGTAATCAAATATAATTACGAAACCTGGTCAGTATTTAATAAATACTTGTTTTTTCAGGCATACATAACTATTAAATAACAGTATTCCAGAATACACCTCTCGCAATAATCAGAATCGCCCAGTTGCGTATGCGGTAGGCAGAGTTGTCGCTCGGCTATATCAATGTGTGCATAGCGCCTAAACCCTCTGGCAAGATGGCTAGTTCGAATTTTAAAATCACGTCAAAAATATATTAATTTAAAAAATAATTTATTTTATTATTGATTCGTGTTAAGAATCAACGCCTTGTATAAGACTATGTATAACATAGATTTATTAACGTCCAGATGCCTAGAACGCGCTGTCCAAATGCTTCAAATTCAAAGACACCAAAATGACGTCTTCGTTCGTTAGCCCCGCCCACAGGCCACCATTACGCGACTGACGTTCAAAGCGCGTCTACATTATAAATCGCAGTTAAAATAATTGAAAAAATGACTGTTTGTGCGGTGAAATCGTGTAAAAACTACACTCCAAAAAAAGACAAGGATACGAACATTACTTTTCACAGATATGTTTGCAATTTTATGATGAATTTCTACGTATTTCATTGAAAATATTACGCAAACCATAATAAAAACAAAACGACTCCATAATATTTGAGTATTGCCAAAGTATGAAATATTTTTACCCTTTTTTTGTGCTGCGATATTTTAATATTGTAAAATGTTACGAAATCAACATTATTATTAACAAAAAAAATGGTGTCAATGGTTGCCAGGGGTATGAAATACTTTAACCATCTCTTATAATACTGCGATATTATTGCATCAAAATTGCTTCAGCAGATATCAAGATATTTATACATACACGTTATGAATTATAATTGAAACTAAATAATGCGCTTTCTTCAAATTAATAAATTTAGGTAAATGTATGTTTTGTTCGTTCGCGTGGCTTTATTCATCCGCCTTAAGTTACGTTTTTGAATACTGCTTCGCTCCCGTAAGTCGTAGCCTGATGTTATGCCTATAACCTTCCTCGATAAATGGGCTATCCAACAAAAAAATATTTTTTCAAATCGGACCGGTAGTTCCTGAGATTAGCGCGAACAAACAAACAAACAAACTCTTCAGCTTTATAATATTAGTATAGATATGTCTACATGAATAAAAAAACTGCCTGAATTTTCCCATATTTTGGGGTAATCATTTCGGTCTGGTATTAGAAAACGTCACGCACACTAATGCAGTAACGATAATAATACACATGCGGTGGGCGGTCCGGTCGCACACGCGCATCACAAAATGCATTCTATTAGAACGTTGCGATTTGTACGGTACACTCTATCTGGACGTTAATAAATCTATGATGTATAATATATTCATATGTAGATCAAAAATTTAATTTTCTAAAGCCACATTCACATATATCGTAGGCCGGTAGACCGCACAAGTGACGTGTGACTACGACTTTATAAAACCAATATTCTTTACGTATATAGCTTAGTTACGCATTGTACTCGTAATGTGGTGTGCAAACAATATGGCGCGGCGTGTTGCGGTCCTGTTGACACCTCAGCTAACGTCGCCCGCCGACGCAGAGCGGGGTACAACAGCGTCGCGTATCGTTTGCAAACACTAATGAACACGGGATTCGCATTAGTTTCCATTTAAATGCGGTGCCTCGCAATCTGTCCGCCGTGATGAGGGTTTCTCGGACCAATAATCAACCAATTAGGTCGCCCCAACGTGACCCACCCCAAACATTATGTTACGGTCAGAGCGAAATATCAGTTAATATACCTGATTACTGGTCATTGTTGTTATTACCCAACGCCGCCGTAGGTTATCCTGACAAATATATCACTTTAACCGGTAATTATTGATATTTTCCTGCCTACCAAGTTCGGTTATTGTTATGAACCTGAAACCAGCGATCAGCGAAGAGTGCGCCGGGAGTCGCAGGGAGTGCCCGCGGGCGTGCACGCATCTCCTCTGAGAACACCTCCACCGAGCGTGTGGTACCCTGCATTACGTCATGGGTAGCACGTTCGTAACCGTTGAGGTATTTTCATGGGTCCATTGTTTGTTGTAAGCAGTCCGAGCTGTGACTAGATACTCTTGACACACGGCGGCGGCGTTTTACTTGCATACTCCCTTTTATACCTCTGTTTATTTTATCTTAATTATCAATGTGGTGTTTCATCATCATCATATCAGCCGCAGGACGTCCACTGCTGGACATAGGCCTCCCCCATAGATTTCCAAAAAGACCGGTTGGAAGCGGCCTGCATCCAGCGTCTAGTGTTTGCCTATAAGTAATTATTGCAATGTAAGTTTCAACATACAGATAATTTTAGTTACAATTATGTGTACCTACACAATAATAATTGTTGGTACTTAAACCTAATATAATAAATAAATATGTAACATGTTCAGAAATTATGAATAATAGCCGGTTAAAGTAGTTATTTTCCCGTTTGTCACTTAACCGTACGCATTGTGCGGTTAATGTAGTAGGCCACAATATTGTCAACACGCCATATGTTTTTTTTTCCAACATGTCACATGTATATTGTAGCTGTTTATTATCCCTCAATAAATAAAATAAAATAATTAATTTTAATCAGTAATTTGGAGACAGTACAATAAAATGGTAGCCAAATCAAACGTGTAGCTTCATTGAATATTATGAACAGTATTAGTTGTTATTGTTACTACGTGGGATCTTGATGACGAATATATATATATTAGGGTTTTGTTTGTTTAAATATTATATAGTCAAAGTTATATTACACTATCGACATTCAAAGCGTGGATTATAAATGACTCACTTTTTTTCTTCAATAGTCTAATAAGTGTAAGTGAAAGATATTACGTATAATAAAACTAGCTGTGCACCGCGGTTTCACCCGCATTACGTTAGGTTTTTATTTACTGATCCGTTCCCGTGGCTCATAGCGCGATGTTATGTAGCCTATAATCTGTTATTCTGAGGTATAAGCTACGGAATGTCTCGCAGAGTCATTATTTTGCTGCGAAGTTATTTTAAAACTGTGATATCTCTTAAGATATTCATTGAAATTAAATGATGTAAAGGGCAATTTTGTTTAAAATTAAATACTTGTGATGAATAACGTATTTATGTTGATAAGGATTAATTCTATGTTCATAAAAAAAAGTCTTCGCAAATAATGCATTATTTAAAAAAAAAAAACTGCCCATAAAAATGGCTACAGTAAGTCATCCTTAAAAGTTAGGCATGTACTGCCGCGGACTTTTTGTAGTATATTTTAAGAGGACGTTTCTCTCTTACATTATTTTTGCGTAACTTTACCCGTTTACGCAGCGCACGCAACGAAAGCCCTCAAAAGAAATATTTTTCTTCGCTTTTGCCACATTTTTCATTGATTGCTCCGATTTGCTCCGCTCCAATTGGTCGTAGCGTGATGTTATATAGCCTATAGCCTTCCTTGATAAATGTAAATAATTTACGACATCACATTATAAACCTCTAAAATAACAGTATTTCTCCACTATTTAATGGATGTTATTACACATATAAACCTTCCTCTTCAACCACTCTATCTATTAAAAAAAAACCGCATCAAAATCCGTTGCGTTGTTTTAAAGATTTATGCATACAAAGGGAATAGGGAGTAGAAAGCGACTTTGTTTTATACTATGTAGTGATTAGTATAAATATTAATTAATAGTAAGATGCAGCGGGGCAATCTCGACAGCGGGAAACAGCGGGAAATTTCAACTAATCTTAATAACTTCTACATTTTACTAAGATTTGTTGAAATTTCCCGCAGTCGAGATTGCCCCGCTGCACCATATAGATAATAAGGTGTTGCTGAACCCTTGCTGTGCGGTTGGTGAATCAACTACCTACAAGATTTCGCTAAAAGTTATTGATGTCTTTTAAAAATGTTATCATTAAGGTCTTTTGCGGATTTTTGGAGCTGCTGTGGGCATTGAACTAGTGCGTTCATACTTTCGGAGCAAACTGCTCAGGGATTACTAGCTTTGCTACAGCACACATGTGACGTCAAACATACTAACTGTATGCGTTGTAGACCCCGATGGGGTGGATGTGATGTAGCGCGAGTAGCAGGCAGCGCGCGGCGCAATCTCACGGCTCATCTGACACGCGTTGATCTACGACCACGAGGAAATGTGCCGCTTCATGTAAAACTGTACATTTTATTGAACACTCATCTAATTTCATTGAAGTCCAAGGTTAATGTGTTTCATAGTAATGCTACATTGATCCAGTGGTTTTTATTGAGAATCCTCGGAAATACCTACTTGTCTTATTTTCCACGTCACCTGTCTGCAGCTCCGTGTGAACGGTCTTGGCACAGGCGAGGGGATTTCTTCAATGCTTAGGGCCCCTCTAATCATTCAGTTCAACAGCGTTCTGTATTATCATACATGTAAAATGTGTCGTGCCAACCAACACACTAAACATTTTACATGTACCGGCCATTGCAGATGGGCTATATTAAGTGATGTGTTATATTGAGTGTTGATGTACAGTTCAGAGACTTTAATACAACCATTCCGACGGATACCCATTTAGATGTAGCACACAAATATACTCCTCTGTAACGTGTCGATATAAACTTTTATGATAGGAATGCGAGTGTGGTGTGTACACACGGGGCCCACACAGCCCATCAATCGACATCAATCGGAATTCAATTCGCCGCCGAAATAATATTTATATCGGAAATCCATTAGCGGCGCGAGGTAGCTACGTGCTCTATATTGTACTGCTGTGTACCTATCGCGTGGGAGTACCTGCGCGGACTACGTAACTACTACGTTGACGTGTCTCAATAAATAACTCATAGGCTTTTCATACAGCTTTATCCATGCTTTTGGCGACCATTGTGGTTTACAACAATAATAGAATCGCTTTGAAGGCTGCACAACAAATGCGCAGCGGAGCAATACAATCCTGTCCGTCCGTTCACTGTGTTTATTATGGGAAACATTAATAAATCAGCTATAAGCCTTAAATAACACCATTATACACTATAATGATATGCAAATACATCAATAATAAAAATAATTATTACAAGACACTCAAAACTAAATATTCAACTTATTTGGTGAGCAGGTTGGCAGGTCAGTCACTCAAAATATTTTTTTTTGAGAACAAGATAATGACTTAACCTTAAATTTCGTCTTCTACCATACAAATTGCTTCGTGGATAATACCACTTCGCTTTAAACAAAATACAAAACAAAACATTGAAAGTCGTTTATATATAGTTTAGCGAGCGAAATAAAAGTAATACCAGCGAGTAGTATTCATGTGCCGTAGCGCGGGCAGCGCGGGCATGCCGTGCCGCGCCGCACTAACCGCGCGCACCAGATACTCATCTAAACGAAAGTTCAACTTTAACTGTTCGAGCCCAATACGGTTAGTTATAGCGGCATGTCTTTGTTGGCAAGTAATTACGTCGCTTCGCGTTATACGCTGCCTCGGGATTCTTTGTTTTGTAACATCGCCGGGCACGAATGTAATCTGCATGCAATTGCTTCCAGATAACTATCTATTGCGCTGTGTTTTCTTATTATCTCTCGATTGGAACGCTATGGTATTGTCGTGCAAACTGAATGTGTACAGAACACTGTTCAATAAAGGTGACTTTTAACAACGTGTAAGACTACCGTCCGCGTCCCGTCCGCGTCGGCGAGCGAACTGTAACGTATCGTGCACGACTGTCCATATGGTCACTTACAGAAAATAACATCTCGCGCTTTTATACTTACCTACATGTACAAGACACACCTTCAATAATAACGTATTGTTACACAGTTTAGTGTTCCTGCTGTGTACACACGAACTGTCATCTTATATCCGGGGTGGTATACTGGAATACTGAAGGTAGCTAATTTTACTCAAAGGATACAAAAAAAAAAAGGAAATTAATAGAGTAAAATTGGCTATTTCCAGTATTTAGAGTACTTTTTCTCCAGGTACCATACCATGGCTATCGAGTCGCGGCGCGCGGTGTTCTGTGCGAGCCTTGTACGGCTTGTACCGGGTCCCAGCTCGCGACTCGACACGGCGCGAGCCAACTGCGACAAATTTTAGCATTATAGCGGGCTTACACTGTAGCATGTCTCTGTCGGAGCAGCACAGCGCTGCCACGGAGTGCCGGGTGACGTGGAGCCTCCCATGCTGCACGTCGCGCGACCTTACTTTACTCAGCGACATCTCCGCAAGGGACGTAGGTCCTGCGTGATGTAGCAGCTCTAGGACTACGAACTGGTCGATTTTGATGACTGGCCTAGTTAGAGAATTACCATAGTAAGTTTACTAAGTAAAAAGATATAGGTACATACCGTATGTTTCTCTTGATAAACGTAGGTTTGAAACGTTTTACAAAATGAAAGACACTCGGAATAATAAGAGAATAATATACTATTCTGCCCAACGTGCGCCCAGCGCAGTATGTTGTTAGTGCCGTGTGTGTTCATGAGCGGGCACAGAGCGGACGGCGCGCCTCGTATTATGATTGTGTTATGGGCGATCGCCGCCACACGCGCCGCGCCCGTGCTCATCCGCGCCGCGCCGCACCGGCCGCGCGGCGCTGCTTGTTGTGTCGCACATTGCAGGGTTAAATATAAACATTATATTACTTACTCCAATGTTTTTGTAATTAATGTAAGAGAAACATGGTGGCAGCTGACTTAGCTGTCGGTTGTTGTTGGGGCCCCTCAGATGGACGGCAGACAGACGACACCCTCATGAACTGCGCGTGATGGACGCGTCACTGCGCACAGCTCGACTTGGGTGGCGCTCCACATCGCGCTCTATTGTTTTACAAGTAGCCTTGACGTGTTTATTAGTTTACACCAAACAAAGCTGTAGCACTCTCAACGCGCTTCTGTTAGGCACTACTGCCGCCCGGGGCCCAGTCCCCGCCATTCTTCAGGCTTCAAATAAACCTTTATCTAAGTAATAGTGAATCTTCATCTGAATAAATCCTGTATTCAGGTATTCGTGTGTCGTGTGCCGCGGGGAGGCCGCTCTCATCGGCCGAGTCGCGGGATATTGCCTGCTTCGCCCCAAATGGAATATTCGCCGCCACCCGCCGCGATAAGAATGTCACATTTGTAACGAAATACACATTTTATTTACTCTTCGACTTTAAAATGTTTAATGTTTAGTACGTAGACATTATTGTGAGATCGGCTATAACATTTGTTTTTGTGATAATTTATTGTAATGTACAATTAATATAATGTGTATTTATTTGCTAAACATAGCTAGCGGTCGCATTCTGTAACGCCATAAGTCGCATATTGAACTGATAGTACGTTGACAACAACTTAGGAATCCTATCTAAGTTGTGTTCACTGAAGTTCCGTCAAAGTCAGCGCCTCAGTGCACAACTACTTGGACTACTTCTAGGACCAGATTATTACACAAACGTACCCAAACGACGCATATTTTCATTTCTACTGTTGCTGCACGTAACCGAATTTCGGAATGTTCGGAATGTCAACTAAAACATTTTAATAATATGTTAATAAAAGTTTTTTTCGTAGTTGGAAAGACAATTATTTGTATTAAATGTGAATAGCTAATGACTTATCCAGTTTATTTTAACTGTACATAGTTTGTAATTTAATTATTATTTAGTTTTTTTTTTCATTCTAATTAAAACTTTCATAAAGATATTGTTCAAAAAAAAAAATTTACAAGTCAAACTACTAACTGTATTGTAGCTTGCCTCTGCTTGCACATGGAGCCAACTTCCCATGTTAATTCTCAATATTCCCTGGGTAAATATTTAATGAATTGTTCATTAAATATTAGTATAGCCACGTGGACGTATTGTAAAAAAATAAAGAAAACACACCTTATCTATCAATTTCACACTCCGTGGACTATTGGCTTTTTTTAATGTAAAATATATCACTAACTAACTAACAAAGTTTTACCTACAGGTATCAAATACTATGGTTTTGCGAGTGAAAATAATCTTACTTAGATAAAGCTGAAGAGTTTGTTTGTTTATACGCGCTAATATCAGGAACTACCGGTCCGATTTGAAAAAATCTTTTTGTGTTGGATAGCCCATTTATCGAGGAAGGCTATATAACATCACGCTACGAGCAATTGGAGCGGAGCAATCAATAAAAAATGTGGCAAAAACGGGGAAAAATATTGCTTTTGAGGGCTATCGTTGCGTGCGCTGCGTAAACGGTTAAAGTTACGCAAAAATAATGTAAGAGAGCATTGTTCCTCTTAAAATATACATAAATAAAGTCCGTGGTAGTACATGCCTAACTTTTAAGGTAGACTCACTATAGTCATTTTTATGGCCAGAAATTATTTGCGAAGGTGTTTTTATAAACATAGTATTAATCCTTATCAACATAAATACGTTATTCATCACAAGTGTTAAATTTTTAACAAAATGTTCTTATACATCATTTAATTTCAATGAATATCTTAAGAGATATCACAATTTTAAAATAGGTAACTTCGCAGCAAAATAATGACTCTGCGAGACATTCCATAGCTACATAATATCGCGCTATGAGCCACGGGAACGGATCAGTAACCAAAAACCTAACGTAATGCGGGTGAAACCGCGGGGCACAGCTAGTAACTATGATAATAACGTATCAGGTGCGTAGGTGTGTGGTGCTTCACTCTGCACATTAGAAATAATTTCCAGCGCGCTTGTTCATAGGATCCCACTCGTCATTACTTTCTGGGCTTGTTTTCATTTCATAATTAGTTCCACTGGCAGAGGCTCCGGCGTGTTGCTTTGTGTTGCTGTGAGGGTGATGAGGTGGTGGTGAGCCTGGGAGATGTCGCGTGAAGCTGCTCACACATGTGTACCGGTGGTGGAGCTGACCGTTACCTAGGAACGCCACGCTGCTACACGTCGTGGCGTCGTCGCAGTCGTGTCGCGGTATTACTCGTACTGCATGCACAAAGCGGCACGAATCAATCCGACCATTACTGCCATGTCGACGGTAAACTATCAAACTCCAATATCCATTGCCGGCAATAAACCGAATCGGTTTCACGACTGTTGTGCTGCCGCGACGATGAACGATGCCCGCATATGAATCACTACTTGTCACGTACCACACATGTGAACTGTAGCTCTTAAATTATAGGTACCGCATATTCAAATAAAGATTTATCAACTTTATATATTTGTATGTTTGCATGTATCTCCAGACCGATGCCGGTCTCGGCGACTAATCTTAATGCAGACTAGCCCAGTACGCAGGAGATATTATAGTGCTCAAGTTTGTACGCAAACACAGGCGCGCTCTCTCTTCCCTAACTCTCATAGTCCAACGGCACGGCAATCCGACACGACCGGGGAGAGATCAGGAGCAGCCAACGGCTTTACGTGTTTTCCAAGACATGGGGGTGTCACACCACGAACTCACAATCTCTGGACTGTTATTGAAAAATTCCTAATGGAAAACCCTATAACACTTTTTACCCGACCTGGTAATCGAATCATCGTGCTTGTAGGTCTCAACGTTATATTGTACCTATACTAGAAAGGTTTAGGTAGTTAACTAAATGTAAATAAAACAAACCACGTGACTCATGGATGCTAAACCTTTTACTTCAAATTTTAAAATCGTATTTTTAAAGTCGTATAATAATAGGCTCTAGTCTATATCAGAATTTGAGGAACTATCTGCCACGTTAATAATAAAACGTTCAGTGGTATTATCAATCATTTTATCTAATTTAAACATTTTCTGTTCTTGTTTGATTACATGACCCTCGCAATTTTCAAAGGCACCTGGTTAATCGACTAAACGTAATACTTACCTGCAATTTTAGTTGCCATATTACATCACGGGCGTACTCTTCAATTTAGCGACGTTATCTAATTCATCGTATTTTCTAAAAGGTTTTGTGAACCTGTCTTTTTAGGCTCTTTACAATAGACAGATTACAAAATATTATACTATTTTATAAAACTAACAAAAAAGTGGTGTCCAAACAATGACATCTATGAAGAGTAGTTTACGAATAAATGATAAAGTTTAACATACATTAATAAAAGAGAAAAGTATCGCATAAATCGAAATTAGAATTGATTTTGTTGTAACGTATTTTTAAACAAGGAAGTGTCAACTATAAAAAACCTATTCTACGATTTGTTTACCTTTAGTTAACTACCTAAACCTTTCTAGTATAGATCTATCAGTTTTTGTTAAGTCAGTCTAGTTTAATCTAGACTAAACAAAAGGTTTAATAGCTAAATGTAAACATGAATAACCGATGCAAAGCGAGTTCCATCAAAGTGAAGAATAAGCAGAGTGATGGAGTGCGAGCGCCGCGCGCCGCCGGTGTCTGATGCAGTGCAGGACGGATACTGCCTCGTGTGTGCCAGGAGCAGAAGACTCACGACGCGGTTACTATGGCGATATTACTGCACACGTTACTACTTTCACTGAATGATTCGCTTCTGCCGTGCGTCGGCCGCTGCAGCTACTCCCGACTGTTAAGTGTCAAACTTGTCAGTTTTGAAATTGTCTTGTTTTTATTTTATTTACACCAACTGTCGATAGATGGCATTATGCTAGTGACGCGTTTTTCTAAATCGCGATGTTAAGATTTTCCGCCAAACCATGACCTTCCGTGTGTACTTATCAATTAAATGTCTTTCGTTCTGAGCACGGTGTTTTATTCAAAGCATAGACATCGTGAAGGCTCCTCAGATCTTTTTGGGAATTGTACATGGTCCTTCGAGCCGGATGACATACTGGTTGAGACCACACAGCGTAGTATGCGATATACGGCTAGTACATAAGAAGCGTTATCGTATCGGACGGAGTGGAGGAAATGTTGTTGGATCCAAAATCAGTGAAGTATCGAAGTGAAAAACTGTGAGTACTCTTTACATGTTGATGTTGACTTAGAAAAATTCAAGCAAGTTAGAACTTTAAATACAGGAAGAAATAGACTTAGAAAAATTTAGAAGTTGTTTGGACTTAGAATAGTTTGGAGAAAAGTGGAAAGACGGGGAATCCACGCCGGTTTTCCTACAGAATTGCCAAACACTTAGAAAATTTTGAAGAAAAAGTTCATCGACTTGTAATTTTTCTGAAAATTGGGCATTCAATTTTAATTGAAAATAAACATATTTTTAAACTATTCATTACATAAAACTATTTAAAATGGAAACATATTTTGCGATGCAAGAAGACACAAAATCAAAAATTCTAAAGGCCAGAGTTAATTTTAAAAAGTCTCCAAAGGAAAGGATAACGTTTTCCTATCTGGGAACTCGGCTTGAAACACTGGAAAGCTATTGGACTTTGTATCGTGATACACATAGAGTCATAATTTCGGAATTTAACAGCAAGGAGTTGATGAAGTCGAGCTATTATACAGCTGACGCCTATGACGTCACTGAAGAACTATACACGGATTATAAAACGGAATTAAAGGACTGTATGCTTAAGTTTAAGTTAGATTCTAACCCCGTTACAATGTGTAGTTCGAATGTTATGGAGTCAAACGTCGGTCAATCCTTTAGAGTTCAATTACCAATGATTTCAATTCCTAGTTTTAGTGGCAAATATTCCGAATGGACAAGTTTTCGCGATTTATTCATATCTTTAATACATAGCAACAAAGCATTGGACGACGTTCAACGACTACACTATCTCAAAGGTTATTTAACAGGTGAGGCCGAGCAACTTTTGCGGCATATTCCTATCACGGCCAATAATTATCAGATCTGTTGGGATCAGTTAGAACGTCGCTTTAATAATAAAAGATATCTCGCTAATTGTATTTTAAACCGGTTCATGAATCAGAAGAACATACAGTCAGAATGTTCCAGTGCTGTAAAAGAATTACTTGATACAACAAATGAATGTTTAAACACCCTTAAAAACTTAAAAATCGATATTTCTTCTTGGGATATTATTGTTATTTACATAATTAGTTTAAAACTTGATACTGAGTCTAGGAAATTGTGGGAAGTTCAAGTGTGTAAGGTTAATGACTCATTACCCACATTAAGTGACTTTATACATTTCTTAGAGCAGCGATTCAGGTCTCTTGAATTTTTAGATGATAACATTTCTAAGTCAATAAATAGTGCTCGCACAACTAAGGTTACGCACATAACTTCAATTTCAAAATGTGAATTTTGTTCTGAAATTCATAAACTTTTCAATTGCAAGAAGTTTGCAATGGAAGAGGTTGAAGCACGTCGTAACTTTGTCCAAACCAACCGGTTGTGTTTTAACTGTCTTGGTCCAAATCATTCGGTATTTTCATGTCGCCACTCAACCAATTGTCATATTTGTAGAAAGAGACACCATTCTCTTCTACACCCAAAATCACTCCCTAAAGATTATCACATTTCTAGTGATCAAATGGATGATGGTGCAGATCAATCTCCACCATCTACTTCACAGAACGAATTACCAAATAACATAGTATCTTGTTTCTCCAACGTGAACAGCCAAGTGTTATTGGCCACTGCCTTAGTGAAGGTAGAAGGGAGAACAGGTACTCATGTGTTGAGATCTCTCTTAGACCAAGGATCTCAAGCTTCGTTTATTACCGAGTCGTCGGTACAGTTGCTTGGTCTTAAGAAGATTCCAAACAAGAGCTTTATTTCAGGACTTGGTAGTGATCAGAGTGCTACATTGCACTCTAAATGGTTCGTAACCTTAAAGGTTCAATCACGCCACGATCCCAACTTCATAGTTGTTGTAAATGCTCACGTTCTCAACAACATCACATCACTTCTTCCCGACAGGAAGATTGTTTTCAAAGATTTGTCAGCACAAATGTCGAATCTAAAACTTGCCGATCCATTGTTTGGCACTCCAAACAAAATTGATATTTTGCTAGGCGCAGAAGTGTATTGCCAAACTTTAATGGATGGTGTCATCAAGGGTCAACCTGGGTTTCCTATTGCTCAAAACACCAAGCTCGGTTGGATCCTATCTGGTTCTATACACTCGCCAAATCAATATTCTGTAAAAAATAAAATCGTTAGCATGCATTCTCTTACTCATCTCTCTAGTGATGATTATTTCAAGAAGTTTTGTGAAATAGAGACGCTTTCTTTAGATAACAAAAGAATTTTATCAGAAGAAGAGCAATTCTGTAAACTTCTTCCACTTGGAACACCAATGACTACCAAATGTAGAATAATAAAAAAAGGTAAAAAGAAAAAACGTAAGGTTTTATCTTACAAAACAACTGAAGGCATTGATAAAATTTCAAGCTTTTCAAGTTTAAAAAATAATTTTGTTTAAAAACTAATTATGGCGATTTTATATTATAGAAGGTTCCCATCACTGTCAGAACCACAAAGTGACGTGGTTATCACTCCAATATGGGTTAAGTACTCCCAAAATATAACATATATAAGTAAAAAGCATACTGGTGTGGACAAGCTTACGCGCGTGGTTTCATTATATTGTAAAGGTGTTATTATCAAGAGACCCGTGTCGCAGGTTATTATTTTACTTGTTGCCCTGTAGAGTTAACTTTTTTAAGAGTACGTTATGGAGTTTTGTTTTGGTTAATGTTTTAAGTACATATTCATTGTTTTGTTTGTTTATAGCAGCAACTAAACCACTGTTATGGTGGGCGGGTTTTTTATATGTGTTTGTAATATGTTATAGTTTATGGATAATGTCCATGGTGGGCGGTATGTTAAGTGTCAAACTTGTCAGTTTTGAAATTGTCTTGTTTTTATTTTATTTACACCAACTGTCGATAGATGGCATTATGCTAGTGACGCGTTTTTCTAAATCGCGATGTTAAGATTTTCCGCCAAACCATGACCTTCCGTGTGTACTTATCAATTAAATGTCTTTCGTTCTGAGCACGGTGTTTTATTCAAAGCATAGACATCGTGAAGGCTCCTCAGATCTTTTTGGGAATTGTACATGAGGTTGATGTCGGTTATCCAAATGATGTGTTCATTTCTAATGTTTACTAAGTACTCACCGTTCCTAATCATTAAAAAAATATTTTATTTTTGACAAAGTATAGTTTGTATTTTTGTATTAGATACACTTGATTATTCGACTCGCGGTGGTCGAGCATACCGGCCGGGGAACAGGTTACATTTACATATTCATCAAGTTACTACCAATCATCAGTCCTGAATGCTAGGGCTGACTCGCGGGCTGACTCAGCTGACTCGCGGGCTGACTGGTCGAACGTTGATCAAGTTCGCTAACTGTGTGTGGTGGACCTTCTGCACTCCTAGATGATAGCGTTCGATCACAAATAAATACTAAATTGATTTACATTTGATTAACGTGTGCTCCACGACTCCTCCTGCTTCGGAATGCACTATACAGGCTGCTGGCTAGACAATTTGAACGGCCTCTAGAAGGAAAATACCCAAAATATTTAAGTTCACAGAAAAATATTTTTTAAAGCAATTTACACTGAATTGAAACGCTATGAACACTATAGCTACGACTTGCTAATATTACACACCATTGAGATGAGTGCTACGGCTCGTAGCAAGCGTAGCAAACAGCGTCGTAGCGTAGGCAGAGCTGTGTCCACATTAATTGGCTACGAGTTGCTAACAGTACACATCGAATTGCCACGATTCTCACACTGGAACACGAAGATTGAACGCTGCATAATCAGTTTCAGTTACTTTCCACCTGAACAAGTTTCATGTTAAAAGTAATTGGTGGCAGTGGTTCTTACTATAATTACAGTTAAGTAAACTTGTCGCATTCTTCGACTATAATTGGTTCCTCGCTGCCTCGTCCAGCTGTCCCTGCATCGTGCCGTGCACAGCGGGCGCCACCGTGCAGGGCGCAGACACCCCACTAGTCATGTATACTTGTATACTTAAACTTGCACACGTGGATACTTTTAGAAGTGGCGACAAACGTCACGAACGTCTCACGGGATTTGAATCGTGCCATCAGTCATCCCATCGAACCCTTATTTTTTTGTTTTTCGCTTATTTTTCTATAATAATGATTAATATTATTGTGTATTTGAAACGGTTGTTCACCTTAGGGCTGTCATTCCGCACCCGATGTGTGTTAGTAGTAGTGTAACTTATGTGTGTCTCGGAGCCCCTGTGTCCGCTCGCGTGGTGGCCCCGCTCCGCACCGCGCCGTGCGTATGCCGCGGAGGTGCGCGGCGGCCGGGGGCGGAGACTGCCATCAATCTTTCGCGACAAACGCCGATAGACGCCCGCGCCCCGCACCGCATACTCTAACTTGCGCTAAACAAATTGACTTTGTCCAACTTTTCAGCACGAAGTAGATATCTCCCTCCTCACGATGACTTGATAAAAATTGAATTGAGAAAGCGAAATAAACGGAGGTAATGGAAACTGAGAGATCCCTCTGAGGTTTAATGTACAAGTTCGTAATGGACGCGGAGTGAGCAGCGCAGTCAACACAGTCGACACAGTCGGCACAGTCGGCACAGTCGGCACAGTGAGCGCAGTCGGCACAGTCGGCACAGTCGGCACAGTCGGCACAGTGAGCGCAGTCGGCGACACCGTGCTCGGTGAGGTGTTCACGCTAAACGTAGTGATTATATACTCTCTGGTTCACGCTGACAAAATAATTATGACAAGGATAGTGAACACATAATGACGTTCTTTGTTTTTAATTCAGATGTGTAAAGCCTGAATTTGTTTACGCTCGAATGATTGCCAGTCATCACGTTGTTATTTTAAATCTCTCATTGAGTAATTGTAATTATATCTCCATACTAGATAGCGTGAAGTTTACTAAATGTTTAAATATTGAGTTTATTTAAAAAGACTTTTCATAACGAGCCTCATTATTAAATGCCTGCCGATCCGTCCGTTATTAATTAAATGTTAGTCGATGTCCTCGGGGTGACTACAACACGTAGTTATTTAGTTAACCACTTATCATATCACGTTTATTCCTAAACGAATAACATTAAACCGTAGTGCACGTGTGCCTGCAGCACGACCCTCGTACTTCCAGAGCGATCGTGTAATGAATGAGGCAACGTGCTGCCTACCTATCTTCATAATATTCCTTTCAAAGTTGGCCATGTTTTGTTAGCGTCAGATAATTGGGGGACGTCGAGAGCTCGGAGAGCCGCTTGTAGCGCGCACTGGTGCACGAGCGATGACGAGTACGCTAATATTGTACCAGATACAATGATTAACATTCAGGATTGTATGAATACACTCGAACCCGTCGTTAAGTTGAAACCTAACATATCGTAATGGTGTTTGAGGCACCTCGGATCCTTCACTCCATAGGAATGTGACATGAGCTCGCATGCAGCACACGCGTGCTCTACACTCACTGATTTGTTGGTACTCAGTGCAGGCTGTCGGCAGCGAGCACGCGTGCTCGTGCATATGGCCACGTGCGGGAGCTGACGTCGGGCTCATTAGTTTAAGTGTAATAACAATGAGCAATGTAATGGGAGCAGTCGAAGTCGCGACTTTATTAGCAAAGTCATACAGTGGCGGGTGATGGCGAGTGATGGCGAGTGATGGCGAGTGATGGCGGGTGATGGCGGGTGATGGCGGGTGATGGCGGGTGATGGCGGGTGATGGCGGGTGATGGCGGGTGATGGCGGGTGATGGCGGGTGATGGCGGGTGATGGCGGGTGATGGCGGGTGATGGCGGGTGATGGCGAGTGATGGCGGGTGGTGGCGGGTGATGGCGAGTGATGGCGGGTGATGGCGGGTGATGGCGGGTGATGGCGGGTGATGGCGGGTGATAGCGGGTGATGGCGGGTGATGGCGGGTGATGGCGAGTGATGGCGGGTGACGGCGGGTGATGGCGGGTGGTGGCGGGTGATGGCGGGTGATGGCGGGTGATGGCGGGTGATGGCGAGTGATGGCTGGTGGTGGCGGGTGATGGCGGGTGATGGCGGGTGATGGCGAGTGATGGCGGGTGGTGGCGGGTGATGGCGGGTGATATCGGGTCATGGCGAGTGATGGCGGGTGGTGGCGGGTGATGGCGGGTGATGGCGAGTGATGGCGGGTGATGGCGCGGGAAGCTGAAGTGTTGTACAGTTATATCGGTGAAGGCGGCACGACTGCGCCTCATCGCGCTGCGTCCAAAGACGTTTTGTTTGAGATTTATTCGTCGGTATCTTCAAGAACGTAATTGAAATCTTTTGGCATCGCCGGAGCTCGTAAGTTTTTTATTTCGTAATAATTTCTTGTTCTCTTCGTCGTATTTATTTTCCCTGGCTCTGTTCCAGCCGCTGTCCAATGAGTCATGTTGTGTTTAGCGAACGTGTCATTACCGCACGGGACAGTACTCGGCGCGTTAACTCGCCGCAACTGCACGGTGCGGTGCGGTGCTTGTCACTTGTTACACAATTGTCCGCGTCTTAAGCATGATGAACAAGCTTATCTCGGTTACTGCGGAGAGGACTAATTGTAAAATAAAACTAAAAAGGTTTTAATAAAAATATTATATTATTTTTTTTATTCCATATTTTTTGTTTTCTACACATATTAAATATTTATATAAAAAATAGAAACATTTAAAAATATAAAAAACAGTAGCCTACCGGCGGCGGCGTCGGGAACAGGGTCCAAGCCACTGGCGGTCAGGGCTCCTGAGAAAGGAATCTCCTAACAATACGCGCCGTGTCTAGGAGTACCGCTTTCTTTACATCATTATTATAATATTTTTTGTCGTTATTGTTTGCATTCGTAATGATGTCATGTTGTGTAATTTTAACACACACATACAAACGACGTCGTCCGCTCACAAACGCTCACACCCCGACGAGTCTAATAGAAGTGGTGCCGTTGTGACGTGGTTTTCGCTTCTAAAGGTTTGAAGGAATTAAGATGAAGGACATGGGTAGGGGGGAGAACAACGAGTGCACTGTGACGCGAGCTCGTACTGTCCCTGGTTATATCTGTAAGTAATGCAGAGCCAGTACAGTCGTGAGCCGCTGCTCACATGGCGACATATCTCGCGGTGAGTAGGTACAACGTCTCATGGTAGTGGCTACGGCGGCTATTTTGCTACATTTTCCTACTCGACTCGAATTTCAATCGGATGGCAATTTCGATTCCTCGCTTCCTGAACGATTTTCTTTATAACCGCCGGCGGGTCCGGCTAACTATTAATAATATACTTACCTCCATTTATATTTGGCTTTCAGGCTGCGCAGGGGAGGCCGTAAACCCGAGAAATAAGAAAGCACAGAAGGCTTCCACTGCACGGTATATTGTGGCTTTTGCGGAGACAGGGAGAAGCACCTAGGCTGTTATAACTATAATGGTTATATTCAGTCGGCATTATGAAATGGGCACGTGGCCGCGTGACGCGCCGGTCGCTGCGAGGAGTGGGTCTACGGTAGCGGCGTGCTGCGTGACAGCTGGGGCGCGCGCCGTGCCAGACGCTCGACAATCACGTCCTGTGCCATTATAGAGTTAGTGCACGCTTTATTGTTTTCTTCATAATATTGCCAACGATAAATGGTGCTGATCTCACTACAATACAACTCACGATATGTATAAACAGGAATTTCTGATCAATTATTGTATAGTATGGCCCTCACATCCGGCTATTTAAATAAGCTACAAAGTGTGCAGCAACGTGTAACTCCTGTGGAGATTGAATGTATAGTACGTGCCTCCAAACAGTTCTTCCCTGGGCTGGAGCGGTTGATATATAAGTATAAAGTACTAATCATAATTTACAGAAGGTAGCTTATAGTAACTAACGTGTACTCCAACAACGGGAGTCAGAGCAAAACTCGTTGGATATAGCAATAGTCGCCACATCTGAGGAGTGAGTGATTAGTCCAAAATACGTGGCAAAATGAGTCATTAATAGTATAATTCATTATTATATTTTATTTCATATTAGTTCTACAATTTCCTAGTAATGCTCGCGAGTGTTGGCAGAGTATAATGTGACACCGAGTCGTGTTCCACTGCTGACACGAAGATAAATGAGTGTCGTGAATCGAGCGGTGCGCGCTCGGCAGCGGCAGGCCGGCGCGCGTCGCTTGCTGCGCCGCCGGCGTGCACTCATGACGTCGAATAGCACCACTACTCGCTAGCTATATAAAACTTTAGCAAACAATATAAGTAGTTTCTTTCTTTGTTAAATGCATAATAAAAGAATGACACATCCGTGACCAATGGCTTCCACCTCGGCCGGAGACTTTTTTTTTTGTGAGCGAAGAAAATGCCTAACGCATGCCACGCCATCCGGGGAGACAACGTGGTTATGTGCGGCTTGCACCCACTAAAAACTCCGCGTGTGTACCTACTTTCGACTTGATGAATGGGCCGCGAGAACTGCTACGCATGACGTTCGCGACCCATCCAGCGTGGCCCACATCTGGGCTCCATCTTCTTTGCCCGCCTCCGGGCTCTCTCCTCCTTCAGCGATGTCCGGGTACACTGAGACATCACCACTACTCCAGGGACCGTGCAGCGTGGACGATAGAGTCCCCGATCTATCGTCCGCTGGCCCCTCTTATGGCGGCATTAAGTCGGCATTTCGCCGCCTGCGCCGTCCTACCCTCCTGCGACGAATCGGGTCCGCGAGAGAGTCTGTCTCCCTGACCCGCTCCGCCGCTTCTTTAGGCAGCATCATCCAGCGTGGCAGTGCCGCCATCTTCTAGTTGCACTACATTTTTTGCTAATTAGGTAACCGTCAGTATATTATTTTTTTATATTTTACGTAAACTATAACATGTTTGAAGGTGTAATAAATACTGCAAAGAGGTAAGGTTTGTTTCGATATGGTTTGTTTGTAAGAGGTTGTCTCTGCAAGAGCTGGTTCGATTACAAAACAACTTTCCCTGACAGAGAGTTCCTCTATGGCCGAGTGCCATGTTTGTGGTATAGTTGACTTCCACGCGGGCGAAGTGTTTAACGTAAATAAGATGTGTATTTTTCTTTGAGGTAGTAGCTATTATTTAGTACTGGCTTCTGCACAACACTTCATCCACGTTAAGTTTGATGTATCCCACGGGAACCGTACATTTTTACGGGATAAAAAGTATCATATGTGTTATTCCACACTACAACCTATCTCAGTGCCCATCCGATAAGCCGTTAAAGCATGAAAGAGTAACAAACATACATCCATCCATCCTTACAAACTTTCGCATTTGTAATATCAAGTAGTATTCTTATGAGTATCCTTTGCAACAGATTTCCTTCTAGAATATGATTGTACTGTAGATTGATATAAAACTGCAAATTCCACATAAAACTAAGATGCTAATATTTATCGATAGTAGGAGGGCGGGCTCGCGGGTGCTGTGCGGCGGCTGACACATCGCGCGGTGTGCGCCGCGGTGCTCGCGGTGACAATTGGTTTCATATTAGGTATGTGCGAAATAGGATTTCACTGTGACTTCACAAGTATGCAAAGAAATGATTTTGAAATGGAAATAAGATTGTATAATCATGTTATCGTTGACGTGTTCACCGCGTCCACACCACCGCTTTTCTCTGAGATATTCACAGATATCGAACATCGTTAACAAGTTTTGTAAGCTTATCATCTAATTCTCTCGCCTGTTTGCTTATGTACTTACATATTCATAATTAAACTCCAGCGCGGGATTAGAACAACTTTTAACATGTCTGAAGTTTATCGTATTTTAATTAGTACTAACAAGTTCAAAATTAAGTTTTATAACTTAAGTACTTAATGATAATGTAGGTGTTGTTCAAGTGTCTTCATAATCTCGATTGACAATGTTTATCAGACGGTTACCGCAGTGGGCGCGGTCACACTGGTCGCTTGTCCGACGCTGTCGATGACTGAACTCGATGATTCCTTACGAACTGACACCAGCTGTGCGATTCTCTAAAATGCAAGCTCGAAAACGAGTCTCACTTCGATAACGAACCAACTTGTCATTGGCTTAGTATATAAACCAATGACAAGTTCACTCGATCACTTTAGTGAGACTCGTTTTCGAGTTTGCATTTTAGAGAATCGCACAGCTGGTGTCAGTTCAGTTTCGATAACGAACCAACCTGTCATTGATTTAGTATTTGTTCGCCGTGGTGACGTCGCCGGGCGTGAAAGCTTCTAAACCTGAATCCGCAGTGAGATTACAAAAGGGTATTCTGTTAACACGATCACGCCGGTGACGTCACCACGGCGAACAAATACTAAACCAATGTCAAGTTGGTTCGTTATCGAAGTGAGCGCGATCACTTTAGTGAGACTCGTTTTCGAGTTTGCATTTTAGAGAATCGCACTACCGTATATGGAGTGTGCTCCCACTACACTGAACTGTCGTATTTCGTGGCAGCAAGTCACACGCTCTAAGTAGATGTTTGCAGTCAGTCATCGCTTGGTTTGCCTTACGTTAGTAGTAGATATTAATAACGTGAATATCAACAGTAGTGGAGTAACCGTAGCGCTGGCGACAGAGATTGATCCGTGCGGCGCGTACACCGGCCGGCCGGCTCGCTGCGTCTCAGTGCATGTAACAGAGTGATGGATCGGATGGTAACTACACGAGCTGCCGGCACTCGCTGCATCAGTGGGATCAACAGCTCACAGTTCAGTTACTGCGGGAATAACTGAAGGTAAGTACAATATTGTAGTTATAATGGGTAGTTGTAGAGTAGGTGTCGGTTTGTTATACAATAAACTCGAGCCTCGCTTTGTGTTCAGCGGTGTTATTCTGAAAAACCCTCCTTCCGTGAAGTGAGCGTATGGCGACCTGTCAATCCCTAGCATACATAAACGTCGTGGTTGCAGTGACAGCCCAGATTTAGCTCACTTCACCTTAATTCACTGAGGGAGATTTCTTACAGAATAAGCCGGCAGTTCAGCAGTGGTCACTGTCTCAGGCACTACAGCGGTGTTACACCTCGACGCTCAACAGTTTTCAGGTTTGAATGAAGAAGGCGTGTTACCTACTTATACGTTTTTTTTTAATACGTTGCCCCACACTAGGAATTTCTCCTGTATCGTGGGTGTGTTTACAAACATATAAACTCACATACTTACACAAACCAGACCCAGACCAGACCCAGAGGAGATTTGTATATTAGTTATATTGTCAACCTGTACCGCACCGTGCGCGGGGTCCGGGATGCGGGTATATCAAGTACTCAATTACCGAGGGACATTAATAAAAGTGTTTCATGTTTGAAACACTTGTGAATGGATTCAATTCCCGCGACACAGCTAGTGACTGTGTGTTTGATTCTCTCAGATCACTGCTCGCGCCACCGAGCGGACGCGTGCTTGCGCGCTCACGTCACACACGTACGAGCGTTGTCCTACAGACGACATCATCCTGTTTAGGTAAAATAAAACTAACGTCAATTCGGAGCATGCAATGTTTTGAGTAGATCTGTAGACCTTTTAAAGGGTTCAGTCAGTAAAACTGTTGTGTTCAGTAAGGGAAACTGTAGGATGTCACACAATTGTACAAAAATAATTTGAGAACATTTTAACAACCAACTCGATTATAATATTTTTGTTACAATAAAAAAATAACAGAAAAATAACTTTAACAAAACGAGAATTGTCCCCAGAAGCAGTGGAGTGCCGGAAGGCAATACTTGTTAATTAATATAATTTCCGGCGCGGGGGCCTTTTTAACAGCCTTTTCAATAAAAGTGAAAAACAACAACGACGCGATTGTTCCGCTCCGGACGAGGGGGGGGGGGCGGAGCGCGGGGGGGCAGGGTGCGCGGGACAACTCCTTCAAAGAACAATAAAAGGTAGTAATGAGGCTGAGCTAATGGCCGACAAATTAGGAGGACGTTTGGAAACAAAAATAACGAGCAGTGAGCGTGGAGACGGCTCTGTGCCGCCTTTGTCTCGTGTACACGCCGCTAATGTTTATATAATAACACGTACAACAATTATATACACGTCTGTCGTGACAGACTTGTTGCAGGCCGCGTACATGTACGATATACTACTGCTTACATTTATAGTCATGTTTTTGTTTTATAATTTTACTTTTAATATTATTTCAATTTTCTTTTTTATGTAAACTTCTTTAATTTTAATTTTAATTGTAATTTTAATTTTATTTTTGTACTGACCTATAACTTGTTTGTCTGGTTTTTACTGTAAATTCAAGTTGGTATTTTAATAAATAAATAAATAAATAAATAGTATATAAAAGTAAACAGAGACGCCACCACAACCTCGGCCTTGTTATTGAAATGTTTATTTCAATGTTTTCGTGAAAGGTAAGGGTCGCACCTTGTGGCCAGCAACAATCATGAGCTCGTTGTATGGTTTAAAGGAAAGAGATGTTTTGTAAATTACTAGATTGTTTAGTATCGTAGTCTTTACAAATATAAAAGTTGATTGATTCAAAATTGTACCTCGAGCAGACATGATCTGATATTGTACCCCGAGTAGATATGATCTGATAATGTACCCTGAGCAGACATGATCTGATATTGTACCCCGAGCAGACATGATCTGATAATGTACCCTGAGCAGACATGATCTGATATTGTACCCTGAGCAGACATGATCTGATATTGTACCCCGAGTAGATATGATCTGATAATGTACCCTGAGCAGACATGATCTGATATTGTACCCCGAGCAGACATGATCTGATATTGTACCCCGAGTAGATATGATCTGATAATGTACCCTGAGCAGACATGATCTGATATTGTACCCCGAGTAGATATGATCTGATAATGTACCCTGAGCAGACATGATCTGATATTGTACCCTGAGCAGACATGATCTGATATTGTACCCCGAGTAGATATGATCTGATAATGTACACTGAGCAGACATGATCTGATATTGTACCCTGAGCAGACATGATCTGATATTGTACCCTGAGCAGACGTGATCTGATATTGTACCCCGAGCAGACATGATCTGATATTGTACCCCGAGTAGATATGATCTGATAATGTACCCTGAGCAGACATGATCTGATATTGTACCCTGAGTAGATATGATCTGATAATGTACCCTGAGCAGACATGATCTGATATTGTACCCTGAGCAGACATGATCTGATATTGTACCCTGCGCAGACATGATCTGATATTGTACCCCGAGTAGATATGATCTGATAATGTACCCTGTGCAGACATGATCTGATATTGTACCCTGAGTAGATATGATCTGATAATGTACCCTGAGCAGACATGATCTGATATTGTACCCTGAGCAGACATGATCTGATATTGTACCCTGAGCAGACATGATCTGATATTGTACCCCGAGTAGATATGATCTGATAATGTACCCTGAGCAGACATGATCTGATATTGTACCCTGAGCAGACATGATCTGATATTGTACCCCGAGTAGATATGATCTGATAATGTACCCTGAGCAGACGTGATCTGATATTGTACCCTGAGCAGACATGATCTGATATTGTACCCCGAGTAGATATGATCTGATAATGTACCCTGAGCAGACATGATCTGATATTGTACCCCGAGCAGACGTGATCTGATATTGTACCCCGAGTAGATATGATCTGATAATGTACCCTGAGCAGACATGATCTGATATTGTACCCCGAGCAGACGTGATCTGATATTGTACCCCGAGTAGATATGATCTGATAATGTACCCTGAGCAGACATGATCTGATATTGTACCCTAAACAGATACGATCTGAGACAGATATGGTCTGATATGTCTACTTCACTTATTATCATTACTTTCAACACCGACAAATCTTCACAAAATTGACAGTTTCAAGTCTAAGCTATTGGGGTGATTTAAAGACGAATACAAAATTGAGACTTTTGAATAACTATAACTTCAAACATAATGAATCACTTTTTCGTACTGAATGTCCCTTTAAAAATGGTCCAAATTAGAGTTCTTCGAGTAATCTAATTCTTAATTTTTTCTTTTAAGATCCCTTATGTATTTTTAGTTAATCTGAAAGTCGACGTCTGAATCATAATAGTGAAGTTACTTGTATACGCACGTTTATGTGCGATGCGCAAGTAAAGTGCAACGTGCATCGTGTGCTGAACACGATTTCGAAACATTTCGAAGTACAAGGTACAAGTCCTAAGTCATAACACGTTCAATCTTGCGCGAATGAACGTTTATTCTTGGAGCTTGAACACACGTGTAAAACCATCACAATAAATCTAAATAAGCACAATCCTGGCACAGATCTTTAAAAACCTTCATGAAGATCCGAGACTCTGCACACGTATTGAGGAAGTTCAGCCAGCTTGCACATTGCATTCACCGGTATATTCCATTTCGGGCGGTTCAACCCAGTTGCGACCGGTTCCCACTGGTTGGAATGAGATCGCGAACGTGTAACACAACAAAACACTTAACAGATTAAGTTGTTGTTACGCTCACTTGTTTGTAGTGAAATCAATTGCTCTTTCACAGTGTTGTGCACTTTGCGCCTCGTGCGCGCTCGGCTCCGCTCGGGGCGCCTCGCACACACCGCCGCGCGCCGCACCGGTGCTCTTCCACAGTTTAATAATTCACTCTAGTATATAACGCTTTTATTTGAGTACTTTAACTTTCCAATTCGACGTTTACTACTTCTATGTTATTCGTTGGAATTCAGCAGTTTGATCTGTAAATAAAGTCTTAAAGGCATTGTATCCTTCAGCTTGCTTCATAGCAGGTCGGCGAGATACCTATTGTTGTTCCAATAGAGACAAACAGGAACATAATCACCATGACGTGACAGGAACTATGGTTATGTGACATAAATTCCCGAGCGGCAATCAAGCGCCGTCATTGAATGGGTTAATGTGTCTCAGTATGAAGCCGCGTGCACACATGCGGGGCACATTCGACACACAGGCGGCACACACGCGGCACGCAGGCAGCACACAGCGGCGCGTGTCGTGTGCCGCCTGTGTGCTGATGCAATGTAGATAGCGCGCTGTTTGCTTAGACCTCGTCTCGTGGAGATAGTATTCAATGGCGCGCACTGCCCTCATTTTTTCTTCAATAGGGATTGCATTATATATGGGTTGATGTGCAATGGCTCCTCAATTGAATGGCGAAGAAATGTTTGAAACATGATAGAATACACTTGGCTGCCGAATTGCATTGTTACTCTTACAGTGCTATTCTAGTCTTGTTTTGCAAAATAAACTGGCTTAAGCGTTATTATGCATAAGAGCAAAGTGTGTCACTTTTATCAATACAGACTTAAATAGTGCGGTGAGCTGCCTGCAGCACCCGCTAGCACATGTGGTCGTGCGGTGTTCCCGCGAGAGGCGCGGCAGCCGCCACGTCGCCACCATTAGCCGCACACAAGTCGAGCGCTAAAAGCCCGCGCGTCTTGTTTGCGCCTCGCCTGTTGTGTGGCTGGCGGGACACCGCTCGCCTTGACGTGCGCTTTACTCGAGCCTTCCGCCGCCTGCTCCCGGCCGGTACCTAGCAGCTATGCAGTGCGCCGCTACTCGATATACAACATAATACTATAAACAGAGGCAGGCACCACCTTGTCTCAGTCGAGAGATATTGCGGTTAAACATCTTTATTTCTCAAAATGTTGTAAGTACCTATGGTAAAATGATAATGTAGTACTCGTAGTATAACATGTACAATAGTAACAAAGACAAAAAATCATCATCATCATCATATCAGCTGCAAGACGTCCACTGCTGGACATAGGCCTCCCCCATAGATTTCCAAACAGACCGGTTGGAAGCGGCCTGCATCCAGCTTCTTCCTGCTCACAAAAAATCATCATCATCTCCACAGCCTTTTCCCAACAATGTTGGGGTCGGCTTCCAGTCTAACCGGATGCAGCTGAATACCAATGTTTTACATGGAGCGACTGCCTATCTGACCTCCACAACCCAGTAACTGGGCAACACGATACCTCTTGGTTAGACTGGTTGTCAGACTTCTTGGCTTCTGACTATCCGTAACGACTGTCAAAGATCTACGAATGAGAGCCGGGACCAACGGCTTTACGTGCTTTCCGAGGCACGGGGGTGTCACACCACCAACTTCCAAACTCCGGGCCGCTACTAAGAAATTCCTAATGGAAAAACTCAATAACACTTTTTGCCCGACCTGGGAATCGAACCCGGGACTCCATGCTCCTCAGTCGAGCTTGCGACCACGAGACCAACGGGGCAGTCCTGCCCACAACAAATAATTGACGTAAATAACAAGACATTAAAGGTCACATTCAAGCGAGAAATATTAATCACTCACATACCTACATAATATCTAACGATTCGATCACTTAGTTTTGTGAAAGCTTGTCAACTGTCTCTATTGTTACTGTTATCATGGTTGCTGTGTGAACTTCACACGTGTCTTGACTTGCATTATCTTATCTCCTGAACACGCACACCGTGCAGCTTGTCTTACGAATTCTCATACATATAGCTGTACGCATCGCTTGCTAGTAGTTTCCATACGCGTGGTCATTTGCTTTGCTGTCGCTACTACTCGCTACCCGCCTTTTATGCATGCATGCTTTTTGTCGCTAGCAAATCTCGTTAGCTTGTTTTGTTGTCTGTACCTCGCTCCTTGCTCTATATGTATGCATGCGTGGTGGCTTTCAGCCAGCTTGTTTTGCTGTCGCCCGCTGGTCCCGGTCACTTTGCATGCATGTCGGGCGCGTGCTCTGTGGCCGCACGCATTCAGTTATTCTGCCGACGAATGTGGTGGGCCGCCGGGATACGTACCGATGTCACCCGAAAAATGTTTTCGTGAAAAATGATTTAGTGCGACACTCGGAGCTGGATCACATTCTCACTGGGAACGAACATGTTCCTACTAACTTATGCTTTTACAACAGAGGGCTCTGAAATATCGGTGTTCCACAATACTAAGTAATAAGTATGGTGTTAGAAATAATTGTTGTGATGCACTGTGCTGCTAGCTCAGTGCTCCAAGGTGCGACTGACATCGTGACAATAAATAGAGGTTTTTTTTTCTTCTTAGCTACAATCTTCTTCTTTATCCCTTCTCGACAAGTGTGTCCGCGGCCAGAAGGTGCCTGATGATCTCTGTCAGTCTGTTTTTTATAAGTAAAGACTTGTAATTGGCTGTCAGTTTCACCTACTATTTTATATTCTGTTTTGTTTAGCTGTAAGTCTTCCATAATAAATAAACAAATATATTTATTCTTTCGAAGACAAACTATACAGGGTGGAATTTTATAATGCTACCCGGAGGGAAAGTACTCTAAATACTTAAGTAAGCATATTTTACCCAAAGGAAACATTCCTTTATTTTTAAAAAGAAACAAAACTGCATTTAAATAATTTTGAAAAAACGCTTGCCACACCCGGGAATCGAACCGACTAAAATCGGAAAAAAATAGCATCCTGTATTTTTATGGCACTAATCGATAGGGTCAATCATAAGTATCAAATCTCTGCAAACATGGTAAGCTAAATTAAATAAAAACTATGAAATTTCAATCTAAACTTATTTTATACGGACGAAAAAAATGTGTACATTAACTAATTGCATGCTCGAAATGACGTTCATTTTCTTCGATGCACAAATTCATTATTTTAAGGAATTCATTTTGAATTACTTTTAGTAGGGTGTTTTGGTGAATATTGAAAATTGCATTACGCTACCAAAAGTTACTCAAAATGATTTTTTTTTAAGGAATAAATTGATTCATCCAAGAAAGTGAAGCTCATTTCCATCAAGGACTTAGTTAGTTTACTCGTTTTTTTCGTTTTCCCGTCCGAATAAAATAAGTTTACATTAAAATTGCATGTTTTATTTTTATTTTAATTTACCATGTTTGCAGAGATTTGATCCTTATGATTGACCCTATCGATTGATGCCATAAAAGTAAAGGATGCAATTTTTTCGAATTTTAGTCGGTTCGATTCCTGGGTATGGCAAGCGTATTTTCAAAATTATTTAAATGCAGTTTCGTTTCTTTTTTAAAATAAAGGAATGTTTCCTTTGAGTAAATTTTGCTAACTTAAGTATTTAGAGTACTTTCCCTCCAGGTAGCATAATAAAATTCCACCCTGTATTATAGATATTATATTGTTGCGACCCAGAATTTGGCCACTTTGACTGCGTTGTCGGTGGCAGCCATGAAATCTTCCTGCGTGTAGCTTTTAGGGCACGCAGGGCACGATATGTGAGATAGGCCATTGTTTGTGCTGCACCACACAAACAGCTCAAGTCGCTACCATCACTGACTCCTCACCTAAACTTGTTGTGTTAGTCTGAGACACCTTTTTTGCACCTCACTATTGATGGCTCCAAGGCCAGAGTAATAATAGAGGAATAATGATAGTGTCGTTAGGAAGGCTGGCGTGCTCGCTCACTTCTCACTTGAATGCGGACTCCTTGTGGAGGCGGGAGGTACAGGAGGCACCTCCCTCACTGGTCACGTGTGACAGCGTTGCTGATGTTTTGATCGCGTCTCCCACAAACCACGTCAACACAGCAAGTCACAGGCTTCATGTACGGTCAGCACAAGCGGTAGCGCCCCGGTGAGGACGGACCTAGCTCTGTAGCTCTGTGGCGCCTGGCAACAAGTTGATACGGCAGCTTACCTAATAGTTGACACCCAAACGACTCACTAAACTTGTATTGTTCTGAATGTGAAGCATACAAGGGCCACAATAACATATTGTAACGTTTACTGTCGCGGCCTGCCTGCATGCACGACCTGTCGTTAACCAATCATTCATATTAAAAGGTTTTCATAACATATAGTTGAAGCAAGTTTCACGCAATCGACTCAACTCGTCGGCTTGTGGGTGACACTCAATGACAAAGTAAAAAAATAGATTGGCTCTCTCGATTGGCTCGGATCGAACCATTAAATATTTAGCGGGTATCGGCTCATCACAACTGCTGAGACATTACTCCATTGTGATGCGGTCCGCCTTTGTTCTGCTCTCACGGAATTATTAAATACATTCAGTGTACACGGTACACTACTACTAGTAGGTACCGACAGAATGAGTTCAACTCAAATTATTCTGTCGAGGAAAAACTCGTCTCCGAAGTTACAGTGCGGGTATATTTGCTTAAAGCCTTAGTATTACTAGTACTACGAAATTCGTACGAAATAAGTTCCATTTGGAGAGTATGAGGATTACGCGAAAGGCGCATTCGGTAAAATTGGAACGAGATTGCATATAAATGTGCGCGAGGGGGCGCTGGCGGGCGCCCGGCGCCGGGGCGCAAGTAGCGGCGACCTACTACGAGCACCGTCTGTCCATGAGCCAACTCATTTGTCTCGTGAATGATCTGACAGTATGCTGCAGGTAGACACTCGACAATGTCAACAATCTGTCAACGACGTAGAGACATTGTGCCCGTAGGTAGATGCGCCACCGCAATACGTATTCAATGAAACGATAATGTGCGAATGTGTAGCTTTCAATTGTTCAAGTAGATTATGTCACAGCCACAAAGCATTTATTAAAATTAGACCATTTTCAGGCACTTTTAAATTGTCAAAAAAGTTTTACAGAAAATTGAAGCTAGTAGGTAGATCGTTCCACAACGTAGATCTCTATGGAGAAGAACGAGCAAAAACTCCATGGACACTCCTTTCACATTGGTTTTTACAAAATGTTGGTTACATATTCTTGTTGCTTCTTTATGTGAAACAATGAAAGTGTATAAAATAATTATATGTGTGAATAATAAAACCTCGTGAAGGCCGAGAATGATAAGAAGGGTTCACTAATGTTTCACCAAAACACCACTGACAAATGTTTAGTTTAAAACCAACGTTTCGTATACTATTTATTTCACAAACCACTTATTCGGCAAAAGTTTTATTTTATAATCACACGCTTTACAAAGATTTATTTGGCAAATGCTTCTCTTTGCAAATGTTTCGGCTGGTATTTAATGATTTATATATATTTTTCATTTTATACATATTTAGATTGTTTTGGAATAATTTAGGTCTAATATTTTTCAGGCAAGTACTGAAATTCTTTAAACCCGCTAAAGTATTTTAAAATTAAGTTACTCTAGCGTTTTATGATATGAAATTAAAAAAATAAATAAAAAGTTTATCGGATAACTATTTTGTTAAGTGAGTTATTTGACAAACTTGTTGTTGTATACTGATGAGATGACAAATCATGTGTTTGCCAGACGTTGTGCTTGTCAAGTAAACATCTGTAAGTTAATTTTTATGTTAGTTCCGTACCCAAAAGGGTAGACCGGAAAGGGTCCCGTTCACACAGCTCCGGACAGACAGACAGACAGACGGACAGCGAAGTCTTAGTAATAGGGATAACTAAGACTTCGCTGTTTGTCTGTCCGTCTGTCACCAGGCTGTACCTTATGAACCGTGATAGTTAGACAGTTGAAATGTTTACGGACGATGTATTTCTGTTGCCGCTATAACAACAAATACTAAAAACTAGAATAAAATAAATATTTAGGAGGGCTCCCATACAACTAACGTGACTTTTTTGCTCGATATTGATAACGGCAACAGATATAAGCTTCAAATATTCACAGAATATTTAGTTATATATTAACTTTACAAAAAAATTATTAAATTAAAATAAAACAACAATGTAAGGGGGGCTCCCATACAACAAACGTGTTTTATTTATTTAAACTGTATGCACAAAAAAAAAGTACAAAGGCGGACTTAATGCCTTAGGCATTCTTTATCAGTCAACCAAAGGTGGTGAAGAGATATCACAGCAGGTGCAAATTATTGTACGAGAGTAAACAAAATTAAATGTACACAAGTACAAAGTAATTTTAATACTCTAAACTTGCGTGTTGTGTTTTGTTTTTGCCTTTTTAATAAATAATACGAAACGGACGGTACGGCACCCTTCGTGCACGAGTCCGACTCGCACTTGGCCGGTTTTAAAATTCAGTTTTAGAAATAATAATAAAGAAGGAATTACAAAATGTTAATACTTAACTTTGCGTGTAGATGTATTAAAAATTCTGTGCACTGTTATGCATATTGTATTTGCCAACTGTTAACGTTTGTCCGCGTCTAGCGCGGAGACACATTTGGAAAACATTTGTTTCAGCCCGACTTATGAAATTGTATTGTGGACGTGTTTGCGAAGCGACTGTTGTTATAAACACTTAAATGAGAGTGGAGGCGACCTCGTCACACTGACGTCACTTGGCGTTTAGATTAGCGGAACAACAAGTTTATTTATTCCTCATTGTGTATTCTTAGTGTTGTTATTTGAACTTTTGTACTGCCTAATGCCATCAGTTACTGTTGTATGTTACAAGTACTGCCGTCATGTAGAGTCAGCTTCAGAGAAATGCTGCGGGTTGTTCGAAAGAGATACCGCGCCCCCGGAACGCAAAGGGCACAAGAAGGAACATGGATGGATTTTAGTGAGTAAACGTCTGACACTCCCTCCTGCCCCGCCCAGGGCGGAGGCAGAAATTTAACGATTTCGTAAATTAAAAAAAAAAACTTCAGAGTAAAGGCGGGTACCTTTACTCTGAAGTTTTTTTTTTTTTTTAGTAATGACATCATACCGTATAACCGTAGTGTTGGGGGTCCCTTTTCTCTGAAGCTGACTGTACTATACTAGTCCTATTCACTAAAAGGTACCTACTGTAATTTGCAATTTTTGTTTCGTTAATTTTGTAATTCTATTTGGGTAGGCTTTTGGCTCTTGTATAGGTCAGAGGTGGCATAGACAATGTCAACGATGGAGTAAGCTTACCCAGAAGAAACCTGCTCACTCTGACTTTAAAGAGATTAGGGTTGCATGGGAAATGCAATATACATATTCGGCAGAAACTTTTATTTAAAAAATAAAATAAATGTAGTACCTACTTACATAGGAATATATACTACTCGTTTGTTTACATGATTTCTTCCAAAAATAAAAAATATATTTTCATCACGTTCCTATAATAAACAAGTTGTTTTTATTTCCTGATTCTGAATATGTGTACCTACAACTGATTTTTTTTATGATAAAATTTTCGTTGTGCCCTTCCTCGTCACTCTCGCTACTCTCTGTAGTATGTGTGACGGCTGGGTCCACGCGACTCACTCTACGAGACACAAGGGCACACGACGATCATTTCGCGATGATTGACCGTCGAGTAGTCGAGTCGAATGTAACTCGGAACCTCACTTGGCGTAGAACACACATCTATAGGTAAGCACTATAAGCAGCGCTTTCTAATGTTCTTGCAATTTGCATAACAATCGAGCGAAGTATAAGCGAACTGATCGAGTATTACCTGATAACGCGATGAGGCGCAGTCGGACACAATGGGGACCTCCACCCGACAGTTTACATTGTGAGCACATCGCCGACTAGTTGAAACTAACCGGCCGCCCTATTCCCATCAGATAAGTGTGCTTAGAGTCGCGTCGGGGCGCGAGGGCGCGGGGCGCGGGGCGCGGGGGCGCGGGGGCGCGGTATGCTACGCATATTTGTCGTTGATGCGAGGCAGAGGTGAGATGTCCCCGATACATTAGTATTACTCAGGCTCTCACTAGAAACTCCTTCTTTGAAACTTATTTAATCTGTGACCTGTGTCACAGATTAAATAAGTACCTGTGTGCGCGAATAACAAAAGGTATTCGTGCACACAGTGATGATTTTTATTAAATAAATAAAAAGCTATGTATGTATTATCTATTTTAATGACATCTTCAAGTAAGGGTATAGTAGTAGTCAACTCTGCTGTGGAGCCAACGGGGTGTTACGAGTTGTTCATATACTTACAATATGAAGTGTAGTAACAAGTGCTGACGTGTGAGAGGCGCGGGTAGTCTGGCGCCGGACCGTCGAGCTGCCTAGTGACTGCTGTATAACAAGCTAGAATATAGCTCCTCGCCCGATGTCGTTCGCATTCAAATAACAACACTATAAAAATCCTTTAAAGTGTGCAGTAAACATACGTATGATGTTAATGTTGCCGACACACGTATTTCATATAACATTATAAAATTAAATTGACAATTTAAAGCAATTTCAATGTATAATGCATTTCATAGTAATTGCATGTGACATTACTTTAAAGCACACCAAGTTATATTATAATAACAAACGACGCTGTTCGTGTAAATACGGGCGGCGAGCACACGCCATGTTCGACCTTAGGGCTAGTGCAGTAGAGGCGCTGGCACGCACCGGAGCTACTAATTAGGCGAAGTAGTGAGCGGCTACAGACGGTGTGCAGTGGCGACACCGCGCGGCGCACACACACAACACTCGCACCGTGTTTCTGACGACGGCGAACTATCTACTTATGTGTGGATTGTGCCGACTAGGTAAAGCACAGAAGGCGTCTCTGCTCTGCAAGCTGTAGCGAGCCAGGTTTGTCTCGAGCACGCTGCGCTGTTGCCACTTACGGTCTTTGTCCGTCAGGTATCATAATGACCCGCTTCGATTTTGGTTTCCCATATCACTATCAATACGTTCTCCCGCACATACTCGTACATACATTACCTCATTACTCATTAAATTATTCTGCGACTGAGGTCTTGGGTTCTGTAGAGCAAAAAGTGTTATTGGGTTTTTCTACGAAATTCTCAGTAGCAGCCCGGTGTTAGGATTTGTGCCCGGTTAATGACAATAGGCTCGCCCCCTATTACATGGGACCTACAACATACCAGCGAACTGTGGGTGTACATTTGTACACCTCTGCCTAACCCTTCGGGGAATACAGGCGTGATGGTATGTTATGAATAAATTATTCTATTTCAAAGTAGATATTATTAAATTCTTTTTCTCATAATGTTTTTTTTATGTGTAAGTTTCAGTCCATATTTTGTTTGATCGATGAATTTTGGTGTAATAGGTAGATCACTAAATTTGACTGACAACACGTTTTTTTACACACAGAGAAAACTCCTTAGTATAAACCACAGAACAATAAAAACGGGTATAAACAGTGCGAATATTAAATCTATTATTATTTTTTAAGTGACGTATCGGTTGTGTGGAAAAAATAAGTACTGGTTAAAATGTTCGCTTTAACCTGCTTTGAAGCAGAGTTCAAATTGTATATTGTTTGTAAGTGCATCACCTTCCGTGCATGTGAGCGGCGCGGCGGCGCTCATCTCCTAATTGAAAGCGATGCCAGTTTGTTAATGTTCGTGAAGACTATTGTCATTTCGGCAGCTTTTGTGAGTGCTGCAGTAGTGAGGCCATGAGGAGCGCCGCCCGCCGTGTGTGTGGCATTCGTTTTACTTACATTCTGTATAAAAGAACACATACTTAATTTGAAAACTGCTTTTGTATAAAAGACAAGTGTTTGAATGTAGAAGCAACTGTTTTCAATAATAATAATAGTCTTCTTTAACATTTCCTAGTGATTTAAGACTATTCGGTGATATGGCCAGTTATCATCAATTGTTACTCAAAACATTTGCACGCCATTATATGTGGCAAACATGTCTGAACCAATTTATTTTTTTATGTTATCTTGCATGCACTTTTTATTATTGAATACACATGTTTGGGCAAACAAATGTTATCTTATCTTATCTTATCATCCCAACGCTGCATCAGTGAGCGGGAGCGTCGCGCCGCCACGTGCTGCACGGCGCTCGTGTGCGTATGGAGTCACTCCGTCACCGCGTGCCAATAGAATGCGGGCTTCGTGCGCGACTGCCTACCAGTACTTACCGGCGATCAGCACGGATCATGTTAGTTGCAGCATTATATCGTATGTGTTGGACCTTTCTACCTAACGACGGAAGGGGGGGGGGGGGGGGCGGACTTCGAACTATATTAACTCCAACTGTTTTAGCGTCAAAGTTGGAGATAATCCCAAGCTAAGCAGAGCTTGTGTTATGGTAACCAGACAACTGGTATACATACTTATATAATTTTATAAATACATACATATTATAGATAAATCACACCCAGACACAACAAACAATCATGCTCATCACACAAAGTCCTGGGTGGGAATCGAACCCACGACCTCCGGCTTAGCAGTCAGGGCCACTAACCACTAGACCAACAGGCCCGTCTAATGCGTTTACAAACATATAAAGGCATACACTAACACCTAAGCCCGGAACAACTATTTGTAGATCATTCAAATATTTGTTCCGTGCGGGAATTAAACCCGCAATACACAGCACAGCAGCCGATCGCTCAGCCATTGCGCCAACCGTGTCAACAAACACTATAGTTGTAGCATGTTCTGCTACTATACTGCAACTTGCAACTTTAACGAGACTCCTTCATCTCTCAGCCGGTTTACTAATGTTTGCCATAATTTAAAATGCTATATTTTTATATGCCACAGTTTTATTTGCCATAATTTCATTACAAATAACGCTTCAGTTGACATAATCGTGAAATAACATAAAATTATTTTCACTCATTTCATTGGTCATAATCTATCCAGTGTCATAATAATTTGAATCCAACAAAAAAAAAAAAATGATAAATTGATTTGCCATATTTATCATTTTCCATAACATTTATTCACCTTAATATTCATTTGTCAAAATATATGATTATAATACGGTTCAAGGTTAGTGATATAATTATATGACTTGATTATATTTAGTGAAATAGTGGTCCTACTTTCTTGCCCTAGAGATGGGGCCAGAGATTGCCCTTGAGGCTTAAAAGGCATAGTCGAGGAGCCTCAAGGGTTTACAAAAAAAAAAATAACCACATAGTGGATGGCGGGGTCTGTTCGCTCGCTTCGCTCGCTCTCTAGACACCGCCATCCCCTTCTAACCTAACCTAACCTGGGATGCCCCAAGACACGAGCTCGCTTTGCTCGCTCTTTCATCCTATAATTTACCTTTATTAGGAATAGATATTATTAATAAGAGTAATGCAGATTAGTGACAAATCCAAACGGCGGGGGCGGGAGCGGGGGAAACGTTGTTACAATTTTTAGATAATTGTCAATATGACAAAAGCTATCAAATAATTTATACATTTGATTGTTTTTATCTTTAATATGTTTATTCAGCTATTAAAAATGATTGAAAAGTTATTAAAATTTGTGTATTTTTTTCACAATGGACAATTTAACCAACAAAGGTTGATTGTAACAACTTACCCCGAATTGGGGCTAGTTGTTACATGTATGGGGCACGATGTTACGGTAGGTAAATAAACAAAATCATCGATGATAAATCATTTTTTATATCTATATCGTAATTTTTAAGGATTTTTTTTGTAGTAATTAACATAACTTTGGCAGGAACATTTTTAAATCCTATATAAAAACACAGAAACGAATAACAATTCGTAGTAAATTATTAATACTTATTAGTTATTTCAATAAACTTTTCGCAGACTTTATATAACTATACTTTGGGTTCTAACAATTTCCCGTGTGTTTCCCGTTACACATTCAACATGTGCCCATATTTTGCATTCTAAACTGTTATATGTAGGTAACAACTTACCCCAAAAAATTGTAATTACCTGCCCCATGGCACGTTTTTTTAAATAAATTGAAGTCACCGTTAATGGATATCGATAGTGGAAAAAAACAATATTGCAAATCAACGGTAGATATTATGAACGTTCGAGCTTAAAAAAATTGTGAAAATAAAAAATATAGACATCAGGAATCAAAAATTTCGTAAAGGATTTTTTTAATTACTTGGTTGAAATCGGGACACATGCACACAACCCAGCCGCTTGGTGCTTGACGAGTCAATGATCGTTTTTATGTAATGCACGATGTTATAGGAATATAAATGAGTTTAATTGAGTCTACCAAAGACTTTAAAATCCTGATAAAAAAGGCGTGTAACTTCTTACCCCTGCAACAACGTGCCCCCCGCTCCCCTACAAGGAGGGCACCGACGTGTGAGTGTGTCGGCGCTCACATCATCTGTGCAGCCGCATCTGTGTAGCGGCAGCTTGTACGCAGTCGGGGTTTTGGATTTGTTTATACTCATATTAGCATAAGGCAAGGACTTCGTAATGATGTTCGTCGCTATCTCAGGGCTCGACACAGTAGAGGCGCAAAGTAACAGAACAAGTGAGCTGTAGTCACCGTGGCGGAGCGTGGCCTGACACGCGCCGCTAACTTGGTTCAGTTCCCGTTGCCATCACAGCACGACGACGCGGCGACGCTTCGCTGTGTTTAGAAAGCGTTTTACAATATACTTCAGTAATAACAAAAATAAAATAATAAAACGTAACGGACGGCCGGCGGCGCGGCGGCTCGGTGGCGGGGCGGCGAACCGTGGGTGTGCATAAGTACACCTCTGCCTAACCCTTCAGGAATCACACGCGTAATAGTAAGTTATGTGTATGTTTTTACCATTGTAAATGGGTTTTGCAAGCTGTGCACCCGTTTCTATGTACACTGTCACCGACTGGCTCGTAGTGCGTGCTGCTGCACAGTGCCGGAGTAGCCGCACACGGACGAGAGCCTCTTGTTGAGTACAAGCACACTGTAACCACAGACCGGATTTCACATTTCGGAATATTAGGTGTTGATATGTTGCCATCGTTATACTACTCTGTGTAAAAAGTACCGGGAATTCCTAAATTACAGAAGGCGCGGTAAACCTACCGAAATATTTTTTTTTTCTATGAATTGGTAGCTCTGTTCTGAGTAACCGTGGTAACTTTGAGCGCTATATGTCACTCAGTGTAATTACAGCTGCCGTTTTTGTACTTCTTGGCTGTAAGTGTTCTGCGATTTTGTTATGGAAGAATTTTTTGAACAAAAAGAGTTTGTCTTACGTTTTGCGTATCAAAAGAATTTTCTTATGCCAAATCACTAAAAATGTTGCAGAAGTCTTACAGTGATTCGTATATCTCAAAAACACTGGCATATGTACGGTATAAAGTATTTAAAGAAGGCTGACATGTGGTAGTTGATTTGTCACGTTCAGATCGACCCCCAACAGCTGCGAATGATGAAAACATCATTATAATCAGGAGTCTGGTACTTGGAAATCGTCGTATGAGTTTTAGAGATGATGCTCTAGAGGTTAACGTATCTTTTAAATTCGTTCATAATATTCTGACTGACATTTTGGGTATGAGACGCGTTGCCGAACGATGAGTGCCAAAAGAGCTCAATTTTGTCCAAAAAGGGCATCGAAAGCAGGTTGCTGAAGACATGATTTCCCGAGCTTCTACGGACTTCACCTTCATGAATTTTATAGTAACCGGCGACGAGACATGGGTTTATGAGTTCGATAAGCAAACAAGTCAACAGTCTGCAGAATGGCGCGATTTGGCGCGACAGGCATGGAATTCCTACACACAGTGGCGCGCGCCAAGCGACGCGGACGAGCGCGTCCTATCCGACGCGGACACGTGCGGCGTGCTGCCGACGATGTATGAAACGTTTACCCCCCCCCCCCCCCCCTCGAGCCGCGCACCACCCCGCCCTGCCGGACGCCATTTAAATATAAAATAAGATACACGGAGCGGTTTGTTACAAACGTAACATAATTTCATACATATGTATGAGTGGATTCTTTCGTGAACACGATAATCATGCAAACCTCTCCCCCCCGCCATGTGCCGCTCCGCTCACATCCCGCATAATATCGTAACGAGGTATCACAATGTGTGCCGCGCATCCCCGCCGCCGCGCCGCAACCTACATTGTTCTTATAATTTTAATAATACTACCTCTCTGAAAATATCATAATAATTAATCAAAATGCAATATTGCACTATTTCGGAACAAAAAGTGCCCACCCCAGAATGGTCTTGTGCCTACCCCAGGCGTAGGGCTTACCTTCCGCCTGACCACATTGCATCGCATCGGCCATGGCATCTTAGGGGCCAGCCCCCCCCCTGAAAACTAACTCTAGATACGCCAATGGCATCCAGTTAGCCTGGAAGCCGACCGCAACATAGTTGGTGAAAAGCTAAACAGATGATGACCTCATCATCTGTCACATTTAGTTCAAATTTAATTGCCCGTTCCAAATATAGTTTCGTATGGAAAAGAATGGGCAAGAAACCCCTTACAACATAGCATAAGGTGTAGTGCCTCTAAAGCGCAGTGTATGAAATAAATAGAGTTCCCTTCTGACGCGGATGTTCATAGGTTACATAAAATTGCGTTACGCGTAAAGTAGAGCGATAGTGAAATTTCCCAAAGGCGGCGAGTACGAGCGCGCCCTCACCGCATGACGTACGTACTCGCGCTCACAGAGCATGTGCTCACTCTGCTGAGTCAACGCTCACTAACCACATCTGTTGCAGTGATCTCTGCTGCGAGGGGGGGGGGGGGGACACGTTACTGCTTATTTCCGATAGTAGCTCTTATAGTTTCGGAAAAAAGTGCCTGTGACATACGGACGGACCGACAGACAGACGTGACGAATTTATAAGGGTTCTTTTTTTGCCATTTGCCTACGGAACCCTAAAAAGTGAGCTCCACAAATTACTCGGACACGTTTTTTTTTTTGAGCTTTAGAAACTGTCAACGTGTACCGAATTACCCCAATAAAATATTACAATACGTATAGTACGGATGATCCTACATAACCATGCCAAGCCAGCATCATGGTTAACTGTTTGTTTAATTCTTTTCAACACATATATGTTACCGGCCAAACCCGATTTCAGGACAAACTAGTTTCGCCTAGGCTAAACTAGTTCTTCCTATGCGCGATAGGATTAACTAGTATAGCCTAGTCTAAACTAGTTTGTCCTAAGCTCGATAGGATAAACCAGTTAAGGCTAGGCCAAAGTAGTTGATCCTGATATAAATACATACATTCTAGGATAAACTGGTATGGGACAGTCTAAACAACATCTCAATTATTCAACATTGTTATTTATTTTTACATGGTTTGCTTTGATGGCACTTAGATTGCAGAGTATCATTGCCTTCTCAATTTTATTAAGATAAAATTATTGCTTCTATTAAAAAAACACCATTTGATATGCTATGATTATTTATATTACCAATTATCCGTAGCTTTTAACGACGAATCATTATGTATTTAATAAAAATGAATATTTTTCCAATTTATTAATTACAGAGTATTTTATTCAGTTTATCTATTTATTTTGTCTTTCTAGATATATTTAGACTAGGCCCTACCAGTTTATTCTAGAATGTGCTTATTTATATCAGGATAAACTAGTTTGTCCTAGCCTAAACTGGTTTATCCTATCGAGCTTAGGACAAACTAGTTTGGCCTAGGCTTAACTAGTTAATCCTATCGCGTATAGGAAGAACTAGTTTAGCCTAGGCCAAACTAGTTTGTCCTGAAATTGGGTTTGGCCGGTAACATATAAGTAAAACGATCTATTTTTCCAGAATTGTATCAATGTGTGGTTTCCAATTGCCATATTTTCATAACCAGTACAGACGCATGCCATATTTTCATCTATAGGTAACTCAAAAATGTGCCAGGACTACTTACTATGCAGAGCTATAGGTGCATTTATAGGAGGAGCATATTATATTTGATTGCTTTAAATATTTCTAGTCAACGGCGATAAGCAGGAATGAAGCACACCGCCGATCTCCGCTTGTGATCACGTGTATGTTAGTCGATGTCACTATTGAATGAAGCACACCGCCGATCTCCGCTTGTGATCACGTGTATGTTAGTCGATGTCACTATTGAATGAAGCACACCGCCGATCTCCGCTTGTGATCACGTGTATGTTAGTCGATGTCACTATTGAATGAAGCACACCGCCGATCTCCGCTTGTGATCACGTGTATGTTAGTCGATGTCACTATTGAATGAAGCACACCGCCGATCTCCGCTTGTGATCACGTGTATGTTAGTCGATGTCACTATTGAATGAAGCACACCGCCGATCTCCGCTTGTGATCACGTGTATGTTAGTCGATGTCACTATTGAATGAAGCACACCGCCGATCTCCGCTTGTGATCACGTGTATGTTAGTCGATGTCACTATTGAATGAAGCACACCGCCGATCTCCGCTTGTGATCACGTGTATGTTAGTCGATGTCACTATTGAATGAAGCACACCGCCGATCTCCGCTTGTGATCACGTGTATGTTAGTCGATGTCACTATTGAATGAAGCACACCGCCGATCTCCGCTTGTGATCACGTGTATGTTAGTCGATGTCACTATTGAATGAAGCACACCGCCGATCTCCGCTTGTGATCACGTGTATGTTAGTCGATGTCACTATTGAATGAAGCACACCGCCGATCTCCGCTTGTGATCACGTGTATGTTAGTCGATGTCACTATTGAATGAAGCACACCGCCGATCTCCGCTTGTGATCACGTGTATGTTAGTCGATGTCACTATTGAATGAAGCACACCGCCGATCTCCGCTTGTGATCACGTGTATGTTAGTCGATGTCACTATTGAATGAAGCACACCGCCGATCTCCGCTTGTGATCACGTGTATGTTAGTCGATGTCACTATTCAAATAAACAATCTTTAAAATACCAGCGAACTGCACGCGACGTCGTCTGCGTGTGTTACTTCGCCCGCATTAAGTAACATCTTTCGTTACTTACTGCTCCGCTCCCGTGAGTCGTAGCGTGATGTTATATAGCCTTTGTTATTCAGGAATAGTGTAGTTTCATTGGTGAAAAAATGGTTGAAATCGGTCTAGTAGTTTCGGAGCGTATTCGATACAAACAAACCATTCTTTCCTCTTTATAATGCTATATCTATAAAATATAAGTGATAGCACTGAACTAAGCTTGTTTTGTTTGCCAGTGCTAAACGATCATTTAAATTGAAATTAATTGTGCCGATATTTTATTATTATTTATGGAATTCACGTGAAGTCGTAGATGAGCGGGCACGGCCGCGGGGCACGCATAGCGGGAACTTTTAATAAACATTGACACTTAACAGCACTCGCGCATTTCGCGCGTCGCCCGCACACCGACCGCCCATATTTCACGTCACGGGAATTTACTGGATTTTTAAACGCGTCCACTTTTTCACCTGCGCACACTTTCCCCTTTAATTGAATGTCAGCGTAACACCCGCACTCGCGACGTAACACGAGGAGCCACACACAGCGCCCACATGTGGGGCACGCCTAACAAAACAGATGTCACCCTCAATAGAGCTTGTGCCTCGGCCGAGCGCCGCGAACCACTCACTTGCGGCAATGGAGAAGTGGCGCTCATAAAAAGGTTATTTTAAATGTAAATATATTTAGTGACGTGCACTTCAGCTGTCGAGGAGACACGAAGAAGACGATCTTCTTTATTGGAAAAATGAGCATCAGCCGTAACAGCAAGGCATTCAGCCAACTCTTCATGCCAGTTGCAACCTTAAGCCGTAGAGAAATTCGACGATTGAAACTATAAATAAATAAATAAGACAGCAGCGGCGAGTCGGCAGCGAGGCGGAGGCGAGGCGGCGGCGAGTCGGCGGCGACGCGGCGGCTAGGGCTCACGGTACGTTTTATCTAAAAGACCCTCACACATAAAAGTGAGTTATTACATACCGCGAGTCAGTTTATAATCGTATATCACGGTTCACCAATATTCCGCGGAATTTATTTCTAATAAACTATCGGTAGCCCCCGCGCGCTCGACTGAGCATGATAAACACGCCGGGACGCGCCGGGACGCGCCGGGACTCGGTGGGAAAGTAATGGTATGTTTATAAACGGCGAGGCGAGCGCTCATCGCAAACCGCCCCTCAAGTGTTTCTTATTCATAGAATTTCGCCACTCCAGATTGTTACCTACTTACTGACACCTTGTTTCACATTACTATCTCTGTCGAGCTGAATTCATCTTTGTTGTAATACAATAAGGTTTATAATACGAATCGCAGCGAGAATGGACTCAAGATGTTTTTGGTACTACAGACGACTTCAAAAGCAATTCAACTTTTCTACTTAGGAATATGTTTTTGATGAGCGTATTTCTGTATATGATCGGTAAACGTTAGCGCACAGCGCCCCCTGCCGGCGTGCTCACTCAACGCTCTGGGGGAGCTCAGCTCGACACTGACGCGGCGTGTCCTTATTTCTAGTATTAAAATGATGTGTATCACTCATTTTATCAAAAAGATGTATAATTTTTCTTACATACATAATATTCTCGTAAATGTATTGACAAAGCAATATTTATCTATTTAAATATTTCCCTTAGAGATTCGCAGCGACGCGACTGAGATTATAAATGGCTCTGACAGCTCTCTTTTGTAAAATAAAAATGGATTCAATGTCAGCAGCCCGACCCCACAGTAGAATGCCATACGACATAATGCTGTGAAAGTAGCTAAAATAGACCAGACTCGCAGTATCGACATCTGTTAACTGTCTGATCTTCCTAACAGCAAAAGCTGCTGAGCTTAACCGCCCTGCAAGAGATGTTATATGTATGTGGTCCCCATTGTAATTTTTCATCTAGCGTGATTTCTAAAATACCATCACGCCTGTATTCCCCGAAGGGTTAGGCAGAGGTTTCTAATAAAACCGTTTTATTAAGAAAAGCCAGTTTTTCGCCATTCAGTATGAGGTCACATGCGCTTTTTTAACATTTGGTAAAGAAAATCTAATACATTTGGTTTTCTTTTCATTTAGTACCAAATTGATTACCGTGAACCAATTTTGAACCTGAAGAATTGAGTTATTACTTGACTTTGTAAGTTAGGAATTGGATGTGCTGAACTTGTCCATACTACGTGACATGTTATGAGTAAAGGTGTACATAATGTAACTAATATAGCTGTAAGTACACGAGTAGCGCGCCACATGGCACGCGCGTTCGTACCCAGAGCACACGCGGCGCGCGGCGCAGGCACGCGCTGGCGCCGGGTCGCGGGGTCGGCTCCCAGTCGCCGGAAACGTCACACTTCGTAATAATACAAATGGATGTATAGTGTTGTAGTTTCCCTCAGGATCGAGGATGTCACTACTTCGTGTTAATCCATCGGAAAGGTTCATTAATGAGATGCCATTAGCGAATATTACATTTAAAGAGCAGGTCGGAGCGGCGCGCCCCCCGGGGCCCGCACATCGTGGTGTTCATTATCTGCTCACAGATGTGTATTGCTGGACATGGAGCAACGATTTTTTATGAATGAATCATGTCTTCCTCTGGCTGAGAATAAGAGTGGGTGACAGTAGTGGTCGCCTCCCCCCCCCCCCCACTACTGAAACTGATAACATGTTCACTATTGAATGGCGCTATCCTTCTTCGGTTGTTTCACAAAATATTCGCAATGTGTTGTCATCAGCTGTTTAAGTAGTGATAATAGTAAAGTGGTGTGTTACTGCTGTTCACGTGTCCGTGTGGATACCAAGTGTTAAACAACAATGAAGTGGTGCGACACGTGCTCGGAGACGCGCGGCGCACGTTGCGGGGTCAGCGCGTGCTACAGTTACATTGGCAAGAGAACCTGCATTAGTTATGTCACCTTTATTAAATAAATAAATAAATATCTTGGGACAACTCACACACGGCTATCTGATCCCAAGCTAAGCAGAGCTTGTGTTATGGTAACCAGACAACTGATATACATACTTATATAGTTTATAAATACATACATATTATAGATAAATCACACCCAGACACAGAACAAACAATCATGCTCATCACACAAAGTTTGTCCTGGGTGGGAATCGAACCCTAGACTAACACTAGAGTGAAGAGCTCACCCATCTCGAATAATAATAAAAAAAGAACCTAATATTTATGTAAGGGTTCCGTAATTCAAAAGATAAAAGGAACTATTAAAGAATCCCTCAACCCAAATTATTTAAAATGTTCTGTCTATGTTGTGTTGGAGCTACAGATACTTGTTCCGGGTCCGGCAGTTCGTTGATGTGAGTTTGTATGTTTGTGAACGCACCCACGAAACAATATTTTGTTTAAATCGGACCAGTAGTTCCTGAGATTAGCGCGTACAAACAAACAAACAAACTCTTCAGCTTTAAAATATTAGTATAGATTAAACCTCTCTAGTTACAGTGCTACGCGACATCGCTACGAGTCTGCGCTGCTACGAGATTACGATACGTAGCGCTGCTACGAGACTACGCTGTGTAGCGCCGCTACGATACCTACGGAATGTTCAAACAAATGTACATTTCGGTTAGTTGAAGTGTCTAGCTGTGTTTTTTACAAAAAGTATTAAAATGTGTGTGTTGTGAAGTGTGCGGGCTGTGTCTGTCTGCTGGCGCGGCCGCACGAGCGCTGCTGCACGCGGCGAGTCGGTGTGCGCAGGCGCACTGTGTCGCATGTACACCACGAGCACTGAGTCAGTCTATTACAACAATACAATGCAATAGTGGTGTATTTACACAGACAGCAGGTACAAGTTATACATGTTAAGATTGCCACCCGCCGGCCGCCATGCAAACAGTTTACGCTATAACAATAGACTCGTTAAACTGTGCAGCACATAGCACGGCGCGACACGACATCGACACGTCCACACTACAGCATAGCACGGCGCACGACACGTCCACACTACAGCATAGCACGGCGCATGACACGTCCACACTACAGCACGCACATAGCACGGCGCTCGACACGTCCACACTACAGCATAGCACGGCGCACGACACGTCCACACTACAGCACGCACATAGCGCGGCGCACCACACGCCCACACTACAGCACGCACATAGCGCGGCGCACCACACGTCCACACTACAGTAAAGCACGGCGCACGACACGTCCACACCACAGCACACGCCCACACTACAGCACGCACATAGCGCGGCGCACCACACGTCCACACTACAGTAAAGCACGGCGCACGACACGTCCACACCACAGCACACGCTTACACTACAGCACGCACATAGCGCGGCGCACCACACGTCCACACTACAGTAAAGCACGGCGCACGACACGTCCACACCACAGCACACGCCCACACTACAGCACGCACATAGCGCGGCGCACCACACGTCCACACCACAGCACACGCCCACACTACAGCACGCACATAGCGCGGCGCACCACACGTCCACACTACAGCACGCACATAGCGCGGCGCACCACACGTCCACACTACAGCACGCACATAGCGCGGCGCACTACACGTCCACACTACAGCATAGCACGGCGCACGACACGTCCACACCACAGCACGCACATAGCGCGGCGCACCACACGTCCACACTACAGCACGCACATAGCACAGCGCACCACACGTCCACACCACAGCACACGCCCACACTACAGCACGCACATAGCGCGGCGCACTACACGCCCACACTACAGCACACGCCCACACTACAGCACGCACATAGCGCGGCGCACCACACGTCCACACTACAGCACGCACATAGCGCGGCGCACTACACGCCCACACTACAGCACGCACATAGCGCGGCGCACCACACGTCCACACTACAGCACGCACATAGCGCGGCGCACCACACGTCCACACTACAGCACACGCCCACACTACAGCACACGTCCACACTACAGCACGCACATAGCGCGGCGCACCACACGTCCACACTACAGCACACGCCCACACTACAGCACGCACATAGCGCGGCGCACCACACGCCCACACTACAGCACGCACATAGCGCGGCGCACTACACGCCCACACTACAGCACGCACATAGCGCGGCGCACCACACGTCCACACTACAGCACGCACATAGCGCGGCGCACTACACGCCCACACTACAGCACGCACATAGCGCGGCGCACCACACGTCCACACTACAGCACGCACATAGCGCGGCGCACCACACGTCCACACTACAGCACACGCCCACACTACAGCACGCACATAGCGCGGCGCACCACACGTCCACACTACAGCACGCACATAGCGCGGCGCACCACACGTCCACACTACAGCACACGCCCACACTACAGCACACGTCCACACTACAGCACGCACATAGCACGGCGCACCACACGTCCACACCACAGCACACGCCCACACTACAGCACGCACATAGCGTGGCGCACCACACGCCCACACTACAGCACGCACATAGCGCGGCGCACTACACGCCCACACTACAGCACGCACATAGCGCGGCGCACCACACGTCCACACTACAGCACGCACATAGCACGGCGCACCACACGTCCACACCACAGCACACGCCCACACTACAGCACGCACATAGCGCGGCGCACCACACGCCCACACTACAGCACGCACATAGCGCGGCGCACTACACGCCCACACTACAGCACGCACATAGCGCGGCGCACCACACGTCCACACTACAGCACGCACATAGCACGGCGCACCACACGTCCACACCACAGCACACGCCCACACTACAGCACGCACATAGCACGGCGCACCACACGTCCACACCACAGCACACGCCCACACTACAGCACGCACATAGCACGGCGCACCACACGTCCACACTACAGCACACGCCCACACTACAGCACGCACATAGCGCGGCGCACCACACGTCCACACTACAGCACGCACATAGCGCGGCGCACTACACGCCCACACTACAGCACGCACATAGCACGGCGCACCACACGTCCACACCACAGCACACGCCCACACTACAGCACGCACATAGCGCGGCGCACCACACGTCCACACCACAGCACACGCCCACACTACAGCACGCACATAGCGCGGCGCACCACACGTCCACACTACAGCACGCACATAGCGCGGCGCACCACACGTCCACACTACAGCACGCACATAGCGCGGCGCACTACACGTCCACACTACAGCATAGCACGGCGCACGACACGTCCACACCACAGCACGCACATAGCGCGGCGCACCACACGTCCACACTACAGCACGCACATAGCACAGCGCACCACACGTCCACACCACAGCACACGCCCACACTACAGCACGCACATAGCGCGGCGCACCACACGCCCACACTACAGCACGCACATAGCGCGGCGCACTACACGCCCACACTACAGCACACGCCCACACTACAGCACGCACATAGCGCGGCGCACCACACGTCCACACTACAGCACGCACATAGCGCGGCGCACTACACGTCCACACTACAGCATAGCACGGCGCACGACACGTCCACACCACAGCACGCACATAGCGCGGCGCACCACACGTCCACACTACAGCACGCACATAGCACAGCGCACCACACGTCCACACCACAGCACACGCCCACACTACAGCACGCACATAGCGCGGCGCACCACACGCCCACACTACAGCACGCACATAGCGCGGCGCACTACACGCCCACACTACAGCACACGCCCACACTACAGCACGCACATAGCGCGGCGCACCACACGTCCACACTACAGCACGCACATAGCGCGGCGCACTACACGCCCACACTACAGCACGCACATAGCGCGGCGCACCACACGTCCACACTACAGCACGCACATAGCGCGGCGCACCACACGTCCACACTACAGCACACGCCCACACTACAGCACGCACATAGCGCGGCGCACCACACGTCCACACTACAGCACGCACATAGCACGGCGCACCACACGCCCACACTACAGCACGCACATAGCGCGGCGCACTACACGCCCACACTACAGCACGCACATAGCGCGGCGCACTACACGCCCACACTACAGCACGCACATAGCGCGACGCACTACACGCCCACACTACAGCATGCACATAGCGCGGCGCACTACACGTCCACACTACAGCACACGCCCACACTACAGCACGCACATAGCGCGGCGCACCACACGTCCACACTACAGCACGCACATAGCACGGCGCACCACACGTCCACACTACAGCACGCACATAGCGCGGCGCACTACACGCCCACACTACAGCACGCACATAGCGCGACGCACTACACGCCCACACTACAGCACGCACATAGCGCGACGCACTACACGCCCACACTACAGCACGCACATAGCGCGGCGCACCACACGTCCACACTACAGCACGCACATAGCACGGCGCACCACACGCCCACACTACAGCACGCACATAGCGCGGCGCACTACACGCCCACACTACAGCACGCACATAGCGCGGCGCACTACACGCCCACACTACAGCACGCACATAGCGCGGCGCACTACACGCCCACACTACAGCACGCACATAGCGCGACGCACTACACGCCCACACTACAGCATGCACATAGCGCGGCGCACTACACGTCCACACTACAGCACACGCCCACACTACAGCACGCACATAGCGCGGCGCACTACACGTCCACACTACAGCACACGCCCACACTACAGCACGCACATAGCGCGGCGCACCACACGTCCACACTACAGCACGCACATAGCACGGCGCACCACACGCCCACACTACAGCACGCACATAGCGCGGCGCACTACACGCCCACACTACAGCACGCACATAGCGCGACGCACTACACGCCCACACTACAGCATGCACATAGCGCGGCGCACTACACGTCCACACTACAGCACACGCCCACACTACAGCACGCACATAGCGCGGCGCACCACACGTCCACACTACAGCACGCACATAGCGCGACGCACTACACGCCCACACTACAGCATGCACATAGCGCGGCGCACTACACGTCCACACTACAGCACACGCCCACACTACAGCACGCACATAGCGCGGCGCACCACACGCCCACACTACAGCACGCACATAGCGCGGCGCACTACACGCCCACACTACAGCACGCACATAGCGCGACGCACTACACGTCCACACTACAGCACGCACATAGCGCGGCGCACTACACGTCCACACTACAGCACGCACATAGCGCGGCGCACCACACGTCCACACTACAGCACGCACATAGCACGGCTCGTGTATTACACATATAATATCAATCATCATCATACTTTATGTCATGCCATCGTTTGGATACTTTTTGTTGGAAACGGGGGCCGGTAAAGTTTCTTACGTGGTATGAAGTTCAACTATTTTAAAAAAAATCAACGACAGCAAGTTTTTTTTAAATGCGTCGCTATTCTTGTATATTGATTAAGCTGATTATTTGTTTGTAACCCATACTTATCTTAAATAAAGGACGAATTGATGAGACGGGGCGCACTCACACATTCACGATCTCAGTGCACAAATAAGTGTAGTCTTGTATTAGTGAAAACGGCGTTTAGTCATTTTGAGCAATTTATTTCGTAGATTACCTAAATGTCACCTAATTAAGTTTTTCTTTTAAAATACATGATAGTGCTTATAACCACTGCTTCGCCTAGTGGCCCTAAGCGGGACTGCTACGCTACTAGAGGTTTTGGGTTTGATTCCCAGATCGAGCAAAAAGTGTTATTGGGTTTTTCTATGAAATTCTCAGTAGCAGCTCGGCGTTAGGATTACATAGGACCTAAACATACCGGCGAACTGTGGGTGTACTTTGGTACACCTCTGCGTAACCCTTCGGGGAATATAGGCGTGATGGTATGTTATGTTAGGGTGCTTTTAATTTATTTTTATTTGTTGTAGTTGTAATGTTGTAAAAGATATCGACGCAACTATGACTGCCTACTTATGTAGGCACTTTTGTTTCTAGCTACAGTACGCCACGAGGCCGGCTTTACAAAAACTGTAACATTAGCATTATGCCCGTCACATGAGGTGCCTGCGTGTAACCCCGGTCTTGTCCCGTCTACCGTAGTTTCTGTACTCAAACTACAGCTAGCCTCAAAGAGTATTTCGATCACAAGAACAAATAGGATCGTTTGCCAACAAAGAATATTTCGAGTTGATTAATTGTTTTTCCGTACAAAATGTGTGCAAAATGTCATTTCTAGTAGTCGTACCATAAATACTCCTGTAGACTCTTTTGATCCCTAAAAGAAATAGGATTGATTGCCATACTTTTTTGGTATGTTTGCATTTTTTTCGCTGACTGTACATGTTTTCCAAAATCTGTGAATGCAGTTTAAAATATCTCAAAAAGACATAGATCGTTCCCTGTAACAATAACGGTTAATGTATCTACCCTTAGTGCCCCGTCTCATGAACCCATATATTTAATGACACATAGCTAATGAAGTCCGCGTGCTGCACACACAGACACCGGCTCACACACACAGACGCGCGGCTAATCGCGCTACAAAGAGCATCAGCACATAACAAAGTGTAACTAGTTGGTACAGTGGCGCACACACTGGCGCCCTCTTCCGTGCGACTGTACTGCACAGCTTCACACCACTTCAGTTTCTTTGAGCCGCTTTAATGTGAGCCATCAACTAGGCGCGCGGCTGCTCGCGCTCGCCTTGCACGCGCTCGCCTCGCACGCGCTCGTGTAACTGTCGCACGTTGTGCATTACTCGGCGATGCTTGTAACTGGCTTATTATTAATGTCTCCCCCTACGCTCGACGCCTGCCCCCCCCCCCCCCCCCCCGGCGCTCGCTAACTTGCCAGTTAATTGTTCTGGTTGCTGCAGCTTTATAGTTATTAAGAGCCCGGCCCCAGCGTGCCCAGCCCGGAGATAGCGCCAGCCGACTGTACTGCGAGCTTGGAGTCACTTTAAATGTCACATCGTACTAACACACCTGTGCCACAGAAACGCGTGTGTCATGAATGAGCTATCGCTTATGTTGATGAGGTTTTTTTTTTTTTAAACTTACACACGGCTATCTGATCCCAAGCTAAGCAGAGCTTGTGTTATGGTAACCAGACAACTGATATACATACTTATATAATTTATAAATACATACATATTATAGATAAATCACACCCAGACACAGAACAAACAATCATGCTCATCACACAAAGTTTGTCCTGGGTGGGAATCGAACCCACGACCTCCGGCTTAGCAGTCAGGGCCACTAACCACTAGACCAACTGGCCTGTCAGGTACCTACGTCGCAGGGCACCATTGCAGAGCGCGCGCGTCCTCGCGTCCATTGCGTGTCGCTCGCTGTCCACACCCCTTTGTTCCGTGATCACGCGTGGGGAAATGATTGCTAAAGCCGAACCGGCCAACTTACTGTAATGTAGTTTGTACCTTTTCCTTCCGCCGGCAGTAGTTCATTACTGATTCTCATGTTTTACAAATAAATAAATAATGCTCTCTAACTAATATTGCTAATATAAACGCTGCTTCGTGGCGTGCTCTAGTAACCCGGCAGAGCCGGTCGTTGGTCTTGTAGGCGTAAGCACGACTCTATTGAGGTTAGGTTCAATTTCCAAGTGGGGTCTAAAGTTATTGAGTTTTTCCATTTTCCCAGCAGTAGTGCAGTCGTGTCGGGGGACTATGTGAGAGTGGGAAGAGCGAGTACACCTGGGTTTGCGCACACACTTGTGTACCTACTATAATATCTCCTGCGTACTTGACTAGCCTTCACTGAGATTGTCCCCGGTCGTTAAATGATGACAAACTCGGCAGTCGTTTGTCCCCTGTGGGCTCCTCACACTGTATGCGACAGACATGTCATTAGAGCACGAGATGTGATACAATACCGATCTAGTGCACGTGAGTGTGGCAGCACGCGGGTGAGACCGTGCGTGCGCTGTGGACGAGCTCCCTTGTGCATTGCAGGAGGGTTAACAATGCAACACTTCTAAGCACAGTTTCTTAAGTTGGTCATTTTATTAATTGAATAACCAAAAGATAGTTACGAAATATGTCTTTTTTTGCGGTAGATGGTGCGGCTCGAGTCCACGCGACCGTTGCATAGCGCGCGCTGAAGCGGGCCGAGTTTAAAACAAATGTGAATGATTTTTGTATAATTTCATTAGCGCGGCGGCTGGCGAGTCGCCAGACACTCGGGTTAAGGCGGGCGACAGACGGCGGCAGAAGGCTTACTCCTCGCAGGACTGCGGGCAGCTAGTGCGACACGCCGCCTGCGACGTACTACGTCTGCCTCGTGTTTATGTTGCCACGTTTTCTGATCACCCGGTACTGACAGGTAGGCGCCGCAGGGCATCGCGGTGCACAGCGAGGAAACCCCTGCTGGAGACAGATCAGATGTAAAACATGTACCTTTTGAGATGGCGTGGCCAGTGGCGCCGGTGCAGCGGCGGTGCGGCCAGCCTGGACTCTTGCCAGCACTGCACCTTAAACAAATTTACTCTTGGCTTTGGGCGACGTAAGTGTGCCTAACGACGCGCCTCACCTCCTATCCCGCCCCCGCCCCCGCCCCCGCCCCCGTGCGCTCGGCCGCCGGCGACTCCGCTCCGCGCGTATCACTTGCACTCCTCTTTGTGCTTAGTGTTGGCGGAGATTTTCTCCATATGTGTTCTACACTTCTGCAAGATTCAGGATATTAATTCGGGGGACAATCAGTTTAACTCTTGTAACGTGTATTAGACACGCTGTTGGAGATAATTATAACTAGAGTTAGTTAGCGTCGCGGCGGCATGCGTGGAGCGGAGGCCGTCCTACAGGTACTAGTGATGGGGCCGACGCTCACACCCAACATTTCTAAAGTACGATGTCAAAGTCAAATCATTATATAATAATCAACTTATTTCGATTAGGGAAAACACTGTTGAAGTACAAGAAAAAAATATTGGGTAGGTTCGTATGGACAAGAATGGACAGGAAACTCCATACTTAGTGTTTGACAACAAATGTTTTCCAATATTTGTGTACAGAATCATACACGATTACACCTGAATGCGATGTGCCAACATTGCAATAGGTTCCACAAAGCTCAATATTAATTGCATTGTCCTAGTGAGACTGCCTCGGTAGCCTAGTGGCCCTAAGCGCGGCTGCTACGCTAGAGGTCTTGGGCTGGATGCCCTGATCGAACACAAAGTGCTATTAGGTTTTTCTATGAAATTCTCAGTAGCAGCTGGGAGTCGGAATTTCTGCCTGGTAAATGACATTATGCTCGCCCCGTATTATGTGATGATGGTTGTCATAGTGAGATAATTGCCAACTTCTGCTGGTGGTACTTAGTGTCGTAGGAACACTACGCACCTTCCTCCACTGGACCTGTTAGTTTGTACACCTGCACAAGTACGTGCCCCGCGGTTATCCGGCTACACCGCGAATACGCAACTATCGCTTGTCAATTATGTATTAGCCATGAAAACAGTATGTACTACACGTGTGTTGTGTTAGGACACCTACTGGAGCCGGTCGCTCCGGTTGAGCACGAACTCGTATGAATACAGTGTGCGCTGAGTATCTCCGATAACCATATCATCATGAACATGATGATGATATGAGCCACAAACATGATCAACTGCTGCACTAGTTGAGTAAGTCCCGGCATCGTTACACATATTAACGACCCTTCCGCAAGCACTTTATAAAACGAATTTAAATGGTCGTAAACAGTGTTGCAGTCGCTGCGATGCACACTGCTGCACTTGCGCTGCCGACAGCTCACAGTGACGCGCTGTAACTAAGCACAGCTACCGAGTGGCAGTTCAGCGCGGATGGAGTCATGCACCGCTCCGCACTCACATACGATACGGTCCCCCCCCCCCCTCCCCACACGCACCCTGGGGGGCGCTGCGCTGCAACAGTGTTCTAAATACTTGTGACATCTAAATATTGAAATGATCTGCAAGGATATTAATAATAATAATAATAATAAGCCTGATATAGTGGTGGTGGATCGCTTAGAGAAGCGCGCAATGATTGTTGACATAACAGTCCCACATGACGTGAACCTCGTGAAGGCCGAGAATGATAAGAAGATCAAGTATCTTGACTTGGCTCGCGAGGTTGTCGACATGTGGGATGTGGACTCAGCGATCATTGTGCCGATAGTCGTTTCAGCCAATGGCTTGATTGCCAAGAGCCTCGACCAACATCTTAGGAGGCTCTCGTTGGGTGGCTGGATCAAGGGCTTGATTCAGAAAGCGGTTCTCCTAGACACGGCGCGTATCGTTAGGAGATTCCTTTCTCAGGAGCCCTGACCACCGGTGGCTTGGACCCTGTTCCCGACGCCGGTGGGCTACTATTTTTTATATTTTTAAATGTTTTTATTTTTTTATACTAATATTTAAAAATGTAATTTATATGTAATTTAATGAATAAATGAGAATAATAATAATAATTCTGTATAAACAGCATTATTTAATGTAACAGTAAAAACTCCTGGAACAACAATAAAAACCATACCTAATACAATCAAAATGGAAAAAGAAAATCTATACCTGTATAAAATGACGGCTGTCAAGGCCGTCAAAGCAAATACAAACGAAAAAATTTAATGAAAATGAAGCAGGAATGTTGACACGCGCCAGAGCTCGCCTTAACACACAACCGCCATCTCCGGACTCGTCGCCCAGCTCCGCCTCGCCGCCGTCGGAAACCAGCCCCACAGTGAGTGCAGTGACACCGACCGCGGCAGTTGCGTCGAGCTCCAGCGACGAGTACTTCTCTCCGCCGACGACGCCACCACCTGTTCGTCGACGGGGAGGACGCCGGCCGCCGGGGGGTTTGGGACTCCGAGGCCCACTGGCCTCTGATAGGGTCCCCGCCACCGGTGGAAGTGTGCAGCGCATGAGATGGACACAGTCCATTAATGAAAGTGTCATGCGCTCATACTTTGGGGCTACAGAGGGGGGAAGTAACCTGACTGCGTACCGTGGTCGGATGCTCTCTCTGTTTCAGGTGCTTGAGCCAACTGTCAACGTATCGGCACAGCGACTATCGGATCAGGTACGGGTTATACAACGTAATCATATGTTGGATAATACTGTGCTTGATCGACTTAGGCTCGAATCACGGAATACTCATGTTACACCTACTTTGTCACAGCACACGGTCGCAGTGCAATCGCAAAGCCTACACAGTGCTTCACCGCGACCTGAACGCGTTGATGAAGAGGATGATGGCGTGGCTATTTCCGTGAGTTCCCAATGTAATGAACAGTTGAGGAGTGCTTTGGAGGATGCTTTCCGGGAGTATCGCTCCACACCGCCTGAGCTTAGACCACGACTTCCACGTTTGCCTATGCACAACAAAAATAAAGCGTTGGTGTGTGCTCTAGATTCGCAGCTGTCAAATTGTTTTGATGGCAGCGTAGACCTTGTCGATACCCACTCAATCTTGTACTGCGCGGCTGTAGCGGCATGTCGTGTAGCCCACGTCAAATTTCCCAGTGATGGAACTGCACGACCAAAACCGGCCGTACCAGCATGGCAGTCCAGGATTGAGCTTCGTATCGATAGGGCTAGAGCACTCATTGGCAAGCTAATCTGCTTCAGGGAGGGCAATACTCGCCCTAGAGTGATGCGTTTTGTGAGGCGGGCATTTTCGGGGATTGATATTAATCCTCGAGATTATTTGTCCCGCGTCACAGAACGTATTGACTTCCTGAAGCAGAAGATAAGTGCATGGGCAAGCCGTATTCGTCGGTACAAGAGGCGAGTGGAGCGATACACCCTGAATCGCACATTCCAGAGCGATGAGAGGTGGGTTTACAGGGCTTGGGAGCGGCCAGACCAAGGTGTGACTGATGCGCGCCTGCCGGATGATGATGCCATGAGTTCGTTTTGGCGCAGCATCTGGTCGGTACCTGTCAGCCACGCTGAGGGCGATTGGACCCGGGAGGTTGAACGAATGTGTGATCCAATACCACAGATGGGGGAAATAACAATTAGCCCCCAGGACGTAGCTCGTGCAGTTCGTCCGTTGCCTAACTGGAAATCTCCAGGGCCGGACGGACTGCACAACTTTTGGATCAAGTGGTTCCAAAGATCACACGTTCGCTTGGCATCCCAGTTCCAGTCAGCCTTAGAGTCTGGATCGTTGCCCCAGTTCTTAACAACTGGTATAACCCACCTGCTCCATAAATCGGGTAGTACTACGGAACCCAAAAATTATAGACCGATCACATGTTTACCGACGGTCTATAAAGTTCTTACATCTATTTTGAGAGCTAAAATCAATGATCATATTGATAACAATGCTATCATGTCTGTCTCTCAGAATGGATGTAGGAATGGGTCCCGTGGTACTAAGGAGCTACTCCTCATTGATATGGCCATTAACCAGCAGGTTCGCCGTTCTCGAAAGGATCTGTCTATATGTTGGATAGACTATAAAAAGGCGTATGACTCGGTGCCACATACATGGCTCATGAGGGTGCTGGAATTGTATAAAGTAGATACAACTCTGCGCACCTTCTTGATGTCGTGTATGGGGCAATGGAGGACGGTCTTACGCTATCCAGGATGTCGGCAAATCCGAGAGAACAGTGAACCAATAAAGATCGAGCGTGGTATATTTCAGGGCGATAGTCTGAGTCCACTGTGGTTTTGTTTAGCCTTGAACCCTCTAAGTACACTGCTGGAGGGTTCGGGGTTAGGTTATCGGTTGAGAAGAGGTGGTCAGGTCATATCTCACCTCCTTTACATGGATGATCTGAAACTCTTTGCCCCCAGCAGTTTGCGACTGATGGAGCTACTGAAGGTAACAAAAACTTTCAGTAGTGCCATCAGGATGGAATTTGGTGTGGACAAATGTGCAGTCATGCATGTGAAGCGAGGAGAGATTATGGAATCTGTGGGAACCCAACTCTCGGATTCCATAAACCTTAGATCCCTTTCCTCAACTGAAAACTACAAATATTTGGGTATGTCGGAAGCGTTGGGCATCAATGCTACTGACATGAAGCAATCGTTGAAGGAGCGCTTCTTTGGCCGCCTGAATAAAGTTTTAAACAGTCTTTTATCAGGCGGAAATAAGGTGCGCGCCTTCAACGGTTGGGTCATGCCGGTTTTGATGTACTCTTTCGGCATACTCAAATGGACTCAGACAGAGCTTGACGCCCTGGATAGGAGGGTTCGCTCACTGTTGACCGCAAATCGGATGCATCACCCAAGGTCGTCAGTAATGAGACTGTATATCCCGCGGAAGTGTGGTGGTCGAGGCTTCTTAAATGCTAAGACCCTGCACAACCGTGAGATATGCAGTCTCAGGGAATACTTCCTAGAAGCTGACGTGGGGATGCACCGAGATGTGGTCTCAGTGGACAAGGGCCTCACCCCGCTCTCTTTAGCGAATGAGAACTGGCGCAAACCTATAGTATTAGATACTAATGATCGCATGGAGGTATGGAAGAGCAAGGAGCTTCACGGGCGCTACTACCGGGCCCTACATGGGCCGGATGTAGACTTCAAGGCGTCCGTATCCTGGCTGCGCGTTGGTGACCTCTTTGGGGAAACCGAAGGTTTTGTCTGTGCTATTATGGACGAAGTTATGATGACGAACAATTACCGGAGATATATTGTGAAGGACGGTACGGTTGACATTTGTCGGGCATGCCATCGTCCCGGGGAATCAATCCGTCACATTATATCTGGGTGTTCTCGTCTGGCTAACGGAGACTACTTACATAGACACAACCTTGTAGCCAGGATTATTCACCAGCAACTTGCTCTGAAATACAGCCTTGTGGAATCGGAAGTACCATACTATAGATATGTGCCCGACCCAGTTCTTGAAAATGGTCATATCACGTTATATTGGGACCGATCTATCATCACTGACAGGACTATTGTTGCCAATAAGCCTGACATAGTGGTGGTAGATCGATTAGAGCGTCGCGCAGTGATCGTTGATATTACTGTCCCGCATGACGAGAACCTCGTGAAAGCTGAGAAAGATAAACAAATTAAGTATCTTGATCTGGCTCGCGAGGTTGTCGACATGTGGGATGTGAATACGGCAATCATTGTGCCGATAGTCGTGACGGCCAATGGCATAATAGCCAAGAGCCTCGACCAACACCTAAGGAGGCTCTCGTTGGGCGGTTGGATCAAGGGCTTGATTCAGAAAGCGGTACTCCTAGACACGGCGCGTATTGTTAGGAGATTCCTTTCTCAGGAGCCCTGACCATCGGTGGCTTGGACCCTGTTCCCGATGCCGGTGGGCTACTATTTTTTATATTTTTAAATGTTTTTATTTTTTTATAGTAATATTTAAAAATGTAATTAATATGTAAGGATAAATAAATAAATGGAAATAATAATAATAATACCATTTATTTCAGGCAACAAAGGCCCATAACATAAATACCTTACAGACTAACATACATAATTATAAAAAACAAAGACGAACATAATAAACTATTTAATACGAAGTGACGGCGTCGTATCGCGCTGCGTGGTGTCGCGTAACCTTCCACGGAATCTCCGAAACACGACACCCTTCGGCCAAAACTCTTCCTTAAGAAAGGTCTCGAGTGATTGAGTCGGTACTCGCACCACAAACGAATTGAAATTCGTGTTGTGACGCGACTCCAACTTCTCGACCCTTAAGGTCCAGCTGGTCTTCTCTCGAACATACTCCACGATCCCCTCAACCTTCGTGGTGTGATGTAGACGGGACACATAGAGCTGCGTCGTCGGCACTGCTGGACGCAGCACATTGGGTCCTACCAGCGCGGTCCCGCACTGGTTCCGACTAGGAGGCTTGTTCCTCTTCTTCTTCTCCACCTTCACGAAGCCATCCTCGTCAATCACGCCTGTTGTTAGGCCTGGCTGCCTGTTAACCCTGTCAACAGATTTGCAGCCACTCTTCTTAACCCCTACCCTGGTTTGTGACGCAGGTTTGCTTGTGGCAACGATAGCAGCGTAGGCACGTTTAGGGGTCAACGTACCTACACTAGTCACGACCTCGGCTGGCGTCGAGTTCGCAACCGTAGCAGCGCGAGTTGCAACGCGTGCAGTGTCAGCAGCGGGTGACGTAGCGGAGCTCGCCGACTCAAAATTGCCGATGCTAGCGTTTCTCGCTCCGCGACATGTGCTCACGTTGGAGGCATCAGGTGACCTATTTACCGTCACAGCGTTGCGCAACAACACTACTTCGGCACGCAGTTCACCAATGGTGTTATTCGACACCTCCAATTTGGACTGTAGATCGGCCAGGCCTGCCTTAAGGACAGTAATATCCTTCAGCAACCTGGTGACGTCGACGTGGTCGAACGTGACGGGGGGCAACTTATGCAGCTCCTTCGCCACAAATGCGGGCACGTCGTCCGGGTCGGTGCTCTTCATCAATGTGATGATGTCCTGCACACACTTCTGGCCACCATCCCTCCGGCGGGACTGCATCTGCTCGACTTTGCCGAGCGATTGGAACAATAGCAGCTTGGCACTGCTGATCTCCTCCTCCTTGAAGTTGGACTTGCAGATCTGCATGATGCTGACTTCGTCCATGTAGTCGATGGCATGTTTGATAAATGCCAAGACCTCATTGGCTATGAGCGGTTGTGAACTCATAGCGACGTAAACCGGGCAGCGGCTAGGGCCGCGCGACACGTGAATATAATATTCGTATCGAGCAGCGCAAACACGTCCGTACTCGACCGTGCATTGCAATGCTATTGAGTGCGTACACTTGCACAGGTTTATTACAAATTAACTATCGATAATCAGAAAACCAACCAAAATATTCACTAGCAATACTCGTCGTCAAGAACTGATCGTCTGTCTGGATGTACAGTCAGTTGAGCGTCGCGCGTCGTGCCTTTGCTTCGGGTCAAACGTCGGGAGTCGGGCAATTGTTGTGACATGTTCGGGATTTACATAGTTCTTGTACTCGATCCGATACAGGCTTGCGAGGGGGTGAGCCGCGCGGAGGGGAGGGCCAGCCTCGCGTGTCGCGCCTGCAGGACTGAACTGTTTGATGGTGAACACAAATAAGCAGGCCTCCTGCAGCCCGCCCCCGGTGTACCCGCGCAGTAGACGCCGGCACTAGCACCGTCACAAACGTCAGACAACAGTATCACTCGACAGTTTACAACCCCAAAACCGCACATGTGTGTTATCTATAGTAAGTTTGGAGGACGGTCCGTGGTCCCGGCTGCGGGCTCGGCGTGCCGCGTCGTGGACAGGCTGCCCTGCTCCTTCTGTGCGGGCGTTGAGCCGCTGGTGCGGATATAATCTCAATCGCATTAAGCGTGAGAGCTGGCAGCTGCGCGGGCCGAGCACGCCACGCGCGCCACACCCGCGCCGGCGCCGCTCGTGCGCGGGCCTCTGCTTGAGGTGTCAAGTGAGCCGGGAGCTAGGTGCTGTGGAGTGTGGGACATTCTAACGTCACCTAATACATTAAACAGAACATCTTATTGCTCTTCGATATAATTTATTTAAAAATCTAATAACAATAATAAATCTGTTTATTAACCCCCGACGCAAAAAGAGGGGTGTTATAAGTTTGACGTGTCTGTCTGTCTGTCTGTCTGTCTGTCGGTGTGTCTGTCTGTGGCATCATAGCTGCCGAACGGATGAACCGATTTCAATTTAGTTTTTTTTGTATTAAAGGTAACTTACGTACGAGTGTTCTTAGACATGTTTGATGAAAATAGGTTGGGCCGTTTAAAAGTTGTGGTGATTTGTAGTGGTGAAAGTAGGGAAGAAAAACCGAATGTCTGTAAATATACTCGAGTGGGGTCTCAAACTTAATAAAATCGACATTATAATAAGTAGGTACCTATAAAAAGCATAAAATAAAAAATTAAATTAAAAATTTAAAAAACCCCCAACACAAAAACCTAAGTTCCCTTTAAAAAGTAAAAAAATAACAAAAAAAATACGTCACGTTGGGGGACCGATGTTGCATTTAGGATACGATCGTCCCGAGCGGTCCCCCAACGTGACGTATTTTTTTTGTTATTTTTTTACTTTTTAAAGGGAACTTAGGTTTTTGTGTTGGGGGTTTTTTAAATTTTTTTCAGACACGTATTGACTGATAACAGTGCGGATTTAATAACGGTGCGGTGCTGTCCGATGCCGTGTTGTGCCGTGGTGCGGTGCGGTGCGGTGCGGTTCGGTGCGATTCGGTGCGGTGCGATGCGGTGCGGTGCGGTGCGGTGCGGTGCGGTTCGGTGCGATGCGGTGCGGTGCGGTGCGGTGCGGTGCGGTGCGTGTCGGTACGACGCCACACGGCTTGATGCTAACTAATACCGAGCATGTATGACACACACTTGTGACATGCTACGTCATCATTACGGCAACGTATTAGTTTAATCTGTTTGTATGAAAGATGGTATGGTATAATTGTGTTTTACTAATTGCAGTTAGTTGTGAACTCGACAGCAGGACGTACTTACTACAGCTCAGACACACAATCACACGCAAAAGAAAACATTAAGATTTGGATAGTTGTTCAAAATAACTGTCCGGTGTGGAGAACGCACATGGTTCATAATAAAATGTGATGACTCACGTAATGCTGCAGCGCGCCGCGATCTTCCTTGTGCAGGTCCAAATATGGAGCACTGTACGACGCGGCGATAGCTTTGAAAGTAAACATGTGTGCCAGTGGTTAGGGCGCTCGCCTCTTACACGTCATGTTGCGGGTTCGCAAGTACATTTTTTTTTTTTTTTTATAGACGCGAAATCATCAAATAACTTCCCCCGCCCTGGGCGGGGCGGGAGGGAGTGTCAGACTTTTACTGACTAAAACCCGTCTATGTTCCTTCATGTGCCCTTTGCGTTCCGGGGGCGCGGTATCTCTTTCGAACAACCCGCAGCCCCGGCAGATATGCAAGTACCTATGGGTGCGTTTAGCGATATTTGCTCGATATAAATAAAGGCAACAGATAGACGCTTGAAATATTCACAGAATATTTAGTTATATATTTACTTTATAAATAAATTATTAAATTAAAATAAAACAAATATTTAAGAGGGGCTCCCATACAAGAAACGGGTTCCTTTTTGCCGTTTTTATAGATAACGGCGCGGAACCCTTCGTGCGCGAGTCCGACTCGCACTTGTCCGGTTTTTAAGTTTATTTTCAGCACTGCTGACATTGGTGACATCAATCCTACTAATATTAAACATGCGAAAGATTTTGAGGACGGATGGATGAATGGATGTGGATGAAATTTGGCACTGAGATAGATTGTAGGGTGGAATAACATGTAGGTTAACATAGGTTACGTTTTACCCCGGAAAGATGAACGGCCCCATGGAGCAATAGTTAAGCATGTAAAGCCGTTGCTCCTGAGCTGTCCCCGGTTGTGTCGGTTGTCGTCCCACAGGACTACTAGGGAAGAGGGAGTGCACCTGCAAAAAATGTATTGTCCAGGCCACCCGTGTTTGTGCACAAACACGGGTATACATGTTTTTGTAGTAGTTTATTTTGGGAAAGTTACTTTAAAGGGGGCGACACCGCGGGCAGAAGCTAGTAATAATTATTATAATAAGTTTTTGAAACTTACAACAGCAGTAGATTAGATGATATCTGTGTTACTTCCGAGCAGTCACGGCGGACTCATTATAACAAGCGCCCACTAACGACAGCACAGTTGTAAAACAATGGTCAATCACGTGAACAATCCGCTCAAACGACCGGCGGCGTGTCGGGCGTGTCGGTCGTGTCGGTCCGACGCCTACCTGTTCTATGATAATGACCGTAGTTGTGAACTGTCTTCAGTCAGCCGCGCGTCAACAAAGCGGCGATTAGTGCGCGTTCACGGCGGCGTGGCGGTGGCGTGGCGGTGGCGTGGCGGCACAATGGCTCGTTAGCAGGTGCACGCTGACGCCGCTGCGGTAACGCCACGTTGCCATCTCGCCGTAATTGTCGACCGAACATTGTTACTACAAGCTAGAACGAACGGAATGTACTTCGACATGAACTCGTCATTCACAATAATAATAAGCTTAATATGGAACCATTTCTGTTTATGTTAGTTAAGTGATACCCATTGTATCGTTACCGTAACAATAACCTTGTTTTGGTTACAATTACTAAAACAAGGGTTCCAACAAAGGTTACATTGCTAATGGCTCCGTAGCTGTTCGTAGCGGTGCGTAGCGGCGTGTAGCGGTGCGTAGCTCGCATGTCCGCGCCTCGTAGCGCACAGGTAGAACGTTCGTCGCCGGTAGTGAGAGCGCCTGTAAGTGTTGCAGTGGGCGCCGGAGGACGGAGGATGTCATCCGAGCCTGCCGTATGTTCTATCTGTTTCTTGTCTGTTCTTTGGTGAGGAACAAATCACATGCCTTCTCTTGTAAAATGAAGTGTAACATCTCATACAAGGTAAACCACGACCAGCGCCACCCAAGTTCACGTTTAGCCGTGTACCCCGTCAGCAGTGCAGTGGGGGTAAAGAACAATCACTCGAGTTGGTGTGGCTCTAAGCTCACGTAGTTCTCAATCAGTCATTGATGGCAGCAATTGCCTTACAATGTGGAGCAGGTTCGTGTCGGGTAGTTGCGCCCGTGTCCGCCTGCGTCGTGGTGCACTTCGCTAGTTCCTTGCGTCCGGATAGTCCGAGGCGGCTGATGTACTGTTTTGTTTATTACAGTTATATTTAAGACATTAGTCGAGCACACAGATCTAGCATCTGGTGCTGAGAGATTATATCGTATTATATCAGCATTGAAACATTCAGCCGCAGCCAAGTGACTGTGCGATACGTTAAGTACTAATGATAACTTTTATTAATCTAAGCCATAGGTATTAGGTTGAGATATCAAATCACAACCTGACATGAGCGCGCCCGCGACCGCGCCTCCCTGCGCACCAGCGAGGACTCTCCAACTGCTTCCAGTGCGACAGTCACTTGTCACCGCCGGCAGTGCGGCTGCTGCGTGTCGCGGACGTACCGCGCGCTTACAGTGTGAGGCCAAACGAGCGTAATTTTGTGAGCCGTGAGTCGCAGAATTTCTGTCGCGTAATTTACTTTATACTGAAACTGACAACTCATTTTGAGTCACCGTGTGAACGAAACAAGAGTTTTGTATGAAACCGAATGTAGCAGAAAAATTCTGCGACTCACGACTCACAAAATTACCCTTACGGTCAGGGTGGACCCCCCCCCCCCCCCCCCCCGTCCCAGAGACATATTGTTCAGCCTAGCGTTACAGAATGCACAGTGCTGTAGGACTAGGTGACGGGGCAGCCGACACAAGCGTGCACACGGAGCGCTCTGAGGGACGGCTACACCTCACTCTGTGCAATCGAACAGAGACCCGCGCGCCACTGGTGAGCTACCTACGCGGGAGAGGCGTGGCTCGCTACTATAGCAACGTGAGCTTGTGTCATGTGACAAGAATGACGGCTACCCTGTGGAGGCCTGTCACCACACACAATAGAAACATAGTATTCGTAGGCCGAGTGTCGCCCCGCTAGAGCCCCCTCGCGATGGACGCCACCCGACGACGCACTACTTCAAGCATACACTAAATAATGCAAACAAATACGTAATGTTCGGTAGTAGGGCTGTGCGTTGTTTTATAGCTTATACTTTTATAGAAAATCAAAAAAATCAAAAAATCCGCGTTAAATTTTGTGAAAGCCAACCTGGATTGAAACTAATAGTATTTAATAGAGTAACTGAAATTAGAATTTAATTTAGTGTATAAGATAATTAGATATAATAATGATAAGTATTTAATTGATTGTAGTAATTTATGTTATACGTATGTATTTATTATAGTATATATAACTTTTATTACCTAATGTGAAAAGAAAATTTAATATCTTTAACTGATGTAATTGTCTAATGGCCGTTTTTAAGTTAAAGTAAAAATAAATAAATAAATTGAATTTCGGTTCATGGCATAATAATGATAATAATCAATACGCAGAATACTTACGCTGCACTGAGCTGAGTGCGAATTATTTAAATGTTTTATGTAGTATAGTTACCGTGCTGACTGTACTTCATAATATCGGTTTGGTAACTATTGTTGTTAGCGGGCGCGTGTTGTGTGCACAGTAAGGCGGTGAGCGACGCGCCCGCCATCTCGCGGCGAACCACCGGCGCCGGAAGCACCCGTATTACCGGCCGGAAGTGGCGCGACGCCTCAATATCCGGCGAGCTCTTAATTTCAGCGCCACGCTCACGATTCCATTCGCATACATATTTATTTGATGTAATTAGTATGAAGCGGGTGCAGACGGAGTTAGCGTTCGCTCAACGGTAAATAATACAATAGTTAGCGGTGAGAGCGAGATGCAACACGTCACGGCCGCCAATGCATCGTATCGGCGATCAGCTGAAAGCAACGGAAACGTCCTGCGCGCACGCGACGCCCGCCTCGCGACATGTTGTTGTGTGTGGCACACACTAGCGTTACTGAATGATATACTACGTGACGTCACCACTACGACACGGCTTGCACCCACTTGTTCACTGAGTTATACCAGTTGTAAGTACACACATGTGACATGCAACTCACGGCTGCCGACTTATTGTTGTACGCTGAAGTTTTTAATTAAACTTGTGACTTGCAGGCTGCTCACTACTTGTACCTATGTGAGTGTCAGTTTCGAGCTCCATACCTATACAAAGACACTTGTATGTTGCTCGTGACGTGCTCATATCTACTAAACGTACATACTGAAGGGACTGCTTACAATCAATACGGATATTTTATTATTTCTCAGTAACAGCCCGGAGCCGCGAAGTTAGTGGTGAGACACCCCCGTGCCTCTTAAAGCACGTAAAGCCGTTAGTCCTGATCTGTCCGAGGTTATGTCGGATTGCCGTCCCATCGGACTGTTGCTCACACACTTGTGCACTATAATATCTCCTGCGCACTTGGCTAGTCTGCATTAAGATTAGTCGCCGTGACGCCATGGAATCTGGAGAATACCGTATGAATGTGACTATCACTTGTATTCAGCTGCACGCGGTAAGACTGGAGAGCCGACCCCAACTTAGTTGGGAAAAGGCGAAGCAGATGATGATGTTGTTACTATGGAGTATACTGATAATGATTAGATTTATATCAGTCGCGTATAGCTGACGTTTTTATTACGCTACACATAACTTGGGCTAAGTAAGGTGCCGAGCGAGCCGCGCCGGACATCGCCACACGGGGCTATGTGTCCGGAGCACACTGTCGCCACTCACACCTTGTCAGTAGCGAGCCTCCGCGCCCCGCGCTCGGTTCATGAGGTTTGATCAGTTTCCACTACATATTTGATGTAAGATGGAATGGGCATGGCACTGTCCTCGGTTGGAGTTTCAATCGAGTTCCTCTCAAATTCGTTTAACATTCCGACGAGGAACGGTATTTTAAAATTGCCTAGTGGGAGTACAATGGAGCCGCGCTCCACGGATAGTGCACGCGACGCAGCCCATTCGTCAAGCTGCAGGCGCGGTGTAGGGGGGGGGGGGGGGGGGGGCGGAACGAGCCGATACTAAATGCAGTTTTTTGCTGCGATTGATTCACACACGTCGTTAGGCGCCGGTCACGCCCCCCGACCCCTCCCCGCCCCGCTGCATTCATAGAATCCTCCTCGGTTCAGCTTAGCCGCGCAGCCTGTTTCTACCCAATAATTAGCACACAGCACCTTGGGTCTGGAGTACAAATAAGAATTTGTAATGCTTCGCGGTGTTTGGGATGCTCTTCCGCGTATGGGCGCTAGGTGGCGCTGTGGCACACGTCGTGTTGCACCTCTATATTCTATGGATGGATGAAGGAGGAATGGATGTGATCTGCGCTGTACATACTAGAATATATTCCAAGACGGCTTTACAGATCTAGTTGCAACTTTACATAATTATTATGAATTACAGCAAGGTAAGGTAGTGGTAATAGTAGTGGGTCCCATGCGAAACTATCGACTACAGAAACTTGCAAAGAATTCCCAAAGCAAACTCGCATTGAACTCTCAGCGGCTGTCGACCGACATCAGCAGTGTGATTCTCTAAGCCTAACTTCGTAATTCGAAAGCTGAATCCGCAGTGAGATTACAAAATGTTCTCTGTTAAACACGATCACGCCGGTGACGTCACCACGGCGAACGAATACTAAACCAATGACAAGTTGGTTCGTTATCGAAGTGAGCGCGATCACTTTAGTGAGACTCGTTTCCGAGTTTGCATTTTAGAGAATCACACTACTGTACGCGCTGATAAACATCGGTCGGCGTGAGCAGTGACACACCGCTCGCTACACCGCCGACTTACTGATTGGCGACGCGCGACCGTTCCGCTAATTGAGACCGTGCCGATCTGTTGCAAACACAGTAACAAGCAATTCTGTCACCTCTACCTACTGCGACTCTAGGGCACAGTCTCTGGTCACACAAACTGTTTGCAAGCTGCGCATACTATTCTTTAATAACACGTGTAGTACACTTAAGACTATACGAAGAGGAAACGAGTTGACCTTGTAAACGTGTCTCTTCAGTGAGCACTGGTGGTGCACATCGCGAGTTGTACGCTATCCGCCGTCACCTGTGCCGAGGGCCGCGCGAGCTGATCAGGTACCACTTCTTCGCAATAAATGTTTTTGCTCATGTTATTTTTTTATTTTAATAAAGCGCTTTATTAAAATAAAAAAATAACATGAGCAAATACTTGTGGTTATCAGTAATGGTCATATACATTTATTCTACTTCCATACATACATATTGAACTTTGCCCGCCACTTTGTATATGTATATTTCGCACTTCCCCCACAAACCATGTCGGCACTATTCAAGTTGAAATAAATGAGCCTGCTCGCCCTGACCTACCTGGGTTAGCTTTTATATGTATTATTTGGTCATTCACAGTGACATGTCTCAACTATGTAATACACTCAATGTGCGATTAATGTGCACAGCACTTACGTAGGCACTTCGCACACCGGCTGGCGGGAGGCGCCGCCGAGCGGATGTTCCCCGAGCTGAGTGTACATGTGTCTGCTCCCGCGAGACCACAGCGAGCGGCGCGGCGCTCTATTTCAGCTACAACCCGCCATGTCAGATTGGCTCATGATACTGAATAATATATGCGCCCCCGGACTCGCGGCCAGGGGAGAAGTTGTCATTATGACACCAATACTACTACAATTCCATTACCAATGTGCCAGAATTGCGCCAGTTAAATTCGTATATTCGTAAAAGTTTTATGGGTCACAGAACCATAATGATGAGTTAGAATGAATGACCGCGCCATGACACTCACGAGTGCTGACTGCTCACACACGGGCATGGGGACACGCACAGAGTGGACGGGAAGTATATTGAGCCGAGATCCCAGAATCTCCGCACCCGCGTCATAGTAGCACGGCTGACGCTGGATGTTAGTAATAGCTACAGAACCGCTGCTGTCAGGTGTTCGCCGCTCAATCATGTTTTAGTAGTAACTGATAAACCTCCAGACTCCGCACTCGTCAGTGGCTCGCAGCTAAACCTCTGCAAGAAGTTCTCTGAACACTCGTCTAACTGTAACTCAATTAGCGCTAAGAATCGTGTTTCAAAGCTTAGAGCTGCCGGCCGCGGGGCTACGGGTGCGAGGGCGAGGGGGGGGGGGAGCGTCCGGCGGGCAATTATTGCCTGTCACTAATTACAGCCGGCGACCGGCAGCGAGCACTCCGTAAATAATGCCCTTCAGTAAGATGATACGCTACTCGGCGCCGGTGACCTCGCAGCGTCGCTAGTCTTGCGCAGTGCCTTGCTTTTACTACTTATATCATATACATACATTTTATTACGTCAATAATTGATAATTCTGTAGGAAATAAAACATACACAACAAATTAAAAACATTATTATTAATAACATATTAAGGTATGTGAGATGTGTTGTTGGTGTTGTCACTCTAAAGTTCCTTTATTATGGACTCATTTAAAAGGTTAAAACCTTTTGAGTAAAGTTAATTAACAATGTGTAGAAATAAGAGCTGGCTCGTTAGCGTAGTGGTGCTGAGCGCGACGTTCCTATATGAACCATGGACAAATATCTCACGGAACAGCGGCGCGGCGTCTACACTCTGGTGGTTCAGTGGGTGAGGCGCCTGCCTCTCATGCATGTGCCTGTGGGTTTGATGCCGGACAAGTAGGTACCGTAGCGGTGGAGGGGTCTGACACTACTTATTTAAACGCGTTGTAACTTTAACTTGCGTTTATTCATTAATCAAAATATAGTTATATTTAGTATATTTTAATTAATGCCTAACTGCCTCGTTAGCTTAGTGGTCCCTAGCGCGACTGCTACGCTAGAGATCTTGGGTTTGATTCCCAGGTCGAGCAAAGTGTTATTGGGTTTTTTATGGAACTCACAGTAGCAGCTCGGAGTTTGGATTTGTGCCCGGTTAGTTGCAATAGGCTCGCCCCCAATTACATGGGACCTAAAAAACATCAGCGAAACTGTAGGTGTACCTTGGGACACCTCTGCCTAACCGCTCGGGGAATGATGGAATGTGTATATTTTATTTTGTTTTAAGCTGTTGACTTAATGGCAGCCGTAATCAACGCACTGACCCCTACTTACTTCTAAACATATTTTAAGCGGTATCTATATCATAATATGACTATTTTAAAAAAATAGGTTGTATATCAAAGTCAAAGTCAAAGTCAATGCTCGTCGCAGCTGTGTATGAGAAGTGGCCCGTGCCCTGCAGTGGGACAACTAGACTAGACACTCTACGAGCACGAGCCTTGAAACTGTACATACATCCTGATCATACTATTAACACAATGAGCCGCGCCGTTCGTGTCGCCGGTAGTGCACGATCGCACGCGGCGACGCGACTCCGCGCTCGGTCTGCTGATGCGTGCGATTCTAATTGTAATGGCGCCGGAGCTGACGGGCTCCGATTTAATTATACTCGAGTACCGCACGCCACTGCTAATTGCGATTAATATAATAAAAAGTGAACTCAATTAGCTGTCCGAACGTCGTCGGACGGAGGGACGGTGGCTTCGTAAAACACTACGTTTTGAATTCACGGGAGGTGTAAGATCGTCACAGTTGTCAAATTCCTCGACATTATACTGTTCAACTGCTTTTTGGAGCAGTTTCAATTTGTTGTAAAAACGGGGATGGTGTGTGGGGCGAGTTGGTACGACTCGGAGCGACCCGGTGCGACTGATGTCTTTTAACGTTATGCTAAGAACAAATTGTGCACAACACACACACATCCAATTGAAGGTTTATTTGTTTCCAAGTACCTATCATAAGTACATGATCAGAGTAGAAGCGGCGAGTGGCGTATTCCGGGCCTAGCATGATAATGTCGATGTTGCGCTGATAACAGCTGATAACGTGTGCGTGGGACATGTGGGGCCGTCGCGGCGGGGACGCTGGTGTCCGGGCGATGCGGCAGGCACGGGTGCGCGCAGCAGTACCGCGCCAGTGCGGCTGTTAGTGTACGCTATGTGTTCCTGCTCATATATTATATAAACGTGAGTAGGGAGGCAGCCGTACACCACGCGATGTTCGATACCCGCAGAGGTGTTACTCGTCGAGAGTGCTAAACAAGCTCGGCTAATGATCGATGCCAGTTCCCGAGCGCAAAGTTCCCAGTAAATTGTACTCCATATTGTCATGCAAACGAGATAGTAAGTTTGTAACGTAATAAGGGGCGGCGCGGTCGCGGTGCGGTGGCCAAGCGACTGGCTGCTGCAGTTGCCGCACGGATGTATGTATCTGTATATTCTGTATAGACTGTAGACAACCATTCTTGGGCTGGAAATGACAGCAAGCAAATATGGTCCAAGCGTCGCAAGGATGACTCATAACACCAAAGAGGAGGGTACAAGTACAATGTAGTGTTCAAACATGCAGAAGGTCATCAACGTATATATCCGACCGATTCAAAGTAATGATTAACTAATTTTAACGTTATTGTAGTTTTTTTTACTATACTTCGCTTTCGGATAGCGGTGTTGTATACATATTTGTTTATTATAGTTTTTTCTTGGTATTTAGCTTGCTGTAAGCTACTGCAACGAGCACACCTGAACCGGAGTATAGATAATATAAAGCACTTGTTTCAGATACCTGTACCGCTTGCCGCGTGCTCCAGCTGTTCCTGGCGCCTCTCGCCGCATGCGGGCTGCGAGCGGGGCGCTCCTGGTGACCGTGTGGTGGTGCTCTTATTAGTGCACTCATACGAACTAGTCAACAACTTCCTGTGCAGTTGTCAACTGTTCATACATAAGAGTCTTGCTCAGTACAAAACAGCAAATCTACGTGTTTTCAATGTGACATTTTTCTCCAAATTCTGCTCATCTTTGCATAAATCGTCAAGAAAATGTAGAACGGAGAAGAGACGCGTGACAGGTGACACATGTTTATACCGAGAGCGTGTGAGCGCGGCACAGTGTCGGCAGCGAGCACCGCGCGCACGACGCATGCTTGTGTTCCGGCAGGATCAGGCGCGGGGACCACTCCGCATAGGCCTCACGGACTGACTTTTTATAACGACATGCGACGAGCCTTGACGTACCTTACGTATTGATCGTTTAAGTATTAATAAATCATTTATTTCTGACTACCATGAACCATGACCCACCACCATGACCACTACCATGACTCTGCTGTGCAAGGGGTCTCGGATTCTCTAGGTTGGAGCTTCTTATGAGCTTCATCCCGTATTCATATCAGTGGCTGTATATTTGTGCAGCAGCACGGCTAGCACGCCTTGAGCCCCGTCCCCGCGGGCGGCACGCGGCGGCGGGGGTCACGCCTCGCTGGTCGGGTGGGATCAGCAGGTGGCTGCATTTATATTTGAATGACGTGGCAGAAGGGGCGCCGAGGTGCCGGCGGGTCACTGCTTGTATTTGAGTTTTGGTTATTGCTTAGTATGTGTTGACATTCATAGTTAAATCAACACTAAAACATTTTTCAAACGTCAATGTGCTCTTTGTAAGGTTTGAAAATGTCAGATTTAGTACATATTAGTGCGGCGCCCACGGCCCGCCTGGGAGCCCACAGCGTGCTCGCTCTGCTCCTGCGGACGGCTATTGTGGCATGCGCCGCGAGCCCCGCACTGGCCAGCACGAGGGCAACGCGCGACGGTGCAGTGCGCGCGGGGCAGGTGCCCGGGTGTCACTGCAGACACCGACGTGATCAAAAAGAACTTAGGACTACGTAGTCTGAAGTTCTTTTCATAATATCAGTTTGTAAGAACAACACTATTATCTACGGTTCATGGTAAATATACCATCACGCCTGTATTCCCCGAAGGGTTAGGCAGAGGTGTACCAATGTACACCCACAGTTCGCCAGTATGTTTAGGTCCCATGTAATAAGGAGCGAGCCTATTGCCATAACCGGGCATAAATCTTAACTCCGAGCTGCCACTGAGAATTTCATAGAAAAACCCAAAAAACACTCTTTGCTTGACCTGGGAATGGAAACCAAAACCACTCAAGTAGTATAATTAAATAGTATAAAAACACTAGAAAATGCTTTTATAAATGCACGTAAAAAGAAAAAATAAATGACGGATCGTTCAAGTTGTCTCTATTTCTGGGCCGAAGTGTAAACTATGTGCTTTTAATTATAATATTTGATTGTAAAAGCGTGGGGCGCTGGCACAGGATTACTTTCAGGAAGACTTTCAGTTAACAAATGCTAATACTAACTTCCTGGCGGAAGCTGCGTGAGGTCGCACACGAGCATAACAACTATGCCGCGAAAGGGCTACCAAAGGGAACCAAACATATCTCGCCACGAATAAGAACTCTACATTTTGCCCCTGTTGAGGCATTACCCTTATGTACTTAATTTACTGAAAGAGGAGGCGTTAAAAATGTCGGTGTATGTCGCCTCTCCTCGCTGCTGGCGCACGTTGTGTCTGAGTTCGACGAACTGGTACTTTGAACAGACTGTTCCATGTAGAGCCACCTACTGGTCGTGCTGCAAATCCAGTTGGAGCGCCGATCTCTGTAACCTGCTTCCCGTAACATAGCTTAACTTGATTTCCCAGCAAGTTATATCAAAAGTCTTTCCTGTGCTAGCGCCCCACGCTTTTACAATCAAATATTATAATTAAAAGCACATAGTTTACACTTCAGCTCAGAAATAGAGACAACTTGAACGATCCGTCATTTATTGTTTGTTTTTACCTGCATTTATAAAACCGTGTTCTTCTAGTGTTTTTGTAGTATTAATTTTTTTATACTTTTTGGTCTTTGATAACATTTTTTTACATTTATTCATTTATTTAAAGTAGACGGATGAGCCCGCATCCTCTCCATCTCCGCCAGTGCATCTGTCAAACTAGCTCTTCAATCTGGAGACCACTAAGTAATTTTACTAGAGTACAATTACTTAGTGGTCTTAGGGCCGCATACGCCTGTCCTGTGAAAGTAGCAGTAAAAGTACGGCACCCTAAGTACACCACTGCGTGGTCTACCGTACAGCCTTGCATGTTGTGCACGGTAGATGCCCAACTTAAAAACTTTTTTTTTTTAATCAGTCTATCTTCATTTCGCGAACTGTTTATAAAAGGGGAAGGTGCTGCGGTGCTGCCATTTAAGACACTGCTCGTAATCAAGTGCTGCTTGTAATAAACTTTTTCAAACATACGTACTTGCGCGTACTCCTCTGTACTAACTGCTGAATAATGAAATAATAGAATGTCGCCAACAACACGTAAACTTTTAATTAATATCCGGCGCTCTCGTAAATCCTTCCCTCCGTCACTTTATTTTATTAATGTTCTGGCTGGAAGCCGTGCAGACCTGTGCGGAGGAGGAGGGCGGCGGGAGGGAGGAGGGGTGAGTAACTGGTAGTTGTCATCGACACGACTGTACCGCACCAAATAAAACGAGAAACTTTAATTAACGTCCAATGAGCCGATACACTGGCGGCTTATCCGGCCGCTCATAAAGTAGGCGCGCGGCCAGGCGGGCTGAGCCATGCAGCGCGCCGCGCCGGCCCCGCGCCGCGCGCCCTGTGCTCCAGCCGAGGAGGCGCGGCGGCTCAGCTTACAATGGTCATATTTCTGCTGACCGCGACAGCGGATTTAAGCTCGGGAGCTCCGCGTAATGGGCACATGTCTGCTCGCACCGCAGCGGAGCCCCCGCCACTCGGCGCCTCGCTCCTGTCCCTCCACCTATCGCCGGGAGCGCGGCGCCCTCCCGTGCCTGCCTACTGATACTCAACTAATACTCATACACACTGTCTCGTTCCTTGAACAATACAATTCACAATGTCACGCTTATCGTCGGCTACACTTTCAGTTGTAGCGTCAAAGTTACAAAACCAATTCCCAAAGTTCTCTCAAACTTGGCAGACATTTTTGTAAAGTATTTGTAAGTTAAAGTCGTTTCGGTTAAGTGTTTCGCGAGCGAATCGCTGTAATTTACAATCACGCTAATCTGTGGCCGAGCGGCGGGGCGGGGCGGGGGGGGGGGAGGCGCGGGGGCTGTTCACATTGCTACGCTAGGAGGACTTTATCGACAGCGCGCTCCATACAAAACGTGTACTGAACTCAAAGACTCGTGATGGGAAATACGAGTTCTACATTAATGCATTTTACAGGAAACTGACTAACCACAAGCCTACATACTACAGCCTTTCTTATCTCTCTCAATGCTCATCAAGTTTATTTACTTATTGAGCAAAATGTGACTAGACTACGTGTTGTATAGAGCGCACAGTCGGGAGAGCTCGCCGTGTCGTGTCGTGTCGTGTCGTGTCGTGGCGATTATTGCTTGATAGTTTTTAGGTTAACGTTGAACTCCACTAATCATTACAACTAACTCGTTACTCAGTCGTTAAGGTGTCTGTGAGACGTGTTCGTGGATCTAACGTGTCAGTTGTAAGAGTCCGCCAGCCGCCAGGCCGCACGCTGTTTACTACACAAGCTTACAAGATCAGCCACTCGCTTGTCGGATGTTCTCACATCTAAACGAATCCAAACGCAGCGCCACGCTTCGCTCGCTCTTTCATCCTATCAGAGGCAAAATTATTGAATTGCATTGCTGCCAATTTAAAGGTTTAATATTATTTTAGAGATTCTTAAATAAAAAATGTATGTAAAAAATTGTTTTTTTTTTTAATCATTATATCAATGTATGAAAAGCGAACTGTAACACTAACAAAACGTCATTCGTCTAATAGTTGTGTGGCCTAGTGAAATGTTTGGCAAATGATAAATGTCCCAAACGTTTTGTATCATTATAATAATCTGCTTAACAATAATTCTGCCAAATAAAAAGTTGTCATATAAAAATTTGCTAATCGTTGGTTGTCAAAGTGAAACATCGGCGAAACGTTGGTTGGCAAGTGAAAATCTGGCAAACAATTTTCGGCGAAAAGGCAGGATACCATAAATAGTTTGTAAAAGTTTAACTTAGAACATAACTTACTTAAATGATAACATCACGCTTATCATCTCTTATGATAGACAGCTGTGACAGCTGTTATCGATTTTCGTTATATATTTTTTTCGATTTTTTGTTTTTGATAGATCGCTTTGACATGGTTATATTTTAATGGAATTAATGTATTTGTACAACTTATTGTAATTCGTATATAATACGTTTTTAAAAGAGTATGTATGGAGTTTCTTGCCCATTGTTCTCCATACGAAACTACTTTTTGGAACGGGCAAATAGATTCAATCTTAATAATTTTTTCATGTAATAAAGTTAAAAAGTGCCTTTTAACCCGTGGCACGACAGCTGAGCAGACACAATAGTTAAACAATCGAAACTTTGCACCCGGCGTGACACTTTGTCGTGCCACGGGTTAATGGTCTAATTGAAATAAATGATTTGATTTAGACTTTGATTTTACACCGACGAGGTATCACACATATTGCTTTGCAGCAAAATCAATCAAAAGCCGAGGTTTATTTCAGCGTGGCCCTGCACGTGCTACACGTGTGTGTCGTGTGGCCGCGGCTGGTGCGCACGTGTTCATTATTCACTGTTATTGTAGTAGTTAGTTCGTTTCAGAAAGTATCATTCCAATATAGCATGTGTACGCGGCTGCTACGACTGGTAAAGCCATGCTGCACACAGCTACGAGAGGCTAAGTGTAGCTGCGTGGCTACTGCGGGCGAGGAAGCAAGGCTACGAGCGTGCTACCAGCAATGCTACCAGCAATGCTACAAACGTCACAGCCATACTACACGCGGCTACGAGCGGCTAAGTAGTGCTACGCGACTGCTACGAGCGCCTAAGGAGGGCTACGCCACTGCTACGAGCGACTAAGAAGTGCTACGCCACTGCTACGAGCGTCTAAGTAGTGCTACGCCACGGCTAAGTAATGCTACGCGGAAGTTATGCATCGTAAAATAACATCCATTTTCGTAAACTAGCATTTTAAAGTGATCATATTGTGTTCATATCCACCAAGCAGCAGGAACATGATACACTTATTAAAGCAGTCCACAGTACGCACAATGTTTTACAATAACAGAAGTTCATCAGCTCAAAGTTTCAACAGTTTTCACGACCACAACTATGAGTGCTGAACAGACCTCCCGGTGTCAGACGGGGGGGAGGGGAGGGGGGGGAGGCTGGAGGGAGGGGGCACGCCCATCAAAATTACCCTTTATAGAAAATGTTTGAACACGTAGATAAGCTATCTACAAAGCGACTCATTTTTATGAAAGGTTCAAGACAAAGGCTCTGCAGATAACAGCTTTCTAATTAAAAATATTGTTTTTTGAAGAATAATCCCTTTATTGGGAAAAGTTTTATGGACTTTAGAAGTTTAAACCGGTTTTGTAAATAAATTAACATATACTTAAGTAATTTAAATAGATTAAGTTGTTTTAATTGAAAATAAGTTTATTAGTTTATAGGTAAAATATTTATAAAAGTAAAAATATCGTGTCTCGCAGATCTCGCCCAGCCAGCCCTTTCATTGCCACACACTAACTGTTATTTCGAGCAAAACCGTGTTGTGCAAGTATGAAGATGAGAAATTGAGTAGTCTGCTAATTCAAATAACAATTGCAGCAACACATAGATCGCGCCGACAAGTATTCCGTGGCGAAAGTGCGTGACACACAGCGCCACAGCGCTATCTCATAGATAACGTCTTACAACAGAAAAGAGTTCACAACACAACCATGTATGTTTTGACATTGTTTATGGTTTAAGTTAAGAAATGATCAACTTCTTACCTGTCCCCAGTTCCTGTTGATTGACTTTTCTGTAACATTCTTCATTTTTTTATATTTTATTAGTCTGACCCCCCCCCCCCACCCCTCTATTGCATGGGACCAAAATATACCGGCGAACTGTGGGTGTACATTGGTACACCTCTGCTTAACCCTTCGGGGAATACAGGCGTGATGGTATATTTTTTTTTATTAGTCTTGAAAGTGTGGTATGCTAAGTCCGCTTACCTAATCATAACTCGAACTGACTCAAACTCAGTACAAAGAGAAAACAATTTGTTGTTATGAAGCCTCTACGATATTCAGTCACTCAAAAGAAAAAGTATAGGCAAGACCCCAAAGTAGATTCAACATTTTCTATCAGGCCGTCAGCTTCCCAACGCAATAGAAATTACAGAATATAACTATAGGGATCGCGCTTGAGCTGTGCGGCAGCATGCTCTCAGCTGTACATAGTCGAGCTACGCAACATTGTGTAGTGTGGCGAGAGCTGGTCCGTGCCCTTCATGAGCACGAGTGTGAGTAGTGCAGCTGGTGCGCGCCCTCCCCGCACCCCGCACCGCTCATGACCCCGCCACAGCAACTGCAAGGCCGAGGTCATACAGAGGCATACAGAGAAGGCACGAACATTCATAACCATGCTTGCTCAAGACGGATTGGTAATTTTTAGACTTATATTTTATTACGAGTCCAGGTTTTCCCGCGGTATTTACCTTCACCGATGTCCACAATAAACTTAGAGAGGGCGAATGAAATAGGAAGCGTCGTATTACTACTTGCCGTGTCCGGTTACGAACCCAAAGCTATTCTTGAAAGTGCCACTTGCCGGTTACAAACACTCCATCACTGTTACACTTTCAGCGAGTCACAGGACTTGATGTCGGCAGGTTAAAAGAACCGAACGTAACATGTTCATAGCATGGGGCCCTCTCCGCGCGACCTCAACTCTATTAAAACTCAACTCTCTGCTTTATTAAACGGGTCATTACTATTTATTTAATTTGAACACTTTATTCATGTCTATGAAAGTCAGCCCGGGGGTGCACAGCTGTAGAGTCACCTGGCGGCGCGGCCACATTGCCAGGCGGGCCGCGTCCGCCATCGGCAGCTAATCGTCGCGCGCGCGGCATACTGATCGACGCACTGCTACAGTGCGAGCATTAGCATCGCTGATTGTGCCGCGCCGCCAGAAGGATCACTCCGACACGCACCTACCACTCTACGGTAACAATGTTGCATGCGGTGTCCATCGTAGCGTGCAATATGTAACCTGGCTTGGAACCGTTTGCTTACGTACATATTCAAGGAACAAATTATACGTTTATTAGCGACATCTAGTTTTAAATGTTCTAACTAAACCTGTTAAGCCCCCACGACCCCAGTGCTGTTGCATGTACCTATGTTCTACTGTGCGCTACCATAAACAGTGGTTTTACAAACCTAACATTAAAAGTAATTTCCATGCAGTAATTTTTTCAATGAAACTTAGTTTGACTGGTAATATGCGTCTTTTTGTATTGTGTATAGCTAACTAGCGCTCCGTCCCTGCTTCGCTCGGGTGTGAGCTGCTAATGTGGCCTCAATTCAAATATCGACATTCCTGATGCTACATGATTCGACGTAAGACCACACACCACCACTATCCAGCCCCGTGTGTGTGGCGCTTCTGCGGGCGGCGGCGGCGTGGCGCTCGGCATTCCCGGCACGCCGCTAATTATCGCGCCACACGCTCGCGCCGCCTCTAATTTACTTTGGAAGAATTACGAACGCAGCACCGCTGTGTTCTACCTCATTTAGGATAATTACTCTGTTTTTGAATGAACGGGGCCACACATTGAGGGGGAGACCGCCAGCCTGGTCAACAGACACAACACCTTTTTTTTTTTTTTTATTTGGGACAAGCCCGCCACACTGTTCCCAAACCACTGCAACTCCTGTAAGCCAGAATCAACAGTGGCGACCACAAGAAAAGCGCCGAGACAATGAAGCTCGACGAGTCCCAGAGAAACGATTTAACTGTCTTGGATCCCGCAACGAAATTAATCAGAAAAGATTAGCGGAGGAGTAGGAAAAATATAATTTCCACTTCCCTCCAAACAAGCAGGAGACAGAACAGAATTAAGCCAATAGGCACAAAGGGATTATTTACAACTGGGAGAAGCCCAGATTGCCAAGCACCACGGATTGCAATTATCATTAACTTTAATGGGTCCTAATGTGAACTGTTACATTTGATTCCAGTAATAGGTATGGCAAAAACGCTTGAACGCACGGAAATTAGTTCTAGTTTCTACAAGGTCCGCATAATAAACAACACCGGATGTAACCTGTACACTATCTAACATAATATTTCGCTCATTCTGCCAAAGAATACACTCCCATAAGATGTGATGAGCAGATTGTTCATATTCACAGTCAGATGTAGAACATTGACACAAAGGAGAGGCAACAAGCTTAAAAGAGAATAATTTACTCTTAAAGTTGCCATGACCTGTGAGAAATTGGGCAACACAGTGGTCCACCTCCAGCCATGTTCTGGCCAGCCGTTCGCGAACTGAAGGAAAGAACTGATGGAATTATCCCACCTACATTGCCATTCAGATAAAAGTTCCTCCCAGACATCAGTCTGCGGTTTAAATAATCTAGAGATCTTAGCACGGTCGCGTTGAGTTAGAAAGTTTGCGGCCATGGTCTCTCGCGCGGAATAGTACATTGCAGCACGTCGCTGCACCTCGAGATCGACTGGAAGTACACCTGCAAGTACTGGTAGTGCTTCAGTACTAACGGTCCTATACGCTTTGCATAAAAATATTAAAGCTAACCGTTGGCTTTGAAGCAATTTACGTCGTACCGCCCCTATGGTGGCCCTATCGGCCCAAACAGGTGCACCGTAGCACATACAACCTAGGTAGGTAGCTGCATAAATAGTTTTCAGAGTTAAGAAAGACAGGCCCCAAGTAGCTTTAGATATTCTCGTTAGGGCATAAAAATTCTTTTTAGCTTTTTCTCCGACTGTGTTAATGTGGTCAATAAAAGAAAAGTTCTTTTCTAAGACCATACCAAGGTAGCATACGGATTGTTTTCGTTTAACGGGAACGTTATTAAATTTAATACTAGGCCATGATTTAAGATCACCTTTTAACATAAGTTGATACGTTTTTTGCGGTGCAAAGGTTAAACGGTTCCGATCGCCCCACTGTGATATTAAACGTAGGCAGACACAACACCTATAAATCCAACTGTGATCACTACAACTGCACGCCCCAAGCACGTGCAGCGCGACTCGCAGGTACTGCAGCGCCCCCCTGTGTCTCTCCGTGTGTAGTGCTGTTGTCGTATGTAGCGTGGGTGACACCCCCCCCCCCCCCGGCCGCCCCGCTGTGACACAATATTTAGTTAACGGTGACTTCCAAGCCTTTATATCATTAAGTATTCTAGGGAAATCGGTTACCTCTTACTTTGCTTACAATATTACAACATTTGACAAAAACGACGTTATTGGTGTAATCATAGCGTTCCATCATCATCCTTTAAGTACGGATGCCTAAAAACATAAAAATCTTGTGCTACGATCGTAGCACCTGCTACGGAAGTGCTACGAAATTCGTAGCTCGTTAATGTCGAACGCAGCGAACGGGTAGGAGCAAGGCAGTTAGGTGCGCGTCGCCCCTGCTCGCTCCCTGCGCGTGCGCAGCTCACTCGTGCTCGGTTCCTGTCGCAACTCACGCGGCTCAAGCTCAGCCGTCAGCTCACGGTTTTGCGAAATTGGTATATTTAATCAAAATAATAAATAAACATTTTTTGAAAGCATAGCCGATGCCTTTACTGAAATATTTATACTTTAGGTATCATTTTTTTACTTTCATTATTTAATTCATGCGACAACGTGAATAATGAACTAATCATTCATGTCTGTTATGTAACAGAAACACTGACACACTTAATCACATATGTAGATGAATTATGTGAACGCGTCTGATTTACTAATCAATGAAACAACTAGATTAAATTCTTTGTTTTTTTTAACAAAACTTTCAAAAGTTCCTTTTCATGCGGGGGTACTTCGCCTAATCGAATGCCAAATAATCGAATCACAATTGATCAGTTGAGATGAACACTCAGTTAGTGTGTCTATTTGTTGGCGTATAACCGTATGAATAATTATCGATTACCTGTTATTGGCAATAATCGGAATAGCCAGAGCTAATGTGCCTAAAGTATAAAGAACAGAGAAAACTAGTGGCGACCTCCTTATCACTAAAAATTGGTTTAGGAATATTTGTTCCAAGTTTCGAAACATTGCATAAGTACAACTATCAAATCAATTTCCGATTTCTGTTTTTAAAAAGAGTAGCTACGCTCGATTTTTATTGTTTTCAAAAAATTAAGATACCTTGACTCCTTATCTTCGTTTGAACGACGTAAGCAACTACCTGTTGTCATTGTTTACCCGCGACGAACAGAAGATAGAAAGAGATAGCAAGTTTTGGCTATTCTGAGAAAATATGAAGCGGGGGATCTGCCTCGTTCTTCACCTGAATTATTATTATTGAAGTCGATTACAAACGAAAATGAATTCAATTAGTTTACTGTATTAATAACAGCAATATTAAATGTAAGTACTTAATAATAATAATAATATTTATTTATTTCAGACCATGGTGTCCATTTTGTTAGTAACAACGTTCTTATAGACTAGTGTTAGTAAAACTTAAGCTACCCACAACAATACATAAAAAGGATGTAAACACAACAATCATTGCTGTGCCATCCCATGACAAATGGAGCAGCAGTGATTGCTTAAGTAATTACGGAGGTCTCCACTTTTTGTTTCTGTGCTTTAAACTTGAAGCACATTAGCTCTAGCTATTCCGATCACTGGTTATTGGCCTGCACCGTCCTGTCTATATCATGGGGAGACTCCCGACCGTATTGTAAAATTGATCGCAGCGTTCGCAGCGCTGAGCGCGCCAGCAGGGACCGGTGCAGCCGGTGCGGCGCGGGAGAGCGGAGAGCGCGCCGCCACGAGCCGGCACGAGAGATGCGGGTCAACGCACATAAAGTTGCCGCAAACAGATTTACTTGAGTGTCGGCGCGCTCCCCGCCCCGCGCCCCGCGCCCCTCGCCCCCGCACATGAATAATGAATGCACTTAGTTGGTGCACCCTTGCACAGCGATGATGCTAACAAGTTGTGTCCGCACCTGATCGCGACGCGTAATGCCTAACGCAATCCAGCCAGCAATCCAGCAACTGGGAGCACTACACTAACAGAGGTCTGGGACCCTCAGATCACATGAGGGCCCCCGGGAGGCACCGCACTAGCGCCGGCCGCGGAGCACACCGCACGTGCGTGTAGTCTGCGACCTCCGCCTGATCGTAGCCGCAGTGTTCGATAGAACTCGATGAGCAGAGTACAATTAAGTACAAGTCAGTCCGGTTAGTTAAATTTTGTTTTTAAATGTTTTTTTTTATACTTATATTTAAAATATACCATCACGCCTGTATTTCCAGAAGCTTTAGGCAGAGGTGTACCAATGTACACCCACAATTCGCCGGTATATTTAGGTCCCATGTAATAGGGAGCGAGCCTATTGCCATTTACTGGACACAAAACAAACAAACAACAAACAAACTTAAAAACACACACAAACGGCAAACTTATATTTAAAAATGAAATTATGTATATTATTATAATAATTTATAGTATTAGAATAGTATTATCAAAAGTCGTCAGTTTAAAAAATCTGTTTGTCGGTTTTGTGTAGACAAAGGATCTAACATTGACACTCGGCTGGCGCACGTACACTCTGCTTTTAACAGAAAGTAAACTCGTAACGTGCAGCGGCGGGGCGGCGCACGCGCACGCAGCCGGGCGCTGCAGGCATTAGGTAGAGAACAGTGTCAGCGGGCGAGCCGTGTTCCACTTCCTCTTCTAACCGGTTACCATAAATCCATATGCAAAGATACTAAATCAAACTAAACATCTCTTAATAAAGTTTAAATTGGATTTTACAAAGCTTCGCTAAATTCAAGGCGTTCAACTTTTATCGAGTATCGCTACGAGCTACGAGCCCGCTACGGCCCGCGTAGCACCGCGTAGCAGAGCGCTACGCCACGCGTACAAACTCGTGCCCATTACGTACAAGTTGAGTGCAACTTATTAATATGATTGTATGTACGGCGTGATAATCTGGTTAGTTACTCCGGCTCGCAATGCCCGCGTGTCGCGGCTCCAATGAGGTTGATGTTTGTAAACGCACCCACGATACAGGATAAACTCCAAGTGTGGGGCAGTCTTAAAAAAACAGTAACGCGCAGATGTAGTTTTCGTAATAATAGTATGTGTTCAGATGAGCGATGAGATTGTTTAGTGAGGGTTCTTGATGCAGTTAAATTCATATTACGTAGCAATAAATAAAACTTCAAACTAAAATCCAAATAAACTACAAACAAGACTAGTTGGTACATTTATGTGTTACCAAACTCAACATTTAACACAATACAAAGAATATTGTTTTTTAAGCTGCAGTCGCAATTCAATAGATGTAGCTCTTTGTGAAGGAGCTCGTGCGGGGCAGTACCATGCCATACCTGCTAGCACTACCACCATACATATTATATCTGCCGCAAAGCAGCGTTCAGCCGAGTGGATATTTTTATAGATTAGATGAATAGATTTGCACCGTCGCACGCCGCGCGCGTGTGCGCCACGTGCTACAATGAAACTCCGCGCTTGTGGAAAAATATTTAATATCTGTGGGTAACATCACGTCACGCTATGTACACACTGCTGTCCCGCGCATTCGTCACGCGCCGACCACGCGCCGACCACGCGCCGACCACGCGCATGCAACACTCGAGGACCGCTCCACGCACAACATACATACGTACGCATAATAGTACTTTATCAGATATTGTATACAATAACAAAACTTTTCGTTGTTCTCTTTAATGTACATACTAAGTCGTAGGCAATATTATATCCAAACCTACTTGAATCATATAAAACGTAACGCATGAATGCTCTAAGCGAGTAGTTTTAGTGCACGCTGTCGTCCTCATCGCCCGGAGCTTACAATAAGTAGCATGTAATATACAGGTGGGGCACGAGAGAACCCGGCCTATAGGTACTGTATGTGTTTGAGATACTGTGTACATTCATATGGCACTGTTCATCGCGTTTACGCACTCACTCACTCACTCACTAGCTGAGCGCGTGTAGCAGCGCAAGCCCCAGCACCGCGGCGGCGGGCGGGGGCGCGGGGGCGCGCGCTCGCGACGACAGCGCGCTCGCGTGGCACGCCGCCTCGTCCGCCTCCAGCGCCAGCAGCGCCACCGCGCCGCCCTCGCCCCGGCAGCTGCTGCGCCGAGCCGCGCCGCGCGCCGCCGCTGACCAGCCGCCGACCTCCGCCGTCCAGCGCCTCAGCCACGCGCCCACCCACGACACCGAGCACCCGCAGCGCAGCGGGTTGCCCGCCACCACCAGCCCGCCTGCCGACAACACAAGTCTACAGTCGCCGCGCACACACGCATGGCGTTCAACGAGTACTACTTACCAGAGAGCAACTTCGTTGCGAGACGATTCCAGCCGGTGAGGTTGGGGTAGAGCGTGGTGGGAGTGAAGCTGACCAGCTGGTTGTCGGAGAGGTCGAGTGCCAGGTGCGGCACGCGCGCCAGCGGCCGCAGCACGCCGGCGGGCAGCGCGCGCACGCCCGTGCCCGACACGCGCAGCGCCAACGCGCGCTGCCGCCCCAGCTCCGAGAACGCCGCGGCCGCCACGCGCCGCAGCGCCCCGCCGCGCACCGACAGCTCGCGCAGCTTGGGCGCGCGCAGCCCGCTCAGCTGCGAGTCCAGCACGCTCTCCCGCACGTACACGTCCAGCGTCTCCAAGCCGGGCGTGCACGCGGCTATGTCTGCCAACGATACTTCTACTCGGCCGTTGAACACGAGCGCCTCGAGTCCCAGTGAACGTAGCGACGCCAGGGGCCGGAAAGCTCGAGGCTCTATGGCTTCCATATGGCGGAGGTGGTACATACGCAGGTGCAGGAGACGGGTCAGGCCCTCGAAGGAGCCACGGCCTATGCGAACGATGGGGTTGTGTGAGACGTCGAGCGAGTAGAGGCGCGGCAGGGCGGCCCACAGCGCCGGCTGCAGCGACGTGAACCTGTTGCGCGCCACGTCCAGCACGCGCAGGCGGGCGAGGCGCCGCACGTCCGACTCGCGGTACGATGCGATGTGATTGCTACTCACATCCAATTCGATCAGGCTGTCGAGAGGCAAATGCGGCAACACCTTGAGCCCGGCACCGGCGAGCGCCAAGCGGCGCAGGCGCGGCACGTTGTGGAACAACTCCTTGAAGTTGGATTTGATGAGGTTGTACGACAGGTCGAGGCGCCGCAGCCGCGCCAGCCCGGCGAACGTGTTGTCGGCCAGCACGGTGAGCGCGTTGCGCGCCAGGCCAAGCTCGTGCAGGAAGGCGATGGCGTGGAACATGGCGGCGTCCAGGTACTCCAGGCGGTTGCGCGCCAGCTCCAGGCGGCGCAGCGTGAAGCCCACCTGCGCCAGCGCGCTGCCGGGGAACACGGCGAGCTGGTTGTCGCGCAGGTCCAGGTGCTCCAGCACCGTGTTCTTGAAGGCGTCTCGCGGCAGGGCGCGCAGCTGGTTGGCGGCCAGCCGCAGGAGCCGCAGCCGCCGCGTGCTGCTGAACTGCTCCACCGCCAGCTGCGCCAGCTGGTTGTGCGACAGGTCGAGCAGCTGCAGCGCCGACTCCTCGCCGAACGCTCTGCGCTTCACCGCGCTGATGTTGTTGTGGTGCAACATTAATATCTCGAGCCGCGGCAGTGCGCTAAAAGCGAAGTTATCAATGTGCGTCAGAAGGTTATGCGCCAGGACGATTTGTCGAATGGATGGGCCCAAGCAATCGAAGAAAGCTTTCGATAAGTTTGTCAGTAAATTATGCGACAAGTCCAGAACATTTATAAGAAGCGGCTGTCCGCCGCCGACCAGCAACGATATTCTATTATAACTAACGTTTATTGACAAATAAGATTCCTCACTCGATACGTTTTCGAAATGTTCCGTAGAGAGTTCGACTAAGCGGTTGTCTTGCAAGTCCAGCACTTGCAACTTGGGCAGGCGGCTGAACGCTCGGTCCGCGATCAACTCGACCGCATTCCCCGCCAAGTTTATGTAAACTAAATTTAATAAATCAGCAAAACTGTGTTCACTAACATTGCGGACGCGATTGTAAGACAGGTCGACGCTTTGCAACTCTTTTAAATCCACAAAGAATTCACTGTTTATCTTATTTATGTAATTGTATGATAGTCGCAGTTCTTTCAGTCGATACGAACAGTTCGTTCCCGACAATTCACTTGGAAATTCAGTTATTTTATTAAAATCTAAATTAAGATATTCCAGGGACGGGAAGTTTTGTATATTTTCAGTGGAAACATAATGAATGTTATTGTTATCTAAGCTGAGCCAGGAGAGCGCGAGGCCGGGTGCGGCGGGCGGGAGCTCCCCGCTGAACAGCGCGGCCGACAGCTCCAGCATCTGCAGCGCCGGCAGGCCGGCGAAGGCAAGCGCGTGCACGTGGTACAGCTCGTTGAAGCTCAGCACCAGCTCGCGCAGCGGCAGCGTCGCGGGGAACGCGTCCGCGCCCAGCTGCGCCAGCCGGTTTCCCTTCAGATTGAGCGTGGCCAGCGATTCCGACCACTCGCCGAAGCACTCTGCACTCACCCACGCGATCTGGTTGTACCCCAAGTCCAGGTAGGCGAGCGTCGCGGGCGCCAGGACACGCAGCCCCGCGGGCAGCGACGTCAAGTAGTTGCCGGCTAAAGACAGAGAGTGCAGGTGCGGCGGCAGGTGCTCGAGCTCCCGCAGGCGGTTGTACGCGAGCGACAGGTGCCGCAGCCGCGCCAGCTCTGCCACGCTCGCCGGCAGAGAGCCCAGCTCGTTGTGGCCGAGGTCCAGCCGGCCCAGCTCCCGCCGCAGCGCGTGCACCGTCGCATCAGACACGTAGCTTACTCTATTGTACGCTATCGACAACTTTTCGAGACGCGCGCTGTCCAGTACGAAAGACGGCACTGAAGTAAACTCATTAAAGTCTAGTATTAGCTGCTTTAGCTGCAGCCTTTGCTGGAACTCCAGCTCGAACCGGTCGTCCAGCTCGTTGTGGCTGAGATCCAGGGAATCTATTTTAGTATGTTCGTTGCGGCAGGTGCGGTTGTGCGTCGGGCGCAGCATGTTGTTCCTGAGATGCAGGTGTTGCAGGCGCGACAAGTGCGCCAGCGCTGTGCACGGCAGCCGCTGGAGCAGGTTGTCGGACAGGCGCAGCAGCGCCAGCGCCGGCGGCAGCGCGCCCCCCGCCACCGCGTGCAGTCGGTTGCCGTCCAGGTCGAGCTGCGCCAGCGCGCGCAACGAGGACAGCGCGCTCTCGCTCACCGCGCACAGGTGGTTGTTGCTCAGCGACAGGCTGCTGAGCGAGTCCGCCAGGGAGCCCCAGTCCATGTGCGGCTCCAAGTCGCTGATGTAGTTGCTGAAACAGTACCATATCATTAACAGGGAAATAACCATTGCGAATCAATCTTTTTTTTCTCACTTACTTTTGTAAATTAAGCCAATTCAATACTTTCAGCTCGCGAAGAGATTCCAATGGAACTTCAGTGAATTCGTTAAATCCTAGATCCAGAGACGCTAACGTCGATACCATAGACCTGCAAAGAAACGGCGTGGTCATTGCGAGCGGCTGCAAGAGCTGGAAGGTGGGTGCGGGCGAGTACGTACAGCAGCGCGTGCGGCTCGATGTGGTGCAGGCGCGACGCGACCAGCACGAGCGTGCGCAGCGCGCGGCCGTCCAGCGCCGCGTCGCCCAGCGCGCCCAGGCATGCGCCCGCTACCGACACGTGGCGCACGCCCGGCTCCGTGTCGGGGAACCGGTGGAAGGGCACGTCGCTGCAGGCCTGCTGGTCGCGCCGGCACACGCAAAGCGCGGCGCGCGCGCAGGGCGGCGCGGCCGCGGGGCGCGCCAGCCACACCAGCAGCGCGGCCGCCACGCGCAGCGCCCGCGCCGCGCGCCCTCGCATCGCGCCCGCCAGCCGCCTCACATGCTGCGCCGGCGACAGATCAACCAAGTTATTGTGACGAGTGATTCCACTGCCACTGCTGTTACAATACACAGCACGGTACAGTGGCAGCGGCACTATCACCTACCTACCACCTCCTATAGGTGAGATGTGTAACACAGCACACCACTACTTTCTTGCAACACCATTTCTCTGGCGAAATAAATCCTTACTAATATTATAAATGCGAAAGTAACTATGTCTGTCTGTCTGTCTCTTCTTCACGCCTAAACCACTGAACCGATTTCAACGAAATTTGGTACAGATATAGTCTGGGACCCGAGAAAGGACATGGGATAGTTTTCATCCCGGAAATCCCCCGGGAACGGGAACTATCAATCCACGCGGACGAAGTCGCGGGCAAAAGCATGTTGTTAATAACTGGAGCAGCCACACGGGCCTGTTTTAGAAGAACCAGACCCATGATGATGATGGTATTGATGTTGCTGCACTCTCGCTGAATGGGGCACAGTGACTGCAATTGGACTTTTCATCATGTTTGGGAGATGAGAGATGCATGTAAAGTGAATAATAACATACTATTTTGTCTGAGAAAGTAACGGCATTAAGTGAACATGTTATGACTGTGCGAGCTAATTAATAATAATAAATGACAATTAAACTGTCGGTGTTATGACATGTGTCCAATCAGCAGATCCCACCCGTACGAAGCACTGCCAGCACATTATCTTCCTATTCATAAGAACACGGAGTTAGTTCGTGAAACTTGAATCTCGGAATGTGTGTGCTTGATACTTTACTCCGCGTTAACACTTACACAATATGTATACTAGCTTCTGCCCGCAGGTTCGTCCGCAACAAATGTCGGGTTTCTGCGTGCAGCCGCTTTGGAGGTTACCCGGAACAAAACATTTGTTTGGTCTAAGTACCGTGTAAGCATTCTGTAAGAGTTTCGCCTTAGTAATGGTGTAATAGAATATAATATTTATAAGATATCAATACGATACTCTATGTATTTTGAAGACATGGATAGTCTGTCTGGGTCGCGGCAGGCTACGAGGGAGATGGCGGGACGAACTCGACCGATTCCTCCGAAACTGGAGAAGCGAGGCGCTGTAAACAGAAGGATGGAAGAAGTGGAGGGACGCCTTTGCCCACGAGTGGGACAGAACAAGCTAGCGAAACAAAAAGATTGTCTGTGCTCGTCTGTGAAATAAAACTGCAATTAGTTTTGCTTGTCTATTAATTACTTAGATATAACACATTTAGTTAGAGAAAGGCTGTGTTTTTGTCATTACTAACAGACACTGTATTATATTGGTTTGTGACTAGGTGTGCCCCGCGACTTTGTGCGCGTAGATCATTAGATAAACATGCTGGAAGACCGTGGCTCTGCAAAAAGGCGATAAACAAATCTGAATGTGAAAGTGCCCCTCATTAACCTTTCCATTGTTTAGTAGTTGGCGCCGCCCCGCGTCCGGCGCCCCCTTCGCCCCTCACCCCGCTCCCCTCACCCCGCTGCCTAATTTCACTTTTCACTCGGTATATTTATTTAAAATGTATGAAGTTAGTGTGATCTCCAAATCAAGCTCATGGCTCTTTTGCCCAATTTGTTTTCAGTAACCGCACTGTATTCCCATCTCAAAAGTTCGACTCTTCCAATAAATATTCTAAATGCACCAATAAATTCCTACCACAATATTTATCGCCACTGCCTCGGCAATAGAACAAAACTACGTGCGTCCAATGAACCGCAGGTGCTACGACGAGTGTTACGATCCGCTACGACACAATGCTACGGGCCGCTACGACACACAACGCTACGGGCCGCTACGACACACAACGCTACGGGCCGCTACGACACGCTACGCGGATAGTATCACCGCGGTGTTCGCAAAATGATCTGTCGTCTGCAGGATCAAGGTGTGCAGTGATAACCAATTAGTAAACAAACCTACAGGCAAACAAATAGCAAATAAGTGAAGAAGTGTAGCAGTGAATTATCAATGTATGTTTGGCAGAACGTTGAACATATGGAAATGGTAGGTACGGTAACGTACGACGTTCTTCAATTGATTTGAAAATCAATTTATTACTTTGTCTAATATCGGATTTGTAACTTGGCAAGTCTAACTGTCAATGAAATCCGTAAATAGATTGTTTATCTAACGGGCTATAATACATAATAAGATACAACATTCCTAATAAGTATTCAGGTAGTAAGAAAACATCACATGGCAAGATACAGTTGTTCATTTTGCTGATGCAGGAACAAACTTTTTGAATATTTTTTTTGATAATATGTACTTTATAGTGGTCCTTTGTAAATGCTTAAGAATCCCCGTTGATGTCAAGTATCTAAATCATTTGAAAGTGGTGTTGGTTATGAACATGAGAAAAATGATAATTTTCAAACATTAATCATTTCATAAAAGGTATATTCATGAAATTTGAGATTGTAAGTGTTCGCAATAGGTGTATGTAAGGTCTTGGAGTAATAAGGTGGTCAAAAGTAGGTCGCATTGTTTCGTGTATTCCTTTAACTTGTCTGACACACTGTCGTGAATCTAGATTGACATGGGTACTTTGGCAGAGTATAATTATATACAATTTGAATCCATGATCTGGGAGTGAAGTGCTCGATGAGCAGGCTGCCCTGAAGGGTAGGTCAGTTGACTGACACGCGACACCGCGGCGCCGGCGCCTGCCCGCGAGCACGCGGGGCACGTGTGTGACGCGCGCGCGGGGCAAACTTGTCACACGTCATTATGTTAATTAATTAATTATTGTGGTGTAAAGCTGGATGTGAAAAAAGTCGGTTGTCATGACAAACGCAACTTTTTTAGTTAAGACAATGCGTGTCTTTTTAACATACTGTAGAAGGATAGACAGCAGCGAAGCCTGCGCCCGGCACATGACGCACGAGCTCCGAGTTCTGCTTGGACGGACAACCGACAGGCACCAGCCGACGCGTGAGCTCGGGGGCCACTACACAACACTCGTGCGCCGCCCGCACCCCGTAGAGCATCACATCCGCACCGCCGCGGCGCCGAGGAGACGGGGCCGTCTCAATAAAGCTGACTTATTCATGACTATTTCATTTGAGACCTTCTGGGGCGGGTATTCGAGGAGCCTTCAGCTCACCGGGAACGGTCAATTGGCAATAAACACACGAACAAAAAACAACAATTTTGCCACTGTCGCTCGCCTAATGTGACGGGGAAGAAACCGGCTCTCGAACTGCACAGCGAAGGTTTTTACAGTAATTGCAGCGGACCTCAATAATACGACTTGCTTCAAAAACATATTTATCCGATAGCCTCCAGATTTCAAATATTTACTTAATGGGTACACAAACAATTCTAAAATAGCTCACAATTTACTCACAATCCACTGCCAAAGTTCAAATCTTAACGATGCACTTCAACAATTCACTTAAAGTTAAGTAAAAACTTTTCAAATTTCACGAGCGCACACTTCGGCACGGCGGCGCGGTGGCTGTAGCGCACGTAACGACGGCACGTGCGGCGCCCACAGCGGCCGAGGCTCGACTGCCAGAGTGCCAGTAGTGCCAGTGCCAGGCAGCCGGAGGACAGCCGCGACGTGACGGAGTGCTGCTAGTACTGCATGTACTCCGGCGAGCCACTCCGTGCAGGTACCACTCTTCGTGTACCAGCCTTCTGATACCAACATTCTCCTAGTTATTAGTTAAATGATTGACTTGCGACTCTATTAAATTAAAGTCAAACGACAGTTCTCATTCGTCAGCGTTTTGCAAACACGAATCTGTGATCTCACGTAAACAAACTGATAGATAAAGTACAACTAAGTAGACATACAATGCAATCCCCGTGCTCTCATTATTACCAATTGTTTGACATACAGTGTGTGAGTGTTATCATCATTATCATTACATAGTATAAAACAAAGTTGCTTTCTCTGTCCCTATTCCCTTTGTACGCATAAATCTTTAAAACTACGCAACGGATTTTAATGCGGTTTTTTTTAATAGATAGAGTAGTTAAAGAGGAAGGTTTATATGTATAATAACATCCATTAAATAGTGGAGAAATACTGTTATTTTTGAGGTTTCTAATGTGATGTCGTAAATAATTTCATTTTTTCCGCTTACATTGCAAACGCAGGCTGAACCCTACGAGATTCATCAAAATAATGTAACTACTAAGTATTGTACACATTGAAAAGGTCCACAGAAAACTCCGCGACGGTATATGTCTATCTCTTAAGAATATCCCACAATAACATTTTTTTGTCATGGTAAATAATGGTTAATTTTCGAAGCGATTTTAACCAATACAGCATTAATCCTTATCCAATTAAATACCTTAAATACATTGTTAATTTAATATAGATCTACGAGGGGAGATCAAAAAGTAATGAGAATCGGTTACTTCAGGTCCGCATAAAAACGCAAAAAAAGTTGAACGAAGAGATAACACCAACTTGGAGAAAAACTAAATTAGAGCAGTCATCAAGTACCTCTGTTTGAAAAAAAATTCTACAAAAGACATACACAGTGACTTAGTGGAAAAATTGGGGGACTCTGCTCCTCCATATTCTACAGTTGCACGCTGGGCCAAAGAATTTAAACTGGGCAGAGCATCCACTGAAGATGAACATCGCGAAGGACGCCCATCCACGTCCCTAACTGAAGACAACGTGAAATAAGTCGAAGATGTTGTGTTGCCAGATCGAAGAGTGACCATCAGGCATGTAGCTGAGGTCACAGGGATCTCATATGGCAGCATTCAAAAAATCCTTGCGAACGAGTTGCATATGAAAAAGGTCTCTGCGCGTTGGGTACCCAGAATGTTAACCGACGAGCAAAAGCACCGGTTCACAAAGCCGCAGTTGGGATGGCTGCCATTCAAGAAACAGGATTCGAACTGCTCGAACACCCTCCCTATTCGCCAGATCTGGCTCCTAGTGACTTCTACCTCTTTCCTCGGCTCAAGGAACACCTCCGAGGCAAGAAATTTGAAGACTATAGCGAAGTGATGGTCACTTTTGAGGCGTTTTGGGAGGGTCAAGATTTTTTTTTTTCTCAAAGGCATTCCTGGGTTTAGAAAAATGTTGGAATAAATGTAATGTGTAATGTGTGTGTGCGTAATGTGTAATGTATTGATTTGTAAGGAGACTATGTAGAAGAATAAATTATTATTTTAATTTTAATTACCGCGTTTCATTTTCATTATCATTACTTTTTGATCAGCCCTCGTATATGGCGTTTTACAGCATATGACTTAAATGAATATTTTCGAAAATATTACAGATTAAGGTAGAACCTCCACGGTAGCCCGCGAAGTTCAGCTTACGTTTTTTGCAATTTGCAAGTTGGTATTAAGTTATATGTTGATTAAAATATGATTCGCGGGCGTAAGAAGTATGTATTTTGAGAATTATAACCATTTAAGTCAGCAATAAAACTCCATAGGGCCAGGTAAACCGAAAGAATGACTATTTCATGAAATCTTGACATTTTGGAATTATACCGACTTATGGAGTTATTTTACTGATTTTAGTGGTTAAAATTCTGAAAATACATACTTCTTACGCCCGCGAATTATACTTTAATCAACATAATTATAACTAAATACTGACTTGCAAATTGCAAAAAACGTAAGCAAATTTGAATTTCGCGGGCTACCGTGGAGGTTCCACCTTAATACAGCCCTAACAAACATGAATTACCTTCCTTTAGTTTTTAATCTTTGCTTTTGTTAATTAATGTTTTTTTTACCTTTATATTTTACTTTTACTTTATAAGTGTTTATTAGGTATTTGTTTTGTTTCTACAATCATTTTATAAGATGTAATAAATAATTACAATCCGTACTAATATTATAAATGCGAAAGTAACTCTGTATGTCTGTCTGTCTCTTCTTGACGCCTAAACCACTGAACCGATTTCAATGAAATTTGGGACAGATATAGTCTGGGACCCGAGAAAAGACATATGATAGTTTTCATCCCGGAAATTCCCCGGGAACGGGAACTATTAATCCACGCGAACGAAGTCGCGGGCAAAAGCTAGTACTGTATAAAGACTCCGGCATCACAAATTGCTTAAAACTCGCAAGGACTCCACGAGACAGGCTAGACTCTAGTGTGGAGTTCACAAGTTAAAATTATAATTATGTGATTTATTTGTAACAATAAATATTTGGTCTTTACATATGAAATTGGCGTTTTGGATGGGGAAAAGCAAAACGTCAGTCAAAGTATGATTTAGGCATGTATTTAACGCGGCGACAAAGTAACTTGATTTAGGGTTTTAAAAATAATTAAAATGGGTAGCAAAAATGGTTGGCAGCTACTGACAGTGACGTTGCATTTCAAGTATAAAGTAGCAGGTTTATATTAAGTTTGTTTAAATTTAAATTGGCAGTGAAATTTAGGTAGGGCAACTGAATTTATTGTTAGGCGACAATGCATGCTTGCATGCATGCTACTTATTTGCCGTAGACATAGATCCAGAGATTGCCCTAGGTTTAAAAGGCACAGCGGGGAGCCCCGCTTCGCGGGGCTCAAGGGTTTGCAAAAAAAAACCACGAAGTGGATGGCGGGGCCTGTTCGCTCGCTTTGCTCGCTCTCTAGACCCCGCCAAGTTATTTTATTCGTTGCAAACATTTGGTCGACTTTTAAGTTATTAGTCACTTGGAAAATAATAAGCTATTGTTATCTATGCACTTTCGCCATTTTATAGGTAGTTCATTGATTCCTTTGCTGAAAAAATTGTGGGAGCGAGAATCAATAAAATCTTTGAAGGCGGTATCGAAATTGATATTTTTTGCATCGAAGAAGTTGTCCAAATTCCGGAAAAAATGGTAGGTAATCTGTTGGAGCAAGGTCCGGGGAGTACGATGGGTGTCGGAGGCATTCTAATCGCAGCTCCTCTAATTTAGCGACCGTCTGTTGTGCAGTGTGTGGTTTAGCGTTGTCCTGAAGCAGCAGTAGGCTGTAGGCTAGAGCAATTGACCAGTCTCGGTTGTTTAAAGGCTAGCTTTTCCATCAAGGTTTGCAATTGTTGACAATAATCTATTATTCGTCGATCTGCCGTAATCGTCTGGCCAAATCTTAGGAAGCTGACAGTAGATGACACAAGCACTGGTCTCTCCGAGTCAACTTTCGCTTGGGGCAGGATTTGGCCGGTTCTCCCGACTTTAGCCATTGTGATGAGTGTTTCCGATTATCGTACTGTATTATCAATTTTTCATCACAAGTAGCGTTACGATTCAAAATCCCCTCATTCTTGTGACGATTGAGTATCTAATGTAACGCCTTCACTCAATTCATGCGGTACCCATTTTCCGAGCTTTTCACTTTTCCAATTTGTTTCAAATGAATTAAAATGATTTTATCACTCACACCGCAGCCTGCCGCTAACTCTGCCGTAGTTTGCGATGGATCCGCTTCTACGATCACTTTCCATTATTCATTAGCAATTAGGGTCTCCGGCCGTCCACGGGGTTTGTTCTGTAGGTTAAAATTTCCCGAACGAAAACGTTGGAACCAAAAACGAACCGTGTTTGCTTTTACGGTAGCTTCCCATACACGTCATTAATCGTTCGAGCTGTTTCTGCGGCGCTGGTGCCCCGGTGGAACTCGTATTCGTAAATAACCCGATATTAAAGTTATCTAAAATTAGAAATTATATTAGTTTAGATTATTTATATATTTACAATGTCTAATTTTTAATAGGGTTTAGTTTAGGTATTGTTTTAAATTTTTTGTTTATGTTTTTTAGTATTAGTTTGTAGTAGATAAGTCTAGATTTAATTATTGTTTTTGGAACCACTATTGTTTTGGGTTCCACCTGTAAAATAGTGTGAGTAAAATAAATCCTACTACTATTATAAAGGCGAAAGTTTGTATGTATGGATGTACCTATGGATGTATGGATGTATGGATGTTTGTTACTCTTTCACGCTTAAACGGCTGAATGGATCTGGATGAAATTTGGCACAAAGATAGATTATAGTCTGGAATAACACATAGGCTACTTTTTATCCCGGGAAAATGTACGGTACCCGTAGGATAACACATCAACTGTGACGCGGACGAAGTCGCGGGCAGAAGCTAGTAATAAAATAAAATTTTAAGTTTTCCATATTGTAAACAGAACGACGTCAAAGAAAAATCAAATAGCGCGAAAACTTAATTTGAAATAAATTTGGATTTGGAATTCCTAACCAATCGCCAGACATTTATAAGATCAAAGTGGCCAGTTTGACTAAACGCCAATTTCATAATGTAAAGAGGCCTAATATTTTTATTTTTAGGCAAATTAAAAAAAAACTGTTTCTGATTAACCGCCGCCGCCGTATCCGCCTTTAGGGGATAGGAATTAGGATTGGTCAATGACAATGATGGTCAACTTAAACAATTGATGGTCGGGTCGGGACGACCCACCGCGGGTCGCTCAGCACTCACATTTTCACTTTTCCGACTTCATTTAAATGGGCGCATTTTTTATGATCTCAGTATTGACTTGTAACATCTAATCTAATTATTATGTCTCTTTGCCTTAAAGTCAATGCATCATATCATTTGATATCATATTCCCAATGATATAAGAAAGTAGCATATTCCTAATCATAGGGTTGTCTGGGTGGGTGTTGCCCTTGTCAATGTCAATGTTAACGTTGATTAAAGTCACAGACAATATATATAATGTACTCTATGGTCACAGAGTACATTATACTATATTGAAGTTCAGCAAACATTCAGACAGGTTAGGGTCGGCACATATCTGACGGTAATGCGTCGAGCGTATCGTCACTCTTAGGTAGACGCGCTAACGCATCATCGGTTAGGTGTGAAAGGTTGAATGTTTTATTATGTATTTGACTCCAAAACAGTCAAATACATAATAAACGTTACGCAACCGATAATACGCGACACAGTGACACAGTATCCGTCAGATATGGTCCGACCCTTACTGTGTATTTATTTATTATCTATGCTACAGCAGGGTGCAGTCCAGGGCTGCCAGATTGTATAATTGGATACAAAATCTGTATAATCGGACGGTGTATTGTATCCATGATCATTTCGTATAATACGATACAAAAACATACGCTATGAAATGGAACGCGAGTTCGCTCATTGTTTTTTTTGAAATTAGCCTGTCATCTGTATGGGAAGAACAGAGATGCAGATAAAATATTAACTATAATACAGTGGAGTGTCGTGTGAACTCGTGTGACCATAGTTCCTGATTGGGACTGCTTGAGTGGGTTGGTTGGGGTTTCGTTCAGTAGCCTGTGTAGGTTTTTTCTTTCATAGTGTCAATAAGTTATCACCTTTGCTTGAAATTACAAGACTATTCAGTCAGAGATTATAAAAGTAATAAACAAAAGGAATCAGCATTAAAGTACAGGTAAATATGTTCGTTTTATGAAATTATGAAGAAAAATCGGTTTATAGGATGGTTTTGTATAATGCGATAATTGCAGATACTTAAAGGTATAGCCGCGATTTATTTGCTGGCAGCCCTGGTGCAGTCAGTTATCGAGCTAGGCCTAGTAGCTTTTGTTTGTGAAAAGCTCGAGAGAAAAGGTATGTGAAAATTTAGAAATAATAGTGATTGGATTGAGTACCTATCGTTTTCAGTGTGCCTGTGCCCGATTTTATAAGAATTCCTTGATTACAATGAAAATGGATACTTTGGTTAGTAATAAACTATTGTCATACACTGTATACTAATAATAATATTATTGTTTGATGATTATGTTTTTTTTTTGCAATTTAATTACCACTTAATCATTAAGTATTTCAAACAAGGAGCTTGAGCAACAGCTTCTGGTTTAGGGCCCATGCCTAACCTGGAACAGTGGACAGCCAACTTAGGAATATGTACAAATATGCCAGATGATTGTTTTGATGTAAAATAATTTATAATACCTAATGGTTTACAGAATTTCAAAAAATGTATGACAAAAGAAGAGGTGGCTCTACTGGTAGATTTAGTTACAAATATTCCAGTGATCACAAGCAAAGAAACAAACGCAGCCACAAACAAGCTGAAGGAGGAGGCCTGGAGCACCCTGGCCGCTGAGTTTAACTCTACAAGTACTTACATCCCACGCAACCTAACCCAGCTAAAGTTGAAATGGGACAATTTAAAGAAAGCTGCTCGGAAACGATCTCAACAAATAAGAAGAATCAATGTGAAGGTAAGCACTTCTCTCACTGCTGTTACTTATTGTGAAGTAGGTGAGCTGCATTCTTATACTCTTGGTGGTTCCTTATAGAATGGAGGTAAATCAGAGTACATACCTCCAGATGAAATCTTGGATAAAGTATCTTCACTGCTAGGACCTTGCAGTGGGGACAATGGTGCAGCTGTTGAACAAGAGCCTCCACTCACACATTCAACTGAAGGTATTTCTCTCAGTAGAATATGGAAGATCTCCCGCCCCACAAGGAATGTTGTTCTGGCCTCAGTGTAGATTTAACTATCTTCTATACACCTTGGTCTGTGTAGGAGTCAGAAGTAAAGCTATATTTATATGGAGTATATTGTGTGTGTGGTGTACTTATATTGACATTTGAACTGCACTGGAATCTTAGCACAGGAATAAGAAAAAAATATGAGATAAATTAATTATTTCAGGGCCAGGTATGACCATGGGCCCCCCCTTTTAATATGAATTGATATAATACACATTAAAAAATTGAATATTTTTAGGTGTAAGATCATATTTTATTTTATCATTACCTTAATGACTAATTTACATGCAAAGCAATATTATGACTTATTTCTTTAAGATACACTCAGTTGTAGAAATAGCACATGCATTCATTTAAAAACCATCTTCTAACAAATTTGATTTATGTTTCAACCCATTTTAACCATTTTCTATTAGAATACAAATAAAAAAATTAGGAAAATAAGTACCTATTGTAAATTACACATTTTATTTTCTTTGTGTGTTTACCAATATAGAATCACATGAGCTGAGAAAGGAATAACAAACTAATTATTGCACAATGTTGATTTCATAGTTTACTGGAACGGGTACAGCTCAGTATTTACAACACACATTAGCTAGGTATACAATATTCTAAAATCGTTTGTGATTTCCAGCAAATAAAAGAAGATTAGAGGATGTAGCACCCTCAAAGCACAGTATTCCGAAAATGGCTAAACATTTATATAACCCATACACAGGTATGTACATCTTGGTTGCAGATCATTCAATTGTAGCTATAATATATATAACTACCTAACCACTTGAAATTTACTTTCTATTGTTCTGCAGGTAAAGAAAAGGACACCGGAGTTAAAGAAAGAAATTTAGCTATAGCGAGATATTACGAAAAGAAAACAGAAAAGATTGATCTAGAAATACAGTTGTTGAAAAGGCAGCTAAACAGTTCTGGATGCTGCGATTCACCACTACCAACCACGCCTATCAGATGGGATGATGATGACGATGACGACCAATGAGGTGCATTTCCAGCAGCCAGCGCCACCATCCGATACTCACCCTTGGTTCATATCCTACTATAGTACCTACTTCTACAGTGTGGAAACTGTTTCTAGTTTCCATCCTGTAGAAAACACCTTGTGTAGGTACTTTTCCCCCGTTTCTACTTTCTACCCTGTAGAAAACTTAATTGAAAATTGATTTTCAATTTTATTGGTATTTTATGTGTTCATGCTTACAGTAGAAAAGTGTGTGGAGTAGCAAGCACACAATACATTTGTCTGAGTTTTTACTAGAGTGGTAATTTTTCTTATATATACGTAGGTATATAGGGACAACAGCAAAAACTAGTGTGATAATATTGTAACCATCATTACGCTTGCATCCCCCGAAGGGTTAGGCAGAAGTGTACCAATGTACACCTACAGGTTTTATTTTGATTGAACATCAGCAAATGACCTCTCCCGCCCTAAAACCCATTCACGTTCCTTCTTGTACCCTTTGCGTTCCGGGGGCGCGGTATCTATGTCAAACAAGCCGCAGCCCCGGCAGGCATCGGCCGTGTGTGGCCCATCCGATTTGCTAATATCCCTTTGAGGCGCGCGCGTGGAACACGAACGCGCCGTCGACGCGGCCTGTCGTTAATTAACTTACGGACGGTGAACTACCCATTGCTCACCGTCCACAGGCCCGACACCCACCGGTTGCCGGTATGTTTTAGGTCCCATGTAATAGGAGGTGAGCCTGTCGGCACCAATCCTAACTCCGTGCTGCTCCTGAGAATTTCATAGGAAAACCCAATAACACTACCCAACCTGGGAATCGAAAACTCGAGCAGTTACACTTAGTACCACTAGGCTAACGAGGCAGTCCGTCAAGAGTGTAATAATTGTATTGATAGCTTATTTTACCACCTCAAATTATCTTTTTATCGAGACCTATGACCCTACTCGAATATAGTAGCAACGCCACGTATCAAACGTTTCAGTCACCCGCGCGGCGCACCACGGCCCCATTAAACACCATATAACCTTGTTCCGGATTTTTCTTCCAGGTTTTAAGGCCTAGAGTTAATAATATTTTGACCCGATATAGATATCAGTGGTGGTCGTTTAGTTTTTCTTTTTAAACTGATCTCTAATTATGACAACAGTACCTAAACATTGTCGCTAAACTTTTAGTTTCAATAAGAATACCTAGAATATTACAATATGTACATAGTAAGTTTTTGTTTTCTTTATCCTAATGACCTAAAAAAAAAAAAAAAACTTTCAAGTTTTAGGCGCTTCTCACATGAAGCAACTTAAGTTGAGGCAACTATCAACACTTTAAGTTTCCTGTAAAAAGTTGATAGTTGCTATAACAACGGTTGTCGCAACTTTGTGGCAATCTGTCTACTTTCATAGCAGAGTTGCTCAATCTACGCAGCGGTCTTTAAAAACCGGTTTTGCGAAAACGCGGATAATTAGACATAGGCGAAAAATTATCAAATCTTACTGGACAAAGTCAGGATTTTTGCGAAAATACTCGTTATTATAGCAATATTGCGAAACAAAACGCTGGCTGTTATGAAATAAGAACGCTGATTGGTCGGTCAGCGCGTTCAATAAGAGATCGTCTCTGATTGGTTGACGTCTTAATCATCGGCAAACTAGGAACCAATTAGAAGTCAGCCAGCAAAATTGTAGCCAATCAGTGTTGAGCACATAAAATCTTACTATAGTAACGAGTATTTTCGCAAAAATCCTGACTTTGTCCAGTAAGATTTGATAATTTTTCGCCTATGTCTAATTATCCGCGTTTTCGCAAAACCCCTAGGATTTCCGCGAAGATTCGAAGTATCAAATTATCCTACGACATAACAGCTAGTTGCCAGTTGCTGCAATAGTTACTCCATGTGCAAAGCGCCTTACAGTTGCGCTTTTTTTTGTATATAATCGACACGGAAGTTATAATAGTATAATTGCATGATTTTATTTTATAATTCGTGATGACCCAGTGGTTAAGGCGCCCGCCTCCCATGCACGAGGTTGTGGGTTCGCAACCCGTCACGGGCAAGTACCAATTTTAAGACTTTTCCTAATTCATATGTACTTTCTAAGTTTATCTTGGACATCACTGACATCAGTAACCATGTCAGAGGCCCTTGAGGCGGTTTAGAAACTCTGACACTAGGGTGTGTGGGGTCGTTAGACCTTACTGCCCACAAGATAAAAAAAAAATTATAATTCCATATTTTAAGTGTACTATTTGTTCTTTATGAGAATAAATATCATTAAACCGAATTTAATTGTTGTTTTTAGGGTACGGTCAGGAACAAAAGTCGATTACAGTGGTACTTTTACATAATAATCATTTTGACACGAAATAACACAATTTAGTGATATCCAGAATTTTAGGCAATACCTAAGAGATCATTGTTTTAATTAGATCCATTTCGTATTTCCTTTGATATTGTGCTCAATAATCAGGATTCAAAAATCTGAAATGTTAATTTACTTTTGTTGCCGACTGTACCATGCTGAATCAGAGGGTACCAAATAGGACTATTACTAAGACTAGTGAATAACTAGCGTTTTCAGTGTCGTCACTGCACCAGTTGAGCACACCCCAGCAATCCCAATCAGCTTCTTACAGTCTAGACATTATGGAGGTACCGTGGAAATCCTTTATAAGGTAGTAGAAAGTAAAAGAGAAAAGAGTTTTAACTTTTTATTAATTAAAATCTAGTCACATCACTTTACTTCCTTAACCTGGAGACCTGTAACAAATAAACATCTAATTAACAGAAGCTCTACAAAAACCTTGCTATGCAGGAGTAATTATTTACAATAATACATTAGTCTAGTGGTCTTGGGTTTGATTCCCAGGTTGAGCAGTGTTATTGGGTTTTTCTATGAAATTCTTAGTAGCAGCTCGCAGTTAGGATTTGTCTGGTTAATGGCAATAGGCTAACCCCCTATTACATGGGACCTAAACATACTGGCAAATTGGGGTATACATTGGAAAACCTCTGCCGCCCTAGGGGAAAACAGGTGTGCTATTATGTATGTGTGTATATTCTGGGTTTCATTGTACTTCTATAAAAGCACCAGCTTAAAAATAATAAATTTTTAGGTGTTTTGTTTATTTGGAGCAATAAACAATACACCATTGACCAATAATAATTCCAAGACACTGCTCTATTTTAGCCCTGAATAGTTAACTGTAAAATTATTTTGTTGCCAAATTTTATTGGTTGTGCGGGCAACACTGATATCTAAATCAAGAATGGATTTCACACACCCTCAGTAATTTGACATTAACTTTACCCCACTATGTGCAGCAAGCTAATCTAATACAAATTACTTTTTAGCATTTCATTTTACTACTTTATGTGTAGTGCATGGTGTGTGTTTACCTTTGCAAACACACACAATGTTTCTGGACAATAAATATTGTATTCTCCTCTAAGGGTTTTAACTATGCAAACAGATTCAAGGTTTATTAACATAATGCATAAATCATTATGTGATCACGTACCTGGCGGTAAGCTCTGCTTCAGCTTCTCTGCCTTCTCCTTATCAGTGATAACCAGGGTGTACAGAAACCGAGAGCATCGCACCTTGAACTTCACATTCTCAGGGTTCTTCTTTATCTTCACAGCTGCAAACAAACCATACACATTTAAATTATATAGCACTGACATCAATGTACCTCAACAGCTACAATGACCATTTCCATTTTTTTGCCAAACTCATTTTGTGGAAAGCTCCACAAAGTTGTTGCTGAACTCTATAGTATTATAATATACTAGCTGTGCCCCGCAGTTTCACCCGCGATATGTTAGGTTTTTGGTTACTGATACGTTCCCGTGGCTCATAGCGCGATGTTATGTAGCCTTTAATCTGTAATTCTGAGTTATAAGCAACGGAATGTCTCGCAGTCATTATTTTGCTGCAAACTTCTTTTAAAACTGTGATATCTCCTAAGATATTCATTGAAATTAACTGATGTGAAGGGCAATTTTGTTCAAAGTTTAACACTTGTGATGAATAACGTATTTATGTTGATAAGGATTAATACTATGTTCATAAAAACACCTTCGCAAATAATGCATTATTATAAAACAAATTTTCTGGCCATAAAACTGGCTATAGTGAGTCAACCTGAAATGTTAGGCATGTACCGCGATGTTATATAGCCTTCCTCGATAAATGGGCTATCCAACACAAAAAGAATTCTTCAAATCGGACCGGTAGTTCCCTAGATTCCCGGTTCCTGGTTCCCGAGAGAACAAACAAACTCTTCAGCTTTATAATATTAGTCTATATAGTGATGGCCCAATGGATAAGGCACTCTCCTCTGATGCATGCTGTTGCACGTTTGATTCAAGGAAAGTGCTTTTTCAATTGAAACATTTTCAAATTAAGTTCATATTGGGTGGACATCAATTATTAGTAAAAGAAAACAAGAGTACACCAAATGAAGTTTGGAATCCATAATGCATCTAGAGCAAGAGTAGTGATCATGATCGGTTGCATTCCCTAAAAAAACTTGTGCTTTGTAACCAGGTTTATCATAAGCCCCCTAAAACGACTCAGACCAAGTTGAATATTTCTTAATTGTTGTAATAACAGCATAACACTCACATTTAGCGTCTTTCCTGCGCGCCTTCAGCAGGAAGTCTTTGATATCTTTAATTTCGCGGGGCTGTAAAACAACAAAAGCAATAATTTAGCTTACTTAATCCCATGTCTAATTTACCAATGTTGAACCAACATTAGTTACAATCATAACGATACCTTCCCCTAAGACGACCCACTGACCGTATTATTGATTGATTTACCTAACGAAATTCATAATTTAACAATTTACAAAACTCCAGGTCAATAAACACTATTGTAGGTAAGGGAAGGCATATTTTCTTACCATGTTGAAGAATACAATGATCAGTGCCGAACTGCAATAAAAACAAACGTATTAATTTAAATATGCTTTTCGAGCGATACACCACTGTCACTACTATATGATTATATTTAAAAAATAAAGAAAACACCAGTCTTCCTCCAGATTTTATCGGATTTTGGGGCTGTTTCAATAAATTTCATACACATCTTACCTGTCAAAATTCCAAAAGAACCTTTAAGTTAACTGACATGACATATTGACATTGACAGTGGCAACAAGCACAGAGTATAAAAAGAAACTGATTCCACGGAATTATTAAGTACAATATTGTTAAACAAAACGCGACTATGGGCGGGTTGCTTCGGCTGTACTTAACTGGCTTGTAATAGTTAAAACCGGCGCCAACTATCGTTAAACCAAAAAATGGGTTGTTTCACAAAATGGTGGCCTTAGCGTACGTTAAAAAGTTAGTATTACTGTAACCGATGCTTTACCCACCAGTTAACGTCAACTTACGTCAATTCAGTTGTCAAACAGTTGCTTGAAATATAAAAACATAATGGACTCTCTTTTGTATTCGTCTTTATTTGACGATAGTTCATCTTATGATGATACAAATAGTGTTTATAACCCGTTACTTTAGTGTAAAGGTATTCTTTATGTACATTTTTAAGTTTTTACTTATTGAAATCGAAGACCAAGCGCGCACTACGATAAAATCTCGTTGCGAAATATATAAAAATATAGTTGCGCAAGTCTGTGAACAGAAATAAACTACCCGCAAATATGCGTACATTCAAATGAGCGCACTACGAAAATACATCGTTCGTTGGCGATCTAAAAAAGCAGATGCGTAATCTTACACATTTTTTGTAACCTATGAAGCGGTACCGAACTCTGCGTCTGCGCATTGCGGATAAAATCGCAGCGCAGCAGTGTTAATGCTGTTTTAGCGGTCGTTCAGCAATGCTTTGGATAGCAAGGGTTTGGTGGCTATAGTGACTCCTTGAAGTATCAGAAGGGTGAACTAAACTCGTGTTGATTTTTAAGTGCGAATAATTTCGAATATTTATTTACACGTTATTTATACTATTTACAAAAATGTGACTAACCCATAAAGGGATCTACTTTAAAATGATAACACAATTTAGAAAAACAACATCCGGTTCAACTGGAAGCCGACCCCAACATAGTTGGGAAAAGGTTAGGCAGATGATGATGAATTTAGAAAAACAACCAATAAGAAAAGAGTAATTTCGACTAATCACAATACAGCACACTGACAAAAATCTGACTTGACCAATAATAACTTTTACATTATGGGTGTTTTTAGTAGTGTGCGGATTTCATCACGCACGCGGGATTGCCACGCACGCGTATCCCCCGCAAATGACTTTTTCATACAAGTATTTATTGTAATGCATGGAATACGCACGCGGGACATGGGGTGTGATCCTGGGCAGCAGAATAGCATGCGTGATGAAATTTGCACTATATTAAAAACACACTAAAATTACAAAACATTTTAGAAAAACACAACCAATAAGATTAGTGGAATTTCGACTAATCACAACACAGGACATTGTTGACAATTTGGATTCCGCACGGGGGCGCCTGTGTTGTTTACAGGGCTGCCAGATTGTATAATTGGATACAAAATCTGTATAATCGGACGGTGTATTGTATCCATGATCATTTCGTATAATACGATACAAAAACGTATGGCATGAAATGGAACGTGAGTTCACTTCTTGTTTTTTTCAAAATTGACCTCTCATCTGTATGGGATGAACAGAGATGCAGATAAAGTATTCCCAACGTGACAACTATGATACAGTGGAGTGTCGTGTGAACTCGTGTGGCCATAGTTCCTGATTGTGACTGCTTGAGTGGGTTGGTTCAGGTTTAGTTCGGTAGTTTGTGTAGGTTTTTTATTTCATAGTTGTCAAGAAGTTATCATCTGAGCTTTGCTTTGCTTGAGATTACAAGACTATTCAGTTAGAGATTATAAAAGTAATAAATAAAAAGAATCAGCATTAAAGTACAGGTAAATATGTTCGTTTTAGGAAATTATGAAGAAAAATCGATTTATAGAATAGTTTTGTATAATGCGATCAAATTTTGTATAATTGCAGATACTAATAGGTATAGTCGCGATTTATTTGCTGGCAGCCCTGGTTGTTTACGGCGTGCAGCTGCGAGCAGGCAAAACTCATAATAGGGGTGCCTATTTTCCCGCTTTTTCTTTCCTAGGTAACCACGATCGTGTGCGGAGTTATACACAGAAATCGCTAAACGCCGCGATCGAAGATAGAACACACCGCGAACTGAAGCTGGGCAGATCCTGGTGTTCTTGGAGACGACGCGTGGCATCTGGTGTCCTGATGAATGTTTCTTAACGGGATTGTCTAACGTGGTGTCAGTCCTTCTCAGGGCTGTATCGCTTCCTTGTTTCTTATCAGTGTTGTCGAAACGTTGTATTATCATACCTACTGTGGCTACCAAGTTCTTCTCAGAGCTGTTTGCATCATTATTTCTTATCAGAATGTCATAACGTGGTAGGTAGCTACACTGTCAAAGGATGAATACAGTATCGTTTAGATACCTTCTCGATTCCTCGTTTTGAAGTTGTTTGAACCACTTTATCACGGAAATGGCGATACTTACAAAAATACGTGTAAAGACATTTTTCGTAGAGAATCGTACAATCTACAATTTATGTCTGAATTAATTTTGCTGTAAAATGCACCGTTAAGCTGGATAATGTGAAAAACCCATCAATAAAATAAATTCACAAGTGGGATCAATGGAGACTTTTTTCACAATTCATTCATAACATTCATGCCAATTTTCAGCTCTATGGGAATTAATGCAAGCTGACACCTATTTTAACGACTAAATTGACTGGACTAATTAATTTTTATTCGAAGAAAGAGTTTGTTCTTTACTCTATAATAGTCTAGATCACAAGTGACACAGACAAAGTCGGACTTCGGAGTGAGCTTCCATCAAAACTGACTGACACATTAAGCTGTGTCCAGATATTATGTTCTTTTGTCCGTACCGTACTTCCATTTACCGTGCCCGTTTCGTTCAGACATATCTGGATACAGCTTTATTAAGTACTAGCTTCTGCCCGCGACTTCGTCCGCGTGGCTTAGTTCACGCGCGTTAAGTAACGTCTTTAGTTACTGCTCCGCTCTCGTAGGTCGTAGCGTGATGTTATATACCCTATTTTACTCAGTGATAATGTAGCTATCTAATGGTTAAAAAATGGTTGAAATCGGTCCAGTAGTTTCGGAACCTATTCAATACAAACAAACAAATCCTTCCGAATTATAATATTATTATAGATTTGACATTGACAAGACGAACGACGCGGAAGTTTCTTTCTACGCAATATTGTATTAACTTACATTTTCGATTGAAAACGGAATTAAAAGAACTAAGGCCACCGAATTATATGCCAAATATCGATTTAGATAAATCAAACGTGTTGTTATGTTAGGATGTGCACGACATCTATAATGCGATTTAAATCGAGTTCAGGGCTATAATTTTGCTCATGCTGCAAGCTTGGTTTAGGTCTAATAAAATCGAGATTTATACAATTTTGCTGCAAGTGGCCTTTAATATTACTTACTAAAGAAGTAAAAGTATAAATATACAAAGATACATTTATGCTTATAGGCCGTAGGGAAGTTAATTAATCATAGTGATCAAAATACTTATATTTGGAGAAAAGGCTTTTTAATCTTGTCTGACATACGTCAGATGGATGGATCGACATGCCCGTCGTCAAAATATTAATAATCTGTGCTTGTGTGTATCCGACCGACGAACGGAAAACGACAGGCTCCTTTTTGATTGTTTACGAGCGTTGCGATCGACCGTAAGCCCTTGAAGACATGTGTAAAAGGCCGGGGCCGACGAGCGGCTGGCGTCAACGGGGGAACCTGTCGTGGAGCGGGCGCGGCCAGTAGCCGGGGACATGTCGGACCGCGGCGGAGTGCGGTCCAGCGCGCGCCTCAGCGGCGACAGCTCGGCGGCGGCGGCGGCAGCCCCGGTCGCGGCCCGCTCCGCGCCACCCGCCCCGCAGGGCCGCGGCCGCCCCGTGTCCACCACTGCAGCAGCCGCGCTGCGTCGCGCGCGCGCCGCCGAGCGCGCTGCTGAGGTGGAAGACAGTCCACGAGTGCTGCGAGACAAGTGCCGCCGCCTTGCGCGCGCGCTTCGTAATGCCAAACACCTAGTGGTGAGCACTTAATGAATCTAGCACCTCAATAATCTTAATCTTAATGAAATTGGGCTCAATTTTTATAAAACTACCTTTCTGCAAATGGTAATGGTATTATATCCAGCTGACTTGTCATCTTAGCGTGTATGTTGTCTGTGGATGAGTATTATATACATTAGACCCAAGTTGACGCTCCTCTCTGACCAGTTCAGCCAGCAGTTACTGTTGAGTGAACTCCACTTGGCCACTTACAAATACAAGAGGCACTTCAGGACAGATAAGATTGATCTGTGCATAATACATCTCATCATATTACTCTAACTGGATGCAGCTGCATACCAATAGTTGGCAGGGTGTTACTGCCTATCTAATCCCACAACCCAGCTGATGAACTGAGACATATGACTATACGTGATACTAAGACACAGACCAAAAGTTTGTTTAATTTCGGTCAGGACCATATCCTCACATGGTATGAAACAGACTGTCACTGATCTACAGACGTACATCAGCAAGCATAGCTTCACCTTAATTGTTTGACCCTTGTAGCTGTTATTAAGTAGTCACATGCCTCTTGTGTGAAACAAAATATGTTACGGCCCATTAGAGCGAAGCTCTGGTCCAAAACTACAAAAATCTTAAAAAAAAACACCTAACAATATTTTATTGTAATTATTGAATAACATGATATTTAATTCCCATTGTATTAAAATAATTTTATAAAATGTTTATACTGAAATTTCTAAACTTGTAAGTGCGCCGTGGACTGGAAAAGGTTGGGAAGCCGTTTTTTTCTTTAGATAGGAAATCATCACATATCTTCCCCCGCCCTGGGCGGGGCGGGAGGGAGTGTCAGACTTTTACTGACTAAAACCCATCTATGTTCCTTCATGTGCTCTTTGCGTTCCGGGGGCGCGGTATCTCTTTCGAACAACCCGCAGCCACGGCAGGCATCGGCCCTTAGCCCGGCATTGGCCCTCTTCAAATGTTTGCTGACATCTCTTTGAGGCGGGCGTGGAATACGAACACGCCGCCGCGCCGTCGACACGGTGTTGGGAACCACTGTGTTATACAATTTACATAATAGTATAGTATGTAGTCTGAGACATGCATGCTCAGAAAACTGTTTTTTTTTTCAGATAGTGAAACTAAATATATTGATTCGGCCATACATATTTCGACTGCCGCAACAAACAATATCGAAACTGCAAAAAAACAATTTTTGCTTTTTAACATTATTGAAGAGATAATTTAAAACCCTGTCGGATAAATTAAAATTAAAAACTCATAATTAGGTGACTTTTGTACATAGATTTAAAACTTTGAATTACTGTCCTGTGAAATAGGTGATTTGCAGTTTCGATAGTGTTAGTTGCGGCAGTCGATTTAATGTAATTTAAAATATATCCTAAAGGTAGGTATAACAAATATGAATAAAAAAAAAGAAGTTTCAAAAACTAAAACCCGACTACAAAACATTCACGTTCTAAAAAGTATGAAACAAGATAACATTCTCATCTGAAAGCCGTGGTCGTATGCCACTTTGCCCTAAACTTTAGTGCTAAAGATTAATGTTTTATTAATATTTACTACACACATACTGTTTTACTGGAATAGGGCCAGGCATATGACCACGGCTTTCAGATGAGAATGTTTTCTCGTTTCATTCTTTTTAGAATGTGAATGTTTTGTAGTCGGGTTTTAGTTTTTGAAACTTCTTTTTTATTTAAATTATTTTGGGGTTCAAATTTTGACATTTATATACGTAATGTTACTGGAACTGCAACATATACACAATATGTTGCAGTTATGCAATAATCTATTAGGTCTCCCAAACAAAATATTGGTTAGTTAGCTAGGTTTATGGCGCGTTTTAAAGGGTGTCATGTACAATTTATTAATACAATTTATATATATTTGAAATGTGCTAATTAAGCCCTTAAATTTGATATGCAACACGACCATATTTGGAAGAAAAAAAAAAAAAAACACATCTTCATGAGCCCTAGAGGGCGCCACATACAATTTATTGCAACATAACGTAGCCTATAACCAGCGGACAATTTAGACGCTTCCAATGATACCTCATGTGTCAATTTACGTTAGATGGTTTAGAAGTTATAAGGGAACAGATGAACATACATACATACATACATACATACATACCTACATACATACATACCTACATACATACATACCGGTCAACCTCATAACCCTCCTTTTTGCTTCGCCGTAGTCGGGTAAAAAATAGTGTAGCCAGTTTTGTAATAAATACGTACCTTCGTGTTCGTCTGCCAAAGCTAGCCTACCCGTTTACAACTAGCTAGGCATGTTCTTTTTTAAGGACAAATAAATTGATACTGGCTGCTTATACCATGTGTTTCAAACAAATGCAAGGTGATATCTAAGCAAGTAAATGTCTCAGAACCATCAATAATGTTTTCATCTTCATTGTCTGAACAGTAGGTGATGAGGTGTTAGCAGTGGCCTCAGCCTTTTTACAGCCCTGCAGCCCGGTACAAAGTAAGTGTAGGGCAGGTGTAGTAGTTTGGATAAGCAGTTGTTCGACGCTCCACTAATTATAAAGCTCGCCTATTATCGTCCACAGCAGGGCAAAGGAATCTTCTCACATGGAAAAGGCACTAACATGGTTCACCATGTTTGCTTCAGAACGCATTTGCAAAAAAAAACGGTAATTTAAAAAACTAAAAAACCCGACTGCTATTCTTTAAAAATCCCTAAAACAAGATAAATTGTAGCAGTCGGGACCCATTCTAGAAATGGAGGATTAGTGAATTGAGAGCACATACCTATATTACATTGCAGATGGTCCCGAATGGGTCCCGACTGCTACAATTTATCTTGTTTTAGGGATTTTTAAAGAATAGCAGTCGGGTTTTTTAGTTTTTTAAATTAAGTACCGTTTTTTATTTTTTATTTTTTTAGTGTTTTAAAAAAGAAATTAATATACCCAGTATCACTCTTACAGTAAATACGAATCTACCGACACCTCTCAAGCTACAATCCATCGACCCGTTCAGGCTGCAGAGCGAACCAAACATTTGAATTTGGCGCCAAAAATCCGCCATTTTGTTTTTTTTTTATATACCCAGTGTCACTCTCACAGTAAATACGAATCTAACGACACCTCTCAAGCTAAAATCCATCGAGCCGTTCAGCCTGCAGAGCGTGCCAAACAATTATACATACAAACTTACATACATACATACATACATACATACATACATACAAACATACCCTCGAAAAACATAACCCTCCTTCTGTCGCAGTCGGGTAAATAGAAAACACAACAGTGCCGATCACGTACTGACACTTCATAAAAAAGATTATGCAAGGAATCCAAATATTGATCAACATAATGATTTAAATAATTAAAAAGCGTATTTTCAAAATTATTTAAATGCAGTTTTGTTTCTTTTTAAAAATAAAGGAATGTTTCCTTTGGGTAAAATGTGCTTACTTAAGTATTTAGAGTACTTTCCCTCGGGGTAGCATTATAAAATTCCACCCTGTATATATAACTTTTATATATTTTTTGTATATATATTTAACTGCCTCGTTGGCCTAGTGGTCCTGAGCGCGACTGCTACGCTATAGGTCCTGGGTTCGATTCCCAGGTCGAGCAAAATGTGTTATTGGGTTTTTCTATGAAATTCTCAGTAGCAGTTCGGAGTTTGGGTTTGTGCCCGGTTAATGGCAATAGGCTCGCCACCTATTACATGGGACCTAAATATTCCGGCGAACTGTGGGTGTACATTGGTACACTTCTGCCTAACCCTACGGGGAATACAGGCGTGATGGTATATATATATTTTTTTTATTTTAATTTTATATGCATTTAGTGAAAAGCTGTGAATTTGACATTACAAACAGACACTTCAATTTTATTTATGTGTATGTGTATGGTTAATGGCAATAGGCTCGCCCCCTATTACATGGGACCTAAAAACATACCGGCGAACTGTGGGTGTCATTGGTACACCTCTGCCTAACCGTGGAATACAGGCGTGTTGGTATGTGTGTGTGTTGTATGTGTATGTAGATTATCATAAACATAAACAATTAAAATATAATAATAGTGACGGTATTCTCAAAATGTTAAAAAATAAACAAGGCACTATAATCAACAGGTATACACGGGCGCAGGCATCAGCACCGCTGCCGACATCCCAGACTACCGCGGGCCGCACGGCGTGTGGACGCGGCTGCAGCGCGGCGAGACAGTCGGGTGAGTGCCGCAGTAGTGCCGCAGTAGTGCCGCAGTAGTGCACGAGTAGCGCGCCGCCGTGTGCCGCGCTACCACTGCGCGCTTGTGTTGCAGGCGGGTGGAGGTGTCGCGCGCGCAGCCCACCTTCACGCACATGGCGCTCACGGCGCTGTGGGCGCGCGGCGCGCTCAAGTTCGTGGTGTCGCAGAACTGCGACGGGCTGCACCTGCGCGCCGGCCTGCCGCGCCGCGCGCTGGCCGAGCTGCACGGCGACATGTTCGCGGAGCTGTGTGCGCCCTGCCGCCGCGTGTACTTGCGCGCCTTCGACACCACGGAGCGCACGGCACGCCACGCGCACGGCACGCGCCGCCTGTGCCACGCGTGCGGCCAGGAGCTGCGCGACTCCATCGTGCACTTCGGCGAGCGGGGCCGCGCCGCCTGGCCGCTCAACTGGGCCGGCGCGCTGCGCCACGCCGCGCGGGCCGACGTGGTGCTGTGCCTGGGCTCCAGCCTCAAGGTGCTGCGCCGCTACCCGCGCCTGTGGCGCATGCAGAGCGCGCCGCGCGCCCGCCCCGCGCTCTACATCGTCAACCTGCAGTGGACGCCCAAGGACTCGGTGGCGGCGCTCAAGATCAACGCGCGCTGCGACGCCGTCATGCAGCAGGTGGCGCGCCGCCTGCGCCTGCGCGTGCCGCGCTACCGCGGCGCGCTCGACCCGGTGCTGGCGCACGCCGAGCCGCTCGCCGAGCCCGAAGCGCACACCACGCGCCGCCCGCCGCTCGTGGCGCCCAGCTCGCCGCCCGCCGCCGCCGACCACTGGGAGGCCTCGTCGCCCTCCGCCTCCGACTCGGACGAGGAGCTGCCGCTGCGGCACCTGGCGGCGCGCCTGCGGGGCCCCGGCGAACCGCCGCGCGTCGCCGGCACGCCGCCCGCCAGTGCGCCGGACACCTCGCCGGACACTTCACCCGACACATCGCCCGATACTTCGCCTGACACTTCGCCCGACACTTCGCCGGACCCCTCGCCGGATGAACTGCACGGCTCGAGCTCGGCCGATCGCCTGCACTCCTTTCAGGTAAGGGGTATTGCTATTCGCGACGACTCCTTCGACTGCCGTCGTGCTTAAGTATCGAAGAACTCGTCTTTTCCAGGTCAGCATGGTCTCCGGCGAAGCCACAATCCTATTGCGGGCCGAGCACGCACTGCCGCCCGCGCCGGCGTGCACGTTCTCGGCGCGGGCGCGCTCTCCGCTCCGATGTCGCACGGCAGACCTGCGGAGGTTCCGAATGGCGAGACGACCCCCGGATACGCCGTTCGCGGTGAACGGCCACGGCCCCCCCGGCGTCGCAGCCGACACGAGACCCGCGCCCGCCGCCGGCTCGGACGCGCTCGCTAACGGCACCGCCGGCCTCGGCTCCAGGCTGAGACGGCTGCTCGAATACGAACCGCGAATCGAACCGGCCGAGAACGTGAAGACGATCCCCGCGGAGCTTCTGCCGAAGCTGGAGGACGACGCGAAGTGCCCGAAGGCGGAGCCGAAGGACGAGCCCAAGGAAGAGCCGAGCACGTCGGAGTCGAGCGGCGCGGAGGGCGCGGCGCGGGCGCCGGGCGCGCTGGCGGCGGGCTCGCTGGCGGCCGCCATCATCCGCCGCGCCGTGCTGCTGTGCCGCGCCTCGCTGTACCCGGGGCTGCACACCATCATCGCGCCGCCGCCGCCGCGCGAGCAGCCGCCCGAGTGCGCGTGGTGCGCGCGGCACTTCGCGGCGCGGCGCTGCCTGTGGTACGGGCCGGCGCGCGAGCCGGCGCCGGCCGCGCGCGTGTGGCGCCGGGCGCGCGGCCGGCGCTACCTGTGCGCCTGCTGCGGCGCCGCGCCCGACGTGCCGCGCCCGCCCGACGTGCCGGACGACGGCGGCTGGTACGGCAAGGGCTACCGCAAGGGCCGGCGGCGGCGCCGGTAGCGCGAGCCGGACGCCCGGCAGACCGAGCCGGGCGTCGCGGAGCCTGACACGTCTTAATGTGCAGTGTGTCCTACCTTCTGACAGCAAAAGTAACTGGCACTTTTTTACTGACAATGTATTGACAAGATGATTATAAATATTATGTTGTAATGGTTGTGATATAAGTGCTAACAAGTAAACAACGCGTCGCGAGCTCGATGCCTGCGCGTGTGTGCGACGCGTGGCGCGCGCTCGACCTGCTGCGTCAGCTGCGTGCTGCCTCTGTGGACTGCCGACAAACATTGTCCCTGTAATGTCTCGGTCGTTGCTCTTCCATTCATAGAGTTGACGAATGCAACGTGCGCATGTATGTATTGTGTGTAGCGCCACAGATCAACTCAATTTGCAAAGTCACAAAAATATGTTAAGGATATTATTATTACGAGTTGTCGAATAAAAATGTAGTCTTTAAAACTGAAATGTGTGTAATGTTGAACTGTTGATAATTATAAGAAGCGTGAGTGGGGCGCGACGCAACACGATGTAGTATAATGAATATGCTTTAGTTAAAGAGTACGATTGGCTTGTTCCATTAGTTGCGTGTTGTTGATGTTCGCTGCGCGGTAGGTTAGTGTTGTAGAACAAGTTCGTGGCTGGAGGCCGCGCTGGTTCCACGTAGTGAGGCGGGCGGCGGGCGACGCAAACAACAACAATCGTCGAGGTAATTGCTCGTAGCTGCCTGCTTAAGCAAGGTCGAATCAATGAATGGAAAGTGCAGCTTATACAAGCAAGCCTGTACGGGTTGCGTCTTATCATCATAATTATAACGCGATATGTACGTCGTGTATGTCATGACGCGGAACGTGTTGGCACCGCTTCCAGTGTGGTCCCCCTGCGTGCGCCCGACTGCCCGCAGCTCTGCCTCATTACTAGTTGACCGCCTCTCATTCGACGCCTCCAGTGCTATTTTTACCCTTTATGTACCTATAATAATGAAATAAAGATGAATTTGGATGAACACTGACTGCTTTGACTACTGCGGAGAGAATGAGAGCTGTTGATAAACATAGCCGCAGCATCGGCGGTGACCGGTCGCCCTGCCGGCTGCCGGTCACTACGAGTAATTGTAAGATTTTCTAATGAACTAATTTAATAATGGTCTAATTTAATAGTGAAATGTTAACTGTAATATGTCATATTGCGTGAATGTTGATTGATATGTGAAATTGTAATTAATTTTAAATGAATAAATAAAAATTTGAACAATGTGAAATGCGTACGTGTATCACTCAGTAGTGCCCGCAGACTGCTGGAGCTGGTCAATGTTTTAATATGAAGCAGGTTATACGAATAAATAGTATGTCTAAATACTCGTATCAGCTACTGTAATGTAATTCTCCAGACCGATTCCGGCCATGGCGGCTAACAGCACGGCTGCAGACAAGCCACGTACGCAGGAGATATTATAGTGCACAAGTGTGTGCGCAAACACAGGTGCTCCTCTTCCCTAACTGTCCCTAACTGTCATAGCCCGATGGGACGACAATCCGACATGCCCGGAGAGAGATCCGGTGCAGGACCAACGGCTTTACGTGCTTTCCGAGACACGGGGGTGTCACACCACCAACTGCCAAACTCTGACTGCTACTGAGAAATTCCTAATGGAAAATCCCAATAACTTTGCCCGACCTGGGAATCGAACCCGGGATCCCTTGCTTAGCAGTCGCGTTGGTATCTGCGGCTGAATGTTATAAGGAGTCCCTTGTAACATCAGCTACGGAGTGGTGAAAGTCCCGTCAGCCGTTGAGGAGTTTTTTTTTAAATTAAAAGTATATAAGCCTAAGTGATTACATGAGCTGACCGAATTTGATTTTAGAAAACAATAAAAAATCGTTAGTAAAGACACCCTCTCATAACCGACATTCACGCGAACAAAGTCGCGTGCGTAAGCTAGTAGTTACTTACAAAATAATACAAGTTACATACCTACGAGTATCTACATTCCTAGCTGAAATTAAAAACCAGTAAGTAACCCTGTGTAGGCAAGAAGCTTGGGCTTATCTCGTCCGGTAGTGAGGAGCGGCGCGCCCACGCTGACACGCAATGATCTCACTCGGAGAGCGAGTGAGGCTCGCGGCGGCAGGCGGCAGGGTGCAGCGCGGTTACCGACCGAACTAATAATAGCCGCGCGTGTGTTGACGCAGCGTGCGGCCGGACGCCGCTATCTGCGCCCGCGAGCCGCGCGGGGCCGCTGCGCACCCGCCCACTCAGTGCCGCTCCTCCCGGCTCGTCCTCGCGCGTGTGCACTCCTGAAGCGCCCGCTCCGGACAGTGACATTGTTCTGTGCTGTATAACAGTTACTACCCTAAATAGTACCTAGCTACCTAAATTCACCTAACAGCGAATTAAATTGAGTAAGTAATAGGCACCTCATTGTTATTAATCTATGTACTACTCTGTGTAAAAAGTTCCGGGAACTCATAAATTACAGAACGCGCGGTGAACGTATCGACTTTTTTTTTCTATAATTTGGTGGCACTGTAACGAATTACCGCTTAAACTTTGTGCGCTATAGATCAATCAGTTTAATTACAGCTGCCATTTTTGTATTTCAATATTTAAATCTCCTGCGATGTTATTAGAAAGCATTTGTTGAACAATAAGGTGGAACCTCCACGGTAGCCCGCTAAATTCAAATTTGCTTACGTTTTATGCAATTTGCAAGTCAGTATCATCATCATTATCATCATCATCATCATCATTACATAGTATAAAACAAAGTCGCCCTTTTCCCCTTGTACGCGTTAATCTTTAAAACTACGCAACGGATTTTGATGCGGTTTTTTTTAATAGATAGGGTGATTAAAGAGGAAGTATATATGTATAATAACATCCATTAAATAGCGGACAAATACTGTTATTTTTGAGGTTTCTAATGTGATGTCGTAAATAATTTCATTTTTTTCCGCTTACATTGCAAACGCTGGCTGAATCCTAAGAGATTTATCAAAATAATGTACTAAATATTGTACACATTGAAAAGGTCTACAGAAAACTCCGCGATGGTATATGTCTATCTCTTATGGATATCCCACAATAACACTTTTTTGTCATTTACTTTTTAATTAATTTATTAACTAATTTTCGAAGCGATTTTAACCACCAACTAGTATAATGTTTATAGTATATTATACCTGTAACGTTTGTGCGTCAATGAGTAAGGCGCGGCACACGATGAACGCGCGGCGCGCGTGCGGCTCGGCGTGGCAGCGCTGGCGCGTGCTGCTGCTGGCGGCGGCGGCGCTGGGTGCGCTGCGCGTGCGCCTGCCCGCCTCGCTCTCCTCCGTGCACCACTTCCCCGCGCACTCGCCCAAGGACATCGCGCACGCGCTCGCTGACTTCTCCAACCAGCCCGACGTGTGAGTGCGGCCACGCTTGTGTGTACTGAGCAGCTGGTCGCTTGACAGGTGTCATTACCTAACGAGCGGTTCACACCTACATTTAGGGTAATCTTTAATAGGGGACCCAGCGGTCAGCACCACATTCTCGTGGCTTTTATTGAGTGTGCGTGTCGAATTTTATCCGCAAATGGCAATAGGACGTAATAGTCAGTTGGACTGCCTCGTTGGCCTAGTGGTCATAAGCGCGACTGCTACGCTAGAGATCTTGGGTCGATTCCCAGGTCGAGCAAAGTGTTACTGGGTTTTTCTATGATATTCTCAGTAGCAGCTCGGAGTTTGGATTTGTGCTCAGTTAATGGCAATAATAGGCTCGCCCCCTATTACATGGGACCAAAAAAAAACATATCGACGAACTGTGGGTGTACATTGGTACACCTCTGCCTAACCCTTCGGAGAATATAGGCGTGATTGTGTGTATGTATGTATGTATATATATATGTATAATAGTCAGTTTTGGTTTCCAGTACGTCGTGGTGGGTGGAGGAGGACCACAGTAATTACACGACGTGGCGCTACTCCGTGGTGTTCTCGTGTGGAGCGCGCTGTGCGGGGCGCGCCGCCGTGCTCGCGCACGCCGAGCCCGCCGCGCGCGGCCTGCAGCACGACCACGCCGCGCGCCTGCACCAGGTGACGCTCGCGCGCCGCTCCTGCTCCACGCTGCCGCTGCTGCCCTGGCCGCAGTTCTGCGGTATGCTCTTCATTTTATTTTCAATGATCAACGAAAATATGTGTGCAGGTTTATGATAAAATCAGGTTCTGAAGAATCGGCAGATGATTTTATTTATCATTTAAACAAATAAAATTTTTTTTATTGTTTTACAATTATATATAATGAAAGAAACTGCAACCGATACGGTTTTTATCATAAAACTAAACCAGGTTTATGATAAAATAAAGTAAGAATTTTGTCATGTGCCGATTCTTGATCAAAAACCTGATTTAATGATAAACGTACTACATATGCACGACCGAAAAGGCGCACAAAACTCATATCGTATGTTTATAATACATATTCGCACAGATGAGCTGGAGTTAATAGCGGTGGTGTCGGAATCCGCGGAGGCTGGCGCGCAGCTGCAGGAAGAGTCGCGCACGCGCTGCAGTGCGCTGGTGTGGCTGAGCGGCGCGTGCGCGCGCGGGCTGCACGCACAGCGCGACCTGCGCCTCGGGCGACTGCGCGCTCTACACCACGCGCCACCTGTGCTGCGCTCCGCCTAAACACACATCACATGATTGTTCCTTAAATACAATAGTATAAACAAATATTTTATGACTTTTATATAAATGTGTCGAAAAATGTAACAGCTGTCACTTTTTTTTACCTCAATTAAATATTATTAAAAAGACAATACAAAAATTACTTTTACACACTTGTGCGTCCTTAAACCCACAACAAAACAAGTGCAGTACTAGCATGAGGATTTTCAACCCCGGAAAAAGAATGCATAGTTTAAAGGGCAGTTGGGGTTGACTCGAGGAGAGGACGCCCAGGCCCATTTTACTCAGTAAGAGTCTGAAAGATCTGTCCGCATGGACATTCATGAGGATTTTCGACCCCAGCACCTTAGGCGTTTTTTTTATAATTATGCTTTTATCCACTCCCTGCAGTGAACAGGAGCGTTGTAAATCATTTATTTGTATTTATCGTATTAGTAAGTTGTTTGTTCATAATTATATTGTGCAAAAAATATTTGAATATCATTTGTTTGACCTTAATAGCGGCCCATCAAGCACTGTCGAAGAATCCCTCCATTTGTAACGAGATTATAATAATGAGTTTTATCAGTTTGAGCTTCACTCTGATGTGTCCCATCAGATCATAGTGCCGCAGAGGAGCACCGAGGACTCCCTCCTCGGTGCTCCTCTGAGGCATGAAACCGTTTTGGCGGGCACTCATCTTTGGGAGGAGGTGCCACTTAACTCTTCCTATTTTGGGTAGTGATACCCAATAAGGTAAAACCGACAAGTTATTGAATTTTAGTTTGTAAGAATTTGAAAAAGAGTTTTTCTTTAATAAAAATGTTCCTTCGAGAGTTTTCCCAAAACAAAAACACGGTGATATGCAGGGCTTGCGGAGCCGCATCCAATGATGTACTTGTATTAACGGATCCTTTTAAAAGGAGGCGGGGAATTTTGGGCCAGATTGTAATAAGTTGAGATATGGTTTAAAAAAAGCGTCATATTTTTCTATTTGAAAATACTAAAAAAAAAGCTTATTCATAATCTGTAAGACGAGAAATCTCTAATAGACTGTCAATCACTCGTTTCGTAGTATCGTTATGTGAGTTTTCTAATATCGCCCACTCAATACAATACAATCAATATAGTAGACAAAAGTCTAACATTATGAAAATAGCTATCGCTCTTTAGCATAGGTTGTTGCCAAGTTATTGGATAACCTCACTTTTAAAAAACCTCCTTTTACTCTGCTCTCAGATGGCCAAAATTGGCCGAATTTTCAGTGATGCTTTGTTCATATATAAGCTATTAATTGACACTCATTTTATCTTTTTACATCCAGGCAAACCAAGAATGTGAATGAATTAGGTTCGCTCAGGTTAGGTTCGCTCAGGTTAGGTTCGCTCAGGTTAGGTTCGCTCAGGTTAGGTTCGCTCAGGTTAGGTTCGCTCAGGTTAGGTTCGCTCAGGTTAGGTTCGCTCAGGTTAGGTTCGCTCAGGTTAGGTTCGCTCAGGTTAGGTTAGGTTAGGTTAGGTTAGGTTAGGTTAGGTTAGGTTAGGTTAGGTTAGGTTAGGTTAGGTTAGGTTAGGTTTTTTTTTTTTTTTTTTTTTTTTTTTTTTTTTTTTTGTGTTGTTCAGTTCTCCACTCCCTACCTTGAGCAGGGGCGTTGTTAATCAGGTTTTTGTTTCTAGTCGTGATTGTATAATTTTTGTTTTGTTTGTTAGTGTTTCTTTTAATATTTGTTGCATTTGTTTTGTCTGTACTTTCTCCAAAAAATTTGGGTATGTGTTCATTCGCTTGGTTTTCCTGTGTTTTATGTTTGTATTTTGCTTACGCATTGTTTTTAGTTTGCTTCATATTTAATTTGTATCTTGTTATTTATTATTAGGTTTTGTTTTTGATTTTGTTTGTGTTTTGCTTTATTATTTATTATTAGGTTAGGTTTTGTTTTTGATTTTGTTTGTGTTTTGCTTTATTATTTTTTGTTACATTTTGTTTTACGTATGTTATGTTTCGTATGTTATTTATACACCTTGTACATATATACCGTTTGTTTTATTTCATTCTGCCTGTCTTTTACTTGCATCTTGTTTTGTTTACTCTCTCCCGCCGGTTTGTTGTCTGAGCATTTTTGTTATTATTACTTTTTGTAACTGCTGTATTGGATGTGTTTGTATCAATATGAATAGATAAATAGTTTTGTATATATATAAATATGTTTGTGTATACATCTGTACAAATTTATTGTTAGATATATGTTCTTGATAATTGTTTGTAATATTTATATTCTATTATGTGTATTTCTTTCCTTTCTCAAGGGTGGCGCAACTCTTGATGTCAATCAATTACTTGCGCCATCTTGAGCCCATCTTTGGTGTTTATGTGTGTATATAATATGTTTATGATGTATTATATATGTGTCCATATTGTTTGGTGTGTATCTCGCTTCTTTCTCAAGGGTCGCACAAACTCTTAACATTTGTCAATACATTGTGCGACCTTGAACCCATCTGTAAGATATACTTTCCGCTATAATCAATTAGTCGATATATTGTGTGTTTAGATATGTATTCATATATAAGATATTGGTTATTGTATGTGCTTATATAATTTATTATGTATATGTTTGTTTTAAGTGTGTGTGATTGTTTTATTATAATATTCATAATTGTTTCTTGTATATAGAAATTAAAATTGAAAATTGAAAAGGCGCCTTTAAGCTTCAAAGCTATTCCCCACCAGTGCTCTCCATGATCCCCACGAAAATTTCCTCTTTTCCATGCAGGCACCTGTCAATCACCCCAGCCTTAGTCGAGGGGGCTCGCGCGCAACGTTTTTCGTCTCTTCCCGGTGGAAGTTCCCTCATCAGGGTAGCTACTTCCTCGGACCACAACGACAAGGTGAGCGTTGTGTGTTTTCCTGAGTGGTATGTGTTCTGTGCATGTTATGTGTATGTGTTTTTGTATGTGTTGATAGTGTTTTTTGAGTGGTTGAGTGTTACTGATTGGTGTTACGTCCGACGGGCTGATACGTTGTTCTGTGCTAAGCTGTGCCGTTTTCTAATGAAACAGGCCCCAGTTAGTGAAGAAGGGCCTCGTCGTCCGTTTTGTGTGTATGTACTCTCACCTCTCTGCAGCTTTACGTTGAAGGATATGGCGCTGTGGTCCGAGTTCGTCGTACACCGATCTGTCTTCCAGCTTTCCACCGGGTCGAGGATAACCATTTTGGGCGCGGTTGCGTGAAGGTGGCTAAGATACAATATGCCCCCTCGTACAGTCTCGGAGGTCGGGGTGTCGCCGACATCTGGTACCTGCATGTTCACCTGGTCTAAAGTCCTTTCCCGGGGGGGAACAAACGTGAACACGTTGGTCGCGGTGGCGCCTTTAGCAGTAGGCGACGGTGGAGCGCGCTATTGCGTCCCACCGCCGGCGCAACGGGCAATCCAGGCTAAACCCGTTGTGAGCCAGATTGTCGTGACCGGCTTTTTTACAATTGCAGCATTTGGGGGGCTCACCGGCTCGGTGCGATGGGCATTCCGCTCTCAGATGAGGGTCGCCGCAATGCGAGCAGAGGTCCTCCGTCCCGGTGCAGTGTTTCCGGCCATGGCCGTAACCAAGGCATTTCGTGCACTGCACAAGGGGAGTCTGGTCATAGACCCTCACCCTTTGCAGGTCGATGTGTGCACGGCCTGCCTTGGTCAAGATCTGCCACACCGGGGGGGAGACCTGCAGGACCACGTGGCTCTCGTGCGGGTTGCGTGCTCGCTTCCGATATTTTACGGCGACCCTCACCTCGTCCTTTTTGAGCTCGCCCAGGAGATGCTGATTCTGTTTGAGGATCGCCCTGGTGATGTCGTCGTCCGTGTTGTAAGACAGAACGTCCGTCAGCACCACCAGGGGATCCCTGTTAACCGCCTCCTCTACTTTTAGCCCTGCCGTTGAGCCCCCCAGTCTGTTTTTGACTGCCTCCAGCTCACCCCGGGTCCGGCAACCTATAACGACCTTCTGGTCTCGGGTCTTTCGGACCTTATCGACCCGGATGCCCGTCTCCCTGGCGTCCACCGCGATTCTGATTTTGTCGACGACGGCACTACTGGTATCGTTGCCGTCGTCGGAGCTAACTATGAGCGAGTGCAGCGGCGGCGGCGGCACGTACTGCTTGCCGGCCGCTGCACTCGCATAGGTTGTCGGCTTTTCGATGTGGTCCCGCTGTCCCTCCATCGCCACCCGGAGTCTCCTCATTTCCTCGCCGCTCTCCTTCACCAACGCGCTATGCTCCGCTAGTGAAGCGAGCAGCGAGTCGACAGCTGGAGAGGTTTCCGGGGGCGGGGTCGCCTTACTGGCGGCCACCTCGACTACCACCCCTTTTGTCGAAGCGGCGGCCGCCACCTCTTCCTTAACCAGTTGATACAGCCGCTCCACGGCCTGGGTGATCCCGGCTTTGAGGTCGGCCCGAAGGTTTCGGGAGTCACCCAAGTGCGACTTTGCGCGGAGCAAGCAGTTCCGCGCCTCGGTGACCCGGTCAGTGGGTTTTTGTTGCTGTTTTTGTCCCGTTCCCGGTGATCCTCCCGCCGTCTCGGCGGATGTTCTGCGCAACGCGACTTTGCAGTCCATGGGTTGCGCAGGCCTCTTAGTAGGCTGCGAGAGGGCCGCCGCGACTGGGGCCGCCTTCTTGGGTGACCGAGCGGCTGATGATGAAGGGGGCTGGCTCGACGATGGTTTTGCGTTTTCCCACTCCCCGACACTCCGCCTCACGTTTGAGGAAGCCGTGGGAGAGGGGACGCTTGCTTCGGCCGGTGGAGAGACAACAGGACTGGTGGGGGTCTTTTTGGCGGGCGTTCTTGCCAAGTACATGATGAGAGAAATTAAATAGAGTGCAGTCGGGTAAAAGGTCAAAATATGTCGGTATTATAATAATGTACAAGTATATAAGTGTGTAAAAAGGTGTAAATTGTATATGCGTTAAAATAAAGTAAAAGTAAATATGCTAATCACACGCTGTATAGGGGCGTGTGAGTCAAAATGCACTTTGGGTGCACGATTCTGTGTCAATGATGCCCAAGGCAGTCAATTTTGGGCAAAGAGGGCCAAAATGTCGATAATAAGTACAGCAATATATATATATAACTAATTGTCGTGGCCCCCGTCGTCGAATTAGACAATAAAAATTTTTTGGTCCGTATAAAAAATCAATTAAGGGTGGGCATGGGCGGGCACGAATTTTTGTGATTTGGACAGTTTTTTACTGTCGGGTGGTCAATTTTTGTATGGGCGGCTCTGTTTTGAGGGTGCACACGCGTTGCCTGCGCGGGGTCCCGTCTACTGTGAAGATTTGAACCCGTTCGCACAACAGGAACGGGAGTTATTCGCCAGGGAAGGGCTTAAAAACGCAAAAATTTCGAAAAAAATACCAAAAGACTATTATATTTAAAAAACTAACAATTGTATCCCTTTTTGTTTTTCAGGACTCGGGTGGAGCAACTTCAGGCGCGTCCAGCGGCGTCCCTAGATTTATTGTATGACTAAAAATGACAAAGTTATTAAATTTTAAAGTTTGTAAAAATTTGGAAAAGTGTTTTTCTTTAATAAAAATTTTCCCTTTTGAGATTTTCCAGAAATATTTACGGGAGTGTACAGGGCTCGCGGAGCCGCGTCTAACGGTGTATTGCACTTGTATATACGGTACCTTATAAGGGTGTAAAAATTACGTCAAAGTTTCAACAAAGTATTTTCAAGTGCTCACTAAGGTAAACTTTTGCAACCTACCTATATATAGATATATGCGTATATGTACGGTGATTTTACTAAAATTGCTTGTTTCTACACCAATTCCCACGGGATTTTTGCGGATATCGCTGCGGTTTCACTCCTGGGAGTTCGGCCGATGCGCTGGAGCCAGTGACGTGGAACGATCCTTGGACAATTGGCGAAAAACGGGATAAACGGTAACTAAACGGGCAAAATTTTTGTGATTTGGACAGTTTTTTACTGTCGGGTGGTCAATTTTTGTATGGGCGGCTCTGTTTTGAGGGTGCACACGCGTTGCCTGCGCGGGGGTCCCGTCTACTGTGAAGATTTGAACCCGTTCGCACAACAGGAACGGGAGTTATTCGCCAGGGAAGGGCTTAAAAACGCAAAAATTTCGAAAAAAATACCAAAAAACTATTATATTTAAAAAACTAACAATTGTATCCCTTTTTGTTTTTCAGGACTCGGGTGGAGCAACTTCAGGCGCGTCCAGCGGCGTCCCTAGATTTATTGTATGACTAAAAATGACAAAGTTATTAAATTTTAAAGTTTGTAAAAATTTGGAAAAGTGTTTTTCTTTAATAAAAATTTTCCCTTTTGAGATTTTCCAGAAATATTTACGGGAGTGTACAGGGCTCGCGGAGCCGCGTCTAACGGTGTATTGCACTTGTATATACGGTACCTTATAAGGGTGTAAAAATTACGTCAAAGTTTCAACAAAGTATTTTCAAGTGCTCACTAAGGTAAACTTTTGCAACCTACCTATATATAGATATATGCGTATATGTACGGTGATTTTACTAAAATTGCTTGTTTCTACACCAATTCCCACGGGATTTTTGCGGATATCGCTGCGGTTTCACTCCTGGGAGTTCGGCCGATGCGCTGGAGCCAGTGACGTGGAACGATCCTTGGACAATTGGCGAAAAACGGGATAAACGGTAACTAAACGGGCAAAATTTTTGTGATTTGGACAGTTTTTTACTGTCGGGTGGTCAATTTTTGTATGGGCGGCTCTGTTTTGAGGGTGCACACGCGTTGCCTGCGCGGGGTCCCGTCTACTGTGAAGATTTGAACCCGTTCGCACAACAGGAACGGGAGTTATTCGCCAGGGAAGGGCTTAAAAACGCAAAAATTTCGAAAAAAATACCAAAAAACTATTATATTTAAAAAACTAACAATTGTATCCCTTTTTGTTTTTCAGGACTCGGGTGGAGCAACTTCAGGCGCGTCCAGCGGCGTCCCTAGATTTATTGTATGACTAAAAATGACAAAGTTATTAAATTTTAAAGTTTGTAAAAATTTGGAAAAGTGTTTTTCTTTAATAAAAATTTTCCCTTTTGAGATTTTCCAGAAATATTTACGGGAGTGTACAGGGCTCGCGGAGCCGCGTCTAACGGTGTATTGCACTTGTATATACGGTACCTTATAAGGGTGTAAAAATTACGTCAAAGTTTCAACAAAGTATTTTCAAGTGCTCACTAAGGTAAACTTTTGCAACCTACCTATATATAGATATATGCGTATATGTACGGTGATTTTACTAAAATTGCTTGTTTCTACACCAATTCCCACGGGATTTTTGCGGATATCGCTGCGGTTTCACTCCTGGGAGTTCGGCCGATGCGCTGGAGCCAGTGACGTGGAACGATCCTTGGACAATTGGCGAAAAACGGGATAAACGGTAACTAAACGGGCAAAATTTTTGTGATTTGGACAGTTTTTTACTGTCGGGTGGTCAATTTTTGTATGGGCGGCTCTGTTTTGAGGGTGCACACGCGTTGCCTGCGCGGGGTCCCGTCTACTGTGAAGATTTGAACCCGTTCGCACAACAGGAACGGGAGTTATTCGCCAGGGAAGGGCTTAAAAACGCAAAAATTTCGAAAAAAATACCAAAAAACTATTATATTTAAAAAACTAACAATTGTATCCCTTTTTGTTTTTCAGGACTCGGGTGGAGCAACTTCAGGCGCGTCCAGCGGCGTCCCTAGATTTATTGTATGACTAAAAATGACAAAGTTATTAAATTTTAAAGTTTGTAAAAATTTGGAAAAGTGTTTTTCTTTAATAAAAATTTTCCCTTTTGAGATTTTCCAGAAATATTTACGGGAGTGTACAGGGCTCGCGGAGCCGCGTCTAACGGTGTATTGCACTTGTATATACGGTACCTTATAAGGGTGTAAAAATTACGTCAAAGTTTCAACAAAGTATTTTCAAGTGCTCACTAAGGTAAACTTTTGCAACCTACCTATATATAGATATATGCGTATATGTACGGTGATTTTACTAAAATTGCTTGTTTCTACACCAATTCCCACGGGATTTTTGCGGATATCGCTGCGGTTTCACTCCTGGGAGTTCGGCCGATGCGCTGGAGCCAGTGACGTGGAACGATCCTTGGACAATTGGCGAAAAACGGGATAAACGGTAACTAAACGGGCAAAATTTTTGTGATTTGGACAGTTTTTTACTGTCGGGTGGTCAATTTTTGTATGGGCGGCTCTGTTTTGAGGGTGCACACGCGTTGCCTGCGCGGGGTCCCGTCTACTGTGAAGATTTGAACCCGTTCGCACAACAGGAACGGGAGTTATTCGCCAGGGAAGGGCTTAAAAACGCAAAAATTTCGAAAAAAATACCAAAAAACTATTATATTTAAAAAACTAACAATTGTATCCCTTTTTGTTTTTCAGGACTCGGGTGGAGCAACTTCAGGCGCGTCCAGCGGCGTCCCTAGATTTATTGTATGACTAAAAATGACAAAGTTATTAAATTTTAAAGTTTGTAAAAATTTGGAAAAGTGTTTTTCTTTAATAAAAATTTTCCCTTTTGAGATTTTCCAGAAATATTTACGGGAGTGTACAGGGCTCGCGGAGCCGCGTCTAACGGTGTATTGCACTTGTATATACGGTACCTTATAAGGGTGTAAAAATTACGTCAAAGTTTCAACAAAGTATTTTCAAGTGCTCACTAAGGTAAACTTTTGCAACCTACCTATATATAGATATATGCGTATATGTACGGTGATTTTACTAAAATTGCTTGTTTCTACACCAATTCCCACGGGATTTTTGCGGATATCGCTGCGGTTTCACTCCTGGGAGTTCGGCCGATGCGCTGGAGCCAGTGACGTGGAACGATCCTTGGACAATTGGCGAAAAACGGGATAAACGGTAACTAAACGGGCAAAATTTTTGTGATTTGGACAGTTTTTTACTGTCGGGTGGTCAATTTTTGTATGGGCGGCTCTGTTTTGAGGGTGCACACGCGTTGCCTGCGCGGGGTCCCGTCTACTGTGAAGATTTGAACCCGTTCGCACAACAGGAACGGGAGTTATTCGCCAGGGAAGGGCTTAAAAACGCAAAAATTTCGAAAAAAATACCAAAAAACTATTATATTTAAAAAACTAACAATTGTATCCCTTTTTGTTTTTCAGGACTCGGGTGGAGCAACTTCAGGCGCGTCCAGCGGCGTCCCTAGATTTATTGTATGACTAAAAATGACAAAGTTATTAAATTTTAAAGTTTGTAAAAATTTGGAAAAGTGTTTTTCTTTAATAAAAATTTTCCCTTTTGAGATTTTCCAGAAATATTTACGGGAGTGTACAGGGCTCGCGGAGCCGCGTCTAACGGTGTATTGCACTTGTATATACGGTACCTTATAAGGGTGTAAAAATTACGTCAAAGTTTCAACAAAGTATTTTCAAGTGCTCACTAAGGTAAACTTTTGCAACCTACCTATATATAGATATATGCGTATATGTACGGTGATTTTACTAAAATTGCTTGTTTCTACACCAATTCCCACGGGATTTTTGCGGATATCGCTGCGGTTTCACTCCTGGGAGTTCGGCCGATGCGCTGGAGCCAGTGACGTGGAACGATCCTTGGACAATTGGCGAAAAACGGGATAAACGGTAACTAAACGGGCAAAATTTTTGTGATTTGGACAGTTTTTTACTGTCGGGTGGTCAATTTTTGTATGGGCGGCTCTGTTTTGAGGGTGCACACGCGTTGCCTGCGCGGGGTCCCGTCTACTGTGAAGATTTGAACCCGTTCGCACAACAGGAACGGGAGTTATTCGCCAGGGAAGGGCTTAAAAACGCAAAAATTTCGAAAAAAATACCAAAAAAACTATTATATTTAAAAAACTAACAATTGTATCCCTTTTTGTTTTTCAGGACTCGGGTGGAGCAACTTCAGGCGCGTCCAGCGGCGTCCCTAGATTTATTGTATGACTAAAAATGACAAAGTTATTAAATTTTAAAGTTTGTAAAAATTTGGAAAAGTGTTTTTCTTTAATAAAAATTTTCCCTTTTGAGATTTTCCAGAAATATTTACGGGAGTGTACAGGGCTCGCGGAGCCGCGTCTAACGGTGTATTGCACTTGTATATACGGTACCTTATAAGGGTGTAAAAATTACGTCAAAGTTTCAACAAAGTATTTTCAAGTGCTCACTAAGGTAAACTTTTGCAACCTACCTATATATAGATATATGCGTATATGTACGGTGATTTTACTAAAATTGCTTGTTTCTACACCAATTCCCACGGGATTTTTGCGGATATCGCTGCGGTTTCACTCCTGGGAGTTCGGCCGATGCGCTGGAGCCAGTGACGTGGAACGATCCTTGGACAATTGGCGAAAAACGGGATAAACGGTAACTAAACGGGCAAAATTTTTGTGATTTGGACAGTTTTTTACTGTCGGGTGGTCAATTTTTGTATGGGCGGCTCTGTTTTGAGGGTGCACACGCGTTGCCTGCGCGGGGTCCCGTCTACTGTGAAGATTTGAACCCGTTCGCACAACAGGAACGGGAGTTATTCGCCAGGGAAGGGCTTAAAAACGCAAAAATTTCGAAAAAAATACCAAAAGACTATTATATTTAAAAAACTAACAATTGTATCCCTTTTTGTTTTTCAGGACTCGGGTGGAGCAACTTCAGGCGCGTCCAGCGGCGTCCCTAGATTTATTGTATGACTAAAAATGACAAAGTTATTAAATTTTAAAGTTTGTAAAAATTTGGAAAAGTGTTTTTCTTTAATAAAAATTTTCCCTTTTGAGATTTTCCAGAAATATTTACGGGAGTGTACAGGGCTCGCGGAGCCGCGTCTAACGGTGTATTGCACTTGTATATACGGTACCTTATAAGGGTGTAAAAATTACGTCAAAGTTTCAACAAAGTATTTTCAAGTGCTCACTAAGGTAAACTTTTGCAACCTACCTATATATAGATATATGCGTATATGTACGGTGATTTTACTAAAATTGCTTGTTTCTACACCAATTCCCACGGGATTTTTGCGGATATCGCTGCGGTTTCACTCCTGGGAGTTCGGCCGATGCGCTGGAGCCAGTGACGTGGAACGATCCTTGGACAATTGGCGAAAAACGGGATAAACGGTAACTAAACGGGCAAAATTTTTGTGATTTGGACAGTTTTTTACTGTCGGGTGGTCAATTTTTGTATGGGCGGCTCTGTTTTGAGGGTGCACACGCGTTGCCTGCGCGGGGTCCCGTCTACTGTGAAGATTTGAACCCGTTCGCACAACAGGAACGGGAGTTATTCGCCAGGGAAGGGCTTAAAAACGCAAAAATTTCGAAAAAAATACCAAAAGACTATTATATTTAAAAAACTAACAATTGTATCCCTTTTTGTTTTTTAGGACTCGGGTGGAGCAACTTCAGGCGCGTCCAGCGGCGTCCCTAGATTTATTGTATGACTAAAAATGACAAAGTTATTAAATTTTAAAGTTTGTAAAAATTTGGAAAAGTGTTTTTCTTTAATAAAAATTTTCCCTTTTGAGATTTTCCAGAAATATTTACGGGAGTGTACAGGGCTCGCGGAGCCGCGTCTAACGGTGTATTGCACTTGTATATACGGTACCTTATAAGGGTGTAAAAATTACGTCAAAGTTTCAACAAAGTATTTTCAAGTGCTCACTAAGGTAAACTTTTGCAACCTACCTATATATAGATATATGCGTATATGTACGGTGATTTTACTAAAATTGCTTGTTTCTACACCAATTCCCACGGGATTTTTGCGGATATCGCTGCGGTTTCACTCCTGGGAGTTCGGCCGATGCGCTGGAGCCAGTGACGTGGAACGATCCTTGGACAATTGGCGAAAAACGGGATAAACGGTAACTAAACGGGCAAAATTTTTGTGATTTGGACAGTTTTTTACTGTCGGGTGGTCAATTTTTGTATGGGCGGCTCTGTTTTGAGGGTGCACACGCGTTGCCTGCGCGGGGTCCCGTCTACTGTGAAGATTTGAACCCGTTCGCACAACAGGAACGGGAGTTATTCGCCAGGGAAGGGCTTAAAAACGCAAAAATTTCGAAAAAAATACCAAAAAACTATTATATTTAAAAAACTAACAATTGTATCCCTTTTTGTTTTTCAGGACTCGGGTGGAGCAACTTCAGGCGCGTCCAGCGGCGTCCCTAGATTTATTGTATGACTAAAAATGACAAAGTTATTAAATTTTAAAGTTTGTAAAAATTTGGAAAAGTGTTTTTCTTTAATAAAAATTTTCCCTTTTGAGATTTTCCAGAAATATTTACGGGAGTGTACAGGGCTCGCGGAGCCGCGTCTAACGGTGTATTGCACTTGTATATACGGTACCTTATAAGGGTGTAAAAATTACGTCAAAGTTTCAACAAAGTATTTTCAAGTGCTCACTAAGGTAAACTTTTGCAACCTACCTATATATAGATATATGCGTATATGTACGGTGATTTTACTAAAATTGCTTGTTTCTACACCAATTCCCACGGGATTTTTGCGGATATCGCTGCGGTTTCACTCCTGGGAGTTCGGCCGATGCGCTGGAGCCAGTGACGTGGAACGATCCTTGGACAATTGGCGAAAAACGGGATAAACGGTAACTAAACGGGCAAAATTTTTGTGATTTGGACAGTTTTTTACTGTCGGGTGGTCAATTTTTGTATGGGCGGCTCTGTTTTGAGGGTGCACACGCGTTGCCTGCGCGGGGTCCCGTCTACTGTGAAGATTTGAACCCGTTCGCACAACAGGAACGGGAGTTATTCGCCAGGGAAGGGCTTAAAAACGCAAAAATTTCGAAAAAAATACCAAAAGACTATTATATTTAAAAAACTAACAATTGTATCCCTTTTTGTTTTTCAGGACTCGGGTGGAGCAACTTCAGGCGCGTCCAGCGGCGTCCCTAGATTTATTGTATGACTAAAAATGACAAAGTTATTAAATTTTAAAGTTTGTAAAAATTTGGAAAAGTGTTTTTCTTTAATAAAAATTTTCCCTTTTGAGATTTTCCAGAAATATTTACGGGAGTGTACAGGGCTCGCGGAGCCGCGTCTAACGGTGTATTGCACTTGTATATACGGTACCTTATAAGGGTGTAAAAATTACGTCAAAGTTTCAACAAAGTATTTTCAAGTGCTCACTAAGGTAAACTTTTGCAACCTACCTATATATAGATATATGCGTATATGTACGGTGATTTTACTAAAATTGCTTGTTTCTACACCAATTCCCACGGGATTTTTGCGGATATCGCTGCGGTTTCACTCCTGGGAGTTCGGCCGATGCGCTGGAGCCAGTGACGTGGAACGATCCTTGGACAATTGGCGAAAAACGGGATAAACGGTAACTAAACGGGCAAAATTTTTGTGATTTGGACAGTTTTTTACTGTCGGGTGGTCAATTTTTGTATGGGCGGCTCTGTTTTGAGGGTGCACACGCGTTGCCTGCGCGGGGTCCCGTCTACTGTGAAGATTTGAACCCGTTCGCACAACAGGAACGGGAGTTATTCGCCAGGGAAGGGCTTAAAAACGCAAAAATTTCGAAAAAAATACCAAAAGACTATTATATTTAAAAAACTAACAATTGTATCCCTTTTTGTTTTTTAGGACTCGGGTGGAGCAACTTCAGGCGCGTCCAGCGGCGTCCCTAGATTTATTGTATGACTAAAAATGACAAAGTTATTAAATTTTAAAGTTTGTAAAAATTTGGAAAAGTGTTTTTCTTTAATAAAAATTTTCCCTTTTGAGATTTTCCAGAAATATTTACGGGAGTGTACAGGGCTCGCGGAGCCGCGTCTAACGGTGTATTGCACTTGTATATACGGTACCTTATAAGGGTGTAAAAATTACGTCAAAGTTTCAACAAAGTATTTTCAAGTGCTCACTAAGGTAAACTTTTGCAACCTACCTATATATAGATATATGCGTATATGTACGGTGATTTTACTAAAATTGCTTGTTTCTACACCAATTCCCACGGGATTTTTGCGGATATCGCTGCGGTTTCACTCCTGGGAGTTCGGCCGATGCGCTGGAGCCAGTGACGTGGAACGATCCTTGGACAATTGGCGAAAAACGGGATAAACGGTAACTAAACGGGCAAAATTTTTGTGATTTGGACAGTTTTTTACTGTCGGGTGGTCAATTTTTGTATGGGCGGCTCTGTTTTGAGGGTGCACACGCGTTGCCTGCGCGGGGTCCCGTCTACTGTGAAGATTTGAACCCGTTCGCACAACAGGAACGGGAGTTATTCGCCAGGGAAGGGCTTAAAAACGCAAAAATTTCGAAAAAAATACCAAAAAACTATTATATTTAAAAAACTAACAATTGTATCCCTTTTTGTTTTTCAGGACTCGGGTGGAGCAACTTCAGGCGCGTCCAGCGGCGTCCCTAGATTTATTGTATGACTAAAAATGACAAAGTTATTAAATTTTAAAGTTTGTAAAAATTTGGAAAAGTGTTTTTCTTTAATAAAAATTTTCCCTTTTGAGATTTTCCAGAAATATTTACGGGAGTGTACAGGGCTCGCGGAGCCGCGTCTAACGGTGTATTGCACTTGTATATACGGTACCTTATAAGGGTGTAAAAATTACGTCAAAGTTTCAACAAAGTATTTTCAAGTGCTCACTAAGGTAAACTTTTGCAACCTACCTATATATAGATATATGCGTATATGTACGGTGATTTTACTAAAATTGCTTGTTTCTACACCAATTCCCACGGGATTTTTGCGGATATCGCTGCGGTTTCACTCCTGGGAGTTCGGCCGATGCGCTGGAGCCAGTGACGTGGAACGATCCTTGGACAATTGGCGAAAAACGGGATAAACGGTAACTAAACGGGCAAAATTTTTGTGATTTGGACAGTTTTTTACTGTCGGGTGGTCAATTTTTGTATGGGCGGCTCTGTTTTGAGGGTGCACACGCGTTGCCTGCGCGGGGTCCCGTCTACTGTGAAGATTTGAACCCGTTCGCACAACAGGAACGGGAGTTATTCGCCAGGGAAGGGCTTAAAAACGCAAAAATTTCGAAAAAAATACCAAAAGACTATTATATTTAAAAAACTAACAATTGTATCCCTTTTTGTTTTTCAGGACTCGGGTGGAGCAACTTCAGGCGCGTCCAGCGGCGTCCCTAGATTTATTGTATGACTAAAAATGACAAAGTTATTAAATTTTAAAGTTTGTAAAAATTTGGAAAAGTGTTTTTCTTTAATAAAAATTTTCCCTTTTGAGATTTTCCAGAAATATTTACGGGAGTGTACAGGGCTCGCGGAGCCGCGTCTAACGGTGTATTGCACTTGTATATACGGTACCTTATAAGGGTGTAAAAATTACGTCAAAGTTTCAACAAAGTATTTTCAAGTGCTCACTAAGGTAAACTTTTGCAACCTACCTATATATAGATATATGCGTATATGTACGGTGATTTTACTAAAATTGCTTGTTTCTACACCAATTCCCACGGGATTTTTGCGGATATCGCTGCGGTTTCACTCCTGGGAGTTCGGCCGATGCGCTGGAGCCAGTGACGTGGAACGATCCTTGGACAATTGGCGAAAAACGGGATAAACGGTAACTAAACGGGCAAAATTTTTGTGATTTGGACAGTTTTTTACTGTCGGGTGGTCAATTTTTGTATGGGCGGCTCTGTTTTGAGGGTGCACACGCGTTGCCTGCGCGGGGTCCCGTCTACTGTGAAGATTTGAACCCGTTCGCACAACAGGAACGGGAGTTATTCGCCAGGGAAGGGCTTAAAAACGCAAAAATTTCGAAAAAAATACCAAAAGACTATTATATTTAAAAAACTAACAATTGTATCCCTTTTTGTTTTTCAGGACTCGGGTGGAGCAACTTCAGGCGCGTCCAGCGGCGTCCCTAGATTTATTGTATGACTAAAAATGACAAAGTTATTAAATTTTAAAGTTTGTAAAAATTTGGAAAAGTGTTTTTCTTTAATAAAAATTTTCCCTTTTGAGATTTTCCAGAAATATTTACGGGAGTGTACAGGGCTCGCGGAGCCGCGTCTAACGGTGTATTGCACTTGTATATACGGTACCTTATAAGGGTGTAAAAATTACGTCAAAGTTTCAACAAAGTATTTTCAAGTGCTCACTTTTTTTTTTTTTTTTTTTTTTTTTTTTTTTATAGACGGGAAATCATCAAATAACTTCCCCCGCCCTGGGCGGGGCGGGAGGGAGTGTCAGACTTTTACTGACTAAAACCCGTCTATGTTCCTTCATGTGCCCTTTGCGTTCCGGGGGCGCGGTATCTCTTTCGAACAACCCGCAGCCCCGGCAGGCATCGGCCCTCAGTGGCCCCATCCAATTTTGCTGACATCTCTTTGAGGCGCGCGTGGAACACGAACGCGCCGTCGACACGGTCTGTCGCTAGTGAACGTACGGACGGTGAGCTACCCATTGCTCACCGTCCACAGACCCGCGTCTACGGTGGCCGGGAGTCGTCACGTGGCTCCCGACGCCCGGATCGTCTACCGCGGCGGCCGCTGGGACGGGGGACCCTCCTTTCCCTCTCCCGTCCCGCCGCCTCCTTCTCCAGCATTACAGCTTCGCAGAAGGAGGCGACTGCTTCCCATTCCCCCTCGCTCCGGACCATGGCCTGCACCAGTGCCGGACGCGAGAGGGCGCCGCCGCCGATGGCCGCCTCGAGGACTCGGCGGTGCTCAGCCCAAGCAGGGCACACCGCCAAAGTATGCTCCACCGTGTCCTCGGGGCGATCCTCACAATGGTGACACCCGGGCGTTTCCTCCCGCCCGATGAGGTGCAGGAACCTCCCGAAACATCCGTGTCCGGTGAGGACCTGCGTCAGGCGGTAGGTGAGGGCGCCGTGGCGCCGCTCCAGCCACTCCTCAAAGAGGGGTCTTACCGCCTCAATCGAGGCGAGCCCTGCACGAGGTTGCGACAGTCGTTCTCTCCATGTCGCCATGAGATCGAGCCGGAGTTCCGTCCGCAGGGCGGCAATTTGCCGCGGCAGCGGAGTTTCGCCCCGGCCCAGTGCCTCCGCGCGCCACTCGTGTAGGCGCGCGAGGACCAGCGCCTCCAGATCCCATGGCGGCAATCCGGCAAGGAGGCTCGCTGCCTCGCCGGAGATCGTGCGGTATCCGCGGATGACCCTTATGGCGATCACCCGCTGGGACGCGTTTAGGTAATGGGCGGCAAGCCGCCTCAAGCCCCGCGCCCACACCGGGGCCCCGTAAAGGGCCATCGAACGCACGACCCCGGCGTAGAGCCTCCGGCAGGAGGCGTTTGGCCCCCTCAAATTGGGCAAGAGCCGCTTAAGAGCGGCTGACGCCCGTGCCAACTTGGGAGCCAAACGTCGGAAATGTTCCACGAAGTTCCATCGGCTGTCGAGGACAAGTCCCAGGTACTTCATCGTCGACCCGACGCCGACGGAAACCCCTCCTACCGTGAGTTGGGATCCCGACGGTGGCGCGTTCCGAGGCCCATGAAAACACAGGACCTCGGACTTGTGCAAGGCCACCTCGAGACCCAATTGCCGGATCCTCTCGACGACTATCGCAACCCCGCGTGTCATAAGGTCGGCCGCCGCCTCGTGCGACCACCCCTGCGCCAGGACCAACGTGTCATCAGCGTAGCACACTACGCTGGCGCCCTCGGGGAGGTCAGCACGTAGCACCCAGTCGTAGCCGATGTTCCACAGGAGCGGCCCCAGCACCGATCCCTGCGGAACACCGCACGACATCTCTCGCCGGTTCCATTCACCATTTCGACCAGGGTAGATCACGGCTCTATCACACAGATAGGCCCCGACCACCCGACGGAGGTAGTTCGGCACCCGGTGGTACCGGAGTGCCTCCCTAATGCAGGACCAGGGCAGGGAGTTGAACGCATTGGCGATGTCCAGCGACACCGCCAGCACAACCCTGCCCCGGGACACAGCATCCCCCGCCGAGAGAGCTCTGACGCGCATGATGGCATCCACCGTAGAGCGCCCCCTGCGGAAGCCGAACTGGCAGTCCGCAAGGTCCGGCCCCATCCCAGACAGGTGCCCGACGAGGCGGCCCGCAATCACTCTTTCAAAGAGCTTGCCCACCTCGTCGAGCAGCACGATGGGCCGGTATGCGGACGGTGAGTCCGCAGGGCGCCCAGGCTTCCGAATGAGGACCAGCTTCCCCGTCTTCCAACGAAGTGGGAACTGGCCCCTCTCCAAACATGCGCTTAGGAGCCCCTCCAATCGGGGCCCTAGAGCCTCTGAGGCCAGGACCCAGGCTTTTCCAGGCAAGCCGTCGGGTCCCGGGGCGGTATTTTTGCCTTTCAGCTTACGTACCGCCACCCTCAGGTCTACCCCAGTCACCTCTGGTGTGTCGTCGTCGGTGTGGTCCGCTTCCGGCATCGCAGGCGGCGGAGCCATGGGCGGGGGAGGATGTTCTCCCCGCGAGGGGAACAGAGCGCTCACCACGTCCTCAACGAGCTCCGGCCGGAGACTCTGCGTCAGCGGGGGGGCCCAGGTGCGGATTTTATCCCGCACCGTCTTGTAAGGGCGCCCCCACGGATCCGCGTTCAGAGTCCCCAGCAACTCCTCGCGGGCCTGAGCTTTGGCCCGCGAAATGGCCTCGTTGAGGGCGGTCTTCGCCTCTCTGTACCCCTCGTACAGCTCCGCCTCAATGGCCGCCGCATTCGGTGGCCGAATGCGGAGCCTGCGATGATGGGCGTACGGGTGTCGCGCAGCGACGCATGCCTCCCGCAGCGCCGAAATCTCTTGCGACCACCAGTACACCTGCCGGCGGGCGCCGCCTTGCGGGACTCGGGGCATTGCCACGTCACAAATCTCGGACATGGCCCCCTGGAACCACTCCACCTCACTGTCTATGTCGGCAGGCCTGTCCGGTGATGACACCCAGGCCTGCACGATCGAGGCTTCCAGGAGGAGCTCCCGGTCCAACTGCTTCAGCGCCCAACGCGGACCACTCGGGGCCTGCACGACCGGCGCGCTGGAGTCCGGGGCGGAGACGTCAAACCGGATGTACCGGTGATCGGAGTAGGTCTCCACCCCCTCCACAACGCGCCAGTCAAGAACCCGCGGCGACAGAGCGGGGCTGGCGAACGAGATGTCCACCACCGATTCGCCCCGCATCCGCACGCACGTGGGTACAGAACCCCGATTCAGGATGACTAGACCCTTCTCCAGGGTCCAGTCCTCCAGCATCCTCCCCCGCACATCCGTGCAGCGAGAACCCCAAGCCAAGTTTTTGGCATTGAAGTCCCCGAGCACTAGCACGGGGAGGGAATGGCTTCCGACAACGACACTCAACTCCATGAGGGAGTTGTGGAACTCGGCGAGAGTTCGGTTCGGGGAGAAGTAGCAACCAACTACAACGATCCCCCCGAACCGGGCTGCTACGCACCCCTGTCCTTTCTTGATTCCCTCAAGGGACGGGGTGCCGGCGGCGGCCGACGCAATTATGGCCACTGAGCCGCTAAGGTCCTCCACCCAGGTTTCTCTGGGCGGGACAAAGTACGGCTCAGCGACCACGGCGATGTGTATCGACCACTGCGCCATGCTCTGGAGCAACAGATCCTGAGCGGCGACGCAGTGGTTGATGTTCGCCTGTAGGAGGCGCAATGGTGCCGTTATTGGCAGTCCATTGCACCCCCCTGAATAGCCGTTGCGGCGACGGCGGGCGCGGACTCAGCGGCGGCTGCGGTTGCGGCCACGGCGACAGCAGCGGTGGCGGCAGTGACAGCGGCGGCGGCGCGGGGCCTTCCCCCGGCTTTGGCGGGCACGGCGCAGGCCTTGCCCCCAGCCCGGTGATCGGCCGGCTTGCTAGCCCCCGCACATGCGTCGCAGTGCGGCGGGGCATCGCAAGTCACGGCCTTGTGACCGGGCTTGCCGCAGCGGAAGCACAAGCCGCTGCGGTCGACCTCTGAGGCGCATCGGCATGCCACGTGATTTCCCACGTGGCAGCGGAAGCACCTCATGGGCCTGGGCTCCAGCAGTCTGACCTGCGCCGATACCCAGCCCACCAACAGCCTACGGCCCCCAACAATAGCCTTGGCCGCCGCCACAGGGCAGCTGACTGTCACAGCCCGCATGCCCGAGTGCTCCGGACGGATGGTGCCTGCCCTGACCTGTTCGGCAGGGCATCCACCCGTCCTGGCGACGGCGGCCACCACCTCCTCTGCGGCGACGGAGTCGTCCAGGCCAAGGATGCGCAGATCTGCGCATTTAATGGGCCTGGACACTCGGGCCTCGTCCGCATCTAGGGACGCCCTGAGCTTTTCCGCTAGGGCGTCAGCGGACGAGCCGCTGGAGGCGCCGGGGATTTCAAGCATTCGGGCCCCCGTAGCGGTGACCCTAAGCCGTAGACCCCCAGCAATCCCGAGCTCGGTCAGATTCACCGCGGCTTTGGCCCTGGTGAGTACCTCTCCGTATGTGACGCCCCGCTTCTCCGCCTCCGGCTGCAGTGTTATCACCACAGCCGCGGATTTCGGGGCGCGGAGCTTAGCCGCGGCAGCTCGCTGTCTCCGTCGCCGCCGCTCCTCCGTCCTCCTGGTGGCCGCCCTGGCCGCTCTGGCCGCCTTCCGCCCCTTCTCCTTCGCTCCGGCCACTTGCCATTCGGCTTCTGCCGGAGGATTGGGATTAGAGGGCGGGGGCGGCTGGGACGCCGCCTTGCCCCTCGAGGACACCGCCTTTTGCACCGGCGCCGGTTTAGCCGGAGCCGGTTTCGCGGGGGCCAGCACAGCCCTGCTGGGGGGCTGGTTGCCGGGGGGCTGGTTGCCCGGCCTCGGCACAGAGGCAGCGGCCGCATAGGAGGCCCGCCTGCCGCCCGTGGTCGTCCCGCTCGCCGCCAGAGGGGGGCGCAGCACGATCCCCTCCAGCACGGAGAACCGAGCGTTGAAAGCCGACAGCTCCCTCTGGACCAGGGCCAGGACCTGGTTCTCCGCAGGCGCGGGCACGGGCTGAGGCTGAGGCTGGGGCTGGGGCTGGCCGCGCTGGCCTCCCGACTTGGGCGCCTGGCGGGAACCGGCCCCGCGGAAATCGGCTAGGTCGGCCTGGAGCCTCCGGTTTTGCTCCATGAGGAGCTCCACTTCAGCCGACAGGCGGGCCACCTCCGCCCGTAGCCGCGGGACCTCGCCCGCAAACCTTTCCTCCGCAGCCGCCGCAATTGTGGCCGAAGCCTCGTGCATGGCCCGAGACTTCGAGCCCCTCATCTTTTTGCGGGCCACGCTCGCGACCGCCGCATTAATTGCCCCCAAGAATCTGGACTTACGCTCCTCCTCGGAGCCGCCAGGTGCACCTGCCTCGTCAGAGGACTCGTTGCGGGTCGGGTGCTGCCCTGCCACCGCAGGTGTTGCCGGTCGCCCAGCAACACTGCTCCTCCGGGCAGTCACCCTCCCAGGGCCTCGCTCTTGGACCCCACCGCGTTTGCTGGTGGGGATCTTGCGAGCCGAGGCCAGCTGCTCGCCGTCAGAGGACGCCCGTTCGTCCTCCGATCTGGGCCGCTTCCTGAAAAATTGGCCCAGATCAACCACCTGATGGCGGGAGCCCAACGGGCTCACGGTCACCATGCTGGAGGCCGAGTCGGACTCCGACTCGGCATCTCCCTTTCCTCCTTCTGCTTCGTTGATTATTTTTTTAGTTTTATTAAATTCCATGTCTGTTCCCACGAGTATATAAAGTTCCAACCATCCAACCAAAAAACAAGTGGTTCGCACTAGCGACTGATGTCCCATAGGGACGCCCGTCAGCCATACATCCCGTCACGGTGCGCCGCCGCTTGGGATTCGGGGTGACTTTTTATAGAGGGTTTCTACCTCGCGGTCCGGGCGGTTAAGCCAAGACCCTCGGTGCCAATCGAAGCCGCGAGACATGACCACGACACTCCGATATGGGGTTACGATGTACGACGGTGACAGAGAAGGACCACCCTCCTCTCTGTCTGCTCGGTGGCAGGGTGAGTGCACGCCGAGCCCGTCCTCACTCCTCCGCTGTGCCCTCTGCTGATCAGAGGGACACGCGGAGAAACGCCCTTGGTCCGTCCTCGGACCCCGCCCGTCAGAATATTGGCCACGAGCAGTGACATTCCCCAAAGAATAGGAATCTCTTCCCATTCCTCAGGGAAGATCACTACCCGCGCCCAGGGTGCACCGTCCAGCCAGCTGCCGTTCCCTCAAGACGTGTCCGGAGGGACAAGCAACCGACGGCACGCGTGGAGGTTTTCTGACTAGCACCCCTCAAGTGCTCACTAAGGTAAACTTTTGCAACCTACCTATATATAGATATATGCGTATATGTACGGTGATTTTACTAAAATTGCTTGTTTCTACACCAATTCCCACGGGATTTTTGCGGATATCGCTGCGGTTTCACTCCTGGGAGTTCGGCCGATGCGCTGGAGCCAGTGACGTGGAACGATCCTTGGACAATTGGCGAAAAACGGGATAAACGGTAACTAAACGGGCAAAATTTTTGTGATTTGGACAGTTTTTTACTGTCGGGTGGTCAATTTTTGTATGGGCGGCTCTGTTTTGAGGGTGCACACGCGTTGCCTGCGCGGGGTCCCGTCTACTGTGAAGATTTGAACCCGTTCGCACAACAGGAACGGGAGTTATTCGCCAGGGAAGGGCTTAAAAACGCAAAAATTTCGAAAAAAATACCAAAAAACTATTATATTTAAAAAACTAACAATTGTATCCCTTTTTGTTTTTCAGGACTCGGGTGGAGCAACTTCAGGCGCGTCCAGCGGCGTCCCTAGATTTATTGTATGACTAAAAATGACAAAGTTATTAAATTTTAAAGTTTGTAAAAATTTGGAAAAGTGTTTTTCTTTAATAAAAATTTTCCCTTTTGAGATTTTCCAGAAATATTTACGGGAGTGTACAGGGCTCGCGGAGCCGCGTCTAACGGTGTATTGCACTTGTATATACGGTACCTTATAAGGGTGTAAAAATTACGTCAAAGTTTCAACAAAGTATTTTCAAGTGCTCACTAAGGTAAACTTTTGCAACCTACCTATATATAGATATATGCGTATATGTACGGTGATTTTACTAAAATTGCTTGTTTCTACACCAATTCCCACGGGATTTTTGCGGATATCGCTGCGGTTTCACTCCTGGGAGTTCGGCCGATGCGCTGGAGCCAGTGACGTGGAACGATCCTTGGACAATTGGCGAAAAACGGGATAAACGGTAACTAAACGGGCAAAATTTTTGTGATTTGGACAGTTTTTTACTGTCGGGTGGTCAATTTTTGTATGGGCGGCTCTGTTTTGAGGGTGCACACGCGTTGCCTGCGCGGGGTCCCGTCTACTGTGAAGATTTGAACCCGTTCGCACAACAGGAACGGGAGTTATTCGCCAGGGAAGGGCTTAAAAACGCAAAAATTTCGAAAAAAATACCAAAAAACTATTATATTTAAAAAACTAACAATTGTATCCCTTTTTGTTTTTCAGGACTCGGGTGGAGCAACTTCAGGCGCGTCCAGCGGCGTCCCTAGATTTATTGTATGACTAAAAATGACAAAGTTATTAAATTTTAAAGTTTGTAAAAATTTGGAAAAGTGTTTTTCTTTAATAAAAATTTTCCCTTTTGAGATTTTCCAGAAATATTTACGGGAGTGTACAGGGCTCGCGGAGCCGCGTCTAACGGTGTATTGCACTTGTATATACGGTACCTTATAAGGGTGTAAAAATTACGTCAAAGTTTCAACAAAGTATTTTCAAGTGCTCACTAAGGTAAACTTTTGCAACCTACCTATATATAGATATATGCGTATATGTACGGTGATTTTACTAAAATTGCTTGTTTCTACACCAATTCCCACGGGATTTTTGCGGATATCGCTGCGGTTTCACTCCTGGGAGTTCGGCCGATGCGCTGGAGCCAGTGACGTGGAACGATCCTTGGACAATTGGCGAAAAACGGGATAAACGGTAACTAAACGGGCAAAATTTTTGTGATTTGGACAGTTTTTTACTGTCGGGTGGTCAATTTTTGTATGGGCGGCTCTGTTTTGAGGGTGCACACGCGTTGCCTGCGCGGGGTCCCGTCTACTGTGAAGATTTGAACCCGTTCGCACAACAGGAACGGGAGTTATTCGCCAGGGAAGGGCTTAAAAACGCAAAAATTTCGAAAAAAATACCAAAAAACTATTATATTTAAAAAACTAACAATTGTATCCCTTTTTGTTTTTCAGGACTCGGGTGGAGCAACTTCAGGCGCGTCCAGCGGCGTCCCTAGATTTATTGTATGACTAAAAATGACAAAGTTATTAAATTTTAAAGTTTGTAAAAATTTGGAAAAGTGTTTTTCTTTAATAAAAATTTTCCCTTTTGAGATTTTCCAGAAATATTTACGGGAGTGTACAGGGCTCGCGGAGCCGCGTCTAACGGTGTATTGCACTTGTATATACGGTACCTTATAAGGGTGTAAAAATTACGTCAAAGTTTCAACAAAGTATTTTCAAGTGCTCACTAAGGTAAACTTTTGCAACCTACCTATATATAGATATATGCGTATATGTACGGTGATTTTACTAAAATTGCTTGTTTCTACACCAATTCCCACGGGATTTTTGCGGATATCGCTGCGGTTTCACTCCTGGGAGTTCGGCCGATGCGCTGGAGCCAGTGACGTGGAACGATCCTTGGACAATTGGCGAAAAACGGGATAAACGGTAACTAAACGGGCAAAATTTTTGTGATTTGGACAGTTTTTTACTGTCGGGTGGTCAATTTTTGTATGGGCGGCTCTGTTTTGAGGGTGCACACGCGTTGCCTGCGCGGGGTCCCGTCTACTGTGAAGATTTGAACCCGTTCGCACAACAGGAACGGGAGTTATTCGCCAGGGAAGGGCTTAAAAACGCAAAAATTTCGAAAAAAATACCAAAAAACTATTATATTTAAAAAACTAACAATTGTATCCCTTTTTGTTTTTCAGGACTCGGGTGGAGCAACTTCAGGCGCGTCCAGCGGCGTCCCTAGATTTATTGTATGACTAAAAATGACAAAGTTATTAAATTTTAAAGTTTGTAAAAATTTGGAAAAGTGTTTTTCTTTAATAAAAATTTTCCCTTTTGAGATTTTCCAGAAATATTTACGGGAGTGTACAGGGCTCGCGGAGCCGCGTCTAACGGTGTATTGCACTTGTATATACGGTACCTTATAAGGGTGTAAAAATTACGTCAAAGTTTCAACAAAGTATTTTCAAGTGCTCACTAAGGTAAACTTTTGCAACCTACCTATACATAGATATATGCGTATATGTACGGTGATTTTACTAAAATTGCTTGTTTCTACACCAATTCCCACGGGATTTTTGCGGATATCGCTGCGGTTTCACTCCTGGGAGTTCGGCCGATGCGCTGGAGCCAGTGACGTGGAACGATCCTTGGACAATTGGCGAAAAACGGGATAAACGGTAACTAAACGGGCAAAATTTTTGTGATTTGGACAGTTTTTTACTGTCGGGTGGTCAATTTTTGTATGGGCGGCTCTGTTTTGAGGGTGCACACGCGTTGCCTGCGCGGGGTCCCGTCTACTGTGAAGATTTGAACCCGTTCGCACAACAGGAACGGGAGTTATTCGCCAGGGAAGGGCTTAAAAACGCAAAAATTTCGAAAAAAATACCAAAAAACTATTATATTTAAAAAACTAACAATTGTATCCCTTTTTGTTTTTCAGGACTCGGGTGGAGCAACTTCAGGCGCGTCCAGCGGCGTCCCTAGATTTATTGTATGACTAAAAATGACAAAGTTATTAAATTTTAAAGTTTGTAAAAATTTGGAAAAGTGTTTTTCTTTAATAAAAATTTTCCCTTTTGAGATTTTCCAGAAATATTTACGGGAGTGTACAGGGCTCGCGGAGCCGCGTCTAACGGTGTATTGCACTTGTATATACGGTACCTTATAAGGGTGTAAAAATTACGTCAAAGTTTCAACAAAGTATTTTCAAGTGCTCACTAAGGTAAACTTTTGCAACCTACCTATACATAGATATATGCGTATATGTACGGTGATTTTACTAAAATTGCTTGTTTCTACACCAATTCCCACGGGATTTTTGCGGATATCGCTGCGGTTTCACTCCTGGGAGTTCGGCCGATGCGCTGGAGCCAGTGACGTGGAACGATCCTTGGACAATTGGCGAAAAAACGGGATAAACGGTAACTAAACGGGCAAAATTTTTGTGATTTGGACAGTTTTTTACTGTCGGGTGGTCAATTTTTGTATGGGCGGCTCTGTTTTGAGGGTGCACACGCGTTGCCTGCGCGGGGGTCCCGTCTACTGTGAAGATTTGAACCCGTTCGCACAACAGGAACGGGAGTTATTCGCCAGGGAAGGGCTTAAAAACGCAAAAATTTCGAAAAAAATACCAAAAAACTATTATATTTAAAAAACTAACAATTGTATCCCTTTTTGTTTTTCAGGACTCGGGTGGAGCAACTTCAGGCGCGTCCAGCGGCGTCCCTAGATTTATTGTATGACTAAAAATGACAAAGTTATTAAATTTTAAAGTTTGTAAAAATTTGGAAAAGTGTTTTTCTTTAATAAAAATTTTCCCTTTTGAGATTTTCCAGAAATATTTACGGGAGTGTACAGGGCTCGCGGAGCCGCGTCTAACGGTGTATTGCACTTGTATATACGGTACCTTATAAGGGTGTAAAAATTACGTCAAAGTTTCAACAAAGTATTTTCAAGTGCTCACTAAGGTAAACTTTTGCAACCTACCTATATATAGATATATGCGTATATGTACGGTGATTTTACTAAAATTGCTTGTTTCTACACCAATTCCCACGGGATTTTTGCGGATATCGCTGCGGTTTCACTCCTGGGAGTTCGGCCGATGCGCTGGAGCCAGTGACGTGGAACGATCCTTGGACAATTGGCGAAAAACGGGATAAACGGTAACTAAACGGGCAAAATTTTTGTGATTTGGACAGTTTTTTACTGTCGGGTGGTCAATTTTTGTATGGGCGGCTCTGTTTTGAGGGTGCACACGCGTTGCCTGCGCGGGGTCCCGTCTACTGTGAAGATTTGAACCCGTTCGCACAACAGGAACGGGAGTTATTCGCCAGGGAAGGGCTTAAAAACGCAAAAATTTCGAAAAAAATACCAAAAAACTATTATATTTAAAAAACTAACAATTGTATCCCTTTTTGTTTTTCAGGACTCGGGTGGAGCAACTTCAGGCGCGTCCAGCGGCGTCCCTAGATTTATTGTATGACTAAAAATGACAAAGTTATTAAATTTTAAAGTTTGTAAAAATTTGGAAAAGTGTTTTTCTTTAATAAAAATTTTCCCTTTTGAGATTTTCCAGAAATATTTACGGGAGTGTACAGGGCTCGCGGAGCCGCGTCTAACGGTGTATTGCACTTGTATATACGGTACCTTATAAGGGTGTAAAAATTACGTCAAAGTTTCAACAAAGTATTTTCAAGTGCTCACTAAGGTAAACTTTTGCAACCTACCTATATATAGATATATGCGTATATGTACGGTGATTTTACTAAAATTGCTTGTTTCTACACCAATTCCCACGGGATTTTTGCGGATATCGCTGCGGTTTCACTCCTGGGAGTTCGGCCGATGCGCTGGAGCCAGTGACGTGGAACGATCCTTGGACAATTGGCGAAAAACGGGATAAACGGTAACTAAACGGGCAAAATTTTTGTGATTTGGACAGTTTTTTACTGTCGGGTGGTCAATTTTTGTATGGGCGGCTCTGTTTTGAGGGTGCACACGCGTTGCCTGCGCGGGGTCCCGTCTACTGTGAAGATTTGAACCCGTTCGCACAACAGGAACGGGAGTTATTCGCCAGGGAAGGGCTTAAAAACGCAAAAATTTCGAAAAAAATACCAAAAAACTATTATATTTAAAAAACTAACAATTGTATCCCTTTTTGTTTTTCAGGACTCGGGTGGAGCAACTTCAGGCGCGTCCAGCGGCGTCCCTAGATTTATTGTATGACTAAAAATGACAAAGTTATTAAATTTTAAAGTTTGTAAAAATTTGGAAAAGTGTTTTTCTTTAATAAAAATTTTCCCTTTTGAGATTTTCCAGAAATATTTACGGGAGTGTACAGGGCTCGCGGAGCCGCGTCTAACGGTGTATTGCACTTGTATATACGGTACCTTATAAGGGTGTAAAAATTACGTCAAAGTTTCAACAAAGTATTTTCAAGTGCTCACTAAGGTAAACTTTTGCAACCTACCTATACATAGATATATGCGTATATGTACGGTGATTTTACTAAAATTGCTTGTTTCTACACCAATTCCCACGGGATTTTTGCGGATATCGCTGCGGTTTCACTCCTGGGAGTTCGGCCGATGCGCTGGAGCCAGTGACGTGGAACGATCCTTGGACAATTGGCGAAAAACGGGATAAACGGTAACTAAACGGGCAAAATTTTTGTGATTTGGACAGTTTTTTACTGTCGGGTGGTCAATTTTTGTATGGGCGGCTCTGTTTTGAGGGTGCACACGCGTTGCCTGCGCGGGGTCCCGTCTACTGTGAAGATTTGAACCCGTTCGCACAACAGGAACGGGAGTTATTCGCCAGGGAAGGGCTTAAAAACGCAAAAATTTCGAAAAAAATACCAAAAAACTATTATATTTAAAAAACTAACAATTGTATCCCTTTTTGTTTTTCAGGACTCGGGTGGAGCAACTTCAGGCGCGTCCAGCGGCGTCCCTAGATTTATTGTATGACTAAAAATGACAAAGTTATTAAATTTTAAAGTTTGTAAAAATTTGGAAAAGTGTTTTTCTTTAATAAAAATTTTCCCTTTTGAGATTTTCCAGAAATATTTACGGGAGTGTACAGGGCTCCGCGGAGCCGCGTCTAACGGTGTATTGCACTTGTATATACGGTACCTTATAAGGGTGTAAAAATTACGTCAAAGTTTCAACAAAGTATTTTCAAGTGCTCACTAAGGTAAACTTTTGCAACCTACCTATACATAGATATATGCGTATATGTACGGTGATTTTACTAAAATTGCTTGTTTCTACACCAATTCCCACGGGATTTTTGCGGATATCGCTGCGGTTTCACTCCTGGGAGTTCGGCCGATGCGCTGGAGCCAGTGACGTGGAACGATCCTTGGACAATTGGCGAAAAACGGGATAAACGGTAACTAAACGGGCAAAATTTTTGTGATTTGGACAGTTTTTTACTGTCGGGTGGTCAATTTTTGTATGGGCGGCTCTGTTTTGAGGGTGCACACGCGTTGCCTGCGCGGGGTCCCGTCTACTGTGAAGATTTGAACCCGTTCGCACAACAGGAACGGGAGTTATTCGCCAGGGAAGGGCTTAAAAACGCAAAAATTTCGAAAAAAATACCAAAAAACTATTATATTTAAAAAACTAACAATTGTATCCCTTTTTGTTTTTCAGGACTCGGGTGGAGCAACTTCAGGCGCGTCCAGCGGCGTCCCTAGATTTATTGTATGACTAAAAATGACAAAGTTATTAAATTTTAAAGTTTGTAAAAATTTGGAAAAGTGTTTTTCTTTAATAAAAATTTTCCCTTTTGAGATTTTCCAGAAATATTTACGGGAGTGTACAGGGCTCGCGGAGCCGCGTCTAACGGTGTATTGCACTTGTATATACGGTACCTTATAAGGGTGTAAAAATTACGTCAAAGTTTCAACAAAGTATTTTCAAGTGCTCACTTTTTTTTTTTTTTTTTTTTTTAGAGATGGTAAAATCATCAAATGACCCCTCCCGTCCTGGGCGGGGCGGGAGGGAGTGTCAGACTTTTACTGACTAAAAACCATCTATGTTCCTTCGTGTGCCCTTTGCGTTCCGGGGGCGCGGTGTCTCTTTCGAACAACCCGCAGCCCCGGCAGGCATTTGGCCCTTGGTGGCCCCTTCTGATGGCTGACACCTCTGTGCGCGGAACATGAACGCGCCGTCGACACGGTCTGTCGCTAGTTAATAACGTACGGACGGTGAGCTACCCATTGCTCACCGTCCACAGACCGTGTCCACGGTATCCGCCTGCGGGAGGCGCAATGGTGCCGTTATTGGCAATCCATTGCGCCGGCGGACGCGGCGTCAGCGGCGGCTGCGGGTGCGGCCACGGCAACGGTGGCGGCGGCAGCGGCGGCGGCGGCGGCGGCGGCGGCGGCAGTGCGGGGCCTTCCCCCGGCCCCGGCGGGCACGGCGCAGGCCTTGCCCCCAGCCCGGTGATCGGCCGGCTTGTTAGCCCCCGCACATGCGTCGCAGTGCGGCGGGGCATCACAAGCCGCGGCCTTGTGACCGGGCTGACCGCAGCGGAAGCATAGGGCGCTGCGGTCCACCTCCGAGGCGCACCGACATGCCACGTGCTTCCCCACGTGGCAACGGTAGCACCTCAGGGGCCTGGGCTCGAGCAGTCTAACCCGCGCCGATACCCAGCCCACCAGTAAACGCCCCGCCCCAACGATGGCTTTAGCCGCCGCCACTGGGCAGCTGACCGTAATGGTCTGCATACCCAAGCGATCCGGGCGGATGGTGCCTGCCCTCACCTCCTCGGCAAGGCATCCACCCGTCCTGGCGACGGCGGCTACCACCTCCTCCGGGGGTGACGGAGTCGTCCAGACCCAGGATGCGCAAGTCTGCGCATCTGACGGGCCTGGACACTCGGGCCACGTCCGCATCCAGGGACGCTCTGAGCCTCTCTGCTAGAGCGTCTGCAGACGGGCCGCTGGTGGCACCGGGGACCTCCAACATCCTGGCCCCCGTTGCCGTCACCCTGAGCTGGAGGCCCGTGATCCCCAGCTCGCCAAGATTTATGGCCGCCTTGGCCCTGGTGAGAACCGCCGCGTAGGTCACGCCCCTTTCTACCGCCTCCGGCTGTAGCGTAATTACTACAGCCGCGGATTTCGGGGCGCGGAGCTTAGCCGCGGCGGCTCGCTGTCTGCGCCGCCGCCGTTCCTCCGTCTTCCTATTGGCCGCCCTGGCCGCTCTGGCCGCCTTCCGCCCCTTTTCCTTCGCTCCAGCCACCTGCCATTCGGCTTCTGCTGGAGGATTGGGATTTGGGGGCGGAGTGGGTGGAGGTGGCTGGGACGCCGCCGCCTTGCCCCTCCTCGGGGGCACCGTATTTGGCGCCGGTGTCGCCGGAGCCGGTTTCGCGGTGGCCGCCACAGCCCTGCTGGGGGGCTGGTTGCCTGGCCTCGGCGTAGAGGCGGCGGCCGCATAGGAGGCCCGCTTGCCGCCCGTGGCCGTCCCGCTCGCCGCCAGAGGGGGGCGCAGCACAATGCCCTCCAGGACGGAAAACCGTGCCTGGAAGGCCGCCAACTCCCTCTGAACCAGGGTCAAAACCTGGTTCTCCACCGGTATGGGCACGGGCGATTTGGGCGCCTTGGGCGCCTGGCGGGAGCCGGTCCCGCGGAGCTCGGCCAGGTCCGCCTGGAGCCTCCTGTTCTCCACCATCAGGAGCTCCATGTCGGCCGACAGGCGAGCCACCTCCGCCCGGAGCTGCGGGACCTCCCCCGCAAAACTGGCTTCCGCCTCCGCCAGTATGGTGGCCGCAGCCGCGTCCATGGCCCGGGACTTAGACCCCTTCATCTTCTTCCGGGCCACACTCGCGACTGCGTCTTTTACCACCTCCATGAACCTGGACTTACGCTCCTCAGAGCCGCCAGGTGCACCTGCCTCGTCGCAGGACGTCTCGATCGGGTGCTGCCCGTCCGCAGCAGGTGTCGCCGGTCGCCCAGCAACACTGCTCCCCCGGGCAGTCACCCTGAGTGGGCCCCGCTCTTGGACCCCACCGCGTCTGCTGGTGGGGATCTTGCGAGCCGAGGCCAGCTGCTCGCCGTCGGAGGACGCCCGTTCGTCCTCCGGTCTGGGCCGCTTCCTAACGAATTTGCCCAGACCATCCAACTCATGGTGGGAGCCCAATGGGCTTACGGTCACCATGCTGGAAGTCGAGTCGGACTCCGACTCGGCATCTCCCTTTCCTCCTTCTACGTCTTTTGTTTTAATATTTTCCATTTCTAGTCCCACGAGTATAAACAATTTCCAACCATCCAACCAAAAAGCGCAAGTGGTTCGCACTAGCGACTGATGTCCCATAGGGACGCCCGTCAGCCATACATCCCGTCACGGTGCGCCGCCGCTTGGGATTCGGGGTGACTTTTTATAGAGGGTTTCTACCTCGCGGTCCGGGCGGTTAAGCCAAGACCCTCGGTGCCAATCGAAGCCGCGAGACATGACCACGACACTCCGATATGGGGTTACGATGTACGACGGTGACAGAGAAGGACCACCCTCCTCTCTGTCTGCTCGGTGGCAGGGTGAGTGCACGCCGAGCCCGTCCTCACTCCTCCGCTGTGCCCTCTGCTGATCAGAGGGACACGCGGAGAAACGCCCTTGGTCCGTCCTCGGACCCCGCCCGTCAGAATATTGGCCACGAGCAGTGACATTCCCCAAAGGATAGGAATCTCTTCCCATTCCTCAGGGAAGATCACTACCCGCGCCCAGGGTGCACCGGCCAGCCAGCTGCCGTTCCCTCAAGACGTGTCCGGAGGGACAAGCAACCGACGGCACGCTTGGAGGTTTTCTGACCAGCACCCCTCAAGTGCTCACTAAGGTAAACTTTTGCAACCTACCTATACATAGATATATGCGTATATGTACGGTGATTTTACTAAAATTGCTTGTTTCTACACCAATTCCCACGGGATTTTTGCGGATATCGCTGCGGTTTCACTCCTGGGAGTTCGGCCGATGCGCTGGAGCCAGTGACGTGGAACGATCCTTGGACAATTGGCGAAAAACGGGATAAACGGTAACTAAACGGGCAAAATTTTTGTGATTTGGACAGTTTTTTACTGTCGGGTGGTCAATTTTTGTATGGGCGGCTCTGTTTTGAGGGTGCACACGCGTTGCCTGCGCGGGGTCCCGTCTACTGTGAAGATTTGAACCCGTTCGCACAACAGGAACGGGAGTTATTCGCCAGGGAAGGGCTTAAAAACGCAAAAATTTCGAAAAAAATACCAAAAAACTATTATATTTAAAAAACTAACAATTGTATCCCTTTTTGTTTTTCAGGACTCGGGTGGAGCAACTTCAGGCGCGTCCAGCGGCGTCCCTAGATTTATTGTATGACTAAAAATGACAAAGTTATTAAATTTTAAAGTTTGTAAAAATTTGGAAAAGTGTTTTTCTTTAATAAAAATTTTCCCTTTTGAGATTTTCCAGAAATATTTACGGGAGTGTACAGGGCTCGCGGAGCCGCGTCTAACGGTGTATTGCACTTGTATATACGGTACCTTATAAGGGTGTAAAAATTACGTCAAAGTTTCAACAAAGTATTTTCAAGTGCTCACTAAGGTAAACTTTTGCAACCTACCTATACATAGATATATGCGTATATGTACGGTGATTTTACTAAAATTGCTTGTTTCTACACCAATTCCCACGGGATTTTTGCGGATATCGCTGCGGTTTCACTCCTGGGAGTTCGGCCGATGCGCTGGAGCCAGTGACGTGGAACGATCCTTGGACAATTGGCGAAAAACGGGATAAACGGTAACTAAACGGGCAAAATTTTTGTGATTTGGACAGTTTTTTACTGTCGGGTGGTCAATTTTTGTATGGGCGGCTCTGTTTTGAGGGTGCACACGCGTTGCCTGCGCGGGGGTCCCGTCTACTGTGAAGATTTGAACCCGTTCGCACAACAGGAACGGGAGTTATTCGCCAGGGAAGGGCTTAAAAACGCAAAAATTTCGAAAAAAATACCAAAAAACTATTATATTTAAAAAACTAACAATTGTATCCCTTTTTGTTTTTCAGGACTCGGGTGGAGCAACTTCAGGCGCGTCCAGCGGCGTCCCTAGATTTATTGTATGACTAAAAATGACAAAGTTATTAAATTTTAAAGTTTGTAAAAATTTGGAAAAGTGTTTTTCTTTAATAAAAATTTTCCCTTTTGAGATTTTCCAGAAATATTTACGGGAGTGTACAGGGCTCGCGGAGCCGCGTCTAACGGTGTATTGCACTTGTATATACGGTACCTTATAAGGGTGTAAAAATTACGTCAAAGTTTCAACAAAGTATTTTCAAGTGCTCACTAAGGTAAACTTTTGCAACCTACCTATACATAGATATATGCGTATATGTACGGTGATTTTACTAAAATTGCTTGTTTCTACACCAATTCCCACGGGATTTTTGCGGATATCGCTGCGGTTTCACTCCTGGGAGTTCGGCCGATGCGCTGGAGCCAGTGACGTGGAACGATCCTTGGACAATTGGCGAAAAACGGGATAAACGGTAACTAAACGGGCAAAATTTTTGTGATTTGGACAGTTTTTTACTGTCGGGTGGTCAATTTTTGTATGGGCGGCTCTGTTTTGAGGGTGCACACGCGTTGCCTGCGCGGGGGTCCCGTCTACTGTGAAGATTTGAACCCGTTCGCACAACAGGAACGGGAGTTATTCGCCAGGGAAGGGCTTAAAAACGCAAAAATTTCGAAAAAAATACCAAAAAACTATTATATTTAAAAAACTAACAATTGTATCCCTTTTTGTTTTTCAGGACTCGGGTGGAGCAACTTCAGGCGCGTCCAGCGGCGTCCCTAGATTTATTGTATGACTAAAAATGACAAAGTTATTAAATTTTAAAGTTTGTAAAAATTTGGAAAAGTGTTTTTCTTTAATAAAAATTTTCCCTTTTGAGATTTTCCAGAAATATTTACGGGAGTGTACAGGGCTCGCGGAGCCGCGTCTAACGGTGTATTGCACTTGTATATACGGTACCTTATAAGGGTGTAAAAATTACGTCAAAGTTTCAACAAAGTATTTTCAAGTGCTCACTAAGGTAAACTTTTGCAACCTACCTATATATAGATATATGCGTATATGTACGGTGATTTTACTAAAATTGCTTGTTTCTACACCAATTCCCACGGGATTTTTGCGGATATCGCTGCGGTTTCACTCCTGGGAGTTCGGCCGATGCGCTGGAGCCAGTGACGTGGAACGATCCTTGGACAATTGGCGAAAAACGGGATAAACGGTAACTAAACGGGCAAAATTTTTGTGATTTGGACAGTTTTTTACTGTCGGGTGGTCAATTTTTGTATGGGCGGCTCTGTTTTGAGGGTGCACACGCGTTGCCTGCGCGGGGTCCCGTCTACTGTGAAGATTTGAACCCGTTCGCACAACAGGAACGGGAGTTATTCGCCAGGGAAGGGCTTAAAAACGCAAAATTTCGAAAAAAATACCAAAAAACTATTATATTTAAAAAACTAACAATTGTATCCCTTTTTGTTTTTCAGGACTCGGGTGGAGCAACTTCAGGCGCGTCCAGCGGCGTCCCTAGATTTATTGTATGACTAAAAATGACAAAGTTATTAAATTTTAAAGTTTGTAAAAATTTGGAAAAGTGTTTTTCTTTAATAAAAATTTTCCCTTTTGAGATTTTCCAGAAATATTTACGGGAGTGTACAGGGCTCGCGGAGCCGCGTCTAACGGTGTATTGCACTTGTATATACGGTACCTTATAAGGGTGTAAAAATTACGTCAAAGTTTCAACAAAGTATTTTCAAGTGCTCACTAAGGTAAACTTTTGCAACCTACCTATACATAGATATATGCGTATATGTACGGTGATTTTACTAAAATTGCTTGTTTCTACACCAATTCCCACGGGATTTTTGCGGATATCGCTGCGGTTTCACTCCTGGGAGTTCGGCCGATGCGCTGGAGCCAGTGACGTGGAACGATCCTTGGACAATTGGCGAAAAACGGGATAAACGGTAACTAAACGGGCAAAATTTTTGTGATTTGGACAGTTTTTTACTGTCGGGTGGTCAATTTTTGTATGGGCGGCTCTGTTTTGAGGGTGCACACGCGTTGCCTGCGCGGGGTCCCGTCTACTGTGAAGATTTGAACCCGTTCGCACAACAGGAACGGGAGTTATTCGCCAGGGAAGGGCTTAAAAACGCAAAAATTTCGAAAAAAATACCAAAAAACTATTATATTTAAAAAACTAACAATTGTATCCCTTTTTGTTTTTCAGGACTCGGGTGGAGCAACTTCAGGCGCGTCCAGCGGCGTCCCTAGATTTATTGTATGACTAAAAATGACAAAGTTATTAAATTTTAAAGTTTGTAAAAATTTGGAAAAGTGTTTTTCTTTAATAAAAATTTTCCCTTTTGAGATTTTCCAGAAATATTTACGGGAGTGTACAGGGCTCGCGGAGCCGCGTCTAACGGTGTATTGCACTTGTATATACGGTACCTTATAAGGGTGTAAAAATTACGTCAAAGTTTCAACAAAGTATTTTCAAGTGCTCACTAAGGTAAACTTTTGCAACCTACCTATACATAGATATATGCGTATATGTACGGTGATTTTACTAAAATTGCTTGTTTCTACACCAATTCCCACGGGATTTTTGCGGATATCGCTGCGGTTTCACTCCTGGGAGTTCGGCCGATGCGCTGGAGCCAGTGACGTGGAACGATCCTTGGACAATTGGCGAAAAACGGGATAAACGGTAACTAAACGGGCAAAATTTTTGTGATTTGGACAGTTTTTTACTGTCGGGTGGTCAATTTTTGTATGGGGCGCTCTGTTTTGAGGGTGCACACGCGTTGCCTGCGCGGGGTCCCGTCTACTGTGAAGATTTGAACCCGTTCGCACAACAGGAACGGGAGTTATTCGCCAGGGAAGGGCTTAAAAACGCAAAAATTTCGAAAAAAATACCAAAAAACTATTATATTTAAAAAACTAACAATTGTATCCCTTTTTGTTTTTCAGGACTCGGGTGGAGCAACTTCAGGCGCGTCCAGCGGCGTCCCTAGATTTATTGTATGACTAAAAATGACAAAGTTATTAAATTTTAAAGTTTGTAAAAATTTGGAAAAGTGTTTTTCTTTAATAAAAATTTTCCCTTTTGAGATTTTCCAGAAATATTTACGGGAGTGTACAGGGCTCGCGGAGCCGCGTCTAACGGTGTATTGCACTTGTATATACGGTACCTTATAAGGGTGTAAAAATTACGTCAAAGTTTCAACAAAGTATTTTCAAGTGCTCACTAAGGTAAACTTTTGCAACCTACCTATACATAGATATATGCGTATATGTACGGTGATTTTACTAAAATTGCTTGTTTCTACACCAATTCCCACGGGATTTTTGCGGATATCGCTGCGGTTTCACTCCTGGGAGTTCGGCCGATGCGCTGGGAGCCAGTGACGTGGAACGATCCTTGGACAATTGGCGAAAAACGGGATAAACGGTAACTAAACGGGCAAAATTTTTGTGATTTGGACAGTTTTTTACTGTCGGGTGGTCAATTTTTGTATGGGCGGCTCTGTTTTGAGGGTGCACACGCGTTGCCTGCGCGGGGTCCCGTCTACTGTGAAGATTTGAACCCGTTCGCACAACAGGAACGGGAGTTATTCGCCAGGGAAGGGCTTAAAAACGCAAAAATTTCGAAAAAAATACCAAAAAACTATTATATTTAAAAAACTAACAATTGTATCCCTTTTTGTTTTTCAGGACTCGGGTGGAGCAACTTCAGGCGCGTCCAGCGGCGTCCCTAGATTTATTGTATGACTAAAAATGACAAAGTTATTAAATTTTAAAGTTTGTAAAAATTTGGAAAAGTGTTTTTCTTTAATAAAAATTTTCCCTTTTGAGATTTTCCAGAAATATTTACGGGAGTGTACAGGGCTCGCGGAGCCGCGTCTAACGGTGTATTGCACTTGTATATACGGTACCTTATAAGGGTGTAAAAATTACGTCAAAGTTTCAACAAAGTATTTTCAAGTGCTCACTAAGGTAAACTTTTGCAACCTACCTATATATAGATATATGCGTATATGTACGGTGATTTTACTAAAATTGCTTGTTTCTACACCAATTCCCACGGGATTTTTGCGGATATCGCTGCGGTTTCACTCCTGGGAGTTCGACCGATGCGCTGGAGCCAGTGACGTGGAACGATCCTTGGACAATTGGCGAAAAAACGGGATAAACGGTAACTAAACGGGCAAAATTTTTGTGATTTGGACAGTTTTTTACTGTCGGGTGGTCAATTTTTGTATGGGCGGCTCTGTTTTGAGGGTGCACACGCGTTGCCTGCGCGGGGGTCCCGTCTACTGTGAAGATTTGAACCCGTTCGCACAACAGGAACGGGAGTTATTCGCCAGGGAAGGGCTTAAAAACGCAAAAATTTCGAAAAAAATACCAAAAAACTATTATATTTAAAAAACTAACAATTGTATCCCTTTTTGTTTTTCAGGACTCGGGTGGAGCAACTTCAGGCGCGTCCAGCGGCGTCCCTAGATTTATTGTATGACTAAAAATGACAAAGTTATTAAATTTTAAAGTTTGTAAAAATTTGGAAAAGTGTTTTTCTTTAATAAAAATTTTCCCTTTTGAGATTTTCCAGAAATATTTACGGGAGTGTACAGGGCTCGCGGAGCCGCGTCTAACGGTGTATTGCACTTGTATATACGGTACCTTATAAGGGTGTAAAAATTACGTCAAAGTTTCAACAAAGTATTTTCAAGTGCTCACTAAGGTAAACTTTTGCAACCTACCTATATATAGATATATGCGTATATGTACGGTGATTTTACTAAAATTGCTTGTTTCTACACCAATTCCCACGGGATTTTTGCGGATATCGCTGCGGTTTCACTCCTGGGAGTTCGGCCGATGCGCTGGAGCCAGTGACGTGGAACGATCCTTGGACAATTGGCGAAAAACGGGATAAACGGTAACTAAACGGGCAAAATTTTTGTGATTTGGACAGTTTTTTACTGTCGGGTGGTCAATTTTTGTATGGGCGGCTCTGTTTTGAGGGTGCACACGCGTTGCCTGCGCGGGGTCCCGTCTACTGTGAAGATTTGAACCCGTTCGCACAACAGGAACGGGAGTTATTCGCCAGGGAAGGGCTTAAAAACGCAAAAATTTCGAAAAAAAATACCAAAAAACTATTATATTTAAAAAACTAACAATTGTATCCCTTTTTGTTTTTCAGGACTCGGGTGGAGCAACTTCAGGCGCGTCCAGCGGCGTCCCTAGATTTATTGTATGACTAAAAATGACAAAGTTATTAAATTTTAAAGTTTGTAAAAATTTGGAAAAGTGTTTTTCTTTAATAAAAATTTTCCCTTTTGAGATTTTCCAGAAATATTTACGGGAGTGTACAGGGCTCGCGGAGCCGCGTCTAACGGTGTATTGCACTTGTATATACGGTACCTTATAAGGGTGTAAAAATTACGTCAAAGTTTCAACAAAGTATTTTCAAGTGCTCACTAAGGTAAACTTTTGCAACCTACCTATACATAGATATATGCGTATATGTACGGTGATTTTACTAAAATTGCTTGTTTCTACACCAATTCCCACGGGATTTTTGCGGATATCGCTGCGGTTTCACTCCTGGGAGTTCGGCCGATGCGCTGGAGCCAGTGACGTGGAACGATCCTTGGACAATTGGCGAAAAACGGGATAAACGGTAACTAAACGGGCAAAATTTTTGTGATTTGGACAGTTTTTTACTGTCGGGTGGTCAATTTTTGTATGGGCGGCTCTGTTTTGAGGGTGCACACGCGTTGCCTGCGCGGGGTCCCGTCTACTGTGAAGATTTGAACCCGTTCGCACAACAGGAACGGGAGTTATTCGCCAGGGAAGGGCTTAAAAACGCAAAAATTTCGAAAAAAATACCAAAAAACTATTATATTTAAAAAACTAACAATTGTATCCCTTTTTGTTTTTCAGGACTCGGGTGGAGCAACTTCAGGCGCGTCCAGCGGCGTCCCTAGATTTATTGTATGACTAAAAATGACAAAGTTATTAAATTTTAAAGTTTGTAAAAATTTGGAAAAGTGTTTTTCTTTAATAAAAATTTTCCCTTTTGAGATTTTCCAGAAATATTTACGGGAGTGTACAGGGCTCGCGGAGCCGCGTCTAACGGTGTATTGCACTTGTATATACGGTACCTTATAAGGGTGTAAAAATTACGTCAAAGTTTCAACAAAGTATTTTCAAGTGCTCACTTTTTTTTTTTTTTTTTTTTATAGACGGGAAATCATCAAATAACTTCCCCCGCCCTGGGCGGGGCGGGAGGGAGTGTCAGACTTTTACTGACTAAAACCCGTCTATGTTCCTTCATGTGCCCTTTGCGTTCCGGGGGCGCGGTATCTCTTTCGAACAACCCGCAGCCCCGGCAGGCATCGGCCCTCAGTGGCCCCATCCAATTTTGCTGACATCTCTTTGAGGCGCGCGTGGAACACGAACGCGCCGTCGACACGGTCTGTCGCTAGTGAACGTACGGACGGTGAGCTACCCATTGCTCACCGTCCACAGACCCGCGTCTACGGTGGCCGGGAGTCGTCACGTGGCTCCCGACGCCCGGATCGTCTACCGCGGCGGCCGCTGGGACGGGGGACCCTCCTTTCCCTCTCCCGTCCCGCCGCCTCCTTCTCTAGCATTACAGCTTCGCAGAAGGAGGCGACTGCTTCCCATTCCCCCTCGCTCCGGACCATGGCCTGGACCAGTGCCGGACGCGAGAGGGCGCCGCCGCCGATGGCCGCCTCGAGGACTCGGCGGTGCTCAGCCCAAGCAGGGCACACCGCCAAAGTATGCTCCACCGTGTCCTCGGGGCGATCCTCACAATGGTGACACCCGGGCGATTCCTCCCGCCCGATGAGGTGCAGGAACCTCCCGAAACATCCGTGTCCGGTGAGGACCTGCGTCAGGCGGTAGGTGAGGGCGCCGTGGCGCCGCTCCAGCCACTCCTCAAAGAGGGGTCTTACCGCCTCAATCGAGGCGAGCCCTGCACGAGGTTGCGACAGTCGTTCTCTCCATGTCGCCATGAGATCGAGCCGGAGTTCCGTCCGCAGGGCGGCAATTTGCCGCGGCAGCGGAGTTTCGCCCCGGCCCAGTGCCTCCGCGCGCCACTCGTGTAGGCGCGCGAGGACCAGCGCCTCCAGATCCCATGGCGGCAATCCGGCAAGGAGGCTCGCTGCCTCGCCGGAGATCGTGCGGTATCCGCGGATGACCCTTATGGCGATCACCCGCTGGGACGCGTTCAGGTAGTGGGCGGCAAGCCGCTTCAAGCCCCGCGCCCACACCGGGGCCCCGTAAAGGGCCATCGAACGCACGACCCCGGCGTAGAGCCTCCGGCAGGAGGCGTTTGGCCCCCTCAAATTGGGCAAGAGCCGCTTAAGAGCGGCCGACGCCCGTGCCAACTTGGGAGCCAAACGTCGGAAATGTTCCACGAAGTTCCATCGGCTGTCGAGGACAAGTCCCAGGTACTTCATCGTCGACCCGACGCCGACGGAAACCCCTCCTACCGTTATTTGGGATCCCGAAGGTGGCGCGTTCCGAAGCCCATGAAAGCACAGGACTTCGGACTTGTGCAAGGCCACCTCGAGACCCAATTGCCGGATCCTCTCGACGACTATCGCAACCCCGCGTGTCATAAGGTCGGCCGCCGCCTCGTGCGACCACCCCTGCGCCAGGACCAACGTGTCGTCTGCGTAGCAAACTACGCTGGCGCCCTCGGGGAGGTCAGCACGTAGCACCCAGTCGTAGCCGATGTTCCACAGGAGCGGCCCTAACACCGATCCCTGCGGAACACCGCACGACATCTCTCGCCGGTTCCATTCACCATTTCGACCAGGGTAGATCACGGCTCTATCACACAGATAGGCCCCGACCACCCGACGGAGGTAGTTCGGCACCCGGTGGTACCGGAGTGCCTCCCTAATGCAGGACCAGGGCAGGGAGTTAAACGCGTTGGCGATGTCCAGCGACACCGCCAGCACAACCCTGCCCCGGGACACAGCATCCCCCGCCGAGAGAGCTCTCACGCGCATGATGGCATCCACCGTAGAGCGCCCCCTGCGGAAGCCAAACTGGCAGTCCGCAAGGTCCGGCCCCATCCCAGACAGGTGCCCGACGAGGCGGCCCGCAATCACTCTTTCAAAGAGCTTGCCCACCTCGTCGAGCAGCACGATGGGCCGGTATGCGGACGGTGAGTCCGCAGGGCGCCCAGGCTTCTGAATGAGGACCAGCTTCCCCGTCTTCCAACGAAGTGGGAACCGGCCCCTCTCCAAACATGCGCTTAGGAGCCCCTCCAATCGGGGCCCTAGAGCCTCTGAGGCCAGGACCCAGGCTTTCCCAGGCAAGCCGTCGGGTCCCGGGGCGGTATTTTTGCCTTTCAGCTTACGTACCGCCACCCTCAGGTCTACCCCAGTCACCTCTGGTGTGTCGTCGTCGGTGTGGTCCGCTTCCGGCATCGCAGGCGGCGGAGCCATGGGCGGGGGAGGATGTTCTCCCCGCGAGGGGAACAGAGCGCTCACCACGTCCTCAACGAGCTCCGGCCGGAGACTCTGCGTCAGCGGGGGGGCCCAGGTGCGGATCTTGTTCCGCACCGTCTTGTAAGGGCGCCCCCACGGATCCGCGTTCAGAGTCCCCAGCAACTCCTCGCGGGCCTGAGATTTGGCCCGCGAAATGGCCTCGTTGAGGGCGGTCTTCGCCTCTCTGTACCCCTCGTACAGCTCCGCCTCAATGGCCGCCGCATTCGGTGGCCGAATGCGGAGCCTGCGATGATGGGCGTACGGGTGTCGCGCAGCGACGCATGCCTCCCGCAGCGCCGAGATCTCTTGCGACCACCAGTACACCTGCCGGCGGGCGCCGCCTTGCGGGACTCGGGGCATTGCCACGTCACAAATCTCGGACATGGCCCCCTGGAACCACTCCACCTCACTGTCTATGTCGGCAGGCCTGTCCGGTGATGACACCCAGGCCTGCACGATCGAGGCTTCCAGGAGGAGCTCCCGGTCCAACTGCTTCAGCGCCCAACGCGGACCACTCGGGGCCTGCACGACCGGCGCGCTGGAGTCCGGGGCGGAGACGTCAAACCGGATGTACCGGTGATCGGAGTAGGTCTCCACCCCCTCCACAACGCGCCAGTCAAGAACCCGCGGCGACAGAGCGGGGCTGGCGAACGAGATGTCCACCACCGATTCGCCCCGCATCCGCACGCACGTGGGTACAGAACCCCGATTCAGGATGACTAGACCCTTCTCCAGGGTCCAGTCCTCCAGCATCCTCCCCCGCACATCCGTGCAGCGAGAACCCCAAGCCAAGTTTTTGGCATTGAAGTCCCCGAGCACTAGCACGGGGAGGGAATGGCTTCCGACGACGACACTCAACTCCATGAGGGAGTTGTGGAACTCGGCGAGAGTTCGGTTCGGGGAGAAGTAGCAACCAACTACAACGATCCCCCCGAACCGGGCTGCTACGCACCCCTGTCCTTTCTTGACTCCCTCAAGGGACGGGGTGCCGGCGGCGGCCGACGCAATTATGGCCACTGAGCCGCTAAGGTCCTCCACCCAGGTTTCTCTGGGCGGGACAAAGTACGGCTCAGCGACCACGGCGATGTGTATCGACCACTGCGCCATGCTCTGGAGCAACAGATCCTGAGCGGCGACGCAGTGGTTGATATTCGCCTGTAGGAGGCGCAATGGTGCCGTTATTGGCAGTCCATTGCGCCCCCCTGAGTAGCCGTTGCAGCGACGGCAGGCGCAGACTCCATGGCGGCCGCGGGAACGGCGGCGGCGGCGGCGGCGGCGGCGGCGGCGGCGGAGGCGGCGGTGGCGGCGGCGGCGGCAGTGGCAGCGACGGCGGCGCGGGGCCTTCCCCCGGCCTTGGCGGGCACGGTGCAGGCCTTGCCCCCAGCCCGGTGATCCGCGGGCTTGCTAGCCCCCGCACATGCGTCGCAGTGCGGCGGGGCATCACAAGCCGCGGCCTTATGCCCGGGCTGACCGCAGCGGAAACACAAAGCGCTGCGGTCGACCTCCGAGGCGCAACGGCATGCCACGTGATTTCCCACGTGGCAGCGGAAGCACCTCATGGGCCTGGGCTCCAGCAGTCTGACCTGCGCCGATACCCAGCCCACCAACAGTCTACGGCCCCCAACAATAGCCTTGGCCGCCGCCACAGGGCAGCTGACTGTTACAGCCCGCATGCCCGAGTGCTCCGGACGGATGGTGCCTGCCCTGACCTGTTCGGCAGGGCATCCACCCGTCCTGGCGACGGCGGCCACCACCTCCTCCGCGGTGACCGAGTCATCCAGGCCAAGGATGCGCAGGTCTGCGCATCTGACGGGCCTGGAGACTCGGGCCTCGTCTGCGTCTAGGGACGCTCTAAGCCTTTCGGCTAGAGCGTCTGCAGACGGGCCGCTGGTGGCACCGGGGACCTCCAACATCCTGGCCCCCGTAGCCGTCACCCGGAGCCGGAGCCCTCCGGTGATGCCGAGCTCCGCGAGGTTCACCGCCGCTCTAGCTTTGCCGAGGACCTGCCCGTACGACACGCCCCGCTTCTCCGCTTCCGGCTGCAGTGTAATTACCACAGCCGCGGATTTCGGGGCGCGGAGCTTAGCCTCGGCAGCTCGCTGCCTGCGCCGCCGCCGCTCCTCTGTCCTCCTGGTGGCCGCCCTGGCCGCTCTGGCCGCCTTCCGCCCCTTCTCCTTCGCTCCGGCCACTTGCCATTCGGCTTCTGCCGGAGGATTGGGATTAGAGGGCGAGGGGGGCGGGGGCGGCTGGGACGCCGCCTTGCCCCTCGAGGACACCGCCTTTTGCACCGGCGCCGGTTTAGCCGGAGCCGGTTTCGCGGGGGCCAGCACAGCCCTGCTGGGGGGCTGGTTGCCGGGGGGCTGGTTGCCCGGCCTCGGCACAGAGGCGGCGGCCGCATAGGAGGCCCGCCTGCCGCCCGTGGCCGTCCCGCTCGCCGCCAGAGGGGGGCGCAGCACGATTCCCTCCAGCACGGAGAACCGAGCGTGGAAGGCCTGCAACTCCCTCTGGACCAGGGCCAGAACCTGGTTTTCCACGGGCACGGTCCCGGGCTGGGGTTGGGGCTGGGGCTGGGGTTGGGGCTGGCCGCGCTGGCCTCCCGACTTGGGCGCCTGGCGGGAACCGGCCCCGCGGAACTCGGCTAGGCCGGCCTGGAGCCTCCGGTTTTGCTCCATGAGGAGCTCCACCTCAGCCGACAGGCGGGCCACTTCCGCCCGTAGCCGCGGGACCTCGCCCGCAAACCGGGCCTCCGCAGCCGCCGCAATAGTGGCCGAAGCCTCGTGCATGGCCCGAGACTTCGACCCCCGCATCTTTTTGCGCGCCACGCTCGCGACCGCCGCATTTACTTCCTCCAGGAATCTGGACTTACGCTCCTCCTCGGAGCCGCCAGGTGCACCTGCCTCGTCGCAGGACTCGACGCGGGTCGGGTGCTGCCCTACCACCGCAGGTGTTGCCGGTCGCCCAGCAACACTGCTCTTCCGGGCAGTCACCCTCCCAGGGCCTCGCTCTTGGACCCCACCGCGTTTGCTGGTGGGGATCTTGCGAGCCGAGGCCAGCTGCTCGCCGTCAGAGGACGCCCGTTCGTCCTCCGATCTGGGCCGCTTCCTGAAGAAGTGGCCCAGATCAACCACCTGATGGCGGGAGCCCAACGGGCTCACGGTCACCATGCTGGAGGCCGAGTCGGACTCCGACTCGGCATCTCCCTTTCCTCCTTCTGCTTCGTTGTTTTTATTTTTATTATTAAATTCCATGTCTGTTCCCACGAGTATATAAAGTTCCAACCATCCAACCAAAAAACAAGTGGTTCGCACTAGCGACTGATGTCCCATAGGGACGCCCGTCAGCCATACATCCCGTCACGGTGCGCCGCCGCTTGGGATTCGGGGTGACTTTTTATAGAGGGTTTCTACCTCGCGGTCCGGGCGGTTAAGCCAAGACCCTCGGTGCCAATCGAAGCCGCGAGACATGACCACGACACTCCGATATGGGGTTACGATGTACGACGGTGACAGAGAAGGACCACCCTCCTCTCTGTCTGCTCGGTGGCAGGGTGAGTGCACGCCGAGCCCGTCCTCACTCCTCCGCTGTGCCCTCTGCTGATCAGAGGGACACGCGGAGAAACGCCCTTGGTCCGTCCTCGGACCCCGCCCGTCAGAATATTGGCCACGAGCAGTGACATTCCTCAAAGAATAGGAATCTCTTCCCATTCCTCAGGGAAGATCACTACCCGCGCCCAGGGTGCACCGGCCAGCCAGCTGCCGTTCCCTCAAGACGTGTCCGGAGGGACAAGCAACCGACGGCACACGTGGAGGTTTTCTGACTAGCACCCCTCAAGTGCTCACTAAGGTAAACTTTTGCAACCTACCTATACATAGATATATGCGTATATGTACGGTGATTTTACTAAAATTGCTTGTTTCTACACCAATTCCCACGGGATTTTTGCGGATATCGCTGCGGTTTCACTCCTGGGAGTTCGGCCGATGCGCTGGAGCCAGTGACGTGGAACGATCCTTGGACAATTGGCGAAAAACGGGATAAACGGTAACTAAACGGGCAAAATTTTTGTGATTTGGACAGTTTTTTACTGTCGGGTGGTCAATTTTTGTATGGGCGGCTCTGTTTTGAGGGTGCACACGCGTTGCCTGCGCGGGGGTCCCGTCTACTGTGAAGATTTGAACCCGTTCGCACAACAGGAACGGGAGTTATTCGCCAGGGAAGGGCTTAAAAACGCAAAAATTTCGAAAAAAATACCAAAAAACTATTATATTTAAAAAACTAACAATTGTATCCCTTTTTGTTTTTCAGGACTCGGGTGGAGCAACTTCAGGCGCGTCCAGCGGCGTCCCTAGATTTATTGTATGACTAAAAATGACAAAGTTATTAAATTTTAAAGTTTGTAAAAATTTGGAAAAGTGTTTTTCTTTAATAAAAATTTTCCCTTTTGAGATTTTCCAGAAATATTTACGGGAGTGTACAGGGCTCGCGGAGCCGCGTCTAACGGTGTATTGCACTTGTATATACGGTACCTTATAAGGGTGTAAAAATTACGTCAAAGTTTCAACAAAGTATTTTCAAGTGCTCACTAAGGTAAACTTTTGCAACCTACCTATACATAGATATATGCGTATATGTACGGTGATTTTACTAAAATTGCTTGTTTCTACACCAATTCCCACGGGATTTTTGCGGATATCGCTGCGGTTTCACTCCTGGGAGTTCGGCCGATGCGCTGGAGCCAGTGACGTGGAACGATCCTTGGACAATTGGCGAAAAACGGGATAAACGGTAACTAAACGGGCAAAATTTTTGTGATTTGGACAGTTTTTTACTGTCGGGTGGTCAATTTTTGTATGGGCGGCTCTGTTTTGAGGGTGCACACGCGTTGCCTGCGCGGGGTCCCGTCTACTGTGAAGATTTGAACCCGTTCGCACAACAGGAACGGGAGTTATTCGCCAGGGAAGGGCTTAAAAACGCAAAAATTTCGAAAAAAATACCAAAAAACTATTATATTTAAAAAACTAACAATTGTATCCCTTTTTGTTTTTCAGGACTCGGGTGGAGCAACTTCAGGCGCGTCCAGCGGCGTCCCTAGATTTATTGTATGACTAAAAATGACAAAGTTATTAAATTTTAAAGTTTGTAAAAATTTGGAAAAGTGTTTTTCTTTAATAAAAATTTTCCCTTTTGAGATTTTCCAGAAATATTTACGGGAGTGTACAGGGCTCGCGGAGCCGCGTCTAACGGTGTATTGCACTTGTATATACGGTACCTTATAAGGGTGTAAAAATTACGTCAAAGTTTCAACAAAGTATTTTCAAGTGCTCACTTTTTTTTTTTTTTTTTTTTTTTTTTTTTTTTTAGAGATGGTAAAATCATCAAATGACCCCTCCCGTCCTGGGCGGGGCGGGAGGGAGTGTCAGACTTTTACTGACTAAAAACCATCTATGTTCCTTCGTGTGCCCTTTGCGTTCCGGGGGCGCGGTATATCTTTCGAACAACCCGCAGCCCCGGCAGGCATTTTGGCCCTTAGTGGCCCCTTCCATTGGCTGACACCTCTGTGCGCGGAACATGAACGCGCCGTCGACACGGTCTGTCGCTAGTTAATAACGTACGGACGGTGAGCTACCCATTGCTCACCGTCCACAAACCGTGTCCACGGTATCCGCCTGCGGGAGGCGCAATGGTGCCGTTATTGGCAATCCATTGCGCCGGCGGACGCGGCGTCAGCGGCGGCTGCGGGTGCGGCCACGGCAACGGTAACGGCGGCAGCGGCGGCGGCGGCGGCGGCGGCGGCGGCGGCGGCGGTGCGGAGCCTTCCCCCGGCCCTGGCGGGCACGGCGCAGGCCTTGCCCCCAGCCCGGTGATCGGCCGGCTTGTTAGCCCCCGCACATGCGTCGCAGTGCGGCGGGGCATCACAAGCCGCGGCCTTGTGACCGGGCTGACCGCAGCGGAAACATAGGGCGCTACGGTCCACCTCCGAGGCGCACCGGCATGCCACGTGATTCCCCACGTGGCATCGGAAGCACCTCAGAGGCCGGGGCTCCAGCAGTTTGACCTGCGCCGACACCCAGCCCACCAGTAATCTACGGCCATCAACGATGGCTTTGGCCGCCGTCACTGGGCAGCTGACCGTGATGGTCTGCATGCCCGTGCGCTCCTGGCGGATGGTGCCTGCCCTCACCTCCTCGGCAAGGCATCCACCCGCCCTGGCAACGGCGGCCACCACCTCCTCCGCGGTGACGGAGTCGTCCAGACCCAGGATGCGCAGGTCTGCGCATCTGACGGGTCTGGACACTCGGGCCACGTCCGCATCCAGGGACGCTCTGAGCCTCTCTGCTAGAGCGTCTGCAGACGGGCCACTGGTTGCTCCGGGGACCTCCAACATCCTGGCCCCCGTTGCCGTCACCCTGAGCTGGAGACCCGTGATCCCCAGCTCGCCGAGATTAATGGCCGCCTTGGCCCTGGTGAGCACCGCAGCGTAGGTCACGCCCCTTTTTACCGCCTCCGGCTGCAGCGTAATAACTACAGCCGCGGATTTAGGGGCGCGAAGCCTAGCCACGGCGTTCCGCTCTCTGCGTCGCCGCCGCTCCTCCGCCCGTCTGGTGGCCGCTCTGGCCGATCTGGCCGCTCTGCGCCCCTTCTCCTTTGCCCCGGCCACCTGCCATTCGGCTTCTGTGGCCGGAGGATTGGGATTAGAGGGCGGAGGGGGTGGAGGTGGCTGGGACGCCGCCTTGCCCCTCCTCGAGGGCTCCGCATTTTTCGCCGGCGCCAGCCTTGCCGGGGCCGGATTCGCGGGGGCCGGCCCAGCCCTGCTGGGGGGCTGATTAGCCGGCCTCGGCACAGACGCGGCAGCCGCGTACGAGGCCCGCTTGTCGCCCGCGGCCGTCCCGCTCGCCGCCAGAGGGGGGCGCAACACAATGCCCTCCAGGACGGAAAACCGTGCCTGGAAGGCCGCCAGCTCCCTCTGGACCAAGGTTAAAACCTGGCTTTCCACCGGCACGGGCGCGGGCTGGGGCTGGCTACGCTGGCCCCCCGACTTGGGCGCCTGGCGGGAGCCGGTCCCGCGAAGCTCCGCCAGATCCGCCTGGAGCCTCCTGTTTTCCTTCATGAGGCGCTCCGTGGCGGCCGATAGACGAGCCACCTCCGCCCGAAGCTGCGGGACCTCGCCCGCAAATCTGGCTTCCGCAGCCGCCGCAATGGTGGCCGAAGCCTCGTCCATTGCACGAGACTTCGACCCCTTCATTTTTTTTCGGGCCACGCTCGCTACCGCGTCCCTCACCGCCTCCATGAACCTGGACTTACGCTCCTCCTCGGAGCCGCCAGGTGCACCTGCCTCGTCGCAGGACGTCACGGTCGGGGTCGGGTGCTGCCCTACCACCGCAGGTGTCGCCGGTCGCCCAGCAACACTGCTCCTCCGGGCAGCCACCCTCCCCGGGCCTCGCTCCTGGACCCCACCGCGACTGCTGGTGGGGATCTTGCGAGCCGAGGCCAACTCGCCTTCGGAGGACACCAGGTCCTCCGGTCTGGGCCGCTTCCGGAACTTGGAAGCATCCAGCCCACTCATCTCGCGGTGGGAGCCCTCTGAGCTACCCACGCTCACCACACTAAGGGCCGAGTCGGACTCCGACCCGGCATCCCCCTTCCCTCCTTCTACGTCATTTTTATTTTTTATTGATAGGTCCATTTTAAATCCCACGAGTACATATTGTTCCAACCAACCAACCAAGAAACAAGTGGTTCGCACTAGCGACTGATGTCCCATAGGGACGCCCGTCAGCCATACATCCCGTCACGGTGCGCCGCCGCTTGGGATTCGGGGTGACTTTTTATAGAGGGTTTCTACCTCGCGGTCCGGGCGGTTAAGCCAAGACCCTCGGTGCCAATCGAAGCCGCGAGACATGACCACGACACTCCGATATGGGGTTACGATGTACGACGGTGACAGAGAAGGACCACCCTCCTCTCTGTCTGCTCGGTGGCAGGGTAAGTGCACGCCGAGCCCGTCCTCACTCCTCCGCTGTGCCCTCTGCTGATCAGAGGGACACGCGGAGAAACGCCCTTGGTCCGTCCTCGGACCCCGCCCGTCAGAATATTGGCCACGAGCAGTGACATTCCCCAAAGAATAGGAATCTCTTCCCATTCCTCAGGGAAGATCACTACCCGCGCCCAGGGTGCACCGTCCAGCCAGCTGCCGTTCCCTCAAGACGTGTCCGGAGGGACAAGCAACCGACGGCACGCGTGGAGGTTTTCTGACCAGCACCCCTCAAGTGCTCACTAAGGTAAACTTTTGCAACCTACCTATATATAGATATATGCGTATATGTACGGTGATTTTACTAAAATTGCTTGTTTCTACACCAATTCCCACGGGATTTTTGCGGATATCGCTGCGGTTTCACTCCTGGGAGTTCGGCCGATGCGCTGGAGCCAGTGACGTGGAACGATCCTTGGACAATTGGCGAAAAACGGGATAAACGGTAACTAAACGGGCAAAATTTTTGTGATTTGGACAGTTTTTTACTGTCGGGTGGTCAATTTTTGTATGGGCGGCTCTGTTTTGAGGGTGCACACGCGTTGCCTGCGCGGGGTCCCGTCTACTGTGAAGATTTGAACCCGTTCGCACAACAGGAACGGGAGTTATTCGCCAGGGAAGGGCTTAAAAACGCAAAAATTTCGAAAAAAATACCAAAAAACTATTATATTTAAAAAACTAACAATTGTATCCCTTTTTGTTTTTCAGGACTCGGGTGGAGCAACTTCAGGCGCGTCCAGCGGCGTCCCTAGATTTATTGTATGACTAAAAATGACAAAGTTATTAAATTTTAAAGTTTGTAAAAATTTGGAAAAGTGTTTTTCTTTAATAAAAATTTTCCCTTTTGAGATTTTCCAGAAATATTTACGGGAGTGTACAGGGCTCGCGGAGCCGCGTCTAACGGTGTATTGCACTTGTATATACGGTACCTTATAAGGGTGTAAAAATTACGTCAAAGTTTCAACAAAGTATTTTCAAGTGCTCACTAAGGTAAACTTTTGCAACCTACCTATACATAGATATATGCGTATTATGTACGGTGATTTTACTAAAATTGCTTGTTTCTACACCAATTCCCACGGGATTTTTGCGGATATCGCTGCGGTTTCACTCCTGGGAGTTCGGCCGATGCGCTGGAGCCAGTGACGTGGAACGATCCTTGGACAATTGGCGAAAAACGGGATAAACGGTAACTAAACGGGCAAAATTTTTGTGATTTGGACAGTTTTTTACTGTCGGGTGGTCAATTTTTGTATGGGCGGCTCTGTTTTGAGGGTGCACACGCGTTGCCTGCGCGGGGTCCCGTCTACTGTGAAGATTTGAACCCGTTCGCACAACAGGAACGGGAGTTATTCGCCAGGGAAGGGCTTAAAAACGCAAAAATTTCGAAAAAAATACCAAAAAACTATTATATTTAAAAAACTAACAATTGTATCCCTTTTTGTTTTTCAGGACTCGGGTGGAGCAACTTCAGGCGCGTCCAGCGGCGTCCCTAGATTTATTGTATGACTAAAAATGACAAAGTTATTAAATTTTAAAGTTTGTAAAAATTTGGAAAAGTGTTTTTCTTTAATAAAAATTTTCCCTTTTGAGATTTTCCAGAAATATTTACGGGAGTGTACAGGGCTCGCGGAGCCGCGTCTAACGGTGTATTGCACTTGTATATACGGTACCTTATAAGGGTGTAAAAATTACGTCAAAGTTTCAACAAAGTATTTTCAAGTGCTCACTAAGGTAAACTTTTGCAACCTACCTATATATAGATATATGCGTATATGTACGGTGATTTTACTAAAATTGCTTGTTTCTACACCAATTCCCACGGGATTTTTGCGGATATCGCTGCGGTTTCACTCCTGGGAGTTCGGCCGATGCGCTGGAGCCAGTGACGTGGAACGATCCTTGGACAATTGGCGAAAAACGGGATAAACGGTAACTAAACGGGCAAAATTTTTGTGATTTGGACAGTTTTTTACTGTCGGGTGGTCAATTTTTGTATGGGCGGCTCTGTTTTGAGGGTGCACACGCGTTGCCTGCGCGGGGTCCCGTCTACTGTGAAGATTTGAACCCGTTCGCACAACAGGAACGGGAGTTATTCGCCAGGGAAGGGCTTAAAAACGCAAAAATTTCGAAAAAAATACCAAAAAACTATTATATTTAAAAAACTAACAATTGTATCCCTTTTTGTTTTTCAGGACTCGGGTGGAGCAACTTCAGGCGCGTCCAGCGGCGTCCCTAGATTTATTGTATGACTAAAAATGACAAAGTTATTAAATTTTAAAGTTTGTAAAAATTTGGAAAAGTGTTTTTCTTTAATAAAAATTTTCCCTTTCGAGATTTTCCAGAAATATTTACGGGAGTGTACAGGGCTCGCGGAGCCGCGTCTAACGGTGTATTGCACTTGTATATACGGTACCTTATAAGGGTGTAAAAATTACGTCAAAGTTTCAACAAAGTATTTTCAAGTGCTCACTAAGGTAAACTTTTGCAACCTACCTATATATAGATATATGCGTATATGTACGGTGATTTTACTAAAATTGCTTGTTTCTACACCAATTCCCACGGGATTTTTGCGGATATCGCTGCGGTTTCACTCCTGGGAGTTCGGCCGATGCGCTGGAGCCAGTGACGTGGAACGATCCTTGGACAATTGGCGAAAAACGGGATAAACGGTAACTAAACGGGCAAAATTTTTGTGATTTGGACAGTTTTTTACTGTCGGGTGGTCAATTTTTGTATGGGCGGCTCTGTTTTGAGGGTGCACACGCGTTGCCTGCGCGGGGTCCCGTCTACTGTGAAGATTTGAACCCGTTCGCACAACAGGAACGGGAGTTATTCGCCAGGGAAGGGCTTAAAAACGCAAAAATTTCGAAAAAAATACCAAAAAACTATTATATTTAAAAAACTAACAATTGTATCCCTTTTTGTTTTTCAGGACTCGGGTGGAGCAACTTCAGGCGCGTCCAGCGGCGTCCCTAGATTTATTGTATGACTAAAAATGACAAAGTTATTAAATTTTAAAGTTTGTAAAAATTTGGAAAAGTGTTTTTCTTTAATAAAAATTTTCCCTTTTGAGATTTTCCAGAAATATTTACGGGAGTGTACAGGGCTCGCGGAGCCGCGTCTAACGGTGTATTGCACTTGTATATACGGTACCTTATAAGGGTGTAAAAATTACGTCAAAGTTTCGGTTAGGTTAGGTTAGGTTAGGTTAGGTTAGGTTAGGTTAGGTTAGGTTAGGTTAGGTTAGGTTAGGTTAGGTTAGGTTAGGTTAGGTTAGGTTAGGTTAGGTTAGGTTAGGTTAGGTTAGGTTAGGTTAGGTTAGGTTAGGTTAGGTTAGGTTAGGTTAGGTTAGGTTAGGTTAGGTTAGGTTAGGTTAGGTTAGGTTAGGTTAGGTTAGGTTAGGTTAGGTTAGGTTAGGTTAGGTTAGGTTAGGTTAGGTTAGGTTAGGTTAGGTTAGGTTAGGTTAGGTTAGGTTAGGTTAGGTTAGGTTAGGTTAGGTTAGGTTAGGTTAGGTTAGGTTAGGTTAGGTTAGGTTAGGTTAGGTTAGGTTAGGTTAGGTTAGGTTAGGTTAGGTTAGGTTAGGTTAGGTTAGGTTAGGTTAGGTTAGGTTAGGTTAGGTTAGGTTAGGTTAGGTTAGGTTAGGTTAGGTTAGGTTAGGTTAGGTTAGGTTAGGTTAGGTTAGGTTAGGTTAGGTTAGGTTAGGTTAGGTTAGGTTAGGTTAGGTTAGGTTAGGTTAGGTTAGGTTAGGTTAGGTTAGGTTAGGTTAGGTTAGGTTAGGTTAGGTTAGGTTAGGTTAGGTTAGGTTAGGTTAGGTTAGGTTAGGTTAGGTTAGGTTAGGTTAGGTTAGGTTAGGTTAGGTTAGGTTAGGTTAGGTTAGGTTAGGTTAGGTTAGGTTAGGTTAGGTTAGGTTAGGTTAGGTTAGGTTAGGTTAGGTTAGGTTAGGTTAGGTTAGGTTAGGTTAGGTTAGGTTAGGTTAGGTTAGGTTAGGTTAGGTTAGGTTAGGTTAGGTTAGGTTAGGTTAGGTTAGGTTAGGTTAGGTTAGGTTAGGTTAGGTTAGGTTAGGTTAGGTTAGGTTAGGTTAGGTTAGGTTAGGTTAGGTTAGGTTAGGTTAGGTTAGGTTAGGTTAGGTTAGGTTAGGTTAGGTTAGGTTAGGTTAGGTTAGGTTAGGTTAGGTTAGGTTAGGTTAGGTTAGGTTAGGTTAGGTTAGGTTAGGTTAGGTTAGGTTAGGTTAGGTTAGGTTAGGTTAGGTTAGGTTAGGTTAGGTTAGGTTAGGTTAGGTTAGGTTAGGTTAGGTTAGGTTAGGTTAGGTTAGGTTAGGTTAGGTTAGGTTAGGTTAGGTTAGGTTAGGTTAGGTTAGGTTAGGTTAGGTTAGGTTAGGTTAGGTTAGGTTAGGTTAGGTTAGGTTAGGTTAGGTTAGGTTAGGTTAGGTTAGGTTAGGTTAGGTTAGGTTAGGTTAGGTTAGGTTAGGTTAGGTTAGGTTAGGTTAGGTTAGGTTAGGTTAGGTTAGGTTAGGTTAGGTTAGGTTAGGTTAGGTTAGGTTAGGTTAGGTTAGGTTAGGTTAGGTTAGGTTAGGTTAGGTTAGGTTAGGTTAGGTTAGGTTAGGTTAGGTTAGGTTAGGTTAGGTTAGGTTAGGTTAGGTTAGGTTAGGTTAGGTTAGGTTAGGTTAGGTTAGGTTAGGTTAGGTTAGGTTAGGTTAGGTTAGGTTAGGTTAGGTTAGGTTAGGTTAGGTTAGGTTAGGTTAGGTTAGGTTAGGTTAGGTTAGGTTAGGTTAGGTTAGGTTAGGTTAGGTTAGGTTAGGTTAGGTTAGGTTAGGTTAGGTTAGGTTAGGTTAGGTTAGGTTAGGTTAGGTTAGGTTAGGTTAGGTTAGGTTAGGTTAGGTTAGGTTAGGTTAGGTTAGGTTAGGTTAGGTTAGGTTAGGTTAGGTTAGGTTAGGTTAGGTTAGGTTAGGTTAGGTAGTTAGGTTAGGTTAGGTTAGGTTAGGTTAGGTTAGGTTAGGTTAGGTTAGGTTAGGTTAGGTTAGGTTAGGTTAGGTTAGGTTAGGTTAGGTTAGGTTAGGTTAGGTTAGGTTAGGTTAGGTTAGGTTAGGTTAGGTTAGGTTAGGTTAGGTTAGGTTAGGTTAGGTTAGGTTAGGTTAGGTTAGGTTAGGTTAGGTTAGGTTAGGTTAGGTTAGGTTAGGTTAGGTTAGGTTGGTTAGGTTAGGTTAGGTTAGTTAGGTTAGGTTAGGTTAGGTTAGGTTAGGTTAGGTTAGGTTAGGTTAGGTTAGGTTAGGTTAGTTAGGTTAGGTTAGGTTAGGTTAGGTTAGGTTAGGTTAGGTTAGGTTAGGTTAGGTTAGGTTAGGTTAGGTTAGGTTAGTTAGGTTAGGTTAGGTTAGGTTAGGTTAGGTTAGGTTAGGTTAGGTTAGGTTAGGTTAGGTTAGGTTAGGTTAGGTTAGGTTAGGTTAGGTTAGGTTAGGTTAGGTTAGGTTAGGTTAGGTTAG